>JACGWO010000006.1:20184552-21451544 GCA_034509735.1 Sesamum alatum
GTTTTTGCCCTCTATTACTTTTAGTCATGTAAGTATTCCTTTTATTTAATAAGTCCAGTAACATTGAAAAATGATGAAATTAAGTCCGATTACAATTTTGTATTAAATTTTCCGACACCATTTTGAATTTAAGTTGGAAATTGCACACGTGACAGATATTTGCTAAAATGTCCGACAACTTATCCACCTGTACGTTCACTTGTTATGACACGTGTATTGATTTAATAAAATTATATTATTTACTATAAATAATATAATATACTTTTTTATATCATTTATAATTTTAAAAAGTATATCAATTTTCTAAAAATTTTACAATACTTTTGAACTTTTTTTTTAAAAAACTTAACTTTTTCGTAGTTTTCTTTTTAACTACTTTTAATTAAAATAATTAATTTTTTTTCTTTTTTAATGGTGGGGAAGGCAACGGCGCTATCGCCGCCTTCGTAGAGGAGGGCGACAACGCCGTGCCCTCATCACCTCTCTGCGACGGCGCCGCCCATATCTGTTATTTTCTTAGTGACCTCCATCGCCTACAAAAGTAGATGGTGATGCCTCTCCATCGCCCTCCACCTGTGGCAGCAATACAATCACCCTACACGTCTGGGAGCGAGGGCGACAATCACCCCCCTCTACTAGGGGCGCTAGGGGGGTGGCGAGGAGGGTAGGTGGCGACGGCAGAGGGGGCAGGGGGTAGCGAGGTTCTAGGGTCGAGTGGAGGGGAGAGGAGGGGAGGGTCGTGCGTGGGGGTGGGCGGCATTTTCTTTTAAGTAATAATTTTATTTTTTTAAAGTTATAGTTATGCATAGAATATAACTTAAAACTTTGTTAAGATTTTCTTTCCTCCAAATCATGTCCAACATATCAAGACCCCCCAAAAATTGTCCATCTCGACTACTATGTCATCTTTTTAGTCAAACACTAAAATTCCGACAATAGGACGGCTACTTATCATCATTTTTATAACCTATAGGACTAAATAAATAAAGAGCATACTTATAGTATACTAAAACTAATATGGGGTAAAATTAAAGAATGAAAAAAATAAATTTTCCCTTTTATTTTTCTAACTATGTCAATGATTTCATACTTTCAATTATATTTTCTTCAATATTTAGGGGGAAAATTCAAGAAATTAAATTTATTATGTCATCAATTTATGACTTATCAATATAAGCATGCCAAAAAAATTAAGATATTGATTATATAAGCTCAAAGTACTATGATTTTATTCTACAAAAATATAAAAAAAATTATAGTTAATTAAATTAGTAGGCTTTTGGGTAGAATGCAATTGTTTAAAATAAACAACAATGATAAAGTGACAACCCCAACTTGAAAAAAGAAACAAAATTTAATAATCAGAACTTCTACAGATTCCAACCCGTGACATGTTTGAAAAAAAATCACAAAAGATAGAAAATGGATAATAGGGATAAAAATATTGAATTGACTAAAGAGAAGAAAATAATTAATAATAATAAAAGTTGTCAGCATAAGTTTTAATAAGGAAGGAAGATCAATGAGGTCATGGGCAAATAGATTAGCATTCAAAAGTTATATCCTTTTCGAAAATCTTGCTTAAATTCTTTTTTGCTGTGAGTTGATTTTGTTTTTGTTTGTAAATTTACTTTTAGATCTTTTAATTGTCAAAAAAATCTATAAGAGCTTAAACAAGATGTAGTTATGTGAAAATCATGAGAAGACTACAATGTAAAAAATATTATTGTAAAATTAAAACTGTGTTTAAAACAAAATTAAGTCAACCACTTGAAATTGTAGTAAAAAAAGAGTAACTCTTTGTTAAGTGAAATTTTAGCATGCTTTCTAAAGAACTATTTATCTAAAAGAAAAAAAATAATTGCAATTTCGAACGTCTAGTAAGATAATTTTGAATTCAAAATTATGATAAGTTATATCTTTTCGAATAACATAATTCAGAAGGATTTGCATTTTTCAATCTTAACATTTTCTTAAACGAGTTTGGATTAAAGAATTAATAATGAGAATAAATGAAGAATTGTTATATGGTTGTTCACTTTTAAATAATAGTTTAATTTGATCATAAAAGAACCTAGCTATATAAATGAATTAGATTGAGTCAAAATTAAAGTAAAAATTGAGTAAAAGATAGGAACAAAAAATATTCTTATTTATTTTAACGTCAAGTACTTCAATAGATTGAAATTAAGAGAGTATTAATGTTTTGAACTTTAGTTTAATAAGTTATTAAAAATTGACTTCAAACATGTACAATCACTACAAAAAAACAGACCTCTAGCAACGGATTTTTGCAATGGATTTCATGCAAAATTCGTTGCAAAATAGATTTGCCACGGACTTTTGCAACGGAAAATTTTCCGTTGCTACCACTGCTATATAGCAACGGATTTTTTGTTCGTTGCAAAATATTGCCACGGTTTTTTTGTCCGTTGCAAAATTTCGTTGCAAAATTCGTTATTTAAAAAGTTGACTTTTTATATTTTGCAACGATTTTGCGATGGTATATTCGTGGCAACGTTGATGGCAATTCGTTGCAAAATCGAGTTTTTGTTTGCAACTACATTTGCAACGAAATGTCGTTGCAATATTGCAACGGAATATTTGCAACATCATTTCGTTGCAAATTTTGCAACGAAATATTAGCTATAATTCGTTGCAATATCATTTTATTTGCAACGACATTTGCAATGGAAGGCGTTGCAATATTGCAATAATTTTTTGCAACGACATAATTTACTACAGTTCGTTGCAAAATAATTTTTTTTACAACGACAATTGCAACGACAATCCGTTGTAAATTTTACCACGATAATTGCGACAATCTATTGCAAAATTATTTCCGTTTACAACGACAATTGCAACGAGAATTTCATAATTTATATTCAATAATAAAAATATATTTAATTTAACTTTAACAAGAAAATTCAAATATGACAATATATTTAAGACAAAATACTTATAATTAAGATAGTTCAACATTCCAATTCAGAAAATAAAAGTATTCAGTTTAAAAGCATACAAATTTAAAGAGGGGGATCAAACTCATTTTCACAATCTTGTGAAGGTGGGTGGTCGGGGGAATATCATCAGTACTATCTTCAGACTCGTTCATATCGTCTTCAACTTTTGAATCTCTACAAAGTATCAAATAAATAATTATAAAAACAATTATAATATAATATTTAAAAATATTTTTAAAACAATCAAACATTTTAAATTTTCTTACATGATATCCGCCAAGTATTCACAGATATCACAATAGCTATGAGAACTATAGGCCACATGAAAAAGGAAAAATTGTAAGATATAATATTCACGACTACACGAAACTAACAGCACAAGTCAAACTAGTTGTTATTTAGTAACTAATACAACCTAGCATTTGTTAGAAGCATTAAGCTCTTTGCTTGAATTCACTGCCCAAATAGTTTCAAGAAACAACATCCCATATTCAATACTGAATCCACATGTTTGAACCAAACCTGTAAGCCATTTCATCCATTACAGTTTTACCAACACAAACGGCACCTGCCTTCAACACAGATAAAACGGACGGTGCAGTCGATGTGGCTACAGAATGTGTCCTCGCCCAGTCGGGATTCCCAAAACCGGTCACCTTCCCCTCCACATCAAATCTGGAACACCAATGCATTTTTCCTCATTAACACAATCATATCACAGCAAAAAAAAACATGTCTCAGCATAAACCCAAAGCATGAGAGGGAAAAATAATAAGAAATTAAATAAAAGGACTTGATGTTTGGAATTGTACCGACATGAAAACCATTATCACACTTGAGGACAAGAAAGCAAAGTATGAAAAATCCACAAGCATAAGAGAGTGAAATACAAATAAAAATATTTAGAGATGATCATGGAAATGGCATACATTGTGGTTAATCGTCACTACAAAAAAACAGGGCTATAGCAACGGACATTTTGCAACGGACCAATTCGTTGCAAATTTGCAACGACCTTTGCTACGACTTTGCAACGGATTCTGTTTTTTTTTTTACATTTTCGTTGCAAATTTCGTGGCAAATTAACAATGATATTTTGCAACGGACTATCCGTGGCAAAATTCCGTTGCAAAATTTGGTCAACTTTAAGATGTCCCACATTCAACATAAGTCGTTGCAAAAGTCGTGGCAAAATATTGCAACGACACATTCCATTGCAAACTTGCCACGGTTTTTGCAACGGACGTCCTTCGTTGCATACTTTGCAATGAATATTGTAGTTAAATCCGTTGCAAAATATTTGCAACAGAATTTGTAACGAATCTGTGTCGTTGCAATTTGAATTTTATGATTTGCAACGGATTTAGCAACGGACCTTTGTCCGTTGCAAAACTTGCCGACAATTTTGCAACGGCGTTGCAACGACCTTTGAAGTCGTTGCAATCCATACATACAGCTATAAGCATTAATTATTGAGCCGTTGAATTTGCAACGATTTTTGCAACGGATGTGTCCGTTGCAATGTATTTGTGACAGCTGTAACCCACTAATTTAAAATTCTATATGTTTTGCAACGAAATTTTGCAACGGTTATATCATTTCGTTGCAAAATCCGTTGTAAATCCGTTGCAAAATCCGAAATATATATAAGAAAACCCTTATTCTAGTTCACACATTTTATAATCATCCTCTTCTTCCTCTTCTCTCCTTCCATCCACACAACCGATTTTATAATAATTCTTTGCATTAGACCGTTAATGATATCATGTTAGTGCAACGAGTCACACATTTGGACAGTTTGTTGGCTTACATTAAGGTTAGTACAAAATTTTTACTAGTTTATTTATATATATTCATTTTATTCTTGGAATTTTTAGTTTTTTTTATGTATGTATGTATGTTAATGAATATGTATAATATTTGTTGATTCTAGAGCAAGATATGTTGAGAGAATTGAGAAAATGGATGTATGAGAAGAATGTACCCGGTAATCGTCATCTTACAAAAGAATTTATAGATGGGGTCGCTGAGTTTATAGATTGGGCAAAAACACAACATGATTTTATGGATGGGGAGAAAATTCGTTGTCCATGTAATGTATGTAAAAATCATAAGTATAAATCCACGGAGGAGGTGACATGCGACCTTTACAGGAAAGGTTTTAGGAAAGATTATTACAATTGGACATCTCATGGTGAGCCTATACAGATGGATTATGAGCATTCAATTTCAGCTGACAACTCTGTAGATCAAATGACAAATTGGAATAACTATGAGCAATTGAATTGGGATCAGCGGATGGTGTTTGATGCAGCTGGTCCTGTATCTCGTCCACAGGGGGATGTAATCAATGATTCGACATATCCTAGCGATCAACCATATGCAAACGAGGCTGGTCCGAGTTTTAATTATGATGAGGCTGACAATTTAGGAGCATTGTCTGAAAAGTTTTTTGATGTTGTGCGTGCTGCAGATCAGCCATTATATGCTGGGAGCGAAACTCACTCTCAGTTATCTGCGGTAGCGAGGTTAGTAAACATCAAATCTGAACACAATGTATCACAGAGTTGTCATGATCAGTATTTACAAGTAATAGGGGAGATGTTGCCACGAGATCACACGTTGCCCAATGATTATTATAGTATGAAAAGGTTGATAAGAGAGTTGGGTTTACCTGTTGAGAAAATTGACGCATGTAAGGCTGGTTGTATGTTATTCTGGAAATACTTCTAATCTTGGCAGATGTGTTGACTTAAACGAATTGAAGATGCATGGGATGAAGAGTCATGACTGTCATGTCTTCATGGAGAGACTCGTACCGATAGCATTTCGAGAAATGTTGCCCGAATTTGTTTGGAGTGCTTTGACATAAGTGAGCCTCTTGTTCCAAGCCATAAGCTCCGCTACACTAGATATAAATAAAATAAAGGAATTGGAGGAGAGTGTAGCTGTAATCATATGCAATTTGGAGAAAATATTTCCCCCTGGATTCTTTGATTCAATGGAGCATCTCTTGGTTCACTTACCGTACGAGGCTCGAGTAGGTGGTCCAGTGCAATATAGATGGATGTATCCTTTTGAGAGGTATTATTATTATTGTTGAAATTTTAAATATGCATAATTTTTACTTATGTATCTAACTTTTTTAAATTCCATTATATTTTGCAATAGATTCCTCCATACTTTGAAGAAAAAGGTGAAGAACAAAGCTGCTGTAGAGGCTTCAATTTGTGAAGCCTACATTGTTGAGGAAATCTCGACCTTCGCCACGCATTATTTTGAACCCGATGTTATTTGCAAAAGGCGTAGACCTGGGAGGAATGACGATGGTTTAAACAATGGAGGAGTTGAACACATTTCTATTTTCAATCATCCCGGACGTCCCTACGGTGCCTCGAAAATGAGGTACATCACCGGTAAAGAAAGACATGTTGCTGAAACTTATATAGTAGCTAATTGTCCAGAAGCGCAACCATACTATGAGTAAATTTTAAATATGTTTATTTGCTTAATACATAAATATCTTTAGATTATTAATTAAAATATATTCGTCACTATTGTAGGACCTTTTTGCATGATTTATATGAGCAGTATGATGTTGATACAGTTGACATTGATGGCATAGTTGCAATGCAATTTCTTCCATGGTTCAAAACTTACGTAATTTTTGACAAGTTTTTGCTTATCTATATTGTAAATGTAGAACTGTTGAAACGACCCAATATGTTCATTTTTTTTATGTAATAGGTTACGGATCCTAGTAATCAAATTACTAATCCAATTTTGAAGATGCTTGCATGGGGTCCGTCACAACGAGTACTTACATGGCCAGCTTATTTTGTCAATGGATATAATTTCCACACTTTAACACATGGAGAAGGGAAGAATACTATGAACAGTGGGGTCTGTGTGAGAAGCTCTAGTTACACAGACTCTGATACTGATTTTTTTGGATGGTTGGATGAGGTAATACAGTTTGAATACGAATTTGAACATCAAAATATGCATGTTGTTTTGTTCAAGTGTAGGTGGGTTGATCCTACCAAAGGAGTGAAGATTCACCCGAAGTATCACTTGGTTGATGTAAATTACAAACGTCTGTATCAGAAAGATGAGCCGTTTATCCTAGCACAACAAGCTATCCAAGTGTACTACGCTCAATATCCTAGTTTAAGAAAAGATAAAGTTGATTGGATGGTTGTATGTAGAACAAAAGCTAGACGAACTATTGAGTCAAGATGGATTGATGCTGCATTTCAGGAGGATGAAGTCGAATCTGTTCCAGTGGTTACTATTGAAAATGAAATTCAACCTCTAGATGACAACATAAGCATTTTTGTTGATGAGGATAATGAAACGAAAGATGATGAAGAGGAAGAAGACAATTTTGAAGAATACGAAACGACTGATGATGAAGAAGATGATGATGATTATTAATTGAACATAATGTATTGATGATTTTTGTCATGATATTTTATCTCATTTACTAATTGAAGAGTATATCTTAAATCATTTATCTCATTTATTAATTATAAAATATTTTATTTCATTTATTAATTAAAAATATATCTTAAATCATTTATCTCATTTATTAATTATAAAATATTTTATTTTATTTATTAATTAAAAATATATCTTAAATCATTTATCTCATTTATTAATTATAAAATATTTTATTTTATTTATTAATTAAAAATATATCTTAAATCATTTATCTCATTTATTAATTATAAAATATTTTATTTAATTTATCAATTAAAAATATATCTTAAATCATTTATCCCATTTAATTTTAAAAATAATTATTATTTTAATTTTATTATTTTTAAATTGAATAATATATCTCATTTTTTTAATTGAATATTTTATCTCATTTAATTTTAAATAAAATTATTAATTTAAAAATAGTTTAAATTTTTACTATATACTTTCCCTCTCTCTTTTCCCCTAATTTTCAACCCTAATTTTTCCCCCCATTTCCCTCCCTCTTTTCCCCCTCTCCCCCTTCCCCCTTTCTCATTTCAGCAAAATATTCCCCCCCCCCCCTCCCCTTCTCCTTTTCTCTCTTGAGCTCGCCGCCGCCGCCCGGCCGCCTTGAGGTATGTCTTCCTTTCTTCTCTTCTCTTTCTCCTCTTTTCTTTCTTCTACTTTTGTTTTTCACTTTTTAAAGTCCTTTTCAAGCTCTAGAGCCGCCGCCGCCGCTCGCCGTCGCCTGTCGCCGCCGCCCGCCTTGAGGTATCTCCTCCTTTCTTCTCTTCTCTTTCTCCTCTTTTCTTTCTTCTACTTTTGTTTTTCACTTTTTAAAGTATTTTTCAAGCTTTAGAGCCGCCGCCCGCCTTGAGGTATCTCCTCCTTTCTTCTCTTCTCTTTCTCCTCTTTTCTTTCTTCTACTTTTTTTTTCAATTTTTTGTTAACTTATTGTTCTTCCTTCTCTTCTCTTGAGCCGCCGCTCGACCGCCGCCGCCCGACCGCCGTCCGACCGCCGCCGCCGCTGCCCTGAAGGAGGTATTAATAGTTTTTTTAAATAGTCATTTTTATCAATTTTTGAGTATTTGATTGGTATATTGAGAATATATTGAGTATTTGGTTGGTATATTAAGTATGTGTTTAATATAAAATTGTGTATGACAATGTAATTTGGTTGTTATATTGAGAATATATTGAGTATTTGGTTGGTATATTGAGAATATATTGAATATTTGGTTGGTATATTGAGAATATATTGAGTATTTGGTTGGTATATTGAGAATATATTGAGTATTTGGTTGGTATATTAAGTATGTGTTTAATATAAAATTGTGTATGACAATGTAATTTGGTTGGTATATTGAGAATATATTGAGTATTTGGTTGGTATATTGAGAATATATTGAGTATTTGGTTGGTATATTGAGAATGTGATTTGTATATTGAGGTGGATGGGAATGATAATTGTATTGATGAGGTTGGATGAGTGTTGTTGGTTATGATTGCAGATTAGGATTTATAAATCTTTACTTAAACTAAATAAACTTAGTTATATCCCAAGTTAAAAATGTAACTAAACAAGTGTAATTTTGTTAACTTTCAACTTAACATCTTTACCTAAACTAAATAAACTTAGTTATATTCCAAGTTAAAAATGCAACTAAACAAGTGTAATTTTGTTAACTTTCAACTTAACATCTTTACCTAAACTAAATAAACTTAGTTATATTCCAAGTTAAAAATGCAACTAAACAAGTGTAATTTTGTTAACTTTCAACTTAACATCTTTACCTAAACTAAATAAACTTAGTTATATTCCAAGTTAAAAATGCAACTAAACAAGTGTAATTTTGTTAACTTTCAACTTAACATCTTTACCTAAACTAAATAAACTTAGTTATATTCCAAGTTAAAAATGCAACTAAATAAGTGTAATTTTATTAACTTTCGACCTAACATCTTTACCTAAACTAAATAAACTTAGTTATATTCCAAGTTAAAAATGCAACTAAACAAGTGTAATTTTGTTAACTTTCAACTTAACATCTTTACCTAAACTAAATAAACTTAGTTATATTCCAAGTTAAAAATGCAACTAAACAAGTCTAATTTGTTAACTTTCAACTTAACATCTTTACCTAAACTAAATAAACTTAGTTATATCCCAAGTTAAAAATGTAACTAAACAAGTGTAATTTTGTGAACTTTCAACTTAACATCTTTACCTAAACTAAATAAACTTAGTTATATCACAAGTTAAAAATTCAACTAAACTAATATTGTTAACTTTCAACTAATGTAGACATGGTGCGAGGAGGATTTAGAGGAGGTAGGGGTCATAAGGCTAGACCATCATCTACCCACCGCTTGTTCCAACTACACATGTAGCTAGAGAGACACCTTCCTCATCTCCCACTCAACCTCATTTTCATGTTGAGACGGGAAATACATGTGTAGCTCCATCGCCATCACCTGCAGTTTCCTCATCAGCACCACCAGCACCACCACCACCACCACCATCTGCATCAGTGCCTGAAGTTGCCTCTAATGATGTCCCTTCCGATGCAACTCCATTAAAAAGTCATTACTCCGGCGGATATCTTGTAAGGAAATTTAAAATATTTGATTATTTTAAAAATATTATATTATATTTGTTTTTACAATTATTTATTCGATACTTTGTAGGGATTCGAAAGTTCAAGAGGTCATCAAGGATATTATTACTGGCTATTATTTAGGGCCATGGCCTTGTTTCAAAAAGGTTCCCCAAGAGACTAAGGAGTTTTGGTTTCAAAAATTTAGTGTAAGATTTATATGTTTAACTCTTAGTTTATGTGAATATTAATTATTTTTGGTGTTGTTATCATATTGTTGTATTATATTTTGTAGAAATGTTACACGTGGGATCCAATGCTTCAAACCCAAATCCGCAAGAGTTATGATTTTAGGGTCGGGAAATGGATCAGAGAGGCGATGTCACGATGTAGGAAGGCGAAAATGAGAGCTGGTTGGATGTCTGATGAAGTTTGGGCAGGGTTGCAGAAAGAGTGGGGTGATGAAAAATTTAAAGCCATTTCAGAAGTTAATAAGAAGAATCGTCAAAGAAACATTGCATCTGTATCTACAATTTATCGAGGTGGTTCTGCTTCTTTTTCAAAACACAAACAAAAGTTGGTAAGATGTAAAATAATTTATTTTTTTATTTTCTAAATAATAATTGATTCTTTTACTCAAGATTATTGTTTGTTTTTTTGTTTTTGAAAATTTGTTAGGAGGAATCACTCGGTCGCCCGCCGACACTTATTGAGCAGGTGGAGAAGTGTTGGAAAACAAAAGAAGGCAATTGGGCTGGTCCGAGAGTGGCGGATGCAATTGTAAGTTTCTATTATTACATTGAAATCATAAGTAAATAATTTAATTTATTTCCAAATTATAATATTCTTAATTGTATAGGAAAAATTTCAAAAGCTGAGTGATGATCATAATACTGCTTCTCAAAGTCTACCGGAGTCATCTTCGAGCACATCAGTTAACGATCAACAACTATGGTTGGAAGCAATTGGAGGAGTAAAGAAGGGTCGAGTTTGGGGAATAGGTTTGGAGGCGAGGATTTATACTTGTTCTAACTCGACTAGAACAAGTAATCTCACTCCAGTACCGGAGCACCATGAATCAGAGTTGGTACAGAAGTTGTTTCGTGAAAACGAGAACATGAAACGACAAATAGAGCACAACGCTAAAAAGATGGAGAAAATAATGAGTTTCATGTCCGATAAATTTGGTACTGCGCTTGAAGATGATATGAGTGAATCTGAAGATAGTCCCGGTGATATCCCCCCGACCACCCACCTCCACAAGATTGTGAATGAATTTGATCCCCCTCTTTAAATTTGTATGCTTTAAATTGAATACTTTTATTTTTTGGATTGGAATGTTGAACTATCTTTATTTTAAGTATGTTGCCTTAAATATATTGTCATATTTGAATTTTATTGTTAGAATTAAATTAAATATATTATTATTGAATATAAATTATGAAATTGTCGTTGCAATTATCGTAGTAAAATTTGCAATGGATTGGTCGTTGCAATTCTCATTGTAAATGAAAATTATTTTGCAACGAATTATAGTAAATTATGTCGTTGCAAATTTTGCAATGGAATATCGTTGCAAAAAATTATTGCAATATAGCAACGACTTATAGTAAATTA
This sequence comes from Sesamum alatum, assembly GCA_034509735.1. Lineage (NCBI taxonomy): Eukaryota > Viridiplantae > Streptophyta > Magnoliopsida > Lamiales > Pedaliaceae > Sesamum > Sesamum alatum. The sequence continues at coordinate 20,196,194 of JACGWO010000006.1, forward strand.
TGTCGTTGCAAATTTTGCAACGGAATATCGTTGCAAAAAATTATTGCAATATAGCAACGACATTTCGTTGCAAATGTCGTTGAAAATAAAATGATTTTGCAACGAATTATAGCTAAATATTTCGTTGCAAAATTTGCAACGGAATGACGTTCCAAATATTCCGTTGCAATATTGCAACGATATTTCGTTGCAAATGTAGTTGCAAATAAAACCCGATTTTGCAACGAATTGTCATCAACTTTGCCACGAATATACCATCACAAAGTCGTTGCAAAATATAAAAAGTCAACTTTTTAAATAACAAGTTTTGCAATGGATTTTTGCAACGGATAAAAATCCGTGGCAATATTTTGCAACGACCAACAAATCCGTTGCTATATAGCAGTGGTACCTATAGCAACGGACAAATTTCCGTTGCAAATGTCCGTGGCAAATCTGTTTTGCAACGAATTTTTCATGAAATCCGTTGCAAAAATCCGTTGCTATAGGTCTGTTTTTTTTGTAGTGCGTGAACACACCCATAGCAGAGTAATAGAACAATTAGAATAACTTAGCCACAGAGAGCATTAGCAAGAATATCGCCAAGAACAACATCTCCACACACACACACACACACACAAAATCTGATTGATCAAAAGCTCAAAAGAAAGGATCAGATAGAGCTGTAAGTTGTTAAGGGCGGCGGGTGGCGTCGGCGGGCGGGCGGCGCTAAAACTGAAATTTAACAAAACCTCATGGCAGTGGGCGGCGGATCTGAAAAAGTTTAACAAAAATTGAAAAAAAAAAAGTAGAAAAAAGAGAATAGAAGAAAGGAGGAGATAAAATACCTCAAGGGGGCGGGCGGCGGCGGTGGCTGAAGAGAGAAAAGGTGGAGAAAGGGGGGGGGGGAGATTTGGTGGCTGAAATGTAGGGGGAAGGGGAAGGGGGAGAAGGGAAAAGGGGATGGAAAGGGGGAAAAATTAGGGTATGAAAAAAGGGGAGGGAAAGGGGGGGGGGGGGGGAATTTAGAGTTATGTGAAAATGAGGACGGAAAGTGTATAGTAAAAAAGTTAAAATATTTTTAAAAAATTAAATGAGATAAATGATTTAAGATATATTATTCAATTAGTAAATAGATAAAATAATTTTAAATTAATAATTATTTTTAAAATTAAATGGGATAAATGATTTAATATATATTTTTAATTAATAAATGAGATAAAATATTTTATAATTTTATCTCATAATTAATAAATATTTTTAGAATGATATTAGATAAATTATTTAAGATATACTCTTCAATTAGTAAATGAGATAAAACATCATGACAAAAATCATCATAATACATTATGTTCAATTAATAATAATCATCACCTTGTCTAAGTGCTTCATCATCATCAGTCGTTTCGTATTCTTCAAAACTGTCTTCTTCCTCTTCATCTTTTGTTTCATTATCTTCATCAACAAAAAATTGTATGCTGTCATCTAGAGGTTGAATTTCATTGCCAATAGTAACCACTGGAACGAATTCGACTCCATCTTCCTGAAATGCAGCATCAATCCACCTTGACTCAATAATTCGTCTAGCTTTTATTCTACATACAACCGTCCAATCAACTTTATCTCTTCTTAAACTAGGATATTGAGCGTAGTACACTTGGATAGCTTATTGTGCAAGGATAAACGGCTCGTCTTTCTGGTACAAACTTTTGTGATTTACATCAACCAAATGATACTTCGGGTAAATCTTCAGTCCTTTGGTAGGATAAGCAAAACCTTGTCAAAAACTTACGTAAGTTTTGAACCATGGAAGAAATTGCATTGCAATTATGCCATCAATGTTAACTGTATCAACATCATACCGCTCATGCAAATCATGCAAAAAGGTCATAAAATAGGAACGAATATACTTTAATTAATAATCTAAAGATATTTATGTATTAAGCAAATAAACATATTTAAAACATATCAACTCCTTCATTGTTTAAACCATCGTCATTCCTCCCAGGTCTACGCCGTTTGTGCACCTACTTGCCACAATTGTATCAATTCCTCAATCAAAGGCTGCAAGTATACATCAATAAGTCGTTTGGGATTAGCAGGACCAGGAATAATCAACGACAAAAACATATACTCAGATTTCATACATATAATGGCTTATCTGCAACACGCACGACATCAAAAAACTTTTCAGATAGTGCTCCTAAATTGTCAGACTCATCATAATTAGAACTCGGAGCAGCCTCGTATGCATATGGTTGATCGCTAGGATATGTTGAATCATTGAATACATCCCCCTATGGACGAGATACAGGACCAGCTGCATCAAACACCATCCTCTGATCCCAATTCAATTGCTCATAGTAATTTCAATTTGTCGTTTGATCTACAGAGTTGTCAGCTGAAATTGGATGCTCATAATCCATCTGTATAGGCTCACCATGAGATGTCCAAATTTAGTAATCTTTCCGAAAACCTTTCTTATAAAGGTCGCATGTCACCTCATCTGTGGATTTGTACTTATGATTTTTACATACACTACATGGACAACGAATTTTCTCCTCATCCATAAAATCATGTTGTGTTTTGCCCAATTTATAAACTCAGTGACCCCATCTATAAATTCTTTTGTAAGATGATGATACCGGGTACATTCTTCTCATACATCCATTTTCTCAATTCTCTCAACATCTTGTTCTAAAATCAACAAATATTATACATATTCATTAACATACATACATACATAAAAAACTAAAAATTCCAAGAATAAAATGAATATATATAAATACTAGTAAAAATTTTGTACTAATCTTAATGTAAGTCCGCTAAATGTCCAAATGTGTGACTCGTTGCACTAACGTGATCATTAACGGTCTAATGCAAAGATTTATTAAAAAATCGGTTGTGGATAGAAGGAGAGAAGAGGAAGAAGTTGTTGGATGATTATAAAAATAAGTGTGAACTAGAATGAGGGTTTTCTTATTTTACAGATTTTGCAACGGATTTTACAACGGACTTTGCAACGAAATGATATTCCCGTTGCAAAAATATAGGATTTTAAAATAGTGGATTATAGATATAGGATTTTAAAATAGTGGATTATAGTTGTCATAAATATATTGCAACGGACAAATGCATTGCAAAAAACCGTTGCAAATTCAACGGCTCAATAATTAATGCTTACAACTGTATATACAGATTGCAACGAATTCATAGGTCGTTGCAATACCGTTGGGAAATTGTCGGCAAGTTTTGCAACGGACAATTTTCCGTCGCTAAATCCATTGCAAATCACAATATTCACATTGCAACGGCACGTGTTTGTTGCAAATGCCATTGCACATTTTTTGCAACGGATTTAACTAAATTCTTCATTGCAAAGTATGGAACGAAAGATGTCCGTTGTAAAAAGCGTTGGAAGTTTGCAACGGAACTTGTCGTTGCAACATTTTGCCACGACTTTTGCAACGACTTATGTTGAATGTGGGACATCTTGAAGTTGACCAAATTTTGCAACGGAATATTGCAACGGATAGTTCGTTGCAAAATATCATTGTTAATTTGCAACAGAAGTTGCAACGAAAATATAAAAAAAAATCAGAATCCGTTGCAAAATCATAGCAAAAGTCATTGCAAATTTGCAACGAATTGATCCATTGCAAAATGTCCGTTGCTATAGCCTTGTTTTTTTGTAGTGAATGTAATATGAATTTAGCTACTAAAAGAGAAGTAATTGGCTCAAAACAAAGATGATAAGTTTTATACAAAATGCATATATAATTTACTACAACCTACAAAATGGAATAATATATTTTTCTTGAAACTTTTCATAAAAAATCATAATTAGAACTACATATCTAAAAAATGACGCAAAAATAATCGGTTTAATAACACGAAAACAAACAATAGTCAAGAGATGTATAGAAAGATAATAGAATTAATAAAACTCACAAATTTTGCTATAAACTACATATTCATTAAGGACATATCATAAACAACTTAATAAATTTCTATTGTTTATAAACTATATAATAATTATTATAATATTAATTAATAATAATTATTATTAATTATATTTTTCAAAACGATTCGAAGTTTGTAAAATATTTATAATACTTTTTAGGGTTAAATACACTTTGCCCCACTGAAATATCTTTGATGTAGCATTTACCCCCTTAAACTATCAAATATAACACTTACCCCCCAGATTGGAGAAAATTGTCCCTCATGCCTTCAATAAATATATTATTCTCAATATATTTGAGTATTTTTAACATTAAATTATCACCAAATTATTTTCTAACAAAAACAAATTTTTAATAAGTGAAGAATTAAAATTAAAATGGTGTAAGAAGTTAATATATATATAATAGACACTCAACAAATATAACATCTCAACAGAAAAAAAAATTGCATGAATTTGTTTTGTATATATGTTGTACTGATTCATTACTTAACTTAAAGTTTTTTTTTTATGTTTATTTTACAATTTGAACTATTTTACAGATTCAAAATTAAGTAATGAATCAGTACAATAAATAGACAAAAAACTTTCATGTAGAAGATTTTTTAAGTGAAAGGGATGAACTATTATTTTTTTAGTAAATCAATTACAATTGTCAATCTCAAATATTTATATCTAACCACTACCGGCAACTATAACAATCATATACTAATCATCAATATCATATAACTATATGTAATCAATAAGTACTATTAAAATAAAACGACACCTACTATTAAAGTTGAATAACATTCCGCACGTTGGTAGTGCTCGAACTCATGACTGTAGAGTCATGGGCCTCAACTTTGCCAATTAAGCTAAATCTCATTGACATGTAAAAGGATTTTAGTAATTTGGTAATAAAATTAAGTAATTAACTAATTAATTTTTTTTTATAAGAATGAGTAATTGCATGTCTATTTTTTAAATGTATTTTTTTTTTAAAATATGAAAAGATAAATTTATTATTTTTTCCTAAAAGTGTTTATATTTCAGTTAAGTATATATATATATATATATATATTGTTAATTTCTTTTCAAAAGTATCTATGAATTGTTGGATATTATATTTGTTGTGTATCTATTATATATTAACTTATTACACACAAAAGATTCAGTTAGTAAAATTCTTTTTAGTTAGAAGATAATTTGGTAATAATTTAATATGCAAAATACTAAAATATATTAAGAATAATATAATTATTCAAGGCATGAGGGGCAATTTTGTCCATCCAGTGGGATAACTGTTTCATTTGATAGTTTAAGGGATAAATATTACAGTAAAAATAATCTAAGGGGGCAAAGTATATTTAATCCTTTTTAATTTTTTTTTAAAATAAAATAAATATTAATTGTCCACACGCAATATGCGTGCACATTGCTACTTAACAAAAAATACTTAAACTTGGGTTCATCAATTTCTGATTTGCCCTTTCTCTCCAGTTTGCACTAGTTTTGAAAATATTGTTTTCTACATAGACACCAACCATAAGATAGTGTTTTCCAATATAAAACTTTTACTTTAAATAATTACATCTTGTATTCTTTTACATATGTTCTTTTTAAGTATATGGATGCTATCAATTTTATATATGTGGCTTGTTTTTGTTTATGTGAAGTGGAATACACTTAGAACTAATTTTGAAAATCGAAGATTTATACTATTCCTTTCCTATATTTATTAGATAATAGAATATATTTATTTGTTTCATTTACTCTAAATATTAAAATAAATTATATTGAGACTCTATAAAATTAAGTCAAAATACAGAAACACTCCATATATGCCTTTTGAAAAATCATAATTACTTTACTTAAGGTTGTAGTTGTAATTATAAGTACACCCCGTATATAGTGGTAAAAGTTTGCACAATCACCCCTTTGTAAGGTACTAGAAATTGTGTCATGTAGTACTTGCACGCATAATTTTTAGTAATGCTTTTTATTTTATTGAAACTCATGATTTATTGCTATATATTAAAATTTTATCACTTCTTTACAACCTTATATACAAAAACTCTCTGATAACATTTTTCTAATGCATTAATTATCAATATATATTTTACTCAAATTAATTTAACAATTAAAACTTTGAACAGTATATGGTATATTCATAGCAAGTATTATATATACATGCAATACAAATACTGATTAATATGTTATTTCTATTAATAATAAACTTAAACAAAATGGGGGTAAATTAAATTTTTTAGTACATGTAATTGCATGAAATTATTTTTCTAAACGAACTTAATTAGGTAGTTAATTTAATTACATGAGGTTGGAAGTTGAAGGGTATTTTTGATATTATAATAATTTAGTATAGTGGTATAAAAACTACTACTTTGTGTCTACTAGCATCGTGGCACGCCTCCCTGCGTGCATATAAAATAATATTGCACGCTTTAAAGTTATTGTAAATAAGAAAATATACATATTAATCAACACGTTGCATTTAAAAAAAAAAGAAAGAAAGAAAGAAAAGAAAAGAAAATGAAAGATAACTTAGGGTATTATCGGTATAACAAAAAAAATGGTATTGCAGTGTAAGTAACCGTAATTTATTAGTGAAAATAGAGTTTGCTTTATATAATAGTATAGATAAGACCCCTTCTCTTTATAATAGTATAGATATTACACTAACACCCACTAAGGGAGTGTACTTGTAATTTTGTAAAAGGCAAAAGGTTTTTGTGTATTTAGAACTAACTCCAGGGCTGATGCATACTGGGGTATAACAGCACCACAAAATGTTGATGGACCTTCACGAAAATCCCAAAATTGATGGGGAGATTAACCTACAAAAAGGGGTTAGCACTCCAATGCTTAAGTCAGTAATGATCTTACTGAATAAAATTATGAAAAACTTTGAAATAAGTGAGAATAATGGGAATATAATGTAGTGTAGTGATAAAATGTGTGAAAGTGAGTTGAACATAGCTTGGGAATAGAGTGGAAACAAGTGAGTGTAGAGTTGTAAATTGAAGAATGAGTTACTTGAAAAAATAAATGTACAATGAGTCATTTTGAGGGGCTCATGCGTCCGATTACGGGAGAGCCTTGTTGAGAGCTGTACGCCATTAGAAAGCCTTTAGAGTCAGTTATCTTCTCCAACAAACTTCATGAGATTTGGATAAGAATTGACTGAGATAAGACCGTTTGACTGAACCTTGCCAATTCTGTCACTTTTCCGAAAAGGTAGTTACGTGCTGAGAAAGCTCCGGATTCCAGCTAGTTCCTTGAGAATTTGGATGAGATCTTTTAACATGATGTGTCCCTACGTGTCAGCTACCTGTACGTCATGGTATACATGTTGTACAATGACTAGGCTTGTCGTACGGGGCTTTTTCCTTAGGCCTGCCAGGTTAGTGGTTACAAGGTGGCCCTATAGGTGAGCATCTTATTGTTTGGGCCAGGTAGGTCTGACTTGCTGGGCTATTCTGTTTGGAGGCCCAATTTTTGCTCTTGGGCCTGTAAGATGGATACTTTTAGGGGGGATCATCACTCCCCATACTCTAGTAGTGCGAGACTTGTCGAACTGGTGGAGTAGGACTATGGTAGACCTGCTAGAGTTGGAACGAAAATCTTTTACTTGGGTCCATCTGCAGGGAAGCTCCTGTTTATCCCTGCCAAGCTACCTAATTCGTTGCATGAGAGCACAAGGATCTTTGGGGGTTTTGTTCTTATCTAGAGAAAGACAGCAGAGTAATCATTGCGAAAGAGTAGGAAAGAGATAGGGGTTTACTGTGCGTGTACAGGTACGCGCTCCACAATTGGTGCGTTTGCGACAAGTAGGGGAAAGAGACACCGATTCTAATGGCGGCAGGACTCTTTGGCTGCTTAGGTATAAAGGGCCATTCTTGAGGAGGTCATTTCACACATCCTTCGTGCTTCCAGAGTAAGTCTTCTCCTTTTTTCATTCTAAGAAATTCTTTACCTTCTTCTCCAAAAATTACCTCTGAAGAAAATTTTATTTGCAGGTTGTACAGAGATTTTAAATGTTTTTCCAACCATCCATTGCTTCCTTTCGGATTGTGTCGGCTAGTAGCATAGACAAGGATGCGATCGAGGATGTTTTGATAGATCTGATAGGAGGTGAGGGTGAGAATCCTGGCGCCTCTTACTCTACCTCCCACCATCGGGGTGAGAGCAAAGAAGAAGGAAACATCAAGGAGGAGAAGGGGAGGAGCAAAGCGGAAGATAGCCTAGTCACGCCGGGTCCTCTAGGATTTATAGATCTAGGTTCACTGCGAATGATGTTGTGGGCATCAAGAGAAAGTACGGGATACCTGGTGATTACGTGATCCAATTCCCTGCTTCGGATGCTCGCCCCAATTTTCCCCCTACTGTTTTTTGGTGTTTCTATATTACCCAACTGGAGGCGGGTTTGAGATTCCCCCTTTCTGTTTTTTTCTATGACGTAGCTACTCTGTTAAATGTTCTTCTAAATCAGCTGGTTCCGAAATATTTTAGCCTGCTAGCTAGTTTTTATATTCTGGTTAGAAACGTAGGAGAAACCCCTCTGCTGCCTAGTTCCTATTTTCATGCTTAAAAGAGCTGGGCCTGGCCTGTTCCACTTAACTTCCTAAGGGAAAGCTCAATTTCTCCCCACTGAGTCCTCTGTGAAGGAGTGGAAGCGTCATTACTTCTTTGTTTTCTCCCCTATACCTTGGAGGTTTCCCCAGTTGTAGCTTGTGAATCCTTCTGACCATCTGAAGTATTTTGCCCGGACTCGCCCTGCTACTTTCCAGACATTGTTAGATCGTTTAAACCTTTTTTCCTTTTGATCATTGCAAGCTAGTAGATCCTGCCATCCTCCATAGGTTTGGGCTGAGCCCTAAAGAGGCGGATATGGATCCGACTGCTGGTATACTCTCTTGCAGCCTTCTATTTATAGTTTCCCTACTGCAAAGGACTGTTAGGAAATGTATTTATACGCGTATGTTTACTGTGGTGCGCAGGAAGAATGTTCCAAAAGTTACTGCAAGACAAGGGGGAGGCGACTCTAGGTGCTGAATCCTCTGCCCAACGGACCTTGGTGAAGAGCCTCCATTCACTCCTGCTAGCTCAAAATCTACTAGAGACGTAAAGGGCAAATGCCCTGCTGACCCTATCCCTACGCCGACGAAGAATAAGGGTCAGTCGCGCTCCCTGGCACCTGCTCCTCGCCTTGCTACACGAGCAAGGACCCCTCATCCTGCTGAGGAATGGGCCGCTAAAAAGAAGTTCCTCCCCAACTGGTCTCTACAAGAAAACTATTCTCTGTAGCTGGAGGAATGTGAGAGCAGCCGCGCTGCCGAATTCCTTAAGGAGGCTAAGCCTTTTGTGGACAAGACCTATCTGGATAACCTGCCCAGGGCTCAGGCCCTTAGTTTGTTTGCTACTCACCTCAGCAAGGTAAGTGCCTGTGCGAAAATGGTTAGAGAAACATAGTTATAGAAATGCTGGAATTATGACCTGAGTATGGTCTTGTGGTGCAAGCCTTTGTGCTGGGAGGCAGCTTGTTGAGCTGGTTGGAGCAAGGAGACCCCTTATTCGAGGGTTCTCTTAAGAGGGTGGAAGAGCTGGAGGAATCCAACCATCGGCTAAATGAGGCAATGAAGCAAAGGGACCAACTCCATGTGGAAGATACCACCAGCATTTTCCATATGGGAGAGGAGGTAACCAGTCTACATGCCCGCCTAGAGCAAGATGTCTGCAAGTGGAACAAGTGAGAAAGAAGGTGATCTGCACGTATCCATAGACAGGGGAGGGAAGGGATATGCTGGAGACCTTCTGGCAGAGTCGATTGGTGGGATATACAAAGAGCTAGAATTTCATAACTTACTTGTGGACAGAGCCTTGAAATATTATTATCACAGGTTCAAACATGTGTACAACAATTTGCAGTCGTCGGCTACCCTCCTGCCAATGCTGACGCTTCCTTCCTGGATGAGAAGGCCGGTTTGGCCACTGCTCCTGATCTAGATGACGAGGATCCTGCTATTGTGCCTGGGAGTCCTCCAGCTGAGGAAGATCCTATGCTCTTGGATCTCACAGGCTAGATGGTGGAGAATGCAACCCCTTTGAGAGCCGAGTCTCCTGCTGCGAGTGGTAAAGGGGAGGCACCCCCTCCTGCTGGCAAATGAACATGTTCCCCCTACTGGCAGAAGAACATTTTTTTTATTTTGTTGGATATTTGGTACCTTTTGTGTAAGGTTTGAGAAGTGCTCAGGTGTGGGTTTTTGAATATTTTTGCTTTGGTTGAAGGCACTTTGATGCCTTGGAAAATTTTTGCCATATGTTCTGGGTGTATATGTTTGTTGCCATACTTTTGTTTTCTTGCAAGTTATTATAATAAATTATGGGGAGTGCCCTAGTTTATTGGCTATAATATGCTTGGTATGTCCAAGTAGTTTTTTCCTACAGGTGAGTACTTAGAGGAGGAGACTCTCAAGTCTCAAAATGAGTGTTCAGTACTTCCCTGGTTAGTGTAAGAACTAAGAAAGTTTCAACCTACAATGCATGCTTAATAACAGTAGAGATCTTGGTATAAAACAAGTTTACAAAAGGTGACCTTAGTCCTATTAGGACGCTAGTAGTGAGGATACACCTACTGAATCAGGATGGTGGATTCATATGCCTGTTAGAGGCCTTTCTATGTATAGAACTTAGCTTCGAGAACACTCCTCTGCTGATTGAGCAAGTTGGTCAGCATCTTATTGCCATTAGCGAGGCAGGTGGTCATTGCCCAGGCCTGGCTTTGAGACCTCTAGGATAGCCTTATCCAGCAGGAGCAGAGCGTAACCTGCTTTAATAAGTAATTGAGTCCTCGAAACAATAAGTACAATTAGTAGAAAGTAATCGAGTTCTAGAAACATCAAGTATAAGGATAATCAAAGTAATATATGCGTACCATTATGTATGAGCCATCATAGCTAGATGAGTATGCATGTTCAAGGTAATTTATTAAGGCTTTCAGCCTTTAAAGTGAGCAAGGATGTGCCCTTCAAGGGAAACTTATTAGGGCTTTGAAGCCAGCAAGAGTGCACCAGTAGGGCGGCTTATCAGGGCTCGAAACTAGTAAGAGTGCGCCAGCAGGGCAGCTTATCATGGCTCAAAGCCAGTAAGAGTGCGCTAGCAAGGCAGCTTATTTCGTGAGCCAGTAGGGTGACTTATTGTACACGTGCGCAAGCAGGGCGAGTTATGAAAGCTAGAAGCCAGCAAGGTTATTGACCTGTTGATAAAGCAGAGTATAGCAAAACCGAGAACCGCTTTTATTTCAATAGTATAATGGTACTCAAGCAAGTAGCGAAGTTATGAGCAAAGAGTAGGGGGTTTAGGAGTATAACTTCCTGAGGTTGTAAGCGTTCCAGAGTTGAGCGATCCTTCTACCATCTATGTCTTCCAACTTGTGACCTCCAAATTTCACAACCTAACTGATCTTGTAAGGACCTTCACAGTAAAGAGCTAGCTTTCCTACTGGTTTTAAGGCACTTGCTCGTCTCAGGATGAGATCTCCCACCTGGAATTTTCTCCTCTTCACCCCTTCTATTGTAGGCATTAACTACCTTCTGTTTGTATCTTTTCATACAGTTCGAGCATTCTCTCAAATTTACTCCACTAGGTCTAGGTTAGCACGCAGCAGGGCATCGTTGCCTTCCTGTTCGTAGTGCTAGATTCTGAAGGTTTCCAGCCCTGCTTCAGCAAGGATAATAGCTTCTGAGCCATACACCAAGCTGAAGGGAGTCTCTCCTGTGGTTGATCTGTAGGTGGTCCTGTAGGACCAAAAACACACTGGGCAGGGCGTCTACCCACTACCCTTATGCTTTTTCTAGCCTAGTCTTGATGCCTTGCACCAATATGTGGTTTGATGGTAGGCCACTAAGGTGAAGCGCTACTAAATGCCTAGGTCGGCGCACCAGTCTTAGATTCTCCATCCCTAAAACTAGCGACCATTGTTAGAAATGAGAACGCGAGGTAAGCCATACCTGCATACTATATTTTTTTCATAGGAATTTGAGCACTTCATTTTAGGTAATTTTGGCAAGGGGCTCAACCTCCACCGACATTGAAGTAGTCTACTACTACGAGTAGGAACTTGCATTGTCCTTGTGCGATAGGGAAAAGGTTGACTATGTCTATCCCCTACTGGGAAAATGGGCAAAGTGCGGAGAGGGCCTTGAAGGGCTCTGCTGGTAAATAGATGAGAAGGGTATGCCTCGGGCAGTGCTCACACATTTTTACCCAGTCCACTGCATCCTTCTTGAGAGCAGGCCAGAAGTACCCAGCTCTTAGAGCCTCCCTGCTAGTGCCATGCCACCTATGGGGATCCAAAGGATCAACTGTGTATCTCCTGCAACACGGACTTGCCCTCCTCTGCTGACAGTCATCGAAGGTAGGGCTGGGAGAAGCTGTGCTTGTAGAGGATCCCCCTAGAAGAGTAAACCAAGCTGCCCTGCTCCTCAAGCGAGCTGCTTCATTCTCGTCAATAGGAAGAATTCTGTCTTGTAGGTTGTCAAGGAGGAGTTTCCTCTAATCTGTGCTAATATGCAAGATATTCACATTAGTATCATGTGAGACTTCCATGAGGGTCTTTACAGTGATAGTACGAGTACTGCAGTCGGTTAGAGAGCTAACCAACTGGGCAAGGTAATTCTCCTTAGTGTTCTCAGTACGGGGAAATTAGTGGAGCTAGAAGCTCTTCAACCTGCTCTTGAGCTTGCCTACTTCCTAGAGGTACTCCTTCACTCGGTCTTCCTTAACATCAATCGTACCTTGCACCTGGTTAGTTACCAATTAGGAATCGGAGTAGGCCATCAAATTTCTTGTTCCGGCATCGAGAGCGACCTTGATATCTACTATGAGGGCCTCACACTTGGCCTCGTTAATTGAAGCCTTGAAGTCAAATCTTAAGGCAAATTCTAGTTCATCTCCTCTAGGGCTAGTCAACACGATTCCTGCTCCACTGCCCGCTAGATGGAGGAGCCATTTACGTGGAGTAGCCATTTTCCTTCATCCTCCTCAGCAGGCGTGGTTTCAATCATGAATTCAGCTAGTGCTTAGGCCTTGATGTCCGTTCTGGGCTGGTATGAGATGTCATACTCGTTGGGCTCAACAACCCATTTGATCATTCTACCTGAGATCTCAGCTTTCCCCAGCTTGGTCCGCAGGGGTGTGTTAGTGCGCACAATAATAGAATGCGACAAAAAATAACGACGTAATTTTCTAGCAATTGTTACCAAGGCAAATGCTAGTTTTTCTACCTCAGGGTAGCATTGTTGAGTGTTATGCAATGCCTTTCTGACATAGTAGTCCTTTATCAGCACGAAACTTACGACATCTTGTGCTAAAACAAGGTACAAGTACAATGGCTCACCTGGTGAGGGCTTCGTGAGCAGGGGCAGCTTAGCCCAGGTACGCCTTCAAGTCCTGGAAAGCTTGTTGGCAGGTCTCTTCCAAGGTGAAATGCTTGGCCTTCCTCAATTCCTTGAAGAAGGGAAGGTTGCTTTCGGCTGAGCGGGATATAGACCTGCTGAGAGTAGCAATGCTACCAACAAGTTTCTGGACTTCGTTTAGGTTGGCAGGAGGTTTCAACTCTTGGATTCCTCGTATCTTATCTGGATTGATCTCAATGCTTTGTTCTATCACCATGTAGACAAGGAATTACCCACTCTGGACTCCAAACGCACATTTGGTTGGGTTCAGTTTAATGTAGTACTTCCTCAGTATATTGAATGTCTCAGCAAGGTCTGTAATGTGTTGATCAACCTGCCAGCTCTTTACCAGCATGTCATCCACATACACCTCCGTATTGCGCCCCAGCTATTCTTCGAACAGGCAGTCTACCAGTCATTGATATCTAGCACCTGCATTTTTTAGCCCGAAGGGCATGAAAATGTAGTAATATGTCCCCCATGACGTTATGAAGCTTACTCGCTTCTGGTCATCAGGGTTAATCATAATCTGGTGGTAACCCTGTGCGGCATCCATTAGGCTTAACAATTCATGACCAGAGGTGAAATCCACCAGTTGGTCTATACGAGGTAAGGGATAAAAATCTTAGAATAGGCCTTATTTACATCTCTAAAATCTACGCACATGTGCCATTTGTGACCTAGCTTTGGGACAAGTACCACATTGGACAACCACTCGGGGAATTGGATCTCCGATGTGTCCCGTAGAAAGGAGCCTACTTACCTCCTCCTGGATAACCTTGTCCTTCTCAGGACCAAAATATCTCTTTCTCTTCTTCACATAATGGAAGGAAGGGTCTAAGTTCAGGCTATGTACAACAATGTTGGGGTAAATGCCTACTAGATCGCAATTTGATCAGGCGAAGACATCCACATTTTCCTATAAGTAAGTGGTTAGTCGCCCTGCTAAGAGGGCTCAGGTGCGAATCGATCCTGGTGGTCTTGTCCGACTCTACTGGGATTAGCTGAATGCTCAACAGCTCCTCATCGAGCCGAACCCGAGAAAAAATTTCATTATCTTGCTCGTCCTACTACATAGGTCTTTTCCCTTTCTCCTTGTTGGGCTGTGAAAGGTCTATCTCCATCTCCTTCCAGTCGCCTCCATTCACAAATTCATTAGCACTGTCGTGTTATGTATTGATCGCTTGTCACTTCCCCTACTCCAGCTCCAATGAGGAATTTCAGCTTCATGTGGTAAATGGAGACAACAGCTTGGATGGCATTTAATGCAGGTCGCCCTAAAATGACGTTGTATGCTAAGGGAATGTCCATTATAAGAAAGAGGATCATCTTGGTTTTCCTGTTCGGTTCTACTCCTAAAGATAAGGGGAGCAGGATTTGTCCCAAGGGGTGTACAATTTTCCCCTGCAAAGCCATATAGTGACGTGTCTATCAGCTCCAGCGGGGTATCACCAAGCTCCATCTACCGATAGACCTCGTAGAAAAGGATATCCCCAGAACTGCCAGAATCCACAAAGATACGTTGCATAGTGTAATTAGCTAAAGTTGCAAAAATAACAAGTGGATCATTATGAGGTAAATGAACTCCCAGTAATTAGCAGGTCTAAAGTGGATCATGGGATCTCCTACTGGTGGTTTCTGGTCAAGCTCCGTGACGGCTCTAGCAGCGTTGACATGAGCTCGTCTAGCTCTTTTGGAGTCCCCATCAGTAAGTCCTCCTGCAATCATGTGTATCACCCCTTTGGCAGGGATGTTCTCTAGGCTTTATTTCTCAGCAGAGAAGTTTTCTTTCCTGTGCTCACTCCTGGAAGGATCAGCGACCTACTCCTCAATCCTACAGGAATCCCGATAGTGGGAGTGTTCCTCCTTCTGCTCACGTCATCGATCCTTATCAACGTAGTCCTTTAGGAAGCCGGCTTGGATGAGCCGTTCTATCTCCTTTCTCACTGGCGACACCTATTGGTGTCGTGCCCATATTCCCTATGGTCCTTGTAGAAATATTTGGACTTAGGGAGTTGGGGGCCTTCCTCAGTGCCCTTGGGCCACTACAGGGCAGGATGGCGATCTGTGGCCATTAATATCTGTGTTGGCTGGTGATCAACGGGGTGTAATGCTCATTCTTTGGATCTAGGGGATTGAACCGCCCGTCTGGGTTCTCCCTTGCTTATGTGGGAGGATGAAGTGTTAGCCTCCTTTCTTCTATCCCGATTTTTCCCCTTCCTCACAAGTCGGGCATCTTCGAGATTCATGTACTTCTCTGCTCGGGCTAAAAATTTGTGGAAGTTGGTTGCAAGTTTCTTTTCTAGGGATTCGAAGAGGGGCCATACTCAGAGGCCCTGGATGAAAACGCTGACCAACACCTCCTGGTGGGCAGTAAAGACTTGTAGGATTACGTTGTTAATGCACGTTTCCTTTTTCTCTTGCTTGACCCCGAAAAAGCAATGGCTGATTTTTGGTACTTTTTTGCTGCTCGCAAATTGGTACAGGAAATGTGAGGTAAATTCTAGAAAAGATTTTACTGATCCAACTAGGAGCTGGTCGAACCATTTTTTAGCAGAATCAGTTAGTGTAGTAAGAAAAACACAGCATTTAATACCATCAGTATACCTGTGCAGCAGGGCTGCACTTTTGAACTTATGCATGTGCTCAGCAGGGTCGGTAGTGCCATTGTAAGCAGGTAGGTGCAAAGGTGCTTTGAAATGAGTAGGGAGTTCTTCGGCTATGATGTCAGCGCTGAAGGGAATGCCCCCTCTCAGCAAGCAAGGCCTCCTTTATTACCACTTGGCGAAGCTCCACCATTTCCTTTCTGAGAGAGTGCTAATACTCGAGAGGCTCTTGTGATGCTAGCTCCGTGCTGGTGGGGTCGACGGGTACAGGATCGCCTTGCTACGGTGCAGCGGATGTTTCGGATCAGCTCCACGCTTCTAATGAGAAGGTTGTCCTGCTCCGCTGGCCGGGGTGCCTTGGAGCGTTGATTGAACGGTCTCCACGATAAACCATCGGACTAGATCATAGAAGACCGGGTCAGCAGTAGCAAGCAGGGCTACCAGGTCAAAGGCAAAAGTGGGGACATTGAGTCCTTCTAGTGCTTGCTCCCAATATGTACTAGTACATCCTGCTGCAGCAGGGAGGGACGTGTTTCCCTCAAAAGAACCATTATCGCATTGTCTGAACTTGCCATTTCTCACGTCAAAGCTCAAATGTTCCCACAACCGATGCCAATGATGCGTACCGGGGTCCAACAGCATCACAAAATATCGAGGACCTTCACGAAAATCTCAAGATTGATGGGGAGACTAACCTCCAAAATGGGGTTAGCACTCTGATGCTTAAGTCAATAATGTTCTTATTGAATAAAATAATAAAAAATACTTGAAATAAGTAAAAATAATGGTAAAATAATGTAGTGTAGTGATAAAACTTGTAAAGTGAGCTGAAAATAGCTTCGGAATAGAGTGTGAACGAGTGAGAGTAGAGTTGCAAAGTGAAGAATGAGTTACTTGAAAAACTGACTACACAATGAGTTATTTTATAGGGGCTCGTGTGTCTGATTCATGGGATTCTTGTTGAGAGTCATACGCCATTGGAAATCCTGGAGAGTCAATTATCTTCTCCAACAAACCGCATGAGTTTTAGGTAAGAATTGGCTGAGATAAGACCATTTGACTGAACCTTGCCAATTCTACCACTTTTTATGGGAAGTAGTCACCTGACTGCTGAGAAAAATCTAGATTCCAGCCGGTTATTTGAGAATTTGGGTGAGATCTTTTAAGATAAAGTGTCCCCAGCTGTTGGCACCTGTACATCATTGAATCGTTGTTGTACGATGGCTAGGATTGTTGTACGGGGATTTTTCCTTAGGCCTGCCAAGTTACTTGTTACAAGGTGGCCCTATAGGTGAGTATCTTAGTGTTTGGGTGACGTAGACCTGATCTGCTGGGCTATTATGTTTGGATGTCCACCCCTTGTTCTTGGGCTTGTAAGATGGATACTTTTAGGAAACATCAAGGGCGTGCCGTTGTAATTTATCAAATTATTAATGGATATGTACCCTATTACTTATATTATTATATATAAGATATATTTATATTTATGGGAATTTGTCTGTAGATGCGATATTTGGAGTAGGAAATCAATCATGGCAAAAACATGGAGAAGAAAGAGATGAAAAAGACCCTAACAATCAATGTTTTGAAAATCGGACCGGTGATTGGATTGGATAAATTATTGGATCATTGGGTTATTGATTTGATCAATCGAACCTGGTTGAACATACTGGTTGACCCGGAACATATTATATACATATATGTGTATCATATTAATACATTAGATATCCATAAATTAAAAAAATATAATTTATAACAACATTTTATAAAAATAGTACAATTTATAAATGAATAGAATCTATAATAATTTAACAATAAAAAACCAACAAACCTCTTGAAGGCAGGAAATTAAATCAAAATTCAAACTAATAAAAACTTAAAATTTAATACCCCCAAATATATTATGTATTAATTGATTAAATAAATACAATTTATAACAACATTTCAGCAACCGGTGCCTTCATAGAATTTTTAAAAAAGTCCAAAAAAGATTTGAGAAGCATGGAAAAAATGAGAAAGAAGTAGATGAACGATGAAAGAAAAGCTACATTGACTATTAGAGGTGGTTCATTGTCCCTCATTAGGAAAGTATAAGTCAAGCTTAAACATTTCTCATTGTACCACATTAAAAAAGTATCTCAATTTAAACACTTTCTCATTGTCCCACATTAGAAAAGTATAAGGCAAAATTAAACACTTTAGACTATAAGTAAATATGTTGATAGTTTGTTTGAATAATTATCTATGAAGCACTTGTCTGTCTATCCTTTTTTATATTCGTTTTTCTTCTCTCTTTGTATATTTTACTATATTATGTTTTAATGGAATATATATTGTACTGTATTATTAATTTTTTTTAAAAAAAGGTCAAAACCTATTTGACCGGTTATCGGGCGGGCTAGTTTTGGCCAATTTTGATTGACTGGTACCGGGTTTGACCGAGGCAGTTTTTTACCACATAAATCGGATCGAAACCATGGTTGGTTCCCGGTTGGACGGCTGAACTGGCCGGTCTGATCCAGTTTTGAGAACATTGCCAACAAGAAATAGGAAACTGAAAAGTTAGGTAATTATATTTAGTTCCCGACTTATGGTCTAAGTACACATTGACCTCCGGGGTGTGAAAATTTACATCTACCTCCTCCGACACTAACGGCCTTCAAAAAAACCTAAAAGTTATTCATAGAATTACTCTTTTACCCTTTACCGTAAATTACGCACATGCACCCTCTACGTTTGTCAATTTACATTGCCCCCTTCAAAAAGAAATTATTTTATAACTAAATCGCTACAGTTTAATATTTATTAAAGTAAAACAATAGAAATATATTAAGTATTTATGGGTCTTTTAACCGTAGCCGAAGCGAAATTTCTGAATTCAAATTTAAGTCCATAATGTTATAGTTAGGTTTAAATATTAATACAGGTCATTATCCTTTCTCCTTTTAAATTCCCACTCCCATATATTATGATGGAAAAATTACTTTTTTAGTCCGATAAGTATGCCCAATATTAATTTTAATTTGGTAACTATATCAATTTTTTTCTAAGCCCAGTAACTTGTAAAATTGATGAGATTTTGTCCATATTAGAGTTTTTACTCAATTTTTCGGCAGTATTTTGAAATTAGCCGGAAAATGAACACGTGGCAATTATCTGGTTAATTTATAGCAACTTATACACATGTACAACCACATGTATTAGGTGACATTCAAATTAAAATCTACCTCATTTCAATTGCTACGTAGGCTTAAAAATTCTCAAAATATGTCCAGTTGGCATGCCATGTAATATTTCCGGCCAAGAAATCAAAAATTGACCATCAGAGGACTAAATCTCATTATTTTTGCAAGTTACTGGACTTAGAAAAAAATGGCATAATTACCCAACTAAAATTAATATTGGGCATACTTAGCGGACTAAAAAAATAATTTTCCGTATTATGATTTTATTGTTAAATAAAAAAAATTCAAATCAATTTCTAAAAGTGAATTCGATATAAACAGCTAACTAATTATTTAATATGATTGTGCTAGTGGCGTAACCAAACACAAGATGGAAGGATATCAAATTAAAATAGAAATAATATATTCAATTGGATTTTTAAATTCAAAATAATTTTTATTGAAGTAATTTTAAATATACTTATTAATTTTATGAAATATGATTTTAATTTTTTTTATTTTCGAAAAGGGTAAGTTTCATTAAGGAAAAAGAGTAATGTACAAAAGGGATGGAGACCAGCCCAACTCCTACCAAGCAATGTACCATAATCTATACAGGGCTCTAAATTGTATGCTATCCTCAAACGGCAAACTAAGTATCCGATCTCTCACCTGTTGAAGAATGATTTCAGCCACTATCTCGGGCTCCATTGTGCCTAATATCGACGAAAGTTACGTTCCTTCCAAATGTGATAAACAATAGCCCCTAGCAGAGCGCGGTATGAGTAGTTGATAATGTGCTTCCCGCGCCATCGCTTAGCTGCCCACCAAATAGCCACAGTCCAGTCGTCAAATGGCCATGGGAACGGGAGGGACATTCTGAAATGTCTAACACAGCGCCCGGCAAAGTCGTACCGGAGGAAGTGATGTGAGTGTGTTTCCATCACAAGGATGCCGCAAGGAACGCAACACTGATCCAAGTGTTGTAGCCATCCTTTATCCATAGTGCTCAATTTACACTGAATAGCAAGCCATAAAATGAAAGAATTCTGCGGGATTTTAAAAGATCCTTTCAGAAGAATATACCAATCCTTAACGGAGTCTTGTGGGTTCAGAAAGGCCATCCCCCGGTGGTGGTGTAGCTCCCTGTAGCTGATTTCCATAGCACCATATCTCTATCACCATGAATAGTTGGGAGGCTATCTCTGATATCAGTCATGGCCGTTGTTCGAGACCGATTAGACCACTGCAACTCCCCGTCCACTATGATTGTTTGCAGGAAAGTCGTCGAGGGAATGCACGTCAATCTTGGGGAAGTCGGTAGAGTATTGACTAAAGCACCACGAGGGTGCCATGGATCATGCCAAAGTAAAAAGGGGTTCCCGGTGCCGACCTTGAAATCCAGTCCCGGTAGAAACAGGTGTCTTTTACTCAACAATTTACACCATCGCCATGAGCCTGATTCCACATTACCGGTCTAGATTGAGGAATTGTGCAATCGGTGTACCTGGAGCCAATTCACCCAGATTGAGGATTCCTTTTTAGTGAGAACATCCCAAATCCTATTTCCCATCAGTGCCACATTCATCCTCTCAAAAGACGGGATGCCTAATCCCCCACGAGAGGAGTCTTTAGTCACTTGATCCCAAGCGATCTTAGCAACACCAGAAGAGCCATTGCCTTACCAGAGAAATTTTCTGAATTTAGCCTCGATCTCTTTAATGACTCCCTTCGGTAGAATAAATACCATGGTCTAGGAGTGGCAGATAGCCACGAGAATAGCTTTAATAAGTTGGACGCAGCCTGCAAACGAGAGCTGTGAGGCCCCCCACGTCCCGATTTTCTAATTGAGTTTCTACAGCAATGGCAAACAGTCTTCCTTGCGCAGCCGTGAGTGGATGAGCAGGACTCCAAGGTATCTAATCAGCAGGGAGCTAAGCACCACTCCTGTTGCTGCAACAAGTGCACTGGAGGCTAGTGCAGCAGCCTTGGAAACAAACAACTACTCTTTGATGGGTTAAGCCGGAGTCTGGAAAGAGACTCGAACTCCTCTAATCCCTCATTTAACACCGCAACCGAGGTCGGGGTCCCCTCGCTAAAGAGCAGAAGATCGTTGGCAAAGGACAACATAAAGATGTTCAATTCCTTGTAGTACCAATGGAAACTGAACCGAGCGTCAATGCTAGTCCGACGATGGAGGATGGCATGTAAGTCTTCCATGACAAGAACAAATAGGTAAGGAGAGATAGGGTCCCCTTGTCGTAGCCCTCTAGCTCCTAGGAAGTATCCATGCGGCTGCCCATTGATGAGAATAGAGAATGACGGCGTGGTGATACATTCCTGAATCCATTTAATGAAGGTTTCATGAAACCTAAATAATCTCAACATCTCAAGCAAAAAGTCCCACTCGATGGAGTCCTAGGATTTCCGGAGGTCAATTTTCAGTGCACATCTCGGTGGGAGGTTCGCCCGGTTGTAACCAAACATAAGTTCTTGCGGCAACATAATATTGTCGCTGATCCACCGCCCCGGGATGAAAGCGTTTTGGGCACTTTTGATCAATGTTGGCAAGGCATCCTTGACGCGCTCCGCCATAAGCTTAGTGATGATTTTGTATAATACGTTACAGCAAGCTATGGGGCGGAATTATGCCGCTGAGGTGGGTTGGAGTACCTTAGGAATAAGAGTGATCAATGTGGCGTTTAGTTCCTTCAGAAGGCAGCCGGAGTGGAAAAAATCCTTCACTGCAGTATAGACTTTAGGTCCGATAACTGGCCATGCCTTTTTAAAGAAACATGCGGTGAACCCGTCCAGGCCCGGAGCCTTGTCGTCGGCCATAAAGAAGACCACTGTCTTGATTTCATCATGTGTTACGGGTCTGATCATGTGGGCAGCTCCAGCCTCAGTGAGCCGACCTGTGACGTGTGGAGATAAATGATCAAGTTCCGGTCGACGGCGAATTCTAGGGCCACCTAACAAAGCCTCAAAGTACCTGCAGAATTCCCCTCTAATCAGTGAAGGGTCCTGCAGCAATCTTCCCATCCTCAGATTGAATTTGGAGGACTCGCTTCTGCGTTCTTTGTGTTGCCACCTTTTGAAAGAAAAGGCGCGTACATTGGTCACCGTCTCGTAGCCAGTTCATTTTCGCATGCTGCTGTAGCATGTCTTGTTCTTGGAGCACGGCTCAAGAATACACAAGGCGGTAGAGTTTTTCCATGTCCATTAAGAAGGGGGAAGGAAAGCACCTCTGTAATAGGTTCTGAGCATCCTATAAGCACTCGCGAGCATGTTGGACGTTCAGTGCAAGATCACTAATCCGTCTCCTCTATTCCCGGAAGATAGCTTTTAGGAGTTTCAATTTCCGTGTAACTACATACATGGGAACCCCATAGATATTGTGCTGCCAAGTATCAGCAACAACGAGGAGAAAGTCCGCCTCCTTGGCCAAGAAGTTGGGGAAGCGAAATAGGCCGGGACCCCTGCCTCTCATAGGGGATGATCCCAGGATAAGCGGGCTGTGATCAGAAGAGCGAGGAGTAGAGCACAAATAGGAGTTGTCCGACCATGAAGCAAGCGAAGCTTCATTAGCTACCATACGATCCAATCGCCGCCATTGGCTTCTATTCCCAAGGTTGCTATTGTGCCATGAAAATTGGGCGCCGGTCATAGGCAATGTAATAAGGTGTGCCGTGTAAAGGCATTCAACAAATTCCTCAATGATTCCATGTTGAACTGTGTTCAATCCCCGAATCTCACTGGCGTCTAGGACGGCATTGAAATCACCCAAAACAACCCAAGGTTGTTCCTCCAGGCTCGGCGCCAAAGGTGGTAATTGTGTTCCAAAGAGGGTGGCGTGCAGACAACTCATTTTCCCCATGAACAAAAGATGCGTAAATACTAATATGTGAGCTTCGGTTCTCCAACAAACAGTGAACAATCTGATCAGCAATCTCAATAATTTCCACTCGAATAAGCGAATCATCCCATCCTAGCCATATGCGGTTCCCCGGCCCGAATTATAGTCCACAAACCACCGCCAATCCGGTCGAATAGAGCGTTGTATTGCTGCCGCGTTCTATGCTGATACTCTAGTTTCCAACAGACCAAGAACTTCGATCTTGAATTGCACAATCAGATCAGATACCGTACAATGGTGGTCTCGTTTATTGAGACCGCGAACATTGCAAGAACCAATGGTAATCATGGGATACCGACAAAAAGGCTGCGTACGTTAGGGCCCTGAAAGCTTTTGTCATCCGGATCATTCTGTAAGGCATCAAATGAATTATAGATAACTATCTCTTTGCCTTTCCCCTTGTCCGACAGTCGTCCTAATGTCGGTGGGATAGCAATGTCATTGTTAGTATCCTGAGTATGTTCAGGAGGGGAAGCCTCTTCCGCTCGTTGTTGTGGCTTACTACGTTCGATGTAAACTTGGATCGGTTTTTTTGGGGGCATATTCTGCAGGCACTGGTCAGCCAAATGACCCAGCAGTTTGCAGTGCAGATAGAATTTAGGAAGCTATTCATATTCGATGTCAGTCTTGCATATTCTGTGCACTCCGTCCCCCAACGGTAAGGGTAAACACAGGATCACGTGTTTAGGAATAGGGTTCTGAAAATTCACCATGACACATACCCTAGCATAATCAATCCTCACACAAGCACGAGTAATAGCATCTTGATAGAGTGGTCGTCCTACCCTGCTGGCGACAACACTCAAGCCCTCCTCCGTCCAGTATTCAACAGGCAAGTTTCGAAATTTGATCCACATTGGTAGGGTTTTGTGAGCCCGACGCGAGAGACTCATACCAGGTTCCCATATTTGGAGTATGATGGGTTGACCTTGGAACAACCACGACCCGCCCTCAATCACTTCTTCCATTGCGGCTGGCATTTTGAAGTTGAAAAAGTAAAACCTGTTCTGGGAGGCGACCACGTCCCAGATGGCCGGCCATATTGATTTAATGTAAGCTTCTAAATGCACAAAATATGATTTTTTACCAAGGAAGTATCCCACCGCCGTAGCCTTCCATCTTTCTGCCCCTTTAGCCGCAACCTCAGTCGTCGGTTTGACTAGGATTTCGCCATTTTGGGTCTTCGGCTTAATAAAGGAGAGAGTTTTCCTTGTGGAGTTTTCAAAAGCATCAGCAATTGGATCTGCATGTGTCTGAGGTTGCAGCCGGACAGAGCCTATATACATCTCGAATTGTGGTGGGGTTGTGTAGTCGGAGAGTGTGGGGATGGAGAGACATGACCGTCGGTTTCTGAAGAAACCCTAGGCGAGTCTGATTGCATCAGAACACATCCCGCCGTCTGCATGGGGGAGGAGGAAGCCTCCAAAATGGCGCCCATCGTTGCGGAGGATGAGCCTGCCGAACTGAATCCATACTTTTCGCGCCATCATGCCCGAAATCGTTCCAAGGTTTTCAGCGCGTTCTCATCCCCATCCCCCAGAACCTTGTCCTCAAAGGAGGAGAATTTGGAGTAGTTGAAGTTCTTATGAATCTCCGCATCATCATCGTCAGTATGATCTACTGTTCCAACCATGCCGCTGTTAAGGTTAGTCGCCGCCGTCTAACAACTAATTTTAAAATTATCATTTTACTAAAATAGTAATGTTGATAGTAATTTTTTTTTTTTACAACATGTTAATAGTATTTATAAATGTTTATATTATTTGTAGGATGATAATAAATATTAGAAAATATATGTGATTTTAAGAAATTTAGAGGGATGTATCTGCATTTAGATCAAACTTTGACGGAGGTCTATACAATTATCAAACAATTGAATTAGTCAACTCAAAGGTAAAATTTGTTTTTTATTCAATATTTGTGTTGATGTCAGCAAACTCCGTTAATATCAATTCGGATATCTATTTGTTAGATAATAGCATAGGATAGGGGTACATTAGACGTAATTTTCTAAATCTTACGGTGTCTACATAATTATACCATATATACTTTAGGGGAGGGTACTGTAATTAATTATCCCATTATAATTTAAATATATGTATGTGTGCGTGGGTGGGTGTGTGTTTTTAACAAAGCTGATGCTTAATAGTTAGGGGGAAATTACACCGCCCTCCTCTAACGTTTGATATATTACATATAACCTCTTGTAGTTTTGAAAATTATATTTAGTACCCCTGACGTTTGTTTTTAAATCTAACAAATGAATCCCTCCGTAAGTCAAAACACAGAATTTGCAAATATTAGCAAAAAAACTGCATAAAAAATTTATATTTAGCTCCGATTGACTTATTACTGATTTATTGTCGGTCAAACATCTTTCTGTTACCAAACTACCCTTATACATTTTTATATACTAATACATGTGGGAAGCAATATTAATTTTATTTTTTAATAGTTTACCTTTGCGTTTATTTAGATTTAATTATTCTTAATATCAAAAGTTGTGATGCTAGATGAAGGCCGCGCATCACCCACCACCACCGATACTAATGGTTTTATTGAAGGTTTTGTTCTATAATTATATGTTTTTGGGCATTTTGGTTCTCTAAGAAACGAAGTTTTTATAGATTTTGTGATTTGAGGATACGTTTGCCTGAAATTTGAAAATCAGTTGAAAAATAACACGTGTAAGTCACGTCTTTCCTCAAATTTAAGTCAGCCCATGATTTGCGGAAGTTTATTTTGTAAAGAACCAAAACTCTAAACACTTATAATTATAGGAATAAAATTGCAATGAAGTAAAGAATTAATAGACTAAATTTATATAAAGTATCTCATAAGAAAGAAAAACTCTTGAAACTTTTGAAAATGTAGAAGATTTTACTTTCTTACTCATTTGTTCTTTTTATTTTTTTAGAATATGTTAAACGATCATTTTCTCATTTGTCCCAGCACATTTACTCTATTAATTATTCAATGACTATGTTTTCATTTTTTTTTTCTTTTCTTATTGTATTGTTAAACGATCTCATTTAGAAATCTAACCGGTTAAAAACCAAATATTTAATATTTAATATAATAACATATAGGGTAAAATAATTAAATAATAAAATTGAAAGATACATGTAGCAGGACGAATCTTGTCCATGCTGGGATAAAGGAGGCATTCATCTTAATATAACTATTAATATATGAATAAAATCTTCTACAGTGAGACTTTATAAGAGATATCAACTCTATTGTTTATGTTATAGAAATAAAATCTTTCACATCAGATTTGAGAACCAGAATTTGAGTGTTTTTTTTAAGGGTAAAATACAATTTACCCCAGTATTATGGGAAAAGTTCAATTTACCCCCTGTGAAAAAATAAAGTGCAAAACACCCCTCTATACTCTTAAAAATGATGCAATTTACCCCCTCCACGCGACTGGTGTATTTCACGCGCTATTTTTTATTTCTTTTTAATTTTAGTTTTATAAAATTATATTTTTTATCCTTATTTGAAAACGTTAGATCTGAATCATTTAGATGAATGGTTCAGATCTCATCAATATTATTTATAAATATATTAAAATTTAAATATATTTATATATAATTTTATATATTTTTAATTATATATATTTATTTATATAAGTATATATATATATATACAATATATTTATAGATAGAGAGAGAGAGAGAGAGAGAGAGAGAGAATGGGAAGGAAGGGTTGGGGGCGGGGGCTGGGGCGGCGGGTGGGAGGGTTGCAGCGGGAGGCGGGGGATGGGGAGCGAGGGCGGGGGCGGGGGCTGCAGGGGAAGGGGACGGGGAACGGTGGCATGCTGGGGCCGCGGGCGACGGGGAACGGGGCTGGGGGCGGGCGTTGGCCGGTGGCTGGGGCCGTGCGTCGGCGACTGCTCTGCAATAATATATATATATATATATATATATATATGTTACAGTAATATATATGTATATATATAAATATATAAATAATATATATATATATTTGTATATAATAAACAATAATATATATAAAATGTGATTAAATCTGAACCATTCATTAAATTTAATCGTAGCCATTCATTTAGATAGATTCATATTGGCCGTTAGATCATAGTAATTAAATTGAATCTAACCATTTAAAATTTAAAATATAAAAAATAATTTATTGTTAAAAAATGATTAAAAATCGCAAAAGAAGTGCGTGTAGTACACCGCTACCTTCAAGGGGTAACTTGCATCATTTCTAAAAATACAGGGGGGGTTTTTTGCGCTTTGTTTTTTCACAGGGAGGTACATTGAAATTTTCCAATTACACAGGGGGTAAATTGTCTTTAGCCCGTTTTTTTAATATTAAATGTACGTCATGAAGACATGTCTCCACACATATGTATGAGCTTTTTGTGAACGTACGTGCAGGAAAATACATGTACGATCGTGGACGGATTCAAAAGTGAAAGTTTGAGAAAATAAAAGATCTATTAAAATAATATTTTAACAATACTTTTTTTTATAAAATTTAATTACTTCTAGTGTAATGAATAAATATAATGATTTGACATATCTAATAGATGCAATTTTTTACATCATATGCAATTTTACATGTACAAATTTACTGAAGTTATGATAAGCAATTACATGTACATAATCAATTAAAGACCTGTAGAGTTCTATGTTTATATATTGGGTACCCAACCACGTTCCTCTATTGATTACCACTGAATCTGAGAGAAGCATACAGTCCAAAAGTTGAACATATCAAGGTTTGAGGTGCATTGGTCGAAAGATCTAGGGTGTGAGGCGGTTATTAGACAAAGCTAGCCGGCTATCCATTTGGAAAGTCCGCTTCGAAAACTTGACAAATGCAGGAATGCATTCTTGGCATGGTGTTGAGCGTGTGCCAAAGTCATCATCAAACGTATCCTTGAGCTAGAAAAGGATAGTCGAGCAATTTCTGAAGATATTATTACACCAGAACTCCGATAATGGAAGGTCGGTTGCGTACTGAGCTGGAACAGTTGATTGCCCAATGGGAACCTTTCTAGAAACAACGTAGCCGAGTTGATTGGCTCTGGGATGGAGACCGCAACACAAATTTCTTCCACTCGAAGGCTAGTTGTAGGCGTAAAACTAATGCGATTTGCCGACCCCATAACGAGCAGAATTAGTGGATTGAAAAAGAAAGAGGAAAAACAAAGCCTGATTGTGGACTATTTCTCCAAGCTGTTTACATCCTGGAATTCGTCTACCCCTTAGATCAAATGTGGGGTTGTAGCACCCCCTCTAACGATACTAAAGACACTACAACTGTATCTCACCTAAATATCACACTTAGAATAAACCCTATATATATATATATATATATATATACATATATATGTACACAATCCACTCCCTACTGAATATGCATACGTGATCCCAACATCACAACAAGCACACGTAACTTTTCATCTACAGATTATACATATATCTATCAAGCACCACAAAATGAAACCGTTAACACTAGTTCACATGTCATCCTAAATTTTTAATTCATATTCAAACATCCTTGAAACATGATTGCTATTTTTATTGACAGGTGAGGAGAAAACAGCATACTAGCCCGATTTGACTGGGATGCAAAACTTGAACCTAGTTTTCGGTGGGTAGACACAGCAAAATCTACACCTGAAAAATATTAGCAGAGGAATGAGCTTACAACCCAATAAGTAAATAACCGACACTGGCATACATATAAATTAAGACCAATTTAAAGAGACAACAATGTGTGACAGATATAACATGTCATCAATTTGATTCCAAAATGTCTCATTTTATTCACAATGCAATCATCTACGTAAAGGCAATCAATCCACATTCCGTTTTCTAGTATGCTTACAAGTTGGTGATATAATGTCTTTCTCCACCAATTCATTCTCACTATTCATCACATTATATTTAAATGAATTTTCCCTTCGTAATCCATGAAGAGCCACCGGTGGCATTTTACCCACAAAGTCGAGACCAATTTATCCATGAAGAGCACCAAGGCCAATTTATCCACAAAGCGCCATCGGGGCCGTTTTATCCACGAAGAGCCATCGAGGCCATTTATTTTATTTTTTTTTTCTACGAAGAGATACCAAGGCCAATCAAAAGGTATTACATAATAATTATATTTAGAGTATGTTTGGTTGGGGAAAAAGTGGAAGTATAGGAGAAGTGGAAGTAAAAGGGGATGTATAAGAAAAAGTTTAGTATTTGGTTTGGGGGAAGAGATGGAGCGGAAGTAAAACTGGATGTATATGAAATCCCTCCGGGGTTCAATTTCGTTTTCGTCTGAAATTGAGCAGAAAAGTGGAAGTATAAGGCAAATAAGACAAAAAAAAATACATATTTTATTTTTATTTATTCTATTGACCATATATATATATATATATATATATTCCTCCATTTCTTTTACCGTATATAATCACCAGAGAAAAGATAACCAAATCCTTGAAAAAACTACTAAATTGAAGTCAACAATCTGGTAAACATACTTTGCATTTGCAATTTTCATTATTTTTTATTACTAATTTGCTATTAATCTTGGTTGGATAATCCTTCCCCCTAATCGTGTTCCCTCTTCCTGCTGCCGGCACGAGTAATTTTTATTTTATTTAAACTGAATAGTTTAGAATAAATGAACAATATTCATTTTGATGAATATTTTTATTAATAAAAAATATTATTGTTCTTGTTTGATATATATTTTTATTAATAAGGTTTTTAGATCTTTGATATTAGTATAATATTAACTTGTTTATTTTCTAATACAAAATGAAGAGAAAGGGTTAAACTGTAAAATTACAAAAATTAGTCTTTTTCTTCTCAATCTAATTTTCTCGTACCAAACAAGAGAAAGTATTTAAGATTTACTCCCATTCCTATCATACCAAACAACTTGAAGGAAAACTATTATTCTTTTCCTCCCTTTCCCCCTTCCCCTCCCCTCCCTCGCCCTCCCCCTTTCACTTTCCCTTTCCTCTCATTTAAACCAAACGAACTCTTAGTTCCCTTAACTCCCTCATTCCACATATTTCATTCATGTAAACAACTAATCAAGTAAGATCACATATCATCATATCTCTTCATTAACAAACATATAGCCCTGATCACTACAAAAAAAAAGACCTATAGCAACGGATTTCATGAAAAAAATCGTTGCAAAACAGATTTGCCACGGAAAATTTTCCGTTGCTATAGGAACCACTGCTATATAGCAACGGATTTTTTGGTCGTTGCAAAATATTGCCACGGATTTTTGTCCGTTGCAAAAGTCCGTTGCAAATTTTGTTATTTTAAAAGTTGACTTTTTATATTCTGCAACGACTTTACGATGTATATTTGTGGCAAAGATGATGGCAATTCGTCGCAAAATAGGTTTTATTTGCAACGAAATGTCGTTGCAATATTGCAACGGAATATTTGCAACGTCATTATGTTGCAAATTTTGCAACAAAATATTTAGCTATAATTCGTTGCAAAATCATTTTATTTGCAACGACATTTGCAATGGAAGTCGTTGCTATATTGCAATAATTTTTTGCAACGACATAATTTACTACAATTCATTGCAAAATAATTTTTATTTACAACGACAATTGCAGCGACCAATCCGTTGCAAATTTTACTACGATAATTGCAGCGACAATTTCATAATTTATATTCAATAATAATATATTTAATTTAACTCTAACAAGAAAATTCAAATATTACAATATATTTAAGGCAAAATACTTCAAATAAAGATAGTTCAACATTCCAATCCACAAAATAAAAGTGTTCAATTTAAAGCATACAAATTTAAAGAGGGGGATCAAATTCATTTTCACAATCTTGTGGAGGTGGGTGGTCAGGGGGATATCACCAGGACTATCTTTAGATTCACTCATATCATCTTCAAACACAGTACCAAATTTATCGGACATGAAACTCATTATTTTCTCCATCTTTTTAGTGTTGCGCTCTATTTATCGTTTCATGTTCTCGTTTTCACGAAACAACTTCTGTACCAACTCTGATTCATGGTGCTCCGGTACTGGAGTGAGATTGCTTGTTCTAGTCGAGTTAGAACAAGTATAAATCCTCGCCTCCGAGCCTATCCCCCAAACTCGACCCTTCTTTACTCCTCCAATTGCTTCCAACCATAGTTGTTGATCGTTAACTGATGTGCTCGAAGATGTCTCCGGTAGACTTTGAGAAGCAGTATTATGATCATCACTCAGCTTTTGAAATTTTTCCTATACAATTAATAATATTATAATTTGAAAATAAATTAAATTATTTACTTTGATTTCAATGTAATAATAAAACTTTCAACTGCATCCGCCACTCTCGGACCAGCCCAATTGCCTTCTTTTGTTTTCCAACACTTCTCCACCTGCTCAATAAGTGTCGGCGGGCGACCGAGTGATTCCTCCTAACAAATTTTCAAAAACAAAAAACAAACAATAATCTTGAGTAAAAGAATCAATTATTATTTAGAAAATAAAAAAACTAAATTATTTTATATCTTACCAACTTCCGTTTGTGTTTTGAAAAAGAAGCAGAACCACCTCGATAAATTGTAGATGCAGATGCAATGTTTGTTTGACGATTCTTCTTATATAACTTCTGAGATGGCTTTAAATTTTTCATCACCCCACTCTTTCTGCAACCCTGCCCAAACTTCATCGGACATCCAACCAGCTTTCATTTTCGTCTTCCTACATCGTGACATCGCCTCTCCGATCCATTTCCCGATCCTAAAATTATAACTCTTGCGGATTTGGGTTTGAAGCATTGGATCCCATGTGTAACATTTCTACAAAATATAATACAACAATATGATAACAACACAAAAAATAATTAATATTCACATAAACTAAGAGTTAAACATATAAATCTTACACTAAATTTTTGAAACCAAAACTCCTTAGTCTCTTGGGGAACCTTTTTGAAACAAGGTCATGGCCCTAAATAATAGCCATTAATGATATCCTTGATGACCTCTTGAACTATCGAATCCCTACACAGTATCAAATAAATAATTGTAAAAACAAATATAATATAATATTTTTAAAATATTTTTAAACAATCAAACATTTTAAATTTCCTTACAAGATATCCGCCGGAGTAATGACTTTCAATGGAGTTGCATCGGAAAGGACATCATTAGAGGCAACTTCAGGCACTGATGCAGATGGTGGTGGTGTTGCTGATGAGGAAACTGCAGGTGATGGTGATGGAGCTACACATGTATTTCCCATCTCAACATGAAAACGAGGTTCAGTAAGAGATGAGGAAGGTGTCTCTCTAGCTACATGTGTAGTTGGAAAAATCGGTGGGGTAGATGATGGTCTAGCCTTATGACCCCTACCTCCTCTAAATCCTCCTCGTACCATGTTTACGTTAGTTGAAAGTTAACAAAATTACACTAGTTTTAGTTGCATTTTTAACTTATGATATAACTAAGTTTATTTAGTTTAGTTAAAGATTTAAGTTGAAAGTTAACAAAATTACACTAGTTTAGTTGCATTTTTAACTTGTGATATAACTAAGTTTATTTCGTTTTAGGTAAAGATTTTAAGTTGAAAGTTAACAAAATTACACTAGTTTAGTTGAATTTTTAACTTGTGATATAACTAAGTTTTTTTTTAGTTTAGGTAAAGATGTTAAGTTGAAAGTTAACAAAATTACACTTGTTTAGTTGCATTTTTAACTTGTGATATAACTAAGTTTATTTAGTTTAGGTAAAGATTTTAAGTTGAAAGTTAACAAAATTACACTAGTTTAGTTGAATTTTTAACTTGTGATATAACTAAGTTTATTTAGTGTAGGTAAATATTTTAAGTTGAAAGTTAACAAAATTACACTAGTTTAGTTGCATTTTTAACTTGTGATATAACTAAGTTTATTTAGTTTAGGTGAAGATTTTAAATTGAAAGTTAACAAAATTACCCTAGTTTAGTTGAATTTTTAACTTGTGATATAACTAAGTTTATTTAGTGTAGGTAAATATTTTAAGTTGAAAGTTAACAAAATTACACTAGTTTAGTTGCATTTTTAACTTGTGATATAACTAAGTTTATTTAGTTTAGGTAAAGATTTATAAATCCTAATCTACAATCATAACTAACAACACTCATCCAACCTCATCAATACAATTATCATTCCCATCAACCTCAATATACAAATCACATTCTTAATATACCAACCAAATTACATTGTCATACACAATTTTATATTAAACACATACTTAATATACCAACCAAATACTCAATATATTCTCAATATACCAACCATATATTCAATATATTCTTAATATACCAACCAAATACTCAATATATTCTCAAAATACCAACCAAATACTCAATATATTATATTGTCATACACAATTTATATTAAATACATACTTAATATATCAACCAAATACTCAATATATTCTCAATATACCAACCAAATACTCAATATATTAGCTCATAACATAAATCAATCATTGCTTAATATACCAACCAAATACTAAAAAGATAGAATGATTATTTAAATAATCTGTTAATACCTCCTTCAGGGCAGCGGCGGTCGGCGGCGGGGGTCGGCGGTGCTGAAACTAAAAGTGAACAAAAGGAGGACAAAAACTTAAAGTTAACAAAAAATTGAAAAAAAAAAAAGTAGAAGAAAGGAGGAGATAAAATACCTCAAGACGGCGAGCGACAGCGGGCGGCGGCAGCGAACTTGAAAAAGACTTTAAAAATTGAAAAAAAAGTAAAAGGAATAAAAGAGGAGAAAGAGAAGAGAAGAAAGGAGGATAATACCTCACGGCGGGCGGCGGCAGGCGGCTGGCATGGCGGACGGCAGGCGGTGGCAGCGACGGGCGGCGACGACGGCAGACGGCGGCTGAAGAGAGAAAAGGAGGAGGGGGGGGAGAACTGTTGTGCTGAAATGTATGGGGAAAGGGGAAGGGGGAGAGGGGGAAAAGAGGGAGGGAAAGGGGGGAAAAATTAGGTTGAAAATAGAGGAGGGAAAGGGAGGGGAAATTAGGGTGTGAAAATGGGGAGGGAAATTGTATAGTAAAAAGTTAAATTACTTTTAAAATTAATAATTTTATTTAAAATTAAATGAGATGTACTATTCAATTAGTAAATCAAAAATAATAATTTTAAAATAATAATTATTTTTAAAATTAAATGGGATAAATGATTTAAGATATATTTTAATTAATAAATAAAATAAAATATTTTATAATTAATAAATGGGATAAATGATTTAATATATAGTTTTAATTAATAAATGAAATAAAATATTTTATAATTAATAAATATTTTTAAAATGATATGAGATAAATGATTTAAGATATACTCTTCAATTAGTAAATGAGATAAAATATCATGACAAAAATCATCAATACATTATGTTCAATTAATAATCATCATCATCTTCATCATCATCATCTTCTTCATCATCAGTCGTTTCGTATTCTTCAAAACTGTCTTCTTCCTCTTCATCATCTTTCGTTTCATTATCCTCATCAACAAAAATGCTTATGTTGTCATCTAGAGGTTGAATTTCATTTTCAAAAGTAACCACTGGAATGGATTCAACTTCATCCTCCTGAAATGCAGCATCAATCCACCTTGACTTAATATTTTCGTCTAGCTTTTGTTCTACATACAGCCATCCAATCAACTATATCTTTTCTTAAACTAGGATATTGAACGTAGTACACTTGGATAGCTTGTTGTGCTAGGATAAACGGCTCATCTTTCTGGTACAGACGTTTGTAATTTACATCAACGAAATGATACTTCGGGTGAATCTTCACTCCTTTGGTAGGATCAACCCATCTACACTTGAACAAAACAACATGCATATTTTGATGTCCAAATTCGTATTCAAACTGTATTACCTCATCCAAACATCCAAAAGAATCAGTATCAGAGTCTGTGTAACTAGAGCTTATCACACAGACCCCGCTGTTCATAGTATTCTTCCCTTCTCCATGGGTTAAAGTGTGGAAATTATATCTATTGACAAAATAAGCTGGCCATGTAAGTACTCGTTGAGACGGACCCCATGCAAGCACCTTCAAAATTGGATCAGTAATTTGATTACTAGGATTTGTAATCTATGTAAAAAAAAAAAAAGAAAAAAAAGTGAACATATTGGGCCGTTTCAACAGTTCTACATTTACAATATAGATAAGCAAAAACTTGTCAAAAACTAATGTAAGTTTTGAACCACGGAAGAAATTGCATTGCAACTTGCCATCAATGTCAACTGTATCAACATCATACCGCTCATACAAATCATGCAAAAAGGTCCTACAATAGTAACGAATATACTTTAATTAATAATCTAAAGATATTTATGTATTAAGCAAATAAACATATTTAAAACCTTACTCATAGTATGGTTGCGCTTCTGGAAAATTAGCTATTATATAAGTCTCAGCAACATGTCATTCTTTACCGGTGATGTACCTCATTTTCGAGGCACCGTAGGGACGTCCAGGATGATTGAAAATAGAAATGTGTTCAACTCCTTCATTGTTTAAACCATCGTCATCCCTCCCACGTCTATGCCTTTTGCAAATAACATCGGGTTCAAAATAATGCGTAGCGAAGGTCGAGATTTTCTCAACAATGTAGGCTTCACAAATTGAAGCCTCTACAGCAGCTTTGTTCTTCACCTTTTTCTTCAAAGTATGGAGGAACCTATTGCAAAATATAGTGGAATTTAAAAAGTTAGATACATAAGCAAAAATTATGCATATTTATATTTTCAACAATATTAATAATATCTCTCAAAAGGATACATCCATCTATATTGCACTGGACCACCTACTCGAGCCTCGTACGGTAAGTGAACCAAGAGATGCTCCATTGAATCAAAGAATCCATGGGGAAATATTTTCTCCAAATTGCATATGATTACAGCTACACTCTCCTCCAATTCCTTTATTTTATTTATATCTAGTGTAGCGGAGCTTATGGCTTGGAACAAGAGGCTCACTTCTGTCAATGCACTCCAAACAAATTCGGGCAACATTTCTCTAAATGCTATTGGTACGAGTCTCTCCATGAAGACATGACAGTCATGACTCTTCATCCCATGCATCTTCAATTCGTTTAAGTCAACACATCTGCCAAGATTAGAAGTATATCCATCTGGGAATCTCAAACATTTAATCCACTCAAATATTTTTCTCTTTTGATATTTATCCAATGTATACACTGCTTCAGCCATGCTTCCCGATTGGTCTTCATCCACAGCAATTTCTGGTCGGTTACAAATGATCCCAACATCTTTCCTTGCATTCAAAGTATCCTTAGTTTTTCCCTTGATGTTCATTACGATGTTGAATATATTGTCAAATACATTCTTCTCTATGTGCATGACATCAAGGTTGTGCCGAATCATATTTGTGGTCCAATACGGGAGATCCCAAAAAATACTTCTTTTTGTCACTGGTGTTCGCTTCCATATCCAGGAGGGTAATTAAGAGGGTCCTCAACAACAGATTTGAACTGGCACACAGAATGCAATATCTTCTCCCCGTTTGCTCTTGGTAAAGCATTCTTTTCAACTCTACCTTTGGTGAAAGCTTTCTTATTTCTTCTATAAGGATGTCCTGCTCTTAAAAACTGTCGATGACAATCAAAGTAACTTGCTTTTCTACTGTATTGAAGGTGAAATGCCCATGTATTATCCATACATATTGGACAACCCATTATCCCAGCAGTACTCCAACTAGACAACATCCCATAAGCTGGAAAGTCATTAATAGTCCACATAAGTGTCGCCCTCATCATGAAAAAATCTTTTTTAGACGCATCATACGTTTGTGCACCTACTTGCCATAATTGTATCAATTCCTCAATCAAAGGCTGCAAGTATACATCAATAAGTCGTTTGAGATTAGCAGGACCAGGAATAATCAACGACAAAAATATATACTCAGATTTCATACACATCCCTGTAGGAAGGTTGTATGGTGTAATGATAATTGGCCAGCAAGAATATGATTTATCATATTGTCCATGAGGGGAAAAACCATCAGCACAAAGGCCAAGACGAACATTGCGGGGTTCTGAAGCAAAATCGGGATGTGTCTCATTGAAATATTTCCACGCCTCTGCATCAAATGGATGACACATAGCCCCACTTTCTGTCTCATGAGTGGCATGCCAACTCATGTGCTCAGTTGTTGTATTGGAAGCATACAACCTCTGCAATCGGGGAGTTAACGGCAAATACCAGAGTGTAGCATATGCAGTTCTTTTACGACGAGGATTTTGACCCCTGGCAGGTTTATACCTAGCTTTCTCACAAAACTTGCAGAATTCCAAATGTTTGTCTTCTTTCTAGAATAACATACAACCAGCCTTACATGCATCAATTTTCTCAACAGGTAAACCAAACTCTCTTATCAATATTTTCATACTATAATAATCATTAGGCAACGTGTGATCTCGTGGCAACATCTCCCCTATTACTTATAAATACTGATCATGACAACTTTGTGAGGCATTGCGTTCAGATTTGATGTTTACTAACCTCGCTACCGCAGATAACTGAGAGTGGGTTTCGCTCCCAGCATATAATGGTTGATCTGCAGCACGCACGACATCTAAAAACTTTTCAGACAATGCTCCTAAATTGTCAGCCTCATCATAATTAGAACTCGGACCAGCCTTGTTTGCATATGGTTGATCGCTAGGATATGTCGAATCATTGAATACATCCCCCTGTGGACGAGATACAGGACCAGCTGCATCAAACACCATCCGCTGATCCCAATTCAATTGCTCATAGTTATTCCAATTTGTCGTTTGATCTACAGAGTTGTCAGCTGAAATTGAATGCTCATAATTCATCTGTATAGGCTCACCATGAGATGTCCAACTGTAGTAATCTTTCCTAAAACCTTTCTAATTATAAAGGTCGCATGTCACCTCCTCCGTGGATTTGTACTTATGATTTTTACATACACTACATGGACAACGAATTTTCTCCCCATCCATAAAATCATGTTGTGTTTTTGCCCAATCTATAAACTCAGTGACCCCATTTATAAATTCTTTTGTAAGATGACGATTATCGGGTACATTCTTCTCATACATCCATTTTCTCAATTCTCTCAACATATCTTGCTCTAAAATCAACAAATATTATACATATTCATTAACATACATACATACATAAAATACTAAAAATTCCAAGAATAAAATGAATATATATAAATAAACTAGTAAAAATTTTATACTAACCTTAATGTAAGTCAGCAAAATGTCCAAATGTATGACTCGTTGCACTAACGTGATCATTAACGGTCTAATGCAAAGATTTATTAAAAAATTGGTTGTGTGGATGGAAGGAGAGAAGAGGAAGAAGTTGTTGGATGATTATAAAAATATGTGTGAACTAGAATGAGGGTTTTCTTATATATATTACGGATTGTGCAACGGATTTTGCAACGGATTTGCAACGGACTTTGCAACGAAATGATATTACCGTTGCAAAATCAGTTGCGAAATATATAGAATTTTAAAATAGTGGGTTACAGCTGTCACAAATATATTGCAACGGACAAATCCGTTGCAAAAATCATTGCAAATTCAACGGCTCAATAATTAATGCTTACAGTTGTATGTACGGATTGCAATGACTTCAAAGGTCGTTGCAACTCCGTTGCAAAATTGTCGGCAAGTTGTGCAACGGACAATGTGCCGTCGCTAAATTCGTTGCAAATCACAATATTCAAATTGCAACGTCACGGGTTCGTTACAAATTCCGTTACAAATGTTTTCCAATGGATTTAACTAGAATCTTCGTTGCAAAATATGCAACGAAAGACGTCCGTTGCAAAAACCGTTGGAAGTTTGCAACGGAATGTGTCGTTGCAATATTTTGCCAGGACTTTTGCAACAACTTATGTTGAATGTGGGACATCTTAAAGTTGATCAAATTTTGCAACGGAATGTTGCCACGGATAGTCCGTTGCAAAATATATTGTTAATTTGCCACGGAAGTTGCAACGAAAATGTAAAAAAAAATCAGAATCCATTGCAAAGTCGTAGCAAAGGTCGTTGCAAATTTGCAACGAATTGGTCCATTGCAAAATATCCGTTGCTATAGCCCTGTTTTTTTGTAGTGTATCATATAACTCATGGAACATTGAAAATACACTTTCTCATTTTGTTTCCACAGTATAATCATTCAAAGTAGAGCATACCATACATAGTAGTTCATTTCCAATACAGTTCATATGCTTCAAAAATCAAAGTAATATAGAGGTAGAATAGGGCTTATACAGATAATGCTACTTATCTACTTACATAAGAGTAATATCAAGAAAAAAAGGAACATATAAAGATAATGTTAGTTATTTACTTACCTCAATCTTACTACGATTTAATTAGAAGATGGGGAGTTGTTCAATCCTTTACTTTATCCCCGTGTCCTATAATAAGTTATAATACATATAATCAATACATCTAAAATGTCATAATTTGTAAATAAAATATTAAATAGTATTTGCACATTTTTCACCAACCTCTTAATATTTCATTTCTATCAAAATTTACATCTTCATTCTATTTCTTTTAAATAACTAGACAATTCTAGGCTTTCTATTTCTTTATATAGTTTGTTAATTAACTCATAAGAATCTATTTCCTCAAATCCCTCATCTTCTTATAGCTACTGTTCTTAACAACAATTCTAAAATAAATTATCTCAAAAGTTCTATATTTCTTTTTAATAACCATAACATTTCTCAAATATAATTTCTAGTATTTCTATTAAATTTTCCATTTATTCTCATTCGTATATCAATTAATTGAGTACATACACATATGATTAAGTATCTGATTGCCAAATCAAAATATATTAAATAGATTACCATAAAAATAACTAATAGGCCTCGTTTGGTTTGTTTGATTAGGCATGATAAATAATTTTATCATGCCTAATCATGCGCTTGGTTAGTAGTATTAGAGCCCGGTATTAACACCGGGCCCGGTCTTATTTATCATATATTGAGGGAGAATGGATCACACTCATCCCCCAAGATCCACAATCACACAAATTACTATAAGCTAGTATTATTTTCTTTTTTCCATATTTACCCTTCCATACATTCTCTCTCTTTCCCCCGTCTCCACTTTGCACTTCTTTCGCCCTCTTTTCGCCTTTGTTTCTTCTGCCAACATAAGCTTCAACAGAAACATAGAAATCACAGTTCTTCCTATTCGAATCATTCCCACAAAAACGACGCTGAAATTTATCCAAACTATCCCCTACGGACACATTGTCTTGTTTCTCAACAAGGTTCTTTTGGCTGTTGGTGGGCGATTGAAAGGGCAAGAAGATTATATTCAATTGTAAGTTTTTACTTATCAACCCTACCACTACTTAATTACTCTGGGGGTTTAAATTACTGATTTTGCTATTTAAAAATGTTGATTTTGTTTTATAGATAATGTCTGATATGTTTTTTGGAGTTTCTGGTTGTTCCCCCAACAATTGTATGCTTTGCTGAATAGTATATTTGAGCTGGGTGTTTCTGAAATTTACTCCGACAATTGTATATTTTAGCTGGGTGTTTTTGCTTTCTGGGTGTATATGTTTTTGTGTTTCTAGGTGTTCGACAATTGTAATTAGTTGGCGGCTTTGATTTTGTAATCTCTAGGAAATACGGAGGTTTCCCTTTGGTACTGTGACATTTAAAACTCTGCTAATTTGCT
Organism: Sesamum alatum; assembly: GCA_034509735.1. Lineage (NCBI taxonomy): Eukaryota > Viridiplantae > Streptophyta > Magnoliopsida > Lamiales > Pedaliaceae > Sesamum > Sesamum alatum. The sequence continues at coordinate 20,237,012 of JACGWO010000006.1, forward strand.
ATTATTAGACTATAAAGTGGCATGTGTTCTGTTGTAGTATATTTCAGCTGCATAACCAAAACTTACATATAGCCTCGGCTCACCATCTTTCTCTTTTTCCTTTCATGTGTGTATATATATAAGTATGTTGTTGGTTGTTTTGCAAAATCAGATAATCTAAAAGAATGAGGAGTTTTTGAAGTTGAGTGTGACTATTTATCTACATGTATGTCAGGTTATAATTATGAAAAAATATGGTGGTAAATGTACACAATGTGTGTTTTTTACTTGTATTTGAACCCTTTGTTAGAAAGAGTTTATCAATGATCGAAAGAAAGTTGACAGACAACCATACATGTATATGTTTAAAATTAATGAAACAAGTAGTGTATGATAGGAATAATTAAATGCAATTTAGTGACAGGTTGAAAGGTCAAATGAACAGAATGAACACAAACTAGCTAGCTAGGCTAGCCTAGCCTAGATATCCCCAAAACTAACTTCTCATAATCCTATTATTATTATTTTATGTATTAGTAATATTTGAGTAGCTATTCTTCTTCTGCATTGGTAAATTTTGAATTTAAGTAAATATATTTATATATATCTATACTATTATAAAGAAAAGGCCTCCTACACTCACATTTTGGCGGTTTTGATACCGCTACACCAATTTTAAATATACCAATTATACGCTTCAATAAATTATAGATACAATTAAATAATTTTAGAATTTAATTGTAACTACCTTAGTTTTCAAATATTCATCTGTTTTTATTAACAGTTATTACTACGTTTTACTCCCCATGTTCAACCCCACTTTCTCCACTTTCATCCCATGTCAATTTTTCTTACTTTCCTTCTTTTTAGTAATTTGTATCTGCATATGAAAGACAAAATTGATGAAATTCTAGCATCTTTTTACCCCATACCACCACGTAAATATCCTGACTCCATCATAAACATATTTTGAATACTTATTTTCAATAAAGCCTCCACAAAAATGTTGTTCAAGAATCACATCCACTTCCCAGATGCAACACCCAGTTATCACTGCACCATTTTTCATTTATGCAATTATTAAATAAATTGATTGACTTTGACAATTGTTATTATTTGTATTGAATAAAAATATGAAAATATTTTTCATTTCACGCAATTGTTGTTAGCATTTTACTGTTAGCATTTCATTTCTCTATCTCTATAAGGAAATATAAACATTTTATTGTTGTTAGTATTTTGAACAATTTAGATTTAAATTCACAGAGGAAATGTTTAGAACTAATTATCTCTACAAGAAGTAATTTACAGAGGAAACTAATTATGCTCACTTGAAGCAGGTTTTTTGAGCGAATCAGTGACAAATCTCTATTTGCGGTGGCTTGAGCCTTGAGGTAAGAAATATGAATATAATGCGTTTTACGTTCTCAATCAATAAATAATCGAACTTGATTATTGATATATATATATATATGTGTGTGTGTGTGTGTGTGTGTGTGTGTGTGAATTGAATATTTAACACTTTCTTAATGGTTTTTTTTATTTTTAAGGTATAAGTATTATTTTTACGCGACCAAACATTGGCATGGCGGCCAAACTTTGAGGTACTTGCTGGTTTCACCAGAGACCGTCTTATATGACCCAACACGTGATTCATGCTAGCAAATTTTTCATTTATAAGTTTATTTTTCGGCAACTGAAGCGTAGTTTGTAATAATATGCTCCTTTTTCATGATTTTGTGTGATTGTCATGAGGTGGTTGTTATCTTTCCCAAAATTGGTGTCCCATATTAATGTATTGAAATTATTTAATTATATTAATCATTATTGTCTCTTTACTAATATGGGCTTATAAAGCTATAATCAATTATCTTTGACGCATTTCTCTTTGATCTAAACTTTATATTCAAACTTTTATTCCATGTTGTATTTTGATGCATAAATTTATATAAAGTGCCTAATATTTTCAAAATATTCTTTTTAAATAACAATTAAACTGAAGTGAATTGAGCTCGACAAAGTGAATACATGAATATGATTTTTTTTTCATAATGACATTTATGTTTTTCTTTGTATTTTCTAATAAAAGTAACATTAGTAGTTTTAGTTTTAGTTCAAGTACACATTAATTGATTTCAACTTTTAATGGTATTAATTTTTTATTTTATGATACAGCTATTTAAGCTAATGTAAATTCTCATTATTTTGAGATCTATCTCATACATTGTTGATAGGTAATGATGAATTTTCTGTAGAAAATGAATTATTTGTTTTAATACGCTACAATATTAGTAAAATTATGCACGCAGGTACTGCGTGCCATGATTACTAGTATATATATATATATATATATAGAGAGAGAGAGAGAGAGAAGGGGGGGTTGGGAATGTGAAACGAAATCAAAGAAAGTGCAGACTGGATACCACAAATCATGAATTATTATAAGAGTTGGCATTCAGTACTCTTTTCCTAGTCTCCTTTTGGAATTTGTGAATTTATTAATTGGATTCAGCACTATTTTTGTTGTTGGAAAATTAAACAAAGGTGCATTGCCATCTGCTGACTTCCCAATGTTTTTAGGTATGCTCAGAATATTTCTGAAGAGTATGTTCCTATATTTGAGGTTAGGTGACGTGGCTCTATAAGCCTTTTTATTGAAAACCCAGAATAAGCTTCTATGTAGAATTACTTGAAATTGAATGCTACGGTTCTGACTAATATAAATAGATAACCATTGTATCTCTAGTTTTGTCTGAATTAGAAGCCCTTTAACTCTTAGGTTCTGATGGGGGTTGGTATTCTTTTTTCTTGTAATATGTATTCTTATCTTGTATATTTGCAAAGAAATGTTGGGACTGTCCTTAATTACATTTTACATCCTGTATACCAGATTTTCATTGGAATGGAACTTTCAAGGAAAAAAGTCGAGATATACATGGTCTTAGAAGAGATTATGCATGAATATGTAGTGATTTTTAATTTAATATTACGCCTATTAAGGAACGACAATAATATAAGGAGACATAGGCGAAGAGAAGCACTAGTTAGATATGTTATGGCTACTAGGATTCCTAACCAAATAAATCATTTGAAACGGATTATCAATGTTACTAATGATACATGTATCATTAATTTGAGAATGACAAGAAATGCATTTTTGTGTTTTTTTTGTTTATTAGAACATTTGGTGGATTAAAAGCATCTAGGTATATCAGGATAGATGAAAAAGTAGCAATGCTTCTTTCCATATTAGCACACCGAAAAAAAAAAAAAAGAATAGTAAAGCACGACTTCATATGATCTTGGCAAACGGTTAGCCACTACTTCCACGCTGTGCTTAATGCGGTTTTGAAGCTCCATCGAAATCTTTTCCTTGAACCTGAACCGGTCACGGATGACTGCAATATCAGTAGATGAAAAAATTTTAAGGTAACCATCATGGTCAATGTTTGGAATAGGTCATGTATTTAGGCGTTTTTATGTAGATGTGATGACTTTATGTGACCACTTTTTTTTCCTCCTTTTTGTGTTGAATAGGGTTGTTTAGGTACATTAGATGGTACCTACACCAATGTGTTGGTACGCTAAATTGACAAACCAAGGTAGGACAAGGAAAGGTGACGTGGCAGTTAACATGCTAGGAGTGTGCGATCGAAACATGAAATTTACTTATATTTTGACTGGGTGGGAGGGATCAGCTGTTGATGCTAGAGTTTTACGAGATGCTGCCACTAGGAACCAAGGGTTAAAAGTGCCTATTGTTACATTACACCTCTTGCATTTGTCCCAACATAGATTACAGTTATGAATTAAATAGTTTTGCCTTGTTTTTACGTGACAGGCAATTATTACCTTTATGATAATGGGTACACCAATGCGGAAGGGTTTTTAACTCCATACAGAGGTGTGAGATATCATTTGGACGAGTGGGGTGATGGTCGTCGAACGCATCAGAATTATAAATAGTTCTTTAATATGACTCATTCAGGAGCGTGGAATGTTATAGAAAGAACTTTTGGTCTTTTAAAAATGTGTTGAGGAATTTTATGAAGCAAAATGTATTATCCTATTAATATTTGAAACGATATTATTTTAGCGTGTTGTCTTATTCATAACTTTATAAGGTTAGAGATGGATATTGATCCTATTGAGCACCTTCTTGATGTTGAGAACTTGGCGTTAAACCATGAAGATGAAAATATTAATGTCATTGACAATGTGGAGTCCACACCTGAATGGTCCAATTGGATAGACGAGTTGGCCAACAACATGTTTAATGGATGGAGATCATGGCGTTTGTTTGATTGAATTTTTGTATGAATTGTATTTAGTAGACTTTAAATTCTATGTCAAAGACTATTTGGTTCTGTATAGACTTCTAGTTTATCTTTACATGAGTACTGCATTTCATTCTTGTTATAGTTGCTTTTTCATGTAATTGGATGTGGAATTTACTCCCACCTGCCACTAAGTAAATTTGGTAATTAGATTTTGAATCTATTCACTTCTACAATGAAGTACATATTTCACCATCGTCTGGAAGCTTCTATGGTACTTATACGTTTAAGATTGGCAACTTATTGTATCATTGATTGTTTATGTCAGTATTTATTTTTAAGGTTGTTGTGGTAACATGGATGCAAATAGCACCCAAGAAGTAATGATTGGTCGAAAGAAAAATGTTGTGTGTAGACATAGTTGGAGTCAAAAAGAAGAGGAAGTCCTAATTTTATGTCTGAAGGAGATTATTGCTAATGGTTGGAAGGCTAAAAATGGATTTAGAGTGGGCTACTCACAAGTTTTAGAGCAAGCAATGGCTAAACAATTTCCAGGTACTGATCTCAAAGGCACACCTCATATAAATTCCAAAATACACGTTTGGAAAAAAGTTATTCCTCCTTAGTCACTATGTTGGGTAAAACTGGAATTGGTTGGAATGAAACAACCAAGATGATTGAAGCAACTGATGATTCTTGGGCAAACATGCTTAAGGTGAATATAATATCTAATATTTTGTTGAGTTTGGCCTATATATTTTATTTGTAATTTTTTGATATGTTGTTCCTACTATTTTGTAGATTGATGTTGCTCCAAAAAATATGCATTTCAAGTCCTGGCCATTTTATCCGGATTGGCTAGAGATATTTGGTAAAGATGGTGCAACAGGGGTGACTAGAAAGGATCTCGTTGCTGCTGAACGACAAGCTAATAATGTCAATATAAATGCTCTTATTCAAAATATGAAATTCCAAGATATGTCCGAGGGGTTTGGAGATGATACTGAGAAAAATTCTGTCTGTCAGCCACCAAATGCGCGCGGCTCAGCCAGGAAGAGAAAGGGTAAGAAAGAAAATCGTTAGACCAAAATGATCCAGTCGTCAAATTGCTAGATACATTTTGCACAAACACGGGTAAGAGGTTAGGGGACACTGCGAAAAGAATCGAGTATAAGTATGATGTGTCAAATGCAAGAAAAGAGGTTTATGCTGAAGTTGGAAAAATCGGTGGCCTTACAATGCAACAAAAGTTGGCCATCTCTAAACAGATTATGAAGAATACAGAGTACCTGGATTTATTTTCTAGTCTCCCCGATGAAGAGAAGTCTGAATTTGTTCAAATGATGCTATGATGAAATGGTGTTGATTTATTTGGATTGAAACATTATTTAGTTTTAAACATTTTATGTAGAGTTCTGTTATTAAAGGATGATGTTGTTTACAATTTTATGTTACTATCATTTTCACTAGATAAAGGGATTCTTGAACCTTTTATTCTTGATTTTTTATAGACTTATTTTTACCAATATATTCAAATGTTTCTTAGCTTCAGACTGGGCAATACAGATTGATTTCTCCTATTGTTTTTCGTTTCTTCTTTACAGTAAGCCACCTGTTCCTAAAGTGAGCGGCCAAAACATTAGCAACAACAGTTATTCCTCATCTTCATAATTCCAACCGAAAGGTTTGTATCCTTTATGACAGAGGAACTGATGGATGCCAAAATCAAGATACTTCAGAACAGGAACGTGGAATATGACCTTCAGTAGCTTATCGATGACATGAGTATTCCCCGGACCCACAATTAGACAAGCTGCAAGGCAACAATTCAGCCTTTGCATTGCCTGCCCCATCCCTCCAGCTTCTAATGGATCTTGACAAAGGGAATTTAAGAAATTTCGAGCAAGTAAATGAGCAATCTTGCATCATCCTGACCCAACAAAGCATTTGAGGACCAATAACCTCCACCTGAGGCACCCCAGCCGACACCAACTCTTGGAGCGGGGCCTCCTCTCCCAAACATCTCAACAGGCTGCATGCATTGCCATTCATTAGTGACTAATTTCATTAAAGTTGTCAGCAAATATTAGTATTCAAATGGAAAATAAGGAGTTTTCACTTTCACACTAGGGAGTTTTCGTGTTTATTGTTACAATTTATTGTGTTTATCATCCAATTAAATATTTTTGTACACGTAGTGGAGTTCATGCACCTTAAGCTAAAAAATAAAAAATTAACCAAAATATTCGAATCAGAATTACATTTAAAAGAAATACTACAATAAACTTTGTTTTCACCTAATTTGAAATCGTGAGACAATTACATTTCTCTATTATTTTAGACCTTTGTTCCTTGCTTCACTTCGAGGCACCAACTTTCCTTTGCCCTTTCTATCTAATATTTTAGGACGAAAATTGGCAAGGTTCGCAACCCCGAAAGGTCCAAAATTATAGACGGGGGCCGGAACATTACTAGGCCCCACATCAGAAGGTAGGTTATGATCTTCATCGTCAAAGGTTACGACTATGATGTTACTCTGTACTTCATCCTCATTTGAGGTCAAATCAATTACGATATTGTGCTGCATAATGTTTACTTTGTCAGTGTTACTAGAAATATTAATCACTGTCGAGTTTGAACCCTGTGTTTCACGATCGAACTCCTCTTTGAATATGATATTAAGTGCATCGTAATCAGGATCTCCTCCATACAAGTAGTCTTTACTTAACTCCATGTCCTATACGTTAAAAGAAAATATGGAGTATGAGTTAAAAATCGTGTCAAGTTTGCAATAAGTGAAATTTAAGAAAGACAGAGATTTTCACCTTACACCAATCATCCCAGTGACATGGTAGGGCATGAATTATGTTGTTCTCTCGGTCCCAAACAACTCCAACGATGTCCAAAATTATCTTAAAAATGCTATATCTATTAGAATGGGTGACCAGAAAGTCAATGTGGTTGGCTGTTCTAAGAACCATTAGTCAATCTTTGAACAAGTAATATTATGTTGATGGATGTAGTAAGGATTCATCATTGGCAACGATGAGTTTGTTGTACTTACTGCTTGCATTAAACGTCATTTAGACGTCACAACAAACACCCGCAGACCGGACATATGAATTCAGGAAGTTGGACCGCGCATAGGTTGGCGGTCATGGAACTAACTTCTGTAGATAGGTCTGAAACACTCCAAGTCGAGGACCTCGAGGTTGGGCATCGAAGATCCTATAGAGACTTGCACTAAGGATTGCATTTATTAGATGAGTATCGTGTTTCATTGGTAACAGACGTTGGATGTTTATGCAATATTAGTGGGTTAGTTGACAAGGGAAGTGTCGGCTGACTGAGGTGACTCGCGGGAATCGTCATATGGAAGCCGAACGAGCTTGATCGGTATGACTTGTATTCCTGGTTCTGATAGTACAAGATTAGTCCTCGGACTTGAGGAATCACGGCAGTCGCTCACATACGAAGGTTGTATCTTGGGTCTGGTGAGAGGTGGTCGTGTCATATGACAAGGCCATCATAAGCCTTGTTCAGTGCAATTGGACTATGTGGAGAGGACGGTGGATTCCAAGATAGGATCTGTCCCCTATCAAAGAATATAACAGCGAGATCTCCTATGCGCTCTGAGATGGTTTAGACTCTCAAAAGTCTATGGCCATAGCACTTGATTGAGTGGGCAAGGATTTCCTACATCAATCTTGGAGTTAAACCCTATCTCTAGTATTAAGCATAGACGCCTAGTCAAGGATGGGAACCAACACCTAATTCCATGCCCTAGACTAAGGCCGGGAGACAGGCGACAGTGGGACCATACCTGTATGTAACAAGTGATGGTAGGACCGCACCTACATGTAACAAGCGACGGTAGGAATGTGCCTGTATGTAACTCGGAGCCTAAATGTTCACACCACATATTCACCTAGTCTCTAGTGCCATGGACCGTTGCTAGACGGTCACCCATGGTGACGGACTACTTTGGTTATGAGATAACAAGAAGTAGGTCCAAGTCTAGCTGTAATGTGAACCTAAAGAGTCACACCCGTTACATCAGATGTGAAAGAAATTAATTCTGGGAGAAGGTTTAATTTAATAGAATTATATTATACTTCTTGGAGATTCAAGCCTCGATGGAATAATTGGATTAATCAGGCTTGAGTTCACAAATTAGATTTATGGATTTAATAAAGCATGGGCTTTCCTTTTAATTAGATTAAAAGGGTGAATTAATTAGTGGCTTGGAATATTAAATAAGATTTAATATAAAGTCCATTGGACCTTTGGACTATTTAATTTTTAGAATTAAATAGGTTCATTCCATAAAGCACATAAAAAATGGATGGACCAGATTTGATCTAGAGATTGATGAGATGAAGGGCCATGATTAATTTGACTTAATCAAAGCCTAGTTTGACTAGGATTTGACTAGGTCAAAATCCTAGTCAAGTGTGCCTCTTTAGAAGAGGTTGAGTAGGAATTGGAATATTTGTTTTCTATAAATACTCTCTCTCACACACACACACACACACACACACACCTACTAATCTCTACACTTTTCATCTCACATCTCTCTCTCTCTCTCTCAAATTCTTCCACTCTCTTATTTTTCTCCAAGATTTTACTTTTGTTCTTCTTAATTTATTCAAGGTAGAACGTAAGAGACGTCGATAGCATTAAACAATAGCGTATATTGATGTCTCTTCTCCCCTAAACGATTTCTTGCTAGCACGGGACTTTGTTGCTTTCCGGTGTAGCGTGTGGATGATCTAGAGGGTCTCTACCTTGAGATCTTGGTGCAAAATGGGGAACAATGCGTGTAGACGAACGAAGATGACTACGAGAGGTAACATCCTCTTTTACGTTTTTTGTTCTAAATTCTAGGGCCTCCATGTTGTGTTTTTATTGAACATGAGATACACCGAACGCCTGGGAGAATCAAAGGCACACCTCTTGATACATTTATGTAGGAATGGTTCATGCTTTAAATTTCATTTAATTTATACTTTGCAATTTTATTATGCAACCGATTCGCGCTTCCGCCATTCGCGCTCCCTCTCCCGAGACGATCCGCTCGCTTTCAATATCGTCATCTTAACTTTTCAAACCGTGTCTGACAAACATTTTTGTTAAATGATGTGCCAAATGTATCATTCATCACCCCACGAGCCTTCAGAATTGCATGAAATGCTGCTTCGCCATGACTCACATTTTTCCTACTGGATTCTTCTACTAGTGCCTCAATAAATGCTTTGTCGATGCTCTTCGTCCACTTGACATTGTAGAAAAAAAATCTCTTGGTATTGCTCAACCCTCCGATTCACCATTTTAGATAATTTTCTTTGTAGGTGACAATTTAACTCAAATACTTTCAAGTTTATGTTTCCAGTATGAGTTTGAAACTCTTTATATATAAATGAAAAATGGTGACATGACAACATCAAAGTGCATGTGAAAATCATATAAAATCCTATTTAATAACGAAAAGATTTTACATATCAAAGTAAATTTTACAAGAAAATATTTGAATGGTAGAGAAAATCAGATTACGAATCAATTTGTTATTCGTAAAGACGATATTAAGGTGCGAAAAAATAGACAACTATTTAAATACATATAAAATTTTAAATACACTTTTGACTTTTTAATCTTTGCCGTATTTGTAGTTTGAGAATTACTTGAATGATTAAAGAAATGTATTTCAAATTATAATAATTAAATAATAAAATATTATGAAAAATGGCACTTCTTTATTTTTTGCTAATTTTGAAAAATATTTGAGTTTTAAGTAATTAACTAAATTGAATAAGGATTTTGAAACACTACTTCATATAAATATAGAAAAAAGAAAATATTCACAAAATGATTTTATATTAAGCAATTGTATTTCAATAAATAATTTAGAGGTTTTTATTATTTATTTTTTATAACCATTCACAAGGTATAATATAAAAATGTAAATAACTTGAAAGATGATACCCTTTTAATAGTCTTTTTACAATAATGAATCTTTATAATCTCTTCAACCAAACACCATATTATATTATCACATACGATATCCTGCATATAATATTTCAAACCAAGCAACATATAATGTAAGATAGGATTAATTATCATTCAATTTTCTATCACACCTAGTCACATCACACCTAATCCTATCACACGAACCAAACGAAACCATACAGTTGACAGTTGTTCTGACAAACTAAACATACATTTATATAAAAACATAAGATTGACTCAGTAAGTTGTTAATTAAAATAGTTATTCCGACTAACTAAGTATAATATAATTCCTTAATTTGTAATTAAATTAAGTAATTAAACTAATAATACGTTAAATTGAAATAGGGTATTCAACTAGCTATTGACAAGCAAAGAGTTAACATATTAAATTACTCGGCTCATATTAGAAATGTTATTAGTGATTAAATTTAATCAGTTTATCGTTCATTCGCAACAAGACATGTGGAATTTTCCCTGATGGTAAGGTTACTCTCTGTTTATATATCATGCGCGTGCATTTTTGTGTATTCGTATCTGCCTATATATATATATATATATATATATCAAGGCCTCGACACTTCTCATAAAGACTAGTGGACCTGTATATAATTGTGTATATATGTCATTTCTCATTCCCTTATCTTAATAGCATTCCGTGCATGTGGGGGTTGGCAGCCACGTGTTGCCTTCCCACTATTTCCATTTATTTTTTTTTTTAACTTTGCAGCATTTACAATTTAGTCCGTAAGTTTTAAATTTACACCCTTAGAAATTTTATAAAGTTTTAGTTAACTTCTTTAAATTCTAATATATTCAAATTTCGACCTATAATTTATTTATCACTTAATATAAATTTCTTTAACACTTACCACTTAGTCCCATAATTATGTATTATATTCTTTGGACATGATAGGGGTGCAACACTTCAGGCTATAGAATGACGAGAGCATGGATGTCGATCTGGCGCAGCAATTCACGGAGGAAAAAGTTACAAGGGCGCTGTTCCAAATGGCTCCCCTAAATCTCCGCATCCTGAAGGTATGCCCCCGTTTTTATCATAATTTCTGACCTATCATAGATTCAATTGTTAGTCCCACCCAAGCAGCATTTATTCCAAGACGCCTTATCACTGATAACGCTCTTGTCGCATTTGAACTGAACCATTTCATAAAAATCAAATATAGCGCTAGCAAGGGGTACATGGCACTAAACTTGACATTAGGAAGGCGTATGATAAAGTTGAGCGGGACTTTTTTTGATGAGTTCTTAGTAAGCTAGTATTTTTTGTTTCTCTTATCGACACTGGTATGCTGTGTGTTTCATCAATTACTTACTCTTTTATGGTTAATAGATAGAGGTTCGAACATATTATACCACAACGTGGGATACACCAGGGGGACTTACTGTTCCCATATCTATTTTCGCGATGCATTAAAGCTCTTAGTTCTCTGTTGCCATTCAAAAAAGGTTAGTACCATTAAGGGAATTACCATTTGTAGAAATGCCCGACGAGTCCTAATATTTGCGGATGACACTCTCATATTTTGTGAAGCTTCTGAGGCTGCTATGAGAAGCTTTGCAAATGTCCTCGAGTGTTACAAGCTGCTTCAAAGAAAGAAATAATTTTTAGTAAGTCTAGTATTGTGTTTAGTAGGAACATCTCCTTTGCTTTACAGGACCGAATTCCTACCATTCTGAATATTCGGCATGAGGAACATCATGAGAAATACATGGGACTTCCACCAGTGGTGGGTGAGATGAACTGATGAAGAAGGTTATTTTTACGTCCATTCAGGAGCGAATTTGGTGAAGGATTAGCAGTTGGAATGAAAACCTTCTCTCTCAAGCAGGGAAAGCGGTACTTGTCGAAACAATACTCCAAGTTATCCCGCTTATGCTATTGGAGTCTTTCATTACATTCCTTCGTGGATTACATTCACTGATCGCGGACTTTTGGTGGCACAATAGAGGACAAAAGAAGATTCACTATCTTGCGTGGAAACATTTGTGTTCTTCCAAATACGATGGTGGTATTAGTTTTCATGATTGTTGTCTTTTGATAAGCCGATGCTCGCTAAACAACTATGGTGTATCTTTACAAACCCTACCCGTTTGGTGAGCTGACTTTTGAAGGTGCGTCATTTTCCGCGGTTGTCAATACTTTAGGCGAGGATTGGGTGGTATCCATCTTTCACCTGGAGGAGCATCCTGTCAGCTCGGGACCTCCTCAAAGGTGGTTTTCAGTGGCGTATTGGCGATGGTTGTTCTACAAAAATCTAGATCGATCCGTGGCTCCCTCGGCCCACTCTATTCTGCCCCCATCACCCACGCTTTACCCCGTTGGCTGATGCAACAGTCTCTTCGCTTATCGATAATACCACAGTTTACTGGAATCTGACATTGGTTGAGGATGTCTTTTACCATGTTGACGCTGAAGTGATCCTTTCTATCCCACCTTCTCGAGGTAATTTTCTGGACATTACTATTTGGCATTTTTCCACATCTGGCACTTTTATGGTCAAAAGTGCTACAATCTTTATTGTAAACTGGCAAATATTAAGTCCTTCTGGTCTGGTTGCACATTTGAACTTTATTTGGTCAGCCTCAGTTCCACACAAAGTGCAAATTTTTGCTTTGAAAGCATGAGGGGAGGCCATCCCAACTGGTTTTAACCTATGCAGGAGATTCCCAGAGGTTGTGTATGCTTGCCTCGAGATGCAATGTTGAAATTGAAGATACCATCCGTGTACTTTTGAAGTACCCCTTCTCTCGTCGAATCTGGGCACTCTCCAATTTAAGGTGGGATGATTTATCACCTCTGTCTGAGAATGTGGAAGTATGGATGCTGCTTGCTTGGAAGAATCCAGATACTCAGGATTTTGCTCTTTTTCTTGTGACTATTTGGTCTATATAGTTTCACAGGAATTCCTTTATTGCTAAAGGTACAAAGGTTCAACCGCATCAGGTGATGGATCATGCTTGAGCTTACTTTTTTGCATTCACGAGTGTTCAGCAGGATGGTCAACGTAAGTCCCTCAAGCTTGCACCTTCCCGATGGATCAAGTCTCCTCCCGGTTGTATGAAAGTCAATTATGATAGAGCAATTCTTTCGGATGTCTTTGAAGCTGGAGTTGGAGTGGTTGCTCGAGATCATTCCTGCAATTGCATTAATTGGATAACCCACCATTTTGAAAGATATGTTACCCCAGAACATTTTGAATTACTTGCAATAAGAGAGGGAGTTAGAGTGGCACTTCAAGTTCAATGGCCCTCGATCCTTGAACTGATCAATATGTTGGTTCAGTATGATGCAGATGATTAAGAAACTAACGCCTGCACCATCAAATTCTAGGTCCAAAGGCACGAAAGCCCAACATTAGATGAAGAAGAAGAAGGAGAAAGATTCCTCCTGCACATTAGAAAAAGAAGCACCCTTACCTTTGTTATGAGCCGCAATAACCTCACACATGATGTCAGTCCTACCAAAAGCTCAAGCTGGTTGTAGTGTTTCCCGCTCGTTATCCTGGGAATTGGTAAACCCCACAAAAATCTGAGGACCCTTCCAAACCCTCCATGCCACATAATCATGGCCTAGTACCGTCACACCCATAGATGTAACAAAAGTTTGGCAACCTTTCATATGTGAACTAAGCCAGCACTTCTCAATTGAATCAAAGCGAGCATTAAAGCAAGCTTCATCGAATTACTGCCATTAATGCTTATTCACATTCACAAAGTTTCATGCTACATAATAATATCCTTCTCGATGTTGCCGGCATCAAGCCATGCACCTAACTTACAACCAATTTGCACCACTACTTCTTTATGATGCAAGCCATATGTCTAGTCATGCATATAAATGAAGAAAGGGATTTAGTCAAGGTATACCAAACTGGGAGTATCATGTCGGCCCAAGGGATGCAAGATCAAAAGATTACGATCAAACGTCCAAGGCCGCAACTCCGATATTCAACAGGGGTTAACAACATGATTAAAATTGTAGAATCAATGTTTGTCCATCCTCCGAATAATCATTCCTCATACAAGACGTATCAAATCATTATAGTGGTTTTAAGGGCTTCAAAGTTCACTGTTCTATGAGATAACAACCTGCCCACCAACATAAGATAATGTTCTTGTCCGCCTCGTCGCTAGGAACTACTTAGTAGAATAATCCCTTTATCCTCATCTTTACTCATGGATATCCATGTCCAGTGAGGGTGACCAACTCGACCAATTAGACCGACTAAGATAGCAACCAGGCTACATAGTAACACCAATGTAGAACCAACCTGAGAAACAACAAAGATAAACAACAAACAAGAGTAGGATTATGGAATAACACACAAGACCAACGAAGCTTTAAACCCTAAAAGAAACATAAAAGAATCTGGACTGCGGGGACATCAGAAGCACAACAGAAGCAAGAAAATAAAAATTTAAACATAAAGGGATCAAGATCCTATATCACCATGTTCATGTAAAAAGTTGACAAGCCAATTGATTGAATTAAGAAAGAAATTATACCTTTTTCAAGAAACTGGTTTGAAGGAAGGAGATTACATCTTCAACGTCCCAAACATTGCCCGCCCATCAAACAATGTCCACATCCCGCAGGCGTCCCATCGTCCAATGCCATCTATGCACGTCCTCGGTCGTCTGCCAGTTCAACAAATGTTCCCAGTTTGTTCACACAAAAGGACGTGATGTCCTTCCTTATTAAGTCCATGCCATACTGACACCATTCCTTCTTTTGACTTGCTAGAGTCTTGAAAGGTTGGATGAATTAGGACGATTATAGGTGATTTTTTTAAGAGAGAATTAGCGTTTTTACTCTAGTTTTTGAACTACTTCAAAACTTGAGAGAGACGGAGAATGTGTGAGGTGAGTATGGCCGAAAATTAGGAGTTTTGAGAATTAAGAGTTGTTATGACTCCAATTTTCGACCACTCCTTAATTAGATAGAGAAAGTCTCCAAATCTCCTCCAACTAGGTAAATTGGCTAAGGCTTGGTCCAATAATTAGATTAATTACTTTATTAACCTTCAGCTTATTCTTTAATTGATACAATCAATTAATTTCAAGATCAATGTTAATCCAATTAACATTCGGACCAACCAACTTAATAAATCTAATTAATTAATTTCTTGAATTTTCTATCATATATGACCTCAATTAAATAATTCAATTATTTAAACATTTAATTTATTTCTTTAATTTTATCATTTTCTTCCGGAATCGGTTCACTAATTAATTCTCCAACTTCGTTAAGGATTTGTGTGAGTCCATTGGGGTTCACTTTCAACTAAACTTGGACTAGTATCAAACATACTATTTAATTAGCAACTAATCATTAGATTAGTTAAAACATATTTAACTAATGACTCATGATCAACCCCTTAGTCGAGGAGTACTTGTTACCATGGGTAGTCATCCAGCAACGGTCCATGATACAAGAGAATAGGTAAAAATGGTGCAAACCTGTTAGGTGTGCATACCATACAGATATAGTCACTCCATCAAGCTATCTCTCAGTCAATGTTTTAGGATATGAAATTCACAATCAATTTTCATCCTAAACTTTGATATTTATGTGTCTACTTTATTTGCGTCTCTCCTAGATCAGTATAGGAAACCCATTTCCCTATTTGATCGACAATTGTGGTCACGGACATAAGGAGAATGCACAACCTAGAGAACATGGGGGATCACCATCATCTCATGATGGGAGATGGATCAGTCTGGAACGCACTAGCTTCAATACATGTTCTGAGTGCACTAGAACAAGTCTTTTGGTAACACTTATGTATGCAGTCACATCCGCCAACATCAAGATACAACCACAAGACTATTGTGGCTCCTCAAATGACTAATTCATATAATATCGTAACCTAGGAGGTCTAGTCATACCGATCATGCCTCATGGGCTTCCAAACAACAACTCCTATGAGTCAGTTTAGTGAACTTGACAACCCCTTGTCAAGCACCCACTAAAGTGCATAGACGTCATGCTCCTGTCGTCGATGAAACACGACACTCATCGTTTGAATCCAGCACTTAGTGCAAATCTTATAGAATCCTCAATGTCTTTGTTAACGGTTCTCGACTTTGAATATCTCATATCAATCCTCCGAAGTTGGTTTCATGATCGTCATCAAATATGTGACCCAACTTCATTGATTTGTATGGCATGTGGACTTTATCCATGACATACAGTGATAATGTAAATAAAAGCACGACAAATAAGGCCAAAGAACTTATTCTCATTAATAATATGTAACATTACAATAAAAACCCCTATTTATAATAGATTACAAGTAGCCGACTAATTAATTTTTTGATCACCTATTCTAACAAGAAGAACCACAGTAAATAACCCCCAAAATTATCTCTGGACGACCACCCTCATAACGAGAGATGCAACTTTCACAGTAATTTCTGATCCACTACCTTCCAATTATACTGTGATTAAAATTAACCTGTCTATTTCTCACTAATGATCTCTTAATCTAGTGGTTAAGGTTGAGGTCCCATGACCTTAGAGGTCATGGGTTCGAACCCAATCAATGCGTGGGATGATATCTACTACAAAGTAGATATTGTTTATCTATATCCATACTTCTATACTAATATATAAAGGAAAGACCTTTATCACTCATAAATGGCGGTTTATGACACCGCTACACCAATTTTTTTAATTTTGTCGATAATATCCCTAAAGTTAGTTTTCTTTTCTTTCTTTCTTTCTTTCTTTCTTTCTTTTTAAATGTAATTTGTTGATTTATATATATATATATATATTTCATATGCACGCAGGGACGGCATGCCACGACGGCTAGTATACTATAATAGTAAGGTGTTGTTTAGATTTAATTGTGATATTGTTGATCAAGGTATGATTGTTGTAATTGTCTCTATTAGATATTAATATTCGACATGACTTATTATAATCGATTTACTTCAATTAATAATTCAGCGCTTTCACCTAAAAAAAAAAAAGCATATTTCTTATTTATTATATATAAGATTTGATCACGTGAACTTATAATGAAATAATTATATTTGTCAGTGATATGAAAATTCACGCGGAATGAAGGGGTTGAAGATGCTGTACTAACATTTTAACTTGGGGCAAATTGCAATTTACTCTCCTTTGTTAGGAGAAAATAGCAAGATACCCCACGTGAAATAAAAATAGCAATTTATGTGACATTCATAGATTTTTGTACTTAATTTAGAGATTAATTAGTGATTATTTAGAAAATATAAATTTAATTATAAGCTATAGGTTGAAATTATAAATATATTAAAACATGAGGGGACTAAAATGAAATTTTATAAAATATTTGTGGTTAAAATATATATTCAAAAGTTGGAGATTTAATTTGCAATTTTAATAAAAGTTAAAAAAAAAAAGGTGAGGATTGAAAAAGGAGAGCAGCACGTGGTTGCCTCCTCATTTTTTTTACATTATATATGTATATTATTGCTTCCTATTTAAGGAAGCAATTAGCAACATAAATCTGTTTTTTTTTTTTTGTAGTTGGAAGCGATGAATTTTATTAATTGAAAATAAAGCGATTACAATCAATTCTGTCTGTGAGACAAATACAATATTCCTATCAACAATATACATATACTAACATCGTGTTATTACAACAACAAATAACCTACTATACAGTAGAAACAAATAAACTTACTATGCAGTAGAAACAAATCATCCCACGCAGGGGATTTGAACTCATGACCTCAAGGATATTGAGGCCTCAGCTTCGCCAACAACAACATAAATCTGTTAATTAAACACATTCGCTCATTCGATTCGCAAACAGAAAAGAGGTAAGTTTTTTTATATTTAATTTTTTATTAATTATTATATTAATATTATGTAATTAGTGTATTTATTAAATAAGTTTTATACTATTCGATTTACTATGTAACCAAAAAATTTATTGAATTTGAGTATTTATACAAATTAGCGATCGAGCAAATATTTAATTGAACCAGTGATATTATAGCCAATAAATTAGAATTTATTTAATTTATTATATTTTTCCATTATTAAAATGAATTTACTCAAATTGATCGGGTTTATTAACCAAATACATAATTATATGTATTAGTGTTTAAATAATTATTATTATAGTTAAGAATTGGCAAAAATTAATAGGAAAAGTAAAAATTATAATTGAGAAATATTAGGAAATTGTATTTGAGAATATTATACTTATTAAAAAGAAATATGTGATATTTGTAGTAATCTCATTTAGGGATGGTATAGAGGACAATAATTATAAAAACATGAGGGGTTTGATAGAATAAGCTCTTATGAGTTAATAGATAAATTTGATATATATCGGGGAAGTTTATAGTGACTAATATTTAGACGAAAAAGGAACGGAGGTTTGAATTTCAATATAAATAAAATATTAATTAGTGATTTTATTCAGAATTTACAATAGTTTTGATATATTAATAATATATATTATATCCTACTATAGGACGTGAAGATAGAGAAGAGGGCTGAGCAGTTTCTCCTATTAACGTGATCTTGTGAGTTGGAGGTAAGTATAGTCAATTGAATCTATATATATATATATATGTGTGTGTGTGTGTGTGTGTGTGTATGATATGTTTTATATATATGAAAATATATTCTTGTGATGTATACAAAATTATGACTTGTTGGCTATTTGTCTGGATTATTTGTTATACTGTGAAGTTGTCATTAAGTGATTATATGTGGTTATGGTGTATGGAGTTAGATGGGCAATTGTGTGTACTAATGTGATTGTTAAATGAAATTGAACGTTGAAGTTATTGATGGGGATTTGATTGTTGAATGAAGATGAGTGATGAGAATATCTGATGAGAATATTATGAATTGAGATAAAGAGATGGCTTACCTAACTGGGGGGCGTACTTCAATGGCTTATGGTAATATGAGTAATGACGAGTTGTGTGTTGTCATTGATCAAGGGAGATGATGTAACATATCATACGAGCTGTGTGTTGTGTGATATAATGGATGATGGGATATCATACGAGTTGTGTGTTGTGTGGTACCGAGAAAAAAAAAGAGACATTAGGATTGAGGGGATGATAGCCGGCATAGACCATTGAGTGATGCACTCCAGCATGGGTAAGCAAGGCCCTAAGGAAATAAATAATAATGTCGAGTATTATGTGTATTTGATATATGATTGTTGGTATGTGTTATTTCTTATATCTTTTGTATTGCATGATATTCGTTTTATTATGTATGTGCGTGTATATGTATAAGTTAATTAGCTATACTTATTGAGTAGGCAACTCATCCCTTGCCAATATTTTCAGGAGATAGATCACGGTGACTGGCTATAGCAACTTTGAATACGTGCATGGATCTAAATAGGTGGGTCGGCCGTGACATCTGAAGCCGCGGGTTTTTTGGCTATATGATTATTAAACATCTACACTTTTGTTGGGTTTGCGTTTTAGGTTTTGTAACAGCCTGAAACTTTTCTTTTTTTTGGAGTTTTGTACATAGCATACTGGTGGCTTAATAGATATGAACTTTCGATGATGATTATCGTATTTCAAATATATATATATATATCTATTATATTTACAAGAGGATCGATTTTATTCATTTTAAATGAGATCTCTTATAAGACAGGTTATAATTAAAAGGGTTTATAATTAGTGGTAATGCAGTGTAATTACGTAGGGGGTGTCACAATTTACCCCCTTCTATTATAATAAAAGAAGCAAAATACTCCCTCACGCAAGCAGTGTGACACACGCGCTATTTTCTTAATTTTTTAGTTTTTTTATTTGTATCTTTATTATCAACTGTTGGATCTTATCTTTATAGATAAACGGCCCAGATTAATTGTCTATATATATTTATATAAAAAGTAAAGATAAATATATTTTTTTTATAAAAGTATAATATATGTATAATTTTTATACATATAATATATATATGTGTGTGTGTGTGTGTGCAGAATTGTAGCCAGAATGCGGGCGCCCCCTCCCAAACTTTGTCGCCGACGCACCACAACCACCAACGCGCCTCTCGCTGCTACGCCCACACCAGCGCCGCTGCACCAGCCTCCACGCCACTGGCCTGCACCAACCCACCAACTCCCCGCCGCTACGCGGCTCCACCTCCGCCACCCCCCCCCCCCCCCCCAACCAGCGCACCTTCTTCCCCTCATCGTCGGGCGCCACTTTCCCTCCTCTCAATCGGCGGTAATTCGTGAATTTTTTAATTTTTGTACTAATACTATATGTGTGTATATATTGTATGTATATATCTATATAATTTATAATTTATTTATTATAAGATTTATTTTTATAATTTATAAATTTTATTTTTATATTTTGAATAAATATGAGCCATCGATCTAATTTAATTAGATCTGAGCCATTTATTTGCAAATCAATATAGACTATTGATCTAAATTAGGAAAGATTTGGGTCATTGATTTGATTATCAAATTTCAACCATTGATATATATATATATATATAAAGCAAGATCCAATGATCCATATTTAGGGCATAAAAGTTATTTTATAGGAAAAAACTAAGCAAAATCGTAGATAAAGCGCGTGTTGCACACCTCATGCCATAAGAGGGTACTTTGCTCTTTTTTCTAAAATACAGGGGAATAAATTACTATTTTCTATTTCACGTGAGAGTGTCTTGCTATTTTCTCCTAACACAGTAGGGTAAATTGCAATTTGCCCTTTCAATTTGTAACGTCCCAATTTGAGTTTTCATTTTCTTTATATTTTATTTTGTGCTTCCATAATTGATATTGCTTTGTTAAAAGGATAAACTTATCCTTTATTATTTATAAAAAAAGTATTTATTTAGCAACTGTTTTCTGATAATTAACAATCGAAATTATTTTTATCATTGTTTAATATTTAGATTCATAATTTGATTTAATCATTTTTCGATAAATCAAAAAATAACAAATAAAATAAAATACAAGGAATTGGTACGTGACGAAGTGGTCAATCACATGCAGTATTAGTTGGAAATTGTGTCATAATCATTGCGAATTCCAACATATTCTGTGCTACTACTAAAATGGATTCTGCGTGTGAGGACTGAATCTCCATTGATCCAAAGTATCTGATATGATTCCATGTTATCATTCTTACTACTGTTTATGAAATGAAATCATATGATTCATCTCTTTACCTATTATAAATTGTATTTAAATAATTGGTGGGCTCCGCTTGTTCTATGTTTTCTACACAACTTAGGGTTCATCAATTCATTAATATTAATGTATTATTTAATTTTTAAACTATTTTATTATGTTTATTCATTAACAGATTTTGAAATTCCCCATCCTCAAGACATTGACTTGTATCTTGGGAATATTTAGCATCAGTTTTTAGAGAATTGTTTTAACTTCTGGCTTCAAATTAATAAGTAATTCAGGGTATTTGCAATAACTAATACTGTTGTAATGAAAATGAGTTTGCGAGAAAATTGTAAGTTGAGTTATAATGAAAGTCAAGAGTGTTTAAAATAAAAAATAGATCAAAGTTTCATTAGTATTAATAATTTAATATTTACAATTAATTCTTCTGATAAGCTGTAGAAGGTTGTAGAGAGTTTATTACAATTTTTTATTTAAATTAATTTAATTTAAGTAGTTTAAAAATAAAATTTATATATAAAATAATCTTCGACATGCTTTCAACACTAAACCGATAATTATTTTAATCCAAATGTACCATTCTTCAATTTGTTTTGCGAATTTGCACGTGTAGAATTGATATTCAGTTGTTGGGTTGATTGCAATTTTCGTCCTGTAATTATAAGTATTTGGCATTTTGGTCTTTTAAGTTTCTAGGGTAGCAAAATAGTCCTTTAACTTTTTAATTTTTGCGATTTTCGTCCTCTGGTCGTCGAATTTTTTAAAACTCGCCGGAATAATAGCACGCGATTCACACGTGAGGCTTTTAAACTCGCCGGAAGAAGGGGCAATGCCTGAATGTGGTATCACTCAAGAAGACAATCAACCTCATCGCGTGCCATTATTCCAGCAAGTTTTAAAAAATCCAGCGATCAGAGGACAAAAATTGTGAAAATTGAAAAGTTAAAGGACTATTTTGCTACCATAGAAACTGATTGGACCAAAATACCAAATACCTATAATTACAGGACGAAAATTGCAATTAACTGAAAAGTTAAAGGACTATTTTGCTACCCTAGAAACTTAAAGGACCAAAACGCTAAATACTTATAATTACTGGACGAAAATTGCAATTAACCCTTCAGTTGTTCAAACAATTTCAATGATTCAACACTATCGAAAAATTGATAGTTTCACAGTTTTATATTTTTGAACTTTTACATTCTTTCTCTATATTATTTAATATTATTACTATATTACAGAAAAATTATAAATTAAATTATTGTGATTAATTAACAAAAAATTCATTTGTTTTTAGAACCGTGTAAATTTAATTATTTAACAATCATATTAGTTAGTCAGAATATTAGTTAAAGAAATATGAATAAGTTCTTTCATTAGTATTCAATATCCTTATAATATATATGTATAACTGATAGTTTTTTTTTTTTTTTTTTTGAACAGATATGTGTAAGTGATAGTTACTTGTAAAATAATTAAATATGAAATATGTAAATTGAAATAAATTTTATTACTTTTTAGAAAAATAATTATATTGGCAATATAACGTAAAAGCAATATCACTTCAACACATGAGGATAAAAGAGTCTTTAATCATAGAATCTCTTTTGGGAAATATTTTTTTCCCAAATACTCCTAATTTACATTTTATCTATTTCTTACTATTTTTTTTTAAACACTCCCAACTTTTGATTCGAGCCGTCGCATACATTCCCTATATATATGATACAAAATCTCGAATGAAAATCTCTAAGGGTGCATTTGGATTGATAAATTTGGATTTGAGAGAAGAATTTGGAGAAAGGATTTCAAATAATTCAATTTGAAAAAAAAAATTAAAAAATCATCAATATTTAACAAAACATCGTTCAAAATTAGATTGAAATGTTTTAAAATCCTTTAAATTAAAATTATCTAAATAAATTCAAAGTACTTTTTCTATTTTCGCTACTTTTTTCCAAATGCAACCTAAGTACATTTTTTCTATTTTTCCCAACTGTTTTCCAAAATAATAGCTAAAAACTAATAGTATCATAGAATTACTTAAATTTTAAAATATTAGAGCATCTGGAAATAATGAAATTTCATAACTTTCTCAAAGTGTTATATACACTTTGCATTTTTAAAGTATACCTAGCTATAATATCATTCACCCCATAAAACCATGAAAAATAACAAAATTCCCCAAACAAAATGCCATTGACAGGACAAAAATTGCTCCTTTAAGCTTTTTATTTACCTTCCTAAAGTATGTTTAGTCTTTATTTATTTTTAAAGTTTCAAAATTTTCATCTGAAAAATAATGTTTGAAATTTATACGTCATTTTATCATAAGTTATATAATATAGAAATAATTTATAAGCTCAATATCTGTAATTGTCTTTTATGAATTGTTTTTGAAAAAAAATTACTCAAAATTAACGGGTTTAATGCAATTTATCTTCCTGTGATATTGTAAATGAGCAAATTATCCCCTATGAAGAAAAAAAAAAAAAAGAAGCAAGTTACCTCCCTGTGTTCTTTAAACCGGTGCAATTTACCTTCCTAGAGAATGAGGTAAATTGCTTCATTTGGAAAAACATGGGGAGGTAAATTGATTCATTTTAAAAAATATAGGAAAGTGAATTGCTACCTTATTTTTCATAAGAGGGGAAATTTGCTCATTTGCAATACCATAGAGGGATTGCTTGCAATTTTTTTTCCCATAATTAACTTTCATAATTTGTGATGTGACTGCATATATATCAAGCATATAATTCTATAAATAGGGTTTAATGCAGGGTAAATTGCTTCATTTTTAAAAATACAAAGGGATAAATTGCTATTTATTTTTTCATATGGGGGTAATTTACACATACCACAAAACATATGACATTTAATCATGGCTAATTGTCATGATTAATGCTAAATAACCGTAGCAATTAGTCATTAACCTCGGCCATGCAACGGTTGTCGGCCGTGGTTTTTGCGAGAGTGGCTAAAAGCCATGGTGAATGTTTTTACCACGGCAAATAAGTTTTTCATGGTGAAAAAGCTAGTTTAAGCATCGGTGTTTATTTAATCGTAGTTAATAATAATTTTTTACCATGATTTTTAACCATGGTCACTAAAAATGTAGCTAATATTAATTTTTTTTTCTAGTGATATTTGCAATATCATATGGGGCTGCTTGCATTTTTTCCTCTATAAATATATAACATAAATATATAACTTTCTGTTATTTTATAATTATACATTTATATTCAATTCCAGAATATTTCATATCATTAGTCGCAAAACTGTGAATTACTATTATATATAATTCTTTTATATTTTATAGGAAATATATATGTGAAAAATAGATGACGATTCACCGCAGCCGCCGGGGGCAGTAGTCTCAGTGCTTGGAAAAGGACAGCAGAGGTGAAAGTGAGAACATGGGAAAATGTGAAGCGGTTTTTGGCATATTAGAATTCCTTTCCCGATGCCTTCAATCTCAAAAGAGGGATAAGAATTGATTGTGGTAGGATGCAAATCATCAACTACTTTTATAGGGAACTCGAGTAATACGAATTCAATCCGTATACGTCTATTTTTATAATAATTTGTTATTTTTTATTTATTTGAATGTACTTGTTATTTTGATATGTATTAAATTTTAAATTTTAATTTATTGAATTATGTAATGCATCGAATACTATAAATAATAATAATAAAAAAATAAATAAGATGAGCAACACAAGTTTCATTAGTCACTGCTTCACAACAACCATAGCTTTGTTTCTACAAGTAAAGTCAAAATATTTGTCATAGCTAATACCATAGCGACATTTTGGCCATAAATAAAAATCATGGCAAATTGATGGTGGTAAAAATTAAGTTTTTGTATTTGTTTTGTTTGATTGTGGTTAATAATATTGATTTATTACCACGATTTTTTAAGTCGTGGTCATTTATTGTGTAGCAAAAAATCAATTTTTTTGTTGTGTTCCTTTCGATTATCTAGATGCGTGCATATATATATATATATATATATATATATATACTTATCATCTATAATTACGATTAAATACGCTTTGCCACCTTAACTATTTTTGAGATAAGTGTAACACTTACCCTCGTTAAATTGATTAGTTGGACAAAACTGTCCCTCATACCATGAATAATTTTATTGTTCTCAATATATTTTAGTACATTTGCATATTGAACCATCACCAAATTATTTTCTAATTAGAAAATATATTTTACATAAAAGTATTTAATAAGTGAAGAATTTCAAATTAGGGAAAATTACAGTTGCCTCTCTTGAGGTTTGGCATAATTACAAAAACCCCATTATTATTTGGAAAATTACAATGCGCTTCTTAAATGAAAAATAATTATGCAGCGCCTAGACGACAAGGTAAAAATTACTACTTTACCCTTGCTAAAAAAAATAAAAAAAATAAAAAAATATAAAAAATCTGAGAGTTGGTAAAGTAAATTATCCACAGGGCAGATCAATCCATAAAAAAATTTTAGAAAATTTTAAGAAGTATGTAAAATTATAATTCATAATTCAATTGGGCATTTTGATTAGTTCTCTACAAAACATGGATGAAAACTTAATGAAGGCTTAACAAAATGGGCTAAATATTAGAAGTACGTTAAAATTAAAAAGTATTAATTAGAAAAAAAATTATTTATAATTATGGCGAACTTCAGAAAGATGGCTGTAAATTACCCTTTAAATTGAAAGTAAAGTAATAAATTAATATAATAGGTGTACAACAAATATCCCCAAACGACCCGTTTATATTCTTTTAAAGTTGCCAATATGCTTAACCAATCGTTGAACTTTAGGGAAAAAAGTAAATATATTTTGTAATATTTTTCTAAGTGAATATATTTGAAAAATATGTAATTCCTCATTTTTTTAAAAATATTAAATAGTTAATAAATTTATTTTATTATCAAATTAATAATAACCTTTTACATGAATTTTATTGTGTATTTATTGTACTCAATCATTACTATTTGAAGGACTTCACTTACTAATTACATTTTATTTTATTTTAGTTAAAATATATGTTTACCAATTAACACAAATTTAATTAAGTTCTGTTAAATATATGTTTACCAATTAAATTTTAGTCCGAAGCCTTAATTCTGTTAAATATATGATGAAAACATTACATGTACTGTACGAGCTCTATTAAATCTTAAAGGGCATTAGCTAATATTCCAATAAAAAAAACAAAATTAACAGAATTAAAGCTTGAAATTAGAATTATAATTTTTTGAAGTTATGAAATGGAATATGATAAGTTCAAAATTAATGAGATCAAAATAAAAAAATATACTAATTTATGAGACGTAAAATATAATTTTGTAGAGTTAGTTGATTGGATTTGCTTATGTTTTGAGATGATTGCACGTACTTCCAATGGTAGTAGAGATTAATGAGCACGAATTTTCAACTTGAGCCAGCAATGCGTCTAATTTATATAGGGCCAGTAGGGATCACAAACAAATTTGCTAATCACACCCACATTTAATTTTCTAATTTTCTTGTAGCACCTACGTGCTATCAGTACTCAATATAATGGATCATGATCCACTAATCACTACTAAAAATATATACTCCTTTCTCCTTTTCTCCCTCTCTCTCATTCTCTTTTTTAATGAATTTAATGCAATTTACTCTCTTGTTATATTGCAAATAAATAAATCATCTCACATGAAAAAAATAGTAATTTATCTTTTTTTTTTTTTAAAATTAGTTGACAGGACACACCGTTCTTGTGTAAATATAAAAAATAATATTTTATATTTTAAAATATATTATTATAAATAAGAAAAAGTATATATAAATCAACACATCACAAGTTAAAAATGAAAGAGAAAAGAAAGAAAGAAAAAAATAAAGAAAGAAAAGAAATCAACTTAGGGGTATTATTGGCATAACAAACTATTGTACCGCAGTGTAATACACCTTTGTGAGTAAAAAAGAATTTTCTTTTTATATTAGTATATATAGTTTACCTTTCTGTCTAAAAATGTAAATTGTTTCATTTTTAAAAATACTGAAAGGAATTTTGCTAATTTTTTTTTCATAGGAGAGTGTTTTGCACATACCCCATATCACATTAGAGTTGTTTACATTTTTCCCCTTTCATTTATTGAAACTTCCAAAAATAAACTTTTAATTTAAGAGACATTTGGATTAAAATAAATTATTTTTAATTTGTTTTACTCTCATTTAAACTCAGTATTGATCGAACCAATATAAATAAAATGAAGGCGTCCGAGTGTAAAGATCTTTTATAATTTTAAATTAAAAATATGTATTTATAGGTACAAATGAGGGCACCCTCTAAACTATAGAGGCAAGCCACCTAAGTTTTTAATTTGTGCAGCCGATACTTCAATTATAAAATGTTGCACGAAATTCCCTTGTTTCGATGGTAATCCTGAAAATATCTAAACTCATTACTTTCACCTTACCGTTGAATAAAATTCTCATCCTAAAAAAATTCAGAATAATAATTTTACGGGATAATTACATTTACACTCTTGATCTATAATCTATTTATATAAATCACTCATACCTTTTGTATAATTACAAAAATTACCCTTGATAGCAAAAAAATAAGGGTAATTTGAGTGATAATGTTGATACTTTTGAGGGGTGTAGGTGTAATTTTTTAAAAAATATGAATAGTTTGTGTAAATAATGCTTACATTTCTAGTGAACATGTATAATTATTCAAAAGGCAAGAGTGATTTGTATAAACAGATCCTAGATTAGAAGGTGTAAATGTAATTATTCCTAATTTTAATTTAATTCTCCTACATCAGAACGCTACACACTTTGCTTTCATTCATTTCCAACCCATTAATTAATAACCCAAAGCTCCATTATTGTCACTAAATTATAAGGTATTAAGAAAAGTCAAGGTTGGAGGTTAGTTCAACACCAAATTGATCATTTCCTCAATTTGCAGCCGAAATTAAAGCTAAAGTCAGACAAGCCCAAGATCCTTTGTTTACGGTTATACGTCCATTCCATCTAAAATTTTAATGATTAATATCTTAACACAATCCCCTCACGTGTTAAACGATCATTTCATCTAAAATGTTAATATTTAATATCTTAACGTCAATAAGATCTAACTTAATTGGTGAAATTGAGGCTCTATGACTATAAAGGTCATGGGTTCGAACTCCAACCGCCAACGCGTAGGATGTCGTTCTATTTTAATAATAGGTGATTAATATAGATTGTTATAGTTGTTGGTAAGATGGTTGTTGGTAAGATAGTTGTTGGTAAGTTATTAGATATAAGATATTTGATATGGGTGATTTAATTAATTTAAAATAAATAATAATTAATCGCTTCACTTTAAAAAAAAAAAAAAAGAATCTTAACGCAACCTCATCACATGCAAGTCCGCATGTGAAATCTTTCTTTTACAAATAGGTGTCAATGATAATATTCGAACCTAAAACCTCTTACTTGATCACCTGACTCTAGTATCACGTTAAATGACCATCCAAAAACTTAAATGTAGAAAAGAATGACCATTTAATATTAATATCTTAACACAATCTCCTCACATGTTAAATAACCATTTTACCTAAAATTTTCACGATTAA
Organism: Sesamum alatum; assembly: GCA_034509735.1. Lineage (NCBI taxonomy): Eukaryota > Viridiplantae > Streptophyta > Magnoliopsida > Lamiales > Pedaliaceae > Sesamum > Sesamum alatum. The sequence continues at coordinate 20,266,058 of JACGWO010000006.1, forward strand.
TATCTTAATACAACTCCTTCACATGTAACCCCTGCACGTGAAATCTTTCTTTTATAAATAGGTGTTAATGATAATATTCGAACCCATAATTTTTTACTCGATCACCTGACTCTAATATCACGTTAAATGACCATCGAAAAACTTAAATGTAGAAAAGAATGATCATTTAATACTAATATTTTAACACAATCTCCTCACATGTTAATGTTAACATAATTCATTCACATGTAAACCCTGCACGTGAAATTTTTCTTTCATAAATGAGCGTCAATAATAATATTCACACTCAACCTCTTACTTGATCACTTCACTCTGATACCATATTAAATAACTACATTGTCTAAAACCTTAAACTATTAAAAATATAATTATTTAATATAAAGATTTTCGTTCCACCAACCAACATAAAAATGACTTGTAATTAATCTTAAGATAATCACTTTTTTTTTATATATATATTTATGTTGTCATGGTGGGGGGCCCACAGGGGCACGTACTTACTGAATTCTCCAACGCCTGACATCACTACTCAGCTGCTGACTGATTAAAATAAGGAGATTGAGATTTTGAGACATGTACTTGAGTGACAGCTCTGTGTTTGGTTGGCGTAAGATACCAAGTTGTATTAATTAACCTAATAGCGTGTTTGGAATCTAATGCTGTCCTCGTGCTTTTAGATTCTCAGAATCAAGGAGTCGTCGCTTTCTACAGTGACTTGCATATTTCACTCACTTCCACCCCATCATCTACAAACACGATATTAGTATGTAATTGACGTATATACTTTTTTAAATGTACTCTAAACATATGCTACGATTTTGACACTATTATTGAATCAATATAATACGTAGATATTTATGTGAATATATACACATACGTATACAGACATATGTTTATGTAATTGATAATGGATTTATAAAAATATTAAAGCAAATTAACAAGAAAAGAGTTTGAACAAAGTAATACTCTTTCTTCAAATAACTTTATTTTTTTTCTAATCTTTATACTTGTATATATATATATTCTAGAATAAATGAACAAATTTATTGTATATCGAGAAAATATCACATATATCTTTAGATTTATTGATTTTTCTGTTAAATTTTTGTGCATCTCAGATTGCATACTTGTTCGTGTTGAAAACACGTCGCGTTCAATGCAAATATGTGATACTCCGCCTTTTAATCATTGGAAAAGATGGTAATTACTAATGCTTTTATACTATCCACATGACATAATTAAAATTTTCGACCAAAATTAAGAAGTTGTGAAAGTTTGATGTAATTTTTATATTATTATTCTTAAAAATAATGTCTGAAACTCATTAATAATAGGGTAAATTACATTCACATTCCTGAGGTTAGACTCAATTACACAAACACTCTCGTTTTTTACAAAATTACAGCTACACCCCTTGAGGGGTGTTAGTGTAATGTTTTTCAAGGGGTATTAGCGTAAGTTTTGTCTTTGAATAGGAGGTGTAGTTGTAATACAATTACAATCTCAAGGGGTGTAGCTATAATTTTGCAAAAAATAAGGGGTGTTTGTGTAATTGAACCTAATCTCAGGGGTGTCAATGTAATTTACCCTTAATAATATTATTAGATCATATTTTTTAATTGAAATTAATAGTTTTTTATGAATAGGTTTATATTTCAACATTTACATATATAAATAATAATGGCTTAGAATATAATGGCTTAGAACGTTTTATAAACAAAGAATTCATAATACTTATATTTTACCTTAGGGATTGAATGGAATTTTCGTCCTGTATTTTTTTTATTTTGGCATTTTAGTTCTTTATCTTTTTAGGGTAGCAAATAGATCCTATAACTTTTTAATTTTTCACGATTTTGGTCCTTTCGTCGCCGGAGTTTGCAAGTGTTGGCCGGAAATTTTTTGAATTTGGGGCTTTTCTTCCCATTGGTCAATTTAATGGACCAAAATCACGAAAAATTAAAAGTTATAGGACTTATTTCCTACCCTAGAAATATAAAGGACTAAAATGCCAAAATATAAAAGATACGGGAAGAAAATACGATTCCATGCTGGCAGGAATTGACCAATGTGAAGAAAAGCTCCAAATTTAAAAAAAATTCCGGCAACATTTTCAAACTCCGGTGACTGAAGGACCAAAATCGCGAAAAATTAAAAAATTACAAGACTTATTTACTACTCTAGAAAGATAAAATACTAAAATGCCAAAATGCAAAAGATATTTGACGAAAAATACATTTCACCCTTTACCTTTAGCATAGGTCATATATACGAAGGAATCAACTCAAACAACACCATTCTCCCTCATATAAGTCTGAAACAAAATACAATATTATCAATATGTGTATAAAAATATTCAAGCGTAACATTAGAATATTGAAGCATAGAATGATTAAAAGATAAGAATAAAAAAGGATGTATATATAAAAGTACTGTTGGCCCCCCTTTCCAAAGTAATTATTTTTTTCAACCATGATCTACTTATTTAATGATATACATTCATCCACTGCAAAAGAATTAATTATTTCCTACCCTATATATTAATATAATTTAAAAATTAATTATAGTAAATCAACATTATTTCCCACAATCAGATAAAATTGATGCAAAAATTCAAATTTTGGCCACGATTAATCAATATTTGCTATAATTTTATCTATGGTCAAATATCTAACTCAAGTTTTAGTTATAGCAAATGTTTTTGGGCCCGTTTGCAAAAATAATAACTAATAGTTGTTGCTCAGCTGTGATTAATTAATATTCTTCACAAATTTTTTATTTTAATTAAGATAATTAACTTGATATATAAGCTATATTTCTTCTAGTGAATTATGTTTAGGTCCTTCACTGTACACTCGATTCACGCCCACGAATTAATTTAGGTGTAACTGCGGCTCAAAAAAATGAGTAAAAACAACACTAAGTAATGCAGCTCGACAGTATTAAATACGATAAAAGAATATATATATATATATATATATGACACAATGTATTTATATTTACTCGGTAAATTATACGACCCAATGTGATCCCGAATGATCAGACAGTTATGGAATGGATAACATCACCGAGTCGGCTTCGAGAGTGTCCGAATACTAAAAATCTCTATATAGTATCAAAATATATATATGGTAAGAAATATTATATTATTAGTGTATTTAGATTGTGAACAAGTCCCACAAAGCTTTTGCAAAAGGATATATACAAGCAGACATGAAGAAACTACCTTTGCATCGCCATTATTACAGCAAATTTTACGCCCTTTCTCCCATGTTAAAATCACTAGTTTAGATCTCAATCTCAAAGCAAAGCCTGCAAAATTTCACTCTCTTTCAATCTTTCTCTCTCTCTCTCTCATACACGCAGACACAACATGTTCTCTCGTTGCGTTTCCTCTCCGAGCCTCGGATGGAGAGAGGGAGAGAGACTGCTTCTCTGTGGGCGTCAGACGTTCTGGTCACGAGAAAAAATTACAGTTGAAATAGGGAATCAGTTCAAGAGCTTCTAATTATAGCAAAAAAAAATCTGCAGGTAGTGACGACATCTAAATCTCGATTCTCTCCTCCTACTTTCCCTCTAAAGCTATTGATTCGTCATTTTCTATTTCTGACAAGCGGGCTCTTCGTTTCGACCGCCTTCTTGCTCTTTCCAGTTTTTTCTTTGAATTAAGAATGAAATTACGATGTTTCATTTTGTCGGTTCAAATGGGTTTTGGAGAAACTAATTCTTTCATTCATAAATAAAGATACTCTCCAAGATGTATGGCAAAAAAGTTGAGGTCTTTCTCTAATTCTTGTGGTGAATAAGTCAATAACTCTAGGTAGGAAACTGCTTCCGAGAAAATTCAGGTAACTCGTTTGCCCTTTTGTAGTTTGGTTGAGGAATAAATACTTTACAAAGTTATTTAATTTATAGGGAAAAAAATGAAAATATGTGTAATTTGAGATGAAAAATGAAGACTAAGTAAAAGAATGATTTATTTTTGGTTTAATTTTATTTTATTCTGGTACTTGAATGAATATGTGGGCTTTGTATTCATATGTGTAGCACTATGATGTGAATTTAGATGGGTTTTAGTGTGTAGTTCTTTTAGTGATTTGATTCCTTGTTTGCTTGGTGAATTGTTGGAATCTTGCAGGAGACTCTCTCTCTTGGTTAACTAAGACTTCTGGCTTTTTCTCAGTCGGTTGAAGTTTGATGCTTATCCAGCTATATATCTCTGAATTAGTGAGGTAAGTCCAATATTATTATTTGTCCTTTTTCTCAATCACCTGTAGTAGAAAATCATGTCATGCCTGCATTGTTTAGTAAGTAAAAAAGTAGAGTGATTCCAGTTTTACGTTTGTTACAAGCTTTTTTCCTGTTTTTGTTAGAGTAGGTGTATTGGGAAATTGGGCTTAAACTTTGGGGATAGCTTGATTTAAGTGAACTGGTAGGAACTATTTGCGTTGGACGTGATGTTTATAATTATTTCGACAAAATGATTATATTATTTATATTTAATCAAGTAAAAATAAGATCTTTCATAAATTAAGAAATATTATTTCAAAATTTTAATAAGTACTTTATAAATGAAAATATCTTATTCGTTATCAATTTAAACTTTTAAAAAATTATTGTAAAAGTTTTCTATTCAATGAAAATTCAAAAGCTAAATAACTACATAAATTGTTACGTAAAGACATGGTTCCATTATTAATTTGCTTGTTCGATTTTATTGGAAGGAGAAATCCTTTTACTTGGTTTGAATTTCATGAGTTTGCTCGATAAAATTATTAATTATCTCCCAACTGTTTGGTATTTGAATTCCAATACTCATCTTTCTTTATTCTTCGCTTACTATTTTCGTCGTCTTCTCAATATACTGTATCATGTTTTTTATCAATTTGATGCAGTTACTTTAGGGTAAATTACAATGAGCTCTCTCGAGATTTGACGTAATTACGAATACATTTTCATTGCTTCGAAAATTATCAATACTCCCATAATGATTTGTACTAATATCCCGTAATTACAAAATTAATTCGTTTGTACTTATTTGACAAATGATTTTGTTTTGAGCATTTGTTAAAAGTGTAACTTTTAAATTTTATTAAGTCTAAATAATTTAAAAATATATCAATTAACGGATTTAAAAAATATGTTCCAATTGAGAAGTCTCAGATATATTTGATTCAATGTTTGAAAAATTATACATGTATAAAATTTAAAAAGTCATAGTGATGTTCTAAATGCTAAACACGAAATTGAACATGTTACATAATCATGAAAGGATCACTTGCAGTCAAAATCATTTCATATATTTCTTTTAGAGTAATTTTACTAATGTATTCAAAATATTGGAACTTCTTGAAAGAATTTTCTAAATATAATAATATGTATATTGAGGATAAAAGAATGTGTCTATCATTTTCGCATATTTTTTTCATTCCGATTGATGTTCTATAGTATGTATAATATATATAATCTACCAAATCTATGTTTAGATCTCATAGAGATGTATTGATGCAGTTCATTGTTTTTTCATATCCTATTGATATTTGTATTATGGATACATTTACTATATCAGCTACAAAACTTATCATCTCTTTAAAAATTTGATACCATACTCTTGTTGAGGGTCAGTTACGAAATGAAGAAGATGCTCACCAAAAAATTAAAATAATATATTTCTTGTTCTAATTCTTCTCTAATTTATGTGGTTTTTTTTTTATATGTTTTTGGACCTTATATCTTATTAATTGGTAACTTAAAACAAAATACAAAAATGATCTAATAGAATCACTTCTCTTATTTTTTCTATTCTTTTCCTAAATATCATTATTCCAAAATCAAATTTAGAAAAGAAAGCTATTCCAAAATTATTTACTCCATTGTGATTCATTATTTTTAATTATTTTTTATTTAACTATAAATATTTTTACTATTTCAAGGTATAATATCTATCATTACAAATTTAAGTTTATACTAGAATAATTATATAATTATGCAATTAAATAAATATATTATGAATCATTAAAGGGTTAATAGAACTCCAAAAAGAATATACCTAGAAATTGGTGAATTTGCATAAATACCAGGTAGTTATCATTGAATAAAGTTTCACCACCTCTATGATTGAAAAAACCTATAAGTTATAAGAGGATCATTAAACTAATTAATCTTGTAGAAATATTTTCACTTGAAAGTGCCTTTTTTTTTGGATTAAACTTATGTATGAATTCTATTTAATGTAAAAAGGTTAATATTTTACTTTTTAATTTTGCCTGCTTATAGCTTCAATTTTAAAATTAATTATTTTTACGATATTTTTTTTTCATCTGCATATTCGTGATGAAAAAATCACCATTATTTATATAAAAAGGTTGATAATTTCAACTTTTTTATTTTCATTTATCTTCTATTGAACTTTTAGATTTTGTATTCTTTTTCATCCTTATATTTGTCACAAAAAATCACCATGTAAATTACTCTATATTTCAAATTTGTTTCACTTTCGAAATAAGATTTTTGTTTTTTTTTTTTTTAATTGTGGAGTTCCTAAAATTAAGAATTGGTTATTTTATTTTTTCTTTTAAATTTTATTTCTTATGTCAAATATCTTTAAAGTATTTTGTAATATATTTCTTGTAATGGTGTTTTTATTTAAATTTTGATTTTATTCTATTTTACTTTCTAACTTTTACCGTCATATATATAATTGTTAAATTTTATAGTTAATTCTATGATATTTATTTATTTTTTATCCGTAGCTATATATGGGATGATAAAATCAACAATAGATGATCAAAGGAATGTAACCGTGTATTGTGCTGAAAGATGAGACAATATAACATGCTTAAGTATCAAGCAATGTAACATAAAAAAATAAAAATTTTATTTGAGCACAATAGAGCCTATTATCATCCCTTGATGTGCTCTCAATTATCAGTTCATCACATCTCCAATAAAAAAGAAAATCAATGAATTCACACAAGTCCTCTTAAATTTACACTAGTTCTTTCAATTCTTTATTTATTTGTGATCTTTCTCTATCTATTATTATGATTTATTTTTTTTCACTCTAGTAAATGAACTAAATCTAAATACAATTATTTAGACAATAATTAACAAGATTAGATATTTTAATGTAAAAATAATAATTAATAAGAGTAAATATTGCAATGCGAAAAGTAGTTAATATGGATAAATAAGCATATGGTCTTACATAATCACCCCTAGAAAAATAAATATGATAAGGAAAAATTAGGCAAATCAAAAAAAGAAAGAAACCTTTAAGGGGATTCGTACATTTATATATATATATATATATATATATAGAGAGAGAGAGAGAGAGAGAAGATAAAATACGAAGTTGGTTGTATGAATTCGCTGTTCTACAGTTCTTTAAAAGTTATTATGAGGATTGTCTGGATTTTATTTATATACTGTGTTGTAGGTTGTAACAGAGTACTCCTTCTCGGATACTGGTTGTTTCACCTTAACAACGAGGCTGATGGATGGTATGGTTGTGACTTCGATGGATGAAAGTCTGCGAGGCTTGAATTTAGAGGATGCGTTGAATAATGTTGTTGAGCTAATGAATTATGAGTCATGTGATGGATGGCACACCAACCCTGGTGATTTGTCGAATCAGATGTTTCCTTATCTTGCCATGCCCCCTGATTCCCCCACGAATTTCGCACCCTTAGACAAACTCATCTTTATGGAACAATATATTTCAAGAAGTCTTGTAAGGGATTCTGATGTTGCAGGAAGTTCGTCACTTGGTGGAGATAGAATGATGTTTCAACAGATGGAAAGACAATTTCCTTTTTCAATGGATTCTGCAGATGATAAGGTTGATGTGATCGAGATGGGAGATAAGAGCTCAAGAAAGCTTAATGCAATGACTAATATAGGAAACGGTGTGATCCCAAGGCCTCTGAGACCATCGTTGGATGAGAAAATGCTTAGAGCTTTGCAACTTTTTAAAGAGTGGTCAGGAGGAGGCATTTTGGCCCAAGTGTGGGTTCCAATTAAGAATGGGGACAATTACATCTTGACCACTTGTGAACAACCTTTTTTAGATGATCAAAAACTTTCTGGATATCGAGAAGTGTCTAGATTATTTACCTTTGCTGCAGAACCCAGTCCGGGTTCTTTTCCAGGGCTTCCGGGACGTGTGTTTACCTCAAAGATTCCAGAGTGGACCTCAAATGTGATGTACTACAATAAAGCTGAGTACTTACGGATACAATACGCTATTGATCACGAAGTCCGTGGATCTATTGCTTTGCCTGTGTTTGAAGACGATTCACTTGAAAGGTCATGTTGTGCTGTTTTAGAACTTGTTACCACAAAGGAGAAACCCAATTTTGACTTGGAGATAGAAAATGTTTGTCAGGCATTACAGGTCGGTTTTCTCAATTAATGTTTGAATTTTGTTTTAGTTTTGGCCCCCCTCCCCACCACAAGGAATTAATAGATTAACAAATAAGTTGATATACATACTAGCTTGATGACATGGTTAGAGTAGGAAAAGGCATTGGTTGCAGTGGGAAGTATAAAATATTAGTTTGGCTTAGTAATCAATACATCAATTGAAGTTGCTCTTGGAGTAGCCTAGGTAACTATAATTGGTTTTACGCTTAAAGTTTTGCTGTCATAAGGCTGGTTAAGATATTAGTAATCGTTACAGAAGTATAAGCCATCATTTTGTCTGTCTGTAGAGCGGAACTAGGAGACATTGTCAACAACTTAGCATCTAGTAGTAACTAAATCAACATAGTTTAAGTCCAATTGCCGTCCATTTCCTTCTTGCTTCTCAATCGTAGAGGAGATTCAATTTGAATAATTTAGGTTGCTCCTTATTCTAATATCAAACTATAACTGTATTACGCGTATCGCTCAGATCTTTTTAACACTTGACTGTTGACATTTTCAGGCCGTGGATTTGAGCAGCACTCGAACTCCTCGACTCCATCCCCAGGTTTTGCTAAAGGTTTTTGTTTGATCATTTGAATTCTTTCATCATGATATATTCAATTACCTTCTAATTCTGGTGTTACTTTCCAGAGTCTTTCAAAGAATAAAAAAGCGGCTTTAGCAGAGATAACAGCTGTTTTACGTGCAATTTGCCATGCTCATCGATTGCCACTTGCGCAAACATGGATTCCTTGTAGTTATAAGGCAGATTCTGGTTGCGAGACTATACATTTCAGAGGACAAAATACAAGCCCAAGTGAAAAATCTGTACTGTTCATTGAAGAAACTGCCTGCTATTGGAGTGACACAAATATGTACGGGTTTGTGCATGCATGTTCGGAACATTTTCTTAAGGAAGGACAAGGTGTAGTGGGAAAAGCTTTTCAATCAAATCAACCCTGCTTCAACCCTGACGTGAAGGAATACCATATAACTGAATATCCGCTTGTTCATCATGCTCGAAAATTTGGACTAAATGCTGCTGTTGCAATTAGGCTAAGAAGTACTTACACGGGTGAAGATGACTATATAATGGAGTTCTTTCTTCCCATGAATATGAAAGGGAGTATTGAGCAACAACTCTTGCTTAATAACCTCTCGAATACCATGCAGAAGTTCTGCACGAGTTTGAGAAAAGTGACGGATGCAGAATTGCTTGGGAAAAAAGATTATAAAGTCAGGTTACAGGATGGAGAAATAAAAGAAAGATCCATGTTTGCATTATCCACGAGGAGCTTTGAGCAGTCACTTACAACTGATAGCACTAACTTCATTGGTAGAGCATCCGAACACATATTTGGATCGAGGACTACAGAAATAAGAGATGATGGTCCTTATGATCAGGTACATGTAAATTTACTTTTCGTTTTACTTAGTTATGGTTGAATCCTATGCACCTCTCTCCGTGTTAAGTATGTTTTCTTTTAGCGACAACCTTTTCATGTCAAGATGTTATGTTTGATAAAATATGTTGAGATTGCTTAAGATGGTAAATTTCTTGCGGTGTGGTTGAAAATGTAGCATCTGTTGTATCTTTCTTATTGTTGGATAAACTACTCCCTAACTGATTTTCCACTCTGTTTTGTTTCCTCATCAAAGAAAAATTAGAGAAAAATAAAGAATGATAGTGTATGGTCCACTTACAATCTCTAACGGATAATAAAATTATTTTTTGTAGACAATGGTTGGACTAAGGAGACAGACGGAGAAGAAACGAAGCACATCTGAGAAGCACTTCAGCTTAAATGTTCTTCAACAATACTTCTCGGGGAGCCTCAAGGATGCTGCAAAAAGCCTTGGCGGTAAGTCATCATAGTTAAATATTTTAGAAAGTTTGATCTTGTTATTTTTTCTTAATTGGTAACTTCTAAAAATTGCAATTTCAAGTTCATATAATAAAGCAGCTTATCTCAAACTAGAAGCTAAATAGTGAATTGAATAGTAGCGTAGTTCATACGATCAACATGCCTATCTGTGGTAGACATTTTCTTAAAATCTAAGGAAAGTTTTTGTAAATTTATTCTTATGGTTGAATTAACGAAAATGATATCTTCTAAATTTTGGATGACACCCTTGATTTTGCGTTTGTCATTCTTGTAGTATGCCCAACTACTCTCAAGAGGATATGCAGGCAACACGGTATCTCCAGATGGCCTTCTCGCAAGATAAATAAGGTGCATCGTTCATTGAAGAAAATCCAAAGTGTGCTTGAATCTGTTCATGGGTGGAAGGAGGACTCAAGCTTGATACTAACACAGGAGGGCTTTTGGCTGCCGGCTCGTTCCTCCAAGAATTGGAAACGAGTAAAAGTTTTCTCTTGACTAGTACAAGTAATCATTCCAAACAATCAGATTCAATTATCCAAAATGCACTTTCAACATCCTCGACATCTTGCTTTAGCTCTGAGGCAACTAATGTGAAAATCGAAGAAGAATGTGGGCAACATATTCGATATTCTTTGGATGTCAACTGTAAACCCAAAGCTCTTGTGGAAAGTTTTGACGATTCCAAATTAGCTGCATTAGACATAGGACCGTCATGGCCAGCCAGTCTAAATACTGTGCCTTGGACGACTTCTCCAAAGGGTCCGGTAGATTCTTTCCTCTCTGGAGGAGATAACGGATGGGAAGTAGCTACTGGCAGTATCAGTGCAGAGGCTTATGAATCCCGTTTTGTTTCTGGATGCTCAGGTGCCATATTTGTTACCGATGATATTGAGATGAGGCTGAACAAAAGCATGATGGTTGATGGGGAGGATGGAGTGGTTGAACATAGCCAACCAACGTCCTCAGGCATGACAGACTCGTCCAATTCATGCAGTACAAGAAGTTACAATGAAAAAACACCACCAAAGAATGAGGTGAGTTGTGGTGACAGTGGGGCTAAGATTACTATCAAAGCCGTTTATAAAGAAGATACAATTCGGTTTAAGTTCGAGCCTGCTAAGGGGTGTTTTGAGCTGTATGAAGAAGTGGGGAAAAGGTTTAGGCTGGAAATAGGGCAATTCCAACTTAAGTACCTTGATGACGATGAGGAATGGGTGATGCTGGTGAACGATTCGGATCTTCATGAATGTCTTGAAATACTAGATTTTCTGGGCACTCGCACCGTGAAGTTCCTCGTTCGTGATGTGCCGAGTGGCATAGGGAGCTCAGGTAGCACGAGTTGCTTCTCCTCCTGATATCTTCTGTTCGGCATCCATGCATACTGAAATCACCATTTCTTCATTTTCTATATTTTTCTTGCTTTTGGTGTGTATTAGGAAGAGTATGTTGGAAATTTGATTTATTTCAAAGAAATATCAAGGTAGTAGGTAAAGGAAAATAGGACAGTCTTTGGTTATGTACTGTGTACACTAGTGTTTCTTTTCTTTTTCTTCTTCCCCCCTCTCTAGTAATAAGAGTTGGAAAGCATTAATATGTGAAATATTCAAAATAAAAATTTATGTAATTTCATCTTCCTTGATTTGTGATGCAATTTTTATGCATGGTAATTGGGTGGAGGTTTATTAACTTCATGTAAATAAGAAGTCCCATATTTTTTGGTTCATTTAGTTCTTTTTGCTGCAACCCTATTGAAAAAACTATATATTCAATTTCTCTTCTTTCTCTTTTAATAGAAAGGCTAATTACATTATTACATCAATGTTTTAAGAAACTGAGCAATACATTCGTGAGATCAATATATAAATATAACAAAGAACTATGGAATAAATTACAATAAACTCATATAAAATAAGAAAAATACCCATGCATCTGGTGGGACTCGAACTTATGACTTCAAACTTGTTAATGGAAATTCAGCCGTAACCACTATACTAAAACATGATTGGTTAATTTCTATTTTTTCTCTTTGTCCAATTTCAGTGATAGTATCGAAATGGCATTCATCCAGGACCGAGCTAGGGTGTTCATAATTAAATAGTGTGAATATATATAATATATAAACTTGCACCCCCATTTTTTAAGTTTTTCTCTGCAATGTTGCACAATGCAACAATTGACTACTTGACGTGTTAGTCAACGTGCCACGCATCCTATTAATATTCAGCGATTGAATATTAATTCTCATTGATTAAGGAGGGAAAATAATTGGCATACACCAGATTATAACAAATTTTTTGCCTTAGATGAAAAACATGGCGTTGGCAAGTCAATTAATGGTGGTGATATATTGGCAAGTCATCACAATTTGTGACGGTGTGAACTCGTCACAAAATGTCAGTTCCAAATATCGAATCTTTTTTTTTTTTTTTGCAGTGTTACTTATTTTTTGGTCAACATTTATTTCACTACTATATTTAAGACATGAATAATAAGTTGTTACTAGATACAGACAACCATCAAAGTTGCATACATGATAAAAATTCTAAAGTACATAGATCAAGAATTTTTCAAAATATTTATGCCATTTCTCTTACTTATTGGCGATAATTTCATTTACAACATCATCGTATTATGTTCATCAAAATATTTTATAATTCGAAATATATTAGCAACACAATATTATAAAGTAGTGTACTATGCATCGGATATCACAATACTAACTTCTCTAATAATTACTTCACATTCAAAGTGGAACAATATAATTATAATGTCAAAACCGTCTAAACTAACAAAATTTTCACCATTAGGACCATTTAATTCATCATTGCATAATTTTGTGATTATTTTTGCATATTGATATGCTTCTCTTAGTATTCTATATGTGGAATTCCATCTAATTTTCACATCAAGATATGAAACTCTAAAAGTCATTTTTGCTAAATGTACTGATCTCTTGTATTTTTTAGTTCTTACGGATGATGACATATGTTGGATAAACAATTTCTAATTCTTTCAATGCTAGGGTCATAACATTTAAACCATCCTTTACACAAAGATGAAATATATGACAAACACATCTAACATGAACAGTTTTTCACCAACATTGGTAAAATATTGAATAGGTTTTTTATTATTAGTTGCATTATCAAACATAATCGATAGTTTTTATTGTTAAATATTTCAATAATTCAAACAATCAGGAATAACACCGGAAAGATAAACACTGGTTTGTGGATGATTAATAATTATAAAGTCAATTGTTCTCTTTTTCAAGAAGAAATCTCTATTAATGCAATGAACCGTAATACAAATATAATGGGTTCTACCCTTACCTCTCCAAAAATATAAGGTCAAAGATATTTTTGAAGTTAATGTTGAGAAAAAGGTTTGTAAATCAATAATTTTTTTTCATATTGTTTATATCCATCTCTCTAGCATGTAGTACGTGAAGTATGTTTAAGTTATGGTTGACAATATGATTGCATAAAATCTTCTAAATGTAGATTGTCGAATGGAACTTACAGTTTGAACAATTAATCTGGGAAATCCTAATATCATTTTTTCGTATTTGTAAATAAAATTATTAATAGAACCACTTTGAATTCTTCGGAAATGTGTTTATGTCGGACTGGGAGGTCCATCGACATTATCTCAGCCAGAAAAACAAGAAGTGATGTGTCTAGCTAAAGTTTTGGTACCACTATTTTTTTCATGTTTAAGGGTTTTTTTTTTTTATTAAAAAAACATGACACATAACTCGTTCTTGGTCCGATTAATTTATAAATTTTACTAGTTTTATTTTTACAAGGTGGAAAATTATGAGTCATAGAGCTTGGAGTTTTTCATTTTCAATGGGAGGTGATGGTTGTGCAAATTCATCAATTAATTTAATTTTTTTATCAAATTGTTTGAGTTGATAGTGTAGTAAAAGTTTCAAGTGGTTTATTTAAATATTCTTTGTTTTGGTATTAAAATCATATTTTAATTTTGTAGTAGGTATAATAGGAGGTCGGGGTCCTTTAAGAAGACGGGGAAGGAGTAGAACTAACATTAGGTAAAAGATATTGTTTCCCAAAAATTTCGAATCTACTCATGTTTAAAAATTATATATAACAAGTCAAACATATAATAATAAATAATTTACTGAACCAAGTGCTTACATGATAACAAATAATATAACATACAAAATCATCAAATAACTACAAAACTAAGGAACAACTTAGCAAACAATAGAAGAAATCTTCAAAATCAATAGACAAGATTGACTATGAAATATTACAACTTACAATCATAAGTTTGTAGAATTGATAGAAAATAGAGAAATTTTTATGGAAATAATACTAACATCTATCATATTTATAGGGAAAAAAAACTAATAATGAAAAGAAGAATATCAAATAAAATGAAATAGGCAAGCCAACATTGATTTTTCGCTAAAAGAAAAAGGAAAAAAGCAAAAAATCTGCTCAATGTTTGAGCTTTGGTTGCAATTGACAATTGGCTATGGGCAGGTCTTTTTTTCTTTTTCTTTTTCTAGCATATTTCTTGTTTGAGCTCAGTGCAGACCATATTTTAAGGTTTCGGCTTAGCCTAAATTAGAAAAAATATATAAATAAACAGGCCCAAGCTGGCCTAGTTTGGGTCTAGATTGATTTTAGCCCCATTCCGAGACTGGATTGGGCCTTAATTGGGCCGGTCCATAGGCCTAGGTCTGGGTTTTAAAATGACCCTTATTGAGGACCATTAAATGGCCTAGGACCGTTTGTGAAGAGTCCAGGGTTGGATTTTTTCCGACAGGCTGGATTGCCCATGCACCCCGAAGGGAGGCACAGTGGGCTGGTGTGTGGATGAGTATTATATGCCACTAATGATGTTTGAAATGGGTATTGCTAGTGAAAAGGAAGCATCCATTGCATGTGTGTGTTTGAAATTCTTCATACAATATTGTTTAAGTTGTGAGAGATGTGCCCCCAATTGGGGGCAGTGAGTCGATTGTATTTATCGCTCTGTATTGTTTGCAATGGTGTTAGTTATATACCTTGACACCTTTAGGTATTAAAAGACTTCTTTTCCCTTACGTACATGTACTAAAATTACCACGCAGGCTATGCCAGGTGCATGTACCCGATCCACACAACGTCTACTAGATACAACTCACTCTTGGTAAGGGCTGCAATTACAGGTCCAAGACAAATTGATCTTGACTAGTCAATAAAATTCAGGATTATAGGTATTTATTTTTTTTAACTAAAACAAAAAATATAAAATAAATAATAAAAAAACTCATTAGAAATCACAACATGATCCTGTTGAACGCTTTATGATATTAAATTAGAATAGGTGAAAATGGTCCAAGAGGTTGTTCTCAAATAGAGTCCAAAAAGCAGTAAAATGCATATATTTTCTTGAGTTGAATGAAAGTATTTTATATAGGGTAGTATTTGAGCATATCACATAATTTACACGTGCGAATATTTAGAGACACTATCAATGGTCATACATCTCAATTTTAGAGTTAATCTCAGTGACCTAATTAAAAAGCATGTAGAATTTGACCTATTTTTATTCTTTTGGTATTTTATGTCATTTGGGATATATTGGCAATTTTAACGTAATATTGATACCAAAAAAATCCAATTTAATGAAGCTATTCATGAATGATAATGCATAAAGTTACTGGCCATTTCTCTCTAATCATGTCGACTTATGCTATGTTTGGATTTCTATATAGTATAGAAAAAAAAAGAAAAATATTAAAAATAAAGTATAATATGCTATCAATTAAAGCTTGTAACATATTTTCTTATTTTTTTATTGAAGTTTTAAGAGCCAAAGATACCGTTAGAGTTTAGACACTACAAATGAAAAAATATTAGTGAATAAATATTGGGCAACATAAAATCTCTTATCTCTAAACACTTCTTACTGGTAAAAAAATGCCCTCTAGGATGAGCGTGTCATTCCCTTAGTATTAGGATGCCCTTTAGCTACTTGTTTGTCGTTTGTTCTTTGACCTTTTATATCTTCTCTTCATCTTTTTTTTTCTTTGTCTTTGCAGGCTTGCTTCTATCTTGTTGTCACCTCGGGTCCAAGACGTTAGGTTGGGTCTCAGTTTCACTAGGTGTTGGCTTAATGGAAAGGGATATTCTGAAGATGGAGGCAGTGTTGTCGTTGACGAAGGAGGAGGAGAGAGGGATGTGATTTTGTCGGGACAATGGAAAGCAGAGGGATTCTCAGTCGGGTTTGGTACAAGTTGGCTGACTCTTATCACACAGGGCGTGGAACTTCTACACTTTTAATCTGACTTTATCGAATTTAACCCGACTGACGAAGGGGATGTCCATCCAGCAGGCAGAGGCCAATCGATCATGCTTGGTGTTTAATCACCCCGTTGATATGAAGCATGCAGTGGAGCTTCGTCCATGGACATTTGACATGAACTTGGTCATCCTCGAACCTCTGGGCGGGGCAGGCAAGCCAAGGGACGCTGACTTGGATTGGTGCTCGTTTCACATTCATGTTCATGACCTCCTGTTCTAACTGCGGACGAAGGAGGTGACCAGGGTGATAGGGCGGCAGGTGGGCAAGTGGGAGGAGGAATCAGAAGTGGGCAGTGAAAGAAAATCCGGTGGATCGTCCCGGGAATTGCGCGAATGCGGAAGCGCGGTAAAAATAAACATATTAAATTTACAAAATAAAAGGCATGCTTTTAATTTAAAGAACACGCTCAAGGGGTGTGCCCTTGAGGTTCCCGGGCGTTCGGTGTATCTCATGATCATAAAATAAAAAAATAAATCATGGAGGCCATAGAGTTAAAAATAAAGAGGGACGAAAATCTTAAACGAGACCTACCCGTTGTCGTTTTCGTCTTCAACTGCTACTCGCGTTGTTCCCCGTTTTGCACCAAGACCTCGTTCTTGAGATCCTCCAAATCGTGACACACGATCCACCCACGTATCTTGCAGGTCGTGCTAGCAACGAACAAGTATTATTTTTTGGAGTGGACGAATCAATAACTCGTTATCAATTAACGGTATTGGTTCGTCTAAGTTCTTGATGTTCCAAGAACAAAAAGAACTAAAGAAAAAATATTTTCTTGCTAGAGAAAGAGAGAGGGGCGGACGAGAGGTAGGAGAGGGGAGAGTGTGTGTTGTGTGTGTTTTTTCAAGAATCATCAATCTCTCAAATGTTGGAAGCTAGAGGTTTATATAGAGGAAGAGTTTAATCCTCTTTAAACTCAAACTCTAAGTAACCTAATTTGACTAGGATTTTGACCTAGTCAAAGTCCTAGTCAAACTAGTGTTTGACCTAGTCAAACGAATCCTAGCCTTCCATCTCCCCTTTCCATTTCAACCGTTGATTTTAATTTAATGGAATATTTAAATCCTATTAAATATTCCAAAAGGCTAAAAGAATAAATATAATATAATAAATAAATATTATAATTTATTCTAAGCCCATTAAATCAATCCTTTTAATAAATCCTATTTATTAATTTAATTCCCTTTATCAAATAGAAGGAATTAATTTCTCCAAGAAAATATAGGACCCGATTAAATCTAATTTAATCATTCCTTTACTCCAATATTTAATTCCAAATTAAATACTAAGTGTGTGTGGATAGTGTGTGACTCTTTAGGTTCACCATTCAGCTAGACTTGGTCGGATTCCTAGAATCCGTCCGTTACCATGGGTGGCCATCTAGCAATGGTCCATGGCACTAGAGACTAGGTGAAATATTCGGGGATGAACATTTAGGTTCTAACAGTACACTTGTCCTTCTGTCTTCGGTCTCATCACTTAGGGTCTAGGGCACGGAAAATGCAGGTGCCCATTTTGGACCTAAGTGTCGGTCTGTCCTCACTAAACGCCGCAAGGGAAACCTTTTCCCTTCTGTTCAGTCACTGTGGCCACAGATTTCAGGGACAAGACACAGAGCATATATGAGACTCAACTGTCAACACCTTTTGACAGGAGACAGATCCTTTCTTGGAAACTACTGTCACTTTGTGCACCCGAGCTGCACTAGACATGGCTTATGACTACTCAAGAGTATTTTGGCAATCTCTCACCATATCTAAGATATAGACCTGACGCACAGGTAAACTCAGCAGTTCCTCAAGTCAAAGGACTTGGCTTGTACCGTTGGAACAGGAATACGCGTCATACCTTGCTAACCATACTCAAGGTCCTCCGTAAGACGGTTCTCGCGAGTCACCTCAGTCAGCTGCTTCCTAGCACGCTGACCCACTAACACTGCTTAGACGACCTTCGTCACCCGTCGATGAAATACGACAGCAGATGCTTAGTGCAAGTCTCAAAGGGAATCCCGGTACCCATTTTCGAGATTCCTTGACTTGGAGATTTCCGGACTGATTCGGTAAGACTGATTTCATGGACCTACCTCCAAGCGTAGTCCCAGTCCCCGAAATCGATTCTCAGTCCGTGGGCTTTGTTTGCGTAGTGAACAGAAACGTAAATGCAGATAAGTGAACGTAAACAAAGTATTGCCATATGAATTTTCACTTCTTTATTCATAAATATTTTTATCAAACACCAAAGAATTGTCTAGACATAGGTTACATATTCCTGCCAAAATTGGCTTACATGGTCACCTATTCTAACAGGCAGGACATTGTCTTCACGGAGTCGGTACACATACGGGTCAAGCTAGATGTGAATCGGCTGTTGAAAAGGGTTGTAACTTGAGTCTAGGGAGGGCAATGAGCAAATGGTCCAGTTCACATATGAAAGACTTCCAAATTTTTGTTATATTTATGGGAAACTTGGCATATCATTTGATTTGCGATTGACTTTTCAGGAAGGGTTCGAGGATCTTGGAAAGGTGATGCCGTATTGGGCATGGATTCGGGAGAATGCAGTAATCCGGTCCCCACTTGTTTCCACAGGCCTCAGCCCAGGGGCATCGATCAATTCGATATTCATACCGTATTCCCTTGTCCACTCTTGCGGCAAGCGTCCGTCATACTGGCGAAAGAGGGTGTTCGGCGACTTTAGGCAGCCTTTTGGGGTGGAGTAGTCATGTCTGCGTAGTTAGGTGGCAGTTAGTCCGAATTTCCCGTTGCATGGGCAGGAACTTGGAGATGTGGTCATGCGTGGAGTGAACAGTTCTAGAGGGGGTACAGGATTAGCGCTCTCCCTCAGCCTAAGCCCACTCCTCCCACCTCAAGTACAACCCATTCCCATCATGGAATGTGGTCATGCATGGAGTGAACAGTTCCAGAGGGCAGCCCACAAAAAGTCATTAGCCCGTACTAAGCCTAACCAGCCTACTTTTCCTAACCCATCCACCTCACCTATCCCAAGCACCCAGCCTAAATAAAGGCCAACCCACATCATTAATCCAATACAAAATTTGGACCCAACCCATGAACTTGACCCGGATTACCTTGAACCCAATATGATATCACCAGCATTTCCAACCACTCATTCTCCCACCTACTATCTGCAAATCTTTTCTCCAAACACCAGTACGCTCCCTCAAGCCCCCCAACCAAACATCTCACCACTCTTATCGACTCTGATTCCCGCAAAGCTAACCATAAAAATTCCCTAAAAAATTCTGAGATAGGCCTATGTGAAGTGAAAAGAGGCTCTATCACAAAGAGGAAGTTGCTGAGGTCACTGACGGTAGGCTTGGACGGCATGTCAAAAAGCAAGTACCGACGGTTTCTATTACTGATGGGTCTCCTCTCATGCTAGCAGAGGTTGCGGCGCAGCCCCACTGCTTGCCATGAATTGCATCACCTACAACTGTCAAAAGCTGGGGGGCCTGGGATAGTTCAGCATATGAAGGAACTCGTCTGAGTTCAAGACCCCTCAACAGTATTTTTTATTGAAAGAAAATGTCAGAAGAGGAGTTTGAGTTCTTAAAATAGAGTCTGGATATGTTTGGAGTGCACAAGGATTCGAATGGTTTGGGTAGTGGTCTTGCTATGTTGTGGAAAAAAGAGGTGGATATAATGTTGGTTAGTCTCTTGCAACATCATATAGACGTGAAAGTGTCGATGGACCAAGGAGATTGAAGGTGCACGGGGTTTTACAGAAATCAGAGGCTAGCCAAAGAAGGGGGTCTTGAGAATTAGTTCATCGACTGAGACGGAATGCTTGGGGCCCTGGGTTTGCTTGGGGGATTTTTATGTCGTGCTTTATCCCCATGAGAGAGAGAGCGTAGTGAGCACATTGGATTGGCAAATATGGGATTTTCGTACGGTGGTGAGCCCAGGGCTAACTGACTTGGGGTATTAGGGATCTAAATATGCGTGGTGTAGCAACAAGGGAAGTCTACATACGATCAAAAGTAGACTCGGTGTACTCAGACCATTCACTGGTGCTGTTTTAGTTCAGACGGTCAATTTCTATATGACATCGAACGGGAGTGAGGCCATTTTGTTTTGAAGCATTCTGGATCCGAGTAGATGAGCGTGAAAGAGTTGTGTAGGAGAGTTGGTCCATGACGGGAACAATAGGGGAAGGGATATGGAGCAACATCGAGAATTGTCGGGTGGGCCTCATGTCATGAGTAGGGGTAGGTTCGGTAATACAAAGCGTTGAATACATCGGGTGGAACAGGGGTTAGAGGAGGTTCGGAGGGGGCTGATATCAACTTAGTCCAAGCAACGAAAAGCTGAGTCGAGAGTGGAATTAGAAGGGTTGCTGAACAATGAAGCCACTAAGTGGAGGTAGCATGGAAAAACTCATTGGCTAGTCAAAGTGGACAGTAAGATGAGGTTCTTCCACAATAAAGCAACTAGCAGAATGAAGAGAAATCAGATTCTTAAGCTGCAGGATGAGTGGGGGGTCTGGAGAGAGAAACCATAGGAGCTCATCCATCTTCTTTTCTGTTGATAAGGTTTCCTATTCTCTATCCCAAATGTTTCCCTATAAGTCCTCGGGCCCTGACAGCTTTCCCCCTTTGTTTTTTTAGAAGTTTTGAAAAATTATTAGTGTTGATGTTACCCGTTTTATTCTAAACATCCTTAATCATAATAGAACGTTGCTCGATCTGAAATTCACTTATTTGGTTCTTATCCCAAAAGTTAAATGTCCTGTTAATGTGTCGCATTTTCGCCCGATCAGTCTGTGTAATGTGGTTTACAAGTTGGGGTTAAAAGGCATTGCTAATAGGCTTAGGTCTTGTTTAGATGAGATTACATCCCCATCTCAGTCTGCTTTCATTAGAGGGCGTCTTATAATGGATAATTTCTTAATTGCATATGAGGTGTACTACTACTTAAGGAAGAATAAGAGGGAGGGTTGGTCACTATGCACCAAAGCTCGATATATGTAAGGCGTATGACAGGATAGACTAGGTATTCTTGGAGCAGGCTCTCAAACGGTTGGGGTTTCATGCGCAGTTTATGGCACTTATTATGCTTTGTGTGTCAACTTGTACCTTCTCTTTTATGCTAAACGGGCATTAGTTTGACTGGCTTAAGCCTGCTCGAGGTCTCCAGCAGGCAGACTCTTTATCCCCTCATTTATTCATCATATGTGCAGTGTTAGAATGGTGAATAAAAAGCCAATTGGATTGGCAGTTCTAGGAACTATTCGCCAATTTTTATTAATGTAATATTATCCCTAATAGAGTAAGTATTCAACACTGACATTTGTATTTGTTGGGCTTACTACTAAGGTTGAGTGGTGTTTCAACGTCACAACAAATGCCCAAAAACCAATTAGATAACTCATGTAGTTGGGCTGCGAATTGGATGGCAGCTATGTTTCCAACTTCTGAGGGTAGGTCTGAAATACTCCTAGTCGAGGATATCGAGATTTGGCATTAAGTGTTCCATTGAGACTTGCACTAAGTATAGCATTCACTGGGTGAGTGCCAAGTCTCATCAGCGACAAACGAAGGTCATCTAGGTAATTTTGGTGGGTTAGTTGGCAAAGTAGTCGACTAACTGAATTGACTCGTGGGAATCGTCATATGGAAGCCTTGGAGGTTTGGTTGGTACGATTGGAATTCCTGGTTCTAGTACAAGATTAGTCCTTGAACTTGAGGAATCACGACAGTCATGTGCATATGAATACTGTATCTTGGATTTGGCGAGAGGTGACTGTGCCTTTTACATGGTCATTATAAGCCTTGTCCAGTGCAGTCGAAGTAAGTATCCAGGATGGTGGATTCCAAGAAAGGATTTATCCCCTGTTAGTATATGACGGTGATATCTTCTATGCGCTCTGAGATGGTTTAGACTTTGAAAGTCTATAAGCCATAAAAATTGATTGAGTAGGAAGGAATTTCCTAAGTCAATCAATAGAGTAAATGCATATTGAGCATGAAGCAAAATTGCCTAGTCAAGGATGGGAACCAACAATCAATTTCATACCCTAGATTAAGGTCGGGAGACGATCGATAGTAGGACTGTACCCGTACAGAACTCGGAATCTGAATGCTCATGCCATTATTGACCTAGTCTCTAGTGCCATGGACCATTGCTAGATGACCACTCATGGTAACGTGCTATTTTCGGCCATGAACTCGGAAGGAAATACGGACCGTTCCTGACTTGTACTACTTGTTGAGCTAGTATGAATGGTTCATTATTTTGGTGGAGTTTTTTGAAGTTGACATGAACGACGTGATAATGAGGGTGTATCTTCATACCTCTTACCAGATCGACCCAACGACAATTAAATAGTACAATGTGCATGCTTGAAATTAGTGGGTACTCTAGCTGTATTATCTCTTCCAAAATTCCATAGAAGTCAGAATCCGTGTCTGTATATGATGAGCTTTCACATAAACACCACAATTCATTGTTGACTTCTCGACATTGTGACGTTCAGTGTGGAAATTGAAGCCATTGACGAAGTAAGACGGGTATGTCGTCACTTCTGCTCTTGGCCCCCAATAATGCAACTTCAATAATTCGTCGTTAATGTGATTCAATTCGGGTTTCACTTGCATTTAATCATATATATACCAATTGAAATAATTGATTACAAATTAATGAGCATATCACATTTACAAGAAATCGATGACACTTACACGAGCCTTGAACCAATCCTTGAATTGTGTCACCACTAGTTGATCAAATATTGGGTCCTCCGAATTGTGTTGCTCGAACAATTCATTTAAGAATAACCTGTTACGGTAAAACTAATAGTTATAAATATACATGTAACTGAAATTGAAATGAAGGCTTGAGATAATTACGTTTGTATAAGACACTTACTCGTAGTACGGTGCAACTACTTCACAATTACACAAGACGTATGTCTCGATAACAAGAAGTTCCTCACCGCTCAGCCATTTCTTCTTCGAGGCTCCACTTGCTTGGCCCGGGTAATTGAAAATGGACCGAACTATTCGATCGTCGTTGCTCATGAGATCATCGTTCCGACCGGTCTGTTTCGCTTGCAGAGAATGTGCGGTTCGAAGTAGTGAGAGGAGAAAGTCCCGATTTCTTCGACAATATAAGCCTCTACAATTGACGCCTCGACGTGTGCTTTATTTTTAACCTTTTTCTTCAAATCGCGTAGGAATCTATTCGTACGAGTATTATTAAAATGCAAATTAAATGCTACTTAAAAATAATAAATATATATTTAACAATATTTATTTAATTACCTTTCAAATGGGTACATCCACCTCTATTGCACGGGCCCCCTAACGCGCGCCTCATATGGAAGGTGAACAATTAGATGCTCCATTGAGTCAAAAAAAAGAAGGAGGAAAAATTTTATCGAGGTTGCACAGGATGACGGCTACACTATCTTCCAATTCTTTTACCTTGGCCACATCTAGTGTTGTTGAGCATAGGATCTGGAATAGAAGGCTCACTACCGTCAAGGCCCCCCACACGTTCTCTGGAAATATTTTTTCACGGAAGGCAATCGGAATCAACTTCTGCATGAATACATGACAATCATGGCTCTTCATGCCGTGCATCCTTAAATCCTTCATGTCGACGCAACGGGCCAAGTTAGAGGCATACCTATCAGGAAATCTAAGACAATGAATCCACTCATATATTTTCTTCTTTTGCTCCTTTGTTAGTGTATATACCGCTTTGGGCATCACGTTCGGTCTCCTTTCATCCACCTCAAGCTTAGGGCGATTACATATGATCTCGAGATCCTTTCGTGCATTTAGATTGTCCTTCGTTTTTCCCTTGATGTCCATCATAGTATTGAATATATTATCGAACACATTCTTATCAATATGCATGACATCAAGATTGTGTTGTATTAGATGCGCTCCCCAGTATTCAAGCTCCCAGAAGATGCTTTTCTTTGTCCACTTATGATCGACACCGTAGCCTTCAGGTTCACTCAACGATTGTTCGACTGCCACACTAAATGCATCAACACGGGTTCGGATCTATTCTCCAGTCAGCCTCGGACGTGCAACCTTCCTCTCGATTCAATTTTTAGTGAAGGTTTTCTTGTTTCCTGCGATAAGTATGATCCGGTGGTAGGAACTGCCTGTGGCAGTCAAAATAGCATGCCTTCCGACCGTGCTGTAAATAGAATGCTCGTGTGTCCTCCATACAAACTGGACACCCCATAACACCGGCGGTACTCCATCCAGACGCCATCCCATAAGCAGGAAGGTCGTTCACTGTTCACATCAATGCGGCATGCATCATGAATGCCTGGTTTGTCGCAGTATCGTGCGCACGTACACCCACATGCCATAAATTCTGCAACTCCTTGATCAACGGCTCCAAGTAGACATCGATAAGACGTTTGGGATTCGATGGGCCAGGGATCACCATCGTTAGGAACATATACTCAGACTTCATGCACATTCCCGGTGGGAGATTGTACGGTGTAAGTATCACGGGCCCACATGAGTAAGTTTTACCATACTGGCCGTGCGATGCAAACCTATCCGTGCACAAACCCAGTCTAACAATACGAGGCTCAACTGCAAAATCAGGATACGCCCGGTCAAAATGCTTCCAAGCCTCTGCATCGGACGGATAACACATGGATCCTTCCCCCGTCTGATGGCTCGCATGCCAAGTCATATGCTCTGCTGTGGCCTCCGACGCATACAACCTCTGCAGCCGAGGGGTAAGCGGTAGATACCTAAGAATGGCATACGGGGACTTCTTGCGTTTAGGATTCCTGTCCCTGGTGGGCTTGTACCTAGCGTCTCCATAGAACTTGCAATATTCCAAATCAATATCGTCCTTCTAGTACAACATGCAACCGTTTTTGCAAGCATCAATCTTCTGAACTGGTAAACCCAATTATCTTATCAATTTCTTTGAATTGTAATAATCGGCGGGAAAAGTGTGATTGCAGGGTATTACAGTATCAGCCCACTGGCATAACCGATCATATGTATGCTCGGAAAAACCCCCTTCGGCCTTGATATTCACCAAAGAGGCAATTGACGCCAACGGAGAGGTGGTGCAGCCGTTCCACAACGGTTGGTCCGCAGCATGAACTATACCAAGAAAACGGTCTGACAAGCCAGACACATAATCATAGGGCCCCGAATCGTAATATGAACTAGGACCCACATCAAATGGACAATATCGAGTACCATCATCAATCGGTCCCTCCTGGTTGTACGAGACCAGAATGACGGCCCGACAACATCGAATACCATCCTCTGCGTCCAATCCATCTGAGCCGCATCACCCTAATGCGAACTACCCTTCTCCTGAACGGGTGGCATTTGTTGCTGCTGCACAGGGGGCGCTGTCAATGCTTTAAAGTATTCCTCCACCCTCTTCTCACCATGTAAAGTCCAATTATAATACTCTGGCATAAACCCTTCCATACACAAATCCAATTTTACCTCGTCTAGTGTTTTGAACCGTTCGTTTTTGCACTTCCGGTAGGGACACTTAATCTTATCCCCGTCCATATATGTACGCTGAGACTGGGCCCATTCTAAAAATGTTGTAACACCATCCTCAAACTCTGGCGTCACATCCAGGACGTCTCGAGCATACATCCATTTCCTCAACTGTTTTAACATGATTGGTTCTACATATAATTCACAACAATACGCAATTAAATGACGAGAGTATATTATATATATATAACTAACAATTACAGAATTTTGCATACTTACTTGAGCAAAACACCTATCAATATCAATGCAAAATTTGCACCCGGTAATTGATATGTTCGATTTTTTTGTATAAAGAATCAAGGGGGGAGTTACAACAAAATGAGTTGGAGAGTAATTATAAGAACAATGAGAAAGAAGGGGACATATATATAGAAAATATTAGAACGAGCATTGGAATATTATTTGGAATACAAAACTAGTCGTTGAAATTTAGCCGTTGTTCTAGCTTTAGGAACAATCGCAGGTGGGGTGATAGGAACGGTAATATTACCGTTGTAATATAACTATTAGGGCATATTAGGAACGGTATGAGGCACACGGAACAGGACATTCCTAATTGGAGCACAATTGGGAACAGTAATTGTAACAATACTGCACTTACTATATACCCACAATTTGGAACAGTAATTGCATTACATTTTTGCCCATGGCGTAAACAAGTCTTATGTAGGACTACATGTTGGAACGGTCAACTGACCGGTTCAAATAGACACGGCCATAGGAACCCATATAGGAACGGTAAGTGTTCCCGGTCGACTAACCGTTCCCAATTTCACATATGTATTCCAAATTAAAGTCCAAAATATATCAGGTCATCCTTTTAGGAACAGTAATAGGTGTACAAATTGACTCACATATGTTGGCACTCGAATAAGAACGGTCGTGCCGTTCCTATTAATTTGTATTACAATTATCACGACAGTGACATCATCAACGGTTTTCCGTTCCACAACAGTTCCATTTACCGTTCCTATTTGGAACGGTCATTGGAACGGGCGTCTATATCCGTTCCAATTCCCGCTTTTTTTGTAGTGTACAACAACAAATATGACATAAAAGATAAATTATAACATAATATATTATTGAATTAGAAATAGATTATCCCAAGTAAATGCATATGAAAAAGATCAACAAGTCAAACTAAAAATATAAAATTAAAAATCATAAAATGCAATGCAAATACTGATACGATGGTCCTATTAGATTATATTTTTATGAGCAATAGTTAATAAATACTTAATTTAAAATCATACAATATCAATAAATTAAAAATAAATGACATACAAGATATAGTATAGTGAAAAATATAACATATACAGAGATAATATAAAAAAATAAATAAAATTATAAAAATAGCAAATGGGTATAATAAAATCTACAAGGAACAAATGATTAATTTTACCAAATCGGAATTTCTTATAAATACAATCCAAAATGAGGAACTTTGACTAATTAATTTTATTCTAATATTAGATTTTCTAATATTATTATTTACATATTAATTAGCTTGATACAGGATAATCAAATATAATCATTAGTAAATACTAAATATAAAATTCCAAATTTAGGGAACACTTTCTTTATTTAACAGTACAAATTAAATTTAAAAAGTGAATTTCAAATAATAGAATTAAATAATTTTCTTATCAATTAAAAAATATTAGTATCAATTTGTTTGAAAATATAATTGTATATACTAATGTTAATTTCAATGATGGAAACATAAATAATATTATAAACTTAATAGTTTTTATAGCTAATTTTAAATGATATATTTACTTTTAAAAATTTATTTTTACACGTGCATTGCACGTCATACTTTCTAGTCCCCATCAAAAGGCCCAATTGGGATTTTCGTAAAATCCCACGCCTCTATAACAAATTTGTACATGAGGTCTCCAAATGGACTCATGGTGCAAATGGGATGGGTCAATCCCTTCCCCAGCAGATGTTTTATGTGATGAGGGGCCCCAAAATGCACTTAAATATGAATGAATTGCCAAATCAGAAAAAAGAAAAGAAAAGAAAAGAAAAGGGAATGCAACCCATCTTGTTGGATTTAGACGTTTAAAACAACACAATGGTGTTATATTTTCAACTGTAGAAAATGCTACAGATTACGAGGAATATTTATCGGGATGATAATGAAATTGAAGTACTTAAAAGAAAGAAAAAAAATGAGAAAAGAAGTTGCAGAGTAAAATAGATTTAATCGATGAACCCTAGGCATCTTGTTAATTTTGACCGAGTTTCTAGGAATTTTGCGAGAAGCGGTAGAGTGAATAATGATTAATGGGAAAGTGGGAATCCAAAAATAGAAATGAAAAGTTGGTAGAGTAAATAAGGATTTCTTACATTTTATTTAGAGGTAAAATGCAATTTAGTCCCCTATGTTTTCATAAATGTTTAAAATACTCCCCTATGGAAAACAATACTCAAAACCCCCCTGTGATCTCCAAAATAGTGCAAAACACCCCTTCCATGCATTAGGTGAGCACACGCCCCTTTTCTTATTTTTTTTTTAATTTTGTAATTGTGAAATGTCATTTTTACCCTTATTTATATACCATGATATCTCATCTCTTATAAATGGACAATTCAGATCTTGTAAACATTATAAAAGTATATTTTAAAATTAAATATATTTATATATATTTAAATATAATTTATAAATCTTTAAAAATTATAAATATTTATTTATATATAAATATATATTATATTGTATTTAAATATAATATATTTATGTGTGTATATATATATATATATATATAGAGAGAGAGAGAGAGAGAGAGAGAGAGAGAGAATGGGAGGGGGCGGCCGCCGGCGCTAGTGGGGTGGGGGGGGGGGGCGGGCAGGGAGGGGATGGGGCGACACCCGCGGAAGAGGGGAGGAGGCGGACGGCGCGCGCAACGCACATGGATGAAAGGAGGAGGAGGCGCGCGCGGAGGAGGAAAGGGGGCAACGACGGAGATGGGGTGGCGCGCGCTGTGAGGGTGGGGTGGGGGGAAGTGGTGATGGGGGTAGGGAAGGAGAAGCTTTTTTTAAATATAATTTAATATATTTAAATATTATATTCATATCTAATAAATAAAAGTATAATAAATATTTGTATATTGAATCTAGACCATCTATTTAAATTAAATAAAATTTGGACCATTGAATTGTGTATTCAATCTGGACCTTTGATCCAAATCTAATGAAATCTAACCGTTAATTTATTTTTTTTTAAATTTCAACCGTTAGATGTATAACAAGTAAGATCTAATGGTTTCACAAAAAAATGATATAAATTATTTTATTGGCAAAATTGGACCCTAACTCGCATGAAGGGGGAGTGAGATACACCGCCGGGTCCGGGGGGTGTTTTGCCCTATTTGAAAATCACAGGGGGATTCTTTAGTGTTCTTTTTTTCACAATAGGATATTTTAAACATATATTAAAACATAGGGGGCTAAATTGCAGTTTACCCTTTTATTTACATTCATTTTTTTGAATAAAATGAAAAGTTGGCACCACTTCCTAATTTAATAAGATGGATACATCATGAAAAACAAATGACGTGCAACAAGTTAAGTTAGAAAGTAATTTTTGACAGAAAAGAGTTTGGCTCAACTAATTTCGTTTTAAAATGACTCAATCTATCATACAAATAACCCAATAATATAAATAATGGTCCGGTCCAATCCAATCACTGGTCCCATTTAGAAACAAGAGTAAACAAAACCTTTTTAATTTTTTGGCTCTCATCTAATTGAATTGTTGGAATATAACAATTGTTAATACATAAAACAAATATTCTCGCATAGAATATGTAATAGCTATGTGCACGTTATATAATATACACATTAGCACAAAATCGTTGCTCGATTAAACCTGTAGCAGCGAAAAATATTTCGATCCATGTATTCGGATCTGGCTCGTCTAAAAAGCTTATGCCTCGAGTGGATCACGAACACATCATCTTGCTCGTTCTTGAAGTTCAAGATCCCCATGAACATCTTCAAGATCTCCCCATGTCGATGTTAGTTTCGTATAAGCCGGGAGACGTTAAACACAACAAAAATTAAAAGTTTAATTACAAAAATATTGTAATTAGCGATCAAATTACCCGTCTCATTGCTATAACGATGTGGTTCTCATGCATAAAAGAATGTCAATTGTACAGTTAAAAGAAAACAACCTTTTAGTACTCCGGTTGATGTTGACGACTTGAACGTCTCAAGAACGATTTCTTACCTTACAAACGGTGGAACGTTACGCCGATTGTCCACGGTAGGAACATAAGTGTCTTCCCTCTTAAGTTAGTCCACACCACCTACGACGGAATCTCCTTTAACCCTATGCTAGTAGGCGTTAGAGGATTATGGTAAATCAACGATTGATCTATGGAGAAGACAAGAGAACATGTTTCTCTTTTGGAGAAGGGACGAGAGCAAGAGAGCAAGAGCAAGAGAGCAAGAAGTAAGAATGCAAAAAGTTGTCTTGAATGGCAACCAAGGTCTCTATTTATAGACCTTCCATTGAAGAAGCCAAGTTCAACTTGTCTTCTTCTTCTTTCAAAGAGGAAGACAAGTTTGATTCTTCTTCTTAAAAAATGACAAACCTTGTTTTGTCATATTAAGAAGAGAAGTTCAACTTTGCTTCTTCATCTTTCAAAGAGGAAGACAAGTTTGATTTTTCTTCTTTCAATATGACAAACTTGTTTTGTCATATTAAGAAGAGAAAATCGACTTTGCTTCTTCATCTTATGAAGACAAATCCAACTTTGTTTCTTCGTCTTTCAAAGAAAACAAATCCAACTTTGCTTCTTCGTATTTCAAGAAAACAAATCCAACTTTGCTTCTTCATTTTTAAGAAGACAAATCCAAATTTGCTTCTTCGTCTTTAAGAAGACAAATCCAACTTTGCTTCTTTAAGAAGACAAGTCCAACTTTGCTTCTTCATCTTCTCCATAATTAATCCAATTAATTATTTCCAATAATTCCATCATGGATTTGTGTGTGACCCTTTAGGTTCACCACTCAGCTAGACTTGGGCTTGTATCATATGTACAATTTAATTAGCAACTTATATGCATTAGATTAATTAGATCATATCATAATTAATCACCCTCAATTAACTCTTTAATTGGAGGGTACCCGTGACCATGGGTGGCCATCTAGCAATGGTCCATGGTACTAGAGAATAGGTGAATTATTGCGTGAACCTGTGAGCTACGCGTACCATGCAGATACGGTCCCTCCGCTACTAACCTCCCAATCAAAGTCTAGGGCATGGAATTAGTTATCGGTTCCTATTATCGACTTTGATGTCTATGTATCAACTCTTCAATTTATGCTTCCAATTTATCAATATTAGGAAAAACCCTTTCTCCTATTTGATCAACAGCGATGGCGATGGGCTTCGCGGAACGCATAATGTAAAGAACATAGGAGGTTTGTTATCATCTCATGATAAGTAGCAAATCCTATCGTGGAACTCACCAACCTCCATGCATCCTGCAACTATGTCTGAAACATGACCGTATAATGATCCAGGATGAGACCTGGGACCACATTGGATGTGATCAAGTCATAGCCGTCCTATGCAAAAGGTTACTGTGGAACCTCAAGTCTAAGGACTAGTTAGTGCACTATCATAGCCTAGGAGTTCTAGTCATACCGATCATGCCATATAGGGTTTCCATATGATAACTCCTGCGAGTCAATTCAGTGAACTTGATAACTCTTTATCAAGCACCCACTAAAGTGCGTAGACGTCGTACGTCTCTGTCTATGAAACTCGACATTCATCATATGAACGCATCACTTAGTGCAAGTATTTAAGGAATGGTCGATGCCCTGTCTCGACCGATTCATCGACTTGGAATATTTTAGATCAAACCATAAAGGTTGGTTTCATGGTCTCCATCATATGCGCGAGCCAACCCCGTAGCATAATTGATCTAAGGGCTAACAAATGCTCATATAAATATAATGTTTAAAGCATATGATGGATGGTCAAAGAACATTTCTTAAATTAACATATTATTGAAAAAGATCATATAGAATAGTTTACAAAGAGCCAATCAATTGGCTTAACGGTCACCTATTCTAACAATCTCCCACTTGACCTAAAGCCAATTGTCCATGTTCTTTAATCCCATCTTCTCAAGATGTTGAGAATGAGCAATTTGTGATATCGACTTTGTAAGCGGGTCTGCTATGTTCTCCGTTGATGTAACGCGATCCACTCGTACGTCACCTCTTCCTACCATCTCTCTAATTAGATGGTAGCGTCTAATTATGTGTTTGGCTTTGTGATGAGGTCTTGGCTCCTTTGCTTGGGCAATAGCCCCGTTGTTATCACAAAAGTATAACTACAGGTTTGGCAATGCTAGGCACCACACCCAACTCTTGGATGTAGTTTTTCATTCAAATAGCTTTCTTTGCACCTTCAGAAGCTGCAATGTATTCGGCTTCCGTTGTGGAATCCGCTGTCGTATCTTTCTTGGAACTTTTCCAACTGATAGCTCCTCCATTCAACTGGAATACATAAACAGATTGAGACTTAGCGTCATCCACATCTGATTGGAAGATGACATCAGTATACCCTTCCAATATCAATTCTCCATCACCGTACACCAAAAATAAATCCCTAGTTCTTCTCAAGTACTTAAGGATATTTTTTTTACAGCAATCCAGTGATCGTGGCCAGCACATGCCTGATAACGACTCGTAACACTTAGAGCATAAGCTATATCATGCCTCGTACATTGAACAACATATTGTATGCTGCCAACGGCAGAAGTACAGGGAATTTCTGACATTTTCTTAACTTCCTCATCAGTTTTGGGAGACTGAGTCTTGAAGAGTTTAATTCCATGCCTCATGGGAAGAAAATCCCTTTCTGATTAATCCATCTTGAACCTTTTCAAGACTTTATCAATGTACGAGACTTGGGTCATTCCTAAAATTCTTTTAGATCTATCTCTATAGATCTTTATCCCAAGAATATAGGAAGCTTCACCCAAGTCCTTCATGGAGATTTGAGTAGATAACCATGATTTAGTGTCACCTGACATTTTAACATCATTCCCGATGAGTAAAATGTCATCCACATAAAGCACAAAGAACACAATAGAGCTCCCACTAACCTTTTTATATACACAGGGATCATATTCATTCTTAATGAAGTCATAACATTTTATAACCTCATCAAAACGAATGTTCCAACTTTGGGACGCCCGTTTGAGCCCATAAATGGACCTTTGGAGTTTGCAAACTTTTTTCTCTTCTCCTTTGGATGTAAAACCTTGTGGCTGATCCATATAGATTTCTTCCTCAATGAATCCATTAAGAAATGCAGTTTTTACATCCATTGGCCATATCTCATAGTCATAATACGCAGCTATGGAAAGTAAGATCCTTATGGACTTGGCCATAGCGACGGGCGAATAGGTCTCCTCAAAGTCTACATCAGACCTTTGAGTGTAGCCTTTCGCTATCAATCTGGCCTTAAAGGTCGATAGCTCTCCATCCGCTCCAAGCTTTCTCTTGTAGACCCATTTGCATCCAACGGGCCTAACTCCCTTAGGTGGGTTCACCAAGGTCCACACCTTGTTGGAGTTCATGGAGTCCATTTCAGATCTCATGGCCTCAAGCCATCTACTCGAATCGATGTCAGACATCGCCTCTTCGAACGTCTTTGGATCATTATCCAATTGACCAGTTAAGGCTAGCATACCATATCTCTCAGGTTGTTTAGAGACTCTAGCCGACTTTCTCAGAGGATGTGTAAAATCAAAAGGTTCATTGTGAGGCAGTATGGGTGTCATTTCTGCCATAGGTGATACATCACTCGACTCTTCGAGTTGCACCTCTTTGTTTTGAGTATCCGAAGAAAAATCCTTTTCCAAGAACACTGCACTTCTCGAAACAAACATGTTTTGTTCCGAGGGATCATAGAAGTAGTATCCTACAGTTTCTTTCGGATATCCAACAAATCTACATAAGATGGATCTAATATCCAACTTATCTCCCATTAGTCTTTTGACATATGCGGGACACCCCATATTCTCAAATACTTATAAGAGGGTGGTTTGCCATGCTATATTTCATATGGTGTTTTGGGTACAGCCTTAGATGGCACCATATTCAATAACTTGGCCGTCGTTTCTAATGCATAGCCCCAAAAAGAAAGAGGTAATGTAGCAGAACTCATCATGGAACGTACCATATCCAACAAAGTTTGGTTCCTCCTTTCAGCCACGCCCTTTAAGTTGCGGCGCTGCAGGAGGAGTCCACTGAGAGAGAATCCCATTCTCTTTTAAGTAATTCAAGAATTCACCACTTAAGTATTCACCACCACGATCAG
This sequence comes from Sesamum alatum, assembly GCA_034509735.1. Lineage (NCBI taxonomy): Eukaryota > Viridiplantae > Streptophyta > Magnoliopsida > Lamiales > Pedaliaceae > Sesamum > Sesamum alatum. The sequence goes on from JACGWO010000006.1 coordinate 20,300,553, forward strand.
ATCGAATGGTCTTAATTTTTCGTCCAGTTTGATTTTCTACTTCAACTTTGAATTCTTTGAACATTCAAATGCTTCAGACTTGTACTTCATTAAGTACACATAGCCGAACCGTGAGTGATCATCGGTAAAGGTTATGAAGTAAGAAAATCCTCTTCTAGCTGGAATACTTAAAGGTCCACAAACATCTGTGTGGATTAAATCCAATAGTGCAATGGCACGGCTACTTTGTCCAATAAATGGTATTTTGGTCATTTTTCCCTTGAGACAAGATTCACACGTTGAAAGAGCATCTAAGTTCTCTATTTCTAGATTCTTAGAGTTAATCAACCTCTTCATCCTATCCTTGAAAATGTGACCTAATCTAGCGTGCCATGTTTGTGCATTTTCTTGATCATCCAATTTTCGTTTATGTTGAACATTCATAATCACATTATGTTGTTGGATAGTATATAAACCATTTATTAAAGTGCCAAGTAAAACAGAAGAACCATTCCTCATTAAGTAGAAATATTGTTTTGATATACAAAATTCATACCCCTCTTCATCAAGAGTAGGTATAGGTACAATGTTTCTTATCATACTTGGTACATAATAACAACTATTAAATACTAACATCCTTGCTAAGAGCTAAGTGAAACAGTTCCAACGGTTTCAGCAGCAACCTGCTTGCCGTCTCCAAGCCTGAGGATCACATCCCCTTTACTTTACTTTTTGCTTCTTCTCATTACCTGCAAATCATTTCAAATATGAGATCCACAACCGGTATCTAATACCCAAGAAGCATTACTAGCACATGTTAATTTCAACAACGAAAATACTTTGGACTATTGCAAGAAACTTCTTGCAATTCCTCTTCCAATGGCCTTTTTCGTGGAAGTGATGACACTCATCATTTGCTGGATTGACCTTGATTATCGTCTTCCCTTTGCCCTTCCCTCGGCCATCCTTATTGCTTTTCTTCCTTCCATTTCCATTTCTCCTCCATTTTTTGACCCTTTTGGTCATGGACGAAGATGTGGATGGGGTTGCTAGCATTACTGTTGTAGGATTCTTTATAGTAGCCTTATATTGCATAAGCATATTGATCAATTCGGGAATAGTCTTCTCAAGGCCGTTCATATTGTAATTAACAACAAATTGATCAAAACACGGCGGTAATGACTGTAAGATCACATCTATGTAGGAGTCATTATTCATGCCTGCGTTCAGAGATTCTAACTTCTCAATGAGAGAAAGCATCTTGACGCCGTGGTCATGAACAGACGACCCCTCAGTCATCTTTGCCCGATAGAACTCCTTTGATGCTACATATCTTATATGCCGATCTTGTACCGCAAACAACTCTTGTAAGCGTACAAAGATCTCAGATGCATGCTTAAGGTGTTCACGTTGCTTTTGCAGTTCATTGCTCATAGATTCCAGCATAAGGCAACGGGCCTGAAGGTCATCATCGATCCAACGTTGGAACGTCACACGTTCTTCATCAGTTGAATCTTCGGGAAGCTCAGTCGGAGGACGAGATTCCAACACATAAGAGCGTTTTTCGGATCCAAAATAATTTTGAGATTCCTAAGCCAGTCGGCATAGTTGGTTCCAATAAGTTTGTTTATCTCAAGTATGGTAGCAAGTGGACTTTTAGACATTTTCGATCTACAAGAATGAAAAAAAGAAACAATGGAGATTTTAGCATTCTTTCAATCAATGTCAATTAAATTTATGATATGGTTTTGATCATAAATTGCTCCCACTATTTCTTCAAAATTTCATAAACCCCCATATGGATTTTCGGGAAATATTTTTCCTAGTGGGCTTGAGCTCCATAGAACGAATTTCATACCCCACTGTTACGATTCGCATGAAAATAGTTCTATGGGAAGTGACTTTCACCATTCTCATCTTATGAGATCCCCAAGGTGTTTTACCTCATTTCACATAATCCCAAGAACTCCAAATGAATTATGTTATTCCACGTTAAGCCCAACTCATCAACCAAAAGACCTCCCATTATCACTCTCCACGACTCGTGAGACAGAGTGATAGTAGGTAATCTACTTGTTCATAGTGATATACAACTTTTCACTACTTCCAAATCATTTCACGACTCGTGAGACAATGAATTGAAAGGTGATAGCATCTCATATTTTATCACTATGGATGGAAGGTCTGGATTATCAAATCTAATTTGATTTTATCCATCACGGGCTTAATATTTTAACTTGGACACTCCAAGTGAGGGTTTAAAATATTTATTTATCATCACGATGTTTTATTCTTGTTTGCTTGTTTATCATATACAATGTAAAGTGTAGGTATGAACATCAAGCAAAGCCATATAAATATATATACAAGAAATAAAACCTAGCATCCCGTACATATATTAAATAAAGATATCACATATCATATATGCCCATAATATCATGTATGTATATTTAGATCCAATAAAACAAAATAATTTAATTTCTTATGTTAAATCACATGATGTTTTTCATGGAATGAAATTGAATTTAATTCATGGGCACTTGATTCATAATGTCAAATTAACTTGGACTTTCCAAGAAATTGTCCTAATCATATTAGGAGAATATGTCGAATTTTTCTAATCGAAATGAAAGTGAAAAACCAATTTTCTTTCTCAATTTATATCCACATATAAATTAGGAAAATAATATATATATATTTATTATTATTATCCTCAAATAAAAACTGAGTTGAGAATATACAAAAATCACTATTAAATCCGACCATGTAGGTGGAACATAAATCCGGCCATGTAGGCGGAAGAATCCAATCATGTAGGCGGAAGATAAATACGGCCATGTAGGTGGAAGGTAAAACACAATAGAATCAAATTTCAACAATTGAAATATGCCCAAGAATTAAATTCAACACATCAAGAGATTAACATGTAAAATTAAATCGTTAAGCAATTTAATCTGATTAAATCACATCAAACCAAAATAAATTGAATTGACTTGCATGATCCGGCTCTGATACCACTGTTAGTTTCGTATAAGCCCCGAGACGTTAAACACAACAGAAATTAAAAGTTTAATTACAAAATATTGTAATTAGCGATCAAATCGCCCGTCTCATTGCTATAACAATGTGGATCTCATGCAGAAAAGAATGTCAATTGTACAGTTAAAAGAAAACAACCTTTTAGTACTCCCGTTGATGTTGACGACTTGAACGTCTCAAGAACAGTTTCTTACCTTACAAACGGTGGAACGTTACGTCGATTGTCCACGGTAGGAACAAAAGTGTCTTCCCTCTAAAGTTAGTCCACACCACCTATGACAGAATCTCCTTTAACCCTATGCAAGTAGGCGTTAGAGGATTATGGTAGATGAATGATTGATCAACGGAGAAGACAAGAGAACTTGTTTCTCTTTTGGAGAAGGGACGAGAGCAAGAGAGCAACAGCAAGAGTGCAAGAAGTAAGAATGCAAAAAGTTGTCTTCAATGGCAACCAAGGTCTCTATTTATAGACCTTCCATTAAAGAAGGCAAGTTCAACTTGTCTTCTTTTTCTTTCAAAGAGGAAGACAAGTTTGATTCTTCTTCTTACAAAATGACAAACTTTGATTTGTCATATTAAGAAGAGAAGTTCAACTTTGCTTCTTCATCTTGCAAAGAGAAAGACAAGTTTGATTCTTCTTCTTACAATAAGACAAACTTGTTTTGTCATATTAACAAGAGAAGTTCGACTTTGCTTCTTCATCTTATGAAGACAAATCCAACTTTGCTTCTTCGTCTTTCAAGAAGACAAATCCAACTTTGCTTCTTCGTCTTTCAAAGAAGACAAATCCAACTTTGCTTCTTCGTCTTTCAAGAAAACAAATCCAACTTTGTTTCTTCGTTTTTAAGAAGACAAATCCAAATTTGCTTCTTTGTCTTTAAGAAGACAAATCCAACTTTGCTAAGTCCAACTTTGCTTCTTCATAAGAAGACAAATTGAACTTTGCTTCTTCATCTTCTCCATAATTAATCCAATTAATTATTTCCAATAATTCCATCATGGATTTGTGTGTGACCCTTTAGGTTCACCACTCAACTAGACTTGGGCTTGTATCACATATACAATTTAATTAGCAACTTATATGCATTAGATTAATTAGATCATATCATAATTAATCACCCCAAATTAACTCTTTAATTGGAGGGTACCCATCATCATGGGTGGCCATCTAGCAATGGTTCATGGTACTAGAGAATAGGTGAATTATTGCATGAACCTGTGAGCTACGCGTACCATGCAGATATCGTCCCTCCGCTACTAACCTCCCGATCAAAGTCTAGGGCATGGAATTAGTTACCGGTTCCTATTATCGACTTTGATGTCTATGTATCAAGTCTTCAAGTTATGCTTCCAATTTATCAATATAGGAAAAACCCTTTCTCCTATTTGATCAATAACGATGGCCATGGGCTTCGAGGAACGCATAATGTAGAGAACATAGGAGGTTCGATATCATCTCATGATAAGTATCAGATCCTATCTTGGAACTCACCAACCTCCATGCATGCTTCAACTATATCTGAAACATGACCGTATAATAATCCAGGATGAAACCTGAGACCACATTGGATATGATCAGTCATAGCCGTCCTATGCACAAGGTTACTGTGGAACCTCAAGTTAGTGCACTATCGTAGCCTAGGAGTTCTAGTCATACGGATCATGCCATATAGGGCTTCCATATGACAACTCCTGTGAGTCAATTCAGTGAACTTGATAACTCTTTATCAAGCACCCACTAAAGTGCGCAGACGTCGTACGTCTCTGTCTATGAAACTCGACGTTCATCATATGAACGCATCACTTAGTGCCAGTCTTTAAGGAATGGTGGATGCCCTATCTTGACCGATTCATCGACTTGGAATATTTTAGATCAAACCATAAAGGTTGGTTTCATGGTTGTCATCATATGCGCGAGCCAACCCCGTAGCATAATTGATCTAAGGGCTTCAACCAAATGCTCATATAAATATAATGTTTAAGGTATATGATGAAGATGGCCAAAGAACATTTCTTAAATTAACATATTATTGAAAAAGATCGTATATAATAGTTTACAAAGAGTCAATCAATTGGCTTAACGGTCACCTATGCTAACAGTCGAATCTTGCTCCAAATGTTGAAGAGTCCACGAACACGCCTTGCTCACCTCGATGGATTACTATCATAGTAAGTCACTCATTTACACACCTTAAACCCTCGCAGACTTTGGTGATTCTCCAAGAGAGAATAGAGAGAGCTAGTTGTTTGAGGCTTTGAGAGAATATACATCGAATTGAATATCTTTTATTGGTTCAATAGAAGCACCCTATTTATAGGTGTGCACAAGAGGAGTCCAATCCTAATACAAAGTATAGGAGACTACAAACTCTTTACTCAAGAGGAGTCCTCCCTAACCACAAGTTTGGGAGACTTCAAACTTTTGAAATATGGATGTATATTTAACATCTCCCACTCATACATATTTGACATAGCCTCCTTAATCGAAAATTTCTCATCTCTGATCCCCTCTTTCATATAGGGAATAAGGCGTGTGACCAAGCGAGAAGAATGAAATATGAGGAGAGTTATATTAAGTCATCACCAAAACTAACATAACTCTTCAACTCCAAAAAACTCACTATGTACCCCAAACCTTGTGGTCGCACTTAATCAAGCACCTCTAGATACCTCAATAAACAGAACATGCTTAACTCACTATGTATCTATGTTCATGACTAGTTGGACATTTTCCAACACAGTCGCCCGGGCTATGAACCATAGAACACAAGTGCATGACCAACTTAGTTCTTTCTTGGCCTCTCATACTAATCAGCTTGGTCTTGACAGCTTTCCTAGACATGCTATAACAGACCGAATCACACTTGGCCGTTGGATGACATGCTAAAGTAGCATCATCAAGCTTCCACCTCATGACATGGTCCAGAGTTCCAAAGGGTACAAGAAACAATATGGGCTCACACAATGATAAAGTAGGGACCTATTCAGTCACTCCTCATAAGAGGTCAGCTTAAAGCACATGTAGTATGAATACATGTTATGATGGAGCTCCCACTCAATTTGGGCATGTCACGGTCTCAACATCATATGAGCTTAAGTCCAGTCGCGATCCAAGCACGTAGCTTGCGCATTACCAGACAATCACTCTCTTAATGCCTTCTAATTGCTCGTACGTTCAGCTCGAAAATATGCCTTTTATGAAGTTCGGACATACTTCATAATCGATCAAATATGTGATCTCATCTTAGCTTATCTAGCCAATGCGACTATTCATTATACATTGTTCTTCCCCACTTCTCAAGCGCGAAGGTAATCATTCGCATGACTTACTAGTGTGAAATGATCTTTCAAGTCTCATCCTGCTCTCTATCGCAGCGCCAAGGCGATTACCTGTGTGAGAGGGCCAATCAGGGCCTAGTGACATTTCATAATTCAGTACCAATCTAATGTTCTCACAAGCCATAAGAATCAAGTTCTACATGATCCACTAACATGCCTTCATCAATACCGAGGCTTGATAAAAGGGATGAGCGGTCATACCGCTCGTAGAACATGTTGGAGAACAATTGATTATGCGCATGTCTCATCAATAATATCTGGCATCTGTATACTAGGCCCTCCAATAATACTTGGCGCCCAAAAATATACAGAGTTTCGCTATGTGCATCACATATGCATCATGACCAGATAGTCGTTAGTCTGATCTTAGATTACTATCATAGATATGTTGTTGATCACTTTGTTGCATCACTATGTGCATTAAGGATCACTTTGATATCTACTCCCCATTCTAATTAATGAGCACATGACTAGTTGTGCATATATATTGCGCATCAAACATTCTACAGCGCTCACAAGCACATCATTTCTTTTTTTCTTTCAATTTAAGGTGTCTCCTTTAACTAAGAACACTGTGGTTATGGAGTATCAATTAGGATAGAAGGATACGTATATAACTTTAGTATCTGAACACTAAGTATGCATCATACTTGCTCCTATGTCCATGCGAAAGACTGTCACTCTATTTGGCAATATCTCCATATCACTTCTAGCCATCAAACTTATTCGGCTGCATCGGAGTGAGAGCTAATTCTCTCACAACTTTGACAAATCTGGTGATCATCTCGATCATCGTTAAGCCTATCAAATGATAGCTTGATGGAATCGATATTATCACTACCTGGATAATAATTCAAGTTATAAATGGAGCTTGCAAGCATCAAACTTGCGCTTGGAATTAACTAGAAGATCCACATGATCATCATGTCCACTACTTAATTGGATATGTCAACTATCATCAACGAGGAGCACCTAGGTGAAAGTGGCGATAGTGGCTATAGCGAATTCAGAGAAATCTCACCATCAAGGAGAATGTCTCAAAACTACAGCCCTCAAGTGGGCGTAAATATTTCCCCGTCAGTTGACCTTTATACTTATAATAAACTATCTGCTTTGCACTTGACCTTTTAGAACCACATGTTTCAAAATGATCTTGCACATATATAGAAGATCAACTTTGTTCTTAGTCATTAGGCTTATTAATTCCCTTTAAGCACTTGTCCATTGGAAGTGTTACGTAAAGTTAATTCTTGAGTCATCAATATTCATCAAATAATTATGGAGGATAGCCATTCAGTCTCATATAGACGAGGGGGAACATTATTAATGTTCACTCCTTATTTGTGGAATTTGAGAATCCTTTCTCTAGTCAGACACTACCACTGACTTTTCTTGCAATTGAAGATGAATAAAATATCATCATTGCAGAGAAATGGGTGCCTCTCTTAAGAATCTTTCACTCTCATAGTTAAAACTGTATTGGCCTCATGGATTTCAAAAAGGTTCCTTCTTAAGGAATCTATATTGCGCAACTAATTTCTCCATGAACCCTTTGTTCATATCTTGCCAATTCAGTAGGTACATGCCATATGCTTGCTACCATATTAACAAGAGTTGGAGAACTTCGTAGAGGCACTTTAGCATGTTGTAGGTTGCATTCGAAAATTGCATCTATCCAAGTTAAATGCAAAATGGTCTTGCGCCATTTAAATTCTAGACATTTCTAGAAATGTTATATTCTTTTCCTCTTGCAAGCTCATATAGCTGCTAAGAGATTAGAATCATGATTCGTTTGCAGTTTTATATTCCTCAGTATTTGTCCATCATGATCAGACATGTTACTCTTGCTCTTGTCAGTACATGGAACCATAATGTTCACATCCTTTAAATCTCTACCCTTGTCAAAAATTGGTGAAATAGCGCTTTTTAATTAATGAGATAGGTGCACTGATCAATAGCGTGAGAAATACTATTGCATCATTTCATGCCTTATACTCATAAGTCTGCATTCATTTATTGGACAAGTTTTAGTGGTTTGATAAACCCTCCTCGTTTTCAAGCGAACTCTTTTCGGTAGGAAAAATTTCCAATCAAGAGTAACCTTTTAGCGAGTGAACCAAGTGGCCTCTTCTAGCTAACATAATCTTCCTCCGGGAGGTTGATTTTAGCGAGTGAACCATATGAGTTTTTTCTAGCTAACATGGTCAATCTCAAGAAAGAATAACCTTTAGCGAATGAACCAAGTGGCTTCCTCTAGCTAACATAATCTTCCTCGGGAAGGTTGATTTTAGCGAGTGAACCATGAGGTTTTTTCTAGCTAACATGGTCAATCTCAAGGAAAAATAACCTTTAGCGAATGAACCAAGTGGCCTTCTCTAGCTAACATAATCTTCCTCAGGGAGGTTGATTTTAGCGAGTTAAACCAAATAGTTTGTTCTAGCTAACATTGTCATTCTCAAAATCCCATATACCATAACACAAGAAATGAAAGAAGAAATGTAAATGCATGACAATAAAAAATGCATCTGAGATGGATAAGCCACAACACACAATAAATGTCTTAAAAGTGCCTTAGCACAATTAGATTATATTGGGTAACTAGTGCCTTTTGCACAACTCTTTATAGTATATCCAACTCCAAATTCAAAGTCCACAACTAACTTCAAATAAAGCAATTATGCAAATGTTCTCTCTCTCTCTCTCTCTCTCTCTCTCTCTCTCTCTCTCCTTATATTACATATAATATATATAATATTATATAATATATAATATATATAATTTAACAATTTTTAAAATAATAGATAAGTATTTATTAATAAAATATTATTATATATATATAATTATATAAACATATAATTTTTGAAAAAAAAAAGATAGAAAAAGACGGGCAGTGAAACCCCCGCCGCTGTAGAGGCGCGGGCGCGGCGAGGCGGCGTCGCCATGCCCTTCTCACCCCTGGGCGACCCCGTCGCCCCATCACGGAGGCGACTGTGTCGCCACCCTTTGCGGATGGGGGAGGGGGAGGCAGTCGTGGGGTTGGAGGGGGGGGGGGTTGGGGTGTGGAGGGGTGTTTTTTTTTAAATAATAATTTTATTTTATAAATTATAAAAATTTAATTCTATATATTGTAGATATTTATAGGTATATTTTAATTAAAATATATTATAATATATTATACAAATATAGAATTTTAAATGTGAGGGGTATTTTAGTCATTGTTTTTAAAAACATATGTTTAGGTTGATTAGGGAGTTATGTGACTCATTGTCAACAATATAGGGGTGGTTTTTTATCTTAAAATTTTCATATGGATTTGTTTTTTATATTTTTCATATCATGGGGGTCAAAATGAATTTAACCCTAATATTATTTATATATATTGAATTAAGGAAGATAACAGCTAAGTAGACTTTGAACTCGATACAACTTGACATTATTTTAAAAAACTTATGGTTTTTCAAAGTGCTTAATTTGGTAAAAAAAAAAAGATTGGAGAAATGATTAAAATGCAAAATTTAAGAGTGTTGGGAAGTACTAATTATTTCAAGAAAATAATTGATTCGAAAATATTTGGTAAAAGGTTGGTGTATTACCAGCTTATTCATGAAATTATCTAACTACCCTACACTACAAAAAATATAGGGTTAAATACAGTTATCACTCCTGAAGTATTCATCCTACATCAATTATCCCCCTATAGTATTAAAAGTTTCAAGAAAACCCCTGACCTTCTAAAACCTTTAATTGTAAAGTTCAAAAAGTCTATTTTACCCTTACTAAAAATTGATTTATGAAAAAGAAAATTAGAAGAATTTTTTAAATACCAAAACCACTATCTTTTTAAGTTTTATCTAATTTTATTTTCACTTGTTCATTGAGCTTTTTGTTATTGTTATAATTCTAAAGTATTTGGAGCTCATTTTATTTTAGTTTCACATATTTGTCAAACCAAGTAAAAAATAAATTTATACATTCATATAATTACCACATTTATATAATTACCAGATATATATAAATATATATTAATAGTATTTTTTCTTATTAGCTCATGATAAGTTCTTTCGGATTTATTAATTGTATATTTTTTTGAAGTAAATATATATATATATATATATATGCATGTATGAATTTCTTTTTAATTTGGTTTGACAAACAAAGGAAACTAAAATAAAATGAGTTCCAAGTACTTTAAGATTACGAAAATAAAAAGAGCTCGATGAACAAGTAAAACTAAAATTAGACAAAGCTTGAAAAAAGAGTGGTTTTGGTATTTTAAAAATTCGTTTAATTTTTTTTCAAAAAGCAATTTTTAATAAGGGTAAAATGGACCTTTTGAACTTAAAAATGAAAGGAGTTGGAAGGTCAAGGTTTTTTTTAAGGTTTTAATACTTTAGGGGGGTAATTCATGTGGGGTGAATACTTTAGGGGTGGTAACTATATTTAACCCAAAAATATAATTTTTAGCCACAGTTAATACTAAATAGCTGTAGCATATAGTCATTGATTACGGCCACGCAATGATTGTCAGCCATAGTTTTGTAAGTGTGGCCAAAATTTGTCATTGCTAAAAACTATGGCCAATATTTTTATCAGGGCTCTTAGCTGTAGCAAATATATTTTTCAGGGTGGAAAAACTAGTTTTTCATTGATTTTTATTAACAGTGTTAATAATAGTTATTTATCATGATTTTTAGCCATAGTCATTAAAAATATAGCCAATAGTAATTTTTTGTCTTTTAAAAAAACATAAAAAATTGTAAAAATAAAAACAAACGAGATGGATGGAAATAGTTCAAAATTATACATATATAATAAAAAACTTGTCACTTCCATAATCAAAATTCAGAAAAATTTAAAAATAAATAAAAAATTATATTCCATAGTCCACAATGACATTTTGGTTAGTTCACCACAAAAATAGATAGAAACCTAACGGAGATTAGTGGACTGAGTTAGTTGTTGGAGAATCATTAAAATCAGGAGGGCTGGATATTAATAATTTCCCAAACAATAATGGAATATTTGAAATTCTGACAAACATTAGAAGAGTTCATTTTATTTTACCCTACCTTTTTCTCTTTTTGATTCAACTAAACAAGTATAATAAAATTTTAATTATGTATATGCATCGAGTGTGCTTTAATCACTAATGTATATAAACTAACCTGGTAATTCCGTTTTCCGGAATAATGCGAGTGTCTCTCTCTTGAGCACGGACCTGACTCAAACTTCCCAATCGAACTTCAAAATTGCTGTCAAGAAGTATGCTGCTACCTTCTACCTCCCTTAATTACAACAAGAAATTAAATTTTCAGGGGCAAAATTAGTAGGAAATATTCAGTTAGCCCTATCCATTCATCCAGTACGCAGCCATCATCGCCTTTTGAGCCGGCATTCCCTCCGGTTTTAATTGCACATGGCTTTCTATTTTCCCCAATCTCAGTACACTTGATTCTTTAGTGTGCTGGGCTAGAGAGAAAACAAAACTAGTCGATTAATATTTGGGGATTTATAATTAATAAATGATGGCAAGAAAAATAATATATAGGTCAAAATATGAAAATCAATTGTAAATTGTGCGACCGCATCGATCAAGGGGGGAAATTATTAGAGGCTTCTTTTTCAAAAATATCAAGCCCACGACCCCCCCCCCCCTCTCGGCTATATTTGAATTGTTGGATTTGGATTTGAGGAAAACGTTTGGAGAAATTATTTCAAATGTCCCCATGTGAACTTGAATAATATCAATGTTTAATAAACTTATAAAATTAGAATGAAAGAATTTAAAATTTTTTAAATTAAAAATTATTCAAATAAATCTAAAATATTTGTTATTAAAGAATTGAAATCCATATATAATTTCAAGTCTATCGTTCCAAATACAATCTTTCAAATAAATTGCGTCTATTCCAATTATCACGTGGAGAAAGCTCGGATTTAGCCTATTAACTCAAAAAACAATTGATATTTTCCTATACTATGAAAGACCACGATTTAAAAATCTTGGTAAATTAATATTATTAACGACGGTCAAACAAATTTAAATGCGAATATTTAAATTTTTACCATAGTTAATTAATATTTGCTATGATTTTAGCTATGGTCAAAACTATAATTAATGTTTTGGCCTCATTTATAGAAACAACAGTTGATGGCCGTTGTATTCACCGTAATTTTTCCTTTTAACTATAATAAAATCATATTTCTTGCTGTACCCCATGGACGAGGGGTGGATTGCAGGCATGGTGCAAATAAGCTAAACCCTCCGCAGCTCCAACTGCAATTCTCATCCGTCTACTCCAATCCATCGCCGCTAGATTCTTGGACAAAGAACTCTTTAGATCTCCCTTTGCCAAGTATTTGTAGACAAGAAATTTATAGTGCTGATGATCTTCCAAGCAGTGTCCCAACAGAGGAACAAATCTGGAAAGATCGTCGACGGATATCCTGATAAAACATTCCAGCTCCAACGCATGCGCCTCCTGCATGACGGAGACTCGCACGTCGATCCTCTTGACGACGACGTGGTGCGGGAAATCTTGAAGAAACCCTCTGTAGAGGTCGCCGGAGGGGCCGCGTTTGATCAAGTTTTGAGGGCTGAAATTGTGGGTGGCCTGGAGGATCTGTTGAAATGAAAATGAAATGAAAGTGGGCTGCTCTGAGGAGGCAGAAGAGCTTGATTCTGTGTCGACGTCGTTGCCGAGCATCAGCCGGCGGAGATCTTCTCTCCGGAAAATGGCTGCGACAAGCCTTTCCCAGTTTCGTGAGTGCCTGATTTCATGCCAAGTGATGAGTAGGGCTGAGCCATAGTTAGTTCTAGGCTTTCAACTTCTTGAACCGGGGAACGTGCGCGGCTGCTTTCGTCGGATTGTACTTTCTATTCAAAATCTTGTTATATTTTTTATCTTCTACTAGCGGATGTGTCACGCTGTTACTGCGTGCAATATAATAAATATTTTTTTGCATTTTAAATATATTATTATTATTATTATAAATAAGAGCAAAATATAAATCATTACATTACATTAAAAAAAGAAAAAAAAAAGATAAAAAACTAATTTATCAATTGGTGAAACTTTGGAAGTTAAATAAGTTAGTTATATTATCAGTTGAAGGACATTTTTGACCTCACAAAAAATGGTGCAGCGGTGTAAGTAACCGCCATTTGTGAGTGTGGAAGGGGTTTTCTTTATATAATAGTATATATTATAAGGATAATTACACGCTCTTGTCCTAATGTTTGGTGTAATTATATGCATATTTTCTATGGTTTGAAAAATTGCATCTAGTACTCTTGAGCTTTACTTTTGTCTAACAAATATGTCCCTTCATTATTCAAAATTCACCGAATTTGTTGATATCAGTAAAAAGACTGAATGAATATCGTTATTTAATATCAATTGACTTATTATTGAATTATTATAGGTTAAACAAATTTTTTTATGACCAAACCACTGTTATACATCTTCTCACGTTAATGCATGTGAAGAGGTATATCTCCACCATTATAAGGATATATAGTTTAAAAAAAAAATTGTTTGACCTGCAATAAATCAGTAATAAGTCAATCGAGGGTAAATATCAATTTTTATTTATTTATTTATGTTAATATCAACAAATTCGGTGAATTTTGACTAACAAAGAGACCTATTTGTTAAATGAAAACAAACTTAAGGGATACTAGATATAATTTTCCAAATTATAGGGGATTTATGTATATTTATATCAAATCTCAATGGAAGAGAGTGTAATTAATGTTCCTTTAATATATATATATACACGCTAGGTGTACAAGAATTACAACATTTATTGTACTTAAAGGAAAGATTTTATACTATCGTGTGTGTATATATATATATATATATATATACATGAAATGCATAAAGTAACATGGGATGAACTAGAAAATCCAACACTGCAACTTGTTGTCCATGTTAATTAATTATTGATGATATATTTTTAAAGTATAAATTCGATTGTTGAATATGAAGCTTTATAGGTTAGATCAATTGGAAAAATTATATAAATATTTTGTCCAAGTAAAGAGTTAATAGTATGACATCATTACTTCAGGTAGTAAGGTGTTTTGTAGAAAAGGTTTGTATTAGAAAATAAAAACCCTATTTTGAAGGTCCAAGAAAAAATAAAATGGGAAAATGCAAGCAACCTCCATATGATATTACCAATGTGTAAATTATTCCCTATAAAAAATAAAATTGTAATTTAGCTCTCTGTATTTTTTTAAAATAGAGCAATTTACCTCCCTAAATAAGGGAGTAAATGGCTCCATTTTAAATAACACGGGGAGGTAAATTGCTATATTTTTTTCATAGGGGAGTAATTTACTCTTTTACAATATCACAGGGAGGTAAATTGCATTAAACCGAAAAATAAAAGCAATAAATTCGAGATAAGGAGCTTCAATTTGTTATATTCATTTGTTGTCCCACATTTTAAGGTCAGTACACTTTTCGCCTCATTGATTACGTGATTCTTGTTAATATATAGTCTCATAAGTTACAAAAAAATTCTACTTTTCGTCCTTTCATCAAATTCCATTAGTATTTTGATGAAAAAAAACATGTGCTAAGCATGTGGTCGCTAACTCTTCGGTCACATTTTAGTCGTGTGCTTGGCACTAGTCCCACATTAGTTATGGGATTATTGTTAATGCTCTCACACTACAAGAAAATTGCTCGATAGCAACGAAAAAAAATCAGCGTCGAACTAATTAACAAGGAAAATTATCGTTGCTAACCTACATTATTTAATACAAGAAATTTATTTTCTAAAGAATTAGCAACGAATATTTACTTGCTAACAAATTTAACAACAATTTATTTAAAATATATATTAAGTAGTGTAGAATAGTAATGAAAATTTTACTTGGTAATTAGCTCGATACCGATTTCAGCAACAAATTTTTTCGTTGCTATTAAGCTATTTTCTTGTAGTGTCACGAGTTACAAAAACTTTTCACTTTTAGACCTTTCGTCATATTCCATAATATTAAGGATAAGAGTCATATACTTAGCACGTGTCTTTTTCGCCAAAATATTAACAGAATATGATGAAACAATTGAAAATGAGAATTTTTGAAATTTATGAGACCATTAATGATAATCACATCATAAATGGGGCGAAAATTGTACTTGTTGACGTCAAAATATTTTGGAATAAATTATCAATTAAAGCCCAAATAAATCGGCTAGCAATTGGATTCCAGGATAAAAGTCCATAATAAATTTGGGCTCGTCATGAAGAAATTAAATTCATAAGCCCATATTAAATTTGGGTCTTATGTATTTTTATGGGTCAATCCGAAATAAATATATATATTATTTTGGATTGGCTAAATTGGGCCAAGTACTTGTTCAGAAATGCAGTCCATCAGAAGACTAATCCATGTCAAAGCCCGCGGTGATCAAGCCCAAGAGACATGAGCCCAAGCTACCGTAGCCCTACTCATGCCTATAAATAAGGGGCCTCCACCACTCAAGAGAGAATTCCATAGAGCATTGAAGACAACACAAAACAAGAAGTCACTCCATACGACACAAGAAATTCAAAGGGACCCAAGTCCCAAAGCTCTCTGCCACGACGAAGATCCACGACCGCGAACGTTCCAAGTCTTCCTCGGCATCAAATCTTTCAAGGCCTTGATACCAAATTTCAAGGTGCCACGTAGTTTGCTCCACAAATTCGGAGGAGATTACACATCAACGTCCAAGAACAAGCGTCAGCCCTTGGATTGAAATTCGGAGAGAAGAATCAGGGGATTACATTCACTATAGAGATCGTATCCACTTTTCTTTTTAAATTAATAAAATCATTCGTCCATATTTTTCTTGTCTCTTAATTATTTTTGCAGACACGAAATTTTGTGTGAACAAATTTTTGGGGACATCTGTTGACGCCAAAATATTTTGGAATAAATTACCAATTAAAGCCCAAATAAATCGGCTAGCAATTGGGTTCCAAGATAAAAGTCCATAATAAATTTGGGCTCGTCATGAAGAAAATAAATTCAGAAGCCCATATTAAATTTGGGTCTTATGTATTTTTATGGGTCAATCCAAAATAAATATATATATTATTTTGGATTTGCTAAATTGGGCCAAGTACATGTTCAGAAATGCAGTTCATCAGAAGACTTGTCCATGTCAAAGCCCGCGGTGATCAAGCCCAACAGACATGAACCCAAGCTACCGTAGCCCTACTCATGGCTATAAATAAGGGGCCTCCACCACTCAAGAGAGAATTCCATAGAGCATTGCAGACAACACAAAACAAGAAGTCACTCCACACCACACAAGAAATCCAAAGACACCCAAGTCCAAAAGCTCTCTGCCACGACGAAGATCCACGACCGCGAAGGTTCCAAGTCTTCCTCGACATCAAATCCTTCAAGGTCTTGATACCAAATTTCAAGGTGCCACGTAGTTGCTCCATAAATTCGGAGGAGATTACACATCAACGTCCAAGAACAAGCGTCAGCCCTTGGATTGAAATTCGGAGAGAAGAATCAGGGGATTACATTCATTATAGAGATTGTATCCACTTTTCTTTTTAAATTAATAAAATTATTCGTCCATATTTTTCTTGTCTCGTAATTATTTTTGCAGACACGAAATTTTGTGTGAACAAATTTCTGGGGGCATCTGTTGACGTCAAAATATTTTGGAATAAATTACCAATTAAAGCCCGAATAAATTGGCTAGCAATTGGGTTCCAAGATAAGAGTCCATAATAAATATGGGCTCGTTATGAAGAAATTTAATTCATAAGCCCATATTAAATTTGGGTCTTATGTATTTTTATGGGTCAATCCGAAATAAATATATATATTATTTTGGATTGGCTAAATTGGGCCAAGTACTTGTTCAGAAATGCAGTCCATCAGAAGACTAGTCCATGTCAAAGCCCGCGGTGATCAAGCCCAAGAGACATGAGCCCAAGCTACCGTAGCCCTACTCATGCCTATAAATAAGGGGCCTCCACCACTCAAGAGAGAATTCCATAGAGCATTGGAGACAACACAAAACAAGAAGTCATTCCATAGACACAAGAAATTCAAAGGGACCCAAGTCCAAAAGCTCTCTGCCACGGTGAAGATCCACGACCGCAAAGGTTCCAAGTCTTCCTCGGCATCAAATCCTTCAAGGCTTTGATACCAAATTTCAAGGTGCCCCGTAGTTTGCTCCACATATACGGAGGAGATTACACATCAATGTCCAAGAACAAGCGTCAGCCCTTGGATTGAAATTCGGAGAGAAGAATCAGGGGATTACATTCACTATAGAGATTGTATCCACTTTTCTTTTTAAATTAATAAAATCATTCGTCCATATTTTCTTGTCTTGTAATTATTTTTGCAGACACGAAATTTTGTGTGAACAAATTTCTGGCATGCCCAGTGGGGCAATCTCTACCCCTCATCTCTTCCTCCTACATCAAAGTTCAAGTCATCACATCCAAACGCTCAATGGCGCCCAAGAAGGATCAAGTCACCGTCAACACCACTACCACCGGTCAATCCTCCACCGGGGGCAAGATTGTTGACACGACCCCTTCGGACGGTTCAAACTCGACAAGTCCTACCGAGATCAACTCCAAATCCACGAATTTTGCTGTCCTCCCCGTCATGACGGCCGACGCAATAACAATGGAGGAACAACTTGCACAAATGGCCGAATCCATCGCTAATCTCCAGAAGACCATCGAGGAAAAAAACCTCCAAATCGCCCAATTGATGAGCAACCAAGAGCATACGAGCGTTGAAAAAACCAACGTCAACCACAAGCATGCCTCCTTCTCAAACCATATTGAAAGCGAGAAGCAAGTGGATAAAGCACCACCGACCCATGACTTCGTGCAAAAGTCTACACATTCTGAAACATCTATTGATACTAGGTCTGTTCAACAATTGCAAGAAATGATTGCCAACACCATCAAATCCCAATACGGCGGAATGACCCAAAGCTCACCCGCGTATTCAAAACCTTATACCAAGCGCATCGTTGCTTTGAAGATGCCAATGGGATACCCTACCACCAAAACTGCGACAATTCGATGGAAGAGGCAACCCATAACAACACATCATCCACTTCATCGAGACATGCAATGACGCCGACACCGGCAGTGACCTCTTGGTGAAGCAGTTCGTCCGATCGCTTAAAGGGAACGCTTTCAATTGGTATGTCGATCTACAACCCGAGTCAATTGACAGTTGGGACGAGATGGAGAGACAATTCCTAAACCGTTTCTACAGCACCCGTCGAACGATAAGCATGTATGAACTCACCAACGCAAGACAGTGGAAGGACGAGCTAGTCACCAACTACATCAACCATTGGCGCGCTCTAAGTCTGAACTGCAAAGACAAACTCTCGGAGACCTCGCAGATAGAAATGTGCATCCAAGGTATGCACTGGGGTCTTCTTTACATCTTGCAGGGGATCAAGCCGAGAAGCTTTGAGGAGTTGGCCACCCGCGCTCATAACATAGAGATAAGCATCACCAATCATAAACCTAAATTCCCAATTAATTACTAAAAGAAGGAGTCAGAAGATGATGAAAACTTCGTTATACCAGACGTCGAAGAGTCCATGGCTATCAAAACAACTCATTGAAGGACAAGCGGATTCGCCCGGGAGCGCGAGCGGAAGCGAGAAAGTGAGGAAATAGTGCGTAAATTAAATCAAATCTAATTTAAAATACGAATCCCAAGGGTTGTGCCCTTGGGTGCTCAACCGGGCGTTCGATGTAGGATGTGTAAATATTGGAAATGAATATTAAACACATAGGTCATAGATAAATATATATAATCAATCAAAGCGTAATAAACCGTTACCTTTGATTGTTTAGCGTATGCTCTCGACTACTTGCATTGTTCCTTCTCCGGAATGCTCACGAAATCCAAACGTATGGATTCTCCAAAGGTGATCCACACCACACCGGAAAAAACACACGTTCTTATTGCTAGAAAAGAACGGGTTTAAGAAGGAATCGATTTAAGAGAAGAACACTATGAATTGGTGCTCTCTTAAACTTACTTTGTTCTTCTTCTTGATTCAAAATCAAGTGAAGAACACAAGTGTAAGAGAGGGAGAGAGGCCGAGAGTTTGAGAGAGAGGAGAGGATTTTTGTCTTCTCTTTTTCCTAGAAAAAGATGAATAATGAATCACTTATGCTTGGTGTTGTATATTCTAATATATATACATAATTAATGTGATTATTGGAATGTGTCTAGGTTCATCCAAGGATGTCTAGATTCATTCCAATCAATCACCATCAATTCTTCAATCAAGCCTACCAAAATTTATGGTATGATCAAATCATACCAAAAGGGAAGAGCTTGATTGGAGTTGATTTGTCTTTTTCCAAAAGAGATAAGTCAACATACCACCTAGCATGAAACATGACTGATTTTGCTTCCTCCAAGGGAGCACGTCGGCCATATTTAATTAAGGGAAGAAGTCCAACTTCTTCCTATTCCAAAATAGGAATTATTTCTCCTCTCGGGTATAATTTAACGGACCGGGTTTTATCGTAATCCAATTACGACGAACCCAATATTAAATCCAATTTAATGTCCATTTAAATTATTCCCGTTGATCTTTTAATCCAATTAAAAGATCCAACGTCTGAACGTCTCAACTTTCCATATTTAATCGAAAATCTAATTTACCGATTAAATGAAAGCCTGATACAATATTGGCCCGTCCATCCAATGGACTTTCCCTTAAGTAATCCAATTACTTATTTTATCCTTCGAGATTGACTCCAAGTTGATCTCTCAACCTCCTCGATGATTTGTGTGTGACCCTTTAGGTTTACCCTCAGCTAGACTTGGGCCCGTGTCCCACAAGGGCCCGTTACCATGGGTGGCCGTCTAGCTACGGTCCATGGCACTAGAGACTAGGTGAATTGGCGTGAACATTTAGGCGCTGATTCCGGACAGGTACGATCCTTCCGTCTACCGTCTCCCGACCTTAGTCTAGGGTATGGAATTGGGCCTCGGTTCCTATCCTTGACTAGACATCTATGCTTAATACTCGAGACCACGTATGCTTCATTGCGTCGACACAGGAAACCATTCCCTGTTCGACCAACCACTGTGGCCACAGCTTCAAACAGCATGAACATGTCTCCGAGTGCATAGGAGATACCTCTGTCACATACTGACAGGGGACGGATCCTTTTCTTGGAATCCACCGTCCTTGCTACACATTCCGACTGCACTGGACAAGGCTTATGATAATCATCTTACAGAATGAGTGCCTCTCGCCAGATCCAAGATACAACCGTCATGTGCACGCGACTGCCATGATCCCTCAAGTCTGAGGATTACTCCCGTATTATCAAAACCGGGGAAAACCAATCATACCGTCCAAGCCTCCAAGGCTTCCGTATGATGATCCCCGCGAGTCAGTCCAGTCAGCTCGACCCCAGTCGACCAACCCATCAAGATCGTGTAGGCGTCCCACGCCTGTCGCCGATGAAACACGACACTCATCCAATGAACACGACTCTTGACGCAAGTCTCAATAGGACTCTCGATGCCCTGTCTCGAGGTCCTCGACTTGGAACGTTTCAGACCCAACTCTTAATTAGTTGGTTTCATGACCACCATCCAATGCGTGACCCAACTACACGAGTTGTTATCCATGGTCTGTGGGCTTTGTTGTGATATAAGTTAAACACCGTTTCAACAAATGTAAGATGAGCGCAACAAAGAAGGTGCCATTGGTGACGAACACTCATCTTATTCATCACATAATAATATTACATCTACATCAAGTTGTCGAATAGGTTACAAATTGTCAAACCTATTGGCTTTCTGGTCACCTATTCCAACAATCTCCCACTTGACCTAAAGCCAATCACCCATTGACCTTAAACCTCTTATTCAGATGGTGAGTGTGGGCAACTTGCGACATGGGCTTAGCAAGTGGATCTGCTATGTTTTCTGCGGAGCTGACTCGGTCCAACCGAACGTCACTCCTGTTATCCATCTCTCTAAGTAGATGGTAGCGTCTAAGAATATGCTTGGATCGTGATGAGATCTCGGTTCCTTTGCTAGCGCTGTCGCCCCGTTTGTTATCATAAAAGATAATTACAGGCATAGCAATGCTAGGTACTACATCCAACCCGTGGATGTAGCTCATCAACCAAACCACTCCTTAGCAGCTTCCAAAGCCTCTATGTATTCAAAACTCTATGGTGGAGTCCGCCGTGGTAGCCTACTTGGAACTCTTCCAAGTAACCACGCCACCATTTAGTCTAAATACAAAACCAAACTGAGACTTGACATGATCGTCATCCGACTGGAAGCTAGCGTCGCTATAGCCTTCCAGTATCAACTCTCCACCTCCGTAGATCAAGAACATGTCCTTAGTCCTTTTCAGGTACTTTAGGATAGTCTTGACTGCACTCCAGTGTGCCTCCCCGACACACGACTGATATCGGCTAGTTACGCTCAAAGCGAAAGCCACATCAGGTCTAGTGCACTGAACGGCATACTGTATGCTGCCTAAGGCTGAAGCATGGGGATGTCCAACATCCTTTTAAGCTCCTCATCAGTCTTAGGAGACTGCTTCTTGGATAACTTAGTTCCATGCCTCATAGGAAGGAATCCTCGTTTTGAGTTCTCCATCTTAAATCTCTTCAAGACTTTCTCAATGTACGAGGACTGGGCCATTCCTAACATCTTTCTAGATCTATCCCTGTAGATCTTGATGCCAAGGATGTAGGATGCCTTGCCCATATCCTTCATGGAAAATTGCGTTGACAACCAAGCTTTAGTGGTACCTAACATCTTAGCATCATTCCCAATGAGCAAGATGTCATCTACGTAAAGCACCAGAAACGCAACTGAGCTCCCACTGATCTTCTTGTATACACAAGGATCGGACTCGTTCCTGCTGAAATCATATCCCCATATGACTTCATCAAAACGTATGTTCCAGCTTCGGGAAGCTTGTTTGAGGCCATAGATGGACCTTTGGAGACGGTAGACCTTCTGCTCTTCTCCAACAGTTGTGAAACCTTCCGGCTGATCCATATAGATCTCTTCCTCTACGAAACCATTGAGGAAGGCCGTTTTCACGTCCATCTGCCATATTTCATAGTCATACCATGCTGCTATGGCAAGCAGTATCCGAATGGACTTGGCCATTGGTACGGACGAGTAGGTTTCCTCAAAATCAACCCCGGGTCGCTGAGTGTAACCTTTCGCCACAAGCCTAGCTTTGAAGGTTGTAACCTCCCCGTCAGCTCCAAGCTTACGTTTGTAGACCCATTTACACCCTATGGGTTTTACCCTTTTGGGTGGGTCTACTAGGGTCCAAACCTTGTTTGTACCCATCAAGTCCATCTCGGATTTCATGGCCTCAAGCCACTTATCTGAATCGATGTCCGACATCGCTTCTCCGTACGTCTTTGGATCATTATGCAACTGACCGGTCAGGCCCAGAAATCCATATCTATTAGGTGCATGGGATACTCTGGCCGACCTACGGAGGACTGGAACAATATCAGTAGGAACTACTGGCTCAAATGTCACTGCCGCCTTATGGGGTGCCTCACTTGATTCCTCAAGAAGCACCTCATCTCGTCGACTATCCGAT
This sequence comes from Sesamum alatum, assembly GCA_034509735.1. Lineage (NCBI taxonomy): Eukaryota > Viridiplantae > Streptophyta > Magnoliopsida > Lamiales > Pedaliaceae > Sesamum > Sesamum alatum. The sequence goes on from JACGWO010000006.1 coordinate 20,323,541, forward strand.
GGAAAACCTTTTTCCAAGAACACTGCATTTCGTGAGACAAAAACCTTTTGCTCGGAGGGATCATAGAAATAATACCCCACAGTTTCTTTTGGATAGTCGATGAACCTACATAAACTAGACCTCGAGTCCAGTTTATCTCCCACTAATCTCTTGACATATGCGGGGCAACCCCACACTTTCAAGTATTTGTAGGAGGCAGGTTTGCCATGCCATATCTCATATGGCGTCTGGGATACCCTTTTAGATGGCGCCAAGTTCAAAACTTTGACCGCCGTCTCAAGAGCGTATCCCCAGAAGGAAAGGGGGAGTTCGGTAAAACTCATCATGGATAGGACCATGTCCAACAAGGTCCGATTCCTCCTTTCAGACACACCATTAAGCTGTGGTGTTCCAGGAGGGGTCCACTAAGAGAGAATCCCATTCTCTTTTAGATAATCAGTAAATTCACCACTCAAATACTCTCCACCTCGGTCCGACCGAAGGGCTTTGATCTTTCGACCGGTTTGGTTCTCTACTTCAAGTCTGTATTCCTTAAACCTTCCAAAGGCTTTAGACTTGTACCTCATCAGGTAAACATAACCATACCGTGAGTGATCATCGGTAAAGGTTATGAAGTACGAGTACCCACCTCTAGCCTGAGTATTTAGTGGACCACAGACATCTGTATGGATCAAATCCAACAGACCACTGGCTAGCGTACTTTGTCCAACAAAGGGTTTCTTGGTCATCTTTCCCCTTAGACAGGATTCGCAGGTCGGTAGGTTGTCCAAATCATCTATTTCTAGACTCTGAGTCCACCAACCTTCTTATCCTATCTTTAGAGATATGACCTAACCTCGCATGCCGTATCTGTGCGTTATTATGATCATCACGTTTTCGTTTGTGTTTTGCAGTCATAATCCAATTAGACTGTTGAAGTATATACAGACCGTTGACCAATGTACCAAGTAGATGAGAAATACCATCTTTGATAATGAAAAAACCATTTTTATTGTTGGTAAATTCATATCCCTCCTTATCAAGGACCGATGGAAACAATGTTTTTAATCATGCTAGGTACATAGAAACAGTCGTTCAGTACAATCCTAACATGACTACTAATGGCTAACTCTAGTGATCCTACGGCCTCCGCAGCAACGGCCTTGCCATCGCCTAGCCTCAGGATCATCTCATCCTTGGTTAGCCTTCTGCTTCTTTGCAGTGCCTGGAAATCATTGCAGATGTGAGCAACACACCCGGTATCCAATACCCATGAAGTAGAATGTGTAATCATATTTACTTCAACCACAAACATACCTGCATTGGAGAGGAGTTGTGGGCACTCCCTCTTCCAATGCCCTTTCCCTTGGCAATGCATGCAGACATCATTTGCCTTGGACCGCTGAGAACCACGGGCCTTCCCTTTCCCTTTGCTCGGTCCAACCGGGGCAACAAGGACGCCTGGAGCGCGAGCAGGGGCCACAACCGTCTTCCCTTTGCCTTTCTTTCTCTTCCAACGGTCGGCCCTCTTGCCATTCGCCTTGGAGGTTGAAGCCTCTCCTATCAATACCGCCGGCGCCCACTTGTGGGTCGTTGCCTCGTATTGGACCAACATGTTGATCAACTCATGAATAGACTTCTCAAGTCCGTTCATGTTGTAGTTTACAACAAACGGGTCATAGGATGGAGGAAGCGACTGGAGGATCACGTCAATGTACGTGTCATTGTTAAGTCCAGCTTTAAGGTCCTCGAGTTTCTCCACTAGGGAGAGCATCTTGACCCCATGACTTTGTACAGACACTCCTTCAGCAAGCTTGGTGCCAAAGAATGCTTTTGTGACGACATATCTAATATACCTATCCGGAACTGCATAAACCTCGTTCATGCGGAGCATTATGGCAGACACGTTGTCCAGCCTCTCATACTGCTTCTGGATGTCGTTAGACATCGAAGCCAGTATGATACTGCGTACTTTCCGGTTGTCCTCATGCCATTTCTCGAACGTCAAACGTTCTTCAGGCGTGGACCCCTTCGGTAAGTCGTTCGGTGGCGGCTCGTCCAAGACGTAGCCTTGGTTCTCAAAACCGAGGACAATCCTTAGGTTTCTCAGCCAGTCCGAGTAGTTCGTTCCGTTGAATTTATTAGTCTCGAGAATCATGGTTAATGGGTTCTTAGACATATCTATATTAATGAAAATGTAAAGCAGAAATTAGCAGATGATGGTAATATTATTGTTCAAGTTGAAGACTTGGTCTTTTAGTCTTTAACCCTCCCACTATTTATACGAAAGTCCGCCACTCTCAAGCGGAGTTTCGGGAAACCATTTCCTAGTGGGCTTGGGATCCACAAGCGCAATCTCCAAGCCCCCGTTTTACGATTCACATGAAGAAGACCTCGTGGGAGATATCCAATATCATTCTCATCCAATCAGATTCCTAAGATATTTTGCCTCACCTATTCGTATGGTTCCGAGGACTCCAACCGAACCATGTTACTCAGTGTTAGGCTCGACCCATCAACCAAATCATGCCTCAAACTGTCGCCCCCCACGACTCGTGAGACAGGGAAACAGCGAGCGCAGTCTTTATGTTCACAACAATGGTGCAGCTTTCCCCTAGTCCAAGTATGCCACGACTCGTGAGACCACACTTGGGTAGTGGTAGCTTCCTCACCACATTGCTGTGGATGGAAGGCTCGAACAGATCATAAATACCATTTTGATCCAAGTCCGTTCTGGGCCTAATATTTAATTTGGTCCAACCAAATGAGAGTTTAAGTGTGACCGAGACCTCATCACATTATGGTGTTTTAGCATGCATAAATATCCAATATTTAAAGCGATAATTAAAAACGCCGCATGCATAAAACATAGCATACCCCTGTTAGGATGATCACAAGCCCAACCTATGCGACCCACTGAGCCCGCAGTGAGTCTATGGTCTGTCTAGGGTGGTCCTAAATTATTAAAATAATAATAAACCCATTGTCATTCCAATGGGCCTTGAAGTGCTTCTTGTTTGACGCCTTGATGCTTCTCCTTGGGGTCTCCGACTCCAATTGCTTGTTAAAATTAAAACCTCACCAATCCTATCTACTCTCATTACAACTGAAAGTAATATATTGGTAATAAAGAAAACAAGCCTTAACATCATGAGGCTGAAAATACGGGAGATGATAGTCCCAGAAACAAGAGGCACGCAGGCCCCACCCAACAGAAAATAAATGATCATACATTCATCCATACATAAAGTCTAGGGCTCTTGTGATCATCCCATGTTGATTCCATCAACTCACATAACACAATTATTCCGAATAGTCATGCATAAATGACCAATGGATATTCCAAATACCCAAGTGATGTCCAATATCACAAAAGTATAAACATATAAATAATATGCGAAATTCAAATTTCAAATTTAATGGACATTTTAAACAATGCATCCAATGCATGTATTAATCCACAATTAACTAAGCAAATTTAATTCAAGAAATAATCCAATTATTCCAAAATCAAAAATGCAAAATTAATATATTTTCAGAATATTGTGCAGAAAAATACTGAAAATCAAATTTTCCGAAAAAAGTTGAAAAACGACACAAAACGGCCCAGCCGTTGTGCTGGCCGGCCGGCCGCGCGCACAGGGCAGCGCGCGCGCGTGCGCTCTGTGCCGCCCGCGCTGGCCTCGGCCAGCAGCGGCCGGCTGAGCACAGCGCGCGCTCTGGCCGAATCCCAGCGCGCATAGGCGGCCGCCTGCGCGCGGCCACTGCCGGTCTGATTGATTTTTTTTTTAGTTTTTCAAAACTGTTTCAGCACAATAACAGTAATATTATTTTGAAAATAAGCATGAAATTTTAGATCCAATCTAAAAAAATAAATCATGCCAAAAGTCCATTAAATCCAAACAATTGAATTATCATATTACTTATATATTATACAATCTAACATGCCAATAAAGCCATTAAAAGCAAGTAGATCATGCCAAACACATAGATCTATGCCCCTTACATCAAACCGGGCTCTGATACCACTTGAAGGACAAGCGGATCTGCCCGGGAGCGCGAGCGGAAGCGAGAAAGCGAGAAAATAGTGCGTAAATTAAATCAAATCTAATTTAAAATACGAATCCCAAGGGTTGTGCCCTTGGGTGTTCAACCGGGCGTTCGATGTGGGATGTGTAAATATTGGAAATGAATATTAAACACATAGGTCATAGATAAATATATATAATCAATCAAAGCGTAATAAACCGTTACCTTTGATTGTTTAGCGTATGCTCCCGGCTACTTGCGTTGTTCCTTCTCCGGAATGCTCACGAAATCCAAACATATGGATTCTCCAAAGGTGATCCACACCACACCGGAAGAAACACACTTTCTTCTTGCTAGAAAAGAACGGGTTTAAGAAGGAATCGGTTTAAGAGAAGAACACTATGAATTAGTGCTCTCTTAAACTTACTTTGTTCTTCTTCTTGATTCAAAATCAAGTGAAGAACACAAGTGTAAGAGAGGGAGAGAGGCCGAGAGTTTGAGAGAGAGCAGAGGATTTTTGTCTTCTCTTTTTCCTAGAAGAAGATGAATAATGAATCACTTATGCTTGGTGTTGTATATTCTAATATATATACATAATTAATGTGATTATTGGAATGTGTCTAGGTTCATCCAAGGATGTCTAGGTTCATCCAAGGATGTCTAGATTCATTCCAATCAATCACCATCAATTCTTCAATCAAGCCTACCAAAATTTATGGTATGATCAAATCATACCAAAAGGGAAGAGCTTGATTGGAGTTCATTTGTCTTTTTCCAAAAGAGATAAGTCAACATACCACCTAGCATGAAACATGGCTGATTTTGCTTTCTCGAAGGGAGCACGTCGGCCATATTTAATTAAGGAAAGAAGTCCAACTTCTTCCTATTCCAAAATAGGAATTATTTCTCCTCTCGGGTATAATTTAACGGATCGGGTTTTATCGTAATCCAAATACGACGAACCCAACATAAAATCCAATTTAATGTCCATTTAAATTATTCCCGTTGATCTTTTAATCCAATTAAAAGATCCAATGTCTCAACGTCTCAACTTTCCATATTTAATCAAAAATCCAATTTACCGATTAAATGAAAGCCCGATACAATATAGGCCCGTCCATCCAATGGACTTTCCCTTAAGTAATCCAATTACTTATTTTATCCTTCGAGATTGACTCCAAGTCGATCTCTCAACCTCCTCGGTGATTTGTGTGTGACCCTTTAGGTTCACCCTCAGCTAGACTTGGGCCCGTGTCCCACAAGGGCCCGTTACCATGGGTGGCCATCTAGCAACGGTCCATGGCACTAGAGACTAGGTGAATTGGCGTGAACATTTAGGTGCCGATTCCGTACGGGTACGATCCTTCCATCTACCGTCTCCCGGCCTTAGTTTAGGGTATGGAATTGAGCGTTGGTTCCCATCCTTGACTAGACATCTATGCTTAATTCTCGAGACCACGTATGCTTCATTGCATCGACACAGGAAACCATTCCCTGTTCGACCAACCACTGTGGCCACAACTTCAAACAGCATGAACATGTCTCCGAGTGCATAGGAGATACCTCTATCACATACTGACAGGGGACGGATCCTCTTCTGGGAATCCACCGTCCTCGCTACACATTCTGACTGCACTGGACAAGGCTTATGATAATCATCTTACAGAATGATTACCTCTCGCCAGATCCAAGATACAGCCGTCATGTGCACGCGACTGCCATGATCCCTCAAGTCTGAGGATTACTCCCGTACTATCGGAACCGGGGAAAACCAATCATACCGACCAAGCTTCCAAGGCTTCCATATGATGATCCCCGCGACCCAGTCCAGTCAGCTCGACCCCAGTCGACCAACCCATCAAGATCGTGTAGGCATCCCACGCCTGTCGCCGATGAAACACGGCACTCATCCAATGAACACGACTCTTGACGCAAGTCTCAATAGGACTCTCGATGCCCAGTCTCGAGGTCCTCGACTTGGAACGTTTCAGACCCAACTCTTAATCAGTTGGTTTCGTGACCACCATCCAATGCGTGGCCCAACTGCACGAGTTGTTATCCATGGTCTGTGGGCTTTGTTGCGATATAAGTTAAACACCGTTTTAACAAATGTAAGATGAGCGCAACAAAGAAGGTGCCATTGGTGACGAACACTCATCTTATTCATCACATAATAATATTACATGTACATCAAGTTGTCGAATAGGTTACAAATTGCCAAACCTATTGGCTTTCTGGTCACCTATTCCAACACTCATGTCAAGTTTCCTCCAAGCAAGATAATGAGTGAAAGGCCTCAACACCAACAAACGCCACGTTACAAGGGTTAGCTCACTTTGGGCGACGAAGACACGGCGAGCACGAACGTCACCAGCATCACTCCAAGAAATAACTTGTATGTTTTGGAAAGCGAAGAAGAAGCTCTACCGGCAACACCACCAAAACATCGATTGGACAATCTTGAGCCCATACAAAAGGAGGCCTCTGATGATGACATGAAGCTCTTCACCAAAGTGGAATACGCTGTTGATGTCAAGCCCCACTCGACCCAAACGAGATGCAAGAAGCAATGCCTTCAAAAATCCCAGCGTGTCAACCAATCAAGGGGGCACACTCCAAACCCATTCCTTCAGAAAGCGATGATGAAAAGCTCGGCAAATTGACCATCGGTGAAGTGTCGACAAACAAAAGTCATAAGTCAAAGAGGCAACCTTACTAGCCAGTATTCCCCTATGTGGTTCGGTCCGACGACAAAGACAAATAAAGCTCGTCACAAGACCATGCTCCTCCACTATCCAAAGGAATCAAGCAATCAAGTAGGGTGAAATTCAATGACCCTCAAGGTGTCAAAGCTGAACTAATGGAGCCCGTCATCAGTCTACAAGTGTTGGTCTCACGTAAACTAGTTCGGCTGAAAATCAACCCGAAGAAATGCCGAGGGCATTTGGCTCAAAATCTTACCACCTCTTGGCGAAAGCAGGGTATGACTTCTCCGCTCCGTCTGGACTCAACAAGTTAAATCTCGAGTTGACTGGTGAAAAGATACATGGGTTGACTGAAGCACAACATGAGTTAAGAAGACAAGGCTTCTGCATCAACCAACCACGCACTGGCTTAGGCTCCACTCTAGACGAACTTGTGAGCAATCGCCTTGAAGATGGTTCTGCGCAACAGCTGAAGAAAAGAAGTCAACGTGGCCTAACAAACAAGTCGATAGAAAAAGGTGAAAATCAAGCACTTCATCTTTCTTGGCCCCGGGGAGGTAAGACGTCATTCTTGCTCATCCCCTCAAACAAGCCATTCAAAGTGAAGCGATGCCTCATCAGACGATTGCGTGATCAAGAAAGCACTTCAGATAAAGAGGACGAAGAAAGCATCAAGATACATCCATCCAACCACGTTAGTGTTGATGAAGACTCAGACTTGAAGATGTTCAAAACTGAGATTCAAGACGCTCCCAAGCACAACTTGAAGATAGAGACCATGAAACCTCCATCATCTCAAATCAAAGATACAGCCTCGGCCTTACAAATGAAAAGTTCGTGAAGAAGTTGATCCATAACGCACGACCCTAAACTGCATGTTACTCCTGGCCCGCATGATTATAAACTGTGTACGACATCCCTCCTGTTAAAAAAAAGAGAGAGAAATAAAGAAAATTCAAGTTTCTTTGAACTACGTTTTGACTTGATCCCTTCATGGGGTACGTAGGCAGCTTGGGTATATGTTCCTAAGTTCAGTCATATCTTCAAACAAGTCCGTTGTTGTTTAGGAAAGACCTCTTTCTCATAATGAAAATGCAAGCAAAATGCGTTCTAGCGGTGCCGAGCATACTAAGCCATGTTGTACATGCTAAGTCGTGCTCTTTTCAGGAAGAAATCAGGCGAAAAAAATGAAGGGAGATAGTCGAACACGCCCTCGCCGTGTTCAAGAACACGATTGTGTCCATGGGGGCAAGCAGAACACACCCTGAGGGTCTAGAAACACGACCGTATCAGAAAAAAAAAGGGTCTCACCGGCAACAAATCGAGAGGAACACACCTTGGCCGTGTTCTCTCGGCCATGTGGAAAAAAATAATTCTCTCGAGAAGGAAGAGGGCAATGTAGAGGTTGGTCGATTTCATATCCAAAGTAAACAAGTTTTGAAGTTCCGATTGATCTTAAATGTGCATTGCAACCGTTCGTATCATGGTCGATGTCCACAAGAAAAGAAATACTCCAAATGATACATAATGAAAATTTCGAGAAGGGATTGCGCAAAGAAATAATTTTATTGCACAAAGATCCATTTACATCGCAAGAAGACAAGAAAAAAAAATGAAAATAGCGCTAAATGCTGAACACTCAGGCGAACAAGTTGAAAGTTGCCAAATCTCGTCTTGAGTCTTCAAGAAGCAGATCTATTTTCTTCAACTCCCTTGGTTAGATTCTTCGAACAAATATGAAGTCTCTTCAATCAGTGGGGTCTTCTATCTCTTGGCGACCATGTCCGTTGAAGTTAGACAAGCTCTCTTCGGCTTCTTGGCAAGGGTCTTCTCGCTCAAGTAGAAAAGGCTTTTCACAAGTGCTTCACAGCTTGGGGGCGATGATCAACATCAACAAGTGGAGCAACCAAGGTTGTTCAAATTGGAAAGCAGCTTTCGCTCAAGAAACACGTCGCTTCGATGGAGGTTGACCAAATTGGAGGTGAGCATGTCGTCTATATATGTGAGAAGCCGGTGGCGCACCAAAAAAAAAGATCACAACTTCATGGCATCAAAGACTTACAAGCGTCATCGCCTAGCAAAGCAACTCCTTGAAAGAAAAGACGACATCGTCGTTGAAATCTCCAAGTACAAGCGGCCATGAAGATTTGACTTCTTCTCTGGACTTCTCTAACGGTGGAAGGCAAGACATCACAGACAACACCATAGCTCGTGGAAAACTTGAAGAGTATCCTTGTAGCGATGCAGGTGAAAAGAGACGCGAACGACGACATGGATCTCGCTTTCATGAAGGACGCTTGGATGATGGCCTTGCTCTTCTTCTATGGTGAGTTTCTTGTTGCGGATGCACATGGAAGAGAAATGTGTGAACGACGGCATGATTCTCGGCTTTGTGAAGAATGCTTGCTTGCACATTGGCCGAGCACGTCTTCCGCGAGAAGGGATGTCTTGTAGAATTTGGACGGTGGAATTCTTGATGAGCTCCGTCGATGACGAGGTGACGACTTGGAAGTGCAAACTCAACATAGGCTTCACGTCACGAGGAGAAGGTTTGTCAACCAAGACCTTGGATTGAGAAGGAGTAATGGAGCGAGAGTCGAGCACCTCTTTCATCGCCTCTTCAAACCACCGGTGGGTGTGCATGACTTGTGCAAAGACTAAACCTTGGATGGTGGGACGATGTCGGCCGACCAAGGATGTACAAAGCGGCACATTGGATCTTGTGGTTGTCCTTGCCACTTCAAATGATGATGCGTGGGAATGGGTTGTGTACGCAGACGATGATGCCTTTGACCTCAACGTTGTCATTGCTACTCCAAATGCTGATGTGTGGGAATGACTCGCTACGATCTTCAAAGTCCATGTCTGAAAATTAAAGAAGAAATATGAAGAAATTAGAAGCCAAGTGCATGCGTACGTGTGCGTGTGTGTAAAAAACAAACATGTGGCGTGGGCAAAAGATCAAAGGACCACTATCATGGATAGTTTCACAAATGCGTGGCAAGCGGAATCTTCAAAGAACTCGTGCGAGAAATTGAGATGATGCACTCACCAATTCAAGAAAAGAACAACACGAATACCAAGAAACTACACCAAGAAAGATGTGGTTGCTGCAGAAAATTATTCTCTTCTCGTCGATTGGAGAATAGTCACGATGAAGGTGCTATTTTATAGCTAGTGCCCAAGAGTGAAGATGGGAAACTTGCCATTATTTTCGTGGTTGAGAGAAGGAAAAGAAAAAGGGTGTTGATGGACAATTCTGTTGCAATTTCAAAGCAATTTATACCTTGAAACTTCTTGCCAAAATAAAAGAATGAAGAAAAGGAAGCAAGGTGCAAAGGAAAGAAATGCATGAGATGATGTCATTGCATGATGGTGGGCTCAAGTCTTCAATTATAGAAAAAAATGAACAAAAAGATGGAAAAGGAGAAATTCAGCCTAAAGCTCCTACAGGCTGCAGCCGTAGTTTGCAAAAGGAAAGCGGCTCTTTTTTTTTGTTTGACTGCTACAAAATGGCTTGAACAAGTGATCAAGGAAGGTGACATGGCCTTTTGGTGGTCCATTGCAAGGAGAAAAAAAAAAAAAAACAAAAACAAGAGAAAGAGAAGAAAATGATGAATGAGAAAAATCCAAGACTTCAAGTCACGCCTCCGATAACATTTGGCATGTTCTTCGCCGAGCCTTGAAGTGGGAGTATCTGTTGACGTCAAAATATTTTGGAATAAATTATCAATTAAAGCCTAAATAAATTGGCTAGCAATTGGGTTCCAAGATAAAAATCCACAATAAATTTGGGCTCGTCATGAAGAAATTAAATTCATAAGCCCATATTAATTTTGGGTCTTATGTATTTTAATGGGTCAATCCGAAATAAATATATATATTATTTTGGATTGGGTAAATTGGGCCAAGTACATGTTCAGAAATGCAGTCCATCAGAAGACTAGTCCATGTCAAAGCTCGCGGTGATCAAGCCCAACAGACATGAGCCCAAGCTACCGTAGCCCTACTCACGCCTATAAATAAGAGGCCTCCACCACTCAAGAGGGAATTCCATAGAGCATTGGAGACAACACAAAACAAGAAGTCACTCCACATGACATAAGAAATCCAAAGGGACCCAAGTCCAAAAGATCTCTGCCACGACGAAGATCCACGACCGCGAAGGTTCTAAGTCTTCCTCGGCATCGAATCCTTCAAGGCCTTGATACCAAATTTCAAAGTGCCACGTAGTTTGCTCCACAAATCCGGAGGAGATTACACATCAACGTCCAAGAACAAGCGTCAGCCCTTGGATTGAAATTCAGAGAGAAGAATCAGGGGATTACATTCACTATAGAGATTGTATCCACTTTTCTTTTTAAATTAATAAAATCATTCGTCCATATTTTTCTTGTCTCGTAATTATTTATGCAGACATGAAATTTTGTGTGAACAGTACTGACCCTCAGATATATTATAAAAAATGCAATTTCCCCTTGTATATGTCTTTGGTCTAGTCATAGTTTGTGGATGCCATGTCATGATTATAATTTTCTAGCTAATTGGTCGTATGAGAAAATATAGTGATCCATTTAGAGGACGTTTGGTGAAATTTATCTAACATATACTGTAGAATATGTTTGGTATAAGATGCGTTGAAATATAATTAAATAATTGATCTTACTTTAGTCATAAGTTATTGAATTGTTTTTATAAAATAAGATCGTATATAGTTGATAGGTTGTTAATTGACTGTATAGTTTATACGTTCAAGCTGTAGAAGCTGGTTAATACCTTAAGAAGAAGTTTGGTCTACTTATATTTATTATAATTTTTTAAAAGAGTTTACGGACCCTCTTCTACGTACTAGATTGTAAATTGGCTAAATAGCAAAGAGAACGGCTCGTGTGTGTAGACTTTAGATATGTGAATAAGACATGTCCTAAAGATTTCTATTCCTTGTATACACCAGCTAGTGGATTCCACCTCTGGTCATGAACTGTTAAGTCTAATGGATGTCTCACAAGGTTACCACTAGATTATGCTTAACCCCAATGACCAGAAGCGAGTGAGCTTCATCACGTCAGGGGGAACACATTGCTCCTTTGTTATGCTTTTCGGGCTAAAAAATGTAGGTGCTACCTATCAGCAGTTGGTAGACCACATGTTCCGAGAACAGCTCGGACGCGACATGGAGGTATACATGGACGACATACTGGTGAAGGGCCGGCAAGCGGACCAACACATTGCAGACCTCACTGAAACATTTAATATACTGAGAAAGTACCACATGAAGCTGAACCCAACCAAGTGGGCATTCGGAGTACGAAGCAGGCGATTTTGTGGCTACATGGTGACAAAGAAAGGCATTAAGGTCAATCCAGAGAAGATATGAGCAATCCAAGAGATGAAACCTCATGCCAATCTTAACGAAGTCCGAAAACTTGCTGGTCGCATAGCTGCTCTCAACAAGTTCATATCCCACTTAGCCGAGCGCAACCTTCCCTTCTTTAAAGCCTTGAGGAAGGCTAAGCATTTCAGATTGGATGAGACCTGCCACCAAGCTTTTCGGGACCTGAAGGCCTACCTGACCGAGTTGCCCTTGCTCACTAAGTGTTCATTAGGTGAACCTTTATATTTGTACCTGGTTGCAGGACAAAACGACATAAGTTGATGTTGATAAAGGGGGAGGACGGAACTCAAAAGCCAATATACTATGTCAGCAAGGTATTGCATGGCACTGAGCAGCGCGACCCTGAGGTAGAAAAACTAGCGTTAGCCTTCGTAACAACTGCTAGAAAATTACGCCCTTACTTTTTATTGCATTCTATTATTGTACGCACTAACACCCCCCTGTGGACCACGCTAGGGAAACAGAGACTTCAAATAGGATGATCAAATCGGTTGTTGAGCTCAGCGAGTATGACATTTCCTTTCCAGCCCAGAATGGCAATCAAGACCTAAGCACTAGTTGAATTGATGACTGAAGCCGCGTCTGTTGAGGAGGACGAAGGAGAATAGATACTCTATGTAGATGGTGCCTCCACCTATGTGGACAGTGGGGCAGGAATTGTGCTAACTAGCCCAGAAGGAGATGAGCTAGAATTCGCCTTCCCCGGCTGGCTAGTGCTCTAGCCGACTACAGTACTTGTACCATCAGTGTAAGGACACTCACTAAAGTTTCTTCTGATACTAATGTGAATATCTTGCAGATCAGCACAGATTGGAGGAAACCCCTCCTTGACTGCCTATAGGAAGGAATCCTTCCTACTGATGAAAATAAAGTCGCCCGCTTAAGGAGCAGGGCAGCTAAATTTACTCTACTAGGGGAATCCTATACAAGCGCATCTTCTCTCAGCCCTACCTTCGAGGCTTATCACTAGAGGAGGAAAAATTCATGCTACAAGAGATACACGAAGGATCCTACGGATCCCAGACAAGTGGCATGGCCTTAGCAGGGAAGACCTTATGAGCCGGATACTTCTAGCCTACACTCAAGAAGGATGTAGTTGATTGGGTAAAAAAGTGCGAGCTTTGTCAGAAGCACACCCCCCATCCATTTTCCAACTAAGTGATTCAAGGCCCTCTGCGCAGCTTGCCCATTTTCCCAGTAGGGAATGGACATAGTATGTCCTTTTCCCATCGCCCAAGGACAATGCAAGTTCCTGCTGGTAGTAGTAGACTAATTCAGCAAGTGGGTGGAGGCAGAACCCCTTGCAGGGCCGAGGAAAAACATCGTATGCAGGTATGGCTTACCTCATGTTCTTATTTCTGACAATGGTCACCAGTTTCAGGGTTTGAGAATCCAAGACTGGTGTGGCAACCTAACCATTCTGGTGCAAGGCATCAAAACTAGACTGTAACAAGCAAGAGGGCAGTGGGTAGACGCCCTACCTAGCGTGCTGTGGTCCTAGAAGACCACCCTCAGATCAAACCACAGGAGAAAATCCCTTCAACTTGGTGTACGACTCAAAAGCCGTGATCCCTGCTGAAGTAGGGCTGAAAACCTTTAGAATCCAACACTACGAGCAGAAAGGCAATGATACCCTACTGCATACTAACTTAGACCTAGTGGATGAAGTTGGAGTTGATGCTCGAACCCATATGGAAAGATATAAACAGAAGGTGGTTAATGCCTACAACTGAAGGGTGAAGAGGGGAGAATTCCAAGTGGGAGGCCTCATGCTAAGACGAGCCAGTGTCTTAAAACTAATAGGAAAACTAGCTCCTAATTGTGACGGTCCTTACAAAATCAGTCAGATTGTCAAATTCAGAGCATACATGCTGGAAGATGTAGAACAGAAGAAGGATCTCCCGACTCTTGAACGCTTACAACCTCAGGAAGTTTTATTCCTAAAAAGTCCTGCTCTTTACTTATAACTTTACCACTTGCTTAATCAACATTATACTACTCAATAAAGAGCGATTCCCGCTCCTTTGCTATACTCTGCTTTATAAACAGGTTAATAACCTTGCTGGCTTCTAGCCCCCATACACCTATAAGCCACCTTGCTAGGGCACACACATAATAAGTCGCCCTTGCTGGTGCACGCACCTCATAAGCTACCCTGCTGGCGCATGCATCTAATAAGCCACCCTGCTTGTGTACTCTTACAGGCTTCGAGCCCTGATAAGCCGCCTTACTGGCGCATTCTTGCTTGCCTCGAACCTTAATAAGCCTCCTGGCTTGCGCACTTCTACTGGCTTCAAGCCTTAATAAAGTTGCGCTAAAAGGGCACATCGTTGCTCACTTTATAGGCTGAGAGCCTTAATAAATCGTCGTCAACCGACATACCTATCTATGGTAGTTCATACACAATGGCATGCATATGATGAATTACTACTTAGGTTATCCTTATACTGGTTATTCTAGCACTTGCTTACTTCCTACTGCAACAGGTTATGCTTGGCCCCTGCTGAATAAGGATCCTACTCTCGAGGAGAAGTCACACTAGTGCAAGGACAATTTACCCTGCTGATGATAGAACGATGCTTACCTACCTACTCAACTAGCAGATGCATTCAAAGATAAGTATCATACATCAGAGCCTTTATAGAGGCAGGCAAAGCTCTATTTGCAGCTAGTATATTCTTACTTGGGCTAAGACCTCATAAAAGGTTGTAGCATCTAGACATATATTCAGATGTTTCTAGATAGCTCATTTTTGCTAAGCATGTTTTTTACTAGATATCTACTTCTATAAATCATTCAAAGCAGGGTGAGACTTGCTCAATGTTTTAAACTAACCAGGTATACATACAATTATCTCGAGATGTGAAAGTCTCTTCCTTCCTCCTAACAATAACCACATGTAGGAAGAATTTGCCTTGGGCAAACCAAGCATGTCACAATAAATAACCGGGTCACTCCCAGAAAACTATTATACTAACCTGCAGAAAAAGTGGAGTATGGTAGCAAGCATATTCATCCAAAAAAGTCACAACAAACATTTTTTCCAGGGAATGTTAAAGGCACACTTATAAACCATTCATAAGAAGTGAGGAGGAAAAGAAATAGAATCCAAGGCATCATTATGCCATCAACTAGCAAAAAATATTCAAGCCCACACTCGGACACTTTCAAACCTTGAATAGTAGGTATCAAATATGCAGTAGAAAAAATAAATTGTTCTTCTTACAGAAAAGAAGAACATGCTCATTTACCGACAGGAGAGGGCACATTTCCTTCACCAACTGCAGTAGGAGGCTCAGTTCACAAAGGGGCTGCCTCCTCCACCACCTGACCTATGAGGTCTAGTAGCATAGGATCCTCCTCAACAAGGGGACTCTCAGGCACAAAAGTTGGGCCCTCATCATCAGGATCACGGGCAATGGCCAAGCTCTCTTTCTCATCCAGGAAGGAGGCATCAATATTGGCAGGTGGATAGCCCGCGGCCGCGAATTGATGGACACAAGTCTGAAACCTATGATAATAATATTTCAGGGCCTTGTTGACCAACAAGCTGAGGAATTCTAGAGTCTTTGTGTACCCCACTAGGCTACTCTGCCAGAATTATTTCAGCATATCCCATCTTTCCTCCGTCTCTGGATAGGTGCAGATCACCTACTTCCTCACTTGCTCCATCTGCAGTGTAGCATGTTCCAGATGGATGTGCAAGCCAGTTACCTTCTCCTTAGGAGACGGATATTGTTGGCATCCTCCACATGGAGCTCATCCTTCTTCTTAACTGCCTCCCTCAGCCGGCGGTTGACCTCGTCAACCCTCTTGGGATAATTCTTAAACAGGGGAGCTCCCTTCTCCATCCACCTGAACAAGCTGCCTCTTAGCACAAAATCCTACACGCCAAAGCCAATCACTTAGGTAACAAGTTATTACTTTATATTTATCTAACTACTTTTCGTAGGCACTTACCTTGCTGAGGTTAGCAAACAAACCAAGGGTTTGGGCTGTGGGCAAATTGTCCAAGTCCTACCATAGGTGGCCTATCTCTTTAAGAAATTCAGCAGCACGACTGCTCTCACCTTCCTCCAACAGTAAGGAATGATCCTTCTAGAGAGACCAACCAGGGAGGAATTTATGCTTAGCCACCCTCTCCTCAGCAGGGCGAAGGGTCTCGGCTCTGGCAGCTGGGCAAGGACTAGGGGGCGTAAGGGAGCCAAACTGACCCTCAGCCTTCTTACTAGGTGTAGGTTGGGGTCAGCTGGACGCTTACCCTAGGGGTCACCCATGGAAGCAGAGATGACAGCCGTGGAAGGAGGACTCTTCAGCAAGGTCTGCTGGGCAGAGGAGCCGACACCTGGAAGCTGGTCCGGTTTGTCCTGTAGCAACTTCTGTAAAATCTTTCCTACACTCCACAGGTAAAACACACACACATCAGTACATTCGTTGATTTAAGGGGACATTAAACAGACTGGCTACATACCAGAAAAAACAGGATTAGGAAATCTCAGACACGCCTCCATTGGGCTATGTAAAAGCACAGAAAACCAGCAGTGCGAAGTTGGGATGAACATCCGAAGTAGGCACCTGGATCACATAATTAACAATTATCCCATAGTTCTTTCTGATGCTCACCGCATCTTCCGCAAAGAACCTAGACTTATAGATCTTAAAAGACTCGACCCCATACGCGACCAAGCGGTCCTCTACCTTCCTCCTCTCCTTCTCCTCCTTACTATTTTCTTCATCCTTGATCTCACCCCCATGGTGGGAGGCCGAGTCTGAGGCAGCAGGATTTTCATCCTCATCTCCTGAGGAACCTAGCAGATCTACCTATGCTACCGGTGGACATGGTTGTCGCAATTAAGGGGTGGAAGGGAGCAAGGGACCATACCTAACCCAAGCAAAAAGGAAATAAGGAATAATTGTGCAGAAAACCCTAAATCGTGGAAAATCTGCAGAGACGGAGAAAACTTTGAGAAGAGATTTTTTAAAATTAGAAATTTTTTTAGAGAAAAAATGGAAAAGACAACTTACTCAGGAAGCACAAAGAGCGTATGAGCTTACCTCCCTCGAGGATGCCTTATATACCTAGCAGGCGAACAGTCCTACCCACACTGGACTTAGTGCCTTTATCTCTCTTGTTGCGAACGCACCAATCCAGGAGTGCGTGCTTAAAACTGCACCCAGATAAGTCTCTCTCTCTCTCTCTCTCTCTCTCTGTCCTACTTTATTGCAATGATTACTCTGCTCTCTCTGTAGATAAACACAAATCTCCCCAAAGGATTTTATGTAGCGGTAACTATGGACCAGCAAGGTTGGAATAGCAAAGCAGGACCGGAGTAGCATAGTAGGACCTTCCCTGGTCAGGTATAAAACAAACTCTTCCATGCAAGGTGCTCCCCGAACCAAACAGCCCAGCAGACCAAGCCTACCAGGCCGAAGGAGCAAGGACTCTAGCCCATAGGGCTATATTTTGTTAACTAACCCAGCAGGCCCAAGAGAAAAGCCTAATACATTAAGCCTAATCAGCGTACAATAGGGACTCAACGTCATATAGCTAGCTGACACGTAGGGACACATTATATTCAAGTATCTCCAATAAATTCACAAAGATCCGGTTGGAATTCACGTTTTAGTCAGCAAGTAACTTATTCTTGGAAAAGATAGAAGACATGGCAAGACTTAGTAAATCATTCTTATCTGATTCAATTTTTGTCCAAATCGCACGAGCTTTTTTGAGAAGAAAGTTGACTCTTGTAGCTTTCTAATGGTATATGACACTCAGTAACCACCATTCGAATGGTATACGACACTCTCATGGAGCATTAGAAAGCTACAAGAGTTAGCTTTCTTCTCTAAAACCGCGTGCAGTTTGGATAAAATTGACTGAGATAAGACTGATTTACTAAGCCTTGCTATGCCTGTCACCTTTTCTGGGAATTAATTACTTGCTGACTAAAACGTGAGTTTCAGTCGGGTCTTTGGAAATTTGTTGGAGATATTTGCATATGATGTGTCCTTACATGTCAATTACTTGTATGACGTGGAGTCTCTGTTGTACGCGAACTAAGCTTGCTGTATTGGGCTTTTTTCTTGGGCCTCCAAGTCAGTAAACATAATATAGCCCTATGGGCTAGAGTCCTTACTCCTTGGGCCAGGTAGGCTCAACCTGTTGGGTTGTTCGATTGGGAGCCCACCTCCTTGCTCTTCAGCTTATAAAGTAAATATTTGAGGGGGTGTCTTCTATATTTTTTTATTGTGATTTTAATGTAATTTTTCAATTAAGTCATAAATTACAACACAAAATTATATTTCTAGAAGGGACGCGTGATGTTCACAAATTTTTATACAAAATTATGGGATTAATAGGTAGTTATTTAAGAGATTTAAATTTATTACTAAATCTAATTATAGGTTGAAAAATTTGAATATATTAAAACCATAAGGTACTCAATTGGAATCTTATAAAGTTTTTTTATTTTTTTTTTGGGGGGGGGGGGGTTATGTAAATTTCAAAGTCAAGGTGTTAGATTGTAATTTCATCAAAGTAATAAAAATAAATAAATAATAAAATATATATATATATATATATATATAAAGAGATAAGTTGAGGATGCATTATTGTGGGGCACGTGTGCCTTAATTGAAAGGTTGTACACAACTTTAACTTTTATATATAATAATAATAATAATAATAATAATAATAATAATAATAATAATAAACAATAGGATAGTGGGCTTTATCCTTAAATTCAATTAGAAATAAACACACAAAGGCAAATACTAAGAGTTGATTTCAGGGACGAATTTGAGGAATAAGGCGATAGTGAAACATAAATACCAAATACTAAGAGTTGATTTCAGGGATGAATTTGACGAAGGATAGCAGTTCAATTAGGTGGAGATGGACTTGACAGGTTTTAAAGGGCTTGATTTCATTTGATAGGGGTGCTTGCCCAAGAGGGATGTTGTTGAATAGAGGCTAGACTACTGGAAGGGAGCTACAATTCTTCTTTTTACAAAGATTGGTCTGAGGTCTAGTTATTGACAATCGAGGATAGTTGAGAAAGACATGCCTAAAACAATTCTTCCCACTCGTTAGGATCATTATGAGTTTTAGTAATGCCTTTCAGATTAAGAAATGCATAGGCGATGTTAATAATATTGATGAATCACACATTTCATGATTCCTTGGATTAGTTTGTGATAGTTTTAATAGATGACTTTTTCATATAGTCGAGGAGTAGGGAGGAGTGTGAACAACATATAAAAATAATATTGCAGATTTTAAAATAGAAAAGGTTGTACGCTAAGTCTAGTAAGGGTGACATATAGGTGAATCAGGTAGTTTTTTAAGGACTTGTGATATTAGGAGATGGGGGTATGCCTGACCTTATGAAGGTGGAAGCAATTATGGAATGGAGGTTATAGGAAAAGAAAATGTGTGACTTAAGTTTAAAATTTCTTAGGACTGACTGGGTATTATATGAGATTTTGTTTGAGGAGTTTTTTATAATTGTTGGTCTTTAATAAAATCATTAAAGAATGAGGCAAGATTTCACTTGATGGAGCAGTGTCAACTAAGTCTTGATGAGCTATATATATATATATATTAACATTAATTCCAACTTTGGTTTTACCATCTGGTAGGAGTGAACATGTAGTATATATAAATGCTTTGAACAAGGTCTAGGGTATGTTTAATGCAAATAGGAATGTGATCTCGTAAGAATCTCGGCAACCAAGGATTTGGAGTTAGCAGTGATTGTGCATGCATTAAATATTTGGAGACAGTACTTATATAGGGAAAGATTTCAAATTCTCAATGATCATAAGGTTTTGAAATAAGTTTTGACGCAGTAAGAGTTGAACTTGAGATAAAGGAGGTGGATAGAATTATTAAAGGATTATGATTGTATTATACTCATGATTATCAGGAAAGGAAAATGTAGTAGCAGATGACCTGTGTAGGAAGAGTTCAAGCGTCTTAGCTAATCTGGTGGGTCATAATTTGGCAGAAGTGATGTTCGATTTGTATAGGTGTCTTGGGATTAACTGTTTATCAACTAAATTTTATGTAAGTAATATTATCAGGATGCCATAAGAAATTATTTAAATTTCTATAGCATTTATTAGATAGATGAGATGACATAGTTGATGCTCAATAAATTTTGTAATATCAATATATACAACATATATTTGGGTTAGAGATGTCAGTTCGGTAAAATTATATTGACAAAAAAAGGACAAATGTTGAGTTTAAAATTAACTAATAAGTCCTTATTCTTGGACAAGTCTTGGTGTGTAGGAAAGGAAATAACGATTTGGGTTGGTTCAATATAATATTATTATCATATCTTGGGACTAGATTAATACAGTGGATAATGTGTTGTACTTATTGCATTTATATGTTGGGAAGGATATCCTGAATCTTGATAAGTTGGTAGAAATAAGTGGTGAACTATTACAGTCCAGTTGGATCAGTTCTTATTAGTGATGTTAGGAAAAATAGACTAGAGTAAGATTTTTTTTTTTAGGGATATATGAGTGATAGTGAATGCGAGGCGAGAGTGTGTACATAACATGGAGGGGTTACACGAGGAGATCATGTAGGAACTGTACAATATGTCATATGTGATTCATCCTAGTTCTTTGAAAATGTATCAGAATCTAGAATCCTACAACTGGTAATAGACGATGAAAAAGAATATGACAGAAGTTGTGACTAAATGCTTGACTTGTCAGCAAATAAATGTATAGTGGTTAGAAGATAGGTTAAAAATCATAGGTTATTTTGGGACTTTGGGTTTTTGCAACACTAAATTGTTGTAGATTACTGCTGGAGCGGCCGACCAATATGCGATTTACTATAATTGAAGTGCTGAACCGAGAAATCATGTCATTGATCATGCTATAATAGTTTCCTTCAGGTTGCGACAATATGAAATGTTTGGGCTGGATATTGGTTGTCAATATGAAAAGAAGTCTTCAGAGGCGTTGTGTGTCTGAAATGTGAAAATAGACTTATGTAACAGGTGTTGTATTGACTATGTAAAAAAAGGAATATAGATACGGATAACCAGAACATCAAACACCAATAGGTAAGCTTTAACCTTTATATATTTGAACAGAAATAGGATAAGATCATAACGAATTTTTCCATTGGGTTGCCATCTATACTAAAAAATCATGATGCTATTCGGATAATCATGAGTGGACTGACTAAATAAACTCTTTTCTTAATTATATGACGAGGTGATTCTTTGAATAAATTAGTTGAATTGTACATTTTAAGAAATTATAAGATTGCATGGTGTGCTTATATATATAGTATCTGGTTAATTTATAGATGACAGTTATCAATTAAATAGAGATTATGGCCTTGGATCTTTTAATTGGATTAAAAGACCATTAGCCATTATTTAGTTGGACTTTGAATTAAATTCGATTTAATTCTTGGGCTTATTATAACTAAATTATAATAAAGTCTGGTCGGTTAAATTTTTGGCCCAAAAGATAAGTTAATTCACCTTTCTGAGAAGGGGGAGGTGGAATCTTCCCATAAATGGATGGGCCGATTTTGGCTCCTCCTTGGAGCATAAAAATCGACTCTAGGCCTTGTTGGATGAAGGAGACTTGTTCGTTTTGGAAAGGAACAAGTCATCTCCAATCAATCCTCCTTTACTTGGTATGACTTAATCATACCTTGTAAGGTGGTAGGCTTGACCGAAGATTAATGGGTGATTGATTGCGATGTATCTATACTTCCATTGGATGAACCTACACACATTCCAATAATCACATTAATATACATATTCACCAACAATAGGAAAATATATCATCTTTTTCAAGGAAAAAGAAAAGACTTGCTCTCTCTTTCACTCTAAGCCAAAATCTGTTGCCCTCTCTCTCTCTCTCCCTTTCATCTTTGTTGCTTCACTGATCTAGATCAATCGAAAAGCAAAGTATATGGAACGAAACTACAAAGGTATAACTATTTTGTTGTACGTAGTTTTTATAGCTCCTAGTTTCTATGTGCCCTATATGATGCATGCTTTAATGTTATCGTATTCTACATCGAATTTTTAAATATCGCTCCTACCCCGTCCCTCGCGCTTTCGAGCGTATCCACTCCCTTCGGATGGTTGCGGATACCCACATCATTCAGTTTGTGCTCACGAAGATAGGGGTTGTACACCTCCCCCCCCCCCCCCCCTGAATGACGCCTTGGTGATCACGGCCATAATAGCCAACGTTGAAGTCAGTCGGGTATTCATTGATTCCAACAGTTTGGCAAAGATCTTGTCTGACAAAGCGTACAATCAATGGAGTTGGGGGACATCCTTGGAGACAATGCACACCTCCTTGTAAAAGTTCATTGGAGAAATGGTCTGCCCCTAGGAAAAGGTGTCTCAACTTTTATTGCTGGGGGCAGAACCCTGGCAGAAAGCTTGTATGGTTAAATCTTAGTGGTGGACATCCCTTCAGCACAATTCTATCTCAGGGAGGCCTACTTTCAACATGTTTCGAGCGGTCATCTCTACCCACCACATGAAGATCAAATTCTTCGTGAACAATAGCGTGGGTGAAGTAATAGGAAACCAACTAGAGATAAGAAAGTGTTATGTTGAAATCGTCCTCAAGGGGCAGAAGCGAAGCCCTCAGGAAGTTGATTGGAAAGAGCTCTAGTGGGAAAACCCTGTCTTAGGCCTAGGGAGGACTCTAATGAAGGAACCACCACAAAGGTCCAACCGCTGAAGAATTGTTGCATGTCGAGCTGTTAGAATAGGTGACTAGAAAGTCAATGATATTGGCTGTTCTGAGAACCATTCGTCAATCTGTGAACAAGTAATATTATGTTAATGAATGTAGTAAGGATTCATAGGCATGAGTTTGTTGTACTTACTGATTGTCACAACAAACGCCCATAGACTGAAATAATATTTCGAAAAAGTAGAACTACGCTTGGAGGTAGGTTCATGAAATCAGTTTCGCCGAATCGGTCTGAAATATTCCAAGTCAAAGGAATCTCGAGACAGGGCATCGAGAATCCATTTGAGACTTGCACTAAGCATCTGCAGTCGCATTTCATCGACAAGTGACGAGGCTCATCCAGGCAGTGTTAGTGGGTCAGCCAGCTAGGGGGCTGCTGACTGAGGTGACTCGCGGGAATCGTCATATGGAAACCACTCGGGCTTGGTCGGTATGACTGGTATTCCCGGTTCTGATAGTACGGGATTAGTCCTTGGACTTGAGGATCACGGCAGTCCCCTACATTTTAAGGCTGTATCTTGGATCTGGTGAAATTTGACTGGTTATCACATGGTCATTATAAGCCTTGTCCAGTGCAGTCGGAGTATGTAAGAACGGTGTATTCCAAGATAGGATCTGTCCATTGTCAAAGGATATGACAGCAAGATCTCCTATGCACTCTGAGATGGTTTAGACTCACAAAGTCTATGGCCATAGCACTTGATTGAGTAGGAAAGGATTTCCTACGTTGAGTCAAACCTATCTCAAGCATTAAGCATAGATGCCTAAGTCAAGGATGGGAACCGACATCCTAATTCCATGCCCTAGACTAAAGGCCGGGAGACAGGCGACAGTAGGACCGTACCCGTACGTATCAAGCGACAGTAGGACCGTACCTGCATGTAACTCGGAGCCTAAATGTTCACACCAGATATTCACCTAGTCTGTAGTGCCATGGACCGTTGCTAGATGGCCACCCATGGTAACGGACTACTTTGGTTATGAAATAACAAGAAGTAGGTCCAAGTCTAGCTGAAAGGTGAACCTAAAGAGTCACACCCGCTACACCAAATGAAAGGGAATTAATTTGAAATTAATTTCAGGAGAAGGTTTAATTTAATAGAATTAAATTATACTTCTTGGAGATTGAAGCCTGGATGGATTATTTGGAATAATCGGGCTTGACTTCATAAATTAGATTTATGAATTTTATAAAGCATGGGCTTTCCTTTTAATTAGATTAAACGGATGAATTAATTAATGGACTTGGGTATATTAAAAGAGGATTTAATATAAAGTACATGGACTATTTAATTTAGAATTAAATAAAGTCCATTCCATTAATTAATCAATGGGCTTGGATATTAAATAGGTTTTAATATAAAGTCCATGGGATTATTTAATTTAGAATTAAATAAGCCCATTCCATAAAGCCCATCAAAATGGATGGACAAGATTTGATCAAGGGATTGATGAGATGAAGGGCCATGATTAATTTGACTTAATCAAAGCCTAGTTTGACTAGGTCAAAATCCTAGTCAAAGTGTGTCTCTTTAGAAGAGTTTGAGAAGGAATAGGAAATTCCATCGTCTATAAATACTCAAACACACACACATACACCTACTAATCTCTACAACTCTCATCTCCCAAAATTCTCTCAAGAATTTTCGTCCACCCCCTCTTCTTCTCTCCAAGAATTCTACTTTGTTCTTCTTGATTTATCCAAGTTAGAATATAAGAGACATTGATTGCGTTAATTGATAGCGTGCATCGATGTCTCTTCTCCCCATATAATTTCTTGCTAGCACAAGGATTCTTTGCTTTCCGGTGTAGCGAGTGTCATGATTTAGAGGGTCTCTTCTTTGAGATCTTGGTGCAAAACGGGGAACAATGCATGTAGCCGAACGAAGACAAAACTACAACCGGGTAGGTTGTTTAATTACGTTTTTCGGTTACAATTCTATGGCCTGCATGTTGTGTTTTATTGAACATGAGATACACCAAATGCCCGGGAGAATCAAGGGCACACCCCTTGATCCGGTTATGTATGTTATTCATGATTTAAATTCCGTTTAATTATACTTTGTAATTTTATTATGCAATCTTTCGTGCTTCCGCTATTCGCGTTCATCTCCCGGGACGATCCACATATCGTTTCAGTGGTATCAGAGCCCGGTTCGATGTATAGGCCTAGAATTCTATGTGCTATGTGCGTTTAAGCATTATAAACGTGTTTTAATTTACGTTTATAGCATGTTTATCTTATATCTTTATTGGCGTTTAATTTTGCATGGGATTTTGGATCTTGGTTTTCTTGAATATGTTTTTACATGTTCTTGGATTGAATTTATCTTGTAGTACAGAAAATGGCATGAAAAAGTCGAAAAAGAGTAAAAAACGGCGAACCGGCAGCAGCAGGACGCTGGCCGCGCGTGCAGGCAGGGGCCCACGCACTGTGCCTTCTGTGCGCGCTGGGCACGCGCACGGTAGGCACGGCCGTCGGCGCTGGACGCGCGCGCTGTGCGCGCGCCTGGCCGGTCGGTTGTGCCGTTTTTCGTTTCTCTCCCGTTTTTTGGCTCATTTTTCAAAACTATTTTTACTGAATTATTTTTATGATATTTTTTGCATTATTCTGAATCCGTTGACTTGGAATATTTATTTTTTGAGATTTTGAATTTCTTAAAAATAAATGTTGCTTTGTTGATGAGGAATAGGTTTCCTAACAAGATTTAATTCTTGCAATTGTTGCACCAATGATCAAGATTTAAATGTAAAATTTTGCTATAATTTCTGCGTTTTATGATGTTGGACATCATGGTTATTTTATAGCTTGAGCATGAGTAGATCTTGACATGTATTAATATTGCACTAATGTTGGATTTTGGAATTCTTGAATATATGGGCATATCTTGAATTGTTGGTTTTTGTGTTTTAGAAATTTAATTTCAAGAAAATATTTAAACATGAAAAACGGTGGTGGTCGGCAGGGAGGACGCACGGCAGACAGCCAGCGCGCGCCTGCGCGTGCGCGGGCGAGGGCCTGTGCGCGCAGGCGTGCGCACTGCACTATGTGCGCGTGATGCTGCGCGAGGACAGCACCTGCGCGCGCGCGGGCGAGGGCCCGTGCGCGCGCAGACGCGCGTCCTATGCAGGTTGCGCGCCTGGCCGGTGGTTGTGGACCGTTTTTCGGTTTTTCGTTATTTTCGTGCATTTTCAGAAAATTTGATTTTTCTGTATAATTTTGGGAATTTTTCTGAATTAATTAACTTGGGGCATTTTAATTTTGGTTGAGATTTTATATTTGATAGAATTAATATTGCCTTTTTAATTATGGAAAAGGATTTTCCAACAAAAATTGTTTTGCATAGGTTGCATCATTATCCAATATTTGGTGTGAATATTTTGCATGTAATTTCTGCATTTATTTTATGGTATGGGATATCATGGATATTTGAATAGCATGTTTTACGTGGGATATGTCTTTATGCTATTTGTGTAAATTGGATTGACGAAGGATGATCACAAAGCCCCTAGACCGCATGTATGGTTTATTTATATTTATTTGTTGGGTTGTGGCCTGTGTGCCTCTTTATTTTTCTCTCTCTCTCTTCTAGTTGCCTTCGAATAATAAGGTTTGCTCTCTCCCTCCTAATGTACTCCCCCCAAATATTTAATTGGGGTTTCTTATTTTATGATGTAATGAGAGTAGAATTAGTGGTGAGGTTTTATTTTGTAAATAAAAGCTGCAAGAGAAGACAAGCCCAAGGTGTTGGAGGCCCATAGAGGTAGCCATGAGATGGTCCACGGAGGATCCATGGAGAAGGAGCCCAGTGTAGGCCCAAGATGGAGAGCCCAAGAAGATAAAGAGGACTTACAAGGCCCATTTCATGTAATGGGTTATTAAACCTTGTAATAGCATAGGGCCTACCCTTAGATTGACCATAGATCCACTGCGGGCTCAGTGGGTCGCATAGGTTTGGGCCTGTGATCATCCTACAGGGGTGTGCTAGGCTTTATTTTGCATGCGATGCGTTTTATATGCTTATGATTATTCTATATCCTTTATGTATGATTGCATTTATGCTTAGAATATTTCTGCTATAACGCATGCAAAACACTTAATATGTGATGAGGTCTCGTTCTATCAAAACTCTCACTTGGTTGAACCAAGTTAAATATAGACCCTTAATAAATGGACTAGGACTCTGGGAGTCTGTCCAAGCCTTCCATCCATGGCAAAAGTGAGGAAGATCTTTTTAGGTCGATAGCGTGGTCTCACGAGTCGTGGCACGACTATCGTGCTTAAAAGAAGCTGCACTTTGTCATGAACGAGGAGTAGACTGCTGTTACCTGTCTCACGAGTCGTGGAGGTAGCAGTAGGTCTATGAATCGGTTGATTGGGTCGGGTCTAACGCCCGAATAACGTGATTCGCTTGGAGTCCTCGGGATCACGTGAAAGGGTGAGGCAAATATCTTGGAAATCTCGTGGAACGAAAATGGTATGGAATACCTCCCACGGGTTCTTTTCCCATGCGAATCGTAAAAGCAGGGTATGGGGAGATCGCTGTGGATCCCAAGCCCACTAGGAAAAGATTTTCTGAAAACAACGTTTGAAGGTGCCGTGTTTTCGTAGAAATAGTGGGAGAGGTTAAGGACTAAAGACCGAGACTTAACCAAAATATTACTTCATTCTGCTTATTATTTCTGCTTTATATATTTGTGAATGTCTAAGAATCCACCAAACACATCACTAAGAGGCTTATTAAAAGGGAACCAATTACACGAATTGACTGCGAAATCTTAAGATGGTCTTAGATTTCCAGAACTTCAACCCACATACCGGATGAGGACATTCCTCAGCCCTTGCCGGAGGGGTCGACAACTAAGGCAACGCTTGGCGTTCAAAGGTTGAAGGATGACCACCTGCAAGTAGGATGTAATGATGTTGGCTCAAACTATGCTTTGTTTGCATCATGTCTATATGGTCCCGGACCAGCATGAAGGGTAAAATGCAACGAAGGCATTTTTTGAAGTTAAGATGACGGAAGGGGTGTCTGTACAAAGAACATGGAGTGATGATGCAATCCCTAGTGGAGAAGCTCGAAAGATCTCAACGTCAGTCTTGAAATAGATACGTACATTGACATGATCCTTCAGTCTCTTCCTTCCTCCTACGAACCATTAATTATCAAACATGAACGAGCTTAGAAAAAGATCTTCATAGGTTAGTAATTATGTTGGCCTAGTACGAGGTAACAATTGCAAAATTTGCGCCGTCGGTACTAGTAGGAGCGGCTTCAACCTCCATAGCGAAAGGCAAGGGTGCCAAAAGAGGAAGAAGGGTAAGGTGACATCAACTATTAAGCACTTCAAGTGCTATTCCTTTACAACACAAGGTGGAGGTAAAGGAAAGAGCAAAAGGTTCAAGCAGTCAAGTTCATAAATTTCTAAGAACGTAAGCCTTCACTATCGTAAAGAGGGCCATTGGAAAGGGGAGTATACTAAATCCCTCTCCAATGTAGGTAAAATTTGACATTGAGTATTGACATGATCACTTTTACTGTATTTGGTATTTGATACCGTTCCTATCACTAATTTGTGGGTGGTTTGCAGAAAGTGAACAAGGACTTAAAAGCCAAGAATAGTTCTCGGATTCAACAATGGCAAGGTCCATTGCTGAAAAGGACTAGAGACTTGTTAGGCCCATAATCGTGATCATGTTAAGATAGTATAGGAATTATGTAATCTAGCATGATCAAAAGTATGTCTCTTTGTTGGACAAAGGTTTTATTTCATAACTATTTGATCAACAAAATTATTGAATATTGATTCATGTTTGCTAGTGTTTGTACATAAATTCCTAAAATACCATCCCATAAAAGGTTTATGGATACTCAAAATTCAAATTATCTAAATGGATTAAACAAGACTAACTTACAGATTTGGCATCTGCAACAACTAGGACGTTTCCTCTTATTAAAAGATAAGTGAATTGGAAAGTTCGATGAATCTAGAAATAGATGATTCGAATCGACTAAATTTACAAGTCTTTTATAAAGAAGAAAGTCCCAAAGCTCTTTGTTGGACAAACTAGGCTTGCCAAATAGTCTATTGGAAGGGAGCCAATAAGACAACTGTAGGTTACTAATACACAAGATCATAAGAGGGTTCAAAAGTCTAAAGGTCCCATAGGAGGTTTGGGAATTAGACTTAAGGAGGTGAACCATAAATGGTTGTAAAATTAAACCTAATTCGATAGGATCGAAAAGGTCGTGTATTTAGTGGGAGCTCTTGAGCATCCAATTTGAGAATGGAATTCTCAATGAAACATTTCCTGTAAAGGCCAAGTATGACGGTCTCTAATAAAGGGAACGATCGAGTCTCGTTGGACGAAGATTGATCGAAGTTTCACCAAATTACCTTAGCCCGTGAAGACGTAGACTCAAAATTGCCAACTTAAGGAACGTGGTACTTTGCTAGGAGTCACGCACAAGGAGCCATAGTTTGGCAAGCCTGTGTCCCAACAAAATCCTTGAGTATGTAGAAGGATCCTACATGCGTCAAGGGACTAGTGGGAGACAAATTAGACTCGGTGTCTGATTTGTACAAGTTTACGATAGAATAATACTAATGTTGCTTATAATTACATTTCTTACTTAAATTGATCATATTCCAAGTCCCCTTAAGAACGAACCCGAATGTCGTAAGAGGTATGAGTGATCGGGATATGTTCGGTCAAATTTGGATAGTAATCCGAATGACCTGCTGAACGTGATGTTGGACATCGTAGTAGGATTTATGGAGACGGGCCATAGAATCCGCTGGGAATATTCGTTTTGACGAGCTCATACGGAGCATGACTCGGTCTTAAACGACGTAGGTGATCAGTGGGAGTAGAAATGATGTTCCATGTGTTTAAGTGTGTAATATCTTGATTCATGAATGAATTCAAGGCATTACGAATCACTAAAACACAAATCGTAATTCACGAAAAATTCTCCATGACATTTTAGGGTTCCCACATACATATCATGAATTGAGCTTTTCAAAGACTTAGTCATGGTAGACTGATGAGAAAACTCAAAAATGTAGAGGGACAAGTTGTTCGAGACTCAGTCATGGTAAGACTGATGAGAAAGCTTATGTTAGAATAGGTGACCATGTAAGCCAATTTTGGCAGGAATATGTAACCTATGTCTAGACAATTTCAGGTGTTTGATAAATCATTAATGAATAAAGAAGTGAATTTCATTTGGCATCACTTTGTTTGTGTTCACTTATATTTGTTTTCCATATCTGTTCACTACGCAAACAAAGCCCACGGATTGAGAATCAATTTCGGGGACTGGGACTACGCTTGGAGGTAGGTCCATGGAATCAGTCTTCCCGAATCAGTCCAGAAATCTCCAAGTCAAGGAATCCCGAAAATGGGTACCGGGATTCCATTTGAGACTTGCACTAAGCACCTGCTGTCGTGTTTCATCGACGGGTGACGAGGGTCGTCTAAGCAGTGTTAGTGGGTCAGCATGCTAGGACGCAGCTGACTGAGGTGACTCGCGGGAACCGTCTTACGGAGGACCTTGAGTATGGTCAGCAAGGTATGACGTGTATTCCCGGTTCCAACGGTACAGGTCAAGTCCTTTGACTTGAGGAATTACTGAGTTTACCTGTACATCAGGGCTGTATCTTAGATATGGTGAGAGATTGCCAGAATTCTCTTTGGTAGTCATAAGCCATGTCTAGTGCAGTTCTGGTGTACAAAGTGACAGTAGTTTCCAAGAAAGGATCTGTCTCCTGTCAATAGGTTTTGGCAGTTGAGTCTCATGTATACTCTAGGTCTTGTCCCTAAAACTGTGGCCACAGTGACTGAACAGAAGGGAAGGATTCCCTTGCGGCGTTTAGTGAGGACAGACCGACACTTAGGTCCAAAATGGGTACCTGCACTTTCCGTGCCCTAGACTCTAAGTGATGAGACCGAAGACAGAAGGACAAGTGTACTGTTAGAGCCTAAATGTTCATCTCTGAATATTTCACCTAGTCTCTAGTGCCATGGACCGTTGCTAGATGGCCACCCATGGTAACGGAAGGATTCTAGGAATCCGACCAAGTCTAGCTGAAAGGTGAACCTAAAGAGTCACACACTATCCACACACATTTAGATATTTAATTAGGAATTAAATATTGGAGTGAAGGAATGATTAAATTGGATTTAATCGGGTCCTTTATTTTTCTTGGAGAAATAATTCCTTCTATTAGATATAAGGAATTAAATTGATAAATTAGATTTATCAAAGGGATTTATTTAATGGGCTTAAATAATATTTATATTTATTTTTAGCCTCTTGGAAATATTTAAATAGGTTTTAAATATTCTATTAAATTAAATTAAATCAACGGTGAGATGAATGGGAGAGATGGATGGCTAGGATTGTTTTGACTAGGTCAAAACACTACTTTGACTAGGACTTTGACTAGGTCAAAATCCTAGTCAAAATAGAGTTCTTGAAAGAGGAGTTTAAAGAGGATTAGACTCCTCTTCTATATAAACCCCTAGCATCCTACAAGTTGAAGGATGATGAATCTCCAACACACACACAACACACACACACTCGGATCTCTCCCTCTCATCTCTCGTCCACCTCTCTCTCTCTCCAAGAAACACATTCCACTAGTTCTCTTGTTCTTGGAACATTAGAACTTGATGAATCAATACCGTTAATTCATAACGTGTTGTTGATTCATCCACTCCAAAATATAAACTTGTTCGTTGTTAGCACGACGTGCAAGATACGTGGGTGGATCGTGTGTCACGATTTGGAGGGTCTCAAGAACGAGATCTTGGTGCAAAACGGGGAACAACGCGTGTAGCCGTTGAAGACGAAAACGACAACGGGTAGGTCTCGTTTATGATTTTCGTCCTCTTTTATTTTCTACCCTATGGCCTCCATGATTCTTTTATGTTCTATTATTCATGAGATACACCGAACACCCGGAATTTCAAAGGCACATCCTTTGAAACGTGTTCTTTAATTTAAAGCATGTTTAAATTCCGCATTTAATTTTAATTATACCGCGCTTCCGCATTCGCGCTTTTCCCGGGACGATCCACAATTTCTTTCAGCTTAGATACTATGAATAAAGCATCAAGTCATTCGAGACTTAGTCACGGTGGACTAATGAGAAGGCTTGGATGTTGAGTATCCCCTACGTCTTAACCCTAGGCAAACATGCGATATGTTTACTCGGTGCATAGGAAACGATGTTGAGTGTGCTTCTTGCATGACTCAACAGAGATCGGTAATGCACTGAGGGGTTGAACACAGCAATCAATAACGATCCTTAATACCTAAATAAGGACTAAAGGTGTGTTCATGATGCACCGTCTGTTGAGAGTTGCTTTGGAAGGCTAAAGCGATACTAGCTTCCAGAGCATAAGTGAAAACCAGTTAGTCTCAAAGGTATGCACAGTCAGGCCCAATGACGAGTGCATCGGATAGTGGTCACTGATGAAGACTGCGTCCATAGGATGGACGTGGCGCTTAGCACGGCCAAGCCATGTTCGCTTATATGGCACGCAACTTGGTTATGGGAGTGTTGGCACGAGATCACATCACAAGATCCACGAAAATATTCTTACACAACCACCATCTCTAGGAGGCAATGGTAGATAGAGGTAACACGGTTAGACCGTATTGCTTCGCCAAGGAAATATAAGCGGACTCGCAATACCTTAGTCGATATCGTAGATTACTCATACTCTGAGGATTCTGAACAAAGGGGGTAGTTGACTTAATGGTCAAGTGGGAGATTGTTAGAATAGGTGACCAGAAAGTCAATGATATTGGCTGTTCTGAGAACCATTCATCAATATGTGAACAAGTAATATTATGTTAATGAATGTAGTAAGGATTCATAGGCATGAGTTTGTTGTACTTACTGCTTGTCACAACAAACGCCCACAGACTTAAATAACATTTTTGGAAATTGGAACTACGCTTGGAGGTAGGTTCATGAAATTAGTTTCGCTGAATCGGTTTGAAATACTCTAAGTCAAAGGAATCTCGAGACAGGGCATCGAGAATCCATTTGAGACTTGCACTAGGCATCTGTAGTCACATTTCATCGACAAGTGACGAGGCTCGTCCATGCTGTGTTAGTGGGTCAGCCAGCTAGGTGGCTGCTGACTGAGGTGACTCGCGGGAATCGTCATATGGAAGCCACTCGGGCTTGGTCGGTATGACTGGTATTCCCGGTTCAGATAGTACGGGATTAGTCCTCGGACTTGAGGATCACGGTAGTCCCCTACATACTAAGGTTGTATCTTGGATCTGGTGAAATTTGACCGGTTATCACATGGTCATCTTAAGCCTTGTCTAGTGCAGTCGGAGTATGTAAGAACGGTTTATTCCAAGATAGGATCAGTCCCTTGTCAAAGGATATGACAGCAAGATCTCCTATGCGCTCTGAGATGGTTTAGACTCACAAAGTCTATGGCCATAGCACTTGATTGAGTAGGAAAGGATTTCCTACGTCGAGTCAAACCTATCTCAAGCATTAAGCATAGATGCCTAAGTCAAGGATGGGAACCGGCATCGTAATTCCATGCCCTAGACTAAAGGCCGGGAGACAGGCAACAGTAGGACCGTACCCGTATGTATCAAGCGACGGTAGGACCGTACCTGTATGTAATTCGGAGCCTAAATGTTCACACCAGATATTCACCTAGTCTCTAGTGCCATGGACCATTGCTAGATGGCCACCCATGGTAACGGACTACTTTGGTTATGAAATAATAAGAAGTAGGTCCAAGTCTAGCTGAAAGGTGAACCTAAAGAGTCACACCCGCTACACCAAATGAAAGGGAATTAATTTGGAATTAATTTCGGGAGAAGGTTTAATTTAATAGAATTAAATTATACTTCTTTGAGATTCAAGCCTGGATGGATTATTTGGAATAATCGGGCTTGACTTCATAAATTAGATTTATGAATTTTATAAAGCATGGGCTTCTCTTTTAATTAGATTAAAACGACGAATTAATTAATGGACTTGGGTATATTAAAAGAGGATTTAATTTAAAGTCCATGGACTATTTAATTTAGAATTAAATAAAGTCCATTCCATTAATTAATTAATGGGGTTGGATATTAAATAGGCTTTAATATAAAGTTCATGGGATTATTTAATTTAGAATTAAATAAGCCCATTCCATAAAGCCCATCAAAATGGATGGACAAGATTTGATCAAGGGATTGATGAGATGAAGGGCCATGATTAATTTGACTTAATCAAAGCCTAGTTTGACTAGGATTTGACTATGTCAAAATCCTAGTCAAAGTGTGTCTCTTTAGAAGAGTTTGAGAAGGAATAGGAAATTCCATCTTCTATAAATACTCAAAAACACACAGACACACACACCCCTACTAATCTCTACAACTCTCATCTCCCAAAATTCTCTCAAGAATTTTCGTCCACCCCTCTTCTTCTCTCCAAGAATTCTACTTTGTTCTTCTTGATTTATCCAAGTTAGAACATAAGAGACATTGATTGTGTTAATTGATAGCGTGTATCGATGTCTCTTCTCCCCAAATAATTTCTTGCTAGCACAAGGATTCTTTGCTTTCCGGTGTAGCGAGTGTCATGATTTAGAGGGTCTCTTCTTTGAGATCTTGGTGCAAAACGGGGAACAATGCATGTAGCTGAACGAAGACAAAACTACAACCTGGTAGGTTGTTTAATTACGTTTTTCGGTTCCAATTCTATGGCCTCCATGTTGTGTTTTATTGAACATGAGATACACCGAACGCTCGGGAGAATCAAGGGCACACCCCTTGATCCGGTTATGTATGTTATGCATGATTTAAGTTCCGTTTAATTATGCTTTGCAATTTTATTATGCAATCTTTGGCGCTTCCGCTATTCGCGTTCATCTCCCAGGACGATCCACATATCGTTTCATGAGCTAATACCCGGTCAGCCGAAGAAGATTACTCATATTAGCTCCTAGCTTGAGCCTCACCTGAAGGAAAAGTTGGTCTCTACCTGGA
Source organism: Sesamum alatum (assembly GCA_034509735.1). NCBI lineage: Eukaryota > Viridiplantae > Streptophyta > Magnoliopsida > Lamiales > Pedaliaceae > Sesamum > Sesamum alatum. Next base: position 20,358,439 of record JACGWO010000006.1, read on the forward strand.
AAAATATCGAAGTTTTCACGCGAGCACCCTAAGATCTAGAGGGGATTAGCCTAGATGTAATGATGAACCACCTCAACATCTTTCATGCCATGAAGCTTATGAAGCAGAAAAAAAAATGCTAATTTGAACTTGAGAATGACAAGATCATCCAAGCTGAAGTGGACAAGCTCTTGCATTCAGACACATCTGAGAATTCAATTCCCATAATAGCTCTCCATTGTGGTGCTCATGCCCAAAAGAGAGACAAATGGTGGATGTGCATTAACTTCCGCAACCTGAACAAGGCATACCCCGAGCATTTTTACCCATTGCCTAGAATAGACCAACTATTGGACTCGACCTCCTGGTGTAAGCTCCTCATCCTGATGGTTGTCTCCTAAGATTATCACTAAATCATGCTAGCTCCTAAAGATTAAAAAAAGAGTAACTTCATCACCTCTGCAAGCATCTTTCACTGGGTAACCATGCCCTTTGGGCCTTAGAATATTAGAGCTATCTACCACCATTTAGGTGAGAAGATATTTATGCAACAGATTGGCCGAAATATGGAAGTTTATGTTGATGACATGATCGTCAAGAGTAGGACAGCTGAGAACCACATCGTCAACTTGGACGAGACTTCCAATGTCCTGAGATACTGCCGACTCAAACTGAACCCCAGCAACTGCGCTTTTGCGGTAAAAAATGGACAGTTTCTAGGGTTCATGGCAATGGAGCAAGGAATTAAGGTCGGCTCTCAAAATTAAAGTAATCTAAGACATGAAGGCTACTTCTAATATAGGAAATACAGCGTCTCTGGGGAAGGATAGCCCTGACCCGATTTATCTCCAGATCGACTGAGAAAAGTGTACCTTTCTTCAAGGTGTTGAGAAAGGCTAATCAGTGTGAATGGAGTGAAAAATGTTAGAGCTCCTTCAGCCATCACACAATATCTCCCTCTACTGGTGAAGCCCACTCCAATAGACACCCTTTACCTGCACTTGTCTATCACATTCCCAGTGGTCAGCTCATTTCTCATCCTGGAGGAGAAATGGGTTCAAATCCCCATTTATTATGTCACCAATGTGCTCAATAATGTGGTGTCCTGGTACCCTAACTTCGAGAAAATTGCCTTTGCCTGATCGTCATGGACTGACGACAACAACTATACTTTCTTTCACACATACTGAAATAAGTATCAGGGAAGTCTAAACCTCAAGGAGGCTCATCAAATGAGCGGTCGAGCTGAGTAAGTATGACATCTCATACTTGCCCAAGATTGCTATTAAGGTACAAGCCTTAGCCGATTTTGTATACAAAGTGACCTTGCCTTCTCCCAGCAAGAAGGTTTGATTACTACATGTGGATGGCTCCTTCATCTTTCCTAGGTGCAGGACAGGGCTCACCTTTCCAGATGGGGATGACTTGGAGGTTGTAATTAAGTCTGACTTCATAGCCTCCAACAGCAAGGCTGAGTACAAAAGCCTAGTATTAGGCCTGAAGCTGTCTTAGGATGTAGGAGCCTGACAACTTATTGCCTACTCCAACTTCTAGCTTGTCGCCAGACAAGTAGAAAGGACATAAAAAGCTAAGGAAGTTACCATGATATAATACTTTGGTTAATCAATAAGCTAAAAAGCGGCTTTGAAAATAATAAAAAGACAGTATTTTTCATGGTGGCCAACTGCGTTAAAGACTGTCAGACTAGGAAAATCACCAGTTAATGCTTGTCCAACCTAGGAACCCACTTAGAGGTGGTTGCCGTTGCGATTAGGGGGGACTCAAAACCAATAAATAGCGGCCTAGCTCTAGGAGCGAACCGTACCCCCAAGTCGTAGGGAGGCCGCCAGACTAAAGGCAAAAGCCGTCCAATTCATCTTCATACAGTAAAACTTTATACAAGAAGTCTTTCACTCACCTTTTCCTTCGATGCTTTTCCCTAGGGGATGGACTAATCAAGGAGATACATGATTGGTGTTGCGGTGCTCACCTAGAGCTATAGCCTTAGCAGGGAAAGCCTCAGGGAAGGCTACTTGTCCACCATGAAAACTGATGCCCAGAAGCTTGTTTGCAGCTTCAATAAGTGTCAAAGGCATTCGACATTGATTCATCAGCTAACAGAGCCCCTAATGGCTCTGTTTGCTCATGTCACTTCCCTCAATGGGGAATGGACATCGTTGGGTCATTTCCATGGTCCTCGAATAGAGAAAACAATCTTAGTGACGATAGACTACTTCACAAAATGGGTGAAGGGGGAGCCCCTTGTCCGCATCCACGAGGGAGAAGTTTCACATGCAAAAATATTACTTGCCGATATGGCTTCCCCATAGAGTTGATCTCTAATAATGATCGCTAGTTCCAATGCCACGAAATGTAATACTGGTGTAAAGGCATACGAATCAAGCAAAGGTTCACATCTATGTCCCATATGCAAGCCAACTGGCAACTGGAGGTTATGAATCGCATGATAGTACAAAGCATAAAAAGAGGCTCGATTGGGCTGGAGGCAATTGAGTGGAAGAATTGTCCAGTGTGCTCTAGGCTTTTGAAACACCCTGAAGAACCTCGATAGGAGAAATTCCTCCATACTTATGTATGGAATGGATAGAGTCATCCCCGCTACGGTGGAGGATGCTTTCACATTGAGTAGAGCACAACTCTAATGAAGAGAATCACAACCTTCTAAGAGAAAGCATGGATCTTAGAAAAAGGGTTTAGGAAAAGACTTTCCTCCACATGCAGTACTACAAAAGCTTGGTCATTATTTCATATAACAAATGAGTCAAAACTTACGAGTTCCAGGCGGGGGATTGGTCTTAACACGGGCAGATGCCCTAAAGTCGATTGAAAAACTCGAACCGAACTGGGAAGGTCCCTAAAAAGTAATGAGAGTCCTTGGACATGGGGCCTACGAGTTAGAAAACTCGAACCTTGCAGGGGTATCAATGAGTAAGGTAAGGACCCAGGCTCATAGACTAATTCAAAAACCCATACCCAGGCCTAATGAATATTATTTGATATGGGCTCAGATCCATACCTATTAAGAGGATATGGATTGAGCCTGGGTTGGGTCTCTACCAATCAATACCATGGGCTAGTCAAAAAAATATTATATTTCTTTCCCAATTCAATTAGATTATTATTTATCAATCTATCTAAATTCAAGTCAACAAATCTAAATAACTTAAGACATCATAAAATTATTTTAATCAATTGAATAATTAGTTATATAAATGTATTAATTATGCTATGTACATTTTTCAACATCTTGATAGGCATTAATGTTGGGTTGAAGAGATAAAGTTGAAGCTTAAAGTTTATAATATTAAATTTGATTGTTATTAAATAAGTAAACTTAATATTTTCATGAGATTAATTTTCAAACGATAAATGATACATTCTTTTAAAAAAATTCTATCGAAAAAGAGTTATTTGTGAATTGGGCCTCAATAATCGTGAATTTATTGATAAATTATGAGTAAAATGAAAATTAAAAAAAGAATATATTGATAAATCTAATGTATGTAGTAAACGATATAGTAAATTGTTGTTAATTCAAAAGACAACTTTCTATTTTTATAATCATTTATTTTGAAACCCAAATATAAATAATTAATCTATTCTATCTCACTTTAGTGATTTTGATCTAAGTAAATTTGTGTTGAATGTATATCTAATATACTTTATCGTTTTTGCTTTAACTTAAGATTTATTTAGCTTTTTTTCAATTACCTTATCTTAAATAAAAGGGATAATTACATCGCCTTCCATTGAGGTTTGGTTATTTCATGTATACCCCCTATAGTTTGAAAAATTACATCTAGTACCCCTAAGGTTTGCTTTCATCTAACAAATAAGTCCCACCGTTAGTCAAAATTCATCAAATTTATCGATATTACATAAAACAGGTGGATAAAAATTCATATTTACCCCGATTGACTTATTACTGACTTATTACAGGCCAAATAAATATTTTAAGAAAAAAAATATTCTTATACATCTTTACACGTTAATGCAGGTGAGGAGGTATACTTCACCCTAAAAGGGTTGGTTTAGTCAGAAAAGATTTGTTTGCATGTAATAAATCAGTATTAAGTCGACTGATGATAAATATTAATCTTCATTCATTCATAGGGGAGGATGGTGTAATTATCCCAAAATAGAAATATCAAATATTACCCAACTACATTAGGAAAATAGGGAAAAAAATGGATTTAGGATCTACCTGGATCCAACAAAAATAGGTCCAATACAATGGCATTGGGTCTAGAGACCCACTGAGTCTTGAGGGGTTGGGTAGGGTTTACGTATTACTCAAAATAAAATGGTCTTTGTGAAAGCATGCGTGGATCGTCTCGGGAGGGAACGCAAATGCGGAAGTGCGATAAATTAAAAATATGAAAAATAAAACATGCTCAAATGGAAAGTAAATATACGTTCAAGGGGTGTTCCCTTGAACCTCCCGGGTGTATGGTGTATTTCATGATCAAAGTAAAATATGCAATATCATGGTGGCCATAGTTGATACAAAGGGAGTGTGAAACATACCCGTTGTCGTTTTCTTCAAATTGCTATGTGCGTTGTTCCACATTCTGCCACCAAGACTCCAAATCATGAACCCTCTAAATTGTCCACCCAATCCATCGGTTCTTGATCCCCCGTGCTACCAAGCATTCAAGAGGAATTTATATAGGAGGACAAATCTACTTAGCATGATGAATTAACGTGACCGATTTGACTATAGTTCTCTTGTATCAGAACAAGGAACTTAGAAATAATTCTTGGAAAGAAGAGGAAGGGGATGACCGAGAGAGAGGGAGAGAGAGGTCGCCGAGTATATGTGTGTGTGCTAGAGTTTCAACACCTTGAGGTGTGTGTTTCTATGAGTATTTATAGAAGGGGACTTCTCCTTGTCCTCTTCAAACTCTCATAGAGAACTCTAGGTTGACTAGGATTTTGACCTAGTCAAATCCTAGTCAACTTAGGTAAAGACCAAGTCAAACATGATCTTGGCCATTGATCTCTCAATTTAATCTCGTCTGTCCATCTCTTAGATGGATTCCATGGGATATTTTAAATCTAATTTAAAATAATCCCTAAGGCTTTAAATAATTAAATAATTATTTTAAGCCTATTTCCTTAATTTAATAATTCTAATTTAGTAGTTAATTCTATTTAATCCAATTAAAGAATTATCAATCAAAGAAAAATGAACCAATTTAATCCAATTAAATTGTTCTTTCTCCCGAAATTAATTCCAAATTAATTCCTCCGCTACCGGTGGATTGTGTGTGACTCTTTAGGTTCACCCTCAGCTAGATTTGGCCGAATTTCCAATCATCCTATGATGGAAAAACCGTCCGTCAACATGGGTGGTCTTTTGCCAACAGTCCATGATGTTAGAATAGGTGACGAGAAAGCCAATTGGATTTCCGGTTTTGGGAACTATTCGTCAATCTTTAGTGATACAATATTATCATGATGAATAGAGTAACTATTCATCATTGGCATTGTGTTTGTTGTGCTTACTACTAACATTGAATGCCGTTTCTACGTCACAACAAATGCCTACAGATTAATTTGATAACCCATGTAGTTGGGTTGTGCATTGGATGCCGATTATGAAACCAACTTCTGAGGGTTGGTCTGAAACGTTCCAAGTCAAGGACCTCGAGATTGGGCATCGAGTGTCGTATTGAGACTTGCACTAAGTATTGCATTCACTGGGTGAGTGCTGAGTTTCATCGACGGCAGACGAAGGTCGTCTATGCAATTTTAGTGGGTTAGTTGACAAGGTGGTCGACTGACTGAACTGACTCGCAGGAATCATCATATAGAAGCCTTGGAGGTTTGGTCGGTATGACTGGAATTCCTGGTTTTGAAGTATGGGATTAGTCCTCGGATTTGAGGAATCATGGTAGTCACGTGCATACGAAGACTGTATCTTGAATTTGGCGAGGTGATCATTCTGTAACATGGTCATTATAAGGCTTGTCCAGTGCAATTAAAGTATGTAGTGAGGACGGTGGATTCCAAGATAGGATCTGTCCCCCGTCAGTATATGACGGTGATGTTAGAATAGGTGACCAGAAAGTCAATTAGATTGTCTGTTCTCGGAACTATTCGTCGAGCTTTATCACAGTAATATTATACTGATGGGTAAAGTAAGTATTCATCACTGGCAAAATGTGCTTGTTGTGCTTACTACTCCCATTGAATGTCGTTTAGATGTCACAACAAATGCCCACAAACTGATTGGTTAAACCCATTGAGTTGAGCTGCGCATAGGTTGGCGGCTATGAAACCAACTCCTTGAGGGTCGGTTTGAAATGTTCCAAGTCGAGGACCTCGAGTGTCCTATAGAGACTTGCATTAAGTATTGCATTCACTGGGTGAGTGCCGAGTTTCATCGGTGCCAGACGTAGGTCGTCTATGCAATTTTAGTGGGTTAGTTGGCTAGGTAGTCGACTGACTGAACTGACTCGCGGGAATCGTCATACGGAAGCCTTGGAGGCTTGGTCGGTATGACTGAAATTCCCGGTTCCGATAGTACAGGATAAGTCCTCGAACTTGAGGAATCATGGCAGTCGCATGCATATGAAGGTTGTATCTTGGATCTGGCGAGAGGTGACCGTGTCTTTGATATGGTCATTATAAGCCTTGTCCAGTGCAGTTGGAGTATGTAGTGAGGACGGTAGATTCCAATAGAGAATCTGTCCCCTGTCAGTATTTGACAGCTATGTCTCCTATGCGCTCTGAGATGGTTTCAACTCATTAAGTCTACGGCCGCGATTGGTCGAGTAGGGAAAGGTTCCCTATGTCGATCAATAGAGTAAACGCGTCTTGAGTTTGTAGCATAGTTGCCTAGTCCAGGATAGGAACCGACACCCAATTACATGCCCTAGACTAAGGCCGGGAGATGGTCGATGGAAGGACTGTACCTGTATGGAATTCGGAGCTTAAATGTTGACGCCAACATTCACCTAGTCTCTAGTGCCATAGACCGTTGCTAGACGGCCACCCATGGTAACGGGCATTTCTGATTAATGGTTAATCAGAAATAATTAATTAAATTGGATTTAATTAATTAATTGTGTTGGACACAAACCCAACTCTAGCTGATGGTGAACCTAAAGAGTCACACACAAATCACTATGAAAGTAGTGGAATTAATTTGGAATTAATTCTGGAAGAAGTGAATTAATTTAATTGGATTAAATTAATTCAAGCAGAATATAAATGATTGGATCATTTATTGGGAAAATCCATTGGATGGATGGCCCAAGAATTAATTAATTGGATTAATTAATTTTGGGCTTAATACCATTAAATTAATTGGATTAATTTATTGGATTTCGTTTAATTAATTAATTAGATCAATTAATTAGTGTTTGAGCTTATGTTTATTTAATCGGATTAAATAAACTTTTGGATTTCAATAAGGTTTAAAATTAATTGGATTAATTTAAAACCCATGGATCACTTGATTTAATTTGATTAAATCAAGACCGGTCAAAACCGGTCCATGACTTGAAATCAAAGCTCAAAGGTTTAATGCAAGTTTAAGAGGAGTTGAAAGTCCTCCATGTAAGCAATGATGTGGCTTGCCATGATGGCTAGGTGGTCCACATATTGTGCTAACATGGTTGGAGGTTGAGTACAAGTTGTGCATTAGTGTGTGTAGGTGGTTTTAGAAACTACCTACAACTACACAACACATGTATACACTTTTCAACTCCCTAATTTGCACTCTCTACCACACAAGCCACGAAATTTTTAGCTTTTTTCTCCTTATTTTGAGTTCTTTTTGAATTGGATTCAAGGTGAGAACATGAGAAATACGTATACACTAATCAATAGTGTAATACGTTTTTCGTTTCTTCCTTGATCTAGCTTCTACCTAGCAGTAGATGTAGATTTGCTTCCATTGCTGTGGTGTGGACAAATTAGAGGGGTTATAATTTTAATCCTAAGGTGAACGGAAAAGGAACGAAGAGAGAATCAAAGCTTGTTGCTGTTGTACATGTGAAACAAAAAAGGTATGTTTCTATTTAAATTATTATACCTTTTTGTTTCCTCCTCTAGCCACATGTTCAAACATATTTTTCTGTATGTTATGATGCTTTTGAATACCCCGAACGCCTGAAAATTCAAAGGGAACACCCCTTTGAAATCAAAGACATGATTTTTTCAGTGGTATCAGAGCCCGGTTCGGTGTTGTGGCTTTAGGAATAACATGTTTTTATGTGATGAGCATATTCAACATGTTTAATTTGCTTTTGAAAAGCATGTTTTACGATTTTAAGCATGATTATGTGTTTAGAAGAATATGTGTTAATTTTGCTTTTCATTATGGATATCCATGCATTTTTTGAAAATTGAATTTTCTGTAAATGCATGTTTTAGTTTCAGTTTTAATGCAGATATTTTAAAAAAAAAATGGGTTCAAAACAGTGCAGCCAGCAGCAGCTACCGGCCGCACAGTGCCGCGCGCGGCCGGCAGTGCTGCCGACCGGCCGATTTCGAACGGCTGGTCCGTTTTTGCCATTTTTTACCTGGAAAATTGGATTTTCCACATTTCTGCATATTTTCTAAAATGATTAACTTTGGCTAATTTTAATTTTAGTTAAATTATATTTTTTCTAAAATTAAATTGTGCCTTAGATTAATTTGGAAATGGTTTCCAAACAAAAAAAATATTTTTTGGTACATTGAATGTATGATACTTGATATCCATTTTTAATTGCATTATTAACATATATATTTCTGCATATTATTATGTTGTTGTTTATGATATTGGATATCATTTTTATAAATGCATTGGATGTATTTATTTGTTGGCCATGTTTATATTTGATATAAATGTGTTTTAATTGTTTATTGGATAAACAATGGGGATGATCACAAAGCCCATGCCCCTTACGTATGGTTTAATTTTTGTTGGGTGAGGCCTGCATGCCTCTTTGTTTTATTATTCTCTTTCTCTCTCTCGTTTTTAGCCTTGAAATAATAAGGCTTGCTTTCTCCCTCCTTTTGTACTCCCCCCAACTTCTGATTGGGGTTTCTTATTTAAGTTGTAATGAGTGTAGTTAGGAGTGAGGTTTTATTTATTTTGTAATAAATTGTAAGGAAGCATTTTCATGGCGATGGAGGCGCAAGAAGAGGCCTGTTGGACGGAGCCCACGATGGAGAGTCCAAAGAATGAAGAGGTGTTACAAGGCCTATTAGAATGATAATGGGTTAAAATTTTGTAATAGTGTAGGCTACCCTAGATTGACCATAGATCCACTGCGGGCTCAGTGGATCACATAGGATTGGGCTTGTGATCATCCAACAGGGGCGTGCTAGGCTTATTTTGCATGTGGTGTATGTTTTAATATTTGATGTATGATGTGTTTGGAATGCATCCTTTATATTCAATGTTAAAACTCGAGCATGCAAAACTTTCTTAATGATGAGGTCTCGGTCACAAATAAATTTAACTCTCACTTGGATGGTCCAAGTAAATATTAGGTCCACTAATGGATTAAAAAGTCAAATGGTTTGATTTAAATCCAACCCTTCCATCCATAGCAATGTAGTGAGGAAGCTACTTTCACCCATTCGTGGTCTCACGAGTCGTGGCACGTTTGGAATGAAAGAAAGCTGCGCTATTGTTATGAACAAAGGAATATGCTCCTATTTCCCTGTCTCACGAGTCGTGGGGGGTGATAGTTGAGATATTCATTTGGTTGATGGGTCGGGCCTAACACTGAGTAAATGATTCGCTTGGAGTCCTCGGGATAATGTGAAGAGGCGAGGCAAAATTACTTGGGGATCTCATTGGATGAGATGGTATGGTTACCTCCCACAAAGCCTTTTTCTGTGTGAATCGTAAAAGCGGGGCATGGACAATTGCGTTTGTGGACCTTAAGCCACTAGGTAATGGTTTCCCGGAACCCTATTTGAGAGTGATGGGCTTCGGAAAAATAGTGGGAGGGGTTAATGACTAAAGACCAAGTCTTAACTTGAACATAATATTACTATAATCTACTTAATATTTTTCTGTTTACATTTTGAATGTATATATCTAAAAATCCACTAACGCCAATACTAGAGGCTAATATGTTTAATGGAACAAACTACAACGACTGGCTGCGAAATCTTAAGCTAGTCTTAGATTTCAAAAACCAAACTTACATTCTGGATAAGGATCTTCCTCAGGCCTTGCCGGATGGGTCAATGCCTCAAGAACACTTGGCGTTCGATAAGATGCATGCTGACCACCGGCAGGTCCGCAACATCGTACTGGCCTCGATGACTAACGAGATCTAGAAGCAGTACGATAGGCTAGATGATGTTGGCTCGATTATGCTTCATTTGCAAGATATCAATGCGGTCTCGGACCGGCAAGTTAGATACGCTGCAACGAAGGCATTCTTCGGAGCTAAGATGACAGAAGGGTCGTCTGTACAAGAGTATGGAGTGATGATGCTATCCCTTGTGGAGAAGCTCAAAGACCTCCAAGCTAATCTTGAAAAAGAAACGTACATCGACGTGATCCTTCAGTCTCTTTCTACCTCCTTCGACCAATTTATTGTCGACTTGATAAATATGTTGGTCCAGTACGAGGCAACGATTGAAGTATCTGCACCGGCGGTACTAGTGGGAGAGGCTTTGACCTCAGAAGCGAAAGGCAAGGGTGTCGGACGCTGGAAGAGAAAGAAAGCTAAGACAACATCAGCCACTGCTAGCACTTCGAGTGATCCTGTTACACCGCTGGGCGGAGGTAAAGGAAAGAGGAAGAGGGTTTGGCGGTCAAAGTCATAGATTCCAAACGATGTGTGCATTAACTGCCGCGAAAAGGGACATTGGAAGAGGGAGTGTCCTAAGCTCCTCTCCAATGAAGGTACATTTGAATTGAGTACCAACATGATTATTGTTCTACTCTTTGGTATTGGATACCAGTTAATCATAATCTGCGAATGGTTTGCAGATGGTTATGAGTAGAAAGCCCAGACAGGTCCTAAGGCTTAGCGATGGCAGGGCCATTGCTGCAAAGACTAGGGACTAGTTAGGCTTAGCATAGCAGTGATCATGTTAGGATAGAGTTTGAAAGGAAATATGTAACTTGGCATGATCGAAGTATGTTTTATGTACAGTTGGACAGTTTTTAAATTACATACGTTTGATCAATAAAATTGCTTTATTTGACAAAGAATGACTATTCTTGTCTGCCAGGTGGGATACATAATTATCCTTAAACATTATCCCATATATGGATTATGAGTACTCAAATCAAATGATTAAAATGGATAATCAAGATAAACTTACGAATTTGGCATCCATAGCTAAGGTGGTTTTTCCTTTAGTTAAGGACGAGGAAGTTGGAAGATTCAAAGAGTCTAGCAATAGACAATTTGAGTCGACTAGCTTACAAGTCCTCTCTGAGATGGAAAGACTGTAAGGCTTCTTTGTTGGACAAAATGGGCTTGCCAAAAGTCTATCGGATTGGATCTATTTAGACATTCGTAGGTTACTGAATACACAGTACCAGAAGAGGGTTCACAAGTCTAAGGACCTTGTATAGGTTTGGGGAATTAGACTTGGAGTGGTGAACCAAGCTGATTGAAATTAAACCTCTCGATTAGATCGAAGGGGCGTGTATTTAGTACGAGTTCTTGAATATCCAGATGAGAATGGAATTCTCACTCAGTGGAATTGTTCCTGTAAGGAGTATGGTTGAACGGTCTCTGATAAGGGAGAAATCGAACCTTGTTAGACTTGGTTCGATCGGGGTTTCACTGGATTACCTTAAACCGTCTAGACATGGGCTTGAAAGGTTGCCAAGTTGAGAAACATGGCATTTTCTAATAGTCATGATCTAGTTGCCATATAGGTTATGGTTTGGCAAGCCTGCATCCTACAAAGTTCTTGAGTACATGGGATGGTCCTACATACGTCAAGGGACTAGTGGGAGACAAATTAGACTAGGTGTTTGATTTGTGCAGGTTTAATGTAGAATAATGCAAACATCATTTGTTATTACATTATTCCACTGACTATATTCCAGTCCTCCTAGGGATAACCAAAATACCTTAGTAACTTGAGAGGCATAGGTTTCTGGGCCTATCCGGTCAATTGGATTATCATCCAAAAAGAGACAAGGAGAGGCGATGTTGGACATCGGGTTTGGATCAATGGCTTAGAAGCTATTGGATCCGTCCTGAAAATTCAAACTGGGTTTGAAATTTTGTGTAACTGAAATATTCAATTTGACGAGTTCCTAAGGAGTATGAATCGATCAGTAACAGGCTTTAGGGTCATGGGAGGATAGTTTTGTTCCAAGTCTTTAGTGTGTAATGTCTTATTCATTTGGAATGAATTTAAGATATTAGGAAACACTGAAACACGAGCGTTATTCATGCACTTCTCCATTATAGGAATTGGATTCCTATATACAGGTTAAGCTGTTCAAGACTCAGTCACGCTATACTGATGAGAAAGCTTAGATGTTTGAAATCCCCTACGTCTTTGCCTTAGGCAGCATGAAAATGTTGCTCGTGCATTGGGCTTGATGTTGTGTATGCTTTGGGCATAACAACTGTTATTGGGCTTGTGCCGAGAAGGCAGTAGACACTGTTGAGAATATCTTTAATGCCTGAATAAGGATTAAAGAAGTGTTCTTCATGCACATTTTGTGGAGGGTTGATTCTGGAAGGCTATAGCAATACTAGCTTCCAGAATCATGTGAATAACATTTAGTCTCAATATGTATGTACATATGGACTTAATGGTGAGTGTGGTAGCTTGGAAAGGTTTCAAGCAGGATATCATGACATGTCATTATGAAAGTCGAATGTATGGCGACTTTGGAAGTCGATTCTAGAAAGTGGTTTGGATTGAAAACCGCATCCATAGGATGGATGTGGTGCCTAGCATGGCCGAGCCAGTAGTTGCCTTGGAGGCGAACAACTAGGCTTTGGCAAAAGCTTTTGGGCTCGAGATCTCATCACGGACTTATGGAAAATTCTTAGACAACCACCATTTGCAGGCAGCAATGGTAGGAAGAGGTGACACGGTTGGACCATGTCACTTCGGTAGAGAAATATAATAGACCCACGAGACCAAGCCAGTATCGTAGATTGCTCATGCTCAGAAGGTTCTGAGCAACATGGGTAATTGGCTTTTTGGTCAAGTGGGAGATTGTTAGAATAGGTGACCAGAAAGTCAATTAGATTGGTTGTTCTGGGAACTATTCGTCGATCTTTATCACAGTAATATTATACTGATGGATAAAGTAAGTATTCATCACTGGCAAAATGTGTTTGTTGTTCTTACTACTCACATTGAATGCCGTTTCAATGTCACAACAAATGACCACAGACTGATTGGTTAAACCCATTGAGTTGAGCTGCGCATAGGTTGGCGGCTATGAAACCAACTCCTTGAGGGTCGGTCTGAAACGTTCCAAGTCGAGGAACTCAGGACTGGGCCTCGAGTCTCCTATAGAGACTTGCACTAAGTATTGCATTCACTGGGTGAGGGCCGAGTTTTATCGGTGCCAGACATAGGTCGTCTATGCAATTTTAGTGGGTTAGTTGGCAAGGTAGTCGACTGACTGAACTGACTCGCGGGAATCGTCATATGGAAGCCTTGGAGGCTTGGTCGGTATGACTGAAAATCCCGATTCTGATAGTACGGGATTAGTCCTCGAACTTGAGGAATCATGGCAGTCGCATGCATATGAAGGTTGTATCTTGGATCTGGCGAGAGGTGACTGTGTCTTTGATATGGTCATTATAAGCCTTGTCCAGTGGAGTTGGAGTATGTAGTGAGAACGGTGGATTCCAATAGAGAATCTGTACCCTGTCAGTATTTGACAGCTATATCTCCTATGTGCTCTGAGATGGTTTTGACTCATTAAGTCTACGGCCGTAGCGATTGGTCGAGTAGGGAATGGTTCCCTAGCTCGATCAATAGAGTAAACGCGTCTTGAGTTTGCAGCATAGTTTCCTAGTCTAGGATGGGAACCGACACCCAATTCCATGCCCTAGACTAAGGCCGGGAGATGGTCGACAGAAGGACTGTACCTGTGTGGAAGTCAGAGCTTAAATGTTCACGACAACATTCACCTAGTCTCTAGTGCCATGGACCGTTGCTAGACGGCCACCCATGGTAACGGGCATTTCTGATTAATGGTTAATCAGAAATAATTAATTAAATTGGATTTAATTAATCAATTGTGTTGGACACAAACCCAACTCTAGCTGAGGGTGAACCTAATGAGTCACACACAAATCACTATGAAAGTAGTGGAATTAATTTGGAATTAATTCTGGATGAAGTGAATTAATTTAATTGGATTAAATTAATTCAAGGAGAATATAAATGATTGAATCATTTATTGGGAAAATCCATTGGATGGATGGCCCATGAATTAATTAATTGGATTAATTAATTTTGGGCTTAATACCTTTAAATTAATTGGATTAATTTATTGGATTTCGTTTAATTAATTGATTGGATCAATTAATTAGTGTTTGAGCTTATGTTTATTTAATTGGATTAAAAAACTTTTGAATTTCAATAAGGTTTAAAATTAATTGGATTAATTTAAAACCCATGGATCACTTGATTTAATTTGATTAAATCAAGACCAGTTAAAACCAGTCCATGACTTGAAATCAAAGCTCAAAGGTTTGATGCAAGTTTAAGAGGAGTTGAAAGTCCTATGTAAGCAATGATGTGGCTTGCCATGATGGCTAGGTGGTCCACATATTGTGCTAACATGGTTGGAGGTTGAGTACAAGTTGTGCATTAGTGTGTGTAGGTGGTTTTGGAAACTACCTACAACTACACAACACATGTATACACTTTTCGACTCCCTAACTTGCACTCTCTAGCACACAAGCCACGAAATTTCCTGCTTTTTTCTCCTTCTTTTGAGTTCTCTTTGAATTGGATTCGAGATGAGAACAAGAGAAATACGTATACACTAATCAATAGTGTAATACATTTTTCATTTCTTCCTTGATCTAGCTTCTACCTAACAGTAGATGTAGATTTGCTTCCATTTTTGTGGTGTGGACAAATTAGAGGGGTTCTAATTTGAATTCTAAGGTGAACGGAAAAGGAATGAAGAGAGAATCAAAGCTTGTTGACGTTGTACATGGGAAACGAAAAAGGTATGTTTCTATTTAAATTATTGTACCTTTTTGTTTCTTCCTCTAGCCACATGTTCAAGCATATGTTTTTTGTATGTTATGATGCTTTTGAATACACCGAACGCCCGGGAATTCAAAGGGAACACCCCTTTGAAATTATTTATAAATTTATTTTATTTTATGCTTCCGCCGCATTCCCGGGCCGTACCGATTCTTTCAGGTGATGTCTCCTATGCGCTCTAAGATGGTTTAGACTCTGAAAGTCTATGGCCATAGCTATTGATTGAGTAGGAAAGGATTTTGTACGTCGATCAATAAAGTAAACGCGTCTCGCGTATGAAGCATAGTTGCCTAGTCAAGGATGAGAACCGACGCCCAATTTCGTACCCTATAATAAGGCCGGGAGACGGTCGACAGTAGGATCGTACCCATACGGAATCGGCGCCTAAATATTCACGCCAACATTCACCTAGTCTCTAGTGCAATGGACCGTTTCTAGACAGCCACCCATGGTGATGGACTCCTGTTGGACGCGAGCCCAAGTCTAACTGAGGGTGAACCTAAAGGGTCACACACAAATCACTGAGGAGGTGAAGGAATTGATTTGGAGTCAATTTCAGATGATGATAAGTAATTGGATTACGTATGGGTTGTCCATTGGATGGACAGGCCGGTATTGTATCAGGCCCTCGTTTTATCAGTAAATGGGATTTATCCATTAAGTAGAGAATTGAAGCTTGAATCTTTTAATTGGATTAAAAGATCAATGGGAATTATTTAATTGTACCATGAATTAAATATGATTTAAGTCTTAGGCTTGTAATTTGATTACAATAAGATCCGGTCCATTAAATCTTGGCCCACGAGAGGTGTTAATTTCACTTTTTGGAATTAGAAGAAGTTGGACTTCTTCTAAAAATTACTTCTTTTGGAAGTACTAAAATTGGCCATGAAGGCCTTTGATGACATGTTGACTTGTCTCTTTTGGAAAGAGACAAATCAATTCCAATCAAGCCTCTAATCATACCTTATGAAATGGTAGGCTTGATTGATGATTAATGGGGATTGATTGGAATGTATCTAGACATCCTTGGATGAACCTAGACACATTCCAATAATCACATTAATAAAGTAAATATATATATATATGTGTGTGTGTATATACTATCATCAAAGGCAAGAGTTTTATTATTCATCTTTTTCTAGGAAAAAGATGAACACTCTCTACATCCTCTCATTCTACTATCTAAATCCTCTTTGTTGCTTCAGTGATCTAGGATCAATTGAAGAACAAAGTAAGATCAAGAAGGAACACTAATTTGATAGTATAATCCATTCTTCGATTCATCCTCTAGATCCGTTTTTCTCTAGCAAGAAAACGTGATCTCTCCTGGTGTAGTATGGACTACGTTAGAGGGTCTCTACGTTGGAACTTAGCGTGGACGAACGTCGGGAGGAAGGAACGCGTGTAGTCGATCGAAATACAAAATCGAGAAAGGTATTCGGATTTACGTTCATGCTCTCGATTTCTTCTTTATTCTATAGCCATGAACTCTTGTTTATTTAATATGTTTATATTCTGCGTTTATACACAAATAGCCCGGGAACATTCAAGGATACACCCCTTGAACGCGATTTAACTTCTTTTATTCCGCACATTTTTTTATCTCCACCGCGCTTCTGCCGCGTTCCCGGGCTGATCCGCTTTCCTTCAAGTGGTATCAGAGCCTGGATCGGTGTATGTGGCTATAGACTACATGTTTTACGTGTGCAAACATGTTCAACGTATTTAGATCGGCTTAAAAAACATGTATTTATTGCTTTTACTTTTCATAATTATTTGTCAAATTTTGCATGTTTAATTATGTTGATTAATCATGGATATTTGGGTGATTTTAGAAATTTGGATTTCTTGAAATTTGGGTATTTGTTTCAATTTTTTATGTGCAGAATAAAAAAAAAATATACAGCAGCAGCAGCCGCGCGCAGACAGGGCGCCCACACGCCCAGGCGTGTAGGGCACGCGTGCGGGTGCACGAGGCAGTCGTGCGCGTTGGGCGCTGCCGACTGCGCGCGCCTGCCCGTGCGCGCGGGCGCTTCCTGCCGCGCACACTGGGCGTGCGCCCAGCACAGGTAGTGACGCTTGTGCGCGCGCGCACAAGCGGTTGCGCGGCTCCTAGCACGACCGAATTGTCGGGCCATTTTTTGGAAAATTTAATTTTCTGGTATTCTGCATATTTTTTTCTGAAATATTTAGTTGATGGTTGATTTAATTTTAGTTGAGAATGACTTTTCCTAAAATTAAATAGCCTTATATTATTTGAAAATGGTTTCCAAACAAATCAAAAATAAAATGTACATGGGTTGTACGAGGTTTCTAATATCCATTTTTAATTGTATTTTTTACATGTATTTTTCTGCATTTAATGATGTTATGGAATGATATTGGATATCATTGAATTTAATACATAGTTTGTATTATTTGGAGAATGATTATATTGTTTATGTAATTATGTTGTGTTTTGTTAATTGGATTAACAAATGATGATCACGAAGCCCATTGACCTGTGTATGGTTTTGAATTCCTTTTGGGTGGGGCCTGCGTGCCTCTTGTTTTAGGACTATTATCTCCCACTTTCGCCTCATGATATTAAGGCTTGTCTTTTTTCCTTTTATTTCCCATGTATTCCATTTCTCTTGTAATGAGACTAGTTAGGAATTTTTTGGTGAGGTTTTACATTTTATGTATAATATGGCATGCCCATGGAGAAAAAAGGAGGCCTACGTTAGACGAAGGCCCAAGGTGAGACATCAAGGTGAAACAAGTTGAGTAGAAGGTCATTGGCATGACATTGAGTTAATTTGTTGTAAGAGTGTAGGACCACCCTAGACAGACCATAGACTCACTCCGGGATCAGTGGGTCGCATAGGTTGGGCTCGTGATCATCCAATAGGGGTATGCTAGATTTACGTGCATGCGATGCATTTATTTAAATGCTTTATAGTATTGGATATTTATGAATGCAAAATATTAATATGATGAGGTCTCGGTCAATAATTTCAAACTCTCACTTGGTTGGACCAAGTTGAAATATTAGGCCCATGATGGACTTGGATCACAATGGTTTTGATCTGTCCAAGCCTTCCATCCATAGCAATGTCGTGAGGAAGCTACCGCTACCCAAGTGTGGTCTCACGAGTCGTGGCATATTTGGAATGGAGAAAAGTTGCACCGTTGTTGTGAACAAAGAGTACGCTCATTGTTTCTCTATCTCATGAGTCGTGGGAGGCGACAGTTGAGGTATGATTTGGGTATGGGTTGGGCCTAACATCGAGTAGCATGATTCGCTTGGAGTCCTCGAGATCACGTGAAGAGGTGAGGCAGAATATCTTGTGAATCTCATCGGATGAGAATTGTATTGGATACCTCCCACAAGGCTTTTCCCATGTGAATCGTAAAAGTGGAGCATGGACAATTGCACTTGTGGATCCCAAGCCCACTAGGAAATGGTTTTTCAAAATCCCATTTGAGAGTGATGGGCTTTCGTAGAAATAGTGGGAGGGGTTAATGACTAAATGACCAAGTCTTAACTTGCACATAATATTATTATAATCTACAGAATGTTTTTCTGTTTAACTGTTGATGTCTAAGAATCCACTAACCCTTACACTTGAGACTAATAAGTCTAATGGAATGTATTACCATGCCTGGCTGTGAAATCTTAAGATGGTCTTAAATTTCAAAGAACCAGACTTATATTTTAGATAAGGTTTTTCCTCAGGCCTTGTCGGAAGCGTCATCGCCCAAAGAACGTTTGACGTTCAAGAAGAGGCTTGATGACAACTGGAATTCCGCCGCATCATACTTGCATTCATTAATAGTGAGATCCAGAAGCAGTATGATAGGCTGGAGGATGTTGGCTCGATGATGCTTCGATTGCAGCAAGTCTATGCGGTCCTAAACCGATATGTTAGATATGTTTGGAAGGCATTCTTCAGAGCGAAGATGATAGAAAGATCGTCGGTACAAGAGCATGGAGTGATGATGCTATCCCTTATGGAAAAGCTCGAAGACCTCTAAGCTGATCTCGAAAGAGAGATGTACATCGACGTGATCCTTCAGTATCTTCTCCCCTCACTCGACCCATTTATAGTCAACTACAACATGAGTGGGCTTGAGACGGACCTTCATGAGTTGGTAAAAATGTTGGTCCAGTACAAGGCAACGATTGGAAAATCTACGCCGACGGTACTAGTGAGGAGGCTTCGACCTCTGAAGCGAAAGGCAAGGGTGCCAGACACAGGAAGAAGAAGAAGGATAAGACAATATCAGCCGCTGCCAGCACTTTGAATGCTCCTGTTACACCACTGGGCAGCGGTAAAGGACAGAGGAAAAGGGTTCGGCAGTCAGAGGTTCCGAATGATGTTTGCATTAACTATGAGAAAAGAGACATTGGAAGAGGGAGTTTCCTAAAGCCCCTCTCCAATAAAGGTGACATTTGAACTGAGTATCAACATGATCACTGTTCTGTTCTTTGGTATTGGATACCACTCATTCATAACCGCTGAATGGTTCATAGGTGATGATAAGGAATAGAAAGCTAAGACGGACGATCCTTAGGTCTAGCAATGGTAGAACTGTTGTTGTAAGACTAAGACTAGTTATGCTTAGTAGTGATCATCTTAAGATTGTGTCTGTGGGAATTATGTCACCTAGCATGGTCAAAATATGTTCCCTTTATTGTTGGACAATTTTGGATACAATAATTTTATCAATAAAATTATTTTTATTTGACAAAGAATGACGATTCTTGTATACTAGGTTTGGTACATAAACACTTGACACTGTCCCATAATTGCATTATGAGTACTCAAAACAAATGACCTAAATGGATACAATTAAGATGAACTTATGGATTTGGCATCCATGGCTAGGTCAGTTTCCTTTAGTTAAAGATGAGGAAGTTGGAAGATCCAAAGAGTCTAGCAATAGATGATTTGGATTTGCTGGCTTGCAAATCTTCTCTGAGAAGGAAAAGACTAAAGAGCCATTTTGTTAGACAAAGTGGGCTTGTTGATTGTCTATTGGATTGGATCCAAAATTACTTCTATGGATTACTGAATACATAGGACCAGAAGAGGGTTCACAAGTCTAAGAACCTGTGGTAGGTTCAGGGAATTACAATTGGAGTGATGAACTAAACTGGTCAACCTTCGATTAGATCGAGAGGGTGTGTATTTAGTGGGAGTGTCAATAGCCTATTGGATTAGATCCAAAAAAGATATCTATAAGGTTGCTGAATACACAAGACTAAAGGAGGATTCACAAGTCTAAGAACCTTTGGTAGATTCGGGGTATTAGACTTGGAGTGGTGAATCAAATTGGTCACCTTTTGATTAGATCAAGAGGATATGTATTTAGTGGGGGTCCTCGAATATCCGAATTAGAATGGAATTCTCAATCAGTGAAATTCTTCTTGAAGCGACCAGGTTGAATGGTCTCTAATAAAGGAGAAAACGAAACCTGTTAGACTTGGTTCGTCGGTATTTCACTGAAGTTACCTTAGTCCATCTAGGCATGGACTTGAAAGTTGCTAGGTTGAGAAACATGGCACTTTATTAAAGTCATGATCTAGTTACCATATTGGATATGGTTTGGAAGCCTGTATCCTACAAAGTTTTTGAGTATGTGGGATGGTCCTGCATACTTCAAGGGACTAGTAGGAAGACAGACTAGACTCGGTGTCTAGTTTGTGCAGGTCTAGTACAAAATAATGCAAATATCATGTTATTTACCACTGACTATATTCCAGTCCTCCTAGGGATGAACATAATACCTTAAATACCTGATGGGTACAAGTTTCTGGGTCCGATCGGTCAATTGGAGCATGATCCAAAGGACATAAGGAGAAGCGTTGTTGGACATCGGGATTGGATTAATAACTTGGAGCCGCGGGATCTGCCCTGAAATTCAAACTAGGTTTGAGATTTCATGTAATTGGACCATTCGCTTTGACGAACCCCGTATGACTCAGTCAATAACGAGCATTAGGGTCAGTGGGAGTGTGGTTGTGTTCCGAATGTTAAGTGTGTAACGTCTTATTCATTTGGAATGAAATTCAGATGTTAGGAAACACTAGAAACACGAGCATTGTTCACAAAATTCTCCATGAAAGGAGTTGGATTCCCATTCATAAGGCCAAGCTGTCCAAAACTTAGTCACGATTGACTAATGAGGAAGCTTAGATATTTTACATTCTCTATGTCATAGGTATGTTATTCGGTCCACAGGGCTTGATGTTGTTTATGTATCGTACATAACAATGGATATCGGGTGTGTACCGACGAGGAAATAGACATCAATTGAGAGCAGTCTTTAAGACCTGAATAAGGATTAGAGAAGTGTTCTCGATGCACGATTTATGGAGAGTTGATTCTGGGAGGCTATAGCGATACTAGCTTCTAGAATAATGTGAATAATATTTAGTCTCAATACCTATGTATGTTTGGACTTAATAGTGAGTGTGGTAGCTTGGAAAGGTTCCGAGTAGGATACCATGATGTTTCATCATGAAAGTCAAATATATGCTAACTTTGGAAGTTGTTTCTGGAAAGTGGTTTAGATGAAAATAGCATCAATTGGATGGATGTGGTGCCTATCACGGCCGAGCTAGTAGTTGCATTGGAGGTTGAAAACCGGGCTATGGCTAAAGCCTTTTGGGCCCGAGATCCCATCACAAGATCCATGGAAAATTCTTAGACAACCACAATCAGTAGGGAACCATGGTAGGAAGAGGTGAGATATGGTTGGACCCCATTACCTCGGTAGAAAAATAAAGTAGACCAGTGAGATTGAGCCGGTATTGCAGATTACTCATTCTCAGAAGATTCTGAGAGACATGGGTAATTGGCTTTGAGGTCAAGTGAGAGATTGTTAGAATAGGTGATCAGAAAGCTAGATCGGCGGTTTGGGGAACTATTTCCCAATCTTTATTGATACAACATTATCCTGATGAATAGAGTAAGTATTCATCACTAACATTGTGTTAGTTGTGCTTACTTCCAACAGTGAACTGCGTTTCAATGTCACAACAAATCCTCATGTAGTTAGGCTGCGCATTGGATGGCGGTTATGAAATCAAATTCTGAGGGTTGGTCTGAAACGTTCCATGTCGAGGACCGCGAGACTGAGCATCGAGTGTCCTATTGAGACTTGCACTAAGTATAGCATTCACTGGGTCAGTGCCGAGTTTCATCAATAATGGACGAAGGTCGTCTATGCAATTTTAGTGGGTTAGTTGACAAGGTGGTCGACTGATTGAACTGACTAGGGGGAATCATTGAAAGCCTTGGGTAGGCATGTGGATCGTTCCGGGAATAGCGCGAATGCGGAAGCGCGGTATAATTTAAATTACAAAATTTAAACATGCATAATACATATAAAATTAAAACACGTTCAAGGGGTGTGCCCTTGAAATTCCCGGGTGTTCGGTGTATCTCATGAATTAAAATAAACATGTATAACAATCATGGAGGCCATAGGATTTGAAAAAAAATAAAAGAGAGGATGAAAACTTAAACCGGAACCTACCGATTCGTCGTTTTCCTCTTCTATCCGGTACTCGCGTTGTTCCCCGATTTGCTCCAAGATCTCGTATGTGAGACCCTCTAAATTGTGACACGCAATCCCCCCACGTATCTTGTACTTCGTGCTAGCGAACGAACAAGTATTTTGGAGAGGACGGATCAATCACACGTTATTATTTAACGGGATTAATCCTCCTTTGTTCAATTGTTAACACAAAAGAACAAGAAATAATTCTTGGAAAGAGAGGAGAGAGGCGGACGAGAGAGGGGAGAGGTGCACGAATTTTAGTGTGTGTGTGTGTGTGTGTGTGTGTTGAAGATTCATCATCACTCTTAAGGTGAGGGCTAGGAATATATATAGAGGAGGAGTTTAATCCTCTTCAAACTCTAACTCTAGGAAGACTAATTTGACTAGGATTTTGACCTAATCAAAGTCCTAGTCAAAGTAGTAATTTGACCTAGTCAAATTAATCCTACCCATCCATCTCTCCTTTTTAATCTCAACCATCCATTTAATTTAATGGAATATTTAAATCCTATTTAAATATTCCAAGGGCAATAAATAAATATATTAAATATAAATATTTATTCTAAACCCATTAAATTAATTTTCTAATATATCTAATTTATTAGATAAATCCCTTTTATCTAATAAAAGGAATTAATTCTTTCCAAGAAAATTAAGGACCCGATTAAATCCAATTTAATCATTCCATTTCTCCAAATATTTAATTCTAAATAAAATACTTTAATGTGTGCCGATTGTGTGTGGCTCTTTAGGTTCACCTTCAGCCAGACTTGGTCGGATTCCTAGATTCCGCCCGCTACCATGGGTGGCCATCTAGCAACGATCCATGGCACTAGAAACTAGGTGAATATACGGGGATGAACATTTAGGCTCTAACAGTACACTTGTCCTTCCGTCTACGGTCTCACTACTTAGGGTCTAGGGCACGAAAAATGCAGGTACCCATTTTGGACCTAAGTGTCGGCCTGTCCTTTACTAAACGCCGCAAGGAAAACCTTCCCTTCTGTTCAGTTACTGTGGCCACAGATTTTAGGGACAAGAGACAGAGCATTTGTGAGACTCAACTATCAATACCTTTTGACAGGAGACAAATCCTTTCATGGAAACTACTGTCACTCTGTACATCGGAACTGCACTAGACATGGCTTATGACTACTCAAGTGCTTCTTGGCAATCTCTCACCATATCTAAGATACAACCATGATATACAGGTAAACTCAGCAGTTCCTCAAGTCAAAGGATTTGACCTGTACTGTTGGAACCGAGAACACACGTCATACCTAGCCGACCCTACTCAAGCTCGTATGTAAGACGGTTCCCGCAAGTCACCTCAGTCAGCTGCTCCTTAGCAGGCTAACCCACTAACACTGCTCAAACGACCTTCGTCACCCGTCGATGATATACGACAGCAGATGCTTAGTGCAAGTCTCAAGGGGAATCTCGGTACCCATTGTCGAGATTCCTTGACTTGGAGATTTCCGGACTGATTCGGCGGGACTGATTTCATGGACCTACCTCCAAGTGTAGTCCCAGTCCCCGAAATATGTTTTCAGTCCGTGGGCTTTATCTTTGTAGTGAACAGATATGTACAAAGCAAATAAAGTGAACACAAACAAAGTGAATGCCAAATGAATTTCACTTCTTATTCATTAATAATTTATCAAATCCTTGAAATTGTTCAGACATAAGTTACAATTCGCTTGCCAGGATTGGCAACATGGTCACCTATTGTAACAATCTCCCACTTGACCTTAAAGCCAATCGCTCATATGTCTAATCCACATCTTCTCAAGATGTTGCGTATGAGCGCTTTGCAACATAGGCTTTGTCAGCGGATTTGCTGCTTTGTCTGCTGAGTTGACTCGGTCCATCCGAACGTCACCTCTTCCTAACATTTCTCTTAGAAGATGGTAGCATCTAAGAATGTGTTTGGAACCGTGATGAGATCTCGGTTCCTTTGCTTGCGCTATTGCTCTGTTGTTATCACAAAAGATGACAACGAGCTCGGCGATGCTAGGCACCACACCCAACTCTTGGATGTAGTTTTTCATCCAAACCGCTTCCTTGGCATCTTCTGAAACTGCTATGTATTCGGCCTCAGTGGTGGAATCAGCAGTGGTTGCTTGCTTGGAGCCTGAATACATAACCCGATTGAGACTTGGCATCATCATCATCAGACTAGAAGCTAGCGTCGCTAAAGCCTTCCAGGATCAGTTCTCCATTTCCATAGACTAAGAACATTTCCTTAGTCCTCCTCAGGTACTTAAGGATGCCTTAACAGCATTCCAATGTGCCTCTCCTGCACAAGACTGATATCTGCTGACACTTACAGCGTAAGCAATGTCAGGTCTAGTGCAGTGAACCGCATATTGGGTGTTAACTACGACAGAAGCATAGGGGATGACTTTCATCCTTTCAAGTTCCACATCAGTCTGCGGGGACTGTTTCTTGGATAACTTGATCCCATGCCTCATGGGAAGGAATCCTCGTTTGGAGTTGTCCATTCGAAATCTTTTCAGGACTTTCTCCATATACGAGTTTTGGGTGAGTCCTAACATTCTTTTAGATTTGTCCCTGACAATCTGGATGCCTAGAATGTAGAAGGCTTCACCCAAATCCTTCATGGAAAACTGGGTTGATAACCATGCTTTTGTATCACCCAACATTCTAACATCATTACCTATGAGTAGAATGTCATCCAAATAAAGCACTAGGAACACTATAGAGCTCCCACTGACCTTCTTGTATACACAAGGGTCGGATTCGTTTTTGATGAAGTCATAACCCCGTATTACTTCATCAAAGCGAATGTTCCAGCTTCGGGATGCTTGTTTGAGGCCATAGATGGACTTCTGGAGACGACAAACCTTCTGTTCTTCTCCAGTGACTGTGAAACCCTCCGACTGATCCATATAGATCTCTTCCTCAATGAAACCATTAAGGAAGGCCGTTTTCACGTCAATCTGCCATATCTCATAGTCATACCATGCTGCTATGGCGAGCAGAATCCGAATGGATTTAGCCATGGCTACCGGCAAGTAGGTGTCCTCAAAATCGACCTCGGGTCGTTGAGTGTACCCTTTAGCTACTAGCCTAGCCTTAAAAGTTGTGACTTCTCCATTAACGCCAAGTTTGCGCTTATAGACCCACTTACAGCCAACTGGCTTAACAACTTTCGGTGGGTCTACAAGTCTCCAGACTTGGTTCTCGCTCATGGAGTCCATTTCGATTTTCATGGCCTCAAGCCATTTCCCGGAGTCGATGTCAGACATCGCTTCTCCGTATGTCTTAGGATCGTTATCCAGTAGACTGGTCGTATTTAGAAAGTCATATCTCACTGGAGGTCTGGACTCTCTAGTTGATCTACGGAGAACGGGAACGTCAGTGTTGACTGTGGGCGCTAACTGTATAGGAGTTGGCGGTTCAGGTATCGGGGCTAGCCCTTCCTGAGGTTGTCCTTCATGCCTAGCATGCTGGACTTCTCGAGGTTGGTCAGTCCTTCGGGTATCTATCCTGAATCCTCTAAGTGAGGAATCCACAGCTATCTCTGATGACTGGTTTCCATCACTTGATTCCTCAAGGATCAGTTCATCAGGTTGGATATCCTCTGGAAAGCCTTGTTCCAAGAACACTGCGTTCCTTGAAACAAATACCTTTTATTCCAAGGGGTCATAAAAGTAATAACCTGCAGTTTCTTTAGGGTATCCAATGAACCTGCATAAGCTAGACCTGGATTCTAGCTTATCTCTCACTAACCTCTTGACGTATGCGGGGCTACCCCACACTTTCAAGTAGTTGTAGGACGCAGGCTTGCCGTGCCATATTTCATATGGCGTTTGGTCAATACACTAGTTGGCGTCAAATTTAACAACTTGGCTGTCGTTTCCAATGCGTAGCCCCAAAAGGACAAGGGCAATTTGGTAATACTCATCATGGATCGAACCATGTCTAATAAGGTTTGATTCCTCCTTTCAGAGACACCATTTAACTGTGGTATCTCGGGAGGTGTTCATTCAGATATTATACCATTTTCCTTTAGATAATTAAGGAACTCAATACTAAGGTATTCTCCGCCTCGGTCTGACCGTAGGACTTTAGTTTCGCAGTTGGTTTGGTTCTCAACTTCAAGTCTGAATTCTTTAAACCTCTCAAGAGCTTCAGACTTGTACCGCATCAGGTATACATAATCATACCGTGAATGATCATCGGTGAAGGTTATGAAGTAGGAGAACCCACCTCGGGCCTATGTCCTTAGTGGTTCACATACGTCTGTATGGACCAAGTCCAACAGACCTGTGGCAAGCCTGCTTTGTCCTACAAAGGGCTTCTTGGTCATTTTCCCTCTTAGTCAGGATTCACAAGTTGGTAGTCACTCAAGTCCCCTACCTCTAGGTTCTTTGAATCTACCAATCTTTTCATCCTGTCTTGGGATATGTGACCTAGCCTAGCGTGCCACAGTCGTGTGTTCCCGTCATTATCTATTTTACGTTTATGTTGAAGAGGAGTTTGGGGCACTCCCTCTTCCAATTCCCTTTCTCACGGCAATTAATATATATGTCATATGCCCTCGACTGTTGCTTGGAGACAACCTTCCCTTTTCCTTTGCCTTTCCCTTCTTTGGCAATGGGAACAATCTTAGTGTTTGTAGCTTCTTTGACGGCTTTTCCCTTCCCCTTCTTCCTTTTCCAACGTCCGGCACCCTTGCCTTTCGTCTTGGAAGTTGAAGCACCTCCAAACAATACCGAAGGCGTGGACTTTTTGGTCGTTGCCTCGTATTGCACCAACATATTAATCAACTCATGAATGCCCTTCTTAAGTGCGTTCATGTTATAGTTAACAATAAATTGGTCGAAGGAAGGTGGGAGAGACTAAAGGATCACATCTATGTACGTCTCATTATCGAGGCCTGCCTTTAGGTCCTCGAGCTTTCCACCAGGGTAAGAATTTTAACCCCGTGCTCTTATACAGAGGATCCTTCGGTCATTTTGGTTCCAAAGAACGCCTTAGTCGCGACATACCTAGTATGCCGGTCCGGGACTGCATAGCAATCCTTAAGGCGTGCCATAATGGAAGGGACATCGTCTAGCCTTTTTATATTGCTTCTGAATCTCATTCATCATTGAAGCAAGTATGACGCTACGGACCTTCCGGTTATTCTTATGCCAAGTCTCGAACGTCTCACGTTCTTCTAGCGTGGATCCTTCCGGTAAGGTTCTTGGGAGAGGCTCGTCCATGACGTAGCCTTGGTTCTCGTAATCCAAGACTATCCTGAGATTGCACAACCAGTCGTTGTAATTGGTTCCATTGAATTTGTTGGTCTCAAGTAGGGGTGGCAACGAGTCGAGCTAGATTTTGAAGGGTATGGCTCGAGCTCGTAATTATTTGTATAATTTTTTTTATATTTTTTAATTATTGGTATAATTTTTTAATAAAATTATAGTATTATAAATTATAATAGTATAGAATACGTATATATATAAATTAATTATTAGGACTTGTTAATTTAAAAAATTAGAAGAGATTACAAATAAATATTAAAATATAACATAGAATTTATATGTGTCATATTAAAAAAATTATTAAAACTTACTAAATTATTGATTAAGCTTGTTGATTTCATTATTATTATTATTATTATTATTATTATTATCATCATCATCATCATCATCATCATCATCATCATCTTCATCATCATCATCTTTAGATTAATTCATGGGAATCACTAAGTTTTGACATAAATTTATAAGTAAAATTTATAGTTTGTATAATGTATACTATGTATTTTGATATAAATATAAGACTCACAAATAGATACAAAAATCATAAGTTAATTGTTAGGACTTGTTAATTTAAAAAAGTATAAGAGGTTATGAATAGATATTAAAATATAACATAAAATTTATATGTATCATATTAAATAATTATTTTAAAGAAAATATTAAAATTTACTAAATATTGATTAAGTTTATTTTTATATAAATTATAAGGTTAAATGTATAAATAAAAGTACCAATACCATAGTTTATTATTATCTAAAATAAAATGTATGATATTGATTAATAATTACAATATATGGTCAATTTTGAGTATGAAATTGATAAAGTATTGAATATCAAATTAACATATAAAAATTCTAAACATAAAAGATATATAAAAAATTAAAAAAAAAAAAAAGAAAATTTCGCGAGCCGCTCGCGAGCTTAAGAGATAGAGAGAATTCAGCTCGAGCTCGAGCTCGAAAAACTCAAGCTCGAGTCGAGTTGAAACTCGAGCCGGCTCGCGAGCCGGCTCAACTCGTCTGCCATCCCTAGTCTCAAGTATGGTTGATAGTGGGTTCTTATACATTTTAAAAAACAGAACTCGCGATCAGCAGAATTTAAAAGACGAAGGTTTGATAAATAATTAAACTCTTGGTCTTTAGTCATTTAATGCTCCCACTATTTATACGAAAACACGATACTCTCAAACGTTGTTTTCGGGAAACCTTTTCCTAGTGGGCTTGGGATCCACAGCGAATTTTCCCATACCCCGCTTTTATGATTTGCATGGGAAAAATCCTGTGGGAGGTATGCCATACCATTCTCGTTCCACGCAATTCCCAAGATTATTGCCTCACCCTTTCACATGATCCTGAGGACTCCAAGCGAATCATGCTAATCGGGCGTTAGACCCGACCCAATCAACCGAATCATAGAACCGCTGCTACCTCCACGACTCGTGAGATAGGTAACAGTGGTCTACTTTTCGTTCATGACACAGTGTAACTTCTTTTAAGTACGACAGACGTGCCACGACTCGTGAGACCACGCTATCGACCTAAATTAGCTTCCTCACTATGCCATGGACTGGAAGGCATGGCATTGGTCCAACCAATATGAGAGTTGTAAATGACCGAGATCTCATATGTAAATATAAACACATTCATCCACAATGCGTAAATAAATAAATTGCATCCCAAGTTATATGATACATAAAAAATCATTCATCCATCATAACAGCCACATGCAAAATTAAAGCCTAGCACGACCCTATTGGATGATCACGAGCCTGAATCCTATGCGATCCACTGAGCCCGCAGTGGATCTATGGTCAATCTAGGGTTGGTCCTACACTATTACATTAATAGTAACCCAATATTCATTCTGATGGGCCTTGGTCTCTTTTCTCTTTCATCTCTTCATGGAAATGCCTTGGATCCTCCATTCTGGGCTCTCCATGTGGACCTTCCTTCTTCTACACCAAATACATAAAATAAATCCTCACTCCTATTCTACTCTCATTACATATGTAAAAAGAAACCCCAGCGAAAACTCGGGGGGAGTACATAAGGAGGGAGAAAGAATGCCTTATTATTCCAAGGCAACTAGAAGGGGAGAAGGAGAAAGCAGAAAGAGGCACACAGGCCTAACATAAAATTAAACCATACATTCGGTCTAGGGCTCGTGATCATCCATTTTCATTCAACGCACATAATCATATGATCCAATCACATAAACATATGCTAATATTCCATGATTACCAATCACATCAATCCATGATAAATGAATGCTCTACGTATGAAAAATATGGTGCAACCGGTTGCAATTATTTTTCTCATTTAGGAAGACCCTTCCTCATTATTTGTAGGTAAGTTATCCCCGGATTCCAAATCCAATAAACTTAACCTCCCAAAATAATATTCTTAGAAACCCAATCTTCATTCTGATGGGCCTTGGTCTCTTTTCTCTTTCATCTCTTCATGGAAATGCCTTGGATCCTCCATTCTGGGCTCTCCATGTGGACCTTCCTTCTTCTACACCAAATACATAAAATAAATCCTCACTCCTATTCTACTCTCATTACATATGTAAAAAGAAACCCCAGCGAAAACTCGGGGGGAGTACATAAGGAGGGAGAAAGAATGCCTTATTATTCCAAGGCAACTAGAAGGGGAGAAGGAGAAAGCAGAAAGAGGCACACAGGCCTAACATAAAATTAAACCATACATTCGGTCTAGGGCTCGTGATCATCCATTTTCATTCAACGCACATAATCATATGATCCAATCACATAAACATATGCTAATATTCCATGATTACCAATCACATCAATCCATGATAAATGAATGCTCTATGTATGAAAAATATGGTGCAACCGGTTGCAATTATTTTTCTCATTTAGGAAGACCCTTCCTCATTATTTGTAGGTAAGTTATCCCCAGATTCCAAATCCAATAAACTTAACCTCCCAAAATAATATTCTTAGAAACCCAATCTTCATTCTGATGGGCCTTGGTCTCTTTTCTCTTTCATCTCTTCATGGAAATGCCTTGGATCCTCCATTCTGGGCTCTCCATGTGGACCTTCCTTCTTCTACACCAAATACATAAAATAAATCCTCACTCCTATTCTACTCTCATTACATATGTAAAAAGAAACCCCAGCGAAAACTCGGGGGGAGTACATAAGGAGGGAGAAAGAATGCCTTATTATTCCAAGGCAACTAGAAGGGGAGAAGGAGAAAGCAGAAAGAGGCACACAGGCCTAACATAAAATTAAACCATACATTCGGTCTAGGGCTCGTGATCATCCATTTTCATTCAACGCACATAATCATATGATCCAATCACATAAACATATGCTAATATTCCATGATTACCAATCACATCAATCCATGATAAATGAATGCTCTACGTATGAAAAATATGGTGCAACCGGTTGCAATTATTTTTCTCATTTAGGAAGACCCTTCCTCATTATTTGTAGGTAAGTTATCCCCGGATTCCAAATCCAATAAACTTAACCTCCCAAAATAATATTCTTAGAAACAATGCAAATTTTTTAAACAAAACGAATTTTTCAGAAATAATCCAAAAAATTAATGAATTAAAAATAATGAGAAAAACGATGACGTCAACCGGCTGCTTCCACCGGCAGCAGTGAGCCGGCGCGCAGGCCCAGGCTTACCGGGCGCGCGCGCGCGCAGGCCCCTGCCTGCCTGCGCGCGCGCCTGGTCGGCAGCAGTGCGCACTGTCGCGCGCGCATGCTCCTCTGCCCGCGCGCGCCAGCCTGCCGGCCGCCAGCGTGCGCTTGCCCTACGCAGGTGCACGCGCGCGCACGCGCATCGGGTGTGCCTCCGGGCGCGCGCGCGCAGACACCATTGTCCGCGTGCATCCGCACGGCCCTTCCAGAACGCAACTCGCGCGCGCGCACGAATAGGGCGCGCCTGCCGGGCGCGCGGCCTATCTGGCTGTGTGTACGGGCGCGCGCGCGCGGGCTTCCCTGCCCGCATACGCGCGCGCCCGGCCACCCGCCTATGCCTGTCGCCCGGCTGCGCCACCCGGTAGGACTGGACTGCGCGCGCCATGTGCGCCTGGCGTAGGCGGCCACGCGCAGGCTCCCCTGCCTGCGCGTCCGCCTCGCCTGAGCGCACAGTGCGCGCGGTCAGCCCCCCAGCTGGCCGCGTGCTACGTTTTTCTCCATTTCGTTCGATTCCATAGGCGTGTGGATCGTCCCGGGAATAGCGTGAATGTGGAAGCGCGGTATAATTTAAATTACAAAATTTAAACATGCATAATACGTATAAAATTAAAACACGTTCAAGGGGTGTGCCCTTGAAATTCCCGGGTGTTCGGTGTATCTCATGAATTAAAATAAACATGCATAACAATCATGGAGGCCATTGGATTTGAAAAAAAAATAAAACAGAGGACGAAAACTTAAATCGGAACCTACCGATCCATCGTTTTGCTTTTCTGACCGGTACTCGCGTTGTTCCCCGATTTGCTCCAAGATCTCGTATGTGAGACCCTCTAAATTGTGACACGCGATCCGCCCAGGTATCTTGTACTTCGTGCTAGCGAACGAACAAGTATTTTGGAGAGGATGGATCAATCACACGTTATTATTTAACGAGATTAATCCTCCTTTGTTCAATTGTTAACACAAAAGAACAAGAAACAATTCTTGGAAAGAGAGGAGAGAGGCGGACGAGAGAGAGGGGAGAGGTGCACGAATTTTAGTGTGTGTGTGTGTGTTGAAGATTCATCATCACTCTTAAGGTGAGGGGCTAGGGAAATATATAGAGGAGGAGTTTAATCCTCTTCAAACTCCAACTCTAGGAAGACTAATTTGACTAGGATTTTGATCTAGTCAAAGTAGTAATTTGACCTAGTCAAATTAATCCTAGACATTCATCTCTCCTTTTTAATCTCAACCATCCATTTAATTTAATGGAATATTTAATCATATTTAAACATTCCAAGGGTAATAAATAAATATATTAAATATAAATATTTATTCTAAACCCATTAAATTAATTTTCTAATAAATCTAATTTATTAGATAAATCCCTTTTATCTAATAAAGGGAATTAATTCTTTCCAAGAAAATTAAGGACCCGATTAAATCCAATTTAATCATTCCATTTCATCAAATATTTAATTCTAAATTAAATACTTTAATGTGTGGGGATTGTGTGTAACTCTTTAGGTTCACCTTCAGCAATACTTGGTCGGATTCCTAGAATCCGCCCGCTACCATGGCTGGCCATCTAGCAACGGTCCATGACACTAGAGACTAGGTGAATACACGGGGATGAACATTTAGGCTCTAACAGTACACTTGTCCTTCTGTCTATGGTCTCACTACTTAGGGTCTAGGGCACGGAAAATGCAGGTACCCATTTTGGACCTAAGTGTCGGTCTGTCCTTTACTAAACGCCGCAAGGGAAACCTTCCCTTCTGTTCAGTTACTGTGGCCACAGATTTTAGGGACAAGACACAGAGCATTTGTGAGACTCAACTGTCAATACCTTTTGACAGGAGACAAATCCTTTCTTGAAAACTACTGTCACTCTGTACACCGGAGCTGCACTAGACATGGCTTATGACTACTCAAGTGCTTCTTGGCAATCTCTCACCATATCTAAGATACAACCCTGATATACAGGTAAACTCAGCAGTTCCTCAAGTCAAAGGACTTGACCTGTACTGTTGGAACCGGGAACACACGTCATACCTAACCGACCCTACTCAAGGTCCTCCGTAAGATGGTTCCCGCGAGTCACCTCAGTCAGCTCCTCCTTAGCAGGCTAACCCACTAACACTGCTTAGATGACCTTCGTCACCCGTCGATGAAATACGACAGCAGATGCTTAGTGCAAGTCTCAAGGGGAATCTCGGTACCCATTTTCGAGATTCCTTGACTTGGAGATTTTCGGACTGATTCTGTGGGACTGATTTCATGGACCTACCTCCAAGCGTAGTCCCAGTCCCCGAAATACATTTTCAGTCCGTACGCTTTGTTTGCATAGTGAACAAATATGTACAAAGCAGATAAAGTGAACACAAACAAAGTGAATGCCAAATGAATTTCACTTCTTATTCATTAATAATTTATCAAATCCTTGAAATTGTTCAGACACAGGTTCCAATCTGCCTGCCAAGATTGGCTACATGGTCACCTATTCTAACAATCATCATATGGATGCCTTGGAGGCTTGGTCAGTATGCCTGGAATTTTCAGTTCCGATAGTATGGGATTAGTCCTCAGACTTTAGGAATCATGACAATCACGTGCATACGAAGACTGTATGTTGAATCTGGCGAGAGGTGATCATTCTGTAACATGGTCATTATAAGCCTTGTCCAGTGTAGTTGGAGTATGAAGTGAGGACGGTGGATTACAAGATAGGATCTGTCCGCCGTCAGTATATGACGGTGATCTCTCCTATGCGCTCTGAGATGGTTTAGACTGAAAGTCTATAGCCATAGCAATTGATTGAGTAGGAAAGGATTTCCTATGTCGATTGATAGCGTAAACGCATCTCGGGTATGAAGCATAGTTGTCTAGTCAAGGATGAGAACCGATGCATCTCGGTCCATTAAATCTTGGCCCAAGAGACGTGTTAATTCCACTTTTGGAATTAGAAGAAGTTGGACTTCTTCTAAAAGGGGATGGCCGAAAATTACTTCTTTTGGAAGTACTAAAATTGGCCATGAAGGCCTTTGATGACAAGTTGACTTGTCTCTTTTGGAAAGAGACAAATCAAGTCCAATCAAGCCTCTTTCACTTGGTATGATTAAATCATACCTTATGAAATGGTAGGCTTGATTGATGATTAATGGGGATTGATTGGAATGTATCTAGACATACTTGGATGAACCTAGACACATTCCAATAATCACATTAATAAAGTATATATATGTGTATATACTATCATCAAAGGCAAGAGTTTTATTATTCATCTTTTTCTAGGAAAAAGATGAACACTCTCTACACCCTCTCTCTCTCTACTATCTAAATCCTCTTTGTTGCTTCATTGATCTAGGATCAATTGAAGAACAAAGTAAGATCAAGAAGGAACACTAGTTTGATAGTGTAATCCCTTCTTCGATTCATCCTCTAGATCCGTTTTTCTCTAGCAAGAAAAACGAGATCTCTCCCGGTGTGGTGTGGACTACGTTAGAGGGTCTCTACATGGGACCTAGCATGGACGAATGTCGGGAGGAATCAACGCATGTAGCCGATCGAAATAGAAAATCGAGAAAGGTATTCTGATTTACATTCATGCTCTCGGTTTCTTCTTTATTCTATAGCCACGAACGCTTGTTTATTTTATATGTTATATTCTACGTTTATACACCGATAGCCCGGGAACGTTTAAGGGTACACCCCTTGAACGCGATTTAAATTCTTTTATTCCGCACATTTTTTATCTCCACCGCACTTCCGCCGCGTTCTCGGGCCGATCTGCTTTCTTTCACATAGCACTAGGTAGCCTCTTGCCAAATCTAAGATACTGCCACGGTGTGTGTGTGACCACAATAGCCCCTCAAGTCCGAGACCAAACCCGTACTATTGGAACCGGGATTTCAAGTCATACCGACCAACCCACTCAAGATTTTTCATATGACAACTCCCACGAGTCACCTCAGTCAGCCGACACCCAGCTAGCTAACCCACTAACATTGCATGGACGACCTTCGTCACTTGTCGATGAAATGCGACTGCAATCGCTTAGTGCAAGTCTTAAATGGACTCTCGATACCCTATCTCGAGGTCCTTCAACTTGGAGTATCTCAAACCGATCCACAGATGCTGATTTCATAACCTGCCATCCTATGCACAGTCTAGTTTCTTGGATTAAGGTTTCGGTCTGTGGGTTTTGTTTGCACGTTGAACAGTTTGTAATATAAATCAGTTAAGTGAACAAAAACAAAGAATAAACGCCAAGTATGAATATCACTTTTATTCATGAACTTTATTGAAACACCAAATTGTCAGAAATAGCTTACCTAAGTCTAACAGAATTAGCTTCACGGTCACCTATTCTAACACTTTGTTGGACATGGGTCTGGATAGGGTAAGGCTCTACCTATTAACAGCTCTAAACCTATGACAGGTCCATGCCTAAAGAAGCCATGCTCTATATAGGCACCTCCAAATAAGCATGATAGAAGAACACCCTGCCCATTGACAGCCTTATTAAACTTACGAAGGGTCTATCCCGAAAGAAGTCGTGCTCCCTATAAGCACCTCCAAATAAGCCATGCTCCTTGTAGGTGCCTCCTAATAACCCCTACTCCGAGCAAGCACCCTGAAATAAATCCTGTCTTCTACATAGGCACTAATAGGTTGTGATTCGAACAAGGATCCTCAAATAAGCCTTTTCTTCCACTCAGGCACTAATAAACTCTACTCCACTCAAGCACCATTAAATAAGCCATGTCTTCCATACAGACACTAATAAGCCTTGCTTGGACTAGGCACCCTTAGGTAAACCTTATCTTCCACACAACACTAATAAGTCCTGCTCCGAGTAGGTACACTCAAATAAGCCATGTCCTCCACATAGACACTAATAACCTTTGTTTCAAGTAGTCACCTCAACCAATCCTTGTCTTCCGTAGAGGAACTAATAGACCCTATTCTAAATAAGCAGACTCAACCTCACGTAAATTTTTCCTTTTGCAGGTATCAAGAAAAACACTACTATTAGTAAGCATGCTTCTCCTAGGAAAATCTTTAAAAGCCTACTCCCTAGAGAACCTAGAGGACATCCGATGGAGGTACATCCTGAGGGGCATCCCCGACTAAGTCTGGCTTTTCGCAAGAAGCCAAGTAAAGCCTTCCCTATGACAGGGCTAAAGGTAGTTTTTTACTCATTATGTTATATTCTTAAATTATCATCATAAGTGCAAAACGCAAGCACAAGGGAGTCTCCTCTCCCCCCAACGGTGGCCTAGGGGATATTCCCTCTAAGTATGGGACGCCCCCACTAGAGAGGGCATCGTCCATCATGGACTGGGTAGATCCATATCAGCTCAACACACAATAAATTCCCCCTCAAAACTAAGAGACCCCCATTCGCCTAGTCAATGAAGTATTGACCGTCCTATTTACAATATTTAACCATACAAAGGGTACTAGGTTCCAGTAAAGCTTAAAAAAAGTGAACAGAATAAAAAAACACTATATATGGGTGGCAATCCCCAGAAAGAATAGTAGAAGCATGCATCCATAAGGCAACCAACCTTAACTCATCGAAAATGTGATAAATAACCCTTAGGCCAAACCGGCCTGAAGGGAAATCACTCATAGAAGCTATAAAGAAATAAAGCTAAAATTATTCGAATAGCCACATGTGCCCTCCATTATCCATCCCCAGCATGAGGCATCCAAAAGAGATTCTTTCTGTTTATCTAAAAGGAGGTGGGGGTGGGGACCTTAATTCTCTTTTTTAGGGGGCGACAACAGTCCCTTGCTCCTTGGGAGGGTCCACCACCTCCGCCACCATGCCCTTCACTTTGGGGACTAGGGCGGCAATTGCCTCTACAGATGCCTCCGACAAGTCAAAATACATGATGTCAAGGGAGCCACCTCCTGAGCTGCTTACCCCTCCTCTATCACCGATCGGATTATGCCATCTGGCTCCTCCTTGCTATGGAGCCACCTGCCATATTGTTAATTAAGTTTAACAAGTCGAGAAAAATGAAATAAAGAATGGTCAGAAAACTCGAAAGAAACGGTTGGGAAATGCGTAAATGAGGAATAGAGGGGGAAGGATGGAGTAAGTTTTTCCTAAAATAAAGTGTGAGGGGTAAATGCTTACAATTTTCTTGGAAAAATTAGGTCCACCCATGGATGAATTCCCGTTTCTAGGTCATGGGGACCTCATGCCCTAAAGAATTGCCTTGCGCCATTATGACGTTCTACGTCATAAAGATTCAACCTTAATCTAAAAACATACGGTGCGTTCCAGGGAACCCGCTGAAGATACTACTCTACTAAGTTGGTGAAGCCTCCACTTATAAGAGTCGGAGGGACTGATTTGTGCCCGTAAAGTTAAACCAACCTAAGAAGACCCAAGTAGCCCAAAATCGAGAAGAGGATTGTGCAGGCCTATGGGCCGCCACAGGCCTAGGATTCCTCAGCCAAAGTGCCATGACCAGTGAGGCCAGACCAATAGGCGCCTCTAGAAGGCTTAGGTGGCGTATGCGGGAGATCCCGTAGGCCACAGCAATTTAGGGCCCCCTAGAACTATATAAGCTTCAACATGGACACATAGCAGCTATAGGCGCCAAGCTACAGGCATCCCCATCTAAGAGGTAACCACCAACCCGACAACCCTGGGATTCTGGCAAATAGGAAGACATCTTACCAAGAATTTAGGAGCATCGGCCACAATAGAGGTCTTTATCCTTCCCCCGCAAATTTGACGACTCCATCTGCAATAAGATAACTGACCCCCCGAATTCGAAGGGATTCGCCCCTTATCCTACTGGCCGAGGGGTCACTTATAATTTAGGGCTCCCCAGTGGAAAAGGAAAAATCATTCAATTACACTTACACACAAAAGAACTCACCTCCATTTCAATTAATTTCTTTATTGCTATCAATTTATTTTGTAGGTTGAGCGTCAGAGCGCTAACAATGTATTTGTAGGTTCTCATTTCTAAAACTTGCAAACCAAAACATTTTAAGTTGGATAGTTTGAAATGAGTATTTTCTGCCCACATCACTACAAAAACATTGATTATTCCTTAGACTATAAATCACCACAGTTTAAAACTATAGTAAATCAATTTTAACTAACACACTCAGACAAAACCAATGTGGAGACTTTAGTCTGGACCAAGGCTAATCAATATACCCTATGGTTTTACCCGTGACTAAAATATTTGCCACAGTTTTTAGCTGTAGCAAATATTTTGGCATCGCTTGCACAAAAAACTACTAATAGCCAATGCATAAGCTTAGTTGATTATTATTCCCTATGATTTTACATTTAACCATGATAATTAATTATAGTAAAAAGTATACTTCTTTCGGTGAATCAATAGTGATTTATATCTTTTTATTTAATATTATCATTTTTCATTACAGTATGAAATCTCAAAAAGAATATTTATCAATAATGGTCAATGACATTTTGTTTTATTTTTTCTTGGGAAAAATACAATTTTGGTCCAGTTTCTTAGGGGCGATAGTATTTTTGGTCAAGATCCATTTCAGAATAACGATTCAGAACTGTAATTTTTAAAAAATGGCAATTTTAGTCAAAAAAACCCTAATATGACCGGAATTGCTCACATGGGTCGCACGTGACGTTAAAAATTTGAAAATTTTTCACTATTCCGACCAACTTTTGCATATGTGGATTAAAATAATCTCGTAACCTTTACACCACAACACCATGTTTGTCAAATCACCAATTTTAACCTAAAAGTCATTTTATCCCTAACCACACCCACCAGCCACTTCCAACTACTACCAAAAAAGCGGAAATTCGCACGATTTCATCAAACCGTTGAAAAGCCCAGTCCAAATTGGAAGGGGTTCAGGAAAACCAATTGCTGATGTCATATTCTGGTTATGATAAATCCTAACAGATTGGAATGGTTCATCCGCCCCAAAACCCGCCCCGAATCGTGTCTTCCGGTGTGTAGTCCAACACCCGTTCGAAAATGGTAATAGAAAAAAATTATATTTCTATTTGGAACACATATGCCTTTGTTGGAACAATTTTTGGACTTTTAACATATCGTGTTCCTGAACTTGCCCCTAAAACTGTTTCAAATTGGAACCCAAAGTTGACCGTTCCAACAGCAGATACAAAATGAGACGTTTTTTGGAGTTGTAACAGTAGAAGTTTATAATGAAAATGTTTTAATGCAAATACCATTCCTAATTATGGTACTTATTAAAACTTATTTGGAGTTGCAATGATCGTTCCGAAGTGTTTTCCAATTCGGAATGGGTAACTACATATGATAAAATGCAGTACTAAACCCATTCCAAAAATACTACAATGGCTATAATTTAACGGTTATATTTTATTCCTTTATCCGCGCCTCAACCCGTTCCTAATGAAGCTTTTGTTAGAATAGGTGACCAGAAAGTCAATATGGCTGGTTGTTCTGAGAACTATTCACCAATCTTTGAACGAAAGTAACATTATGTTGATAAATGTAAAAGGATTCATCATTAGCAACGATGAGTTTGTTGCTAGCATTGAACGAGTTTTTCAATGTCATGGCAAATGCCCACAGAACGGACATATGAATCCATGAAGTTGGACTGTGCATAGGTTCATGGAACCAACTTCTGGGCTCGGCCTGAAATACTCCAAATCGAGGACCTCGAGATTGGGTAACGAGGGTCCTATAGAGACTTGCACCAATGATTGCATTTATTGGATGAATATCGTGTTTCATCAGTGACAGACAGTCGACGTATATGCAATATTAGTGGGTTAGTTGACAAGCGTGTCGCTTGACTGAGGTGACTCGCGAGAATTGTCATATGGAAGCCACATGAGCATGGTCGGTATGACTGTACTCCCGGTTCCGGTAGTAGGGGATTAGTCCTCAGACTTGAGGAATCACGGTAGCCGCTTACATATAAAGGTTCTATCTTGGATCTAGAGAGCGGTGATTGTGTCATAAGACATGGTCATCATAAGCCTTGTTTAGTGCAGTCAAAGTACGTAGAGAGGACGGTGGACTCCAAGATAGGATCTGTCCCCTGTCAAAGATTATGACAGCGAGATCTCCTATGTGCTCTGAGATGGTTTAGACTCTCAAAGTCTATGGACATAGTATTTGATTGAGTGGGAAAGGATTTCCTATGTCAATCATAGAGTTAAACCTATCTCAAGTTTGAATATAGATGCCTAGTCAAGAATGGGAACCAACATCCTATTCCATGCCCTAGACTAAGGCGAGGAGACAGGCGACAATAGGATCGTACCTATATGTAACTTGGAGCCTAAATTTTCACACCACATATTCACCTAGTCTCTAGTGTCATTGACCGTTGCTAGAGGGTCACCCATGGTGACGGACTACTTTGGTTATGAGATAAGAAGAAGTAGATCCAATTCTGGCTGAGGGTGAACCTAAAGAATCGCACACGATTCACTAGATATGAAAGAAATTATTTATAATTAATTCCAAGAGGAGGATTAATTTAATGGATTAAATTAAACTTCTTGGATATTTAAGCTTTCATGGATTAATTTGACTAATCGGGCTTAAATTCATAAATTGGATTTACAGATTTAATGAGCATGGCCATCCGTTTTAATTAGATTAAAAGGATGCAATTAATTAGTGGGCGTGAAATATTACATAGAATTTAATATAAAGTTCATTGGACCTTTGGACTATTTAAAGTAGATTTAAATAAGCCTATTCCATAAAGTTCATTGAGAATGGAAGGACGAGATTTAATCTAGGAATATTGATAACAAGGATTTGACTAGGATAAAATTCTAAATTGATTAAAGTGTGTCTGTTTGGAAGGGGCGTCTTTGTCGCCCTCCCTTGGCGATGGCGATGCCCCTCTAGGCGATGGTCTCTGTCACCATTGAGGCGGCGGTTGGCCATCGCCGCATACCTTATATATAATACATATATATATATGTATATATATATGTGTAATATATAAATATATATGTAATATGTATTATATACTTATATATGTAAATTTTAAATATTGATATATTTTTTTATTTCAAATACATATAATGATAAATATTTTTTATATTAAATAATATAATTTAAATAATTTGGTATATTTTTTATTTTTTATTTAATTAATATATTTATATTATTATTTTAAAATGAAAGAAGAAGAAAAATATTATTTTAAATTTTGAAAAAAATGAATTAAAAAGGATTTAATTCAACAATGTAAATATATAAAAAAAATTACTATTTTATTTTAAATACAAATAATTGTAATTTTAGTAAATAATATAACTTAATTCTTAATTTCACCTTAGCCACTAATGCCATGTCATATGTTATTTTTTTTTAATTAAATCCATGTAATTGCCATGTCATGTACAATTAGCCAATAAAATCACTTCCCCCAATTTAAAATGCCACGTTAGATGCCGATGACGTTTTTCGGCAAGTTTAGATAAAATCCGGCAACAAGTGAACCAGAATTAGCAAATAAAAAAGTTACAGGACTGTTTTGAAACACTAGAAAGATAAAGGACTAAAATTGGAATGGTGATGAAAACACCGAGGGCTTCCAACGAGTTAAACAAATTCAAGATCAATTGCACCAAGACTTAACCATTGGAAGTGGGCCAATGACAAGAGGAAGGTTGAAAAGAATGCAAGAAACAATTCAAGCCCATTCCAACTTAATATTTGCTAATGGGATCAAGTCACAATTGGAGGCCTAACGTGAATGCTTAATTTCGATAATTCAAGCCCAAGGAAGCCCATAATAAGAGCCCAAATTCATCCAAGTGCAGCCAAGTGGTCAAAGAAGACTTCTTAATCACATTCAAAGTGCATTTATCACATACAATGCACCAATTTCGGATTCACATGGAAGACCATAACTTTTACTCGTTTTTGACCAAGAATGCATAGTTTTTAGTCATATTTTGACTAATTATCGAATGTACATCCACCAAGGAGTCACTTGGGGATATGCGTGGTCGATTTGGAAGTGTTTTAGGCCTATAAAAGGCATGTATCAGCATGCAAACGGGAAGAACAAAGAAGAATTTATCTAAGTTTAAGAAATATTGAGAGAGTTCTCATATTTTGGAGAGTTTATATCCTATTTTCAGCTTTAGTGAAGCCTTGCTTTGTCAATCTAGCATATTAGGTTGGTGATTCAAATTCACAAAGCCCCCAATTCGTGCTCGACCCAACTGTGTCGTTGTGTGGATTGGTTTACTCGTGCTCGTGGTTGGTTGAATGTTCTAAGTAGCAGGTCACGTTCAAATAACGTTGGTTGGCAATTTGCATCCCTCAGGTCACGGACTTCTTTATCCATTTCAAGCCTACGTCGTGAAGATCGGGCCACCCATGGTCAATACCACATCATGTGGTATCAGAGCCTTCGGTTGACACGGTAGGTTCCCAAGTTCCCTCTATCTTTTATCTTACACCACCAAGCTTCCGTAACCCATTGTTATCTTTAGTTTTATCTCTATAAAAGAAAACAAAAAAAAAGAAGAGAAAATCTCAAAAAAAAAAAAACAGAAACGAGCAGCAAAAAAAAGAAGAAAAATTCGTACAAAAAAGAAGGCCAGAAAAAAAGTACAAAAGTGAAAAAAAAGGGTCACTTGAAAGGAAAAAAAAAAAACAAAAGAAAGAAAAATCAAATTGTGTTATTTTTTCCTAACTATGCTTTGCTACTATCCTTGTAAGCCAACCGATCTTGATTTCCCAAGTTGTACCTAGCTTCTTTAGACCATTCTCTTGCTATGGGTAAGTTTGAATCGTCCATCTACACATACTTGGTTGAGAAAATAATTGGCATTTGTTTTTGAGTTGCTAGATAAAAGCATCGAGTTTCATAAGTTTTAGATTAGAGTGTTGAGTGTAGTGAGACTATCATTGAGAGTCAAGAGTTGTGAGCTTATTAAGTGAGGAGTGAAACACGAGTGGAAAAATAAAAGAGTGAAACACGAGTGGAAAAATAAAAGAGTGAAATACGAGTGGAAAAATAAAAGAAAGAAAAAAAGAGTGTGGCAAGGATTTGGTGAGGTTCCTATAATTTTATTAAATGGCAGAAAATCGAGATAAAGGAGTTGTTGAAGGAAGTGATGACAACAACTCGGGAGAAACACTACGAGGCGGAGTCGATGCATTCCATATGCAAGCCTTGGTGAGCCACCTTGAGAAGTTTCTTGACCGTAAGTTGGAAGGACTTCATGAAAGATTGGATCAAGTAGAGGATCAAGTTGCCGGTCCACGAGCTACAAATCAAAGACAAACTCCCAATCCACGGCCTCAACATCATGATGAGTATTTGGAGGATACAAGTGGTGAAGATGAATATGAGGACATCCGGGCAAGGAGAGTGAATAGACCAAGAGATAGATCGAGACGGCCTAGAGATGAAGATGGTGGCCTAGGAGGAGTTAAGGTCACAATTCCTTCATTTAAAGGAAAGAGTGATCCCGAAGCATATTTGGAATGGGAGATGCGTGTTGAGCAAATCTTTTCATACCACAAGTACTCGGAGAGTAAAAAGGTCAAACTCGCAGCCCTTGAGTTTACCGATTATGCTCTTGTTTGGTGGGATCAGATGCAAAAGGAACGGGTTAGGAATGGTGAACGTCCTATCACAACATGGGAAGAG
Source organism: Sesamum alatum (assembly GCA_034509735.1). Lineage (NCBI taxonomy): Eukaryota > Viridiplantae > Streptophyta > Magnoliopsida > Lamiales > Pedaliaceae > Sesamum > Sesamum alatum. The sequence goes on from JACGWO010000006.1 coordinate 20,402,781, forward strand.
ATGAGAGCAATCATGAGGAGGAGGTTTGTTCCATCCTATTATCGTCGTGAGCTTCACAACCAGCTCCAACGCCTTACTCAAGGTTCTAAAAGTGTTGATGAGTACTACAAAGAGATAGAGATTGCCATGATCCGAACTAACATCATAGAGGACAATGAAGCAACTATGGCTCGTTTCTTACATGGGCTCAATCGTGACATCGCTGATGTTGTGGAGATGCACCACTATGTAGAACTTGAAGAGATGGTACACTAATCCATCAAGGTTGAACAACAACTCAAGCGGAGAGGACTTATGCGGAGGAGTTCTAACTCCTCTACATTCAATCCATGGAAGAACAACCCCAAGAAAGACACCCCTTCCACATCAAAATTCAAGGAGACCGATCCAAAACATGGTGACAAAGTTGCTGCCAAAAAGGTACAACCCGAGCCTAATTCTTCAAGAAACCGTGATATAAAGTGTTTCAAGTGCCAAGGGAGAGGGCACATAGCAAGTGAGTGTCCTAACCGATGTACAATGATCTTCAACAACCATGGAGAATTGGAAACCGAAGAAAGCACCGAGAAAGAGGAATCATCACAAGAAGATGGTGATGGAGAGTATGCTGAAGAAGGAGAATTGCTTGTTACTAGAAGATCTCTTAGTGCCCATATAATGGAGGAAGGCAATTGCCAAAGAGAAAACTTGTTCCATACACGCTGCCAAGTTCAAGGAAAGGTATGTAGCATGATTATTGATGGTGGTAGTTGTTGCAATGTGGCAAGTACTGAATTGGTTCAAAAATTAAGTCTACCTACTATCAAGCATCACCGTCCATACAAGCTTCAATGGTTGAATGAGTGTGGCGAGTTGAAGGTGACCAAGCAAGTGAAGGTATTGTTTTCAATTGGAAGGTACAAAGATGAGGTTATTTGTGATATTGTGCCAATGAAAGCATGCCACATATTGCTGGGGAAGCCATGGCAGTTTGATAGGCATGTAACACATGATGGATTCCAAAATCGTTACTCTTTTGTGCTACGATGGGAATCCATAACTCTCAATCCGATGACACCAAAGCAGATTTTGCAAGATTAGATTTTGAAGGAAAACAAAAGAGAGTGTGAGAAAAAGAAAGAGAAACAAAAACAAGAGAGTGAAAATGAGAGTGACAAGAAAATGAATGATTCAAAAGATGGAGAGAAGAAAAGCAAAAGAGGAAAGAAAAAGGAGAGGGAAAAAGATGAAGAGAAAGAGAGTTTACTAGTTGCTAAGAAGAGTGAGATCAAGGAAGCTTTGTTTTCCCAACAAAACCTCATAGTACTTGTGTACAAAGAGGCTATGTTGAACTCTAACGACCTAACATCTTCTTTGCCTAGTGTTGTTACATCTCTTTTGCAGGATTATGAAGATGTCTTTCCGGATGAGATACCACCAGGTTTACCACCAATTCATGGGATCGAGCATCAAATTGACTTCATGCCAGGAGCATCCTTACAAAATCGTCCAGCATACCGTACCAATCCCGAGGAGACTAACGAGATTCAAAGGCAAATCCAAGAGTTGATGGCCAAAGGTTATGTAAGGGAGAGCCTTAGCCCTTGTGCAGTTCTGGTGTTGCTCATGCCTAAGAAGGATGGCACATGGAGGATGTGTGTTGATTGCCGAGCCATTAACAACATAATGATAAGATATCGTCACCCTATTCTTAGGATAGATGATATGCTTGACGAGTTAAATGGTTCAACTATCCTTTCTAAAATTGATTTAAAAAGTGGTTATCATCAAATTAGAATGAAAGAAGGAGATGAGTGAAAAACCGCTTTCAAAACAAAACATGGGCTTTATGAGTGGTTAGTTATGCCTTTTGGTCTTAGTAATGCACCTAGCACATTTATGAAATTGATGAATCATGTTTTGCGTGCGTTTCTAGGCAAATTTGTGGTAGTTTACTTTGATGACATTCTTGTTTATAGTAGGACTTTGGAAGAACATGTAACACATCTAAATCAAGTCCTAGAAGTTCTAAGAAAAGAAAAGTTATTTGGAAATCTGAAAAAGTGTGACTTTGTCACTAATAAAGTTGTTTTCCTTGGTTTTATTGTGAGTAGTGAAGGAATCACAGTTGATGAAAAAAAGGTCAAAGCTATTCAAGATTGGCCAACCCCCACCACTATTGGAGAAGTGAGGAGCTTTCATGGACTTGCAAGCTTTTATCGGCGATTTGTGAAGGACTTTAGCACCATGGCAGCCCCATTGAACGAGTTAACAAAGAAGAATGTTCCATTCAAGTGGGGAAAAACACAAGAGAAAGCCTTTCAAACCATAAAAGATAAGCTTACTCATGCACCTTTGCTAGCCCTTCCCGACTTTGGTAAGACTTTTGAAATTGAGTGTGATGCAAGTGGGATTGGCATAGGAGGAGTTCTTTTGCAAGGAGGTAGACCGATTGCATATTTCAGCGAGAAGCTAAGTGGGCCGACACTTAACTACCCCACATATGACAAGGAGCTTTATGCATTGGTTAGAGTATTAGAAACTTGGCAACATTATTTGTGGCCAAAAGAGTTTGTGATACATTCTGATCATGAAGCACTCAAGTACATTAAAAGTCAAAGCAAGCTTAGCCGTCGACATGCCAAGTGGATAGAGTTTATTGAGTCGTTTCCATATGTGATCAAACACAAGAAAGGTAAGGAGAACATTGTTGCTGATGCACTTTCAAGAAGGTATGTTTTTACTTTTAATGTTAGATGCTAAAATTCTTAGGTTTGAGTTCATCAAAGATTTGTATACTAATGATGTTGATTTTGGTGAAGCATTTGGAAACTGCAGCCCAAGCAACGGATGGGACAAATTCTATTTGCATGATGGGTTTTTATTTCGAGCCAACCAGCTTTGTGTTCCTAATTGCTCTACTCGTTTGTTATTGTTAAAGGAAGCACGTTCTGGGGGTTTGATGGGTCACTTTGGTATTTCTAAGACTTTGGGAGTCTTGAGTGAACACTTTTATGGGCCAAAGATGCGTAGAGATGTTGAGAAGTTTGTGCGGAAATGCATAATTTGTCATAAGGCAAAATCAAAGCTTAATTCTCATGGAATGTACATGCCCCTCCCTATTCCTAGTGTACCTTGGGAAGATATTTCAATGGACTTTGTTTTGGGATTTCCTAGGTCTAAGAGGGGGAGAGATTCTATTTTTGTTGTTGTTGACAGATTTTCCAAAATGGCACACTTCATTGCATGCCATAAAGTTGATGATGCCTCTAATATTGCTAATCTTTTCTTTCAGGAAGTTGTGAGGCTCCATGGTATGCCAAGAACTATAGTGTCTGATCGAGATGCCAAGTTCCTTAGCTACTTTTGGAAAACTTTGCGGGGCAAGCTTGGAACTAAGTTACTTTTCTCTACTACTTGTCATCCTCAAACCGACGGGCAAACCGAGGTGGTCAATAGGACACTTTCAACTTTGTTGCGAATAATTGTGAAGAAGAACTTGAGGAGTTGGGAAGAGTGTCTACCGCACGTCGAGTTTGCTTACAATAGGGCTGTCCATTCTACTACTAAGCTTTCGCCCTTTCAAATTGTTTATGGTTTTAATCCTCTTGCACCTATTGATTTAACTCCTTTGCCTTTGCAGGAGAGAGTAAACATGGATGGAAAGAAACGTGCTGAATTTGTTAAGCAAATCCATGAAAAGGCCAAAAGTAATATTGAGAGGATGACTCAACAGTACGTGAACCGTGCGAACAAGAGAAGGAAACGAGTTATCTTTGAATTAGGGGACTTAGCATGGTTGCATTTTAGAAAAGAGAGGTTTCCGGACAAAAGGAAGTCCTAGCTCATGCCAAGAGGGGATGGACCATTTCGAGTCCTTGAAAGGATCAATGACAATGCTTACAAGCTTGAATTGCCCGGTGAATATGGAGTAAGTGCTACTTTTAATGTTTCTGATCTTTCTCCTTTTTTATGATGTAGATAATGAAGAGTCGAGGACGACTCCTTTTCAAGAGGGGGAGGATGATGAGAACACCGAGGGCTTCCAACGAGCTAAAGAAATTCAAGATCAATTGCACCAAGACTTAACCATTGGAAGTGGGCCAATGACAAGAGGAAGGTTGAAAAGAATGCAAGAAGCAATTCAAGCCCATTCCAACTTAATATTTGCTAATGGGATCAAGTCACAATTGGAGGCCCAACGTGATGCTTAATTTCGATAATTCAAGCCCAAGGAAGCCCATAAAAAGAGCCCAAATTCATCCAAGTGCAGCAAAGTGGTCAAAGAAGACTTCTTAATCTCATTCAAAGTGTATTTATCACATACAATGCACCAATTTTCGGATTCACATGGAAGATCATAACTTTTACTTGTTTTTGACCAAGAATGCATAGTTTTTAGTCATATTTTGACTAATTATTGAATGTACATCCACCAAGGAGTCACTTGGGGATATGTGTGGTCAATTTGGAAGTGTTTTAGGCCTATAAAAGGCATGTATCAGCATGCAAACGGGAAGAACAAAGAAGAATTTATCTAAGTTTAAGAAATATTGAGAGAGTTCCCATATTTTGGAGAGTTTATATCCTATTTTCAGCTTTAGTGAACCTTGCTTTGTCAATCTAACATATTAGGTTGGTGATTCAAATTCACAAAGCCCCCAATTCGTGCTCGACCCAACTGTGTTGTTGTGTGGATTGGTTTACTCGTGCTCGTGGTTGGTTGAATGTTCTAAGTAGCAGGTCACGTTCAAATAACGTTGGTTGGCTATTTGCATTCCTCAGGGTCACGGACTTCTTTATCCATTTCAAGCCTACGTCGTGAAGATCGGGCCACCCATTGTCAATACCACATCAAATGGGGTATAGTTAGAGGACGAAAATTGCCTTTAATCCTATTTTGCATGTAATTTCTGCATTTATTTTATGGTATTGGATATCATAAATATTTGAATAGCATGTTTTACGTGAGATGTGTATTTATGCTATTTGCGTTAATTTGATTGACAAAGGATGATCACGAAGCCCTTAGACCGCATGTATGGTTTATTTAAAGGACAAATTGCATATTACCCCCCTGTGTTTTCAAAAGTCAGCTAAAAACTCCATTGTGTTTTGTAAAATCCTGCAAAAAAGCCCCTCCCCGTTAGAAACTATTGGAGAGTGTGTTAGAATAGGTGACCATGTAAGCCAATTTTGGCAGGAATATGTAACCTATGTCTAGACAATTCTTTGGTGTTTGGTAAAAATATTTATGAATAAAGAAGTGAAAATTCATATGGCAATTCTTTGTTTACGTTCACTTATCTGCATTTACATTTCTGTTCACTACGCAAACAAAGCCCACGGACTGAGTAACGATTTCGGGGACTGGGACTACGCTTGGAGGTAGGTCCATGAAATCAGTCTCACCGAATCAGTCCGGAAATCTCCAAGTCAAGGAATCCCGAAAATGGGTACCGGGATCCCCTTTGAGACTTGCACTAAGCATCTGCTGTCGTATTTCATCGACGGGTGACGAAGGTCGTCTAAGCAGTGTTAGTGGGTCAGCATGCTAGGAAGCAGCTGACTGAGGTGACTCGCGGGAACCGTCTTACGGAGGACCTTGAGTATGGTCAGCAAGGTATGACGTGTATTCCCGGTTCCAACGGTACAGGCCAAGTCCTTTGACTTGAGGAACTGCTGAGTTTACCTGTGCATCAGGTCTGTATCTTAGATATGGTGAGAGATTGCCAAAATACGCTTGAGTAGTCATAAGCCATGTCTAGTGCAGCTCGGGTGCACAAAGTGACAGTAGTTTCCAAGAAAGGATCTGTCTCCTGTCAAAAGGTATTGACAGTTGAGTCTCATGTATGCTCTTTGTCTTGTCCCTGAAATCTGTGGCCACAGTGACTGAACAGAAGGGAAAGGTTTCCCTTGCGGTGTTTAGTAAGGACAGACCGACACTTAGGTCCAAAATGGGTACCTGCTTTTTCCGTGCCCTAGACTCTAAGTGATGAGACCGAAGACAGAAGGACAAGTGTACTGTTAGAGCCTAAATGTTCATCCCCGAATATTTCACCTAGTCTCTAGTGCCATGGACCGTTGCTAGATGGCCACCCATGGTAACGGGCGGATTCTAGGAATCCGACCAAGTCTAGCTGAATGGTGAACCTAAAGAGTCACACACTATCCACACACACTTAGTATTTAATTTGGAATTAAATATTGGAGTAAAGGAATGATTAAATTAGATTTAATCGGGTCCTATATTTTCTTGGAGAAATTAATTCCTTCTATTTGATAAAGGGAATTAAATTAATAAATAGGATTTATTAAAAGGGTTGATTTAATGGGCTTAGAATAAATTATAATATTTATTTATTATATTATATTTATTCTATTAGCCTTTTGGAATATTTAATGGGATTTAAATATTCCATTAAATTAAAATCAACGGTTGAGATGGAAAGGGGAGATGGAAGGCTAGGATTCGTTTGACTAGGTCAAACACTAGTTTCACTAGGACTTTGACTAGGTCAAAATCCTAGTCAAATTAGAGTTCTTAGAGTTGGAGTTTAAAGAGGATTAAACTCCTCCTCTATATAAACCTCTAGCTTCCAACAATTGTAGGATGATGATTCTTGAAAACACACACAACACACACTCTCCCCTTCCTCCTACCTCTCGTCCGCCCCTCTCTCTTTCTCCAACAAGAAAATATTTTTTCTTAGTTCTTTTTGTTCTTGGAACATTAAGAACTTAGACGAACCAATACCGTTAATTGATAACGTGTTATTGATTCGTCCACTCCAAGAATTATACACTTGTTCGTTGCTAGCACGACGTGCAAGATACGTGGGTGGATCGCGTGTCACGATTTGGAGGATCTCAAGAACGAGATCTCGGTGCAAAACGGGAAACAACGCGAGTAGCCGTTGAAGACGAAAACGACAACAGGTAGGTCTCGTTTTACTTTTTCGTCCCTCTTTAATTTTCAACTCTATGGCCTCCATGATTTCTTTACACGTTATATGATCATGAGATACACCGAATGCCCGGGAACCTCAAGGGCACACCCCTTGAGCGTGTACCTTTAAATTAAAAGCATGCCTTTTATTTTTGTATGTTTATTTTATCGCGCTTCCGCATTCGCGCAATTCCCGGGACGATCCACCGTTTTCTTTCAGAGTGTGTAACACATGCCCCTTGTGTAACTGGGCTTCATTTTTGACCTTATTTAGGATAATTTTATAGTGCAAATGACCATTTTACCCTCTTCTTTTGACTATTTAAATATATTTTAATAAATTAATATTATTGATTAATTTAAATTCCTATTTAATCTGAATATATATTAATAAATTATATTTATTTATGAAAATAATCTACAAAAATTTACTTTTTTAGATATTTATATAAATATAAATAAAAACTAGTTATACAATTACATATTAATAACAAAATTAAATTATTACTTAGTCTAAGTATTATTTTAAATATTTAAATTAAAACAATATTTTTATGAATATAAATGTTAATAAATCATAATAATTATATATTATTAACTAATTAATTAAATATAAATAAATATATTATATTATTAAATAATATTTAACTTTTTATCTTATATATAAATATAACCCAATTTCCAAAAAATTAAATTTTTTGAATTTTTAAAAAACATTCGGCGACGACGACGGTTGCAATATTTGACTTTTTATCTTATATATAAATATAACCTAATTTCCAAAAAATTAAATATTTTGAATTTTTAAAAAAAAATTCGCGACAACGACGGCAACCATCGCCATCGCCCAAATCAGCCATGGACGACTGCGGTCGGCGATTGCCCAGGTTGTGAGGCGATTTGCTGGCGGGAGGCAAGGGGTTTGGGGAGTGGGGCTTGGCGGAGGGCTGGGGAAAGGGGGGTTGGTGGCGGCTGGGGGAGGGGGGTGGGTGGGTGAGGGTTTAACATAGATATTTTATTTGTTTAAATAATTTATTATTATAATTTATAACTTTAAATATAATATAAACAAAATAGATTAAATCAAGGCCCTTGATTCTTTTATAAATTTAAGATTTAACGGCTGAATTGAATTGATCAGATCCTACGGCTTTAAAAAATAAAATAATATAGATATATAAGGGCATAACGGTCTTTTAGCAAAAAAATTAACGCCGTTAGGTTTAGTTAACGGGGAGGGGCGAGTATGTAGGGTTTTACAAAACACAGGGGGTTTTTTGCATATTTTTAAAACACAAGGGAGTTTTTAGCTGACTTTTGAAAACACAAGGGGGTAATATGCAATTTGTCCTTATTTAAATTTATTTGTTTGGTTAGGGCCTGCTTTCCTCTTTGCATTTTCTTACCTCTCTCATTTTGCCTTGAAATAATAAGATTTTCTTTCTCCCTCCTAATGTACACCCCTAACAACTGATTGGGGTTTCTTATTTTTATAAGGTAATGAGTGTAGATTAGGAGTGAGGTTTTATTTTTGTAAATAAAAATCTACAAGAGAAGACAAGCCCACTACGTTGGAGGCCCATGTAGGAGGCCATCGGCTGGCCCACGGAGGATCCATGGAGAAGAGGCCCAGTGAGGCCCATAATGGAGAGGCTAACAGGACAAATAGGACTTACAAGTCCCATTGCATGTAATGGGTTATAAAAATCTTGTAATAGCGTAGGCCTACCCTTAGATTGACCATAGATCCACTGTGGGCTCAGTGGGTAGCATAGGTTTGGGCTTTTGTTCATCCTATAGTTGCGTGCTAGGTTTTATTTTGCATGCGATGCGTTTTATATGCTTTGAGTATTCTACATGCTTCATGTATGTTTACATTTACGCTTAGAATATTCCTACAACTACGCATGCAAAACACTTATATTGTGATGAGGTCTCGGTCGAAACCCAACAAAAGAACTCTCACTTGGTTGGACCAAGTTTAAAATATTAGACCTCTATAAATGGACTAGAACTTACATTGTTCATCCAAGCCTTCCATCCATGACAAAGTGAGGAAGTTAGTTTCACCCAATTGTGTGGTCTCACGAGTCGTGGCACGTCTTTTGGACTGAAAATATGCTGCACGATTGTTGTGAATGAAGTGAATACACTCCTATTTCCTGTCTCACGGGTCGTGGGGGCGATAGTGAGTGCTATTATTTGGTTGATGGGTTGGGTCTAACACCGAGTAATGTGATTCACTAAGACTTCGGGATCACGTGGAAAGGCGAGGCAAAAATAACTTGGGGATCTCGTTGGATAAGAATGGTGTGGAATACCTCCCACAAGGTTATTTTCCATGCGAATCATAAAAGCAGGGTATGGAGAATTTCACTTGTGGACCCCAAGCCAACTAGGAATCCGTTTCTCGAAACACCGTTTGAGAGTGATGGGCTTTCGTAGAAATAGTGGGAGAGGTTAAGGACTAAAGACCGAGTCTTAACTTGAATTTAATATTACTTCATTCTGCTTACTATTTTTTGCTTTATATATTGTAGATGTTTAAGTATCCATTAAATCCAAATGCTAGAGGCTAATAAATTAAATGGAACCAACTACACGATTGTTGTGGAATCTTAAGATGGTCTTAGATTTCCAGAACCTAACTCATATTCTAGATGAGGATGTTCCTCAAGCCTTGCCGGACGGATCGACAACTGAAGAACCCTAGGGGTTCAAGAAGTTGAAGGACGACAACGACAAAGTCCCCAACATTGTACTGGCCTCGATGAAAATCGAGATCTAGAAGCAATACGATAAGATTGATGATGTTGGCTCAATTATGCTTCATTTGCGTGATGTGTATGCGGTCCCGGACCGGCATGTAGGATATAATGCAACAAAGACATTTTTGGAGCTAAGATGACGGAAGGTCTGTTTATACAAAAGCATGGAGTGATGATGCTATCCCTCATGGAGAAGCTCAAAAGACCTCCATATCGATCTTGAAATAAAGATGTACATTGACGTGATCCTTCAGTCTCTTCCTTCCTCCTACGAACCATTTATTATCAACATGAATGAGTTTGAAAGAGATCTTCATAGGTTGATAATTATGTTGGTCTAGTACGAGGCGACGATTGAAAAATCTGCGCCATCGGTAGTAGTAGGAGAGGCTTCAACCTCTATAGCAAAAGGCGACGGTGCCTGACGCCAAAAGAGGAAGAAGACTGAGGTGACATCGGCTGCTAGTACGTCGAGTGTTGTTCCTATTACACCACAAGGCGAAGTTATAGGAAAGAGGAAAAGGGTTCAGCAGTCAAGTTCAAGATTTCTAAGAACGTATGCATTTATTGCCGTAAAAGAGGGCCATTGGAAGAGGGAGTGTACTGAACCTCTCTCCAATGGAGGTAAAATTTGAGTTGAGTATTGACATGATCACTCTACTCTCTTTGGTATAGGATATCAGTCTTATCATGATCTGCGGGTGGTTTGCAGGTGGTGATGAGGAGTAGAAAGCCAATAACAGTTCTAGGATTCAACAACGACAAGATCATTGCTGAAAAGGACTAGAGACTAGTTAGGCCTATAATCGTGAACATGTTAGGATAGTTAATAGGAATTACATAACCTAGCATGATCAAAAGTATATTTCTTTTTTGGACAAATGCTTTATTTCATACGTATTTGATCAACAAAATTATTGAATATTGATTCATGTTTCCTAGTTTTTACACGTAAATTCCTAGAACCACTATCCCATAAAAGGTTTATGAATACTCAAATTCAAATGATCTAATTATTTGATAAGACCAACTTACAGATTTGCCATCCGTAAAAGCTAAGACGATTTTTCTTATTAAGGAAAAGCAAGTTAGAAGATTTGAGGAATCTAGAGATAGACGATTCGAATCGACTAAGCTTGGGAGTCTTTTCTTAAGAAGAAAAAGTCCGAAAGCTCTTTGTTGGACAAAGTAGGCTTGCCAAATAGTCTATTTGATAGGATACAGCAAGAGAACTGTAGGTTACTGAATACATAAGACCATGAGGGGGTTCAGAAGTCAAAAGGTCCTATTTGAGGTTTGGGAATTAACTTGAGGTGGTGAACCAAAAATAGTCGCAAAATTAAACATATTTCGATAGGATCGAAAAGGTCGTGTATTTAGTGGGAGTTCTTGAGCATCCAGTTGAGAATGGAATTCTCAATGAAACACTTCCTGTAAGGGCCAAGTGTGACGGTCTCTGATAAAAAGAGCAATTGAGCCTTGTTGGATAGAGGTCAATCGAAGTTTCACCAAATTACCATTGCCCGTGTAGACATGGAGTCGAAAATTGCTAACGTGAGGAACATGGCATTTTGCAAGGAGTCACACAGTATGGTGCCATGGTTTGGCAAGCCTGTGTCCTGACAAAGTCGTTGAGCATGTAGGAGAACCCTACATACATCAAGGGACTGGTAGGAGACAAATTAGAATCAGTGTCTAATTTGTACAGGATTACGGCAGAATAATGCTAACGTTGCTTATAATCGCATTTCTTACTTAACTGATCATATTCCAGTCCCCTTACTTAATTGATCATATTCTAGTCCCCTTAAGAACGAGTGATCGGGATAAGTTCGGTCAAATTTGGATAGTGAACCAAATGGCCTGCGGAACGTGATATTGGACATCGTAGTCGGATTTATGGAGAGGAGCCACAGAATCCGCTATGAAATTCAAACAAGGTTTGAAACACCGCATAACTGGAATAATCATTTTGATGAGCTCATACGGAGTATGACTTGGTCTTGAATGATGTAGGTGATCAGTGGGAGTAGAAATTGTGTTCGAAGTGTTTAAGTGTCTATTGTCTTGTTCATCATGGATGAATACAAGACGTTAGGAATCATTACAACACAACCGTAGCTCACCAAAATTCTCCATGACATTTTAGGGGTCCCACATACAATAATTGTGGATTGAGTTGTTCAAAACTGAGTCATGATAGACTGATGACAAACCTCAGATATGTAGAGGGATAAGCTATTTAAGACTCAGTCGTGGTTAGACTGATGAGAAAGCTTAGATACTATGAATAAAGCATTAAGTCATTCAAGATTTAGTCTCGGTAGACTAATGAGAAAGCTTAGATGTTGAGTATCCCCTACGTCTTAACCCTAGATAAACATGAGATATGTTTAGTCGATACATGGGATCCGATGTTGAGTGTGCTTTGTGCATGAAACAACAAAATTGGTAATGCACTGAGGAGTTGAAGACAACAGTCAAGAGCAATCCTTAGTACCTGAATAAGGACTAAAGATGTGTTCTCGATTCACCGTCTGTGGAGAGTTGTTTTTGAAAATCTAAAGCAATACTAGCTTCCAGGGCGTAGTGAAAAACGGTTAGTCTCAAAAGTATCCACAGTCGGGCTTAATGATGATTATGGTAGCTTGAAAGGGTTTTCAAGCGGCATACCAAAAGGGCTTCATCAAAAAGTCGATTGCATTAGATAGTGGTTATGGATGAAAGCCGTGTCCATGGGTTGGATGTGGTATCTAGCACGGCCAAGCCGGCGGCCGCCTAGGTGTCGGACAACTAGGCTATGGCAAAAGTTATGGCTCGAGATCTCATCACAAGATCCATGAAATTTTTTTAGACAATCACCATCTCCAGGCAGCGATGGTAGGACGGGGTAACACGATTGGACCGTATTGCTTCGGCAAGACCATAAAGCAGACTCACGAGACCTTAGTCGCTATCATAGATTACTCATGCTCAGAGGGTTCTGAACAAAGTGGGTAATTGACTTAATGGTCAAGCGGGAGATTATTAGAATAGGTGACTAGAAAGTTAATGTGGTTGACTATTCTGAGAACTATTCACCAATCTTTGAACGAAAGTAATATAATGTTGATGAATGTAGTAAGGATTCATCATTAGCAATGATGAGTTTGTTGCTAGCATTGAACGAGGTTTCAATATCAGGGCAAATGCCCACAGACCGGAATATGAATCCCAGAAGTTGGACTGTGCATAGGTTGGCGGTCATGGAACCAACTTCTAAGGATCGGTCTGAAACACACCAAGTCGAGGACCTCGAGATTGGGTAACGAGGGTCCTATAGAGACTTGCACTGATAATTGCATTCATTTGATGAGTACCGTGTTTCATCGGTGACAGACAGTGGATGTCTATGCAATATTAGTGGGTTAGTTGACAAGGGTGTCGGTTGATTGAGGTGACTCGCGGGAATCATTATATGGAAGCCACACGAGTATAGTCGGTATGACTGGTATTCCCGATTTCAATAGTACGGGATTAGTCCTCGAACTTGGGGAATCACGGTAGTCGCTTACATACGAAAACTGTATCTTGGATCTGGCGAGCAGTGATTGTGTCTTAAGACATGGTCATAATAAGCCTTGTCCAGTGTAGTCAGAGTACGTAGAGAGGACGGTGGATTCCAAAATAGGATCTGTCCCATATCAAAGATTATGACAACGAGATCTCCTATGCGCTCTAAGATGGTTTAGACTCTCAAAGTCTATGGCCATAGCATTTGATTGAGTCGGAAAGAATTTTCTACATCAATCATAGAGTTAAACCTATCTCAAGTTTGAAGCATAGATGCCTAGTCAAGGATGGGAACCGACGTCTTATTCCATATCCTAGACTAAGGCCGGGAGACAGGCGACAATAGGATAGTACCTGTATGTAACTCGGAGCCTAAATGTTCACGCCACATATTCACCTAGTCTCTAGTATCATAAACCATTTCTAGACGGCCACCCATGGTGAAGGACTACATTGGTTATGAGATAACAAGAAGTAGGTCCAAGTCTAGCTGAGAGTGAACCTAAAGAGTCACACATGATTCACTAGATGCGAAAGGAATTAATTTAGAATTAATTCCGGGAGGAGGATTAATTTAATAGATTAAATTAAACTTCGTGGAGATTTAAGCCTTCATGGATTAATTGGATTAATGGGGCTTGAATTCATAAATTCAATTTATGGATTTAATGAGCATGGGATTCCCTTTTAATTAGATTAAAATGATGAATTAATTAGTGGGCTTGGAATATTAAATAGGATTTAATATAGAGTCCACTGGATCTTTGAACTATTTAAATTAAATTTAAATAGGCCCATACCATAAAGCCCATCGAGAATTGATGGACGAGATTTAATCTAGGAATATTGAGATGGATGGCTCGGATGAAGTTTAACATTGTCAAACCCTTAGTTGACTAGGATTTGACGAGGTTAAAATCCTAAGTTGATTAAAGTGCGTCTCTTTGGAAGAGGCTGAGTAGGATTAGAAATTCTAGTTCCTTATAAATACTCAAACACACACACAAATCACACAGTAATCTCTACACTTTGCGATCTAGCCTCTCTCTCTCTCGTCCACCTTCTACACTTCTTCAAGATTTTCTTTTGTTCTTCTTGATTCATTCAAGGTAGAACATTAGAGACGTTGTTAGTGCTAATCAATAGCATTGTATCGATGTCTTTTCTCCCCAAAATAACTTCTTGCTAGCACGAGAGTTCGTTGGTATCCGGTGAAGCGTGTGGACGTTTTTAGAGGGTCTCTACATTGAGATCTTAATGGCGAAATGGGGAACAATGCATGTAGCCGAATGAAAAAGACTCCGAGGGTGATGTTTCCTCTTTATGGTTCTTGTTCCTCGAAATTCTATTGCCTCCATGTTGTGTACTTTCTTGAACATGAGATACACCGAACGCCCAGGAGAATCAAGGGCACACCCCTTGATTCAGTTTTAATTGCTTTCAATTCCATTTTTTTTTTTCGCTAATACGCTTTTATACTACGCATTCCTGCACTTCCGCCGTGCCTCTCCCGGGTCGATCCATCTTACAGCTTTAACGGCTAGTTCAAGTGTTCCAAACACCATTCCAATGCCTTTTCCAAAAATTCTTATATATATATGTTCCTTTCATTTCATTTCTTGTCACTCTCTATCCATTTCATTTATTCTCACTCTCTATCCATTTCATTTGTTCTCATTCTCTCTGTTGCATTTTTTGATACATATAAAGGAAAATATCATTTGGTTTAGGTAACAACTTGAAGCTTGCTGGTTGATTAAAATGCACGTAATTAATCAATAGTTGTATATATACTAATTTGTTCTGCTTATTTAATTACTTTTGTCAATTGCATGTGTAGGCTTAATCATGTTAAGGCAGTTGAGGAGATGGATGTATGATCAGGACCTGCTGGGTGTGACGGTGGAGTTTGAGGATGGTGTTACTTCTTTTCTTGAGTGGGCCAAGTCTCAGCGTGCATATATGGACGATGAAAAGATTAAGTGTTCGTGTCGAAAGTGAAAAAATCAAAGGTTCAAATCACCGAACAAGGTAAATTTTGACTTGTGTTTGAAAGATTTAATGTCGGAGTATTATAATTGGACTTCGCATGGCGAGGAGAGGGTACAAGAGTACTTTGATGCCGTGAACGCGGCCCCTGTTCAACAACAGCAGCAGAAAACTCCAGCTGCTCAGGAGGAGGGTGGGTAGTACGCATTGGGGTAATGCGGCTCAGATGGATTGGGCGCAGAGGATGATTTTTGATGCCGCTACGTAGGCTTTCTAGTCTTCTTTTAACTAGGAGGGTGTGTCTGATAATGGTACGAGGTATTGTCATTCTAATGTTGGGCCTAGTTCACATTACAATGAAGGGACCTATGATTGTGTGTCTGGGTTATCAGACCTTTTTTTTTATGTAGTGCGTGCTGCCGACCAACCGTTGTGGAACGGCTACACCCAATCTCAGTTGGCGTCAATTACTAGTTTAGTGAACATAAGGGCTAAAGGGGGTTTTTCTGAATGAACATATGATCAAGTGTGCCAGTAGGCTGATCATATGCTGCCCCGCGATCACGCTTTCCCCTCGCGATTACTACAGTATGAAGAAATTGATAAGAGACTTGGGTTTACCGGTTGAGAAGATTCATGCGTGTAAAAAAGGTTGCATGGTATACTGGAAGGACGACATTGATCTAGAGTATTGCAAGTTTTGTGCAAAGGCTAGGTACAAGCCAACCAGGGAGAGAAATACTACATGCAAAAAGGCACCGTAAGCTATTCTTAGGTACCTGCCGCTTACCCCTCGACTACAGAGATTATATGCTTCGAAAGCGATTGCTGAGCACATGACGTAGCATGCCAACCATCAGATAGAGGAGGGATCCATGTGTCATCCATCAGATTCAGAGGTTTGGAGATATTTCAATCGGACATATCCCGTTTTACAGCTGAGCCCCGTAATGTTAGACTGGGGTTGTGCATCGACGGGTTTGCACCACATGGGCAGTTTGGTCAAACTTACTCATGTTGGCCCGTTATACTTACACCGTACAATCTCCTACCAGAAATATGCATGAAGTCTGAGTATATGTTCCTGTTGATGGTGATCCCTGGCCCTTCCAATCCGAAACGTCTAATCGATATGTACCAGGAGCCGTTGATTAGGAGTTGCAAAATTTATGGCATATGGGTGTACAGGCGCATGACAAGCCATCAATCAGGCATTCATGATGCGCACCGCATTGATGTGGACAGTGAACGACATACCTGCTTATGCAATGGCGTCTGAATGGAGTACCGCATGTGTTATGGGATGTCCAGTTTGTATGGAGGACACACAGGCATTCTATTTGCAGCACGATAGAAAGGCGTGCTATTTTGACTGTAACAGGCAGTTTCTCCCCTCAGACCATATTTACCACAGGAACAAAAACGTTTTCACTAAAAATCAAATGGAAAGGAAGGTTGCACGTCCGAGACTGACTGGAGAGGAGATCCGAGCGCGTGTCAATGCATTTAGTGTTGCAGTCAATGAACCCTTGATTGAACCGAAAGGCTATGGTATTGAGCACAAGTGAACGAAGAAAAGCATCTTCTGGGAGTTTAAATACGGGGGACGGATTTGATACGGCACAATCTTGATGTCATGCACATTGAGAAGAATGTGTTTGACAATATATTAAATATTTTGGTAGACATAAAGGATATAAAGAAGGACAATCTGAATGCACGAAAGGATCTGAAGATCATATATAATCGGCCGGAGCTTGAGGTGAGTGAAAGGAGACCGAACGTGATGCCAAAAGTTGTATATACACTGACGAAGGACAATAAGAAGAGGATATATGAGTGGGTTCGTTACCTTAGGTTTCCTGATGGGTACTCATCTAACATGTCCGGCTGTGTCGACATGAAGGAGCTAAGGATCCACGGCATGAAGAGCCATGATTGTCATGTATTCATGCAAAAGTTTATTCTAGTTGCCTTTCGTGAGATGCTTCCTGAGTATGTGTGCAGCGCTTTGACGGAGGTGAGCATTTTATTCCAGATCATATGCTCGACCATGCTAGATGTCATCAAGGTGAAAGAATTGGAAGACAGTGTAACCGTCCTCATGTGCAACCTCGAGAAAATATTTGCTCATTTTTTTGCCTTAATGGAGCACCTAATTTTTCACCTACCATATGAGGCGCGTATTGGAAGTCTATTATAATACAAGTGGATGTACCCATTTGAGAGGATTCTACACAAGAAAATTTAGTTTTTTATATATATTATTTTGGAGTCATTTGTATTTTAACAAATATTTGTACGAATGGATTCCTCCGTGATTTGAAGAAGAAGGTGAAAAACAAAGCACACATCGAGGCGTGATTTATAATTAACATCGTTTCTGAAAAAAAGGTCGTTCTTGAATGAACTCTACGAGCAACACCACTCAGAGGACCTAAGAATTGATCAACTAGTGGCTATTGAATTCAAGAATTGGTTCAAACATCGTTGATGTTGTGAGATCCTTTTTCCTCTTAGAAAAATGTGAAGGTGTCCCCAAACCCCCAAATAAGGGGGAATTTATAGTGAGCGTTTTCAGACGAAGGCTTTGCATTATCTCCCCCTTCATAGTACGTCTCTTCTTAGGAAGACTCCCCGTAGTGTATCTTCCTTGGATTTGTTTGGGATTTTTCCCGGATTTTAAGGGATCTGCACGGGAGTCTTCGAGGTGAATCATCCTACTAGGGTGAGGCATAACGTTGCCCCATATCTTTGATGCCTACGAGATGCTTCGTTTGAGTTCGCTTGTTACCGCATGCTTACTCCGAGGCCGTTCTCCTCTTATACATACAAAGGATTAGTTGTGATCATTTTGGGTTTCTATGCCAGGGATTCGCGTTGACTCAATCTTTTGGGAACACCCCGTATCAGGTGCTCCTTTGTATTTAATCAATGAGAAGATGTCTCCTTTGGGCAAGGTTTTTCCCTCCATCCCCGAATTCGTACTCTTTGTGGCCATTGTACTTTTCTGATGGGGGTGCCTTGTTGATACGCTATACTTTCTTTCTTATCTACATTGCCAGTCCCCCAAGTTTCATGGCGCACAGTTTCAACTGGCGAGATGAAACTTTTAAAACATTCAAATTGCGTGTTTTGGCGGCCTTGGGATATCATATGATTCCCTTCGTCTTTTACCTCAATCTGTTGTCATGATTACCCCTCCCACCCTAGGTTCACCACCCATTTTCACCATAGTCCTTACACGCGTCGCTTCGGCAGCTGATCGCTTTGTCTTTCCTCCCTTCTCTTCCTGACGCGTGTCTTTTTACCGTGACCCCTAGTCTGCCCTTTTGCATGCTATATATAAGGGTTTACTTCTCCCCTACCTCTCATCTATTCCTAGCCCCTTCTTCTCTTAGGCCACTTCTCTGCAAATTGGTGTTTCCTGCTCTCCCTTTCTCCCGATCGATAAAGGTATTTTTCCTTTTTCCCTTTCCTTCCCCGATTAGTGTTTGAGATGTTTCCATAATGGGCGTGTGGCCTATGTAGTTCATGGAATGTGGTTAACCACCTCTAATTGGACCTCTTCTGCTTCTTCTTCCCCTTCTCCTCCTCCAACCACTCGCGTCTTACCCTAAAAATTAGGGAAAAAAATGACTCACGGCACTAGGGCTTCTTCTTCCAAAGAAACTTCCCCTTCTACTATCAACGAGATTTCCCCCAACTATTTTGCTGTCATTTCTTCTATTTTGCCAAAAATGTCCGCCAAATCCATCGTAAAGACTATTAATCTTCTGGGTCTTCATGAGGGTTATGAGATTCTGACCCCTGTTGAATATCAGAGGGCTAATAGTCCACCCCAGGATGTCTGACCGTGTATGCGGCCCAGTGTGTGTCCGGCCTGATGTTCCCTTTACATCCCTTCCTGGTAGAGTTGCTAGCGGCTTTAGGAATCCTTCTTAGCCAGTTGAACCCTAATTCCTATAGGCTAGTGGTCAGGTTTTTGCTATGTTGCCAACTTTATCACATAGATCCTTTCTTGGAGAACTTTCTGGGTGTGTTCTCTCCTAGACTCACTCCTGGGGAATGTTTCTTCCACTTCTCCCCTCGCCCAGGTCTTCTTTTTATACATGAAAAACCCTCCTCTTATGGTACTTGGAAATCTAGATTTTTCTTTGTTCAAAAATCTGACCGGGACGTTCCCTTCGCTTGCCACCCTTCCCTAAATGAACTGCCCCCTGTTAATCTCAAGTTGGTGAAGGAGAGGGTAAAGAATGTAGGCCTCCTTGACCATGGGTTCAAAGCTAAAGCCCTGCTGGAAGAGGACCTCTTGAACGTAGCAGGGTCCATGCGGTCCCAGATACATATACTAGCCCAGAGAGTCGTTATTTTCGCCTTTGTAAGTATTTTCTACTACCCTCGTACTTCCATATTTTTTTTATTTGGAATTTTAACATTTTCTCGCAGAGGCTATGATGAATTGAGTTGTCATTCGCAAATATCTTCCGGAGAACCTCCCCTCGAATCCTTTGTCCTCTTCAAGTACGAGTCTGCATCGGCTACTCCTTTGGATATCTAGTCGAGCGGCCGAGGTCGGTCCCCTTCGCGTACTCCTTTGGTGGTTAGGCCAAGCTCGGCTTCTCCTAGCCCAGTCCCTTTGCAACATGCTGATGTTCCCATCGAGGCGCCTATTATCGAGTGGACACTTCTCCGGAGGTTGATACGACCCCCGTTCTATCCTCTCCCCCATTCGTTCCTCCTTCGGAGATAAGGTCTAATTCCCAAAAGAGGCCTCGTATAGAGGATCTTTCTCAAGAGGAGGTTCCCCCTGTTGATACTACTGAAGCTCCTCCACCCGCATCTTTGCCACTACCGGTGATGACTCCTCAGTTCAACCCTAAGGCTGCGCTGTCGAACATGTGCAAAGTGGTGCACAGGGAGGATGGTGAGTCTTTGGCCAGTTGACTCATGGAGGGGTTGGGCCATTTCTTACCTTGGAATTGCGTACCATTGTCCGTAGTGACCTTGCATGGTATCCCAAATCGGCATACTAGGTTTTTCCATACGAATTTGATGACTTCCGCTTCGAAAATTCGTGCTAAGGGCTCCGCTTCTACCCACTTGGTAAAATGATCGACGGCGACTATCAGGAACTTTTTCTGTCCTTGCGCAGGGGGAAAAGACCCTACTAAATCTATCCCCCAGTGGTCGAAGGGGCAGGCGACCGAAGTGGGCCTTTCTTTCACCCAGGGTACGTGGTTGATATTCCAATGTATCTGACAATTCTCGCATTTCCTGACGGTTTGCTCTGTATCCCTGCGTATGGTAGGCCAGAAGTATCCGTTTCTCATGATTTCATGGCAAGGCTTCGCCCCTCCGCATGATCTCCACAACTTACCTTGTGTATCTCATTCATTACGCATAGAGCGGCCTCGGGATCCAGGAACCGTAGCGCCAGTAGGGTGAACGATTTTTGAAAGAGGTGACCTTCTTCCAAGAAAAACCTACATGCTATTCTCCTTACTCGTTGGGCTTCTAACGTGTCGTCGGGTAGCATTCCCATCTCTAGATAGCTTTTGATGTCATCCATCCAAGAGGTGAGATACTTCTGAAAACCTTCTTTGGTGCTTTTGATTTCGCCCTCTGGATGTAACCTTAGTAACGTGACTGTGGTAGTACATAAGTCCTGCATTCCACTTCCCATCAGGGCCAGAGAATCGACCCTGGTGTTCTGTTCTCGCGATATTTGGATGAGTTCGTAGGACTCGAACCACACCATTCTTCTTTTTACCTTCGACAGGAGTCAGATCATTCTTTCATTTTTTTGCCTCGTATCCGCCCCCTACTTGTTCCACCACCAGCTGCGAATTGCTATACGCTTTTATTTTTTGGACTCCTAATTCATCTGCCATTCGTAGGCCTGCTAGGAGTGGCTCATATTCTGCTTTGTTATTACACATTTGGATACCTTCTGGGCTAGTCAGCACCACTCCGTCTCTAGCCTTTTTCTCGGAGGACGAACCGTCGGCATTCAGCGTCCAAGTTTTCTCTACGGCTTCATTTTCTCCGATCGTTTCTACTAGGAAGTTGGCCAAGACCTGGGCTTTCGAGGCTATTCGAGCCTTGTACTCCTGATCGTATTCGTGAAGTTCATATGACCATTTGACCATTTTCCCCCGGTTCCCTGTGCGAGGGTTTTCCAAAGTGGATGGTTGGTGAGGACATTGATTGGGTGGGACAGGAAATAAGGTCTTAGTTTTCGGGCAGTGTCAACAAGGGCAAGCACGAGTTTCTCCAAACA
This sequence comes from Sesamum alatum, assembly GCA_034509735.1. NCBI lineage: Eukaryota > Viridiplantae > Streptophyta > Magnoliopsida > Lamiales > Pedaliaceae > Sesamum > Sesamum alatum. The sequence continues at coordinate 20,424,301 of JACGWO010000006.1, forward strand.
CTCGTACCGCGTCTCAGCCCCTTGCAGCATATGACTCGTGTAGTACACCGGCAGATGGATCCTTCGTGATCTCTTATGAGCATCGAGCTCGTAGCAACTGGAGATAGGGCCAGGTATACGTACAACCTTTCTCCTTACTGAGGTTTTGCCAATAGGGGGATTTACCAAATAAGTTTTAAGTCCCTTAAAGACTTTCCTACACTTCTCGTCCACTGAAAATTTTTCTGGTTCCTCAGTACCATGAAGATGGGTAAACCCTTAGCCGTGGACCACGATATGAATCGATTCAGCTCTGCAATTCGCCCAGTCAACCTTTACACTTCCTTCACGGTGCGGGGTTCCTTCATATCTATGAAAGCTTGAAGTTTATCTGGGTTAGCTTCTAACCCTCTCTAAGTCACCAGATACCCCTAGAGTTTTCCCCCTTCCATTCCAAACATGCATTTTTCCAGGTTTAACTTCATTCCGTACGCTCTCAGACTAGCGAAGCATTCCTGCAAGTTCGGCAGGTGCTGTTCCTTGTAGCGGCTTTTGACCAGCATGTCGTCCACGTAAACTTCCATATTTCACCCTATTTATTTTGAGAATTTCTTGTTGACCAATCTCTGGTAGGTTGCTACAGCATTTTTTAGTCCGAATGGCATGACAATGTAGCAAAATAGCCCTTGGTCTGTGATGAAGCTAGTCGTTTCTTGGTCCCTTGATGCTAGTTTAATCTAGTTGTATCTTTGGTAGGCATCCAGCATGCTGAGCCTCTAGCATCCTGAGGTCGAATCGGGCATGCCTTGTTCAGATCAGTGAAGTCCACACACATCCTCCATTTCCCCCTTTTTCGGCACGAGGACAACATTGGCAATCCATATCTGAAATTGCACCTCCCGTATGTGCCCAACTTCTAACAGTTGGCCTATTTCTTCCTTTATTACTTGGTTTCTTTCCCTTCCGGATTTCCTCTTCTTTTGTTTCATTGGCGAGTACCCATTCACGATGTGTAACTCGTGCTCGATGACATCAACGCTAATTCCTGGGGCTCGACTTCTCCCCCACTCGAATACGTCACTATTCTCCCGTCGGAAGTGGAGCAATGCTCCTTCCTCCTCAGCTGGCAGTAGTTCTCCCACTTGTATACAATTGGTCGATGATCTATCCCTGGCACAACAACATGGAGTAGGTACATCCTGCTCGCCGAATAATGAATTTGATGATGAATATGAAGAAGATAACTTTGAAGATTATGAGACTGAATAGGAAACTTATTCAGTGTCTAGTGATTAGTTATAAGCATTATATTGATTAGTTTATTAAAAAAAATTGTATTAAAAAATCCAATTAGTTTGTAATTATATTTGTGTTACTTATTTCTTCAAATTAGTATAAATAATGGATTTTTCGAATCAAGCACAAATTTTTAAGTTTTAATTGGGAATAGGTCTTTTTAAATGTGCCCGTTCCAACGCTAGCTCCGATTTTTTATGTTGGCGTTTTAAAATGAGTGGAAAATTTTTAATTTTGGAACGGGTCATTTTTAAATGTGACCGTTCTAAAGCCAACTCTGATTTTCAAGTCTGTGGTTTTTTAATATGTGTGGGAAATTTTCAATTCTGGAATGGGTCATTTTAAAATGTGGTCGTTCCAAAGCCAGCTCCGATTTTTCAGATTGGCGATTTTTTAAAATGGGCGGAAAATTTTTAATTTTGGAACGGTCATTTTTCAATGTGGCCATTCCAAATCCAACTCCAATTTTTCAAGTTGGCGATTCCCAAAAATTCGTGGGAAATAGCACATTTTAAAAGATTTTCAATTGGGCGCCTCCTAAAAAGTAGTGGGAAACTTTTTATTTTGGAACGGTCTCAAATAAAAGTAATTGTTCCAAAGCCAGATCCAATTTTTCAATTTGGCTCTTTACTACCTGTTCCAAAATAAATAAACAGGAATTCCAAAGAGTGTTCCAAAAATTTCAATCAACCGTTCCCATGATGATATCTCAACATTCGTGAAATGGTTTAACACCAAACTTAATCACATATAAGATTATGTCTAAACTTTTATATATAACGATCTGATTGTCAATCATATGGCCTGATTGAAGGTTGCACCGTATTGAAGCTCACTCATTGCGGAAGATACCAAAATGGTCCAAAACTTCACTGAATGTATTCTTTGGTCTACTTAATCTTATTTAACGGCCGATCAAAATTTTGACGGTTTGATTAGGCAATGCAATACAATAATATACAATGCTAGTTATATCTATGTAATACTCATAAATTTGAATATACAAATATACTTTATATTTTGAAAATATATCAATCTCACAAATAACATTTTATATTTTCAATTGTTTTAATTCACGCATTGTACTTTTCATTGCTCTGTAACATGTTCGGAACGGGTTTTTTTTATTTTTCTATATATTTTCTTAGAAAATAGAATTTTTATTTGCAACTCAATTTGGAACCGTTATATAATTTTTAAGAACGGATGGTCAGCAAAAACGTCAATTTATATATGGAGCGGGCCTTGGAACACTATCACAGTTAAAAAGGCCCGCTCTATAAATAAGCTCCTTAAGTTTTGTCCCTCCTTTCATTCAGCCGGCCCCAGCAACACTTGTGGGTTCTCTCTCTTTTCTCTTCTCCCCTCCAGCCGTCGCCGCCGTCATCCTCCACCATCGTCGCGATTCCTCCTCCGCTATTCATCGTCCGCCATCATCGCGATATCTCGTCCGCCGTCCTCCATAGTCGGGATTTTTTGTCCGTCGTCCGCCGCCGTGTTTAGCATGTGGTTCAAGTTAAATTAGGTTTTATGGATGTGGGTTTTCATGGTTAAAAATCAAAATAGATGTAGGTTTTCATGGTTAAATCAAAATGGATCATGCGGGTTTTATGAATGTGGGTTTTTATGGATGTGGGTTTTCATTCACAACCTGTGTTAGTTTAGTTGGTCATGAGATGTAACTCTTGGAACTGGAAAAAAGATACGTCGTTTACCCTATATTATGTCGGTCATTAGGGAGTTTGACATCCTTTATGTAAATTTGTGAATTAATTTTTTGTTGTGAATGAAGTTAGTATGAAATTTGTGTTGTGAATTAGTGTTATAAAAATCTGAAAGTTAACATATTATTTCATATTAATTTTTTAATTTTATGTAAAAATTCTGTTATTTTTTTCAAATTTTCTGTTATATTTGACAAATTTTCTGTAATTTTCTGTAAAAATCTGAAATTAAACATTTACAAAAAAATCTTTTAATTTTGACAAATATTCTGTTATTTTTTGTTATTTTATACAAACTTTCTGTTATTTTTTGTAAATTTTATGTTATTTTTTTTTAATTTTCTGTTATTTTTTTTAATTTTCTGTTATTTTCGATTATTTTTTACAAATTTTCTGTTTTTTTTTTAATTTCTTGTAAAAATCTGAAATTAAAGATTTTATAAAAATTCTGTTAATTTTTAAAAATTTCTCTTATTTTCGGTTACTTTTTACAGATTTTCTGTTATTTTTTATAATTCTGTATAAAAATCTGAAAGTTAACATTTTATAAAAATGTTATTATTTTTTACAAGTTTTCTGTTGTTTTATGTTATTTTTTATATATTTTCTGTTACTTTTTTTTATAATTTTCTATAAAAATCTGAAAGTTAAATTCGAATAGACATGAAATTTGAAAAAATTATAATTTGGGATGTAGTATACATTGTAGGAAAAATTTCAATAATCTAACAGTTATTAAATAAATTTGGGACTCAATATACAATTTTGAGATTTAGTAAACATTTTAGAAAAAAATTGAAGGACTAGATTAATTACATAATTGTTACAAAATTTAGATAATTAGAATTATTATGAAAAAAAATTATTTATTAATTATATTATTTATGTCCGAGCAAGAATTGTGGCTGACAGCTGTCGAGGGCAAGAACAAAGGCCGTGTATTCGGCCTTGGTTCTGAGGCCCACGGCATTAGCCAAACCTTCACATGACCATCGCCACCGCCACCGCCACCACCGGGCATGGACGATGGAATGATCCAACTCGAGGCGATGATGGTCGACATGATGGCCATGATGAAGTCCATGCAGACCAGCACCTCTACTGCCGGCCTGTCTTAGCCTCCGATAGACCCCTGTGCCCCAGACGATGCCGACATGGACCATGACGATACGGGGGTTGGGTTTAGATAATGTTCCCTTTTTTTTTTTAATATTTGTAACTAAATGAATACGTTTTTTTTTTGCTAATGTACTTTTGTTCGTAATTATGCATATCTTAATGTTAATTGTAGTTAATTATTTAAAAAAATCAAAAAGAGCAATAATAATAATAATAATTATTATTTATTTATATAAATTTATTAATTGAGAAAAAGTAAATATAATGTTATTTAGGAACTGTCTTTGAAACGGTTGCGGATTCCTAAGCATCGAACAACCCGTTCCAAAGTTAATGACTATATATATTCATCGTCTCTTCCAAATACACATCCTAAAACTGTTCCAACAATGTATTCCAGATAAATATTAAGACCGTTCCTACGTGTGATCCAAAATTAGGTTCAACTATAGTTTCACATACCATTCCAAAATGACCACTGGATAAAACTATACCGTTCTATTTAGGAACGGTCGTTGGCGCGATTACGTAGTCCAAATATCGAGCAACCCATTCAAAAGTTAATTACTATGTATCATTAATGTCGCTCCAATTACACATCCAAAGCCCGTTCCAAAAATATATTCCAAATAAATATCAAAATTGTTCCTCCATGTATTCCAAAAGTGGGTTCAAGTACCGTTCCACATCCCCATTCCAAATGGACTACCGGGATAAAATGAAACCGTTCCAAAATGTATAGCAAAGTGAGTAAAAAATGCATCTTCTATACATTATATGTAATGCAAAACAAGTTCCAAGACCCGTTCCAAAATATAACATAAATATAAATCGAACCATTCCATATATTTGTTCAGTGTTCCAAATACATAAATCACATATTTATAATGTCAAATATTTGTAGGAACGGTTTTTAAAATGTGCTTCAAAAATCGTTCCAACATAGGAATGGTTTTTGAGTTTCAGATCCAAATTTTTAGAAACACCGTGAAATACTATTGATGGTCTCCCATTTCAAAACCATTCCAAAAGCCACGCCAACATAATGAAGCGACTATAAAACCGTTCCAAACGTAAAAAAAGAAAAAAGAAAATGTCGCAAAAAACCACGCCAATTCCCACATTTTTTTTGTAGTGACCCTCGCTGCCACCGTCCCCCAAACTAGCCGCCCCCTACCCCCCACCTTGCCACCGCCTCCTGCAGAGGGACAACGACGCCTATCCCCAAAAAAGGGGACGATCGCATCATCGTGGGCCCCCCAATCTAGGCGACTTGACGTTGCCCAAAGCATCACCTAACTAGGAATAGAGGGCGATGGCAACACCATCGCCGTCGCCCCTATATTTGGGCGACACGACATCGCCTAGCTCAGATTGGGCAATTTCGCGTCGCCCAGACCAGGATTGGAGGGCGACAACGTTGCTCTGGGCGACTGTACTTCTCTGTCGGGGCAACGGGACGCTGTCATTGTCGCCCCTATTTAAAAAAAATGATTTTAAATTTTTTAATTAACTTAATTTAAAATAATTAAAAAATGAAGCAAAAAAATAAATTTTTAAAAAGTTTTAAGGAACAAAAATAGAAAGTTAAGAATTTTATTTAGAAAGTTAACAAAATTGATTTAATTTTTTAAAATTTAAAAACAATTGAAAAAGTATCAATTTTATTTTAAATACATATAATGATACTTTAATTTAAATATTTTTTTACAGTAAATAATAGAATTTATTAAAATATATTCAAATTATTTATAATTTAAATAAAATATATTTGATATCTAAATAAATATATTTAAGGATAAAATTATTATTTTTAGAAAGAAAAAAATGACAAAAAGGCACCCAAATATGTCATTATTGCCACCTCACCATATCTGTCAAATCTTCCGCCACACAAGAAAATTTTGATTTTTTCTAATCCACCTATGAAATGGTCGCCGGACAGGTGGCAACTCCCAATTATTGTTGGTGACGTGTTGCACATAGGAGAGATACCGGTCAAATTAGATTTTTTTTGGATTTCAATTGCCACTTTTTAGAAATTACAGTCCTAAATCGCTATTCTGAAATAGACCTGAACCAAAAATGCCAACGCTGCTAAGAAACTGGACCAAAATTGCATTTTTTCCAATATTTTCTTTTGTGAAATAGGTATTCTAAGTCAATCTTGAAAGACGCTAAAGCTTATATGAATTATGTGAGACCTCCAACAGGAACCACTGAATTAATTAAGTTCCATATATGCATACAAGTTTTAATTGTAGTTTAAATGAATCAATAATAAGCGACATTGAAAAAAATACTTGTGCAGAAAGAGTTAATATCAGCTAATCCTAGTCCGCATCTGTATGGACTGGAGGAATAATTCTATATCAGTCATTATGGAAGCAATTAGACTTTAACACGTAACGTCATATTACAGGAGCACAAAACATAAATAAATTTCTATGTGGAAAGAACATTAGGACTCTTTTAGTAAACATTACTAAACATAAATAGTAATCCTCTTACAATTACAATATCTATTGTTGGAGCCACGACACCATAGTTGTTAAACCGTAATATTTTATGCTTACAGACTTTACAGTACAACGAAACTCATGAAAATTTAGCCATCTTGTCTCTCTCATGACTTCTATAAACAAATACCCTTTTAGTTTATTCTCCCATTCACAAATGTGGAAAAATGATAGTTGCCGTTTGAAGCTTTGTCTTTCCATTTTAAGCACATTAGAGGTGAGATACAGAGAAAATTGCAAATTAATTATTTAAAAGTACATTATTACAATCCACTTAAACCTATACACATGCGTACTAAGAGTCAACCGAAGTAAATTAAACCTGATCTTACCATCTTCTCTTCATTTCTTGCCATTCATTCAATTCTACAATCCCATAATTTCTTTAGATTCAATGGCAGAAAAATGTCAGGGGCCGGCAGTGGAGGTGTTGGTCTGCATGGACTTCAATCAAAGCACTTCTTGGATAATTCAAGTACTCCTAACCTTCCTGTAGCTCAAGCATCAGGGAAATGATCAGCAAACCCCATAACTCACCCCAAAACCATGGATGTCGTTGTTTTTAGTTCCATTGTTTACTACTTAGCCTACACTTGGCAGCGTGTTTTTGTGGGCATTGTCGCTTGGCTGCTGTCTTGACTCACCATTGCTTGGTGTGGTCGGGTTACGCCTCAGTCGCATCACTAGCGTCAGTTTTGTTACCGGATTCGGCTACGCCATATCAATATGGCTTGTTTCTTTTGCTACCAGCAAGTGACTTGTTGTGTTGGTTCTACAATAAATATTGTAGAGGAAGGAGCATTCAACGTTTCTTGATCACTAAGTGGAGAGTTGTTGTCGGTTCTTCTGGGGAATCACCACTTATACTTCCAAGATGAATAGGGAAACAAACTGAAATTCATTGTCATGAGTGATACATGTACTATGTCTGGTTCTCTTTCTATGACATTTTATCTTTCATGTAATTTTCACCGTTGTGAACTCTTTATATGTGATGAGATGCTATTGAATCCCATGGTGAGGTCATCGTGGCTTTAACTTTCTCATTTCAGGATTTTATCATAGAAAAGACACAGTGCTTTAGCACTTATGTAAGCGCACAAGTCAGGTGTATTATGCATTAATATGTACGGAAATAGTGTTGCTAGTGGCTATCGACATCCTAACTAGTGGAGCTTTCTTGTGTGGGATTTGATTTATGGGTATCATATTGATATACTTGAACATCCAGGGATTGATCTAGTTCCATTTTTAGATTTTGTACAGGTTCTCTATATTTTGAGACAAGTTTAAGAATAAATCCTCAAGCTAACTGCTTTATGTCTTAAGTAAAGTATTGGAATTTACGGTGGTTCCTGATTGCAAAAATACGTACTAGCAAGTGTACTAGTTATCAAGTAGTATAAAGAATGTCGAACCCATAAGGATTTAATGAAACAATTACCACAACTATGACTAATCCTTAATTATTTGGACAATCGAGAATCGGAGTTATTTATGAAACTACTAAAAGACAATAAAATCAACTATGGCAAGTAATTACGTCGAAGGAAAAATGCAGATTTAGGAAGAAGTGCTACGGCTATAGGTCCACCTAATCAATACAACATATTCAATATTGACGGATCAATCGAACAGACAAGTATTTTCGCATACTGAGGTTTTTCCTATTTTAATCCAATATACTCTCTCGAGCTATACTGAACCTATTACTATCAAGGAATTAGGGGATCTCTCCTCTCCAAGACTCGTGATAATAATGCATGAAGATTTATGAAAAACCTCTGGAACCAGATAGATCATGTCTGTGTACGTCTACACATCATTCAATCCACACCATGAATTACTCTTTCCACTATGCTAAATCCCCTCTCGGTTCATCAACATAATTAAGAAAATCTAAGAGGTGATCAAGCTCTTAAATAATAGCAACAAATACAATAACTCGGGATATACGAAAATAACACTAAAATTAATCCAGAAAATATTTAACACATAGTATCAATTAGGCTTTTCATAAGCCTTAGCACAAAAAGAAAATTAGTTCATCCTAATTCTAACGAAAACACAAGAGAAGGATGCAGAAAATTACTGGAATAAAACTTATCTCTTCTTCTCCTCATTCCTTCTTTATATAGAGGGAGAATCCAAATTGAGGAAGGAGAGGAATAGAATTCTATTTAGCATAAAACTCTTTTCCTTTTCTAGTCCTATTCTTACCAAGACTCTAAGGTAGATTACAAAGGAAATAGGACTTCTTTTGAGTGACCAAAAATCAGAATTTTCGTTTTTTTTTACAAGTCAACTTGTCTGCCAATTTCCGCCCAATGAATGTCTGATAACCCGTGGGTCACGGGTTATGCTTCCTGCGTTTCTGAAATCGCATCTCTGATAGTCCGTTGGTCACGGGCTAACTTGTAGTCATTTCTGCAGAATTTTGACTCTTCTTTCTATGTCTGGACTCTTTTCTTGCACTTGCCCTTTTGTCCACCAAAGTTCCTAAAAAACACAAATGTACCCAAGAACAAGCATTATATCGAGATAAAATGAGGGTGAAAACATAGGAATAAGTTGTATAATTTTCCCCAATCAAATACCCCCACAGTTAGATCATGCTTGTCCTCAAGCATATAGCAATGTAATGCAATCACTCTCAAAAGAACATCCCCTTCTATATCTCATCCCATTTCAACTTATGCCAACATTTCAAAATGAATTCACCGTCAAGGTGCAACAGAAAAATAATAGACTACACAGTACCAATTCACACAAGCCACACAATATGACAACTATCTCAACAATCCATTCGCAATCAAAAATGCAAAGTGAGTGAACACCCTCGCTTTGGATACACTCAATACGCTCAAGTGTTTAAGGGTGGACAACAACTCTCAAGTCATGCTTTTAATGAGATTTTACCATAGGCTTGCTCTTATATCACATCTCCATAGCTTGAAGTGAGTTCGGAGTGAGAATCAAAAGGTCTTTTTCGGGTTGTAATGGGCCTTTAAGTGAGGGTAGGAAACAAATAAGAATGAAAGAAGGGTTCTTTGGGGTTAAGAAAATTAAGTGACATTACTTGGATAGGCTTCCATTGTATGCATTTTCTAGTTCAAGCACAACTTATTCCTTCTTTGTCCTCCATTTTTTTCTTCTTTCTTTGCTTTTCCTTCATTCTCATCATCGGCGTTGCATCATACCTTCTCCATTGTTTTCTCTTTTTCTCTTTTTTTTTTGGGAGACATTCGATTTCTCCTTTTTTTTCTCTTCCTTTTTTTTTTTCCTTTCCCCTCTTTTCTCTTTTTCTTCCACAATTTCTTTCCTTTAGACACATCTTCACGGGATGGTTGAGACTTGCACTTGAACTATACACTAATAAGGGAAGAGTATCACAAGCAGTCATTCCAATCCTTTAACTGTGGGGTTCAAAGGTTTAGGACAAAGAAATGGTTGTTCATAACTTGTATTGTGCTTAATATGACAACAAAATCAGGCTCAGGCTCAATTGGGCTACTAGGGGTGGATATTTATGCAGGCTTAGCAATAGAAAATTTTTGGGTCGATCCTAATGCCCTTATCACTTCCAATACACCAACTCAACATTGCAGTCTCGATATGTATAACCGAGAAAGTTCTAGAAAATCAAGCCAAAGATGACAATCACACAGCCAAATAAAATAAGGAAGCAATAAGATGTGTGCTCATAGGCTCAAAAGCTTGCCAAAAGGGCTTATGTGTGCTACTCACAAGGATTTTTTCTTCAAAGCAAGATCGTTAAGATATTTATCACACATGTGGCAAGTTTGAATTTTCCTATGTATGTCAAGTATTTTATTGCAATCCTAACAACGCATTCATAAATCATATTAGCATAAGCGAAATGGGGATGCAATGTATCAAGGTTCATCATCATATTGCTCAACAAATCACTAATTTTCAGAAAATTTTCACAGAATCATAGCAAATGCGTATCATCATGCCTCAACCATACTCATCAATATGCATATAATCAGAGGACATCAACCACCCCCACACTTAAACCCGACATTGTCCTCAATTTCGGTGCCCCAAAGGAATTAAAGAAGATAATTTGTTTGATACTTGTTCAACAATTGGTGCTTTGAAGGCTTGTCCCACAATGCTTGACAATGAGGAAAGATGATCATGGAGAAATTAGTGATGTGTAATTGATATGAATTGTTTAGGTTGAGAACAATTTTGACTTGTTTAGGTTGCTATGAACAATCTTATTTGGACTTGAATATTTGAATTAGGCGATGGAACAATTTTATCTGTAATTAATATATTGAATTTTTCTTTTCTTCATCTATTTGTGGAACAACTGAATTATTCAAATATTGTTTGAAAAAAAATAGGAAATCGAGTCTACCGGGTCAAACCTGTCCCAGCACCTTTTATAGTAGGGCGGCAGAAAAAAGTCTGGGGTTGGGGCGGGGCAGGTCCCGGATCTGCCCAATCTACCCCATACACCGCCCCACTGCTAGCCCTAGTTCTTCCTCATGCATTATACTTAAAACATAACTTTTATCAATTTTTTTTCCAATTGTTGTTGTTTCTTCCTCAACTACGGCCTATTCAGAAACTCCTATTTGCACCATCTTGTGGTAAATTCTATTTTCCTTTTTCTTAGTCTCAAAATTCTCCTCCTCCTTGAGCGCGACCACGGCCACGTGCCAACAACCTCGGCTCTACCACGAGCTTGACTTTTCAACCTTTATCGGAAGCACACACCTACTCCCACTAATCGAGCAATAGATTCCACCTCCAGGTGTGACTCTTGAGTATGATGGATGTGGACGACATGATATTGAAGAGTGAAAGGCCAGAGATCATGTCACTAATCTTTGAGGAAACATTTAAGGTCCTCAGGAAGTACATGTTGAAGCTCAACCCCACCAAATGTGCCCTTGGGGTGAGGGCAGACGTTTCTTAGGATTCATGGTAACTGAATGGGTATCGAGGCAAAACTCTCTCAAAATTAAGCCAAACCTGGACATAAAAGCCTCCACCAATGTTAATGAGGTACAACGCCTCACAAGGAAATAGCAACCTTGAGCCGTTTTATCTCCAAATCCGCTGAAAAGAGTTTACCTTTTTTTAAGGTACTAAGAAAGGCAAAGAACTTTGAATGGGGATCTGAATGCCAAAACTCCTTCGAATAACTTAAGAAATAGCTGGCAAGGCTCCCCTTGCTCATTAAACCTTCTCCAGGAGATTCCCTATTTCTACACATAGCCACGACCTCCTAGGCGGTAAGTCTATCCTCCTCTAAGAGGAGGAGAGGGGAGCGCAAAAAGGGAAAAGATCATGTCACTGACCTTGAGAAAACATTTGAGGTTCTCAAGAAGTACAGGTTGAAGCTCCACTTCGCCAAATGTGCTTTTGGGGTGAAGGCTTCCTAGGATTCATGGTAACTGAAAAAGGCATCGAGGCAAACCTCCTCAAATTAACGGAATCCTGGACATGAAAACCCACACCAATGTCAATTAGGTACATCGCCACATAAGGAGAATAGCTGTCCTTAGTTGTTTCATCTCTAAATCTGCCCAAAAGAGTTTTCTTTAAGGAATTGAGAAAGGCTAAGAACTTTGAATGGGGAACTAAATGTCAAATTTCAGTGAAAAACTTAAGAAGTACCCGACAGGGCTCTCCCTGCTCATCAGACCCTCCCTTAAAGGAACCATATATCTATACATATCCACAACCTTCCAGGCGGTAAGTTTTATACTCTTCCGAGAGGAGGAGGGGCGACAGATGCCCATATATTAAGTCAGTAGAGTGCTCAATAGAACGGAGGGATGGTATAACACATTGAAAAGTTAGCGTTCAGTTTGATCGTCACATCACCAAAGTTGCGGCCATACTTCCTCTCCTACCCCGTGGCGATAAGGAAAAATCATCCTTTAAACAAACTCTCGGGAAGCCCGAACTTCTAGAAGACTGCTCAAGTGGGCTATTAAATTAAGTGAATACAACATTTCCTATTTCCCCAAACGACTATTTTCTCTCATAAATGACAACCCCCTCCCCTAGCAAGGGGTGTGGTTACTTCACATAGATGGATCAGCTACCCTCCAGGGGAGAGGGCAGTAATCACCTCCTCTCCGGGGGGGGGGGGTGACATGGAATTCACTGTCAAATTCATCTTCAAAGCTTCAAACAATGAGGCTGGATTGAAAGAATCGGGTACGGCTCGAGAATGAAACGGAAGCGTAAAAACGTGAATTCAAAGCATAATTTAAAGCGGGTTCAAAGGGGTGTTCCCTTTGAAGTTCCCGGGCGTTCGTTATTTGTCAAAGCACAAATAAAAGAGAAGAATGTTGGACATGTGGCTAGAAGGATATGAACAAAAGATACATGAAAACGTAATGAAAACCAACCTTATGTTCGTTGCACGTAGAACCGGTTCTAGCTTTGTTCCCTTTTCGTTTTCTTGTTTCGTTCACTTGAGAGCCAATGCAGAAATCCTCTAAGTATTGTCCACACCACACTAAGGATTCAAACTATAGTTTATTGCTCGATAACATATAGTGAAAAGAAGAAGAAAACAATTCCAAAGCAACACTATAAATTAGTGATCTTTAGAATGTTTTAAGTTCTTTCCTTTCCAAAAGAAAAGAACACTTAGAGAGAAATTTCAGAGGTGTTTTTGGCTTAAAATCTCCAGCAAAAAATGAAGCATGTTAGTGTATTTTGTGTAGTGTATTTTTATGTGTAAGTAGGAATTTTTGAATTCAAAATTCAACCTCCATCAATAAACCTCCAAGGCTAACTTCCACATACACACTATTATAGCACAAGTGTCACCCATGATGGCACATGGGGACCACCTCCACATGCACCTCACATGGCCTATACACATTAGGAGAAAGCTCCAAATTGTCCTACAACATACTCCAACTTGTATAAGATATGGACTTGAATTCCATGCTTTTGGACTTTATTAATCTAATTAAATTTAAGTCCAAACAAGAATCATTGGGAATTAATTAATTTAATTAATATCAATCCAATTGAATCCCAATAGTTTATTTAATCCAACTAAATAAACATAAGTCCAAATTAAGAATAATTGATCCAATCAATTATTCTAGCCAAAACCCAATAAATTAATCCAATTAATTTAAAGGTTCTTAGTCCAAAATTAACTAATCCGATTAATTAATCTTGGACCATCCATCAAATGGATTTCCCAATAAATGATCCAATCATTTATTTTCTGTCTTGAATAAATTTAATCCAATTAAATTTATTCCCTTCTTCTAGAATTAATTCCAAACTAATTCCACCAAATCCAAAGTGATTTGTGTGTGACTCATTAGGTTTACCCTCAGCTACACTTGGGCTTGTGTCCAACACAATTGGTCAATTAAATCCAATTTAATTAACTGTCTTTTCAATTAATCATTAATCGGAAAAAACGCCCGTCACGATAGGTGGCCGTCTAGCAACGGTCCATGGCACTAGAGACTAGGTGAATGTTGGCGTGAACATTTAGGCTCCCGAGTTCCACACGAGTACGGTCCTTTCATCATCCGTCTCCCGATCTTAGTCTAGGGCATGGAATTGGGCGTCGGTTCTCATCCTGGACTAGACAACTATACTCAATAACTCGAGACACGTTTGCTCTATTGATAGACAAAGGAAACCATTCCCTACTCAACCAATCGCTGTGGCCACAGACTTAAAGAGCTTAAACCGTCTCAGAGCACATAGGAGACTCGATTATCATATACTGACAACTGACGGATCCTGTCTTGGAATTTACCGTCCTCAATACATATTCCGACTGCACTGGATAAGGCTTATAATGAACGTATCCCAGATACGGACATCTCTTGCTAGATCCTAGATACAACCATCATATGCATGCGACTGCCATGATTCCTCAAGTCAGAGGACTAATGTCGTACTATCGGAGCCGGGAATTCCAGTCATACCGACCAAGCCTCCAAGGCTTCCATATGATGATTCTCGCGAGTCAGTTTAGTCAGCTGACACCCTTGTCAACTAACCCACTAATATTGCATAGACGTCCAACGTCTGTCGCCGATGAAACACGGCACTCATCCAATGAATGCAATCATTAGTGCAACTATAGGACCCTCGATACCCTGTCTCGAGGTCTTCGACTTAAAATATTTCAGACCAACCCTCAGAAGTTGGTTTCATAGCTACCATCCAATGCACAACCCAACTACATAGGTTATTCAATTGGTCTGTGGGCATTTGTTGTGATGTTAAAATGCCGTTTAACATAATCAGTAAGTACAACAAACACATAGTGCCATGGATGAATAATTACTATATTCATCAAGTCAATATTACTCTAATAAATATTGCTAAATAGTACTCTAAACCGCCAATCCAATTGGCTTTCTGATCACCAATTCTAACATGGATGTAAAGCCCATGTGCTGGGTATAGGATGATCTAGGAAGCAGAAGCTAAGAACCTTGTACCCTACTCAAACTCTCAACTCATAGTCAAACAGATTGTAGGGACATATGAAGCCCAGGAGGACAACATGATTCAATATCTACAACAAATTAAGGAGTTAAAGTCTGGATTCAAGAGCTTCCAACTCATCTGGATCCCAGGAGATGAAAATACTAGGATGACTACTTATCTAAGTTAGCCAGTTGAGTGGAAGATTGCAGAACTAGGCAAATCACCATACAACACCTCTCTATCTCGGGAGCCCCCTTGGAAGTTCAAGTCGCCACTTCTACAAGGGACTGGCGACAAGCGATCCTGGAATGGTTGCGAGAAGGACTGCTCCTAACGGATCGGTTGGAGGTTTCCAGGCTTAAAGCTTAGGCTACTCGATTCCTCTGAATAGGGGATACCCTCTACAAGAAGTCTTTTCCCCATCCTTTGTTAAGATGCTTGTCTGAGGATGAAGGATTGTGTGTCCTAAAGGAAAATCATACGGATGTTGTGGGTTCCATGTTAGAATAGGTGACCATGTAGCCAATCTTGGCAGGCAAAATGTAACCTATGTCTAGATAATTTCAGGGATTTGATAAATTATTAATGAAAAAAGAAGTGAAATTCATTTGGCATTACTTTGTTTGTGTTCACTTTATCTGAACGTATCGGTTCACTACGCAAACAAAGCCCATGGACTGAAAACGTATTTCGGGGACTGGGACTACGCTCGAAGGTAGGTCTATGAAATCAGTCCGAAAATCTCCAAGTCAAGGAATCTCGAAAATGGGTACCAGGATTCCCCTTGAGACTTCCACTAAGCATCTGCTGTCGTATTTCATCAATGGGTGACGACGGTCGTCTAAGCAGTGTTAATGGGTTAGCCTACTAGGGAGCAATTGACTGAGGTGACTCGCGGGAACCATCTTACGGGGGACCTTGAGTAGGGTCGGCTAGGTATGACGTGTGTTCCCGGTTCCAACAGTACAGGTCAAGTCCTTTGACTTGAGGAACTGCTGAGTTTACCTGTATGTCAGGGCTGTATCTTAGATATGGTGAGAGATTGCCAAGAAACACTTGAGTAGTCATAAGCCATGTCTAGTGCAGCTCCGGTGTACAGAGTGACAGTAGTTTCCAGGAAAGGATTTGTCTCCTGTCAAAAGGCATTGACAGTTGAGTCTCACATATGCTCTATGTCCTGTCCCTAAAATCTGTGGCCACAGTAACTGAAAAGAAGGGAAGGTTTCCCTTGCGGCATTTAGTAAGGACAGACCGACACTTAGGTGCAAAATGGGTACCTGCATTTTCCGTGCCCTAGACCCTAAGTGGTGAGACCGAAGATAGAAGGACAAGTGTACTGTTAGAGCCTAAATGTTCATCCCCGAATATTCACCTAGTCTCTAGTGCCATGGACCGTTGCTAGATGGTCACCCATGGTAACGGGCGGATTCTAGGAACCCGACCAAGTCTAGCTGAAAGATGAACCTAAAGAGTCACACACAATCCACACACATTAAGTATTTAATTTAGAATTAAATATTGGAGAAATGGAATGATTAAATTGGATTTAATTGGGTCCTTAATTTTCTTGGAGAGAATTAATTCCTTTTATTAGATAAAAGGGATTAATCTAATAAATTAGATTTATTAGAAAATTAATTTAATGGGCCTAGAATAAATATTTATATTTATTATATTTATTTATTGCCCTTTGGAATATTTAAATAGGTTTTAAATATTTCCATTAAATTAAATTAATGGTTGAGATTAAAAGGAGATATGGATGAGTAGGATTAATTTGACTAGGTCAAAATTCTAGTCAAATTAGTCTTCTAGAGTTGGAGTTTGAAGAGGATTAAACTCCTCCTCTATAAATAGTCCTAGCTTCTCACAATAAGAGTGATGATAAAACTCCAACACACACAACACACACTCTCTCTCAGCTCTCCCTCTCTCGTCCGCCTCTCTCTCTCTCTCTCTCCAAGTTTGTTCTTTTGTGTTAACAATTGAACAAAATGAGGATTAATCCCGTTAATTAATAACGTGTGATTGATCCGTCTTCTCCTATATACTTGTTCGTTCGCTAGCACGACGTGCAAGATACGTGGGCGGATTGTGTGTCACAATTTGGAGAATCTCACATACGAGATTTGGTGCAAATCGGGAACAACGCGAGTACCAGTTAGAGGACGAAAAACGACAAATCGGTAATTCCCTTTTACGTTTTCGTCTCTTCTTTTATTTTAAATCATATGGCCTCCATGATTGTTTATATGCTTTTAATTCATGAGATACACCGAACACCCGGGAACTTCAAGGGTACACCCCTTGAACGTGTTTTTTATTTTACGTCAAAGCATGTTTAAATTTTGTTATTTAATTTTATATTGCGGTTCCGCATTCGCACTATTTCCCGGGACGATCCACAATCTTTCAGTGGTATCAGAGCCCGGTTCGGTATATAGGCCTAGGGTTTTACGTGCGTTTTAAGCATGAAAATGTGTTATGGCATGTTTTAATTAATTCTTGATTTTATTATTATTAAAGCATGTCGTTTTTCTTGCTTTTAAATTCGTACGATTTTTTTGGTATTGTTGGATTTTCTATTTTTCTTGGGAAACGAGGAGTGAAAGTCGAACAAAATGGAGAAACACAGCACGCGGCCTGCCGGAGGCTGGCCATGCGCCACCGTGCGCACAGGCGAGGCAGACGTGCGCAGGCAGAGGAGCCTGCGCGCGGCCGCTTGCGCCAGGCGCGCATGGCTGTGCACAGTCAGCCTGCGGGTGGCGCGGCTGGACGACAGGCAGGCGGCTGCCCAGGCGCGCGCGCAAACGGGCAGGGAAGCCCGCGCGTGCGCCAGGGCCAGCACGCTGGGATGCCTGCGTGCCTGGACGAGCGGCCAGAGAGGCCGCGTGCGAGCACGCGCACGGGGCGGCGCCTCCAGGCGCACGGGGGGCGCCTCCAGGCGCACGCGCACGCAGATGGAGGAGACTGCGTGTTGAAGGGCCGCACGCGCGCACGCAGACGATGGTGTCTGCGCGCACACACGAAGACGATGGTGTCTGCGCGTGCGCCCGGCAGGCGCGCCCAGTCAGGCAGCGCCTGTGCGCGCGGTCAGGCAGCGCCTTTGCGCCCGATCAGGCAGCGCCTGTGCGCGCGCAGGGGCAGCAGGCTGGGCCTACTGTCCTGCGTCCACCGGCTGGCTGCTGCCGTGGCGGCAGCCGGCTGCCATTGTTAGGTTTTCTCTTTATTTTTCAGTTTTAATTTTTTAATTAATTCTGAAAATTCATTTTATTTAATTTTTGCCTATTTTCTAAGACATTATTTTTGGAGGTTGAATTATGTTGGATTTGAAATCCCGGGATAATTTACCTAGAAATAATGAGGAAAGGTCTTCCTAAAATGGGAAAAATATTATTGCCAACGGTTGTACCATATTTTTCATATGTTACGCATTTATTTTATCTTAGATAATTGAGATTGGTAATCATGTGATATTAGCATGTATTTTATGTGATTGGATCATGTGATTATATGCGTTGGATGGAAATGGATGATCACGAGCCCTGAACTGAATGTATGGTTTAATTTTATGTTGGGCCTGTGTGCCTCTTTTCTGTTTTCTCCTTCATTCCTTTGTAGTTGCCTTGGAATAATAAGGCATTCTTTCTCCCTCCTTATGTACTCCCCCTGGGTTTTCGCTGGGGTTTCTATTTTTACATATGTAATGAGAGTAGAATAGGAGTGAGATTTTATTTTATGTAATTCGTGGAGAAGAAGGAAGGTCCACATGGAGAGCCCAGACTGGAGGTTCCAAGGCGTTTCCATGAAGAGAAGAAAGAGAAAAGAGACCAAGGCCCATCAGAATGATGATTGGGTTACTATTAATTTAATAGTGTAGGACCAACCCTAGATTGACCATAGATCCACTGCGGGCTCAGTGGATCGCATAGGATTCGGGCTCGTGATCATCCAATAGGGGCGTGCTAGGCTTTAATTTTGCATGTGGTTATTATGATGGATGAATAGCGTTTTATTTATCATATAACTGCTATGGATGCAATTTATTTATTTTCGCATTATGGATGAATGTGTTAATATTACTATATGAGATCTCGGTCATTTACTACTCTCACATTGGTTGGACCAATGTCCAAATATTAGACCCTAGACAAAATGAACATGGACTCTAGGAGCGTGTCCATGCCTTCCAGTCCATGGCGTAGTGAGGAAGCTGATTTAGGTCGATAACGTGGTCTCACGAGTCGTGGCATGTCTATCGTACTTAAAAGAAGTTGCACTATGTCATGAACGAAAAGTAGACAACTATTACGAGTCATGGAGATAGCAGTGGGTCTATGGCTCGGTTGATTGGGTCGGGTCTAACGCCCGATTAGCATGATTCACTTGGAGTCCTCGGGATCATGTGAAAAGGTGAGGCAATAATCTTGAAAATCTCGTGGAACGAGAATGGTATGGTATACCTCCCACAGGATTTTTCCCATGCGAATCGTAAAAGCGGGGTATGAGAAAATTCGCGAAAGGTTTCCCGAAAATAACGTTTGAGAGTACCGTGTTTTCGTATAAATAGTGGGAGCATTAAATGACTAAAGACCAAGCATTTAATTGTTTACCAAACCACCGTCTTTTAAATTTTGCTGATCGCGAACTCTGTTTTTTTAAATGTAGATTTAAAATGTCTAAGAACCCTTTATCAACCATTCTTAAGACCAACAAATTCAATGGAACCAATTACAACGACTGGTTGCGCAATCTCCGGATAGTCTTGGATTACGAGAACCAACGCTACGTCATGGACGAACCTCTCCCTAGGACCTTACCGGAAGGATCCACGCCAGAAGAATGTGAGACGTTCGGGACTTGCCATAAGGATAACTGGAAGGTCCGTAGCGTCATACTTGCTTCAATGACGAATGAGATTCAGAAGAAATATGAAAGACTAGACAATGTCCCTTCCATTATGGCTCGCCTTAAGGATTGCTATGCAGTCCCGGACCGGCATACTAGGTATGTCGCGACCAAGGCGTTCTTTGGAACTAAAATGACAGAAGGATCCTCTGTACAAGAGCACGGGGTTAAAATGCTTACCCTGGTGGAAAAGCTCAAGGACCTAAAGGCAGACCTCGATAATGAGACGTACATAGATGTGATCCTTCAGTCTCTCCCACCCTCCTTCGACCAATTTATTGTCAACTACAACATGAACGCACTTGAGAAGGGCATTCATGAGTTGATTAATATGTTGGTGCAATACGAGGCAACGACCAAAAAGTCCACGCCTTTGGTATTGTTTGGAGGTGCTTCAACTTCTAAAACGAAAGGCAAGGGTGCCGGACGTTGGAAAAGGAAGAAGGGGAAGGAAAAAGCCGTCGAAGTAGCTACGAACACTAAGAGTGTTCCCATTGCCAAAGAGGGGAAAGGCAAAGGAAAGGGAAAGGTTGTCTCCAAGCAACAGTCGAGGGCATATGACATATGTATCAATTGTCGTGGGAAAGGGCATTGGAAGAGGAGTGCCCCAAGCTCCTCTCGAACCAAGGTATATTTGTGATTGAGGTTAATATGGTGACTAATTCTGCCTCTTGGGTATTAGATACCGGCTGTGGAGCTCACATTTGCAATGATTTGCAGGTGCTGAAAAGAAGCAGAAAACTGGGTAGTGGGGATATGATCCTGAAGCTTGGGAATGGCAAGGCCATCTCGGCAGAAGCAGTAGGATCCGCCACTCTAGTAGTTAGTGATAATATTAGCATAGAATTAGAGCAAGTTTATGTACCTAGTATAATTAAAAACATCATTTTCATTCCATTGTTAGACAATAGTGGTTATGAGTTTATGATCAATAAAAATTGCTTTTATTTGATGAGGTGCGGAATTGCTCATCTACTTGGTACACTTACTAATGGGCTCTATATCTTGCAACAAACGAACTTCGTTCTTAACGCTCAACACAAACATAAAATAGATAATAACGGGAACGCACGACTGTGGCACGCTAGGCTAGGTCACATATCCCAAGACAGGATGAAAAGATTGGTAGACTCAAAGAACCTAGAGGTAGGAGACTTGAATGAGCTACCAACTTGTGAATCCTGTCTAAGAGGGAAAATGACCAAGAAGCCCTTTTGTAGGACAAAGCAGGCTTGCCACAGGTCTGTTGGACTTGGTCCATACAGACGTATGTGGACTACTAAGGATGCAGGCCCGAGGTGGGTTCTCCTACTTCATAACCTTTACCGATGATCATTCACGGTATGGTTATGTTTACCTGATGAGGTACAAGTCTGAAGCTCTTGAGAGGTTTAAAGAATTCAGACCTTAAGTGGAGAACCAAACCAACTGCAAAATTAAAGTCCTACGGTCAGACCGAGGCGGAGAATACCTTAGTACCGAGTTTCTTAATTATCTAAAAGAAAATGGTATAATATCTGAATGGACACCTCCCGAGACACCACAATTGAATGGTATCTCTGAAAGGAGGAATCGAACCCTGTTGGACATGGTTCGATCCAGGATGAGTTTTACCAAATTGCCCCTGTCCTTTTGGGGCTATGCATTGGAAATAGCGGCCAAGTTGTTAAATTTGGCGCCAACCAGTGTATTGACCCAAACGCCATATGAGATATGGCACGACAAGACTGCATCCTACAACTATTTGAAAGTGTGGGGTAGCCCCGCATACGTCAAGAGGTTAGCGGGAGATAAGCTAGAATCCAGGTCTAGCTTATGCAGGTTCGTTGGATACCCTAAAAAAAACTGCAGGTTATTACTTTTATGACCCCTTGGAACAAAAAGTATTTGTTTCAAGGAACGCAGTATTCTTGGAACAGGGCTTCCTAGAGGATATCCAACCTGATGAACTGATCCTTGAGGATTCAAGTGATGGAAACCAGTCATCAAAGGTAGCCGCGGATTCCTCACTTAGAGGATTCAGGATAGATACCCGAAGGACTGACTGACCTCGAGAAGTCCAACATGCTAGGCATGTAGGACAGCCTCAGGAACAGCCAGCCCCGGTACCTGAACCGCCAGCTCCTATACAGTCACCGCCCATAGTCACCACTGACGTTCCCGTTCTCCGTAGGTCTACTAGAGAGTCCAGACCTCCAGTCAGATATGGCTTTCTAAATACGACCGGTCTGCTGGATAATGATCCTAAGACATACGGAGAACCGATGTTTGACATCGACTCCGGGAAATAGCTTGAGGCCATGAAAACCGAAATGGACTCCATGAGCGAGAACCAACTCTAGAGACTTGTAGATCCACTGAAAGGTGTTAAACCAGTTGGCTGTAAGTGGGTCTACAAGCGCAAACTTGGCGTTGATGGAGAAGTCACGACTTTTAAGGCTAGGCTAGTAGCTAAGGGGTACACTCAATGACCCCGGATCGATTTTGAGGACACCTACTCGCTAGTAGCCATGGCTAAATCCATTCGAATCCTGCTCGCCATAGCAGCATGGTATGACTATGAGACATGGCAGATGGACGTGAAAACGGCCTTCCTCAATGGTTTCGTTGAGGAAGAGATCTATATGGATCAGCTGGACGGTTTCACAGTCACTGGAGAAGAACAGAACGTCCGTCGTCTCCAGAAGTCCATCTATGGCCTCAAACAAGCATCCCGAAGTTGGAACATTCGCTTTGATGAAGTGATACGGGGCTATGACTTCATCAAAAATGAATTCGACCCTTGTGTATACAAGAAGGTCAGTGGGAGCTCTATAGTGTTCCTAGTGCTTTATGTGGATGACATTCTACTCATAGGTAATGATGTTAGAATGTTGGGTGACACAAAAGCATGGTTATCAACCCAGTTTTCCATGAAGGACTTGGGTGAAGCCTCCTACATCCTAGGCATCCAGATTGTCAGGGACAGATCTAAAAGGATGTTAGGGCTCACCCAAAACTCGTATATGGTAAAGAGATATCGGATGGACAACTCCAAACGAGGATTCCTTCCCATGAGGTATGGGATCAAGTTATCCAAGAAACAGTCCCCGCAGACTGATGAGGAACTTGAAAGGATGAAAGTCATCCCCTATGCTTCTGCCGTAGGTAGCATCCAATATGCGGTCCACTGCACCAGGCCTGACATTGCTTACGCTTTGAGCGTAACAAGCAGATATCAGTCTTGTGCAGGAGAGGCACATTGGAATGCTGTTAAGGCATCCTTAAGTACCTGAGGAGGACTAAGGAAATGTTCTTAGTCTATGGCAATGGAGAACTGATCCTGGAAGGCTTTAGCGACGCTAGCTTCCAGTCTGATGACGATGATGCCAAGTCTCAATCGGGTTATGTATTCAAGCTCAATGGAGGAGTAGTGGCTTGAAAAAGTTCCAAACAAACAATCACTGCTGATTCCACCACTGAGGCCGAATACATAGCAGCATCAGAAGCTGCCAAGGAAGCGGTTTGGATGAGAAACTACATCCAAGAGTTGGGTGTGGTGCCTAGCATCGCCGAGCCTGTTGTCATCTTTTGTGATAACAACGGAGCAATAGCGCAAGCAAAGGAACCGAGATCTCATCACCGTTCCAAACACATTCTTAGACGCTACCATCTTCTAAGAGAAATGGTAGGAAGAGGTTACGTTCGGATGGACCGAGTCAACTCAGTAGACAACACAGCAGATCCGCTGACAAAGCCTATGTCGCAGAGCGCTCAGACGCAACATCTTGAGAAGATGGGGATTAGATATATATGGGCGATTGGCTTTAAGGTCAAGTGGGAGATTGTTAGAATAGGTGACCATGTAGCCAATCTTGGCAGGCAAAATGTAACCTATGTCTAGACAATTTCAGGGATTTGATAAATTATTAATGAATAAAGAAGTGAAATTCATTTGGCATTACTTTGTTTGTGTTCACTTTATCTGTATTACGTATCTATTCACTACGCAAACAAAGCCCACAAACTGAAAATGTATTTCGGGACTGGACTACGCCTGGAGGTAGGTCTATGAAATCAGTCCCATCGAATCAGTCCGAAAATCTCCAAGTCAAGGAATCTCAAAAATGGGTACCGAGATTCCCCTTGAGACTTGCACTAAGCATCTGCTATCGTATTTCATCGATGGGTGACGAAGGTCGTCTAAGCAATGTTAGTGGGTTAGCCTGCTAGGGAGCAGCTGACTGAGGTGACTCGCGGGAACCGTCTTACGGAGGACCTTGAGTAGGGTCGGCGAGGTATGACGTGTGTTCCCGGTTCCAACAGTACAGGTCAAGTCCTTTGACTTGAGGAACCGCTGAGTTTACCTGTATATCAGGGCTGTATCTTAGATATGGTGAGAGATTGCCAAGAAACACTTGAGTAGTCATAAGCAATGTCTAGTGCAGCTCCGGTGTACAGAGTGACAGTAGTTTCCAGAAAGGATCTGTCTCCTGTCAAAAGGCATTGACAGTTGAGTCTCACATATGCTTTGTGTCCTGTCCCTAAAATCTGTGGCCACAGTAACTGAACAGAAGGGAAGGTTTCCCTTGCGGCGTTTAGTAAGGACAAACCGACACTTAGGTCCAAAATAGGTACCTGTATTTTTCGTGCCCTAGACCCTAAGTGGTGAGACCGAAGATTGAAGGACAAGTGTACTGTTAGAGCCTAAATGTTCATCCCGAATATTCACCTAGTCTCCAGTGCCATGGACCGTTGCTAGATGGCCACCCATGGTAACGAGCAGATTCTAGGAATCCGACCAAGTCTAGCTGAAAGGTGAACCTAAAGAGTCACACACAATCCGCACACATTAAGTATTTAATTTAGAATTAAATATTGGAGAAATGGAATGATTAAATTAGATTTAATCGGGTCAATAATTTTCTTGGAGAGAATTAATTCCTTTTATTAGATAAAAGGGATTAATCTAATAAATTAGATTTATTAGAAAATTAATTTAATGGGCCTAGATTAAATATTTATATTTATTATATTTATTTATTGCCCTTTGGAATATTTAAATAGGTTTTAAATATTCCATTAAATTAAATTAATGGTTGAGATTAAAAGGAGAGATGGATGGCTAGGATTAATTTGACTAGGTCAAATTACTATTTTGACTAGGACTTTGACTAGGTCAAAATCCTAGTCAAATTAGTGTTCTAGAGTTGGAGTTTGAAGAGGATTAAACTCCTCCTCTATAAATAGTCCTAGCCCTCACCATAAGAGTGATGATAAAACTCCAAAACACACTCTCTCTCGGCTCTCCCTCTCTCGTCCGCCTCTCTCTCTCTCTCTCTCCAAGTTTGTTCTTTTGTGTTAACAATTGAACAAAACTAGGATTAATCCCGTTAATTAATAACGTGTGATTGATCCGTCCTCTCCTACATACTTGTTCATTCGCTAGCACGACGTGCAAGATACGTGGGGCGATTGCGTGTCACAATTTGGAGAATCTCACATACGAGATTTGGTGCAAATCGGGGAACAATGCGAGTACCGGTTAGAAGACGAAAACGACAAATCGGTAATTCCCTTTTACGTTTTCGTCTCTTCTTTTATTTTAAATCCTATGGCCTCCATGATTTTTTATATGCTTTTAATTCATGAGATACACCGAACACCCGGGAACTTCAAGGGTACACCCCTTGAACGTGTTCTTTATTTTACGTAAAAGCATGTTTAAATTTTGTTATTTAATTTTATACCGCGCTTCCACATTCACGCTATTTCCCGGGACGATCCACAATCTTTCATTCCATATAGGGGCCCTCATGCTAGCAGGAAAAGATCTGCGAGCCGGTTATTTTTTGCCCACTATGAAGTAGGATATAAGGCAGCTAGTAGGCAGCTAGTACCGATGCCAAAAACACTCCACCTTCATCCCGTAATCAATAGAGCCTCTGACCACTTTAGCATCACCACGTCCCTTCTCCTAGTAGAGGATGGACATCGTAGGACCATTTCCCCTAGCCCTAGGCCAAAGGAAATTTCTACTGATAGCAATTGATTATTTCACAAAATGGGTGGAGGGAACCTCTTTCCTGGATTACCGAGGGAGAATTCATGAAGTTCATATGGAAGAATATAATTTGTCATTTTGGCCTTCCCCGAGAAATCATTTTAGATAATGGTTGACAGTTCTGAGGCCGTAAAATATGAGACTAGTGTAAAGGCTTGCTTATCAAAGAAAGATTTACGTCTGTGCCTCATCCAGAGGCCAATGGGCAAGTGGAAGTCACTAATTGAATACTAATACAAGCAATTAAAAGAATATTAGAACGCGTTGGAGGAAATTGGGCTGAGGTGTCCTCTGATCTTATCAAACTACTCCAAAAGCTTCCAAGGGGGAAAGCCCATTCACTCTAGTCTACGAGATGGATGTTGTCATCCCCGACGGAAGTATGATGCCTTTGTACAGGGTTGTCTACTATTCAAGGAGGATAACGCCCGTCTCCTTAAGGAAAACCAAAATATCATTGAAGAGCTCCGGGAAAGGGCCTTTCTTCGAATGCAGCATTATAAAAGCATAATGATAAATGCCCATAATAAGCGAGTAAAGTCACGCACTTCCAACTGGGACACATGGTATTCGACGAGTAGCTGCATTGAAATCGGTTAGTAAGATAGAGCCTAACTGGGAAAGACCCTAAAAAGACATCTCCTATACCGACCTTATAGCATACACAATCTCATGCAGTTCTACGCTCGATCAGAGGGCACCTTCCCATAGTAAGTCCTACCCAAGAACTGTATCAAAATAAGCCATGCCCTTAAGCATACACTCTCTCCAAACAAGCCCTGCCCCTAGGCAGACACTATCTCAAAATGAACCCTGCCCCTAGGCAGGCACCCTCTCAAAACAAGCACTGTCCCCGGGCAGGCGCTCTCTCAAAATAAGCCTGCCCCAAAGCAGGACCCTCTCAAAATCAGACCTATCCCATGCAGGAACTTTTTTCTTTTGGAATTAAGCCCCGCCTTTAGACAGATACCTTGCTAACAAAGAACCTGAATCTATGCAGGCCTTATTTTCTCTTGATAAATCCTTGCAGATACTCCTGTTAAACGAATAGGTGAAAGAACTACCAAAATCACATATTAAGGAGAGAAGCCCCTCAAATCCTCTCGGGAAGAAGAAGGGATCATGCAAGGCATCACCATAGTAGGGGCGGCGAGCCCTATCCAAAAATAGGCAACAACAGTGGCAAGCCCTCAAATGGAAAGCAAAACAAGGAATGCATATAAGGCCCCTACCCAAACCGAATGGGGAAGGGGGGGGGGGGGAGATAGAAGTATTTAATGAAAAGAAAAGAATTGGGGGGGGGGGAGGGAGGGGAGAGAAAGCAAGTAAATTTGTCTTAGGCTACAGCCGGTCACTTCTCATCCCCAACCATGAGACCATAATAAGTTTTTTTTGTTTCCAACCTCTCTCTCAAAGGGTGACATATCAATCCTGCCCCATAAACAGGGTATTCTCTGACTCAGGCGGGGCCCTCTCCCTCTTTGGGGGGTTCCTCTGAGGGGGTCGGAATCACAGCTAGGGAGGGCTCATTAGGAGTATCCGCCTCCATAGCCGCGGGCTCATTAGCTGATGGCTCGCTTCCTGCTTCACTGCCCCCCGGATATTTTCTAAATCCTCATCTGAAGATCTCCACCTCCCTTTGGAAGTCCTCTGACTTCTTGTAGTCAGGCAAGCAGCTCTGCTAGTAAGACTCCAGTTAGCGTCGACCTTCATCAGAATCGGTGAATGTCAAGCGGGCATTATCCGCTGCCTTCTGTAGAGCCTCAACCTGGCTCTTAGTTAGGTCCAGCAGTTGTTGGCTTTCGACCTCCTTCTCCACCTACAGGCATTTCCCCATGGTCTCTTCTTTGGCCTCTTTTAGCCGGTCCATCTTCGCTACCAGGAAATGGTTGCGCTCCCCTAGCCTCTTCCGTTGACCCTCTACCATAGGGGAATAGGGAAAGGCCTAGGGGTGAAATATCATCTTTCCCATCGCTATTGCTTCCTAGGATCCATAAAATTCACCAAGTAGATTAAGATAAATAAAGAGATAATCATCAATCAATATAAAGAAAGCAAAGGGCCTGAATTCCTTAGAAAGCTAGCTGAATAAAAACCCAGCCAACTTTTCCTTGGAGGAGGAAAATAACAACCTCCTATCCCTTGGCAGTAGCCTCCCCTGAAAGAGCTTAGAGATAAAGCAAAGTCCTCCACTTACTGCCGCCAAGGAGAGGATCCCCCAACATCTCTGGGGAGATGGGGCGGAAGAGGAGGCATCGTCGTGGAGTGTGTTACCACTTGAAGAGGAACTGCTGTCAAGGATTGGCCAGAAGAACTCCCCTTCTCCATCGTAAAAGCCCTTAGGCGGGCGTTGGTTGGTCGTTTCCCCCTGGACTCGTTGGAGGCTGACGTCCCGCTTCACGCCCTAGTAGAAGGAGCTGGAGTGGCCTGGCAACCCCCAGGGCTGTCGTGGACGCTCTCTCAGAGTAGCTTATTGAACGTAATTCGAGTTGCACAAATAAAGGCACTACGATTAGAAATCATCATTTAGAACACTTACAAATAAAGCAAATAAGTAGTTTTAACCGGGGGCTCCTCCAGAGGAACCTCCTTTGGATTACCCGAAATGAGATAGAAGCTTCTCATCCACCAACCCCTTACAATCATAGGGGTTAGAGTTCAACCTCTCCAAGGGAGCGGATAGCTCCGCCCTCCTTCCCTAACAGAGAATGGCTTGATAGAAGGGAGGTAAAATATCCACTCGTGGGAAAAGTCCCAACGAACGGGAGGAAGGACATAAAAGAAACTCATTCTCCAATGCTTGGGGACCGGAAGAAAACAAACCCCATGGTAGAAGGAGAAGTGGAAAATGCCAGGCTCATGCTTCTTCAATTGAAAATAGGCGAAAAATTCCCTGCTTGTGGGAGAGACACCGTGATAACTAAAGACCAATGTAAAACTTGCAAGAAGACGGAAGGAGTTGGGAGCTAGTTGGTTCAAGGGAACCTCAGAAACGTCAGCGTCAAAAGGGAGAAATGGGAAGGCGAAGACCTGCCCCGAACTGGGCAATAAAAAAGCACAAATAATTTGGGGAAGGTATCTCAAGTTGACTCTCAGGGTCGTGGAGGAGTATCGCAAAACATTCAGGGATCCCGTATTCCTTTGTCAACCTACATGCATCCGCGTCTCTAAGTGACAAAGGGATCCTATCCACCAAAATAGAGTCGGTGGCCCTGGCTCCCTCTCCGCCGACCACCATCAGCTCCTCCAACTCACCAAGCTCCTGGCCACCCTCTCTTCTTTTTCCTCTTTCTTCTCCCTCGAAGAGGCCTCTACATCAATCTCTCCAGAATCCCCACTTCCGAGTCGGAAGGCTCATCAACCAAGTGGTAGCCTTGGGCTCCACCATGTGGCCCTCCATAGAAGAACGTGCCTGGGCCCGTCCCCCTCGAGATCACCTCCGATGAATCATTATAGGTTGGAGTCTCTCCCACAAATAGGATGGAGACTCATCGAGGACGCCATTAAAACCAAAAAAGGAAATAGAAACCTAGAAAGGAATAAAGAAGAATAGAAGCACAGAAGAAGAAAATGCAAAAGAAAAATGAAGAAACTTACAATGATAAAAAAGAAGAAAGGAAATTTCAAGAGCTCCAAAATTCTCTCTCAAAGATTGTGGGGGGAAATGAAGGAAGAGAATGAAAGAGGCTACAATAAAGGAGGGAAGAGGAGTTAGGGCTATGATCACCCACTCCCTAGCTAGGTAACAACCTACCGTTGGAGTGGTTATGCAACAACGGTTACCAACAGATGCAGTTACCTACCAACCATTTCCCACTACGCCTGGAGAACCCCGCCCACGCGCCTGTGCATCATTACAAGCTATAAGTAGCTAAATCGTGAAATCACTCCTTTCAAAAAGCACGTATATTTCGAGAACGGCATTTGACGTTCCCCTAGTGAGTAGGATGGCAGGGGGTACCCGGTGAGGAGGATTGCCTTCTTTAGGAGAAGGAATAGCGAAATCCAAGAAACCATGCATAAGAGCTCACTACTCTAAGGAAGTGCGAGTAGGCCCCCACCTCTTCAGAGTGGGGGGCTGAGATGCCCCAAATCTGCACCGGCCCAAGGTGGAGTCCGATATGAATGAAGGCCCAATAAAAGACCCACAAGCACACACATTCCAAGAGGCAGGCTCGATCTATAAGATCGAGACTAGTCCTAGAGAAGGAAATAGTGTCACTAAGAGCCAAACGAGGCTACCCACAGGCCCAAGGTGTGACGAGGCAAACACCTAGGCATCCGCATCTCCCTAAGCACACTTAGCAAGAAACCATTTGGCCACAGGACCTGTGACAAGGACCGAGGATCCATCGACTCACATATCCCTGAGAATTCGGAACATATCCCAAGGGGAAGCTTATCCGAACACCAAGACCCCTAATGAACACAACCTCTAAGGATCTTCGTCAACTAACCCACGTTTTTTGCAGGTCCTCGTTTCAAGGCTTGTGAAAAATCCGGCCCAAATACCCAAGTCCAGATACTTCAAATGAGCAACTTTTTTTGCTCCCATCACAAACCATTTATCTACTAGTCAAATTTGGACTTTAGATTCAAATCAAAATCCAACAATTTTGAAATAAGGGTATAAATGTCACTTTACAATGAAAAAATAATAATAAAAAAAAAAAAGCGCACATAATACATGAGGCGCATGAAGGGCGTTTCTTGCATCATTTTGCAAAAGAAATGGGAAAATTTGCTAATTTTTTCTGCAGGTTGGTTTTTTAACACTTGTCATATCATAAGGGTAAATTGTGTATAACCCAACGTTTATGTGAGAAAGCATTAAATACCTTGAAATTTTGCTCGCTCTAGACGTGTATACTTTGGACCAAGACCCTTGTTAACTTCTGTACTGATTCCTTGTCGCCTAAAGAAAAAACTAATCATTGTAAAATCCGTATGAAGGGTTCCAAATTTAAGGACATATATAGCAGACAGTCCACCTCTATGTATAGGAACTAAGTGGCAAGCCTAGTAAACTTTAGCGTAGACGTTATCCCTTCATTTCTTGCCATATTCTTCTGAAAAAAATCCAATGGCAGAAACCCCACGACGTCAACTGCTGCTTCTTCATCTGCAGCAACCCGTCCACGCTCTAACACCTTTTCTCGCTTGCCCACATATATTATTGCAAACTTTAACCTGAGATGCTCTGCATTATATCTCATGATCACTTCCCTAAATCACAGCACTGTCTCGATAATTCCAGTACTCCTAACCTTCCTGCAGTTCAAGTATCAGGGAAATGATCTGCAAACCCCATTTACAACTCACCCCAAATAATGAACGTCGTTGTTTCTAGTTCCCTTGTTTACTACATAGCCTGCACTTGGCGGCAGCTTTTTCCTCTGCATCTTCAGCTTTCTGGGTTTGCTATCATTGCTTTGTGTGGTCCGGTAACGCCTCAGTCGCATCACTCACGTCCGTTCTGTTCCCGGATTCCGCTACGCCTTTTCTGTATGTCTTGTTCGTTTTGTTACCAGCAAATTAGCTTGTTGCATTGGTTGTCCAATTAATATTGTAGAGGAAGGAGCATTCGATGTTTCTTGCTCAATATGTGGAGGGTTTTTGCCAGTTCTTTTGAGGAATTGGCGCTTATACTTTTAAGATGAATGGGGAAGCACATTGAAATTCATCTTCAAAAATGTATGTGTGTTTTTTCACTCTTTATATGTGAGAGTGATGCTATTGGTCCCATGGCCTGAGGTACTATCGTTTTAGTTTTTCTGATTTCACGATTTTGTCAACGGAAAAAAAAAATGCTTGAGGACTTATAATAAGTCACACATGTAATGTGTGTTAGTGTCAATATGTACGAAGATAGTGTTGTCAAAGGCTGTCGGAATCCTAAATAGTAAATAGAGGACCTTTCCTGTCTGGGATTTGATTATATATATGGTTTGCTGGACTTGTTCTGTTTTTTCTGTTGTGGATATTGTGTTGATATCCTTGAATATTCAGAGATAGATCCAATTCTATTTTATAATTTATATTGGTTGTTTGTATTTTGAGACAATTTTGAAGAAGAACAACGGAAGCTAACCGCTTTCTATTATAGGTAAAGACCTATGTTGTACGTTTAAAAATTAGGGATAATTACATTTGCACCCCCTCACCTATTGTGCATTTACACAAACCATCCCTATCTTTTGAAAAATTACAGAAACCACCCCTGGCAGCATTTAAAACCCCAAAATACCCCTATTGACTTAGTCAAACTTTAATATAAATTTTGAAGGACAAAATTGTCCTCCGGGGTGTTTCTGTAATTACCAAAAGATAGAGGGGGTGTTAATGTAATGTTTATGAGGATGAGTAATATGACCCCATATATTTTTTTATTATTTATATCAAATTTAAATTTAAATTTAAATTATTTTATCAACTTTTTTTAGTTGAATCTCTATAAAAAAATTATAATTTTTAATAATTGAAATATTAAATTGTTCAATTAAATATATTTATAAAGTTAGCTACTAGGCTATACATTTAAATTATAATTATCACACTTGTATAAATTATTTTAGATTCTTAAAATTAAAAAAATATTTATCCTCTATTTTTATTTATAATTAAAATTAATAAATTATATCAAACTTAAATTTAAGTTTAAATCATTTTATAACTTTTTTTTTATTGAATCTTTACATAAATTACATCTTTTAATAATTAAAATATTAAATTATTCAATTAATATATTACAAAAATTTAGTTACTAGGCTATATATTTAAATTATAATTATTACACTTTTATAAATTATTTTAAATTCTTAAAATTAAGAGATTATTTATCCACTATGCTTATTTGTATTTAAATTTTACTATAATTAATAAATTATACATATATAAAAAATATATATTTATACATATATAAAAAAATATATATATTTATACATATATGATATATATCTATATTTTTGTACATACATATTTAGATAGCGGATGAAGGTGGAGGAGGGCGACAACGAAGGCGGGTGAAAACGGAAGAGGGGTCGGGCACAGGCAGGGTGGCCGGGGTGAGGGATAATTTTTTAAAAAAAATTAATAATTTAAAATATCTTTTAATAAATAAATTATTTATTTTACTAATTCTGATATGATTTATATAAAATTCATAAATTATTTTGAATTACAATATATTAATTTTAATAAAATTTAGTTATAAATAAAAATAGAGGATAAATATTTTATCAATTTTAATAATTTCGAATAATTTATTCAAGTATGATAATTTTTTGATTCAAACTTATAATCTAATTACTAATTTTATAAATATATATTAATTTAATAATTTAAGATTTCAATTATTAGAAAATATAATTTTATATAGATTCAATTAAAAAAAGTTAATAAAATAATTTAAATTTAAATTTAAGTTTGATATAAATAATTAAAAAAAATACATATAGGTCATATTACTCATCGTCATAAACATTACATTAACACCCCCTCTATCTTTTAGTAATTACAGAAACACCCCTAAGGGCATTTTTGTCCTTCAAAATTTATATTAAAGTTTGACCAAGTCAATAGGGGTATTTTTGGATTTTAATGGCTGACAGGGTGGTTTCTGTAATTTTTCAAAAGGCAGGGGTGGTTTGTGTAAATGGACAATAGGTGAGGGGGTGTAAATGTAATTATCCCTAAAAATTATTCAGTACAGTATCAGACACGTACATGTCAAAGACAGACATAGTCTAAACATGCTCGGACATGTGTCAGACACGATATTCGTGTGTCGAAAAATATAAAATAAAATAGAAAAAAAAAACACAGTGTCGAACACGTCCGTTGGTGTGTGTCCGATACATTTTGGACACGTTGAGAATTTTTTTTGTAATTTCAAAAGGTTTTGGGTTGTCTTTAAATAAAAAGAGTTTGAGCTTAATAAAAAAGAAAAAAAAATTAATTCACTACTCTCACACTAAAAATTTTGAGATGAAATTAATAAAAATGCGAGAGATGGTCATAATGATTTAATTAATTGGGATGATTAGAAATTATCCTTTGCCTACATTTTAAAGTACTGATTATGTATATTTTTGAAGCCATATTAAGAATTTAGATGCAAAACATGTTTATTTTTATGTTTTATCTTAATTTTTTTTATATTGTATATTTTAATTTTATGAAAAATTGAGAATATATATAATCAAAAAAATATTATATGTAGTCGTGTTAGTGCCATGTTGTGTCTTAACTTTTTAAAAAATTTCTTGTCTCCTTGTCCGTGTATATGCATCATAGTGTTCTTTGATTTTTTCTGAGTGGTAGGAGAGTTGTTTGTGTACTTTTTGAGAGATGGCCATGTTCACCTACAACACAAGTAACATAGACTGAAATTTTTCAAGACTCCTCCTGACTATTAAATGAAATCTTAATCGACTGACAAGATTTTGATTTTAGATCAAGTTTTAGATTGCAAGAGTTCAATTTATATTAAAAATCTCAATAAGCATGTGGTAGAAAAGGACAATAAAACTAAGAATATGGACAAAAATGAGAAGTCATAAAAGAATTATATTATTTATGGACATGTAACTAGGTAAGGTAGGTTAGACAAGTAATTTGGAAACTAACATTAGCTTAACATGTTTACATTATATTATTCTCGACAACCTGTTAATTATATATAAATATGATAAATTATACAAACGTTCTCTAAAATTAGGTCTGGTTGCCTTTGGCTTTCTATGTGGGGAAGAGAATTCCCTATTCTCAACTCTACTTTCAGGTAAAACTTCAGTACACAAAAGATATACGGGAATGAATCAATTAAAGACTTCCAAATGCTATAACTCTTTCTATAGATAGGAACTTTTTTAAGAAATTCTATATGCGGCACGAACGAAGCCCGTTCAATAATTCCAGGGACTTTCACTTCGACACATCTTCGCTCGTGAGTGCTTAGAGCCCCTCTTCCATCAATAGGTACTCCCAAGGCGTCTCGCTAGCTCTTAGAGAAGACAGAGCGGGGAATGTCTTATGTTGAAGTGTTGAAGAATGCCTTGTTGTCGGATTAGGAAAAAGCGCTGCTATTTCCGCTATTGGAGGAAAGCATCTCTTTTTTTTTCGAGAGGGGCATAGTTTCGTAGCCAAGTAAAAGACTCTAACAATTATGATGATACATAATTATACCTAAAAATAATAAAATTTATTAGTTAAAAAGTTAATTACCAAAGAAAATTGACAAGTAGGGTCATGAAATTACTCTAAAAGACAAGTATAAAAGTCAAATGAATTTATATGAACGTAGTAGTTTTCATATCGTTACATGTAATAAATTCGTTGACACAAATATATGAAAGTTGGAAAACCAAAAGTATAACACTCAATATTGAAAAATTAAATAAATTGTATTTAGTTACATAAATTTTCAAATCATAATTATACTTTTGAAAAAGTTATATAAACTTACATATGTATTACAAGAATTAAAAGTATTCTTATGGGATATCAATAAATTATGTATCAAACAAAAATATTCCTATAGAATATATAGAAATATATATCTATACTCTATATAAATGTGTAAATACTCAAGATGATTGTTTCTCATTGTGAAAAGACAAACACACCCTCATTTGAATACTCAAGTTGTTTGTTTCCCATTGTGAAAAGATAAATATACCCTCATTTTAAATATTATTAGTATATTACATATTTTGGAATTTTTAACAATTTAGAATTCTAAATATTCTAAACCTCTTCCATATAAATTTAGGATAAAAAAACATAAATCGTGAATCATTAATGAATCCAATTACACATAATTTTAATAACCTGCTTCTAATCGTGAATCATGAATGAGCCCAATTACACAGACGTGTGACGCATTAAATTTTAATAACATCCACAGAAAATTATATTATGAAATTAGTTATAGAAAAAATAAAATTCTATAAGAAAAGTGTTTAAGAGTCTTAATTGCTCTAAACTACTTAGAGAATGAATAACATATTCAACTAAAAAAAATTAATATGCCAAATAATATTTCAACATAATTACTTTGCTGGAAGAAATCTTAATTATATTAAGAAAGTTTTAATTTACCATGACACATTAAAATTTAAATAAACTACACATGAATAATATATAAAATATTATACTAAACTTAACGATATATATAATAATGAATAAATATCAAAATTTGATTACTAATTAAAATTGATATATGGATATGATGTTATTAAATTGAAATTATTTGTGAAAATTTAACTATTAAGTGAATCTCTTAAAACTTTATTTTTTTAATATTAGTTAATACTGAATGATTTACTTTTACATCTATTATTTTTTATATTAATTAATAGAATAAAAGTATTACAACAACAAATGTGACATAAAAAAATAAATTGTAACATAATATATTATTGAATAAGAAATAGAGTATACCAATTAGTGCATATGAAAATAAGATTAAGAAGTTAATCTAAAAACATATAGAATTAAAATTGCAATATAAAGGCAAAAAATAAAATTTTATACAATAATATTTCAAATTTTAGAAGGTAATAAAGCATGTAAATAATACTTTGACAGTATTTAAAAGTTAATACTGAAATATAATTAACATTAGGATCTTAAAATATAAAATATTGGTAATATTGCCTAATTAAATTATATTTTTATAATAATAGTCAATAAATAATTACTTTGTAATCATTTAGTGCCAATAAATTAAAAATCAACGACATTCAAAATATAGTAAAAGAAAACATATTACATGCACAGACATAATATAACAAAATCAAACAATAGCAAAGAGACACAATAAAATATACGAATAAAATTTGATCAATTTTATTAAAATAGAATTTCTTCTAAAATGGAATAACAAATAAGTATCAAAATTTAACTACAAATAAAAACTATCAACCTGATTAAATTAGAAGTGCTATTGAAAATTTAAAACAGAGCTAACTAATTGATTTTATTTCAATATAAATAGGCTGAAAACACCATGTCCCCCTCCCCCTGCACCTCCAAGACATTGACATTGAAGAAAAGTATAAATAGTAATATAATAAATAATTTAATTTAAAACCTTCTGTTATGGAATAGTAAATTAACTAACATAATTGTAGGTTCTAACGAGACATATATAACTATTTTTATGCTTTAAAAGGTACATAAAAGTTGTAACATTTGGTCCCCTTGTATTATTATATATTTAATGCCCACATCGCATTTTGTTTTAAATATCCAGAGGAAAAGATGTTATGGAACAAAACTTGCTACTTTTTAATATTTACGAGACCGAAAGTAAGAATCTCAAAATAAATGGATCAAATTAAATGGAAAGGACCTAAGTTTCGAACTGAAAAATGCTATTTTCCCTTATGAAAATTAGAAAAGTCAAATGATGAGTAAATATTAACACAATCACAATTAAAGTATAAAAATTTTAAAATAATTATATTCTAACACATTAGTACAATTACATTTTCATATTAAGAAATTAATAAATTTTGAGAAGAAACTTAGAACAATAAAAATAATAAATAAAAACTGAGTTAATTATGTTGGAATTAGAAAAAAAAAGATGATAAATAAATAAGCCAATGAGATTAATATATTTTTCCAGTAATAAATTTATAAAAATAACTTAAAAGTTTAAAAAGAATGACTACTAATAAAATAAAAATTGATATGGGAAGAGAATATTATTAAATTGAAATTGCTTATGAAAATTCAACTATTGAGTGAATCTCTTAGCACTTGATATTTTTAGCATTAGATAATTTTGAATGTTTTACTTTTACATCTATTGTGTTCTTTTATAAAGGTTAAAAATAAAATTTTATACAATAATATTTCAAAATTTAGAAGCTAATAAAGCATGTAAATAATACTTTGACAATATAAAAAAGTTGATGCTGAAGTATAATTAACATACATTGGGAGTGTATGCGAGATCTTCTGCTTTTAAAGAAGTGATTTTCATTGAAAAAGTTGGAAGTTGTAACAGAATCAAAAGTGGGTAGTGTTTGTAAACAAAGTGAAAAGCAGATAAAATTTAAATTGGGTAGTGTTTAGAGAAAAATCACTTCTAAAACAAGTTTAATTGATCAAAGACCGTTTTGGCACCATATATTAAAAAGATGCTATTATCTATTAATATAATAATTATTTTTTCTAAAAATAATAAATTTTATTTCAATTAGTACATCTCATATTTAATCTTTTACAAAATATGTATCATTTATATTATTAAAATATTCAATACTAATAGAAATATTGGATTTTTAATTCAATAATGTTCCTATTATATATTATAATTGTCCATTCATGCACAGTAAATTAAGTTGCAAGACTGACAAAAAAATTACTTTTTTTAATTAATCATAGCAATTTAATTATATTTTTCTACAATTTAGGAATAATATCATTAATAAAGAAAATAAAATATAAAAATATTAAAATATTAAATATGTGAAATTATAAATTATATTAGTAATAAATTATTCAAATTATTTGAAAATTCTAACATCAACTTTAGATGAGCAATTTTGAAAATAAATTAAAAAGGGTAAAATTGAATTAAAATTATTAAAATGAGGGTAAAGTAGTCCAAAAGAAAGTTAAATTTATTTACAAAAAAACTAAAGCAGCTAGAAGCACCCCCAAAGGTGCTTCCAACTTTTGGCTTAAAAGTTCTTTTCGTAACAGTTTTTAGAAGCAGAAGTTGGCATCCCAAACACCTCAAAAGTGCTTTTCAGCATCTAGAAGTTGAAAAGCATTTTTTCGAAGCTCGGGCAAACACTCTCATTTATAGGATCTTACAATACAAATATTGGTACTATGGTCCAATTTGATTATAGTTTTATAACAATAGTCAATAAATAATTAATTTGTAATAGTGTCAATAAACTAAAAGTGAATGACATTCAAATATAGTAGTAAACAAAACATACAACACACATATACAAAATGTAACAAAAAATAAAACAAAATAAAACAACAGAAAATAGGCATAATAAAACCTACAAATAAAATTGATCAATTTAATTTATTAAATTGGACTTTCTTCTATCCAAGATCAGGAGCTTTGACTAATTATTTTTATTTTAATATTAATTTTTTGAATATCATTATTTTATATTTTCATAATAATTGGTTTGATACATAATAATGAAATAATCATTAGTGGATATACGAAATACAAATTTTGATTTTGGGAAATATCTTTTTAATTTCAATAGTACCAATTAATTTTAGAAAGTGAATTACAAATAATAGAATTGAATAATTTCCTTATCAATTTGTTTGAAAATATAATTGTATAATACTAATGTTTGAATGAAAAAAAATGAATAATATCATGAACTTAACATAAATGATATATTTACTTCTAAAAATATATTTGTACACGTGCATCGCACGTCATGCTTTCTAATTAATCTAAATAACTAGATATTAAATATTGAAATACCATCGTCATTCATTCATATATTTATATCAATATAATTAAAATATTTTAATTATATCACTAATCTTCATATACTTAACATTTTCTCAAAATTATTTTTAACAGTCGTGCATCTTACTAGTAATCTAAATGAAGCATATCACATGTAAGGTCCGGATGATTGTAATCTATATTAAGCTACAGAAATTCACAAAGAAAATGCCTTTCCCACTTATAAATGACGATTTATAATACCGCGAAACTAATTTTTTAATTATAACAATAATATTCTTAAATTATTTTTTTTTCTTTTTTTTTCTTTTTTATAATATAATAGGTTGGTTTATATATATATATATATATATATATTTTCTTATCCATAATAAATTTTAAAACGTGTAATATTATTTTTTATGTATATCGAGACAGCGTGCCACTACGATTTTAAAAAAAAAAAAAAAAAAAGTAGGGACACAGCACCATGATGAAGACAAGGTATTCGTTTCTGGAAACAAAAATCTTCTTTGGATCTAGGCGACTCTTTTCATGAAGATAAAAGCAATGCAAAAGGATAGCACTAAAAGAGAAAGAGTAGAAAGCTATACAAGAAACAAGCTCAAAATATACATACAAGAAGCTCAGAACAACATAAATCTAATGCCCTCTAACTCAGAATGGGCTCAGAGCTCAGCTAAAAATGCGAGTAAAAAGTTAAAACAATAGTGTACTGAAAACAAAAATTGCAGGAATGGGTACAAGAAGATCCACTCCGCCTCCCCGGCAGCCTGCATTGCAAGAATATCACTGTCAGTTGCCCGATGAGAAACGGGACGTAGCTACGTGCGAATTCATGTGATGGGTTGTAAAACTATAATGCATTTGTATGTTTTTTAATGGTTTTTCCTATTGTTCGCATAGATTCATTATAAGCTAAAGAGTAAACTCAGCTTCTCTCACTTAATTTAGCCAGTCATTGTCTCTTGTAGTTAGTATCGAGATTTGTTTGTGAAGAAAATTGAATTAGTTAAGTTGCAGCAGTCAAGTACCAAACGAAAAGTATAATGCTAGAGGAAATTACTCACCATCTCTGACTTGGGCAGTGCGGGCAAAGACATCTCTGAATATTCAAGCAGAACTTATTATGAAATGTTCCTGGGAACAAGTTAGCACGTAAATGAACAGATTAACAAAATGGTTGTCAAACAATTACCTGGAGCACAAAGAGAGAGTGATGTCATGGACGACGATGACGGCCATGGAGCTGCAATATTGTCTCTCAAATCACAAGTAAAGCTGAAGCCTGTTGAATTATCATACACCATATCTGCAGGTAGGCTTGGTAGTAAACACCCTGCAGCCGTCAAAAGGTTAGTTGTCAGTTGTTCATTTTCCACAAATCTGCTTAGAGGTGCTACTTCTCAATCTCTTTAAACCAAAACGAGTTCAATTCAAAAGAGGTTCAGCATGCTGTCACGTGTAAATTTAGACCTACAACAGCTTTCATTTTTGGTTCGTAGGGTATTTTGTATTTTGTACAATAGCGTTGTTAACAAGTGACAGATTCTTTTCAATGTTCGGAACTCTAGCAGGAATATATTCCCAGTAAATTCATCTAATGGGAATACAAAATGTAGTCTCAGCACAGCTACTTGAACATACAAAGAGGAGTAATAATATGAAATCACACGTTAATGAGCTCAAACTAAGACAGTAAGATATCAGGTTTTTCATTTACAGGTTTTGGTTGATTGAGCAAACTAATTACTACTGGGCTGCAAATACATCAGTTTCCATGGTTGATATTATCAATATGACTTCACACCTCAGAGTAACACATTGATTACTAAAATAATTTGAACATATAAAAACAATCAAACCTAAAGAAGAGCATCTTAGCATATTTAATTATAGTACACAACTAAGATAAAAAAAAAAAAAAAAGACCTAAGACAACTCAATTACCTTTCACTTGAACAGGGACACGCAGAAGCCAATTCTCCGACACACGAACAATCTATTGAAAAGAAATGGCTGAACCGAACTACCGAACAAAGGCTAGAACGGGAACAGACAACATAAAATATATGAGGAACTCGACTTGCATGGAGATCTGAGATCCTTAGGATGCTACGCGTAGATGGATAAAATAGATCATAAAGGGAAACAAAATGTCAATAGCATCTTTCACAAGAGAATTAGAATAGAGTACAAGAAACTCATGGTATATTTGCAATGTGTTGGATGGCATGAGGAGAGGGCAGGCAGGCAAGAGGCTCTAAACACTAATCTTTCATTTGGTTGGAAAGAAAGGCAAGAAGCGGAAGAGAAGAGGAAAAGCAATCCATTTCCATGTGAAACTTACAGCCAGGAGGAGTTGGGAGCATTTGATTGAATTTCATAACAAAAGCACATCCACTTTTCCTTGGTTTTTATGACAGCAGACCAGGAGTGGGGTTCCTTTCCTTTTCTTCCATAATGCAAACAACATGAAGTTTATGTTGAGAATTGCACAAGAAATTAAACTTGTCTTCTAGTTTTCAACAGTCACAGTTTTTGAACACATTTTCTTATGCGTTTTCAAAGGTCAAATGGTTGCCATTTCGGATGAATTTTATATGGAATTAAAGCTCTGTGCGTTTTCAATAGAGAATGATGCTTAGAATTCTGTTTTATATTTATTGCTTGTACGAATTTTTATGCTTATTTGCTGATGTTTTATGCCTATAAAAGACCTTGTAATCAGATGATATTCAAGTGAATAGAGAAGCACAATTTAGAGTACAAAATTCCTTAGATATACTCCTCTTTTCTTCCTTCAAAAGTGTTGAACCCACCATAGCTTCCAACAAAGTGGTATCAAGAGCCCAGTTAAAATGACCACGGCAACTCCACGTATTTCCTTCCAATATCCAACTCTGACCAAAATCAATTATGATCAATGGTCAATTAGAATGAAAGCTATTCTTGGGGCTCATGGCTTGTGGAATTTTGTTGAGACCGGGTATGATGAACCCACCGATGAGGGTGCTCTTTCTGTAGCCGAACTAACCGCATTGCAAAAAATAAGGAGTGGTGATCAAAGTGCTCTCAGCATCATCCATCAAGGATTGTATGACGAGATGTTTGAGAAAATCGCCAATGAGTCAAAAGCCAAGGATGCATGGAACATTCTAAAGAATTCCGCTGTGGTAATTGATAAAGTGAAGAAGGTACGACTCCAAACTTTAAGGGCTGAGTTTGAGTCTCTTTTGATCAAGGAGAATGAATCCATTACGGATTATTTCACTCGAGTTTTAGTGGTGGTAAATCAAATGAAGCGGCTTGGTGAAAAATTGACGGATGTGAGAGTAGTTGAGAAGATTTTACGTTCTCTTAATGCGAAGTTCAATCATATAGTGGTAGTTATTTAAGAGGCAAAAGACATCAATACCATGACTATTGACGAGCTAAATGGATCGTTAATAGCTCATGAAAAAATAATGAAAAGAAATCAACAAGTGCCGGTGGAGCAAGTCTTGCAAGCAAAACTTTCCTTTAATCCTAAAGGAAATGCTTCTGACAGTGGAGGAAGAAGTCAAGCTCGTGGTAGAGGCCGAAGTCGTTCGCATGGCCGTGGTCGTGGCCAAGGAAGAGGAGAAGATCGAGGCCAAGAAAAAGGTGAACAAAACTCACTCCAAGATGGTACAAATAGGAATTTTTGAAGAGGCCGT
Organism: Sesamum alatum; assembly: GCA_034509735.1. Taxonomy (NCBI): domain Eukaryota; kingdom Viridiplantae; phylum Streptophyta; class Magnoliopsida; order Lamiales; family Pedaliaceae; genus Sesamum; species Sesamum alatum. The sequence continues at coordinate 20,467,530 of JACGWO010000006.1, forward strand.
GGTCAAGGAAGAAACAACAACAATTAGAGAAAAAAATGATAAAAGTCATGTTGAGTGCTATACATGTGGAAGGACCGGACACTATTCATGGGAGTGTCAATCTAAATATAATGCGGAAGAGACAAACCTTACTGAGCATAAGGAGGAAGAAGGTGATGCCTTATTGCTTTCTCAAAAGGAAGGCACTATAGAAAATGATGTCACATGGTATCTCTACAATGGTGCAAGCAACCACATGACCGGAGATAGAAGCAAGTTTGTGAAAATGGACACAAAAATAACCGGCGATGTTTGTTTTGGAGATAATACTAAGGTGGAGATCAAGGAAAAAGGTACGATAATTTTGACTACAAAGAATGGTGATCACAAACTTCTCCACAATGTCTACTACATTCCAAGAATGAAAAACAATATTTTGAGCATTGGTCAACTTTTGCAGAGTGGGCACAAAGTGAAGATGGAGGATAAATATCTATGGCTTCGAGACCGAGATTATAGGCTTGTCGCAAAAGTTTCCATGACAAGTAACTGAATGTTCAAGCTAAATTTGAAGACGGCCGAAGCAAAGTGCCTACAAGCTTGCATCAATGATTCTTCATGGATATGGCATATGAGATTCGGACATCTCAACTTTGAAGGGCTTAAGATGCTAGGAGAAAAGAATATGGTGAGAGGAGTTCCCAAAATAAATCATCCGAATCAGTTATGTGAGGCATGTTTGCTTGGCAAGCATGCAAGAAAAGGCTTCCCAAAGGAGTCACTTTCAAGAGCAAGCAAACCTCTACAACTAGTGCATGCGGATGTGTGTGGTCCTTTCAATCCACAATCATTTGGTAAGAGTTCATATTTTATACTCTTTATCGATGATTTTACAAGGAATGCGTCCTAAAGCAAAAAGACTGAAACTTTTGAGACTTTTAAAAGGTTCAAAACTCTTATTGAGAAAGAAAGTAATTTTGAACTCAAAGCTCTATGGACCGACAGAGGTGGAGAATTCACTTCTAATGAATTCAAAGATTTTTGTAAAACGCATGGAATTCGACGTTCTATGACTATTCCAAGAACACCACACCAAAATGGCGTTGCAGAAAGAAAAAATACAATGATTCTGAACATGGCAAGGACGATGCTGAAAAGCAAGGCAATGCCGAAAGAATTTTAGGCTGAAGCAGTTGCATGTACCGTGTATCTTTCAAACAGATCCCCGACAGGAGTTTGGAGAAAATAACTCCACAAGAAGCATGGAGTGGATGGAAGCCAAGTGTGAGCACTTACGAGTTTTTGGCTCTATTTGCTATGTTCATGTGCCGGAACAACAAAGAACAAAACTTGCTGACCGAAGTAAGAAGATGGTCTTTCTTGGCTATGATGAGAACTCCAAGGGGTACAAATGTTTTGATCCTATTGCAAAAAAGGTTGTGGTTAGTAGAGATGTAGAGTTCGAAGAAGACGCCTCATGGAATCGGAACATCCAAAGAGGAGAGAAGTATTGTATTCTTCCACATCTAGAAGAAGAAGAGAATAAGCAAGAAGTTGAAGGCGAGAATTCAACCCCCTCAACACCAAGTTCAAGGGAACAACCTCAAAGGTATCATAGCATAAGTGATCTTTATGATGCTACAGAAAGAATAAATGGTGATAATCTTCTTTGTTTATTTATGAATGATGAACCTTTGAGTTTTAAAGAAGCTATACAAGAGAATGAGTGCAAGCCATGGAGGAGGAAATCCATTCAATGGAGAAAAATGACACTTAGGAGATCACTACACTACCAAGTGGTCATGAAGCTATTGGAGTCAAATGGGTGTACAAAATAAAGAAAAATGCAAAAGGAGAAGTGGAAAGGTATAAAGCGAGGCTTGTTGCAAAGGGGTATAAACAAAAACATGGTGTGGACTATGAAGAAGTTTTTGCTCCTGTTGCTCGCTTGGAGACAATACGGTTGTTTATCGCTCTTGTGACACAAAATTGATGGCTAATTCATCAAATTGATGTGAAGTCTGCATTTTTTAATGGTACTTTTGAAGAAGAAGTGTATGTTGAACAACCGGATGGTTTCATGGTTAAAGGTCATGAAGACAAAGTGTTGAAATTAAAGAAAGCATTATATGGTCTCAAGCAAGCACCAAGAGCATGGTATAGTCGTCTTGACAACTATCTTCAAAAGAATGGTTTCTCAAGATACCTTCATGAATATGCTCTTTATGTGAAGAAGGAGAATGGAGATATACTATGCATATGCATTTATGTGGATGATCTCATTCTTATGGAAAATAATCCACATATGTATGACAACTTCAAGAAGGCAATGGCGCAAGAATTTGAGATGAGTAACATGGGACTCATGTCATATTATTTGGGATTAGAAGTAAAGCAACAAAGTGATGGAATCTTCATCTCTCAGGAGGCGTATGCAAGGGAGATAATGAAAAAGTTCAAGATGATGGAATGCAATCCAATGGAGTGTGGAGTAAAATTATCCAATGACGATGGAGCAAGAAAGGTCGACTCAACTACATTTCGAAGTCTTGTGGGGAGTCTACGGTACTTGACATGTACTACACCCGACATACTATTTGCAGTTGGATTAGTGAGTCGGTTCATCGAGAATCCAAGAAGAACACATGAATGCGGCGAAAAGAATTCTCCGATATCTAAAAGGTACTCTTGATTATGGCATTTTCTACACCTCTTCTAACAATGCTTGCTTAAGAGGATATTGTGATAGTGATTAGGCCGGTGACGTTGATGATAGAAAAAGCACTACGGGTTTTGTGTTTTTCGGAGAAAATGCAATTGCATGGTGCTCTAAGAAGCAACCAATTGTGACTCTATCAACATGCGAGTCGGAGTTATTAGAATAGGTGACCATGTAAGCCAATTTTGGCGGGAATATATAACCTATGTCTAGACAATTTCAGGTGTTTGATAAATCATTTATGAATAAAGAAGTGAAAATTCATATGGCAACACTTTGTTTACGTTCACTTATATCTGCTATTACATATCTGTTCACTACGCAAACAAAGCCCACGGACTGAGAATCGATTTCGGGGACTGGGAGTACGCTTGGAGGTAAGTCCATGAAATCAGTCTTACCGAATTAGTCCGGAAATCTCCAAGTCAAGGAATCTCGAAAATGGGTACCGAGATTCCCCTTGAGACTTGCACTAATCATCTTCTGTCGTATTTCATCGACGGGTGACGAAGGTCGTCTAAGCAATGTTAGTGGGTTAGCATGCTAGGAAGCAACTGACTGAGGTGACTCGCGGGAACCGTCTTACGGAGGACCCTGAGTATGGTCAGCAAGGTACGACGTGTATTCCCGGTTCCAACGGTACAGGTCAAGTCCTTTGACTTGAGGAACTATCGAGTTTACCTGTACATCAGGTCTGTATCTTAGATATGGTGAGAGATTGCCAAAATACTCTTGAGTAGTCATAAGCCATGTCTAGTGCAGCTCTAGTGTACAGCGTGACAGTAGTTTCCAAGAAAGGATCTGTCTCCTGTCAAAAGGCATTGATAGTTGAGTCTCATGTATGCTCTGTGTCTTGTCCCTAAAATCTATGGCCACAGTAACTAAACAGAAGGGAAAGTTTCCCTTGCGGCGTTTAGTAAGGACAGACCGACACTTAGGTCCAAAATGGGTACCTGCATTTTCCGTGCCCTAGACCCTAAGTGATGAGACCGAAGACAGAAGGACAAGTGTACTGTTAGAGCCTAAATGTTCATCTCCGAATATTTCACCTAGTCTCTAGTGCCATGGACCGTTGCTAGATGGCCACCCATGGTAACGGACGAATTCTAGGAATCCGACCAAGTCTAGCTGAAATGTGAACCTAAAGAGTCACACACTATCCACACACACACACTTAGTATTTAATTTGGAATTAAATATTGGAGTAAAGGAATGATTAAATTGGATTGAATCGGGTCCTACATTTTCTTGGAGAATTAATTCCTTCTATTTGATAAAGGGAATTAAATTAATAAATTGGATTTATTAAGGGAATTAATTTAATGGGCCTAGAATAAATATTAATATTTATTTATTATATTGATTTGGCCTTTTGGAATATTTAATAGGATTTAAATATTCCATTAAATTAAATTAATGGTTGAGAATTAATGGGAGAGATGAAAGGCTAGGATTGAATTTGACAAGGTCAAAATCTACTTTGACTAGGACTTTGACTAGGTCAAAATCCTAGTCAAATTAAGCTTCTAAAGAGTTGGAGTTTAAAGAGGATTAAACTCCTCCTCTATATAAACCCCTAGCCTTGCACCTTTTGAAGGATGATGAGATTCCAACACACACCAACTCGGCTCTCTCCCTCTCCCCTCTCATCCGCCCCCTCTCTCTCTTAGCAAGAAAATAATTCTTGTTCTTTTGTTCTTGGAAATTAGAACATTGATGAATCAATACCGTTAATTCATAACGTGTTGTTGATTCATCCACTCCAATAAATTACATACTTGTTCGTTGCTAGCACGACGTGCAAGATACGTGGGTGGATCGTGTGTCACGATTTGGAGGGTCTCAAGAACGAGATCTTGGTGCAAAACGGGGAACAACGCGTGTAGCCGTTGAAGACGAAAACGACAACGGGTAGGTCTCGGTTTACGTTTTCGCCTCTTTTATTTTTCAACCCTATGGCCTCCATGATTTTTGTATATTGTTAATTCATGAGATACACCGAACACCGGGAAATTTCAAGGGCACACCCCTTGAAACGTGTTCTTTATTTTAAAAGCATGTTTTAAATTCCGCAATTTTATTTTGTACCGCGCTTCCGCATTCGCTCAATTTTCCCGGGACGATCCACGCATTCTTTCAGTGGTATCAGAGCCTGGTTCGGTGTAAAGGCCTAGGGTTTATGTGCGTTTTAAGAATGAAACGTGGTTTTAGCATGTTTTAATTAAATCTTGATTTTCTTGATTATTAAAACCATGTCGTTTTATTGCTTACAATTCGTGTGAATTTCTGCAAATTGGTATTTTTCTATTTTTCTTGGAAACGGGCTGGAAAAATTGAACGGAAAACGAGAAACACCGCAACCGACCAGCCGGGAGGGCTGGCCGCACGCAGCCATGCGCTGCCGGCAGGGCAGACGCGCGCAGGCAAGGGAAGCCTGCGCGCGCCCGCCCAGCCGGTCGCGCAGGGGCAGCGCGCAGCCAGGGTGGCTGCGCGCAGGCGCGCCTAGTGCGTGTCTGCGCTCGCACTGTGCAGACGTAGGAGCGCGGCTGGCAACCAGCAGGCCAGCGCGCGCGCGAGGCAGGGGAGCCTGCGCGCGCGACGGCCTGCCGGAACACCAGGCCGCGTAGCACGCTGCCGGCTAGGCGCGCGCGCCCGGCCAGGTAGCGCCTGCGCGCGCGCAGGGGCGGCAAGTTGAGCCTGCTGCCCTGTGCACACACCGGCAGGCTGCTGCAGGCGGCGGCCGGTGCTGCTGCTAGGGTTTTAAACCCTAGTATTGTTTTCTTTTTATTTTTTTGATTTATTTTCAGTTTTAATTTTGAATTAATTCTGAAAATTCATTTTTGGGTTCAATTTTGCCGAATTTTCTAAAGACATTATTTTAGGAGTAAAATATATTGGATTTGGAATCCCAGGGTTATTTTACTTAAAATAATGAGGAAAGGTTTTCCTAAAACGAGAAAATACTGTTACCAATATTTGTGTTTTATTTTTTCACACGTTACACACATGTTCATTTATTTCTTATCTTGAGTGATTATGATTGGATATCATGAATTGTTGGTATATTGTAATTATGTGATTAGATCATGTGATTATGTGTGTTGGATGGAAATGGATGATCACGAGCCCTAGACCGAATGTATGGTTTAATTTTCTGTTGGGCCTATGTGCCTCTTTTACTGCTTTCTCCTTCTCTCTTTCTAGTTGCCTTGGAATAATAAGGCATTCTACCTCCCTCCTTATGTACTCCCCCCGGGTTTTCGCTGGGGTTTCTATTTTTAATATGTAATGAGAGTAGATTAGGAGTGAGGTTTCTATTTTTTGTAATTGGTGGAGAAGAAGGAAGGACCACATGGAGAACCCAGACGGGAGGTCCCTTGGAGTTTTCCATGAAGTGAAGAAAGATAAAAGAGACCAAGGCCCATCAGCATGATGATTGGGTTACTATTAATGTAATAGTATTGGACCAACCCTAGATTGACCATAGATCCACTGCGGGCTCAGTGGGTCGCATAGGATTCGGGCTCGTGATCATCCAATAGGGGCCTGCTAGGCTTTAATTTTGCATGTGGTTATTATGATGGATGAATGGATTTTTTTATTTGTATATAACTGCTATGGATGGTTTAATTTATGCATTATGGATGAATGTGTGAATGTTTATTTATTATGAGATCTCGGTCATTTACTACTCTCACATTGGTTGGACCAATGTTGAAATATTAGACCCTAGACAAAATGAACATGAACTCTAGGAGTTTGTCCATGCCTTCCAATCCATGGCATAGTGAGGAAGCTGTTTTAGGTCAATAGCGTGGTCTCACGAGTCGTGGCACGTTATTGTACTTAAAAGAAGCTGTACTATGTCATGAACGAAAAATGGGCTGCTGTTACCTGTCTCACGAGTCGTGGGGGTACCAGTGGGTCTGTGGCTCGGTCGATTGGGTTGGGTCTAACGCCCAATTAGCATGATTCGCTTGGAGTCCTCGGGATCATGTGAAAGGGTGAGGCAATAATCTTGGGAATCTCGTGGAACGAGAATGGTATGGAATACCTCCCACAGGATCTTTTCCATGCGAATCGTAAAAGCGGGGTATGGGAAAAATCGCTGTGGATCCCAAGCCCACTAGGAAAGGATTTTCCGAAAATCACGTTTGAGAGTACCGTGTTTTCGTATAAATAGTGGGAGGATTAAATGACTAAAGACCAAGCATTTAATTATCTTTATCAAACCACCGTCTTTTATTTTCTGTTGATCGCGCGTTGTTTTCTAAATGTATATTTAAAAATGTCTAAGAACCCACTTTCAACCATTCTTTAGACAAACAAATTCAATGGAACAAATTACAATGACTGGTTGTGAAATCTAAGGATAGTCCTAGATTACGAGAACCAAGGCTACGTCATGGACGAGCCTCTCCTTAGGACCTTGCCGGAAGGATCTACGCCAGAAGAACGTGAGACGTTCGAGACTTGGCATAAGGATAACCGGAAGGTCCGTAGCATCATACTTGCTTCGATGACGAATGAGATTCAGAAGCAATATGAAAGGCTAGATGACGTCCCTTCATAATGGCTCGCCTTAAGGATTGCTATGTAGTCCCGGACCGGCATACTAGGTATGTCACGACCAAGGCGTTCTTTGGAACTACAATGACAGAAGGATCCTCTGTACAAGAGCACGGGGTTAAAATGCTTACCCTGGTGGAAAAGCTCGAAGACCTAAAGGTAGGTCTCGATAATGAAACATACATAGATGTGATCCTTCAGTCACTCCCACCCTCCTTTGACCAATTTATCGTCAACTACAACATGAACGCACTTGAGAAGGGCATTCATGAGTTGATTAATATGTTGGTGCAATACGAGGCAACAACTAAGAAGTCCGCGCCTTCAGTATTGTTTAGAGGTGCTTCAACTTCCAAGACGAAAGGCAAAGGTGCCGGACGTTGGAAAAAGAAGAAAGGGAAGGGAAAGGCTGTCAAAGCAGCTACGAACACTAAGAGTGTTCCCATTGCCAAAGAGGGGAAAGGCAAAGGAAAAAGAAAGGTTGTCTCCAAGCAACAGTCAAAGGCATATGACATATGTATCAACTGCCGTGAGAAAGGGCATTGGAAGAGAGAGTGCCCCAAACTCTTCTCGAACCAAGGTATCTATGTGATTGAGGTTAATATGGTCACTAATTCTGCCTCTTGGGTATTAGATACCGGCTGTGGAGCTCACATTTGCAATGACTTGCAGGTGCTGAAAAGAAGCAGAAAACTGGGTAGCGGGGACATGATCCTAAAGTTTGGGAATGGCAAGGCCATCTCGGCAGAAGCAGTAGGATCCGTAACTCCAGTGATTAGTGATAGCATTAGCATAGAATTAGAGCAAATTTATTTTGTACCTAGTATGATTAAAAACATCATTTCCATTCCATTGTTGGACAATAGTGGTTATGAGTATAGAATCAATAAAAATTGGTTTTATTTGATGAGGTGTGGAATTGCTCATCTGCTTGGTACATTGAATAACGGGCTCTATATCTTGCAACAAACGAACTTCGTTCTTAACGCTCAACACAAACGAAAATTAGATAATAACGGGAACGCACGACTGTGGCACGCTAGGCTAGGTCACATATCCCAAGATAGGATGAAAAGGTTGGTAGACTCAAAGAACCTAGAGGTTGGGGACTTGAGTGATCTACCAACTTGTGAATCCTGTCTAAGAGGGAAAATGACCAAGAAGCCCTTTGTAGGACAAAGCAGGTTTGCCACAGGTCTGTTGGACTTGGTCCATACAGACGTATGTGGACCACTAAGGACGCAGGCCCGAGGTGGGTTCTCCCACTTCATAACCTTTACCGATGATCATTCACGGTATGGTTATGTTTACCTAATGAGGTACAAGTCTGAAGCTCTTGAGAGGTTTAAAGAATTCAGACTTGAAGTGGAGAACCAGACCAACTGCAAAATTAAAGTCCTACGGTCAGACTGAGGCGGTGAATACCTTAGTACGGAGTTCCTAGATTATCTAAAAGAACATGGTATAATATCAGAATGGACACCTCCCGGAACACCACAATTAAATGGTGTCTCTAAAAGGAGGAATCGAACCCTATTGGACATGGTTCGGTCCATGATGAGTTTTACCAAATTGCCCTTATCCTTTTGGGGCTATGCATTAGAAACGGCAACCAAATTGTTGAATTTGGCGCCTACCAGTGCATTGACCCAAACGCCATATGAGATATGGCACGGCAAGCCTGCGTCCTACAACTACTTGAAAGTGTGGGGTAGCCCCGCATACGTCAAGAGGTTAGTGGGAGATAAGCTAGAATCCAGGTCTAGCTTATGCAGGTTCGTTGGATACCCTAAAGAAACTGCGGGTTATTACTTTTGTGACCCCTTGGAACAAAAGGTATTTGTTTCAAGGAATGTAGTATTCTTAGAGCAAGGCTTCCCGGAGGATATCCAACCAGATGAGCTGATCCTTGAGGAATCAAGTGATGGAATCCAGCCATCAGAGGTAGCCGCGGAACCCTCACTTAGAGGATTCAGGATAGATAGCCGAAGGGCTGACCAACCTCGAGGAGTCTAACATGCTAGGCATGAAAGACAACGTCAGGAACGGCCAGCCCCGGTCTCTGAACCGCCGGCTCTGATACAGTCAGCGCCCACAGTCACCATTGACGTTCCCGTTCTCCGTAGGTCCACTAGAGAGTCCAGACCTCCAGTGAGATATGGCTTTCTAGGAGCGACCGATCTTTTGGATAACGATCCTAAGACATACGGAGAAGCGATGTCTGACATCGACTCCGGGAAATGGCTTGAGGCCATGAAAACCAAAATGGACTCCATGAGCGAGAATCAAGTCTAGAGACTTGTAGATCCACCGAAAGGTGTTAAGCCAGTGGGCTGTAAGTGGGTCTACAAGAGCAAACTTGGCGTTGATGGAGAAGTCACAACCTTTAAGGCTAGGCTTGTAGGTAAGGGATACACTCAACGACCCGGGGTCGATTTTGAGGATACCTACTCGCCAGTAGCCATGGCTAAGTCCATTCGGATCCTGCTCGTCATAGCAGCATTGTATGACTATGAGATATGACAGATGGACGTGAAAACGGCCTTCCTCAACGGTTTCTTTGAGCGTAACAAGCAGATATCAGTCCTGCGCAGGAGAGGCACATTGGAATGCTGTTAAGGGCATCCTTAAGTACCTAAGGAGGACTAAGGAAATGTTCTTAGTCTATGGCAATGGAGAGCTGATCCTAGAAGGATTTAGCGACGCTAGCTTCCAGTCTGATGACGATGATGCCAAGTCTCAATCGGGTTACGTATTCAAGCTCAATGGAGGAGTAGTGGCTTGGAAAAGTTCCAAGCAAGAAACCACTACTTACTCCACTACAGAGGCAAAATACATAGCAGCTTCAGAAGCTGCTAAGGAAGCGGTTTGGATGAGAAACTACATCCAATAGTTGGGTGTGGTGCCTAGCATCGCCGAGCCTATTGTCATCTTCTGTGATAACAACGGTGCAATAGCGCAAGCAAAGGAACCGAGATCTTATCACCGTTCCAAACACATTCTTAGACGCTACCATCTTTTTAGAGAAATGGTAGGAAGAGGTGACGTTCGGATGGACCGAGTCAACTCAGCAGACAACACAACAGATCCATTGACAAAGCCTATGTCGCAGAGCGCTCATACGCAACATCTTGGAAAGATGGGGATTAGACATATGGGCGATTGGCTTTAAAGGTCAAGTGGGAGATTGTTAGAATAGGTGACCATGTAAGCCAATTTTGGCGGGAATATGTAACCTATGTCTAGACAATTTCAGGTGTTTGATAAATCATTTATGAATAAAGAAGTGAAAATTCATATGGCAACACTTTGTTTACGTTCACTTATATCTGCTATTACATATCTGTTCACTATGCAAACAAAGCCCACGGACTGAGAATCGATTTCGGGGACTGGGACTACGATTGGAGGTAGGTCCATGAAATCAGTCTTACCGAATCAGTCCGGAAATCTCCAAGTCAAGGAATCTCGAAAATGGGTACCGAGATTCTCCTTGAGACTTGCACTAAGCATCTGCTGTCGTATTTCATCGACGGGTGACGAAGGTCGTCTAAGCAGTGTTAGTGGGTTAGCATGCTAGGAAGCAGCTGACTGAGGTGACTCGCGGGAACCGTCTTACGGAGGACCCTGAGTATGGTCAGCAAGGTACGACGTGTATTCCCGGTTCCAACGGTACAGGTCAAGTCCTTTGACTTGAGGAACTACCGAGTTTACCTGTACATCAGGTTTGTATCTTAGATATGGTGAGAGATTGCCAAAATACTCTTGAGTAGTCATAATCTATGTCTAGTGCAGCTCTGGTGTACAGCGTGACAGTAGTTTCCAAGAAAGGATCTGTCTCCTGTCAAAAGGCATTGACAGTTGAGTCTCATGTATGCTCTGTGTCTTGTCCCTAAAATCTGTGGCCACAGTAACTGAACAGAAGGGAAGGTTTCCCTTGCGGCGTTTAGTAAGGACAGACCGACACTTAGGTCCAAAATGGGTACCTGCATTTTTCGTGCCCTAGACCCTAAGTGATGAGACCGAAGACAGAAGGACAATTGTACTGTTAGAACCTAAATGTTCATCCCCGAATATTTCACCTAGTTTCTAGTGCCATGGACCGTTGCTAGATGGCCACCCATGGTAACGGACGGATTCTAGGAATCCGACCAAGTCTAGTTGAAAGGTGAACCTAAAGAGTCACACACTATCCACACACACACTTAGTATTTAATTTGGAATTAAATATTGGAGTAAAGGAATGATTAAATTGGATTTAATCGGGTCCTACATTTTCTTGGAGAATTAATTCCTTCTATTTGATAAAAGGAATTAAATTAATAAATTGGATTTATTAAGGGAATTAATTTAATGGGACTAGAATAAATATTAATATTTATTTATTATATTTATTTGGCCTTTTGGAATATTTAATAGGGTTTAAATATTCCATTAAATAAAATTAATGGTTGAGATTTAATAGGAGAGATGAAAGGCTAGGATTGAATTTGACAAGGTCAAATTCTACTTTGACTAGGTCAAAATCCTAGTCAAATTAAGCTTCTAAAGAGTTGGAGTTTAAAGAGGATTAAACTCCTCCTCTATATAAACCCCTAGCCTTGTACCTTTTGAAGGATGATGAGATTCCAACACACACAACACACACCAACTCGGCTCTCTCCCTCTCCCTTCTCGTCCGCCCCCTCTCTCTCTTAGAAAGAAAATAATTCTTGTTCTTTTGTTCTTGGAACATTAGAACATTGATGAATCAATACCGTTAATTCATAACATGTTGTTGATTCATCCACTCCATTAAATTACATACTTGTTCGTTGCTAGCACGACGTGCAAGATACGTGGGTGGATCGTGTGTCACTATTTGGAGGGTCTCAAGAATGAGATCTTGGTGCACAACGGGGAACAACGCGTGTAGGTCTCGGTTTACGTTTTCGCCTCTTTTATTTTTCAACCCTATGGCCTCCATGATTTTTGTATATTGTTAATTCATGAGATACACCGAACACCGGGGAAATTTCAAGGGCACACCCCTTGAAATGTGTTCTTTATTTTAAAAGCATGTTTTAAATTCCGCAATTTTATTTTATACCGCGCTTCCGCATTCGCGCAATTTTCCCGGGATGATCCACGCATTCTTTCAGGAGTACGTTGCCACAACTGCCGGAACATGTCATGCAATTTGGCTAAGAAGGTTGCTAAGTGAACTTTATTTTGCACAAGATTGAGCAACTAAAATCATGGTGGACAATAAATCAGCTATTGCTCTTGCTAAGAATCCGATGTTTCATGATCAAAGCAAACATATAGATGCAAGGTTTCATTTTATTCGAGATTGTATTGCTACTAAAGAAATTGAGGTGGAGTACATCAAAACTCTTGATCAAGTTGCAGATATTTTTACTAAGGCCCTGAAGAAAGATAGATTCCAGCATCTTAGAGAGATGATCGGAGTTGTAAAGAAGTCAAGTTTATGGGGGAGTCTTGATTGCACAAGAAATTAAACTTGTCTTCTAGTTTTCAACAGTCACAGTTTTTGAATAGACCTTCAGACGCATTTTCAGAGGTCAAACAGTTGCCATTTCGGATGAATATTATATGGAATTAAATCTTTGTGAGTCTAGTTTCAAATGGTCCTAGTTTCAAGTCGATTGGAATCCTGTGCAGAAAGTTATGACTAATTTATCAATGGCTGTCAGAAATAGAGAATGATGCTTAGAATTCTGTTTTGTATTTATTGTTTCTACAAAACTTTATGCTTATTTGTTGATGTTTTATGCCTATAAAAGGCCTTGTAATAATATGATATTCAAGTGAATAGAGAAGCACAATTTAGAGTACAAAATTCCTTAGATATACTTCTCTTTTCTTCCTTCAAAAGTGTTGAACCCACCATAGCTTCCAACAGTTTAGTCTATACTCCTCTGATAATATTTGGAAACGTTTAATTTATCTCCCCCTCTACCTGTTGATCCTAATTATTGTCTGGAAGAGAACATGGAGTTAAAAACAAAAGAACTGGTCGAAAACCAATTTATTGCATTTCGAACTGTTGGGAAAAAACAACGGGTAATACATAAAATAAATATTCTCGCACAAAATATGTAATCTCTATGTGCAAGTTATATAATCAATATACACATTAGCATATAATCGTGGTTCTATTAAATCTGTAGCAACAGAAAGTATGTCGATCCACGTATCCGGATCTGGCTCGTCTACAAGCTCATGTCTCGATTGGATCACGAACAAATCGTCTTGTTCGTTCTTGAAGATTACCCCATGTACATCTTCAAGATCCCCACGAACATCTTTGAGATCTCCCCACGTTGGATCTTGCTCCATATATTGTGGAACCCACGAACACGCGTTGCTCGCTTTGGTGGATTACTACCAGAGTAAGCCACTCATTTACACACCTTAAACCCTTCGAGACTTTTGGTGATTCTTCAAGAGAGAATAGAGAGAGCTATTTGTGTGAGGCTCTGAGAGAATATACATCGAATTGAATGTTCCCTTTGGTTCCATAGAAGCACCCCATTTATAGGTGTGTACAAGAGGAGTCCAATCCAATACAAAGTATAGGAGACTATAAAGTCTTTACTCAAGAGGAGTCCTCCCTAACCCCAAGTTTGGGAGACTTCAAACTCTTGAAATATGTATGTATATTTAACATCTCCCACTCATACATATTTGACATAGCCTCCTCAATCAAAAAATTTCTCATCTCTCATCCTCTCTTTCATACAGGGAACAAGGCATGCGACCAAGCGAGAAGAACGAAATGTGAGGAGAGTTTATATTAAGTCATCACCAAAACTAACATAACTCTTCAACTCCAAAAGACTCGCTATGTACCCCAAACCTTGTGGTCACACTTAATCAAGCATCTCTAGATCCCTCCATAAATAGAGCATGCTTAACTCACTCAAGTATGTATCTATGTTCATGACTAGTTGGACATATTCCAACACACTCGCTCGGGCTATGTGTTAAAATATGTGACCAGAAAGTCAATGGTATTGGCTGTTCTGAGAACCATTCGTCAATATGTGAACAAGTAATATTATGTTAATGAATGTAGTAAGGATTCATAGGCATGAGTTTGTTGAACTTACTTCTTGTCACAACAAACGCCCACAGACTGAAATAATATTTTGGGAAATTGGAACTATGCTTGGAGGTAGGTTCATGAAATCAGTTTCGCCGAATCGGTCTAAAATACTCCAAGTCAAAGGAATCTCGAGACAGGGCATCGAGAATCCATTTGAGACTTGCACTAAGCATCTACTGTCGTGTTTCATCGACGGGTGATGAGGATCGTCTAAGCAGTGTTAGTGGGTCGGCCTGCTGGGGAGCGGCTGACTGAGGTGACTCGCGGGAATCGTCATATGGAAGCCACTTGGGCTTGGTCGGTATGACTCGTATTCCCGGTTCCGATAGTACGGGATTAGTCCTCGGACTTGAGGATCACGACAGTCCCCTACATACTAAAGCTGTATCTTGGATCTGGTTAAATTTGACCGGTTTATATTACATGGTCATCATAAGCCTCGTCCAATGAAGTCGGAGTATGTAAGAACGGTGTATTCCAAGATAGGATCTGTCCCCTGTCAAAGGATATGACAGCAAGATCGCCTATGCGCTCGGAGATGGTTTAGACTCACAAAGTCTATGGTCGTAGCACTTGATGTAGTGGGAAAGGATTTCCTACGTCGAGTTAAACCTATCTCGAGCATTATGCATAGTTGCCTAGTTAAGGATGGGAACCGACGCCCAATTCCATGCCCTAGACTAAAGGCTGGGAGACAGGCGACAGTAGGACCGTACCCGTACGTATCGAGCGACGGTAGGACCTGCATGTAACTCGGAGCCTAAATGTTCACAGCACATATTCACCTAGTCTCTAGTGCCATGGACCGTTGCTAGATGGCCACCCATGGTAACGGACTACTTTGGTTATGGAATAACAAGAAGTAGGTCCAAGTATAGCTGAAAGGTGAACCTAAAGAGTCACACACGCTACACCAAATGAAAGGGAATTAATTTGGATTTAATTCCGGGAGAAGGTTTAAGTTAATGGAATTAAATTATACTTCTTGGAGATTCAAACCTCGATGGATTATTTGGAATAATTGGGCTTGAGTTCATAAATTAGATTTATGGATTTTATAAAGCATGGGCTTCCCTTTTAATTAGATTAAAAGGGTGAATTAATTAATGGGCTTGGTATATTAAATAGGATTTAATATAAAGTTCATGGGATTATTTAATTGGGAATTAAATGTAGTCCATTCCATTAATTAATTAATGGGCTTAGAATATTAAACAGGATTTAATATAAAGTCCATGGGATTATCTAATTTAGAATTCCATACAGCCCATCAAAATGGATGGACAAGATTTGATCAAGGGATTGATGAGATGAAGGGCCATGATTAATTTGACTTAATCAAAGCCTAGTTTGACTAGGATTTGACTAGGTCAAAATCCTAGTCAAAGTGTGTCTCTTTAGAAGAGTTTGAGAAGGAATAGGAAATTCCATCTTCTATAAATATACAAAACACACACACACACACACACACACCTACTAATCTCTCCAACTTTCATCTTCCAAAATTCTCTCTAGAATTCGTCCATCCCCTCTTATACTCTCCAAGATCTCTACTTTGTTCTTCTTGATGGATTCAAGTTAGAACATAAGACACGTCGATTGCGTTAATTGATAGTGTGTATCGATGTCTCTTCTCCCAAATAACTTCTTGCTAGCAGAAGGGTTCTTTGCTTTCCGGTGTAGCGAGTATCATAATTTAGAGGGTCTCTTCTTTGAGATCATGGTGCAAAACGGGGAACAATGCATGTAGCCGAACGAAAACCAAACTACAACCCGGTAGGTTGTTTAATTACGTTTTTCTGGTTCCAATTCTACGGCCTCCATAGCTTTCTATTGAACATGAGATACAACCGAACGCCCGGGAGAATCAAGGGTACACCCCTTGATCCGGTTATGTATGTTATGCATGATTTAAATTCCATTTAATTATGCATTGCAATTTTATTATGCAATCTTCGAGCTTCCGCTATTCGCGTTCATCTCCCGGGACGATCCACATAACGTTTCAGTGGTATCAGAACCCGATTCGGTGTATAGGCCTAGAATTCTATGTGCTATGTACGTTTAAGCATGATAAACGTGTTTTAATTTACGTTTATAGCATGTTTAACGTAGATCTTGATTGGTGTTTAATTTTGCATGGGATTTAAGATCTTGGTTTTGTTGAATGTGTTTATACATGTTCTAGAGTTGAATTTATATTGTGGTTTGAAAAAATAGCATGAAAAGTCGAAAAAGAGTAAAAAACGACGAACCGGCAGCAGCAGCACGCTGGCTGCACGCACAGGGCGCGACTGGGCTTGCGTGTAGGCAGGGGCCTGCGCGCGCCCGGCCACGCGCGCGCAAGCGCTAGGCGCAGGCGCAGCCGTCTGCGCTGGATGCGCGCGCGCGTGCTGGCCGGTCGACTGTGTCGTTTTTCATCTCTCTCCGTTTTTGGCTTGTTTTTCAAAACTGTTCTTACTGGATTATTTTTATGATATTTTCTGCATTATTCTGAACCCGTTGACTTAGAATATTATTTTTTTAGATTTGGAATTTCTTAAAATAAATGTTGCTTTGTTGATGAGGAATAGGTTTCCTAACAAGATTTAATTCTTGCAATTTTTGCACCAATGATCAAGATTTATATGTAAAATTTCGCTATAATTTCTGCATTTTATGATGTTGGACATCATGGTTATTTTATGGCTTGAGTATAAGTAGATCTTGACATGTATTAATATTGCACAAATGTTAGATTTTGGAATTCTTGAATATATGGGCATATTCTTGAAACAGGATTTTGTGTTTCAGAAATTTAATTGCAAGAAAACATTTAAACATGAAAAATAGTGGTGGTCGGCAGGGAGGCCGCACGGCAGACAGCAGGCGCAAGCGTGTGCACTGCACTGTATGCGCGTGCTGCTGCGCAGCAGCTGCACGAGGACAGCACCTGCGCGCGCGGGCGAGGGCCCATGCGCGAGCAGGCGCGCGTCCTGTGCAGGCTGTGCGCCTGGCCGGCGGTTGTGGACCGTTTTTCGATTTTTCGTTGTTTTCGTGCGTTTTCAAAAAATTTGATTTTTCTGTAGAATTTTGGGAATTTTTCTGATAATTAACTTGGGGAATTTTAATTTTGGTTGAGATTTTATATTTCATAGAATTAATATTGCCTTGTTAATTATGGAAAAGGATTTTCCAACAAAAATCGTTGTGCATAGGTTGCACCATTATCCAATGTTTGGTGTGAATATTTTGCATGAAATTTCTGCATTTATTTTATGGTATGGGATATCATGGATATTTGAATAGCATGTTTTATGTGGGATATATGTTGTGCTATTTGTGTTAATTGGATTGACGAAGGATGATCACAAAGCTCTAGACCGCATGTATGGTTTATTTATATTTATTTGTTGGGTTGTGGCCTGTGTGCCTCTTTATTTTCCTCTCTCTCTCTCTCTCTCTTCTAGTTGCCTTGGAATAATAAGGCTTGCTCTCTCCCTCCTAATGTACTCCCCCCAAATGTTTAATTGGGGTTTCTTATTTTATGATGTAATGAGAGTAGAATTAGTGATGAGGTTTTATTTTGTAAATAAAAGTTGCAAGAGAAGACAAGCCCAAGGCATTGGAGGCCCATGGAGGTAGCCATCAGATGGCCCATGAAGGATCCATGGAGAAGGAGCCCGGTGGTAGGCCCAAGATGGAGAGCCTAAGAAGATAAAGAGGACTTACAAGGCCCATTGCATGTAATAGGTTATTAAATCTTATAATAACATAGGGCCTACCCTTAGATTGACGATAGATCCACTGTGGGCTCAGTGGGTCGCATAGGTTTGGGCTTGTGATCATCCTACAGGGGCGTGCTACGCTTTATTTTGCATGCGATGCGTTTTATATGCTTATGATTATTTTAATGCTTTATGTATAGTTACATTCATGCTTAGAATATTTCTGCTATAACGCATGCAAAACACTTAATATGTGATGAGGTCTCGTTGTATCAAAACTCTCACTTGGTTAAACCAAGTTAAATATAGACCCTTAATAAATGGACTAGGACTCTGGGAGTTTGTCCAAGCCTTCCATCCATGGCAAAAGTGAGGAAGATCTTTTAGGTCGATAGCGTGGTCTCAAGAGTCGTGGCACGACTATCGTGCTTAAAAGAAGTTGCACTTTGTCATGAACGAAGAGTAAACTGCTGTTAACTGTCTCACGAGTCGTGGAGGTAGCAGTGGGTCTATGAATCGGTTGATGGGTCGGGTTTAACGCCCGAATAACGTGATTCGCTTGGAGTCCTCGGGATCACGTGAAAGGGTGAGGCAATTATCTTGGGAATCTCGTGGAACGAGAATGGTATGGAATACCTCCCACGGGTTCTTTTCCCATGCGAATCGTAAAAGCGGGGTATGGGGGAAATCGTTGTGGATCCCGAGCCCACTAAAAAAGGATTTACCGAAAATAACGTTTGAGAGTGCCGTTTTTTTCGTAGAAATAGCGGGAGAGGTTAATGACTAAAGACCGAGACTTAACCTTAATATTACTTCATTCTGCTTATTATTTTCTACTTTGTGAATGTCTAAGAATCCACCAAACACATCACTAAGAGGCTTTTTAAAAGGGAACCAATTACACGGATTGACTGCAAAATCTTAAGATGGTCTTAGATTTCCAGAACCTTAACTCACATAAACCGGATGAGGACGTCCCTCAGCCCTTGCCGGAGGGGTCGACAACTAAAACAACGCTTGACGTTCAAAAGTTGAAGGATGACCACCGGCAAGTAAGATATAATGATGTTGGTTCAAACTATGCTTCGTTTGCATCATGTCTATATGGTCCCGGACCAGCATGTAGGGTAAAATGCAACGAAGGTATTTTTTGAATCTAAGATGATGGAAGGGATGTCTGTACAAAGAACATGGAGTGATGATGCAATCCTCAGTGGAGAAGCTCAAAAGATCTCCACGTCAGTCTTGAAATAGAGACGTACATTGACATGATCCTTCAGTCTCTTCCTTCCTCCTACGAACCATTAATTATCAACATGAACGAGCTTTGAAAAGATCTTCATAGGTTGGTAATTATGTTGGTCTAGTACAGCAATGATTGCAAAATCTGCATCGTCAGTACTAGTAGGAGAGGCTTCAACCTCCATAGCGAAAGGCAAGGGTGCCAGACGCCAAAAGAGAAAGAAGGGTAAGGTGACATCAACTATTAAGCACTTCAAGTGCTATTCCTTTACAACACAAGGTGGAGGTAAAGGAAAGAGCAAAAGGTTCAAGCAGTCAAGTTCATAGATTTCTAAGAACGTAAGCATTCACTATCGTAAAGAGGGCCATTGGAAAGAGGAGTATCCTAAACCTCTCTCCAATGTAGGTAAAATTTGATATTGAGTATTGACATGATCACTTTTTGGTATTTGATACCGTTCCTATCACTAAATCTGTGGGTGATTTCCAAAAAGTGAATAAGGACTTAAAAGCCAAGAACAGTTCTAGGATTCAACATGAAAGAATGTGTGGATCGTCCCGGGAGATTAACGCGAATAGCAGAAAGCGCGAAATAGTGCGTAATAAAAAATTACAAAGCATAATTAAATGGAATTTAAATAATGCAAAACATACATAAACGAATCAAGGGGTGTGCCCTTGATTCTCCGGGCGTTCGGTGTATCTCATGTTCAATAAAACACAACATGGAGGCCATAGAATTGAAACCGAAAAAATGAAATTAAAGAACCTACCCGGTTGTAGTTTTGTCTTCGTTTCGGCTACATGCATTGTTCCCCGTTTTGCACCAAGATCTCAAAGAAGAGACCCTCTAAATCATCTCACTCGCTCCACCGGAAAGCAAAACAACCCTTGTGCTAGCAAGAAATTATTTGGGGAGAAGAGACATCGAAACACGCTATGAATTAACGCAATCAATGTCTCTTATGTTCTTAACTTGAATAAAATCAAGAAGAACAAAGTAGTATTCTTGGAGATTAAGGAAGAGGGATGGACGAAAATTTTGAGGGAGAATTGAGAGATGAGAGTTGTAGAGAATACTAGGTGTGACTGTGTGTTTTTTGAGTATTTATAGAAGATGGAATTTCCTATTCCTTCTCAAACTCTTCCAAAGAGACACACTTTGACTAGGATTTTGACCTAGTCAAATCCTAGTCAAATTAGGCTTTGATTAAGTCAAATTAATCATGGCCCTTCATCTCATCATTCTCTAGATCAAACTTGTCCATCCATTTTGATGGGCTTTATGTAATGGGCCTATTTAATTCTAAATTAAATATTCCCATGGACTTTATATTAAATCATATTTAATATACTAAGCCCATTAATTAATTAATGGAAAGGACTTATTTAATTCTAAATTAAATAGTCCTATGGACTTTATATTAAATCCTATTTAATATACCAAGTCCATTAACTAATTCCATAGAATGGGATTATTTAATTCTAAATTAAATAGTCCCATGGACTTTATATTAAATCCTATTTAATATACCAAGCCCACTAATTAATTAATTCACCCTTTTAATCTAATTAAAAGGAAAGCCCATGCTTTATAAAATTCATAAATCTAATTTATGAACTCAAGCCCGATTATTCCAAATAATTCATCGAGGCTTGAATCTCCAAGAAGTATAATTTAATTCCATTAAATTAAACCTTATCCCGGAATTAATTCCAAATTAATTCCCTTTCATTTGGTGTAGCGGGTGTGACTCTTTAGGTTCACCTTTCAGCTAGACTTGGACCTACTTTTTGTTATTTCATAACCGAAGTAGTCCGTTACCATGGGTGGCTATCTAGCAATGGTCCATGGCACTAGAGACTAGGTGAATTTATGGTGTGAACATATAGGCTCCGAGTTATACGCAGGTGCGGTCCTACCGACGCTCGATACGTACGGGTACGGTCCTACTGTCGCCTGTCTCCCGGCCTTTAGTCTAGGGGTCGGTTCCCATTGTTGACTAGGCAACTATGCATAATGCTCGAGATAGGTTTAACTCGACGTAGGAAATCCTTTCCCACTACATCAAGTGCTATGGCCATAGACTTTGTGAGTCTAAACCATCTCCGAGTGCATAGGAGATCTTG
Source organism: Sesamum alatum (assembly GCA_034509735.1). Classification (NCBI taxonomy): domain Eukaryota; kingdom Viridiplantae; phylum Streptophyta; class Magnoliopsida; order Lamiales; family Pedaliaceae; genus Sesamum; species Sesamum alatum. The sequence continues at coordinate 20,488,987 of JACGWO010000006.1, forward strand.
CTGTCATATCCTTTGACAGGGGACAGATCCTATCTTGGAATTCACCGTTCTTACATACTCCGACTGCACTGGACGAGGCTTATGATGACCATGTGATATAATCGGTCAAATTTCACCAGATCCAAGATACAGCCTTAGTATGTAGGGGACTGCCGTGATCCTCAAGTCCGAGGACTAATCCCGTACTATCGGAACCGGGAATACGAGTCATACCGACCAAGCCCGAGGAGTTTCCATATGACGATTCCCGCGAGTCACCTCAGTCGGCCGCTCCCTAGCAGGCCGACCCACTAACACTGCTTAGACGATCCTCGTCACCCGTCGATGAAACACGACAGCAGATGCTTAGTGCAAGTCTCAAATGGATTCTCGATGCCCTGTCTCGAGATTCCTTTGACTTGGAGTATTTCAGACTGATTCGGCAAAACTGATTTCATGAACCTACCTCCAAGCATAGTTTCAATTTCCCGAAATGTTATTTCAGTCTGTGGGCGTTTGTTGTGACATCGTAACGATGCAAGCAGTAAGTACAACAAACTCATGCCTATGAATCCTTACTACATTCATTAACATAATATTACTTGTTCACAGATTAACGAATGGTTCTCAGAACAGCCAATACCATTGACTTTCTGGTCACCTATTCTAACACAACAATGGCAAGGTCCATTGATGAAAAGGACTAGAGACTTGTTAGGCCCATAATGATGATCATGTTAAGAATTACGTAATCTAGCATGATCAAAAGTATGTCTCTTTGTTAGACAAAGGTTTTATTTGATACATATTTGATCAACAAAATTATTGAATATTGATTCATGTTTGCTAGTAGTTACACGTAAATTCCTAGAATACCATCCCATAAAAGGTTTATGGATACTCAAAATTCAAATTATCTAAATGGATTAATCAACACTAACTTACAGATTTGGCATCTGCAATAGCTAGGATGTTTTCTCTTGTTAAAAGATAAGTAAATTGGAAAGTTCGATGAATCTAGAAATAGATGATTCGAATCGATTAAATTTACAAGTCTTTTATGAAGAAGAAGTCCCAAAGCTCTTTGTTGGACAAAGTAGGCTTGCCAAATAGTCTATTGGAAGGGAGCCAATAAGACAATTGTAGGTTACTAATACACAAGACCATAAGAGGGTTCAAAAGTCTAAAGGTCCCATAGGAGGTTTAGGAATTAGACTTAAGGAGGTGAACCATAAATGGTTGCAAAATTAAACCTGTTTCGATAGGATCGAAAAAGACGTGTATTTAGTGGGAGCTCTTGAGCATCCAAATTGAGAATGGAATTCTCAATGAAATGTTTCCTGTAAAGGCCAAGTATGACGGTCTTTGATAAAGGGAACGATCGAGCCTCGTTGGACGAAGATCGATCGAAGTTTCATCCAATTACCTTAGCCCGTGTAGACGTAGACCCAAAAATTGCCAACGTAAGGAACGTGGCACTTTACTAGGAGTCACGCACAAGGAGCCATAGTTTGGCAAGCCTGTATCCCGACAAAGCCCTTGAGCATGTAGAAGGATCCTACATACGTCAAAGGACTAGTGGGAGACAAATTAGACTTAGTGTCTGGTTTGTATAGGTTTACGACAGAATAATGCTAGATGTTAATCGCATTTCTTACTTAATTGATCATATTCCAGTCCCCTTAACAACGAACCCGAACGTCGCAAGAAGTACGAGTGATCAGGATATGTTCGGTCAAAATTGGATAGAAATCCAAATGACCTGCGGATTGTGATGTTGGACATCAGAGTAGGATTTATGGAGAGGGGCCATAGAATCCGCTAGGAATTTCAAACAAGGTTTGAAATACCGCATAACTAGAATATTCGTTTTCACGAGCTCATATGGAGCATGACTCGGTCTTAAACGACGTAGGTGATCAGTGGGAGTAGAAATGGTGTTCCATGTGTTTAAGTGTGTAATGTCTTGATTTATGAATGAATTTAAGATATTAGGAATCACTAAAAGACAACTGTAACTCACGAAAATTCTCCATGACATTTTAGGCTTCCCATATACATATCATGAATTGAGCTTTTCAAAAACTCAGTCATGGTAGACTGATGAGGAAACACAGATATGTAGAGGGACAAGTTGTTCGAGACTCAGTCATGGTAAGACTGATGAGAAAAACTTAGATACCATGAATAAAGCATCAAGCCATTCAAAGACTTAGTCATGATGGACTAATGAGAAGGCTTGGATGTTGAGAATCCCCTACGTCTTAACCCTAGGCAAACATACGATATGTTTACTCGGTGCTTAGGAACGATGTTGAGTGTGTTTCTTGCATGACTCAACAGAAATCGGTAACGCACTGAGGGGTTGAAGACAACAATCAAGAACGGTCCTTAGTACCTGAATAAGGACTAAAGATGGGTTCATGATGCACCGTCTGTTGAGAGTTGCTTTGGAAGGCTAAAGCGATACTAGCTTCCAGAGAATAAGTGAAAACCAGTTAGCCTTAAAGGTATGCACAGTCAGGCCCAATGACGAGTGCATCGGATAGTGGTCACTGATGAAGACCGCGTCCATAGGATGGACGTGGCGCCTAGCACGGCCAAGCCATGTTCGCCTATATGGCAGGCAACTTGGCTATGGGAGTATTGGCACGAGATCTCATCACAAGATCCACGAAAATATTCTTAGATAACCACCATCTCTAGGAGGCAATGGCGGATAGAGGTAACACGGTTAGACCGTATTGCTTCGCAAGGAAATATAAGCGGACTCACAATACCTTAGTCGGTATCGTAGATTACTCATACTCAGAGGATTTTGAACAAAGGGGGTAATTGACTTAATGGTCAAGTGGGAGATTGTTAGAATAGGTGACCAGAAAGTCAATGGTATTGGCTATTCTGAGAACCATTCGTCAATCTGTGAACAAGTAATATTATGTTAATGAATGTAGTAAGGATTCATAGGCATGATTTTGTTGTACTTACTGCTTGTCACAACAAACGCCCACAGACTGAAATAATATTTCAAGAAATTGGAACTACGCTTGGAGGTAGGTTCATGAAATCAGTTTCACCGAATCGGTCTGAAATACTCCAAGTCAAAGGAATCTCGAGACAGGGCATCGAGAATCCTTTTGAGACTTGCACCAAGCATCTGGTGTCGTGTTTCCTCGATGGGTGATGAGGATCGTCCAAGCAGTGTTAGTGGGTCGGCCTGCTGGGGAGCGGCCGACTGAGGTGACTCGCGGGAATCGTCATATGGAAGCCACTCGGGCTTGGTCGGTATGATTCGTATTCCCGGTTCTGATAGTACGGGATTAGTCCTCGGACTTGAGGATCACGGCATTCCCCTACATACTAAGGTTGTATCTTGGATCTAGTGAAATTTGACCGGTTATATTACATGGTCATCATAAGCCTCGTCCAGTTCAGTCGGAGTATGTAAGAACGGTGTATTCCAAGATAGGATCTGTCCCCTGTCAAAGGATATGACAGCAAGATCTCCTATGCGCTCGGAGATGGTTTAGACTCACAAAGTCTATGGCCGTAGCACTTGATGTAGTGGGAAAGGATTTCCTACGTCGAGTTAAACCTATCTCGAGCATTATGCATAGTTGCCTAGTCAAGGATGGGAACCGACGGCCAATTCCATGCCCTAGACTAAAGGCCGGGAGACAGGCGACAGTAGGACCGTACCCGTACGTATCGAGTGACGGTAGGACCGTACCTGCATGTAACTCGGAGCCTAAATGTTCACACCACATATTCACCTAGTCTCTAGTGCCATGGACCATTGTTAGATGGCCACCCATGGTAACGGACTACTTTGGTTATGGAATAACAAGAAGTAGGTCCAAGTCTAGTTGAAAGGTGAACCTAAAGAGTCACATCCGCTACATCAAATGAAAGGGAATTAATTTGGAATTAATTCCGGGAGAAGGTTTAATTTAATGGAATTAAATTGTACTTCTTGGAGATTCAAACCTCGATGGATTATTTGGAATAATTGGGCTTGAGTTCATAAATTAGATTTATGGATCTTATAAAGCATGGGCTTCCCTTTTAATTAGATTAAAAGGGTGAATTAATTAATGGGCTTGGTATATTAAATAGGATTTAATATAAAGTTCATGGGACTATTTAATTGGGAATTAAAGGAAGTCCATTCCATTAATTAATTAATGGGCTTAGTATATTAAATAGGATTTATTATAAAATCCATGGGATTATTTAATTTAGAATTAAATAAAGCCCATTTCATAAAGCCCATCAAAATGGATGGACAAGATTTGATCAAGGGAATGATGAGATGAAGGGCCATGATTAATTTGACTTAATCAAAGCCTAGTTTGACTAGGATTTGACTAGGTCAAAATCCTAGTCAAAGTGTGTCTCTTTAGAAGAGTTTGAGAAGGAATAGGAAATTCCATCTTCTATAAATACTCAAAAAACACACACACACACACACCTACTAATCTCTAAAACTCTCATCTCCCAAAATTCTCTCTAGAATTCGTTCGTCCCCTCTTATACTCTCCAAGATCTGTACTTTGTTCTTCTTGATGGATTCAAGTTAGAACATAAGAGACGTCGATTGCATTAATTGATAGCGTGTATCGATGTCTCTGAAGGACAAGCGGATCCGCCCGGGAGCGCGAGCGGAAGCGAGAAAGCGAGAAATAATGCGTAAATTTAAATCAAATTCAACATACGCGAATCCCAAGGGGTGTACCCTTGGGTGCTCAACCGGGCGTTCGATGTAGGATGTGTAAATATTAAAATATATATTTAAGCACATAGGGCATAGATATATAAATGAAATCAATCAAAGCGTAATAAACCGTTACCTTTGATTGTTTAGCGTATGCTCCCGGCTACTTGCGTTGTTCCTTCTCCGGAATGCTCACGAAATCCAAACGTATGGATTCTCCAAAGGTGATCCACACCACACCGGAAGAAACACACGTTCTTCTTGCTAGAAAAGAACGGGTTTAGAAGGAATCAGTTTAAGAGAAGAACAGTATGAATTAGTGTTCTCTTAAACTTACTTTGTTCTTCTTCTTGATTCAAAATCAAGTGAAGAACACAAGTGTGAGAGAGGGAGAGAGCACAAAATTTGAGAGAGAGGAGAGGGATTTTTGTCTTCTCTTTTTCCTAGAAAAATATGAATAATGAAGCACTTATGCTTGGTGTTGTATATTCTAATATATATACATAATTAATGTGATTATTGGAATGTGTCTAGGTTCATCCAAGGATGTCCAGATTCATTCCAATCAATCACCATCAATTCTTCAATCAAGCCTACCAAAATTTATGGTATGATCAAATCATACCAAAAGGGAAGAGCTTGATTGGAATTGATTTGTCTCTTTCCAAAAGAGATAAGTCAACATACCACCTAGCATGAAACATGGCTGATTTTGCTTCCTCCAAGGGAGCATGTCGGTCATGTTTAATTAAGGGAAGAAGTCCAACTTCTTCCTATTCCAAAATAGGAATTATTTCTCCTCTCGGGAATAATTTAATGGACCGAGTTTTATCGTAATCCAATTATGACGAATCCAACATTAAATCCAATTTAATGTCCATTTAAATTATTCCCGTTGATCTTTTAATCCAATTAAAAGATCCAACGTCTCAACATCTCAACTTTCCATATTTAATCGAAAATCCAATTTACCGATTAAACGAAAGCCCGATACAATATCGGCCTGGCCATCCAATGGACTTTCCCTTAAGTAATCCAATTACTTATTTTATCCTTCGAGATTGACTCCAAGTCAATCTCTCAACCTCCTCGGTGATTTGTGTGTGACCCTTTAGGTTCACCCTCAGCTAGACTTGGGCCCGTGTCCCACAAGGGCCCGTTACCATGGGTGGCCGTCTAGCAACGGTCCATGGCACTAGAGATTAGGTGAATTGGCGTGAACATTTAGGCGCAGATTCCGTACGGGTACGATCCTTCCGTCTCCCGTCTCCCGGCCTTAGTCTAGGGTATGGAATTGGGCGTCGGTTCCCATCCTTGACTAGGCATCTATGCTTAATACTCGAGACCTTGTATGCTTCATTGCGTCGACACAGGAAACCATTCCCTGTTCGACCAACCACTGTGGCCACAGCTTCAAACAGCATGAACGTGTCTCCGAGTGCATAGGAGATACCTCTGTCACATACTGACAGGGGACGGATCCTCTTCTTGGAATCCATCGTCCTCACTACACATTCCGACTGCACTGGACAAGGCTCATGATAATCATCTTACAGAATGATTACCTCTCGCCAGATCCAAGATACAGCCGTCCTGTGCACGCGACTGCCATGATTCCTCAAGTCTGAGGATTACTCCCGTACTATCAGAACCGGGGAAAACCAATCATACCGACCAAGCCTCCAATGATGATTCCCGCGAGTCAGTCCAGTCGGCTCGACCCCAGTCGACCAACCCATCAAGATCGTGTAGGCGTCCCACGCCGGGCGCCGATGAAACACGACACTCATCCAATGAACACGACTCTTGACGCAAGTCTCAATAGGACTCTCGATGCCCTGTCTCGAGGTCCTCGACTTGGAACGTTTCAGTCCCAACTCTTAATCAGTTTGTTTCATGACCACCATCCAATGCGTGGCCCAACTGCACGAGTTGTTATCCATGGTCTGTGGGCTTTGTTTCGATATAAGTTAAACACCGTTTTAACAAATGTAAGATGAGCGCAACAAAGAAGGTACCATTGGTGACGAACACTCATCTTATTCATCACGTAATAATATTACATCAACATCAAGTTTTCGAATAGGTTACAAATTGCCAAACCTATTGGCTTTCTGGTCACCTATTCCAACAATCTCCCACTTGACCTAAAGCCAATCACCCATTGACCTCAAACCTCTTATTCAGATGGTGAGTGTGGGCAACTTGCGACATGGGCTTAGTAAGTGGATCTGTTATGTTTTCTACGGAGCTGACTTGGTCCAACCGAACGTCACTCCTGCTATCCATCTCTCCAAGTAGATGGTAGCGTCTAAGAATATGCTGGGATCGTGATGAGATCTCAGTTCCTTTGCTAGCGCAATCGCTCCGTTGTTATCATAAAAGATAATTATAGGCTTAGCAATGCTAGGTACTACATCCAACCCTTGGATGTAGCTCATCAACCAAACCACTCCTTAACAGCTTCCAAAGCTGCTATGTATTCAAAACTCTATGGTGGAGTCCGCCGTGGTAGCCTACTTGGAACTCTTCCAAGTAACCACGCCACCATTTAGCCTAAATACAAAACCATACTGAGACTTGGCATCATCGTCATCCTACTGGAAGCTAGCGTCGCTATAGCCTTCCAGTATCAACTCTCCACCACCATAGATCAAGAACATGTCCTTAGTCCTTTTCAGGTACTTTAGGATAGTCTTGACTGCACCCCAATGTGCCTCCCCGGCACACGACTGATATCGGCTAGCTACGCTCAAAGCGAAAGCCACATCAGGTCTAGTGCACTGAACAGCATACTGTATGCTACCTACGGCTGAAGCATAGGGGATATCCAACATCCTTTTAAGCTCCTCATCAGTCTTAGGAGACTGCTTCTTGGATAACTTAATTCCATGCCTCATAGGAAGGAATCCTCGTTTTGAGTTCTCCATCTTGAATCTCTTCAAGACTTTCTCAATGTATGAGGACTGGACCATCCCTAACATCCTTTTAGATCTATCCCTGTAGATCTTGATGCCAAGGATGTAGGATGCCTCGCCCATATCCTTCATGGAGAATTGCGTTGACAACCAAGCTTTAGTGGTACCCAACATCTTAGCATCATTCCCAATGAGCAAGATGTCATCCACGTAAAGCACCAGAAACGCAACTGAGCTCCCACTGATCTTCTTGTATACATAAGGATCGGACTCGTTCTTGATGAGATCATATCCCCGTATGACTTCATCAAAACGTATGTTCCAGCTTCGGGAAGCTTGTTTGAGGCCATAGATGGACCTTTGGAGACGGCAGACCTTCTGCTCTTCTCCAACAGTTGTGAAACCTTCCGGCTGATCCATATAGATCTTTTCCTCTACGAAACCGTTGAGGAAAGCCGTTTTCACATCCATCTGCCATATTTCATAGTCATACCATGCTGCTATGGCAAGCAGTATCCGAATTGACTTGGCCATTGCTACAGGCGAGTAGGTTTCCTCAAAATCGACCCCGGGTCATTGAGTGTAACCTTTCGCCACAAACCTGGCTTTGAAGGTTTTAACCTCCCCGTCAGCTCCAAGCTTACGTTTGTAGACCCATTTACACGCTACGGGTTTAACCCCTTTGGGTGGATCTACTAGGGTCCAAACCTTGTTTGTACCCATCGAGTCCATCTCGGATTTCATGGCCTCAAGCCACTTGTCCGAATCGATGTCCGACATCGCTTCTCCATACGTCTTCGGATCATTATCCAACTGACCGGTCAGGCCCAGAAATCCATACCTATCAGGTGCATGGGATACTCTGGCTGACCTACGGAGGACTGGAACAATATCAGTGGGAACTTCTGGCTCATATGTCACTGCCGTCTCTTGGGGTGCCTCACTTGATTCCTCAAGGAGTACCTCATCGCGTCGACTATCCGATGGAAAACCTTTTTCCAAGAACACTGCATTTCGCAGGACAAAAACCTTTTGCTCGGAGGGATCGTAGAAATAATACCCCGCAGTTTCTTTTGGATAACCGATGAACCTGCAGAAACTAGACCTCGAGTCCAATTTATCTCCCACTAATCTCTTGACATATGCGGGGCAACCCCACACTTTCAAGTATTTGTAGGAGGTAGGCTTGCCATGCCATATCTCATATGGCATCTGGGATACCTTTTTAGATGGCGCCAAGTTCAAAACTTTGGGCGCCGTCTCAAGAGCGTATCCCCTGAAGGAAAGAGGGAGTTCGATAAAACTCATCATGGATCGGACCATGTCCAACAAGGTCCGATTCCTCCTTTCAGATACCCCCTTAAGCTGCGGTGTTCCAGGAGGGGTCCACTGAGAGAGAGTCCCATTCTCTTTTAGATAATCAGTAAACTCACCACTCAAAACTCTCCATCTCGGTCCGACCGAAGGGCTTTGATCTTTCGACCAGTTTGGTTCTCTACTTCAAGTCTGTATTCCTTAAACCTTCCAAAGGCTTCAGACTTGTACCTCATCAGGTAAACATAACCATACCGTGAGTGATCATCGGTAAAGGTTATGAAGTACGAGTACCCACCTCTAGCCTGAGTATTTAGTGGACCACAGACATCTGTATGGATCAAATCCAACAAACCACTGGCTAGCGTACTTTGTCCAACAAAGGGTTTCTTGGTCATCTTTCCCTTTAGACAGGATTCGCAGGTCGGTAGATTGTCCAAATCGTCTATTTCTAGACTCTTTGATTCCACCAACCTTCTTATCCTATTTTTTAGAGATATGACCTAACCTCGCATGCCATATCTGTGCGTTATTATGATCATCACGTTTTCGTTTGTGTTCTGCAGTCATAATCCAATTAGACTGTTGAAGTATGTACAGACCGTTGACCAATGTACCAAGTAAATGAGAAATACCATCTTTGATAATGAAAAAATCGTTTTTATTGATGGTAAAATTCATATCCCTCCTTATCAAGGACCGGGATGGAAACAATGTTTTTTAATCATGCTAGGTACATAGAAACAGTCGTTCAGTACAATCCTAACATGACTACTAATGGCTAAGTCTAGTGATCCTACGGCCTCCGCAGCAACGGCCTTGCCATCGCCTAGCCTCAGGATCATCTCATCCTTGGTTAGCCTTCTGCTTCTTTGCAATGCCTACAAATCATTGCAGATGTGAGCACCACACCCGGTATCCAATACCCATGAAGCAGAATTAGTAATCATATTAACTTCAACCACAAACACACCTGGGTTGGAGAGGAGTTGTGGGCACTCCCTCTTCCAATGCCCTTTCCCTTGGCAATGTATGCAGACATCATTTTTCTTGGACCGCTGAGAACCACGAGCCTTCCCTTTCTCTTTGCTCGGTCCAACCGGAGCAACAGGGACGCCCGGAGCGTGAGCAGGGGCCACAACCGTCTTCCCTTTGCCCTTCTTCCTCTTCCAGCGTCCGGCTCTCTTGCCATTCGCCTTGGAGGTCGAAGCCTCTCCTATCAATACCGCCGACGCCGACTTGTGGGTCGTTGCCTCGTATTGGACCAGCATGTTGATCAACTCATGAATAGACTTCTCAAGTCCGTTCATGTTGTATTTTACAACAAACGGGTCATAGGATGGAGGAAGCGACTGGAGGATCACGTCAATGTACGTGTCATTGTTAAGCCCAGCTTTGAGGTCCTCGAGTTTTCTCCACTAGGGAGAGCATCTTGACCCCATAACTCTGTACAGACGCTCCTGCAGCGAGCTTGGTGCCAAAGAATGCTTTTGTGGCGGCATATCTAATATGCCTATCCGGAACCGCATAAACCTTCGTTCATGCGGAGCATTATGGCGGAGACGTTGTCCAGCCTCTCATACTGCTTCTGGATGTCATTAGACATTGAAGCTAGTATGATACTGCGTACTTTCCAGTTGTCCTCATGCCATTTCTCGAACGTCAAACGTTCTTCAGGCGTGGACCCCTCCGGTAAGTCGCTCGGTGGCGGCTCGTCCAAGACGTAGCCTTGGTTCTCGAAACCGAGGACAATCCTCAAGTTTCTCAGCCAGTCCGAGTAGTTCGTTCTGTTGAATTTGTTAGTCTCAAGAATCATGGTTAACGGGTTCTTAGACATATCTACATTAATGAAAATGTAAAGCAGAAATTAGTAGATGATGGTAATATTATTGTTCAAGTTCAAGACTTGGTCTTTTAGTCTTTAACCCTCCCACTATTTATACGAAAGTCCGCCACTCTCAAGCGGAGTTTCGAAAAACCAATTCTAGTGGGCTTGGGATCCACAAGCGTAATCTCCATGCCCCGCTTTTACGATTCACATGAAAAAGACCTTGTGGGAGATATCCAATATCATTCTCATCCATTGAGATTCCCAAGATATTTTGCCTCACCTATTCACATGGTCCCGATGACTCCAAGCGAACCATGTTACTCAGTGTTGGGCCCGACCCATCAACCAAATCATGCCTCAAACTGTTGCCCTCCACGACTCGTGAGACAGGGAAACAGCGAGCGCAGTCTTTTTGTTCACAACAATAGTGCAGCTTTCCCCTAGTCCAAGTGTGCCACGACTCGTGAGACCACACTTGGGTAGTGGTAGCTTCCTCACCACATTGCTGTGGATGGAAGGCTCGGACAGACCAAAATACCATTTTAATCCAAGTCCGTTCTGGGCCTAATATTTAGTTTGGTCCAACCAAATGAGAGTTTGTGTATGACCGAGACCTCATCACATTATTGTGTTTTAGCATGCATAAATATCCAATATTTAAAGCGATAAATAAATACGCCGCATGCAGAAAACATAGCATACCCCTGTTTAGGATGATCACAAGCCCAACCTATGCGACCCACTGAGCCCGCAGTGAGTCTATGGTCTGTCTAGGGTGGTCCTAAATTATTACAATAATAATAAACCCATTGTCATTCCAATGGGCCTTGAAGTGCTTCTTGTTTCACGCCTTGATGCTCCTCCTTGGGGTCTCCGACTCCAATTGCTTGTTAAAATTGAAACCTCACCAATCCTATCTACTCTCATTACAACTGAAAGTAATACATCGGTAATAAAGAAAACAAGCCTTAACATCATGAGGCTGAAAATACGGGAGATGATAGTCCCAAAAACAAGAGGCACGCAGGCCCCACCCAACAGAAAATAAATGATCATACATTCATCCATACATAAGGTCTAGGGCTCTTGTGATCATCCCATGTTGATTCCATCAACTCACATAACATAATTATTCCAAATAATCATGCATAAATAACCAATAGATATTCCAAATACCCAAGTGATGTCCAACATCACAAAAGCATAAATATACAAGTAATATGCAAAATTCAAATTTTAAATTTAATGGACATTTTAAACAATGCCACTGCCAGCCTAATCAATTTTTTTTTTTTTTTTTTGTTTTTCAAAACTGTTTCAGCACAATAACAGTAATATTATTCTGAAAATAAGCATGCAATTTTAGATCCAATCTAACAAAATTAAGCATGCCAAAAGTCCATTAAATCCAAACAATTGAATTATCATATTACTCATATATTTATACAATCTAACATGCCAATAAAGCCATTTAAAAGCAAGTAGATCATGCCAAACACATAGATCTATGCCCCTTACATCGAACCGGGCTCTGATACCACTTGAAGGACAAGCGGATCCGCCCGGGAGCGGGAGCGAAAGCGAGAAAGCGAGAAATGATGTGTAAATTTAAATCAAATTCAAAATACGCGAATCCCAAGGGGTGTACCCTTGGGTGCTCAACCGGGCGTTCGATGTAGGATGTGTAAATATTAAAATATATATTTAAGCACATAGGGCATAGATATATAAATGAAATCAATCAAAGCGTAATAAACCGTTACCTTTGATTATTTAGCGTATGCTCCCGGCTACTTGCGTTGTTCCTTCACCGGAATGCTCACGAAATCCAAACGTAAGGATTCTCCAAAGGTGATCCACACCACACCGGAAGAAATGCACGTTCTTCTTGCTAGAAAAGAACGGGTTTAGAAGGAATCGGTTTAAGAGAAGAACACTATGAATTAGTGTTCTCTTAAACTTACTTTGTTCTTCTTCTTGATTCAAAATCAAGTCAAGAACACAAGTGTGAGAGAGGGAGAGAGCACAAAATTTGAGAGAGGGGAGAGGGATTTTTGTCTTCTCTTTTTTCTAGAAAAAGATGACTAGGCATCTATGCTTAATACTCGAGACCACGTATGCTTCATTGCGTCGACACAGTAAACCATTCCCTGTTCGACCAACCACTGTGGCCACAGCTTCAAACAGCATGAACGTGTCTCCGAGTGCATAGGACATACCTCTGTCACATACTGACAGGGGACGGATCCTCTTCTTGGAATCCATCGTCCTCGCTACACATTCCGACTGCACTGGACAAGGCTTATGATAATCATCTTACAGAATGATTACCTCTCGCCAGATCCAAGGTACAGCCGTCCTGTGCACGCGACTTGCCATGATTCCTCAAGTCTGAGGATTTACTCCCGTATTATCAGAACTGGGGAAAAACCAATCATACCGACCAAGCCTCCAAGGCTTCCATATGATGATCCCCGCGAGTCAGTCCAGTCGGCTCGATCCCAGTCGACCAACCCATCAAGATCGTGTAGGCGTCCCACGCCGGGCGCCGATGAAACACGACACTCATCCAATGAACACAAAACTCTTGACGCAAGTCTCAATAGGACTCTCGATGCCCTGTCTCGAGGTCCTCGACTTGGAACGTTTCAGTCCCAACTCTTAATCAGTTGGTTTCATGACCGCCATCCAATGCGTGGCCCAACTACACGAGTTGTTATCCATGGTCTGTGGGCTTTGTTGCGATATAAGTTAAACACCGCTTTAACAAATGTAAGATGAGCGCAACAAAGAGGGTACCATTGGTGACGAACACTCATCTTATTCATCACGTAATAATATTACATCAACATCAAGTTGTCGAATAGATTACAAATTGCCAAACCTATTAGCTTTCTGGTCACCTATTCCAACAGTCTCTTCTCCCCAAATAACTTCTTGCTAGCACAAGGGTTCTTTGCTTTCTGGTGTAGCGAGTGTCATGATTTAGAGGGTCTCTTCTTTGAGATCTTGGTGCAAAACGGGGAACAATGCATGTAGCCGAACGAAGACAAAACTACAACCGGGTAGGTTGTTTAATTACGTTTTTTTTGTTCCAATTCTATGGCCTCCATGTTGTGTTTTTTATTGAACATGAGATACACCGAACGCCCGGGAGAATCAAAGACACACCCCTTGATCCGGTTATGTATGTTATGCATGATTTAAATTCCATTTAATTATGTATTGCAATTTTATTATGCAATCTTTCGCGCTTCCGCTATTCGCGTTCATCTCCCGGGACGATCCACATAACGTTTCACTATGATTCATATAACACAAGTGCGTTACCAACTTAGTTCTTTCTTGGCCTCTTATACCAATCAGCTTGGTCTTGATAGCTTTCCTAGATATGCTCCGACAGACCGAATCACACTTGACTATTAGATCACATGCTAAAGTAGCATCATCAAGGTTCCACCGCATGACATGGTCCAGAGTTTCAAAGGGTACAAGAAACAATATGGGCTCACACAGTGGCAAAGTAGGGACCCATTCAGTCACTCCTCATAAGAGGTCAACTTAAAGCACATGTAGTATGAATACATGTTATGATGGAGCTCTCACTCAACTTGGGCATGTCACGACTCTCAACATCATATGAACCTAAGTCCAGTCGCTATCCAAGCGCCTAACTTGTGCACTACCAGACAGTCACTCTCTTAATGCCTTCTAGTAGTTCGCATGTTCAGCTCGAAAATAGGCCTTTTATGAAGTTCGAACATACTTCATAATCGATCAAATATGTGATCTCATCTTAGCTTCTGTAGCCAAGGCGACTATTCATTAAACATTGTCCTTCCCATTTCTCAAGCGCGAAAGTGATCATTCGCATGACTCACTAGTGCGAAATGATCTTTCAAGTCTCATCCTGCTCGCTATCGCAGCGCCAGGGCGATTACACGTGTGAGAGAGCTAACCAGGACCTAGTGACATTTCATAATTCAGTACCAATCTAATGCTCTCACAAGCCATAAGAATCAAGTTGTACATGATCCGTTACCACTAACATGCCTTCATCAATACCAAGGCTTGGTAAAAAGGATGAGCGCTCATACCGCTTGTAGAACATGTTGGAAAAAAATTTGATTATGCGCATATCTCATTAATAATATCTAGCATCTATATACGAGGTACTCCAACAACACTTGGTGCCCAAAAATATATAGAGTTTCGCTGTGTGCATCACATATGCATCATGACCAGATAGTCTTTAGTGTGATCTTAGATTACTTTCATAGATATGTTGTTGATCACTTTGTTGCATCCCGATATGTGCATCAAGGATCACTTTGATATCTACTCACCATTCCAATTATTGAGCACAGGACTAGTTGTGCACACATACTGCACATCAAACATTCTACAGCGCCCACGAGCACAACATTTCTTTTCTTCTTTCAATTTAAGGCATCTCTTTTAACTAAGAACACTATGTTTATGGAGTATCAATTAGGATAGTATGATATGTATACAACTTTAGTATCTGAACACTAAGTATGCATCATACTTGCTCCTATGTCCATGCGAAAGAGGTGTCACCCTATTTGACGATATCTCCACATCACTTCTAGCCATCAAACTTATTCACCCCCATCAGAGTGAGAGCTAATTCTCTCCCAATTTTGACATATCTAGTGATCATCTCGATCATCATTAAGCTTATCAAAAGATAGCTCGATGGAACCGATATTATCACTACTTGGACAAGAATTCAAGTTATAAATGGAGCTTGCAAGCACCAAACTTGCGCTTGCCCCACAGCTTGAATTAACTGGAAGATCCACATCATCATGTCCACTACTTAATTGGATATGTCAACTATCATCAGCAAGGAGCACCTAGGTGAAAGTGGCGATAGTGGCTATGGCGAATTCATACAAATCTCACCATTAAGGAGAATGTCTCAAAACTACACCCCTCTAGTAGGCATAAATATTTCGCCGTCAGTTGACCTTTATATTTATATTAAACTATCTACTTTGCACTTGACCTTTTAGAAACCACATGTCTCAAAATGATCTTGCACATAGATAGAAGATCAACTTTGTTCTTAGTCATTAGGCTTATTAATTCCCTTTAAGCACTTGTCCACTGAAAATGTTACGTGAAGTCAATTCTTGACTCATCAATATCCATCAAACAATTGTGGAGGATACCCATTCAGTCTCATATAGATGAGGGGGAGCATTATTAATGTTCACTCCTTATTTGTGGAATTTAAGAATCCTTTCTCTAGTAGACACACCCACTGACTTTTGAATCGCTTCAATTATCTATTGCAACTAAAGATGAATAAAATATCATCATTGTAGATAAATGGGCACCTCTCTTGAGAATCTTTCACCCTCATAGTTAAGACTCTATTGACCTCATGGATCTCAAAAAGGTTCCTTCTTAAGGAATCTATATTGCACGACTAATTTCTCCATAAACCCTTTGTTCATATCTTGACAATTCAGTAGGTACATGCCATATGTTTGCTACCATATTAACAAGAGCTGGAGAACTTCGTAGAGGCACTTTATCATGTTGTAGACTACATTCGAAATTGCATCTACCCAAGTGAAATGCAAAATGGTCTTGCACCATTTAAGTTCTTAGACATTTCGAGAAATATTAGATTCTTTTCCTTTTGCAAGCTCGTATAGCTGCTAAGAGATTAGAATGATTCGTTTGCACTTTTATATTCCTCAGTATTTGTCCAACATAATCAGACATGACAATTTCGCTCCTTAACAGTACATGGAACCATAATGTTCACATCCTTTAATTCTCTACCCTTGTCAAAAATTGCTCAAAGTAGCGCTTTTTAACTAGTGAGATAGGTGCACTGATCGATGGCGTGAGAAATACTATTGCATCATTTTGTGCCTCATACTTAGCATTCATTTATTGGAAAAGTTTTAGTGGTTTGATAAATCCTCCTTATTTTCCAGCGAACTCTTTTCGCTAGGAAAAATTTTCAATCAAGAGTAACCTATTAGAGAGTGAACCAAGTGGCCTCTTCTAGCTAACATAATCTTCATTGAGGAGGTTGATTTTAGCAAGTGAACCAGGTGGTTTTTTCTAACTAACATGGTCAATCTCAAGGAAGAATAACCTTTAGCGAATGAACCAAGTCACCTCCTTTAGCTAACATAATCTTCCTTAGGGAGGTTGAATTTAGCGAGTTAAACCAAATAGTTAGTTCTAGCTAACATGGTCATTCTCAAAATCCCACATGCCATAACACAAGAAATGAAAGAAGAAATGTAAATGACAGTAAAAACATGCATCTAAGATGGATAAGCCACAACACACAACAAATATGTTA
This sequence comes from Sesamum alatum, assembly GCA_034509735.1. Classification (NCBI taxonomy): domain Eukaryota; kingdom Viridiplantae; phylum Streptophyta; class Magnoliopsida; order Lamiales; family Pedaliaceae; genus Sesamum; species Sesamum alatum. The sequence continues at coordinate 20,506,098 of JACGWO010000006.1, forward strand.
AGAGTGCTCTTAGCACGATTAGACTATATCGGGTAACTAGTGCCTTTTGCACAACTCTTTAGAGTAGCTCCATTGCTGTTTACATTACTCTTGAAGAGTACAACTCATATCAATTAATGAGCGTGGTGTGACACTTCCAAAATGCCTCATCTTGTGCACTATGTCAAAATATTTCTATACTAGCACACAATACCGATAATAGTCATTTTGCTCAATCTCGAATTATGCGCTAGGTCTTGTCATATCTACCATCCATCTAAGGAGAGAATTGGAGACCCTAGCAAAATTAATGAGAGAGCATTTATTTAGTCAAACTTCCTCTCATTTCAATTACGAGTGAAGTAACTAATTTCTCATAGCACTATGACAATTTTTGGTGTCACTTGCTTTAGAAAAAAGTGATACGATTATCACCTCGTGGATCAAATTTTTCAATCATCCATTTATCGTGCTACTCTTTGTTTGATCCAACAACACTTTAGTTAGTTCAACATGAGCAAGAAGTGCATCACTTTTGTGTTTCAACTGGAAAAAAAAAAAAATCAAACCTCAAGTTTGGCGATTTGTTTAGTTGAACACATAAACATCCATAAGTCAACTCAATTAGCAACTTAAGGATGAGTGAGCTCGTATTCAAGAATAGAGCTTGCAGCTTAACCAATAAAAACACAAATATTTTCTTGATTCACCATTGATTGTCAGCGTCTAAGTCGCGACAATATTAAGCAATTATCCATCTTAACATTTAATAGACTCAAAGAAAATGGTGAGTTTATCTAAGATCTCTAGGTGTGCACAAAAAATATAGTACAGATTTTTATATTCTGTTCTAGATCCAAGTAAATTGTTTATTATTTCTTTATACTAGCGGAATCGAAAATTTTGCGCACGGCTAGTAATCTTTACCACTGAGTAAAAGTCATATTAAACTATTTATTGATCATGAATAAAATAACTCTATGTCCAAAAAATCACTACGTGCATGCTATATGCGATATGAATATTAAAAAAAAAAAAAAAAAAGAACCTGCATGGGCTATACTAACATTTGGTGCATCATGTTGAGATGATTTAGCCCTATGGTGGTAAATAGCGAAATATATCCCCAAAAAAAATAATACATGCCCTCCAAAAATCGGCTTAAATAATATATTTTCCAAAAATATAATTACATTGATATAACACCTACTACATTATGCTAAAAATTACATCCAAGGCCTGCTACATCAATCTAAAAAAATTGGGGATACCGCATTAATTACCACCATGTCACAAATTATCTCCCAAAATAAAAATACTCACATAATACACGAGCACCCAAATGTTAATGTAAATATACTCATAGCACAAAATCATATTGCACATATTCAATAAAATTGCAATAAAAATATGTATTACGCAATTATCTAGGCATGCATTCATATAATAGGAGCACTTATTAGCATATTTGAATCACAAAAATATTCTAGCATAAATTGCAATCACAAAAACATTGCAATTACAATAATCATGTTTAGGAATTGCAATCACATAATATTGCAATGATAAATAATCAAAATAGCATAAATTGCAAACACAAATATTGCAATAATCAATAATCGACATGGCATAAATTGCAATAAAAAATGCAATGATAAATAATCAACATGGCATTAATTGCAATAACAAATATTACAATAAATAAAGACACATTATTTTCTAAGTCATGTTCCAATTTTTTACAACACAAAAAAGGAGAAAATATAAATATTTAAACTTAGAAAAATAAAAAATAAAAACTTTTGAACGACCCGGAAAGGTCGCCCCATCAAATATAAATTTTCAAAAAAAGAACAATTTGTTTTTTTTTTTTACTAAGAAAACGAATTTTCACAAAAAACTGAAAAAAAATTGCAGCTAAGCAAAGCCTCAGCTCGGCTCACAAGCCAAACAAGAGGCATTGGACTCTACACCCAGTTGGCGCCCAGCCAACGCCTAATTGGTGTCGAATGAACGCCCAATTGGCGCCTAGTCAGCCATCATGGGACCCGCACCCAATTGGCGCAACATCAGCAACCAGTCAGCACGTCTCCGGCGCCAGCAGCACGTTTCCGGCCACTTCGCCGGCAGATTTTCGGCGATAGTGTATTTTCCGGCGAAAACTTAATAGATTTCCGGCACGTTGGATCTTGCTCCAAATATTGTGGAACCCACGAACACACCTTGCTCGCTTTGGTGGATTACTACCAGAGTAAGCCACTCATTTATACACCTTAAACCCTTGGAAACTCTTGGTGATTCTCCAAGAGAGAATAAAGAGAGCTATTTGCGTGAGGCTTTGAGAGAGATTATACATCGAATTGAATGTTCCCCTTTGGTTCCACAGAAGCACCCTATTTATAGGTGTGCACAAGTGGAGTCCAATCCTAATACAAATTATAGGAGACTATAAAGTCTTTAGTCAATAGGAGCCCTCCCTAACCATAAGTTTGAGAGACTTCAAATTCTTGAATATATATGTTTATTTAACACGGACGAACATAAATTAAAAGTTTCATGTCACATCCAGAGACTAAAGCACAGAACACCAAAATACAAGATTCAATAGAATAGAATAAAGCACAATGAAAGAGTACCTTCTTGTCCATATGCTGCTCCAACACAAAAACAGAGAAAAAAGAAAGAGTGAACCCGATCAGTAACACCAATATGCCATATAAGACATCAAATAACGAAAATAATTCACATTCTCACCTTGGAGACTCAAATCTTTTAAATCCACATCACAAAGCTCATAAACATTTGTCATCACTCCACCTTTATGCAACATGGAGCCAAACATGGTTGCGCATATAATCAATGTTTTAAAATTCGAATCGCCGATCTAATCGGAAAATTGAGTGGGTTAAGGGTCATTGGTTCAACCGTCAGGTGAACCGTGGTCGAACCAGTGATATCATAATTATGTCATAATAAAAATTAATATATAAAATTATATTAAAATAATAAAAAATAAAAAAAATATATTAAATATTTTTTTAAGTTCATATAGGAATTAAAAGTATCCAAATAACCATATTAAAGATTTAGGCCAAGAACAAAAAATAGAAGAATTGCGTAAATAACAAAAATAACGAAGTATTTACCATTATAATTAAGGTATAACTAATTTAATCAGCAATAAATAACTAGCATCCCCCATTTTTAAAATAATATATAAATCTTATTCTATTAATTATTTAATTAGAAACTTAAGTTATCATAGGAGATAAAGATTTAATTGAATTATAGGCTTAATGAGTTTGTTCATTTATAAATATATAATTCAAATAATTATTAAAATGTCGGAGTTGGTTTTTTCTCAATTTTCATATGAAAAGTCATGATTCAATTTCAAATTGCATCAATTTTTGAAAATTTTGAAAAAGTTCATGAACCGCCCGGTTCACTTGATTCGGGACCCGGTCAAACGGGTTACCGGTTCAACCGGTGGTATGTGTGGATTTCAAAAAATAGAACGGTTTTGAGACTAGTCTGGTTTTATGGTTGGACCAGACGTTTTAAGGACTAGTTCACGGGTTTACCGTATCGACCGGTTCGGGCTGGGTTTTAAAACACTGCATATAATTGCTTATCGATTCGTTATTAACATTTGGCTTTGTATTCCAGCTATGTATGTATTTAGTGAGCTAGGCCTGGGCCGAAGTCCTTCAATGTTGGGATAGGCCTGGTCATTCCCTCCTTAGGCTGGGTTGACTGCCCGCATGGGCCTCCTCCTGGAGATAGGTCAGCCTTTGTGTGGGGCTCCCACACCCCTCCTCGTGTTCTTGAATGTGTACTTGCTTTTTAGTTGATCCTTTTATCATGTACCATCAATTTATTTAAAGATAATACTATAAACTGAATATTTTTATAGTTAACGATCAATGATATATCTACCTTTAAAAATATTTATATCGATCTACACGTGCATTGCACGTCGTTCATACTAGGTAATATAGAAGTCCGAATTGTAGTTTGCCAAGATAAATAACAAAACAAGTTTTTACAATTAAAAATATTCTATGACACTAACACCTTCAAACCCCAAAATCAAATAATTAATCAACACCAATAAATGAATCGATAAAGCGAGGAAACTTAAACAATATTAACGCTGCGTCAGATCATGTTCTTTTGGTCTACAAAGCCAAGTTAAATGGAACACGGAATTACATAAACTAGAGCAGAATTCATGTGTTGATTGATATATATATATATATATATATATATATTATAAACTTCAAAAAAAATTAAAATTATTACTCCTAATTATATATGAGTAAGAAAGAAAAATCATTTTGTCCTAATCTCTTTTCTTATCTCCAAATACTTATTTTCAAATAAATAGACCACCAAAATATTATTACAAAATATACTATTAATTAAATATTATAACTAGACAATTACACACATTACAGAAGATACAAAAAATTATGCAAATATTACAAGAGAATGCTAATAAAAGGCGTACATTCATACATGATAAAAATATATGATTTACAATAATACATATCGAGCTATTAAGGAAAGAAAGAAAAAGGCAGACCACGAACAAGGGGGTTAATGTTTGAACTTTGAACATAGATATATGGAAGTCAGAGTCAAAGATTACCGTACAAACCATCCAATATCCATATTGCAACAGCCAACTGTGTACTGCGTGTATTCACACAACATCTACCTATCTGCGATTAATTAGTCACATTAAGAATATTTTATGCTTATTTCACTTTCACATAACGCACGAATTCACGCCTCTGTCTCTTTCACAATCAAACCGCTAACTCTGTTGTAATAAAAAAAATTATAAAATATAGATAAAAAATATCTGTCTCTTCACAATCACCAACAACCACCCTTCTAACTTCCATTTTTTATCCCACATTATAAGGGTATAGCCGTATAGCACAATTGGTACTTTGGTAATTTGACATATTTATCTTTTATCTTTCTAAATTTGTTAAATGGTCTTGTAAATCTTTAATATTTCGTGATTTTTAGTTCTTTTGGTGTCGAATTTTATAATAGTTGTTGGAATAAATCATGTATACCTCGTGATTTTGATATTTTTATCCTTTATCTTTCTAGAAGTTGCAAAAGAGTTCTGTAATTTTTTGATATTTCGCAATTTTGACTCTTCTAGTGTTGAATTTTGCAAAAAATTGCTTGAATAAATCATGTGTCATGGCATTTGCTTTTTTAATTTTTCGTCCATGTTGGCAAAAGTGAATTAATCAGAATAGAAACCCCAATTTAAGTGGATAATGTGAGATGCACATGATTTGTTCCGGCGACTTTGCAAAATCCGGCACCAGAAAGACCTAAATTGCGAAATGTCAAAAAGTTATAGGCCACTTTTGCAACCCCTAAAAGATAAAAGATAGAATGTCAAAATCATAAAGTGCACATCAATTATTTCAGCAACTTATGCGAAATCCGGCACCTAAAGAACCAAAATCGAAATATGTCAATAGATACAGGTTTCTTTCGTAATCCTAAAAAGATAAAGGATAAAAATATCAAAATGTCAAAATTACATGACCAAAACTAAATTTAAACCCATATTTATATAAAACATGATATCAATTTTGCAATACGCATATGTCGAGGACCAAAACCAAAGTTTTTCTCCTTGGCGAGCTATGAAAGCCCCATTATCATTAACCAAACCTTTTGAAACTTTTTTTTTTTTTTTTTTTTTAAGAAACAAACCTTTTGAACCTTGAAGCATTCCAAATTAAGCACAATATAATGTTCGAGACTTCAAGGCCAGATACTGAGAAATTGTTACTTAATTATTTTCAAAGCACATTATTACACGCAACGTAAACCTATAAGAAGCCTTGTAAATTAAAGCTCATACCATATTCTCTAATTAATTCATTGCCATTCACTCTATTCTGAAGCCCCACTTCTTTAGCTTCTGGAAAAACCCAATGCCGGAAAGCCCACGTCGTCAATTAATCTCTGCTTCTTCAGCAACCCTTGCACGCCTTAACACATATAATTATGCAAACTTTAACCTGAGATGCTTTGCATTATATCTCATCAATTCCTTCAACCAAAGCACTGCTTGGATAATTCCAGTACTCTTAACCTTCCTGCAACTTAAGTATCAGGGAAATGATCAGCAAACGCCATTTACCACTCACTCCATGACGATGAACGTCGCTGTCTATAGTTCCATCGTCTACTACTTGGTCTACTGCGTGCAGCTGCGGTTCACTCTGCATGTTCGGCTTGCTGGTTTTGTTAATCATTGCTTGGTGTGGTCGGGTTACGCCTCAGTCGCATCACTCGCGTCAGTTCTGCTCCCAGATTCCGCTAGACCTTTCCTGTACGGCTTGTTTGTTATGCTACCAGCAAGTGAATTCTTGAATTGGTTCTACAACAAATATTGTAAACGTTTCTTGGTCATTATTTGGAGGGTTCTTGCAAACTCTTCCGGGGAATTGACACTTACACTTCCAAGATGAATGAGGAAACAGATTGAAGTTGAAGTTCTATACATTTTATGTTTCACGCATGCAAGATTCTTTCTGTGTTTTTCCATTCCTCATATGTGATATGGCGAGCCTTGCAAGCGATGGGGCCTCGTGGCGTAAGGTATAGCTGCTCTATCTTTCTAATTTCAGAGTTTAATTGTGAAAAGACGTCTTGAAAGGGGAAGACGTATTGAGGTTTATAATAAATCCTCGTTCGCGATAGGGATATTATAGAATGCATGTAAGAATCAATATGTAAGAATATATATGGGAAAAATACAGGGACCCCCCCGTGATATTGGGAATTATCAAAAAACCCCCTGTGATAATTAAAAGATCAGTCGGACCCCCTGTGTTCTCGAACAAAGATCAAAAAACCCCTCTGGCGAATTTTTGTTGCCCACGCGCTTTGACTGCGCCTGGGCCTGCGAAAAGTCGTTTTTTTGGACATTTTTGCCCTTCTCCCCCTCTTTTTAAGCCAGCTGAAGAACCCAAACCCTAATGCCACTTTTTTCTTGTCTTTCTTACACATCCAAGCTCCAAAAAAAATAAAAAAAAATTATAATTTTTTTTTTTTCAAAAATAGCCATGTCCACACAAACAAATCGAGGAAAAAAAATCGAGCATGCAAGGAAGTGCTCGATTTGAGGTTTTCATCTTCACCATTTTGTGGATGTAATTCAAAGGCAGAAATTAGGGTTGTGGAATCTTTAACAAAACCTTCTAGAGGTAAGTTGTATTATTGTTGCAGATTTCAAGTTTGTAATTATTTTCGTTGGGTACAACCCGAAAGAGCAACATGGGCACCAAGTGGGATTCCGGTGAACTTTGATTTTGGAGCACACAGTGGAGCAGTGAAGGATGAATTTTCAACGTACGAAGATGAACAAGATGGATTTGATATGGATGAAGTGGTATCGAAAGCGTCAAATTGTGGAAGATCAAATGTAACTGTTCAAGGCAACGAAAAATTGGTTAGCAATGTTAATTTTTGGATAGGAGTTAGTACTGTACTGTTTTTTGTGGTTTTTATTCTATTAATGAAGTAAAAATTCAAGTGTTTTGGCAATTGACAGTAAAAATTCAAGTGTTTTGAAATGTGCAAAAACTGGAAATGACAGTATTATGATAACAAAACATTTAAAACAGTAAAAATATGATTTCATTGAGCACATTTACTAGGCAAAACACTGCCAAAATTCAGAAGCTTACACAAGGCAATAATTAGACAAAATTCTAACTTGGTTCTAAGCAATCAGCCAAAAGGTACAGACATAGCCAAAAAAATTCAACCCCCAATGTACAACATGTACAACTTACAAAAATACCAACATTCAACATTCAATGCCAAAAAATGCTGTACAGCACCCTACTTTTATGGCCTCCATGGCCTTTTCTTTGACCTCTCTCTAATTTTTTCGAGAACTTGAGGAATTGTAGGCCTTTTATTTCTGCTTGAATTTGCTCCAGTTTTGTCCCCATCAAAGCAGCATTGCGAGAGCCTTGATATCCAATTTCCTGCTGGAAGAAAACAAAAAAAAAAAAAAAAAAAAAAGGAATTAGATTCAGAAGCAGAATTAAAAATGTAAAACAAGGCTTAACAGTGTAAAACTTACAGCAGGTGCAGATGCAGGTGTGCCTGTGAATTGTGCTGTTGCAGATGGTGCTGTTGTTGGTTGATTCTGCATTACAAAATAGGTAAATAATTTAGGGAAAAAAACATTACAAAAATAATTTATTATACTGCAGAAATACTTACTGCAGTAACAGGGGTGCTTGTGCTTCTTGGCAGTGTTTGTGCAGATGATCCTCCTGTTTTTCTTTGCTTCTGAAGTACAAGAATGTGATGAGATTAATATCAATAAATAATATTATTAGGTGTTCACTAAAAATCATTATTAGATAGTAATTTACCTTGGTTGTTCTTGTAGGTTGAGATGCAGACTCATGCTCTTGGCTTGCTGGGGGTATTTGGGAGCCTTGAACAGGTATTTCCTCATGCTCATTGCCCTGCAAATGAGGACAAAACAAGTCAGCAAATGAGGACAATTAAAAATATTAGTATGTAGTATGTAGTGTTTGTAATCACCTTGTAATACTTGGAGTTTGGATGTGGTGGATTCTTGCAAGTGCCCTTGTTGTGCCCCTTCTCCAAGCACTTCCTGCAAGTGTGTGTCAACCCCTTTCTTGTAGAAGTGGTTTGCACCTCACCCGGGCCCCTCTTCCTGAGCTTTTTTGGCCTTCCCCTTTTTGTTTTAACTTTTGGTGGTTTTAGGGGTTCATAAGATGTTTGGATATAGTCCTTTGCCCCAGGAACAGCATGGATCATCTCCCATAAACCCTTAAGTATGTTGATTTTTTGTAACAAACATCAACATACTCATCAATGGGAACCCTTTTGGTTGCTATTGCTGCACATGCATGGCAACAAGGGTAGCCATTTAACTGAAACATGCCACAAGTGCATGTATTTTTGGCAAGGTCCACCACATACTTGTCTAAAAATGATCTACTTCATATTCATCCATCCCACACCACATTGTAAAACAATTCCTAGCCCCCAACTGTTGCTTTTTGATTTTTTTCAGAACATTAGGGCAGATTTGTCCTCAAACTTCTCCATCCCTAGCCTTTTTGTTGCAATCTAGTCATCAATTTAGTTCTAATCCATTCAAACATTGTGATTATTGGCTTGTCTCTAGCATCAAGTATGTAATTATTGAAGCTTTCACAAAGATTGTTTACCAATATATCACATTTACTATGCAAAGGGAAAAAAGCCCTACACCAATGTTCTGGATTGATTTTTTGCAGCCATTCAGATGCTGTCTCAACTTCAGGTTTAATTTTGGGGTCAATTTCTTCAATTTTTTTCATGAACCTTTCAAAATCCCTTTTGTTTGCTGTTGATGCAGCTTTCCAGAAGTATTGTTTCAGTTCTTGGGATTTGAATTTCATTTTGAAATTCTCATACATATGCCTGAGGCAAAATCTATGTTCAGAATTAGGCACAAGATCTTTTAAGGCCTCAATGAGGCCTTTTTGCCTATCAGAAATGAAAGACCACATTGAACTCCCCAACCCTCCTATATCATCTAACAATTCCCCCAGAAACCATGTCCAATTTTCCCTATTTTCTATCTGAACCACAGCCATGGCAATGGGAAACATGTTGTCATTTCCATCCCTTCCTACAGCAACTAACAACTGACCACCATAAACAGTTTTCAGAAAGCAACCATCTAGGCCAATGATTGGCCTACAACCACTTAAAAAGCCTTTTTTAAGTGCAAAAAGACTTACATAAATTTTATCAAAGATGGGTGGTTCTGAACCATCAACTTTCTTAATGATCAGTTTGCTGCCAGGATTGAATTTTCTCACAGTCTCACAGTAATCCCACAATTTTTCATATTGAATAGAATCTTTCCCTCTAATTTTTTCAAGTGCCTCCCTTCTAGCCCTTTGGACTTTCTGTTTACTCACTTCAACCTTGCATTTTCTTAAAATGGATCTTTTTAACTGCTGAATTGGAATGTTTGGATGGTCTCTAATTGCAGATTCCATCCTTTTGGCTAGATATGAAGCTTTTGCAAGCTTGTTATCATATGTTCTAGCACAAGTGTGAGCCCCTTGTATGGATTTGATTTGGAATTCATCATTCATTATTGGAGAAGCATGAATCCTCCAATTACAACCCTCAAATTTGCATTTTGCAGTCACCCTTGTTTTCTCATTTTTTGATGTATTCAATATCAAACCCTTTCCTAATGCACCAATCCCTCATAACCTCTCTGAAATGTTTTGCATTATGAAATTTCATTCCAACAACCAATTCACATGTCCTTATGTTTGTTGATTCTTTAAAAAAATCATGTTTTGGTTGTGAATCTTCATTTTCAGAATTAGGCAAACTGTCAAGTTCATCACTTTCACCATCATCACTAAACCAATTGTCATTTTCTTCATGAAATTCAGTCTGAAATTCTGGTTTTTTCATTTTCTTCTTCATTACTCTCCTCAATTTGTGAATTAAATCTTTTTTGCTTGGATTCTTGTTCAAGAAGATATCATCATCACTGGAAACTTCAATGTCTTCTAAAACAAGACTTGGAGTTTCACTATCACTATCACCACTAGCCTGATTAGGCTGCAGATAGTCCTCATCAGAAGAATCATCAAATTCTGATGAGGACTCATTTTCTGCATAACAAACTTTTCTTTTGCCTTTATCAGGCCTCACAGTGTCAGACTGAACATGTTCAGACTGATCTTTTTCAGTCTGAACATTTTCATGTGATTGAGTAGTCTGAAAATGTTCAGACTGAACATTTTCAGTCTGAACATTTTCATGTGCATGTGCTTGTGCTTCATTTCCATTTAGTGTTTCATTTTCAGTTGGTGCTTCATTTTCAGCCTCATTTCCTACACTACCCTCCATCTGATTTTGCTGACACTCACCAATGCCCCCCTGTTCCCCTGCCCCTCACAATTCATCCTTTCCCCAACACCCTCACACACAGAACCTATCCCTTCCTTACCCTGGCCCATCCCCTTACAATTCATCCTTTTCTCAACACCCTCAAACTCAAAACCCTGCTCTAAATCATCATCAAAGTTCACCCCCTCTAACAAGTACCTGATTTCATCCTCATTCTGAGGTCTAACTATATTACCATCTTCATCTAATGCCTGAATGGGCTCACAATCAAGTTCTTCTACATATATTTCAATAGGCAAGTCTATCCCCCTATATTTATTCTCCATATCAATTATGCAGATGTCAGGACATTCATTATTAATGAGTCTTAGGCCTCTTTCTAAGGGGAAGCCGGGAACTTTTATAGTAAAAGTTCAATGTGCCTTTTTTACCACCAACTTTGTCATACATATTACCTAGTTCATAGAGTCCTAGGAAATCAATATCTATTCCTTCAAATATCTTTCTTATGCCACCTACATATCTAGATTTATTGGCATCCAAAACCTACCACCATACCAAAAGTGCACATCATGCAATTCAGTACTCTGCACATGGAGGAAACAAAAAAAAAAAAGAAAAAAAAGTATGCATTACATTCATAAATTCAAAAAACAGGGACCACATTTGTAAATTGCACCAACAGGGACCACATCCATATATACTACTAATAATAGGATACTCACAGCAATAGAATATTCACAGCAATAGCATACTATATTCACAACAACTGGTTATTATACAGCAACAACTGATTATTATATTCACAACAACTATATTCAATACAACTGATTATTATACAACATACTATATTCAGGAAATTTTACTTTACAACATACTATATTCATATAATATTCACATTATAATTTAGAACATACCGTCATTGTCTTGCACAATCACCAAGCAAATCACCACTTTGTTTTGTCTTTATATCAAATCTTCAATAAAATATACAAACAATCAGTTCTTGTTTCCAGATTTATAATGAAATAAATTATAAATTCTACATGTGAAAACTCACCTCACACATTTGTCGGTTTAACCTTGGGATACAGATCTGGAAACCCAAACCCCAAGTTAAAACCCAAAAGAAACCCTACATACGAAAAGAAATAAGGAACTCAGAAAAAATATAAAAGAAGAGAAAAACCCTAGATATGAGCTAACTCTTACCTTCTTTACCAACAATACAACAAGATGTCTCGTCCGAAAAACCCTACACACGAATTTTGAAACCACAGAAAAATATAAAAAAATTATTATCGATTTTAAAAAAAAACCACAGAAAATATAAAAAAATTAACTAAAATTACAGATCTTACCTTCTGAAACCTTTTCGGTAGATTCTATCGGTTTCTTTTACAAATTAAACGGTGAGATTTACGAATTTTGAACAAAGATTTGTTCGTTTTCTGTACGATGTCGAAGAACTAGGGTTTTCTTGTTTTTTCTCTCTGAAAAACGTTCAAACGCAGATCTGGTCTACACTGGTCAACAGCCCCTTCATATATATGGAGGGGTATTTTAGTCATTGCCCCTGAAAAAGTTCAGACAAGTTGACCAGGGGGCAGTGTGATTTTTTCTCGAGAACACAGGGGGTGTGACTGATCTTTTAATTATCACAGGGGTTTTTTTGATATTTTCCAATAACACAGGGGGGCAAAATGAATTTAACCCGAATATATATAGAATGGAGCTTTGCAGTCTGGGATTTGACTGATATGGTTTTGATACACTCGTGCCTTTTTCTTGTCACGGATACTGTTTTGATTTACTTGAATACGTGCAGATTTACATGAGCGAAGCCAGAAACTTGATTTAATTCTATCATTAAATCTAATCTTATAAAGGCGGTATAGCAAATGATCCCATTAAAATTCGCAGCCTTTTAATTTTAAATTTATCTATTTCCTGAAAAATTAATACATATATTTAAATAAATTATAATCATAAATTTTAGGCAAAATTATATTTTTGGTCCTATAACTATAGGCCGTAGCACTTTTGGTCATGTAACTTACTTCACTTACATATTTAGTCTTTTTTTGACGAATTTAGTACATTTAGTCCTTTTTTGACAAATTTAGTCCTGTCTTGGTAATTTTGATCATATTCTCACTTGAGTAAATTTCATTTTTTGTCCTGTAACTATATGTCGTCATGACCAAATTTGTCAACACAGGACTAAATTTGCCAAAAAAGGACCAAATCTTATATGTGTTGGATTAAATTCGTAAAAAAAGGTCTAAATGTGTAAATGAAGTAAGTTATAGGACAAAAAGTGCTAATGACCTAAAGTTACAAGACTAAAAATGTAATTTTGCCTAAATTTTATAATCAATTTTTATATCTCAACTTGTTTATTTGTTTTCACAGACTTGGATAAAATAATATAAAGCAAACATAAATATAAGGAAAATGATTTTTTTCGGTCCTTTAATTGTACCCCAGATTAATTTTGGTCCTCTAAGTGTTACCATTATCACATTTTTACCATTAACTTGCAAAAAGGTATAAATGTAATCTCATTTTAGGATTTTTAGACAATTAATTTCTGTCGATTGTTGCCCGAATTTGCCACATGTCCGCCGAAATTGCTACCTAAGCAAGAAAATTGGTGATGTAGCGTTGATGTGGCACACAATTAAATGATTGAAAATTTTTATTGCTCATGAAATTTTGAACCTTGGTCAACTAAAACTAAAATCACCTTCTTCACCACTTGCACTACAACACACTTATACTCTATCAGCCCAACAACGCGTTATGATATATATATATATATATATATATGAAAGTATTTTAATATACAATGATATTAATTTTACAATGTATTAAATATTTTTAAAAAACTAATATATGTATTGGTTTTCTCATAGAAAATTTATATATAAAAAATATAGATATTTCATTAATATATTTCTATTCAAGAAAAATATAATTAATATTAATATTTATCTAAAAATGGAATATTGATATATTATAATATATTTATTTAAAAATACATTATTTTAAAGTATATTTATTTTAAAAGTATATCTTAAAATACATAAGTATTTTTATATTAATTAAAATATATACATAAATATTTTATTAAATAAATAAATAAATATATATTTTTTAAACTACATATATTTTTAAAATATATATGTATATATTTTTTAAAAAATTATTTATAATTTTAAAATATTTAAAATATATAAATATTTTTAATTATATTTCCAAATAAATGTATTTTAAATATTTTTAATATCTTTCCAAATATATATTTATTTAGATATTTAAAAAAAATATGTTTTCTTTTTAATATTATATTTTTAAGATAAAAGTTAATATGAATTATATTTTTATTAAAAAAGATATTAACTAAATATCGATATTTTTATATCGAATTTTTTATGATAAAAACAATATATACATTACTTGTTTAAAAATACTTAATACATTGTAATTTTAATATCGTTTTATATAAAAATACTTCGAGATATACATATCATTAAATGTTGTTGGACTAAAAGAATATAAGTGTGTTGTAGTCCAAGTGGTGAAGAATGTGATTTTAAAATTAGTTGACCAAGGTTCAAATTCCATGAACAACAAAATTTTTCAATCATTTAGGTGCGAATTCCGGCAAAAATTATTGTGTGCCACATTATTAATTTCTTTGTTTAGGTGCGAATTCCAGCAAAAAATATCGAAAAATTATCTAAAAACCCTAAATCGGACTATATTTACACCTTTTTAAAAATTAATGATAAAATATGATAATGGTAATACTTAGAGGACCAAAATTGACCGAGGACAAAATTAAAGGACCATTTTTTTCCCTAAATATAAAAGCTATAGAAATTTTTGGAAAAATTATTAACTATTGTTGAGAAAGCACAATATGGAGCAAATTTTTTGCATAGAAGAAACTGTGAATTTTAAATATTTTCCATGTACAACAGCTCCTCATATGAGTCACAGTGTGAGAAAAAAGACTTGCTGTACAAAAGACTTTATTTTTCTTTGTACACCAACATTGGACTTTTTTATTTATTATTATGTTTGCTATAATAGTTAATGGACAACAAGCCCACAAGAGTTAGTGGACTAACAAAAAAAATAAGAGTTGAAGCTTAGCCCAAGTTAAGCCCTATCAATTAATAGCTCATTGTAATATATATATATATATATATATAAAAGGAAAAATTATTTTTTACTCCACTAAGTATGCTCAATATTAATTTTAGTCCGGTAACTATGCTCATTTTTTTCTAAGTCCAGTAACTTGCAAAATTGATGAGATTTAGTCCTCTGGTGCTCGATTTTTGCATTCTAGGCTGGAAATATTACATGGCATGCCAATTGAATATATTTTGATAGTTTTTAAGCCTATGAGACAATTGAAATGAGGTGGATTTTAACTTGAATTATATATATACTTATAATTAATTTTTATTTTAAAAAATAATATTATATATACTTATATAATTATAACTTACAAAAATTAAATTATTATTTTAAAAAAAATTAACCCCCACCCACCCCACGCCCGCCCCCCGACACCTAGACCCCCCGCTTCCCTGCCGCCTACCCTCCCTTTCCCTTCCCCGCCACCTACCCTCCTCCCCACCCCCTCGCCGCCCCCTGCATAAGGGGCCGATGACATTGAGGGTGCTTTCGCCCAAACCATAACAAATCTGGGTGACGCCGTGCCTAAAGCTGAGGAGGGCGACGCTCCTAGAGGGCGACGACGTTGTCGTCGTGGTCCCTGCAAGGAAAAATTTTAATATAATTTAATTAATTTAATTAAATATCTTTAAAAGAAAATTAAGAAAAAAATTAATTAATAAAATATACTTTTTTATAATGAATTAATATTTTTTTCTCAGAATTATGATATTTTAAATAATATCCAGTCAGCATTTATGGCCGTGTTACATGTAGTTGTAAACATGTATAAATTGTTGGAAATAAACTAAATAGTTGCCACGTGAACATTTTTTGGTTAGTTTTCAAAATATCGCTGGAAAATTGATGAGTGTTAACCCTAATTCGTACTAAATCTCATCAATTTTGCAAATTACCAGACTTAAAAAAAATGAGCATAATTATCGGACTAAAATTAATATTGTGCATATTTAACGGACTAAAAGAATAATTTTTTTCTAAAAAAAAATAATGGACTGCAACCGAAAGGCTGAGCCAAAGCCAAGCCTTGACCGCATAAGTTCGACAGAACTTGATTTCGCCCCTGAAGATGGATCCAATTCTATTTTTATATTTATACAGGACCTTTGTGGTTTCGAGAATTTTGTTTTAAGAAGACCAGCTTGCGAAACTAACCGTTTTTTTGTCTTTGGAAGGACCCTTTGGGGATCAGTTAAAATTTATGGCACATAGTATTCTAGATTTTGAACTATAACGCCTTCTTTCTTTTCCCTTTTTTGTTTTTGGAATAATTACGTCCCCTCCAATGAGATTTCGTATAATTATACATAAATTCTCTATAGTTTGAAAAATTATTTGTTGCATGTCCATTAGTCAAAATTTACTTCCATCTAACAAATAGGTCGTTCCGTTAGTCAAAATTCATCGAATTTATTGATATTAACAAAAAAACTGAATGAAAATTAATATTTACCATTGATAAACTTATTATTGACTTATAGTAAGTCAAACAAATCTGTTTTATGACCAAACTGCTCTTATATATTTTCACACGTTAATGCATATGCAGAAGTATGTCTTCATGGTTATAAGGATACTTTGGTCATTAAAATCTTATTTGAGTTACAATAAGTCAGTAATAAATTCATTTAGTATAAATATGGATTTTAATTAAGTTTGTTTTGTTAATATCAATAAATAAGGTGAATTTTGACTAATATATGGACTTATTTGTTAGACGAAAGTAAACCTCAAGGATACAGGATGTAACTTTCCAACACAATGAAAGTTTACGTATAATTATATCAAACTTCAGAGGAAGGGGTGTAATAATCCCATGTTTATATATTTATTTATTTTTTCCTAGAACTATTTGACCGCTTGAAATTATTTGATTTCGCTTAGTGGTGAGAGTTTTTGTTTGTGAACTTTTTGAAAGATGACTATGTTCACCTGCAACACAAGTAAATCAAATAAAATTTTGCAATACACTTTTATGGCTATTAATTGAAATTTTAATCAACGGGCTAGATTTAAACTAACGAAATCAGATTAAGGGACTAAATTGCAAGACCACAATTAAGCAAACTACATGAAAATTTTCAATAAAGCCCTTCAAGCGCATGATCAAAATTAATTGACGACAAAGCCAAGTGTACGAGCAAAAGCATCACACTCCTTCACCTACCAGTTCAAACATAACCTATATAAATAGTTCCATTTATTACTGAAAGAGGTGACGAGTGGCGGCACTCTCGCGGTGGAGCTCCAAGCACTAAAGCTACGGAGTCATGAGGGCATGCCCATGCCTCGATCACAATTCTCACAAATAATATTGATATGGCTAAAATTTGGTTGGCCAACACGGACCAAGTAGGCTTGGTCTCAAAGAGAACAAAACAGCCCAGGGCTACCAGGCCCACAACCCCGCTAGCCCAAAATAGGAATGAAGCCTGAGGGGATGTTAGCACCGTCTCGTCCAGCCCAACTCAAGACCCAAGGTACGTCACGAAAGCAACCAGCAAGGCCATGGGCTGCCAAGCCATCATCTGATGTGGACCAATGCACGGATTCACGAGAAAGGCGCGAGGAGGAGACAGGCGCTGTTATCTGCAAGTATCGCGCGTGGTTGAGGGGATTATCCTACTACTTCCCCTAACTGCCCAGGAGTCTTCACCCGTCTACCTTCTCAAAGTCCTCACTGTGAGAGACTCCACACCTTAAGAGGACTCCTTCTCCTATAAATATAGGATCTTTACCCTAAACGGGTACCATATCTTTTCGGTCCTACACATTGCACACTCGTTTCATGCTACACCTAACACAAATAATACTCACCATTCTTTTTATACTCTTTAATTATATTCTTTTTCCAATGATTTACTATTTTGAGTATCGGAGTGCTAACGCGTTTTACTGTAGGTTCCCTTTTCTACATAATTCGGTATTTGGACTAGGATCCTCCGACCTAAAGTAATCATTCAGATCGAGCATATTCTGCTCACATCAAGTGGCGTCGTCTTTAAGAACAAAGAACTAGGATGTGAGAGTTATGGATGCTCCTAGCAGTGGACTCGACAAGCAGAAGGCAGCTGACTTTGCTGCTGATCCTCAGGTGTTGAAGGTGTTAACTGGCGCTCCTTTGGCTCCTGTGCGAAATGAGGCTGGACCCTCTGCTCTCGCTAATCCCCTGTCGGATCCCTCTTGTGACAATACTTCGCTAGATGCTTCCTCAAATAGGATGTCCCCCGAGCTGTTGGTGACAATTCAACAGATGTTTACGGCGGCCATCCAACGCAGTTGGCCGCGGTAACAGCGGCGCCTGGGTGGCCATGGCCCCTCACCATAAAAGTCACCAGGCAGCTAAGGGACTGGGAGAAGCATATGAAGTTTGTTAGAATAGGTGACCATGAAGTCAATCCTGTTAAGCTTATGTAACCCATTTATGTCAATTTGGTGTGTTTAAATAAAGTTCATGAATAAAAAATGATATTCATTTTTTACGTTTATTCTTTGTTTGTGTTCACTTAACTACCTTATATTACAAACTATTAAATGCAAAAACAAAACCCACAGACTGAAATCATAATCCACAAAACTGGACAGCACATAGGATGGCAGGTCTTGAAATCAGTTTCTATGGATCGGTTTGATATACTACAAGTCGAAGGACCTCGAGATAGGGTATCGAGAGTCCATTTGAGACTTGCACTAAGCGATTGCAGTCGCGTTTCATCGACAAGTAACGAAGATCTTCTTTACAATGTTAGTGGGTTACCTAGCTTGGTGCCAACTGACTGAGGTGACTCTTGGGAATCGTCATATGTAAACCTTGAGTGGGGTGGTCAGTATGACTCGAATTCCCGGTTTCGATAGTATGAGCTTTGGTCCTTGGACTTGAGGGACTATTGTGGTCACATACATGCTGTGGTTGTATCTTAGATTTGGCGAGAGGCTACCAAGTCAAGAGACTAGGCTGTCATATGCCCTACCTAATGCAGTCAAGGTGTGTAGTGTGAACAATAGGTCCTAAGACAGAATACGTCTCCTGTCAATGGGATTGACAGTAATGTCTCACTTATACTCTGAAAATCATCCTCTAGTAAATCTGTGGCCACAATAGCTGAACAGTGGGATAAGATCCCTGTGCCGTTTGGTATGGACGAGCCAAGGCTGTAGTCAAGAATTGGGACCGACACCAATTGTCCATACCCTAGACTATAGCCGTGAGATGGAAGATGGAAGGACAAATGATACTAAAGAGCTTAAATGTTAACGCCATGAATATTCACCTAGTCTCTAGTGCCATGGACCGTTGCTAGACGGTCACCCATGGTGACAGACGATTTTTCAGTATAAGATGACTGGAAATTCGGTCAAGTCTAGTTGAGGGTGAACCTAATGAGTCACATACAATCCATCGGTAGTGGAGGAATTAATTTGGAATTAATTCGGGGAGGTAGAACAATTTAATTAGATTAAATTGGTTCACTTTTCTTGGATTGTTAATTCTTTAATTGGATTAAATAGAATTAACTAATAAATTGGATTTATTAATTTGAGGAGATAGGCGTAGAATAATTATTTAATTATTTAAAAAGTCTTAGGAATTATTTTTAAATTAGATTTAAAAGTATTCCATCTAAGAGATGGACGGATGAGATTCAATGGAGAGATCAATGGCCAAGATCAAGTTTGACTTGGTCTTTCCCTAAGTTGACTAGGATTTTGCCCTATGCAAATCCTAGTCAACCTAGGATTCTCTATGAGAGTTTGAAGAGGACTAGGAGAAGTCCTCTTCTATAATACTCATAGAAACACACACCTCAAGGGGTTGAATCTCTTGCACACACATACACACACACACTACTCGGCCATCACTCTCTCCTTCTCACTCGTCCGACCCCTCCCTCGTCTCTCTCCAAGAATTGTTCTAATTTCTTGTTTTGATGTAAGAGAGCTATAGGCAAATCGATTACGTTAATTAATAACACTAGGTCGATTTGTCCTCCTATATAATTTCTCTTGATTTCCTGCTAGCACGGGGGATCAAGATCCGGTGGATTGGGTGGACACTTTAGAGGGTTCCTGCTTTGGAATCTTGGTGGCAAAACGTGGAATAACACGTAGCAGTTTGAAGAAAACGACAAATAGGTAGGTCTCTCGTTCTCTTTTTGTTTCCACCTTATGGCCACCATGATATTGGATGTTTACTTTAATCATGAGATACACTGAACACCCGGGAGGTTCAAAGGAACACCCCTTGAACGTGTATTTACTTTTCGTTTAAGCATGTTTTATTTTTCATGTTTTATTTATCGCACTTCTGCATTTGTGCTCCCTCCCGGGATGATCCACGCTTGCTTTCAAGGATCCCCTGTGACGAGGCCCTAGCCCAACTGGAGGGAGGGCTTATTCCCCCTCATCTGGCGCAGAATGAGGCTCCTCTCTGCTGGGAGGCCCGATTGGAATGCTTGCAGAAGAGCTTCCAGGACGTCCAACATACGATGATGGGGGTCCACCTAGATGGTTCGATGGGTATCCCCTT
Source organism: Sesamum alatum (assembly GCA_034509735.1). NCBI lineage: Eukaryota > Viridiplantae > Streptophyta > Magnoliopsida > Lamiales > Pedaliaceae > Sesamum > Sesamum alatum. Next base: position 20,526,787 of record JACGWO010000006.1, read on the forward strand.
CAGTGAGGCGGTTATGGCAGACGAGCTACTGCCTAATTGTCGGCGCCCACCATCGCGGAGTATGACGGTACCATAGACCCTCAGGAGCATCTGTCTTGTTTCGAGAACGCGGCTCTCTTGCATAGATACACTGATCGGATCAAATGCCAGGTATTTGTTACCACTTTCACTCGGGCCGCTCAATAATGGTTCAACCAGTTGCTGACAAGGTCTGTAGGGAGCAGCTCGAATTTTGCTCTTTGTTTCTGCATCAGTTTGCTAGCATTTGAAAGCATTGTAAGATCTCCCTCAGCCTTTTTGCTGTTAAGCAAAATTATTCTGAGGCCCTAAGGAACTACTTACACCGGTTCAACACCGTGGCTTTGGAGGTCCCTGCAGCCACCCAAGAAGTTAAAGCTAGTGTTTTTCCTAGGGATTGATGGACGGGGACTTCTTCAAGTCCTTGACCAAGAAACCCGCTCCTAACTTCGATAGCCTCTTGGCTAAAGCAGCTAAATACATCAACATGGAGGAAGCTCGAGTGTCCATACGGGAAAGTTGAGGAGAGAAGAGAAAAGAGACAAAAGATGAGGGGTTTATTAGGATTGGAAGGCCATCGTTTAGAGAAGGTATGGTTCGTATACCCCCTGAATATGCATATCAACCAGGCGTTGATGGTGGTAGAACCCAAAGGACTACAACATGGCGTAAGAAGGATAAAGATGGACCTACCAAGCCCCAATCAAACAAATATTGTGAGTTCCACAATGAGCACGGATATCTCACTGAAGAGTGTCACCACCTTAGAAAATGATCGAAAGGCCTATACAAAATGGATACCTGCAAAAGTTCATAAGAAAAAAATTCCAAGATATCGGCCCCTACAAGAAGAGTGATCCCCCAAGGGAGAAGCACGTTGATGGATTAAGCCTGGAGGAGCACAGAGGCTCTATATTCCTTCTAGGCCTTGGGCAAGATAGGGACAAGAAAAGCCAATCTCGCTAGGAGAGGCATCATCTAGATAATTTCCTGAGGACCCACTTGGGGTGGAGGAAGACTTATACTGAGCTCAGAAAGCCCAAGTCCATAAGCTTAAGGAGCCTCTAAGATAGAGGCCCTATTAGAAATGGTGTTAGAATAAGTGACCAGAAAGCCAATTAGATTGCGGTTTATGTACTCTATTTGACAACTCGATGTATTGAAATATTATGTAATGAATAAAATGAGTATTCTTTACCATCGGTATTATCTTTGTTGTGCTCATTACGGTATGGTAATTTCTGTTTACATATATCACAACAAAACCCATAGACCGTGTTAATAACTCATGCAGTCAGGCCATGCATTGGATGGTGGTTATAAACAAACTGATAAAGGGTTGGTGTGAAACGTTCTAAGTCGATGACCTTAAGATAGGGCATCGAATGTCCTACTGGGACTTGCACTTTGTATCATATTCATTGGATGAGTGCCGTGTTTCATCGGTGACAGACGTAGGACGTCTATACGATCTTTAGTGGGTTGGTCGATCGTGGTCAAGCCGACTCGCGTGGATCATCATATGGAAACCTTAGAGGCTTGGTCGGTATGACTGGAGTTCTCCAGTTCCGATAGTACGAGAGTAGTCCTCACACACGAGGAACCACGACAGTCATGTGCACACAATGGCTGTATTTTGGATCTGGCAAGAGGTGATCATATCACAGATATGTTAACTGTAAGCCTTATCCAGTACAGTCAAAATGTGCAGCGAGGGCGATAGGTTTCAAGAAGAGGACCATCCCTTATCAGAATGTGACGAAGGTATCTCTTATGCACTTAGAGACACATTCATGCTGCTTGAAATTCTGGCCACAGTGATTGATCGACCGAGGAAAGGTTTTCTGAGTCGATGCAATGAAACATGCGTAGTCTCGAGTATTACGCATAGCTGCCTAGTCCAGGATGGGAGCCGACACTCAATTCCATACCCTAGATTAAAGACGGGAGACGGGAGATGGTAGGACCATACCCGTACGAAATCGAGAGCCTAAATGTTCACGTCAACATTCACCTAGTCTCTAGTGCCTTGAACCGTTGCTAGACGGCCACCCATGGTGACGGACTTCTATTGGACACAAGCCCAAGTCTAGATGAGGGTGAACCTAAAGAGTCACACACAAATCACTGAGGAGATGAAGGAATTGACTTGGAGTAAATTTTGGAAGATGATAAATGATTCAATTATTTATGGGATAATCCATTTGATGGATGGGCCGATATTGTTCAGGCCCTCGGTTAATTGATCGATGACATTTATTATTAAATGAAGATTATTGGTTTGGAATTTTTTAATTGGATTAAAAAACCATTAGGCATTATCTAGTTGGACCTTGAATTAAATTAGATATAGTTCTTGGGCTTATTATAACTAGATTATAATGAAAACCGGTCGGTTAAATTTTGGCCTAAAAGACAAGTTAATTCCACTTCTGAGAAGGGGTGAGTTGGACTCCTCCCATAAATGGATGGGGCCGATTTTGTCTCCTCCTTGGAGCACAAAAAATCGCTCCTAGGCCTTGTTAGATGAAGGAGATTTGTTCCTTTCGGAACGGAACAAGTCAACTCCAATCAAGCCTCCTTTATTTGGTATGATTTAATCATACCTTATAAGGTGGTAGACTTGATTGAAGATTAATGGGTGATTGAAAGGGATGTAACTAGACATCCTTGGATGAACCTAAACACATTCCAATAATCACATTAATAGTGTATATATATATGTATATACATATTCACCAACAATAGGAAAATATATCATCTTTTTCAAGGAAAAAAAAAAGACTGCCTATCTCTCTCTCTAAGCCAAAATTGGCCGCCCTTTCTCTATCTCTCTCTCTCTCCCTTCATCTTTGTTGCATCATTCATCTAGGACCAATTGAAGAGCAAAGCAAGATCAAAGAGGACACAGTAATCGATAGTGCAATCCCCTTTCGCTCTCATCTTCCTATGTCCGTTTTTCTCTAGCAAGAAAGATGAATCTCTCCCGTTGTGGTGTAGACTTCGCTAGAGGACCTCATACATTTAGTCTACGTGAACGTGTCTATTCATTGAAAGGGAATAACTCTGATAGCGGTATAAGGGAGGAAACAACAAAGGTAATAACTATTTTGTTGTACGTAGTTTTTATAGATTCTAGTTTCTATGTGCCCTATATGATGCATGCATTATTGTTATCGTATTCTACGTCAAACGCCCGAGAGAGTACCCAAGGGTACACCCTTTAGGATAAATATGTTCTTATTTGTTTTAAATATTGCTCTTATCGCGTCCCTCACGCCTCCGCTCGTGCTCCCAGGCGAATCCACTCCCTTCAAGTAGTATCAAAGCGCGGTTTGATGTAAGGGGCCATAGATTTATGTGCTTATGCATGAGCAATTTGCTTTTAGTGGCTTTATAACCATGTTTGGATTATCTTGGTGTACATAAATATATGTTGAGATGGACTTGTTGAAATGTTTATATTTAATGGACATCATGTGTATAATTTTTGAAAGTTGTGTTTCAGAATTACATGCTCATTTTCAGTCCAAAATATGTGAAAAATCTTGAGGGCAGTGGCCCCTGCTGGCCGGTCATTGGCCGAGGGATGAGCAACCGGGCGTGCGCAGGCTGCCTGCATGCTGCTAATTTGCGTGCTGGTAGGGGCCGCGCACTGTGAACGGAGCAACGGGCACACCGTGAGCACATGATGGTGCGTACGGCGTGCAGGCAGCAGGTCTGCACGTGCTCACTTGTGCGCGACTGCCCGATGTGGTGCAACAGCTGTGTTGTTTTTTTGTTGTTTTCTGAAAATTAATTTTCTGAAACCTTTCTATATATTTTTTTTGAAAAGAATTAATTTTGCATATCTAATTTTAGATTAATTGAATTTTTTATAATTAAATTGGTTAATTAATTTGGGTTTGGACATGCATTGGATGCATTGTGTGTGGAGATTCCCGTTCAATTAAAATTTGAACTAGATTATAATAAAGCCCGATCGGTTAAATTTTGGCCCAAGAGACAAGTTAATTCCACTTCTGAGAAAGGGGGAGTTGGACTCCTCGCATAAATGGATAGGGCTGATTTGTGTGCTCCAAGGATAGGGCTGATTTTGGCTCCTCCTTGGAGCACACAAATCAGCCCTGGGCCTTGTTGGATGAACGAGACTTGTTTCTTTTGAAAAGGAACAAGTCAACTCTAATCAACCCTCCTTTACTTGGTATGACTTAATTATACCTTGTAAGGTGGTAGGCTTGACTGAAGATTAATGGGTGATTGATTGCGACGTATCTAGGCATCCCTTGGATGAACCTAGACACATTTCAATAATTCACCAACAATAGGAAAATATATCATCATGTTCAAGGAAAAAGAAAAGGCTTGCTCTCTCTCTCCCTTTCATCTTTATTGCTTCATTGATTTAGGATCAATTGAAGAGCAAAGTAAGGTCAAATAGGACACACTAATCGATAGTGCAATCCCCTTTTGGATCTCATCTTCCTAGGTCCGTTTTCTCTAGCAAGAATGACGAAACCTCTCATGTAGTGGTGTGTACTTAATTAGAGGACCTCATAAGTTTGAGTCTAAGTAAACGTGTCCATTCATTCAAAGGGAACAACGCTTGTAGCGGTGTACCGAAGAAAACTACAAAGTTAATAACTATTTTGTTGTATGTAGTTTTTATAGCTCCTAGTTTCTATGTGCCCTATATGATGCATTCTTTATTATTATTGTATTCTACATCGAATTCCCTGTAGAGCACCCAAGGGTACATCCCTTGAGATACATATGTTTTTATTTGTGTTAAATATCACGCTTACCGCATCCCTCGCGCTTCCGCTCACGCTTTCGGGCGTATCCACTCCCTTCAAATGGTTGCGAGTACCCATATCATTCGGTTTGTGTTCAGGAAGATAGGGGCTCTACACCTCCCCCTCCCCCCCAAATGACGCCTTGGTGATCACGGCCGTAGTAGCCAACTTTGAAGGCAATCGGGTATTCATTGATTCCAATAGTTCGGCGGAGATCTTGTTCGGCAAAGCGTACAATCAAATAAAGCTGGGGGACATCCTTTGGAGACAATCCAAACCTCCTTGTAAAACTTCATTGGAGAAATGGTCTGTCCTGGGGAAATGGTGTCTCAACCTTTATTGCTGGGGCTAGCCCTGGTGGAAAACTTGTATGGTCAAATTCTTAGTAGTTGACATTCCTTCAGCCCAATGCCATCTGAGGGAGGCCCACTTTCAACATGTTTTGAGTGGTCATCTCTACCTACCACGTGAGGATCAAATTCCTCATGAAGAATAAGCATGGGAGAAGTAATAGGAAACCAACTAGAGATAAGAAAGTGTTATGTTGAAACTATACGCAAGGGGCACAAACGAGGCTTTCAGGAAGTCAATTAGCAAGAGCTTTAGTGGGAAAAACCCTGTCTTAGGCTTAGGGGAGGACTCTAATCAAGGAGCCACCACAGAGGTCCAACCCGCTGAAGAGTTGTTTAATGTCAAGCTAATACCCGGTCAACCTAAGAAGATTACTCATATAAGCTCCTAGCTTGAGCCTTACCTGAAGGAAAAGTTGGTCCTCTACTTGGAAAACAACATCAAAGTTTTCATGCAGGCACCTTAAGATTTGGAGGGGATTAGCATAGAAGTAATGATGAACATCTTTAATGCCATGAAGCTTATGAAGAAGAAAAAGAATGCTAATATGAACCTAAGAATGACAAGATTATCCAAGCTGAAGTGGAAAAGCTCTTATAGTGAGACACATCCATGAATTCAATTCTTGGAATAACACTCCATTGTGGTGCTCATGCCCAAAAGAGAGACAAATTGTGGATGTACATTAACTTCCATGACTTGAACAGGGCATACCTCGAGGATTTCTACGTGCTGCCTAGAATAGACCAAGTACTGGACTCCACACCTGGTGCAAGCTCCTTATCCTGATGGTTGTCTCCGGAGATTATCACCAAATCATGCTAGCTCCTGAAGATAAAAAAAAGAAAAGTAACTTTATCACCTCTGCAAGCACTTTCTCTACATAGCCATGCCCTTTGTGAAGGACAAGTGGATCCGCCAGAGAGCACGAGCGGAAGCGAGTAATGCGTTATTTAAAAACATTATCAACAAAGATCCCAAGAGGTGTACCCTTGGGTGCTCAATCGAGCGTTCGATGTAGAATATGATAGTAAATAACAACATATCATATAGAGACGTAGGTAATAAATGAAAGAAACTACAAGAACATAAAACCGAATGTTACCTTTTTTAGTTTTCTAGTGCAAGGCTACGAGCATTGTTCCACGGCCAAAAACGTTCACCAAAGTTCAAAACTATGAACTCTCTAACATAGTCCACACCACATCGGGAGAGATCTCATTTTTTTGCTAGGGAAAAACGGATCTAGCGGATGAGATTGAAGAAGGGATCACACTATCAATTTAGTGTTCCTTCGTGATCTTGCTTTGTTCTTCAATTGATCCTAGATCAATGACGCAACAAAGATTCTTGAGAGAGTACAGAGAGTGTTCTTCCTTTTCCTTAGAAAAAGATAAATAATGAATCTCTTGTCATTGATGATAGTATATACACATATATATACTTTATTAATGTGACTATTGGAATGTGTCTATGTTAATCCAATGATGTCTAGATACATTCCAATAAATCCCTATTAATCTCCAATCAAGCCTACCATTTCATAAGATATGATTTAATCATACCAAGTGAAATAGGCTTGATTAGAATTGATTTGTCTTTCCAAAAGAGAGAAGTCAACTAGTCATCAAAGGCCTTCATATGATGATCCCCGTAAGTCAGCTCAGTCGGCTCGACCCCAGTCGACCAACCCACCAAGATCATATAGGCATCCCACGCTTATCGCCGATCAAACATGACACTCATCCAATGAATACGACTCTTGGTGCAAGTCTCTATAGAACTCTCAACGCCCTGTCTCGAGGTCTTCGACTTTGAATGTTTCAGACGCAATCCTTTATCAGTTGGTTTCATAACCACCATTCAATACGTAGCCCAACTACATGAGTTGTTAACATGGTCTATGGGCTTTTTTGTGATATATGTAAAACGATATTTTTAACATATGGAAATGAGCACAACAAAGACAATACTAGTGGTAACGAATACTCATTTTATCCATTACATAACATTACATTACATCGAGTTGTCAAATACATTACAGAATGCCAAACCAATTGGCTTTTTAGTCACCTATTCTAACAATCTCCCACTTGACCTAAAGCCAATCACCCATTGACCTCAGACCCGATGCTGAGTATGGGTAATTTGCGTTACTAATTTAGTAAGTGGATCTATTATGTTTTCAACCGAGCTGACTCGATCCATCCGAACGTCACGTTTGCTAACCATCTCTCTGAGCAGATGGCAACGTCTAAGAATATGCTTTGATCGGTGATGAGATCTCTATTCCATTGCTTGTGCTATCGCCCGTTTGTTATCGCAGAAGATAACTACTTGCTCAGCAATGCAAGGCACTACACCCAACTCTTGGAAGTAGTTCTTCATCCAAACCACCTACTTAGCAACTTTTGAAGCCGCTATGTATTCAGACTCTACGGTGGAGTCTGCCGTGGTAGCCTGCTCGGAAATCTTCCAAGCAACCACGCCACCATTTAGTCTGAACATGAAACCAGACTGAGATTTGGCCTCGTCGTCGTCCAATTGAAAGCTAGCATCGCTGGAGCCTTCCAGTATTAATTCTCCACCACCGTAGATCAATGACATGTTCTTAGTCCTTTTTAGGTACTTAAGGATGGTCATGACCGCACTCCAGTGTGCCTCTCCGACACATGCCTGATATCGAGTTGTTATGCTCAAAGCGAAAGCCACATCAGGTATAGTGCACTGGACAACGTACTGAATGCTTCCTACAGCTGAGACATAGGAGATGTTCGACATCTATTTTGTTAGAACAGGTGACCGTGATGCCAATTTAATTGGGCTAATGTACCTATGCAATTTTAGAGTTTTAATAAATTGTAATGAATAAGAAAGTGATATTCATTTGGCTTATACTTGGTCTGTGTTCACTTTACTGCTTTATTATAATTGTTCAATACACAAACAAAGCCCACAGACTGAAATCACATTTCGGGAAACTGGAACTACGCATTGGATGGTAGGTTCATGAAATCAGTTTCGCCGGATTGGTCTGAAATACTCCAAGTCAAAGAATCTCGAGATAGGGCATCGAGAATCAATATGAGACTTGCATTAAGCATCTACAGTCGTATTTCATTGACAAGTGACGAGGCTCGTCCATGCAGTGTTAGTAGGTCAACCAGCTAGGTGACTGCTGACTGAGGTGACTCGCGGGAACCGTCATATGGAAGACATTGACTAGGGTCAGTCAGGTATGACCTGTGTTCCTTGTTGCAACAGTACAAGTTGATCCTTGGACTTGAGGGATTACTGAGTTCACCTGCGCACTGTGCTTGTACCTTAGGTATGGGGAGAGGCTGCCAAGTCGTACTCACTCAGTAGTCATAAGCCCTATCTAGTGCAGTCAAGATGTGTAATGTGACAGTTGATCTCGAGGGAGGATCCATCTCCAGTCAGAAGGCTGACAGTGATATCCCACTTTACTTTAAGACTTGTCCGTGATAAATTTGTGGCCACAGGAACTGAACAAAAGGGTAGGACCCCTGTGACGATTAGTATGGACGAGGCAAGGCTTAGGTCTAAGATGGGTACCTACGTTTCCATGCCCTAGACCCTAAGTGGTTAGATTGTAGATGGAAGGATAAACATACTATAGAGCCTAAATGTTCACACCACGTACATTCACCTAGTCTCTAGTACCATGGACCGTTGCTAGACGGCCATCCATAGTAGCGGACGAATTCCTGTCATAGGATAGTTGGAAATTCGACCAAGTCTAACTGAGGGTGCACCTAAAGAGTCATACACAATCCACACACATAAGGTATTTAATTTAGAATTAAATTTGGAGAGCTAGAGAGATTAAATTGGATTTAATCGGTTTTCTTTTTCTTGGGATGTTGATTCCTTTAATTAGATTAAGAGGAATTAAATAAATAAATCAATTGGATTTATTGGAATAAATTATGTGGGCTCAAAATAAATATTATTAATTTTGTTTATAGCCCATGGATTATTTAAATAGGAATTAAATATTCCATAAAATTAAATGGGTGGTTGAGATTAAAGAGGAGAGACGAATGGCTAGGATTGGTTTGACCAATCTAAAACGTAGTTTGCCTAGGACTTTGACTAGGTCAAAATCCTAGTCAAATGAAAGTTCTAAAGTTGGAGTTTGAAGAGGAATAGATTGCTCCTCTATAAATACTCATCGGGTTTCACTTTAGAAGGATGATGAAAATTCAAGAAACACACACACACACACACACAATTCACGTCTGTCTCCCTCTTGCTCGGCCACTCCCCCCTTTCCCAAGAACAAGTTTTGATTCTTTGTTTCATACGTTGAATCCAAGGATGATTGATCACATTAATTCATAACGTTTGGTCGATCCATCATCTCTAAATTATATACACATGATTTTTCGCTAGAACGGTTATCAATATACATGGGCGGATTGCGTGTACAATTTAGAGGGTCCCAAATTCGAGATCTTGGTGCAAAACGGGGAACAACGCAAGTAGTGGTTTGAAGACAAAACGACAACCGGGTAGGTTACTACGTTTTGGTGTTTTCAATTTCTACAGCCCTATGGCATCCAATATTTGTATGTTCTTTATTTAAGTCATGAGATACACCGAATGACCGGGAGGTTCAAGGGAACACCCCTTAAACATGTAGTTTTGATTCATGTTTTAGCATGTTTTAAATTTTATAAATTCCTTATATATCATGCTTCCGCATTCGCGCACCTCCCGAGACGATCCACACGCCTTCCCCAGGCTTTCAGTTGTATCAGAGCCCGGTTCGGTGTATAGGCCTAGGGTTTTATGTGCGTTAAAGCATGGAAACGTGTAAAACCATGATTTACGTGTTTCTTGATCTATATTTTCAAGCATGTAGTTTTCATGTCGTTTATCGCATTGATAATACATGAGTTCTTGATGTTCTTTGTATTTCTTGGTTTCTTGGAAAATGGTGCAAAAATAATAAAAGAGAACAAGAAAATGGCATACGCAGCAGCCAACGGCTGACCGCGCGGACAGTGCGCACGGCCAGGCGCGCATAGCACGCCCACAGGTAGCTGCAGGCACTGCCGGCCACGTGGGCTAGATGCACGGCCAGGCGCGCGCGGACACAGGCGAGGCGCCTGCACGCGTGGGCCCGACCAGCGCGTCAGGCGCGTGCGACTAGCAGACATGCGGCCAGTCTGGCTGCGCGCCTGCATGGGTTGCGTGGGCAGGCGCGCGCGCAAGCAGGCAACGGAGGTTGTGCACGCACGCCCGGTAGCGCGCCCAATGCGCATGCGCGCGTTGAGGGGCTGCGCGGCAAGTCAGCACGCATAGGCGCCGAGGGCGGCCAGCGCGCGCACAGGCAGGCAGTGCCCGCCCGTGGCCGCGCTCGCTGGGGCGCGGCCAGGCGCGCGCACCCAGTTAGGCACGCCCTGTGCGTGCAGGCTACAGGCAGGGGCCTGCCCTGGCAGGCCGACCGCGACAGCGGTGGCCCTTGGCCGTTCCGGTGGTTTTCTTGCTTCTTTAATGTTTTGAATATTTTCTGAAAATTGTTTTATTTATTTTGCATGTTTTCATGAAGAAATTATTTGGAAAAATATTTTATTTTGTTTGGTTTGGAACCTCAAAATTTTACTATTTTTGAATAATGAGGAAAGGTTTTCCTAACAAGAAACGGATTAGCAATTTTACACCAAGTTTACATGTATACCTTATTCTATTAATCGTTTTATGAATTATATGATTGGATATCATAGCTTATGTGCATGAATTATGAGCGTTGATTGGGAACGGATGATCACAAGCCCTAGACCAGATGTATGGGTTAATTTTATGTTGGGCCTGTGTGCCTCTTTTATTTTCTCCTCCTCTTTTCTGGTTGCCTTGAAATAATGAGGTTTTCTATCTCTCTCCAATTGTTAGCCCCCGGGTTATCACTGGGGTTTCTTTTTAAATTTGTAATGATAGTATTTTAGTGGTGAGGTAGTATTTTATTTTTATTTCCATGATGGAGATGAAGGATGGCCCAGAAAGGAGAACCCAAGGAGAATCCAAGGAGTTCCATTGGGGCCCGACGCAGAAGGAGGCAAGGCCCATCATTAGGACCAACCTTAGATTGAGCATAGATCCACTGCGGGCTCAGTGGGTCGCATAGGATTCGGGCTTGTGATCATCTAACAGGGGCGTGCTAGGCTTTTAATTTTGCATGTGGCTTTTATGGTGAATAAATGATTTATTTATCATATTATTGCTATGGCATGTAAATCTTTATAATGCATTATGGATGAATATATGTATGTATGAGATCTCGGTCATCAAACTCTCACTTGATTGGACCAAGTTGAATATTAGACCCTTAATAAAAGGACTAGGACTCTAGGAGTTTGTCCAAGCCTTCCATCCATGGCAAAGTGAGGAAGCTAGTTTCAGTCGATAGCGTGGTCTCACGAGTCGTGGCATGACTACCGTGCTTAAAAGAAATTGCACTTTGTCATGAACGAAGATTACACTCCTGTTGCCCGTCTCACAGGTCGTGGGAGTAGCAGTGAGTGCTATGATTCGCTTGGAGTCCAAATAACGTGATTCGCTTGGAGTCCTTGGGATCACGTAAAAGGGTGAAGCAATTATCTTGGTAATCTCGTGGAATGCGAATGATATGGAATACGTCCCACAGGTTGTTTTCCATGGGAATCATAAAAACGGGGTACGGAAGATATCGCTGTGGATCCCAAGCTCACTAGGAAATTTTTTTTCGAAAACAACATTTGTGAGTGCCGTATTTTCCTAGAAATAGTGGGAGAATTAAATGACTGAAATCCAAGTCTTTAATTTTTATTAAAATCTTTTATTTAAATCTGCTGATTACGTTATGTTTTTAAATGTAGATTTAAAATGTCTAAGAACCCATTACCAACCGTACTTGAGACAAACAAGTTTAATGAAAAAAATTACAACGACTAGTTGTGCAATCTGAGGATAGTCCTCCATTACGAGAACCAAGGGTATGTCATGGACAAGCCGTTTCCTCGAACCTTGCCAGAAGGGTCCATGCCAGAAGAACGTGAGACATTCGAGACTTGGCATCAAGATAACGGGAAACTCCGTAGCATCATACTTGCCTCTGTGACGAATGAGATTCAGAAGCAGTATGAGAGGCTAGACGATGTCCCTTCCATAATGGCTTGCCTGAAGGATTGCTATGCAATCCCGGACCGGCATACTAGGTATGTCGTGACGAAGGCGTTCTTTGGAACCAAAATGACTGAGGGGTCCTCTGTACATGAGCATGCGGTCAAGATGCTTACCTTTGTGGAAAAGCTCGAAGACCTCAAGGCAGGGCTCCATAAGGAGACGTACATTGATGTGATCCTTCAATCACTCCAACCTTCCTTCGACCAATTTATTGTTAACTACAACATGAATACTCTTGAGATGGGTATCCATGAGTTAATCAATATGTTGGTGTTAGAATAGGTGACCATGTAAGCCAATTTTGGCGGGTATATGTAACCTATGTCTAGACAATTATAAGTGTTTTGATAAATCATTAATGAATAAAGAAGTGAATTTTCATTTGGCATTACTTTGTTTGTGTTCACTTGCACCTACTTTTCTATATCTGTTCACTACGCAAACAAAGCCCACGGACTGAGAATCAATTTCGGGGACTGGGACTACGCTTGGAGGTAGGTCCATGGAATCAGTCTTCCCGAATCAGTCCGGAAATCTCCAAGTCAAGGAATCCCGAAAATGGGTACCGGGATTCCATTTGAGACTTGCACTAAGCATCTGCTGTCGTGTTTCATCGACGGGTGACGAGGATCGTCTAAGCAGTGTTAGTGGGTTAGCCTGCTAGGATGCAGCTGACTGAGGTGACTCGTGGGAACCGTCTTACGGAGGACCTTGAGTATGGTCTGCAAGGTATGACGAGTATTCCCGGTTCCAACGGTACAGGTCAAGTCCTTTGACTTGAGGAATTACTGAGTTTACCTGTACATCAGAACTGTATCTTAGATATGGTGAGAGATTGCCAGAATTCTCTTTGGTAGTCATAAGCCATGTCTAGTGCAGTCCTGGTGTGCAAAGTGACAGTAGTTTCCAAGAAAGGATCTGTCTCCTGTCAATAGGTTTTGACAGTTGAGTCTCATGTATGCTCTAGGTCTTGTCCCTAAAACTGTGGCCACAGTGACTGAACAGAAGGGAAGGTTTCCCTTGCGGCGTTTAGTGAGGACAGACCGACACTTAGGTCCAAGATGGGTACCTGCGTTATCCGTGCCCTAGACACTAAGTGATGAGACCGAAGACAGAAGGACAAGCGTACTGTTAGAGCCTAAATGTTCATCCCTGAATATTTCACCTAGTCTCTAGTGCCATGGACCGTTGCTAGATGGCCACCCATGGTAACGGACGGATTCTAGGAATCCGACCAAGTCTAGCTGAATGGTGAACCTAAAGAGTCACACACTATCCACACACAATTAAATATTTAATTTGGAATTAAATATTGGAGTGAAGGAATGATTAAATTAGATTTAATCGGGACCTTTATTTTTCTTGGAGAAATAATTCTTTCTATTTAATAGAAGGAATTAAATTGATAAATTGGATTTATCAAAGGGATTTATTTAATGGGCTTAAATAATATTTATATTTATTTTAGCCTCTTGGAAATATTTAAATAGGTTTTTAAATATTTCCATTAAATTAAATCAACGGTTGAGATTAATGGGAGAGATGGATGGCTAGGATCGTTTTGACTAGGTCAAAACACTAGTTTGACTAGGACTTTGACTAGGTCAAAATCCTAATCAAATTAGAGTTCTTAAAAGAGGAGTTTAAAGAGGATTAAACTCCTCTTCTATATAAACCCCTAGCATCCTACTATTTACAAGATGATGAATCTCCAACACACACACACAACACACACACACGATTTCTCTCTCTCTCCCATCTCTCTCGTCCGCCCTCTCTCTCTCTCAAGAAAATAGTTTTCTTGATTCTTTTGTTCTTGGAACATTAGAATCTTGATGAATCAATACCATTAATTGATAATGTGTTATTGATTCATCCACTCCAAAATTATACACTTGTTCGTTGCTAGCACGACGTGCAAGATACGTGGGTGGATCGTGTGTCACGATTTGGAGGGTCTCAAGAACGAGATCTTGGTGCAAAACGGGGAACAACGCGTGTAGCCGTTGAAGACGAAAACGACAACGGGTAGGTCTCGTTTATGATTTTCGTCCTCTTTTATTTTCCAACCCTATGGCCTCCATGATTTATTTTATGTTATTCGTTCATGAGATACACCGAACGCCCGGGAAAATTTCAAAGGCACACCCTTTGAAACGTGTTTTTAATTTAAAAGCATGTTTAAATTCCGTTTTAATTTTTAATTATACCGCGCTTCCGCATTCGCGCTTTTCCCGGGACGATCCACATAATCTTTCAGTGGTATCAGAGCCCGGTTCGGTGTATAGGCCTAGGGTTTATGTGCGTTTTAAGCATGAAACGTGAAATAGCATGTTGTAATTAAATCTTGAATTTCTTGATTCTTGAAGCATGTTATTTTATTGCTTTTAATTCGTGTGAATTGCTGAATATTGGTATTTTCTGTTTTTCTTGGGAATCGGGATGGGAATTAATCTGAAAAACGAGAAAACGTCACAGCCGGCCAGCCGGGAAGGCTGGCCGCGCGCAGCCGAGCGCTGCCGGCAGGGCAGACGCGCGCAGGCATGGAAGCCTGCGCGCGCGCGCTGCCGGCCGCGCAGGGGCAGCGCGCAGCCGGGTTGGCTGCGCGCGGGCGTGCGCGCATGGAAATGCCTCCAGGCGCGCGCGCGGGCAGACAGAGGTGTCTGCGCGCGCGCGCCCGGCAGGCGCGCCCATGCGCGCGCGCGCGCAAGGCTGGCGGGCAGAGGAACCCGCGCGCGGACGGGCACCAGGCGCGCCGCCAGGCGCGCGCGCACGCAGACGGAGGCGTCTGCGCGCGCGCGCCCGGCAGGCACGCCCAGTGCGCGTCTGCGCGCGCGCTCTGCGCACGACGCAGGGACGCGGCCGGTGGCCAGCAGGCCAGCGCGCGCGCACAGGCAAAGGAGCCTGCGCGCGCGTCGGCCTGCCGATGCGCCAGGCCGCGCAGACTGATGCCGGCCAGGCGCGCGCGCACACAGGCAGGGGCCTGCGCGCGCGCGCCCGGCAAGGCGGTGCCTGCGCGCGCGCAGAGGCGGCAGGCAGGGCCTGCTGCCCTGCGCGCCCGGCGGCCGACTGCCGCCGGTGGCGGCGGCCGGCGGCTGCTGCAGCTAGGGTTTTTTGAAACCCTAGCATTATTATTTTTATTTATTATTTACTTTTCAGTTTTAATTTTGAATTAATTCTGAAAATTCGTTTTTTGGGTTCAATTTTGCCTAAATTCCTAAAGACATTATTTTAGGAGTAAAATAAATTGGATTTGGAATCCCGGGGTTATTTTACTTAAAATAATGAGGAAAGGTTTTCCTAAAACGAGAAAAATATTATTACCAATATTTGTGTTTTATTTTTCACACGTTGCGCACATGATCATTTATTTCTGTTTTGGATTATTATGATTGGAAATCATGAATTATTGGTATATTGTAATTATGTGATTGGATCATGTGATTATGTGTGTTGGATGGAAATGGATGATCACGAGCCCTAGACCGAATGTATGGTTTAAATTTACTGTTGGGCCTGTGTGCCTCTTTAACTGCTTTCTCCTTCTCTCTTTCTAGTGCCTTGGAATAATAAGGCTTTTCTACCTCCCTCCTTATGTACTCCCCCCGGGGTTTCGCTTGGGGTTTCTAATTTTTTTATATGTAATGAGAGTAGACTAGGAGTGAGGTTTCCATTTTTGTAATTGGTGGAGAAGAAGGAAGGACCACATGGAGAGCCCAGACCAGAGGTCCCTTGGCGTTTTCCATGAAGTGAAGAAAGAGAAAAAGAGACCAAGGCCCATCAGAATGATGATTGGGTTACTATTATTGTAATAGTATAGGACCAACCCTAGATTGACCATAGATCCACTGCGGGCTCAGTGGATCGCATAGGATTCGGGCTTGTGATCATCCAACAGGGGCGTGCTAGGCTTTAATTTTGCATGTGGTTATTGTGATGGATGAATGGGTTTATTTATCATGTATAACTGCTATGGATGAATTTCATTTATGCATTTTTGGATGAATGTATGGATATAGTATGAGATCTCGGTCATTATTACTCTCACATTGGTTGGACCAATGTTAAAATATTAGACCCTAGATAAAGTGGACATGAACTCTAGGAGTTCGTCCATGCCTTCCAATCCGTGGCATAGTGAGGAAGCTGTCTTAGGTCAATAGCGTGGTCTCACGAGTCGTGCACGTTATTGTACTTAAAAAGAAGCTGCACTATGTCATGAACGAAAAATGGGCTGCTGCTACCTGTCTCACGAGTCGTGGGGGTACTAGTGGGTCCATGGCTCGGTCGATTGGGTCGGGTCTAACGCCTAATTAGCATGATTCGCTTGGAGTCCTCGGGATCATGCAAAAGGGTGAGGCAATAATCTTGGGAATCTCGTGGAACGAGAATGGTATGGAATACCTCCCACAGGATCTTTTCCATGCGAATCGTAAAAGCGGGGTATGGGAAAAATCGCTGTGGATCCCAAGCCCACTAGGAAAGGATTTCCCGAAAACTACGTTTGAGAGTACCGTGTTTTCGTATAAATAGTGGGAGGATTAAATGACTAAAGACCAAGCATTTAATTATTTTTTATCAAACCACCGTCTTTACTTTCTGCTGATCGCGCGTTGTTTTTCAACATGTAGATTTTAAAATGTCTAAGAACCCACTTTCAACCATTCTTGAGACAAACAAATTTAATGGAACCAACTACAACGACTGGTTGCGCAATCTCAGGATAGTCCTGGATTATGAGAACCAAGGCTACGTCATGGACGAGCCTCTCCCTAGGACCTTACCGGAAGGATCCACGCCAGAGGAACGTGAGACGTTCGAGACTTGGCATAAGGATAACCGGAAGGTTCGTAGCGTCATACTTGCTTCGATGACCAATGAGATTCAGAAGCAATATGAAAGGCTAGACGATGTCCCTTCCATAATGGCTCGCCTTAAGGATTGCTATGCAGTCCCGAACCGGCATACTAGGTATGTCGCGACCAAGGCGTTCTTTGGAACTAAAATGACAGAAGGATCCTCTGTACAAGAACATGGAGTTAAAATGCTTACCCTAGTGGAAAAGCTCGAGGACCTAAAGGCAGGTCTCGATAACGAAACGTACATAGATGTGATCCTTCAGTCACTCCCACCCTCCTTTGATCAATTTATTGTCAACTACAACATGAATGCACTTGAAAGGGTATTCATGAGTTGATCAATATGTTGGTGCAATACGAGGCAACGACTAAGAAGTCCACGCCTTCGGTATTGTTTGGAGGTGCTTCTACTTCCAAGACGAAAGGCAAGGGTGCCGGACGTTGGAAAAGGAAGAAAGGGAAGGGAAAGGCAGTCATAGCAGCTACGAACACTCAGAGTGTTCCCATTGCCAAAGAGGGGAAAGGCAAAGGAAAGGGAAAGGTTGTCTCCAAGCAACAGTCGAAGGCATATGACATATGTATCAACTGCCGTGAGAAAGGGCATTGGAAGAGAGAGTGCCCCAAACTCTTCTCAAAACCAAGGTATATTTGTGATTGAGGTTAACATGGTCACTAATTCTGCCTCTTGGGTATTGGATACCGGCTGTGGAGCTCACATTTGCAATGATCTGCAGGTGTTGAAAAGAAGCAGAAAACTAAGTAGCGGGGACATGATCCTGAAGCTCGGAAATGGCAAGGCCATCTCGGCAGAAGCAGTAGGATCCGCCACTTTAGTTATTAGTGAAACCATTAGCATAGAATTAGAGCAAGTTTATTTTGTACCCAGTATGATTAAAAACATCATTTCCATTCCATTGTTAGACAATAATGGTTATGAGTTTAAAATCAATAAAAATTGCTTTTATTTGATGAGGTGTGGAATTGCTCATCTACTTGGTACATTACATAATGGGCTCTATATCTTGCAACAAACGAATTTCGTTCTTAACGCTCAACACAAACGGAAATTAGATAATAACGGAACGCACGTCTGTGGCACGCTAGGCTAGGTCACATATCCCAAGATAGGATGAAAAGGTTGGTAGACTCAAAGAACCTAGAGGTTGGGGACTTGAGTGATCTACCAACTTGTGAATCTTGTCTAAGAGGGAAAATGACCAAGAAGCCCTTTGTAGGACAAAGCAGGCTTGCCACAGGTCTGTTGGACTTGGTCCATACAGACGTGTGTGGACCACTAAGGACGCAGGCCCGAGGTGGGTTCTCCTACTTCATAACCTTCACCGATGATCATTCACGGTATGGTTATGTTTACCTGATGAGGTACAAGTCTGAAGCTCTTGAGAGGTTTAAAGAATTCAGACTTGAAGTGGAGAATCAAACCAACTGCAAAATTAAAGTCCTACGGTCAGACCGAGGCGGTGAATACCTTAGTGCCGAATTCCTAGATTATCTAAAGGAACATGGTATAATATCAGAATGGACACCTCCCGGAACACCACAGTTAAATGGCGTCTCTGAAAGGAGGAACCGAACCCTGTTGGACATGGTTCGTTCCATGATGAGTTTTACCAAATTGCCCCTATCGTTTTGGGGTTATGCATTAGAAACGGCAGCCAAGTTATTGAATTTGGCGCCTACTAGTGTAGTGACCCAAACGCCATATGAGATATGGCACGGCAAGCCTGCATCCTACAACTACTTGAAAGTGTGGGGTAGCCCCGCATACGTCAAGAGGTTAGTGGGAGATAAGCTAGAATCCAGGTCTAGCCTATGCAGGTTCGTTGGATACCCTAAAGAAACTGCGGGTTATTACTTTTATGACCCTTTGGAACAAAAGGTATTTGTTTCAAGGAATGCAGTATTCTTGGAGCAAGGCTTCCCGGAGGATATCCAACCTGATGAGCTGATCCTTGAGGAATCAAGTGATGGAACTCAGTCATCAGAAACAGTCGCGGAAACCTCACCTAGAGGATTCAGGATAGACACTAGGAGGACTGACCTACCTAGAGAAGTCCAACATGCTAGGCATGAAGGACAACCTCAAGGCAGGCCAGCCCCGGCCCCTGAACCGCCGGCTCCGATACAGTCAGCGCCCACAGTTACCACTAACGTTCCCGTTCTCCGAAGGTCCACTAGAGAATCCAGACCTCCAGTGAGATATGGATTTCTAGGTGCGACCGATCTTCTGGATAACGATCCTAAGACATACGGGGAAGCGATGTCAGACATCGACTCTGGGAAATGGCTTGAGGCCATGAAAACCGAAATGGACTCCATGAGCGAGAACCAAGTTTGGAGACTTGTAGATCCACCGAAAGGTGTTAAGCCAGTGGGCTGTAAGTGGGTCTACAAGCGCAAACTCGGCGTTGATGGAGAGGTCACTACCTTCAAGGCTAGGCTTGTAGCTAAGGGATACACTCAACGACCCGGGGTCGATTTTGAGGATACCTACTCGCCAGTAGCCATGGCTAAATCCATTCGGATCCTGCTTGCCATAGCAGCATGGTATGACTATGAAATATGGCAGATGGACGTGAAAACGGCCTTCCTCAACGGCTTCGTTGAAGAAGAGATCTATATGGATCAGCCGGAGGGTTTCACGGTCGCTGGAGAAGAACAGAAAGTCTGTCGTCTCCAGAAGTCCATCTATGGCCTCAAACAAGCTTCCCGGAGTTGGAACATTCGATTTGATGAGGTAATACGGGGTTATGACTTCATCAAAAACGAATCCGACCCTTGTGTATACAAGAAGGTCAGTGGGAGCTCCATAGTGTTCCTAGTGCTTTACGTGGATGACATTCTGCTCATTGGAAATGACGTCAGAATGTTAGGAAACACGAAAGCATGGCTGTCAACCAAGTTTTCCATGAAGGACTTGGGTGAAGCATCCTACATCCTAGGCATCCAGATTGTCAGGGACAGATCTAAAAGGATGTTAGGGCTCACCCAAAACTCGTATATGGAGAAAGTCCTAAAGAGATATCGAATGGACAACTCCAAACGAGGGTTCCTTCCTATGAGGCATGGGATCAAGTTGTCCAAGAAACAGTCCCCGCAGACTGATGAGGAACTTGAAAAGATGAAAGTCATCCCCTATGCTTCTACCGTAGGTAGCATCCAATATGCGGTCCACTGCACCAGGCCTGACATTGCATACGCTTTGAGCGTGACTAGCAGATATCAGTCCTGTGTAGGAGAGGCACATTGGAATGCAGTTAAGGGCATCCTTAAGTACCTAAGGAGGACTAAGGAAATGTTCTTGGTCTATGGCAATGGAGAACTTATTCTGGAAGGCTTTAGCGACGCTAGCTTCCAGTCTGATGACGATGATGCCAAGTCTCAATCGGGATATGTATTCAAACTCAACAGAGGAGTAGTGGCTTGGAAAAGTTCCAAGCAAGCAACCACTGCTGACTCCACCACTGAGGCTGAATACATAGCAGCTTCAGAAGCTGCCAAGGAAGCGGTTTGGATGAGAAACTACATCCAAGAGTTGGGTGTGGTGCCTAGCATCGCCGAGCCCGTTGTCATCTTCTGTGATAACAACGGTGCAATAGCGCAAGCGAAGGAACCGAGATCTCACCACCGTTCCAAAACACATTCTTAGACGCTACCATCTTCTTAGAGAAATGGTAGGAAGAGGTGACGTTCGGATGGACCGAGTCAACTCAGCAGACAACACAGCAGACCCGCTGACAAAGCCTATGTCGCAAAGTGCTCATACGCAACATCTTGAGAAGATGGGGATTAGGCATATGGGTGATTGGCTTTAAAGGTCAAGTGGGAGATTGTTAGAATAGGTGACCATGTAAGCCAATTTTGGCGGGTATATGTAACCTATGTCTAGACAATTATAAGTGTTTTGATAAATCATTAATGAATAAAGAAGTGAATTTTCATTTGGCATTACTTTGTTTGTGTTCACTTGCACCTACTTTTCTATATCTGTTCACTACGCAAACAAAGCCCACGGACTGAGAATCAATTTCGGGGACTGGGACTACGCTTGGAGGTAGGTCCATGGAATCAGTCTTCCCGAATCAGTCCGGAAATCTCCAAGTCAAGGAATCCCGAAAATGGGTACCGGGATTCCATTTGAGACTTGCACTAAGCATCTGCTGTCGTGTTTCATCGACGGGTGACGAGGATCGTCTAAGCAGTGTTAGTGGGTTAGCCTGCTAGGATGCAGCTGACTGAGGTGACTCGTGGGAACCGTCTTACGGAGGACCTTGAGTATGGTCTGCAAGGTATGACGAGTATTCCCGGTTCCAACGGTACAGGTCAAGTCCTTTGACTTGAGGAATTACTGAGTTTACCTGTACATCAGAACTGTATCTTAGATATGGTGAGAGATTGCCAGAATTCTCTTTGGTAGTCATAAGCCATGTCTAGTGCAGTCCTGGTGTGCAAAGTGACAGTAGTTTCCAAGAAAGGATCTGTCTCCTGTCAATAGGTTTTGACAGTTGAGTCTCATGTATGCTCTAGGTCTTGTCCCTAAAACTGTGGCCACAGTGACTGAACAGAAGGGAAGGTTTCCCTTGCGGCGTTTAGTGAGGACAGACCGACACTTAGGTCCAAGATGGGTACCTGCGTTATCCGTGCCCTAGACACTAAGTGATGAGACCGAAGACAGAAGGACAAGCATACTGTTAGAGCCTAAATGTTCATCCCTGAATATTTCACCTAGTCTCTAGTGCCATGGACCGTTGCTAGATGGCCACCCATGGTAACGGACGGATTCTAGGAATCCGACCAAGTCTAGCTGAATGGTGAACCTAAAGAGTCACACACTATCCACACACAATTAAATATTTAATTTGGAATTAAAATATTGGAGTGAAGGAATGATTAAATTAGATTTAATCGGGACCTTTATTTTTCTTGGAGAAATAATTCTTTCTATTTAATAGAAGGAATTAAATTGATAAATTGGATTTATCAAAGGGATTTATTTAATGGGCTTAAATAATATTTATATTTATTTTAGCCTCTTGGAAATATTTAAATAGGTTTTTAAATATTTCCATTAAATTAAATCAACGGTTGAGATTAATGGGAGAGATGGATGGCTAGGATCGTTTTGACTAGGTCAAAACACTAGTTTGACTAGGACTTTGACTAGGTCAAAATCCTAATCAAATTAGAGTTCTTAAAAGAGGAGTTTAAAGAGGATTAAACTCCTCTTCTATATAAACCCCTAGCATCCTACTATTTACAAGATGATGAATCTCCAACACACACACACAACACACACACACGATTTCTCTCTCTCTCCCATCTCTCTCGTCCGCCCTCTCTCTCTCTCAAGAAAATAGTTTTCTTGATTCTTTTGTTCTTGGAACATTAGAATCTTGATGAATCAATACCATTAATTGATAATGTGTTATTGATTCATCCACTCCAAAAATTATACACTTGTTCGTTGCTAGCACGACGTGCAAGATACGTGGGTGGATCGTGTGTCACGATTTGGAGGGTCTCAAGAACGAGATCTTGGTGCAAAACGGGAACAACGCGTGTAGCCGTTGAAGACGAAAACGACAACGGGTAGGTCTCGTTTATGATTTTCGTCCTCTTTTATTTTCCAACCCTATGGCCTCCATGATTTATTTTATGTTATTCGTTCATGAGATACACCGAACGCCCGGGAAAATTTCAAAGGCACACCCTTTGAAACGTGTTTTTAATTTAAAAGCATGTTTAAATTCCGTTTTAATTTTTAATTATACCGCGCTTCCGCATTCGCGCTTTTCCCGGGACGATCCACATAATCTTTCAGTTGGTGCAATACGAGGCAACGACCAAGAAGTCTGCGCTGTTGATATTGTTTGGAGAGGCTTCAACTTCCAAGACGAAAGTCAAAGGTGCCGGGCATCTGAAAAGGAAGAAAGGAAAGGGAAAGGCCATCAAAGCCACTACCAACACTAAGAGTGTTCCCATTGCCAAGGTGAGGAAAGGAAAAGGGAAAAGGAAGGTTGACTCAAAGCAACAGTAGGTGTTGTTTTGCGGAGAAGGGCATTTTTTTCTCGAGGGTAAATAACATATGTATTCATTGCCGTGAGAAAGGGCATTGGAAGAGGGATTGCCCAAACTCCTCTCCAAGCAAGGTATTTTTGTGATTGAGGTTAATAAGTTTACTAACTCTGCCTCTTGGGTATTAGATACTGGCTGTGGAGCTCACATTTGCAATGACTTGTAGGTGTTTGAAAAGAAGCAGAAAGCTGAGTAGCGGTGAAATAGTCCTAAAGTTTGGAAATGGCAAGGCCATCTCGGCAGAAGCAATAGGATCCGCTACCTTAGTAGTTAGTGATCATATTACTATAGAATTAGAGCAGTACCTAGCATGATCAGAAACATCATTTCCATTCCATTGTTAGACAATAGTGGTTATGAGTTTTCAATTAATAAAAATTGCTTTTATTTGATGAATGGTGGATTTACTCATCTACTTGGTACGCTGAATAACGATCTCTATATCTTACAACAAACAAATTTCGTTATGAATGCTCAACACAAATGTAAAGTAGATAATAACGGGAACGCACGACTGTGACATGCAAGGCTAGGTCATATCTCCCAAGAAAGGATAAAGAAATTGTTAGACTCACAAAACCTAAAGGTTGGAGATTTGAGTTATCTACCAACTTGTGAATCCTGCCTTAGAGGGAAAATGACCAAGAAGCCCTTTGTAGGACAAAGCAGGCTTGCCATAGGTCTATTGGACTTGGTCCATACAGACGTGTGTGGACCACTAAGGACGCAAGCTCGAGGTGGGTTCTCCTACTTCATAACCTTCACCGATGATTATTCACGGTACGGTTATGTTTACCTAATGAGGTACAAGTCTGAAGTTCTTGAGAGGTTTAAACAATTCAGACTTGAAGTCAAGAACCAAATCAGGTGCAAAATTAAAGTCCTGGGATCAGACCAAGTAGGCGAATACATTAATATCGAATTCCTTAATTATCTCAAAGAAAACGGTATAGTCTCTGAATGGACACCTCTCGGGACACCACAATTAAACGGCATCTCTGAAAGGAGGAATCAAACCTTGTTAGACATGGTCCGATACATGATGAGTTTTACCAAATTGCCCCTGTATTTTTGGGGCTACGCACTGGAAACCGCGGCCAAGTTATGGAACCTAGCGCCGACCAGTGCAGTGTCCCAAACACCATATGAGATATGGCACGACAAGCCTGCATCCTACAACTACTTGAAAGTGTGGGGTAGCCCTGCATACGGACAAGCTAGAATCAAGTTCTAGTTTGTGCAGGTTCGTTGGATACCCTAAAGAAATTGCAGGTTATTATTTTTACGACCCCTTGGAACAGAAGGTGTTCGTTTCAAGGAATGTAGTGTTCTTGGAACAAGGATTTCCAGTAGGTGTCCAACATGATGAACTGATCCTTCAGGAGTCAAGCGAGACTAATCAGTCATCAACACCAGAAGCTGCGGATACCTCACTTTGAGGTTTCAGGATAGATACCCAACACGTTGAGCAACCTCGGGAAATTCAGCATGCCAGGCATGTCAAACAACCTCAGGAGGAGCCAACCCTGGTACCTGAACCGCCAGCTCTTGTTATGTCTGCGCCCACAGTCACCATTGACGTTCTCGTCCCCCGTAGGTAAGCTAGAGTGCCTCGGCCTCCCGTGAGGTATGGCTTTCTAAGCGTGATCAGTCAATTGGACAGGGATCCCAAGATATGCGGGGACGCAATGTCTGATATCAACTCTGAAAAATGGCTTGAGGCCATGAAAGCCGAAATGGACTCCATGAGCGAGAAACAAGTTTGGGTTAGAATAGGTGACCATGTAGCCAACCTTGGCAGGCAAAATGTAACCTATGTCTAAATAATTTCAAGGATTTGATAAATTATTAATCAATAAGAAGTGAAATTCATTTTGGCATTTACTTTGTTTGTGTTCACTTTATCTGCTTTATACAGATCTGTTCACTAGCAAACAAAGCCCACGGACTGAAAACACATTTCGGGGACTGGGACTACGCTTGGAGGTAGGTCCATGAAATCAGTCCCGCCGAATCAGTTCGAAAATCTCCAAGTCAGGGAATCTCGAAAAATTGGTACCGAGATTCCCCCTGAGACTTGCACTAAGCATCCGCTGTCGTATTTCATCGACGGGTGACCAAGGTCGTCTAAGCAGTGTTAATGGGTTAGCCTGCTGGGGAGCAGCTGACTAAGGTGACTCGCGGGAACCGTCTTGCTGAGGACCTTGAGTAGGGTCGGTTAGGTATGACGTGTGTTCCCGATTCCAACAGTACAGGTCAAGTCCTTTGGCTTGAGGAACTGTTGAGTTTACCTGTATATAAGGTTTGTATCTTAGATATGGGGGAGAGATTGCCAAGAAGAACTTGAATAGTCATAAGCCATGTCTAGTGCAGCTCCAGTGTACAGAGTGACAGTAGTTTCCAAGAAAGGATCTGTCTTCTGTCAAAAGGCATTGACAGTTGAGTCTCACAAATGCTCTGTGTCTTGTCCCTAAAATCTGTGGCCACAGTAACTGAACAGAAGGGAAGGTTTCCCTTGCGGCGTTTAGTAAAGGACAGACCGACACTTAGGTCCAAAATGGGTACCTGCATTTTCCGTGCCCTAGACCCTAAGTGGTGAGACCGTAGACGGAAGGACAAGTGTATTGTCAGAGCGTAAATGTTCATCCCCGTACATTCACCTAGTCTCTAGTGCCATGAACCGTTGTTAGATGGCCACCCATGGTAACGGGCGGATTCTAGGAATCCGACCAAGTCTAGCTGAAGGTGAACCTAAAGAGTCACACACAATCCGCACACATTAAAATATTTAATTTAGAATTAAATATTTGGAGAAATGGAATGATAAAATTGGATTTAGTTGGGTCCTTAATTTTCTTGGAGAGAATTAATTCCTTTTATTGGATAAAAGGGATTTATCTAATAAATTAGATTTATTAAAAAATTAATTTAATGGGCTTAGAATAAATATTTATATTTAATATATTTATTTATTGCCTTTGAAATATTTAAATAAGTTTTAAATATTCCATTAAATTAAATTAATGGTTGAGATTAAAAGGAGAGATGGATGGCTAGGATTAATTTGACTAGGTCAAATTACTACTTTGACTAGGACTTTGACTAGGTCAAAATTCTAGTCAAATTAGTCTTTTTAGAGTTGGAGTTTGAAGAGGATTAAACTCCTCCTCTATATATACTGCTAGCCCTTCACCTTTAGAGAGATGATGAATCTTCACACACACACACACACACACACACACAATTCGTGTGCTCTCTCCCTCTCTACCTCTCGTCCGCCTCTCTCTTCTCTTTTCAAGAAAAACACTCTCTTGTTCTTTTGTGTTAACAATTGAACATAGGAGGATTAATCCCGTTAAACTAATAACGTGTGATTGATCCATCCTCTCCAAAATACTTGTTCGTTTGCTAGCACGAAGTTCAAGATACATTGCGTGTCACGAATTAGAGGGTCTCCCATACGAGATCTTGGAGCAAATCGGGGAACAACGCGAGTACCGGTTACAAGACTAAAACGACGAATCGGTAGGTTTTCGTTTACGTTTTTCGTCCTCTTTATTTTACAAATCCTATGGCCTCCATGATTGCTATGCATGTGTTTATAATTCATGAGACACACCAAACACCCGGGAATTTCAAGGGCACACCTCTTGAACGTGTTTTATTTTAATACGTATTATGCATGTTTAAATTTTGTAATTTAAATTATACCGCGCTTCCGCATTTGCGCTATTCCCGGGACGATCCACACGCCTACCCAAGGCTTTCAGTCTGGACACTTGTAGACCCACCCAAAGGCGTTAAACCAATCGGATATAAATTGGTCTATAAGCGTAAACTTGGCGTTGATGGAGACTAACGGCCTTCAAAGCTAGGTTAGTGGCAAAAGGATACACTCAACGACCCGGGAACGGCTTTGAGGATACCTATTCGCCAGTAGCCATTGGCTAAGTCCTTTCGAATCCTGCTTGCCATAGCAGCATGGTATGACTATGAAATATGGCAGATGGATGTGAAAGGGGCATTTCTCAACGGCTTCGTTGAGGAAGAGATCTATATGGATCAGCTGAAAGGATTCACGGTTACCGGAGAGGAGCAGAAGGTCTGCCGTCTCCAGAAGTCCATCTATGGCCTCAAACAAGTGTCCCGTACTTGGAACATTCGCTTTGATGAAGTCATACAAGGTTATGATTTCATCAAGAATGAATCCGACCCTTATGTATACAAGAAAGTCAGTGGGAGTCCGTGGTGTTCCTAGTGCTTTATGAGGATGACATTCTACTCATAGGTAATGATGTTAGAATGTTGAGTAACATAAAAACATGGTTATGCAGTCAATTTTCCATGAAGGATTTGGGTGAAGCCTCCTACATTCTAGGCATCCAAATCGTCAGGGACAGATCTAGGAGAATGTTAGGACTGGCCCAAAACTCGTATATGGAGAAAATCCTGAGAAGGTTTCACATGGATAGCTCTAAACGAGGTTTCCTTGCCATGAGGCATGGGATCAAGTTGTCTAAGAAACAGACTGATGAGGAACTTAAAAGGATGAAGTGCATCCCCTATGCTTCTGCCGTAGGCAGCATCCAATATGCCGTCCACTGCACGAGACCTGACATCGCTTACGCCTTAAGTTTAACGAGTAGATATCAGTCCTGTGCAGGCGAGGCACATTGGAATGCAGTCAAGAACGTCCTTAAGTACCTGAGAAGGACTAAGGAAATTTTCTTGGTCTATGGCAATGGAGAGTTAATGCTGGAAGGCTTTAGCGATGCTAGCTTCCAGGCGGATGACAATGATGTCAAGTCTCAGTCGGGTTATGTATTCAGGCTCAATGGTGGTGTGGTGGCATGGAAAAGTTCCAACCAAGCAACCACGATTGATTCCACCACTGAGGCCGAATACATAGCACCTTCCAAAGCTGCCAAAGAAGCGGTTTAGATGAAAAACTACATCCAAGAGTTGGGTGTGGTGCCTAGCATTGTCGAGCCCGTGGTTATCTTCTGTGATAACAACGGAGCAATATCCCAAGAAAAGGAACCGAGATCCCATCACCGATCCAAGAACATTCTTAGAGCTACCACCTTTTGAGGGAAATGGTAGGAAGAGGTAACGTCCGGATGGACCGAGTCAGCTCAGTAGACAACACAACAGATCCGTTGATAAAGCCTATGTCACAAACTACTCATACGCAGCATCTTGAGAAGACGAGGATCAGGTATATGGGCGATTGGCTTTAGGTCAAGTGGGAGATTTTTTTAAAATAGGTGACCGTAAAGCCAATCTGATTGGGCTAATGTCACCTATGTCTGAACAATTTCAGAGTTTTAATAAATTGTAATGAATAAGAATGTGATATTCATTTGGCTTATACTTTGTCTGTGTTCACTTTACTGCTTTATTATAACTGTTTACTGCACAAGCAAAGGCCACAGACTGAAATCACATTCCGGGAAACTGGAACTACGCATTTTATGGTAGGTTCATGAAATCAGTTTTGCCGGATCAGCCTGAAATACTCCAAGTCAAGGAATCTCGAGATAGGGCATCGGGAATCCATTTAAAACTTGCACTAAGCATCTGCAGTCGTATTTCATCGATAAGTGACGAGGCTCGTCCATGCAGTGTTGGTGGGTTAGCAAGCTAGGTGGTTGCTGACTGAGGTGACTCGCGGGAACCGTCATATGGAAGACCTTGACTAACCTTCGTCATATGGAAGACCTTGACTAGGGTCAGTCAGGTATGACCTATGTCCAGGTTCCAACAATACAAGTTGATCCTTGGACTTGAGGGATTACTAAGTACGCCTGCACACCGTGCCTGTATCTTAGGTATGGCGAGAGGCTTCCAAGTCGTATTCACTCGGTAGTCATAAGCCCTATCTAGTGCAGTCAAGATGTGTAATGTGACAGTAGATCCCATGAGAGGATCCATCTCCTGTCAGAAGGCTGACAGTGATATCTTACTTTACTCTGAGACTCGTCCTTGATAAATATGTGGCCACAGTAACTGAACAAAAGGGTAGGACCCTTGTGACGGTTAGTATGGACAAGGCAAGGCTTAGGTCTAAGATGGTACCTACGTTTCCATGCCCTAGACCCCAAGTGGTTAGATTGCATATGAAAGGATAAACGTACTATAGAGCCTAAATGTTCACACCACGTACATTCACCTAGTCTCTAGTGCCACGGACCGTTGCTAGACGGCCACCCATGGTAGCGGACGAATTCCTTTCATAGGATGGTTGGAAATTTGACCATGTCTAGCTGAGAGTGAACCTAAAGAGTCACACACAATCCGCACACATAAGGTATTTAATTTAGAATTAAATTTGGAGGGGTAGAGCGATAAATTGGATTTAATCGGTTCTCTTTTTCTCGGCCACTCCCTCCTTTCCCATGAAGAAGTTTTGATTCTCTGTTCAATACATTGAATCTAAGGATGATTGATCATGTTAATTCATAACGTTTGGTCGATCCATGCTCTCTAAATTATATACACTCGATTTTTCGCTAGCACAAGGATCAAGATACGTGGACGGATTACGTGTACGATTTAGAGGGTCTCAAATTCGAGATCTTGGTGCAAAAGGGAGAACAACGCAAGCAGCGGTTTGAAGAAAAACAACAACTAGGTTACTACGTTTTGGTGTTTTCTATTTCTACAACCCTATGGCCTCCATAATTTGTATGTTGTTTATTTTAGTCATGAGATACACCGAATGCCTGGGAGGTTCAAGGGAACACCCCTTTAATGTGTAGTTTTAATTCATGTTTAAGAATGTTTTAAATTTTGTAAATTCCTTTTTATATCGCTCTTCCGCATTCGCTCTCCTCCCGGGACGATCCACACGCCTTCCCTAGGATTTTATGTTTAAGCTCCTCATTAGTCTTAGGAAACTGGTTCTTGGACAGCTTAATTCCATGCCTCATAGGAAGGAATCCTCATTTTGAGTTCTCCATCTTGAATCTCTTCAAGACCTTCTCAATATACGAGGACTGGCCAATTCCTAACATCCTTCTAGATCTATCCTTGTAGATCTTGATGCCAAGGATGTAGGATGCTTCACCCATATCCTTCATGGAAAATTGTGTTGACAACCAAGCTTTAGTGGTTTCCAACATCTTAGCATCATTCCAAATGAGCAAGATGTCATCTATGTAAAGAACTAGGAACGCAACTGAGCTCCCACTGATCTTCTTGTATACACAAGGATCGGACTCATTCTTGATGAAATTATATCCGCGTATGACTTCATCAAAATGTATGTTCCAGCTTTGGGAAGCTGTTTAAGGCCATAGATAGACCTTTGGAGACAACAGACCTTCTCCTCTTCTCCAAAACATGTGAAACCTTTCGGTTAATCCATGTAGATCTCTTCCTCTACGAAACCATTGAGGAAGGCGGTTTTCACATTCATCTGCCATATTTTATAGTCATACCATGCTGCTATGGCAAGCAGTATCCAAATGGACTTAGCCATTTCTGCGGGGGAGTAGGTTTCCTCAAAGTTGACCTCGGGTCGTTGAGTGTAACCCTTCGCCACAAGCTTAGCTTTGAAGGTTGCAACTTCCCCGTCAGGTCCAAGCTTAAGTTTGTAGACCCATTTACACCTTACGGGTTTTACTCCCTTGGGTGGGTCTACTAGGGTCCAAACCTGGTTTGCACCTATCGAGTCCATTTCAGATTTCATGGCCTCAA
Source organism: Sesamum alatum (assembly GCA_034509735.1). NCBI lineage: Eukaryota > Viridiplantae > Streptophyta > Magnoliopsida > Lamiales > Pedaliaceae > Sesamum > Sesamum alatum. Next base: position 20,557,793 of record JACGWO010000006.1, read on the forward strand.
GCTACTTATCTCAGTCGATGTCCAACATCACTTCTCAGTACGTCTTTGGATTATTATCCAATTGACTGGTCAGGCGCAAAATTCCCTACCTATCTGGTGGTTCGGATACTCTGGCCGACCTACGAAGGACTGAAACATTATTAGTGAAAACTACAGGCTCAGACGTTGTTGTTGCTGTCTCATGGGGCACCTCACTTGATTCCTCAAGGAGCACCTCATCGCGTCGACTATCCGATGAAAAACCCTTTTCCACGAATACTGCATTCCGCGAGACAAAGATCTTTTGCTCGGAGGAATCATGGAAATAATACCCTGTTGTTTCTTTCAAATATCCGACAAACCTGCATAAACTAGACCTGGAGTCCAGTTTATCTCCCACTAATATCTCGACCTATGCGGGGCTTCCCACACTTTCAAGTATTTATAGGAGGCAGGCTTGCCATGCCATACCTCATATGGTATCTGGGATATCTTCTTAGATGGCGTCATGGTCAAAAGTTTGGCCGCCATCTCAAGAGCGTATCCCCAGAAGGACAAGGAGAGTTCGGTAAAACTCATCATAGATTGGACCATGTCCAACAAGGTCCAATTCCTCCTTTTAGATACACCGTTCAACTGTGGTGTTCTAGGAGGAGTCGACTGAAAGAGAATTTCATTCTCTTTTAGATAATCAATGAACCCACCAGTTAAATAATCTCCACCTCGATCCGGCCGAAGGGCTTTGATCTTGCGACCGATTTGGTTCTCAATTTCAAGTCTGTATTCCTTAAATCTTCCAAAGGCTTCAAACTTGTACCTCATCAGGTAAACATAACCATACTGTGAGTGATCATCGGTAAAGGTTATGAAGTACGAGTACCCACCTCTTGCTTGAGTACTTAATGGTCCACAGACATCTATATAGATCAAATCCAAAAGACCGTTGGCTAGCGTGCTTTGTCCAACAAAGGGTTTCTTGGTCATCTTTCCCTTCAGATAGGACTCGCAAGTTGGTAGGTTGTCAAAATCGTCTATCTCTAGACTCTTTGAGTCCACCAATCTCCTTATCCTATCTTTAGAGATATGGCCTAACCTTGCATTCCATATCTGCGCCTTATCTTGATTATCGTGTTTATGTTTGTGTTCAGCGGTCATAATCCAATTGGACTGTTGAAGTATATACAGACCGTTTACCAATGTACCAAGCAGATGCGACACACCATCATTGATAATATAAATGTCACTTTTATTGATGGTGAAAGAATAACCCTCCTTGTCCAGGACGGGTATGGATACAATATTCTTAATCATGCTCGGTACATAGAAATAATCGTTTAGTACTACCCTAACATGATGACTAATAGCTAACTTTACTGATATTTGCCATCGCGTAGCCTCAAGATCATCTCATCCTTGGTTAGCCTTCTGCTTCTTTGCAGCACCTGCAAATCATTACAGATGTGAGCACCATATTCGGTATCCAATACCCATGAACACAAATTAGTTATCCTATTTACTTCAACCACAAACATACCTGGATTGGAGAGGAGTAGTGGGCACTCTCTCTTCCAATGGCCCTTTCCTTGGCAATGCATGCAGACATCATTTGCCTTAGACTACTGAGAACCTCGAGCCTTCCCTTTCCCTGTGCCCACTCCCACTGGGGCAACAGGGGCACTAGGAGTGCGAGCAGTGGCTGCAACTGCCTTCCCCTTCCCCTTCTTCCTCTTCCAGCGTTCGGTCCTCTTGTCATTCACCTTGGAGGTCGAAGCCTCTCCTATCAATACTGACGGCGCAAACTTGTGGGTCGTTGCCTTGTATTGGACCATGAATGGACTTCTCAAGTCCGTTCATGTTGTAGTTGACAATGAACGGGTCATAGAAGGGATGAGGCAACTGAAGGATCACCTCGATGTACATGTCATTGTTAAGCCAAACTTTTAGGTCCTCGAGCGGGAAAATTACATAAATACCCCCTGTGTTTTACTTTATCTGCAAAAAAGCCCCTTGTGTTAACGAGATATGCAAAAAAACCCCTGTGTATGTGAAAAACCCTGCGGAAAACACCTATTCCATCAAGAACTGACGGAGCATGACATACACGCGCGAGTGATGCGTGTATGAATGTTTTTTGTGGACATTAGACCCAAAAGTGTTGTGGTCAGTCCTCAAAATGCCCCTCCTTATCAATATAAATATGCATGTGCTATATTTACACTACCAACCATAAAAACTAAGAAATAGAGGGTGTTTCTACACCAGTTTGCAGGTAAGTTTATGCGATTATTATATTGTTTTGTTAGTATTGTTTTATTTTAATTTGTAAATACTAATTCATTTTATTTATTTATTTATTTTTGTGTGTTTTATAGAATGTCTTGTGTTTTATAGAATGTCTTCTACATCTAAGAAATCTAATTGCAAGGATGAAAAACTGGATGTGAGGTACAGAAATCCAAAATGCTACTGTATGAAAAATGCAGTTATTAAAGTTGTAGGGCCTACCAAAGAGAGTGAGGGGAAACTTTTCTGTAATTGTAAGACAAATCAATGCAAATTTTTTTGTTGGTTAGATCCTATCAGTGTTTCTAGCTCAAGATCTATGCAAACTCCTATTTTTGAAGAAGAAGTTGAATCGAAGAAGAAAATGGAAGATGATGCTCCAGAGTTCCTGTCCATATGCCAAGATTTGACAACAAATTTGAAGAAATTGGAGGCTAATCAAAGAATGATAAAATGCTTTTTTTATTGTAATTTTGGTTATCATGTTTATAGTATTATTTAAGTAATTTGTTCTTAACATGTAGTCCATGAATATTGATGATTTTAATGTAGTCTATGTCTGTTGAATTGTCAAATATATTCCTGATTTGTTAAGTTATAAAACACTATAATCTGGACAAGTGAAAAACACTTAGCGCATAAGTGTTTGTTGACACTGAGTGGAAGATAATGTAATGCATAAGTGAAAAACACTAAGCAGTTAGCCCCTCTCCTATTTTTGGCATCACCCTTTCAATTTCAGCCATAACTCTTAAGTGTTTGTTGACATTATATGTACTTGCTGCCTTCCAAAACAATTTTTTTAACTCTTGCCCCTTAAACTTTGTTTTGAAATTGTTGTACAGATGCCTCAAGCAGAATCTGTGTTCAGCATTTGGGGCAAGATTTGAGACTGCCTCAAGCAGCCCTTTTTTTCTGTCTGAAATGAATGCCCATCCTTTCTGTTAAGCTGACCCTATGTCCCTTAGCAACAGATTCAGAAACCACTCCCATGTATCATATTTTTCAATCTCTACATACCCCATAGCAATTGGGTATATATTGTCATTGCCATCTCTTCCTACTGTTGACAGTAATTGGCCTTTGTAATGCCTTTTGAAAAGCATCCATCAAGCCCAATTATAGGCCTGCAACCATCTAAAAACCCTTCCCTCAGCCCACTCAAACAAAAATACATCCTCTCAAGAACTGGGGGATTCAACCCCCTGTCTACTTTCAACACTAGTGTGCTTCTTGGGTTATGTTTCTCAACAGTTGAACAATAATCATACAATCTTGTATACTGTTGTTTCACATTCCCTTTACACAATTCTAAAGCATACCTCTTGGCTCTGTAAACTTTTGCAATACTGACTTCAATTTGACAATTCCTTCTAATTTGTTTTTTAAAGAAACAAGCCCCTCATTTGGATTATCTCAGATATAATTTTCAATCCTCTTCCTCAAGTATTTGTAATTTGCCTATTTGTTCCCTGTTTTGTGTGCACATGAATGAGACCCTTTTATTTACTTAATCTGAAATGTGGTCATCACTGAAGATGCATGAACTTTCCACTCACAGCCATTCTTGCAAGTAGCAGTAATGATGTGTTTTTCATTTTTTATGAACCTCAGATCCCTTCCCCTCCTCACGGCCCAATCCCTTAGGACATCCCTATATTTCTGCCTTGTAGGGAATTTCATTCCAACAGATAGCTCCACATCACCCCCAACCATATTTTCATCCCATTCGTCATACCTATTCCCATCATCATCTGACCCTCTCAATGAATGTAATTCATCTTGTTTGCCCCATCACTATACCACTCCTCACCCCCTATATTTCTCCGCTCCTCCCTTCTTTGTTGATCAGCTGCCTCTTTTTTTTTCTTTTTATCCTTCAAGTATGCTCTAAGTGTTTTAAACACTTCTATAGCATGATTAGGACCGCTGCTCTAAAAAATGTCATCATCTAAAGGGCCCTCAAAATCTTCTAACATCCATGAAGGGCATTCTGATGCAGAAGAGTTAGCATCAGAATCTGAAGATGCCTCACCCACTTCACCCTCCATATAATCAGCATCTGAGGAACTCTCACTACCCTCAATGATGTTTTGGGGTACTTCAGACATTTGAGGAAGATCAGGAATGTTTTGAGGCACTTCAGACATTTGAGGAAGATCAGGGATGTTTTGGGGTACTTCAAACATTTCTGAAATTCAGGGATGTTGGGGAAATTCAGACATTTGAGGAAGATTAGGGCTGTTATGGGGTACTTCGGACATTTCTGGAAAATCAGGAATTTGGGACTCAGGTGATGCCGTGTCATTTTGAGGGATTTCAACAGAAGGAAGTGAAGGAATATGTTTTTCAATTGGCAAGATATTTCCCTGAGTATCTAAAGCAAGCAAAGGGCCTTGTTTTTCTTCAAAATATATAGGGACTACACTCAACCCCTTAAATATCCTACACAAATCCCTTATACCATCATCCCCATGTAACATTGTAATCCCATTATCTAGGGTGTGTCCAGGAAGACAATAGTATATTTGGACATTTAACCCTTTTTCCCTAGTTTTAGCATACATGTCTAATAAATCCCCATAATACAATCTTTCTAAATGAACATCACTGAACAACATCCTTATACCCCCTACATACCTAACTTTAGGTACCCATTCTAACACCCCCCCTGTCCATACATCAAAATCAGCATACACACCAAGCACCATTATCTGCATAATACCATAATTTAACATCATTTAACTGATCATTAATTACAAATTGCACTAATTATCAGTAAATACCAACTAAACTAACATCATAAACCAATATCACGTAAAATACTATTAATCTATATACTAATCAATACTAATTAGACTAATATCACATGTTTAGTCAGAGCATATAACATATTTTATCAGAACAACCAAAAACATTACTAACACAAGTGGGGACCATTACAATTTTTAACATAAAAACACATTGTACCTACCATTTTCAATGCAAAATAAAGGACTCAATGTTGTGGGGACCAGATACAACTTTCAGCAAATCGAAGCAAGAAAGAATCCAAAAATAAAAACCACTTTCAAACAGAAGTGGGGAAATGAAATGTTGAAAAACACTTAAAACAGAGACTATGTTTCAAAAAATCGTACCTTTAACACTGCAGCAACCCCAAATAGTCAGCAATCCCATATACTCCAAATCCTTTCTTCAGTCTCGTAAAAATAAAAAAAAAAGCACATGTAAATACTGGATCTATAAGAGTATGCAAAAAATTAGAATTTAATCGATGGAATTTTTCAATACTCACCTTTCGTATTCGACAAAACACTCAAAATACTCTGATATAGATGTTAGAACGTTGAAACCTAACACTAAGTCGCACAAGAAAACAAGTCTTGAGGTTGTATTTGTTGAGATTTGGGAGGTTTTCGCACCAGTAGAAAAACCCTAGTTTCAGACCTTTCTCTCTCTATTTTCTCTCACTTCGAAGGTGAAAATCAAAATTTTCATCTCCAGCTTCATAATGTACAGAGGGTAAAATTCGCATCTTAACCAAAAATTAACGGCGTGAAAAGGATACTAACGGTGTTAGGCATTAGTGGCAAGTGAGCTGAATTTAAAATAACAAGTGAGTTGAATTTAAAATAACACAGGGTTTTTTTTGCATATTTCGTTAACACAAGGGGGTTTTTTGCAGATAAAGTAAAACACAGGGGGTTTTATGTAATTATCCCTCCTCGAGCTTCTCCACCAGGATAGCATCTTGACCCATGACTCTGTACAAAAGATCATTCAGCTAGCTTGGTGTCAAAGAATACTTTTGTGGCGACGTATCTAATATGTCTGTCCGGAACCACATAAACCTCGTTCATGCGGAGCATTATGGCGGAGACGTTGTCCAGTCTATCATATTGCTTCTGGATGTTGTTACCAATATGATACTGCGTACATTCCGATTTGTCCTCATGCCATTTCTCGAACGTCAAACGTTCCTCTGGCGCGAACTCCTCCGGCAAGTAACTCAGCGGCGCCTCATCCAAGACACAGCCTTGGTTTTTGAAACCGAGGACAATCCTCATGTTTCTTAGCCAGTCAGAATAGTTCGTGCCCATTGAATTTATTGGTCTCTAGTACCATAGTTAAGCAATTCTTAGACATATGCACATTTATTGAAATGTCAAGCAAAAATTAGCAAATGATGGCAATATTATAGTTCAAGTTGAAAACATGGTATTTTAGTCTTTAACCCTCCCACTATTTCTGCGAAAGCCCACCACTCTCAAGTGGAGTTTTGGGAAATCATTTTCTAGTGGGGTCGGGATCTATAAGTGTGATCTCCATGCCCCACTTTTACGATTCACATGAAGAAAATATCATGGGAGATATCTAATATCATTCTCATCCAATGAGATTCCCAAGATGTTCTGCCTGACCTCTTTGCATGATTCCGAGGACTCCAAGTAAACCATGTTACTCAGGGTTGGGCCCGTCCCATCAACCAAATCATGCCTCAACTGTCACCCCTATTGACTCGTTAAAGAACAATCGTATAGCTTTCCCCTAGTCCAAGTGTGCCACGACTCGTGAGACCACTCTTTGAGTAGTGGTAGCTTCCTCACCACATTTCTATGGATGGAAGGCTTGGACGGATCAAAACCATTATGATCCAAGTCCATTATGGGCCTCCAACTCCGTTGGCCTGTTATTATTACAAAATAAAACCTTATCAATAACCTAACTACTCTCATTAAGTAGGAATAGTAATACATGGAAAAGAAGAAATAAGCAAGCCTTAACATCATGAGACAAAAAATCGGGAGATGATAGTCCCAAATAACAAGAGGCATGCAGTCCCCACCCGACAAAACTGTAAATGCGATACATTTATACACAAGGTCTCGGGCTCTTGCGATCATCCCATGTTGATCCCATCAACACACAATGCACAATTATACCATTAATAATGCCAACATAAATATTAAACATATCCAAGGGATGTCGAACATCAAAAGTCATAAACATATAGACAACGTACAAGCTTCAAATCTTAAATTTAATAGACATCACACACAATCCATCCAATGCATGTTGAAAACCCCAAATTAATTAAGCAATATTGATCATAGGAAAAATTCAATAATTCCAAAATCAAATATGCAAAGTTAATTCTTTTTTAGAAAATATGCAGAAATTACCGGTAAATCAAATCTTAAAAAAAACGTCGAAAATTGGCGCAGAACGGCCCAGCCGTCGTGCCCTCTCCCGGGCTGCATGCACAGGCAGCCGGCCTGCGCACTGAGCCTGTATGCACGCATGCCTCCCGCTGGCCCGGCCCGCTAGTCCTCTACGCGTGCGCTTGTGAGCTATGCCTGTGCGCATAGCGTGCGTCCGCGCACGTGTGGGCTTCTCGCCATCACACAAAGCGATGTGCGCAATCGCCCCTCCCAGCATGCACGCTGGCACGCACATTGGCCAGGCTGCGCGCAGGCATCTACCTGCGTGCACCCGATCAGTGGCCTAGCAGTAGGGGCAAGAGCCAACCGCTGCCACTGATGTTTCATTTTTATTCATATCGTGGTTTTTCGTTTCTTATTTTAGCACATATATGTATAAAATAACTAAAAATAAATATGCAATTTTTAGAGAACCAATTCATAAAAATCACATACATGATGTCTATTAAATTTAAATACTTAAACAAGTTCACCAATCCATATGTTTATACATACAAACATGCTCATAAAGCGGTAAACGCAAATAGAACATGTTGAGCACATAGATCTATGGCTCCTTACCTCGAACCGGGCTCTGATACTACTTGAAGGACAAGCGGATCTGCCCGGGAGCGCGAGCGAAAGAGAGTAATGCGTTATTTAAAAATATTATAAAAAAAAAGATCCCAAGGGGACCCTTGGGTGCTCTACCGAGTGTTTGATGTAGAATAAGAGAGTAAATAACAACATATCATATAGAGCACATAAGTACTAAACAAAAGAAAAAACAAGAACATAAAACTTAATGTTACCTTTGTAGTTTTATAGTGCATGGCTATGAGCGTTGTTCCACAGCCGAAAACATTCACCAAAGTTCAAAACTACGAACTCTCTAACGTAGTCCACACCACACCGGGAGAGATCTCGTTTTTCATGTCAAAGAAAAATGGATCTGGGGGATGAGATCGAAGAAGGGCTCACACTATCAAATTAGTGTTCCTTCTTGATCTTGCGTTGTTCTTCAATTGATCCTAGATCAATAAAGCAACAAAGAGGATTTAGAGAGTAGAGAGAGAGGGGCCGAAAATGCTTGAGAGAGAGTATAGACAGTGTTCTTTTTTTTTTTTTCTTGAAAAAGATGAATAATGAATCTCTTATTTTTGATGATAGTATATACACATATACTTTATTAATATTATTATTGGAATGTGTCTAGTTTCATCCAAGGATGTCTAGATACATTCCGATCAATCGCTATTAATCTTCAATCAAGCCTACCATTTCATAAGATATGATTTAATGATACCAAGTGAAAGAGGCTTGATTGGAATTGATTTGTCTCTTTCCAAAAGAGGAAAGTCAACTAGTCATCAAAGGCCTTCATGGCCGATTTTAGTGCTTCCAAAAGAAGCAAAATTTTGCCATCCCATTTTAGAAGAAGCCCAATTTCTTGGAATTAACATCTCTCTTGGGCAAAGATTTAATGGACCGGATTTTATTGTAATCCAATTACAATAAGCCCAAGAATTAAATCCTATTTAATTCATGGTCCAATTAAATAATTCTCATTAATTTTTTAATCCAATTAAAAGATCCAAGCTTCAATTCTCTACTTAATCGAAAAATCCCATTTACCGATAAAACGAGGGCCTGATGCAATATCGGTCCGTCCATCCAATGGACAATCCCTTAAGTAATCCAATTACTTATCATCCTCTGAAATTGACCCCAAGTCAATTCCTTCACCTCCTCAGTGATCTGTGTGTGACCCTTTAGGTTCACCCTCAGCTAGACTTGGGCTCGTGTCCAATAGGAGCCATCACCATGGGTGGTCGTCTTGCAACGGTCCATGACACTAGAAACTAGGTGAATGTTGGTGTGAACATTTAGGCTCCGATTCCATACGTGTACGGTCCTTTCGTCTACCGTCTCCCAGTCTTAGTCTAGAGTATGGAATTGGGCGTCGGTTCACATCTTTGACTAGGCGTCTATGCTTAATACTCGAGACTACACATGCCTCATTGCATCGACGCAGGAAACTATTTTCTGCTCGATCAACCACTGTGGCCATAGGTTTAAAGCACATGAACGTGTCTTCAAGTGCATAGGAGATACCTTTATCATATACAGACAGGGGACAGATCCTCTTTTTGAAAACCACCGTCCTCGCTACACATTCTGACTGCACTGGACAAGGCTTATAATGAACATGTCTGCGACATGATCAGCTCTCGCCAAATCCAAGATACAGCCATCGTGTGCACGTGACTGTCGTGGTTCCTCAAGTCTGAGGACTACTCCCATACTCTCGGAACCGGGAAAATTCAATCATACCGACCAAGCCTCCAAGGCTTCCATATGATGATCCCTGCGATTCAGCTCAGTCGGCTCGACCCCTGTCGACCAACCCACCAAGATCGTATAGGCGTCCCATGCCTATCGTCAATGAAACATGGCACTCATACAATGAATACGAATCTTGATGCAAGTCTTTATAGGACTCTCGATGTCCTTTCTCAAAATTCTCGATTGAGAACGTTTTAGGCTCAACCTTTTATCATTTGGTTTCATAACCATTATCCAATACGTGGCCCAACTGCATGAGCTGTTAACGTGGTCTGTGGGCTTTATTGTGATATATGTGAAAAAACATTTTTAACATATGGAAATGAGCACAACAAAGACAAAACCAATGGTAATGAATATTCATTTTATTTATTACATATTATTATATTACATCAAGTTGCCAAATAGATTACAAAATGCCAAATCAATTGGCTTTCTGGTCACCTATTCTAACACTTTGGCCCTAGAATGTCAGTGCTATCTACCACCATTTGGGTGAGAAGATATTTATGCAATAGATCGGCCAAAATATGGTAGTTTATGTTGATGACATGATCGTCAAGAGTAGGACAGCTGAGAACCACGTCATCAACTTGGACGAGACTTCACAGTCCTAAGACACTACCGACTCAAACTTAACACCACCAAGTGTGCTTTTAAGGTAAAAAGCGGACGGTTTCTAGGGTTCATGGTAATGGAGTGAGTCATTAAGGTCGGCTCTCAAACTAAAGCAATTTAAGACATGAAGGCTACTTCTAATATCAAGGAAATACAAGGCCTTAGAGGAAGGATAACCCTGAGCCAATTCATCTCCAGATCGACTGAGAAAAGTGTGCCTTTGTTCAAGGTGTTGAGAAAAGGTAATCAGTTTGAATAGAGTGAATTCATCTCCATCAATCCAAGATCCAAAATTAATTTGCAAAATTAACGCATTGAATCCTAGTTGATACGGCATCCCATAAAACGTAAATAAAGCCACGTAAAACATGATTTCACACGTATAACACATAAAATCCTAGGCAAATACACCGAACTAGGCTCTGATACCACTGAGAGCGTGCGTGGATTGTCCTAGAAGGGAGCGCAAATGCGGAAGCGCGGTAATGGAAAACATGAAAAATAAAGCATACTTAAATGGAAAGTAAATACACGTTCAAGGGATGTTCCCTTTAACCTCCCCGGCGTTTGGTGTATCTCATGATCAAAGTAAAATATGAAATACCATGATGGCCTTAGGGTTGTAACAAAGGGAGCGTGAAACCTACCCGTTGTCGTTTTCTTCAAACTGCTACGTGCATTGTTCCATGTTTTGCCACCAAGATTCCAAAATAGGAACCTCTAATTTTCCACCCAATCCACCGGATCTTGACCCCCGTGCTAGCAAAACATCAAGAGGAATTTATATAGGAGGACAAAACGACCTAGCGTTATGAATTAACGTGATCGATTTGCCTATAGCTCCCTTGTATCAAAACAAGGAACTAAGAACAATTTCTTGGAGCGGAGACGAGAAAGGGGCGGCCGAGAGAGAGAGGGAGAGAGGTGGCCGAGTGTGTGTGCGTGTGTGTGTTCTAGGGATTCAACGCCTTTAAGTGTGTGTTTCTATGAGTATTTATAGAAGGGGACTTCTCCTAGTCCTCTCGAACTCTCATAGAGAACTTTAGATTGACTAGGATTTTGACCTAGTCAAATCCTAGTCAACTTAGGAGAGAGACCAAGTCAAACTTGATCTTGGTCGTTGATCTCTCCATTCAATCCCATCCATCCATCTCTTACATGGAATATTTAAAATCTAATTTAAAGTAATCCCTAAGGCTTTGAATAATTAAATAAATATTTTAAGCCTATCTCCTCAAATTAATAAATCCAATTTATTAGTCAATTCTCTTTAATCCAATTAAAGAATTAACAATCCAAGAAAAAGTGAACCAATTTAATCTAATTAAATTTTTCTACCTCCCAGAATTAATTCTAAATTAATTCATCCGCTACCGATGGATTGTGTGTGACTTGTTAGGTTCACCCTCAGCTAGACTTGGCTGAATTTCCAATCATCCTATACTAGAAATCGTCCGTCACCATGGGTAGCCGTCTACCAACGGTCCATGGCACTAGAGACTAGGTGAATATTTATGGCGTGAACATTTAGACTCTTTAGTACGTTTGTCCTTTCGTCTTCCATCTCACGGCTATAGTCTCTAAGTTTTTGGACAATCACTATCGGTACCCAAACCAAACGTCACAGGGATCTTATCCCACTGTTCAGTTATTGTGGCTATAGATTTACTGGAGGACGAGTCTCAGAGTGTAAGTGAGACATCATTGTCAATCCTTTTGGCAGGAGACGGATTCTATAATAGGACCTACTGTTCATACTACATACCTTGACTGCTAGGTAGGGCTTATGACAACCCAGTCTGTTGACTTTGTAGCCTCTTGCCAAATCTAAGATACAGCTAGGGTATGTATGTGACCACAATAGTCCCTCAAGTCCGAGGACTAAACTCGTACTATCGGAACCAGGAAGTCGAGTCATACCGACCAGCCCACTCAAGGTTTTCATATGATGATTCCCTCGAGTCACCTCAGTCAGCCGACACGAAGCTAGCTAACCCACTAACATTGCATGGACGATCTCCGTCACTTGTTGATGAAACGCGACTGCAATTGCTTAGTGCAAGTCTCAAATGGACTCTCGACATCCTATCTCGAGGTCCTTCGACTTGGAGTATATCAAACCGATCCACAGAAACTGATTTCATGACCTGCCATCCTATGCGCAATCCAGTTTCTTGGGATACGATTTTGGTCTACAAGTTTTATTTGAGCATTGAACAGTTTGTAATATAAGGCAGTTAAGTGAATACAAACAAAGAACAAACGCCAAATATGAATATTACTTTTATTCATGAACTTTATTTAAACACCAAATTGTCAGAAATATGTTACATAAGCCTAACAAGATTGGCTTGACGGTCACTTATTCTCACACCCCCGGGCCGCCTCCACCCTCGCCACCACCGCTCCCCAAACTGGCCGCCTGGCCTCTTCCCCACCTCCACCACCAGACCATCGCCCCCTACCCCCACCCCGCCACCGCCTCCTGCAGAGGAGCGACAACGCCTCTCCTGGAAAAGAGGTGACGGCCACAATCTAGGCAACGCGACATCGCCCAAGGCATAACTCTGACCAGGAACAGAAGGCGATGGCTGCGCCGTCGCCATCGCCCTCCAATCTGGGCGACACGACATCGCCCAGCTCAGATTTGGGCAACGTCGCGTCACCCATACCAGCATTGGAGGGTGATGGTACTTCTCTATCGGGGTGACGGGATGCTGTCACCGTCAGCCTAATTAAAAAAATTAAATTTAAATTTTTTTATGAACTTAATTTAAAATAAGTAAAAAAATAAGGATAAAAAATAAAGTTTTAAAAAGTTTTAAGGAAAAAAAAAACAAAAATTTAAGAATTTTATTTAAAAAGTTAACAAACTCGATTTAATTTTTTTTTAAATTTAAAAAAAAGTTAAAAAATTATTAATTTTGTTTTAAATACATATAGTGAAACTTTATTAAGTATTCTTTACAGTAAATAATAGAATTTATTAAAATATATTCAAATTAATTATAATTTAAATAAAATATATTTCATATATAAATAAATATATAGGAGAGATTCCAATTGTTATTGGTGACGTGTTGCACATAGGAGAGATTCCAGCCGAATTAGAAGTTTTTGGACTTAGATTGTCACTTTTTAAAAACTACAGTGCTAAATCACTATTTTGAAATGGACCTGAACCAAAAAGGCCACCGCTCTTAAGAAACTAGACCAAAATTGTCTTTTTTTTCCAATTTTTTTCTATGGTGAAATAGGTATTCTAAGTCAATCTTGAATAGACGCTAAAGCGTATATGAATTATGTGAAACCTCCAACAGGAACCACTGAATTAATTAAGTTCCATATATGCATGCAAGTTTTAATTCTAGTTTAAATAAATCCATAATAACCGACGGTGAAAAAAATACTTGTGAAGAAAGAGTTAATATCAGCTAATCCCAGTCCGCATCTGTCTGGAGGACTAATTCTGTATCAGTCATTATGGAAGCAATTAGAAATTAACACATAACGTCATATTACAAGAGCACAAAACATAAATAAATTTCTATGAGTAAATACGGCGTAAATGTATTTTTGGTCCCGTAACTTAGGTCATTTGACGTTTTCGTCCTCTAACTTCTAGGGTAGTATTTTGGTCCTGTATTTTTTTAATTCTCGTGATTTTAGTCCTTTTTTCGCTGGAGTTCACCTGTCTTGCCAGAAAAATGTATGTGCCTCTCATGTGATATTTTAAAATTGGGGCTTTTGTTCCTATTGGCCTATTTCTGTCAGCATTTTTATCCTTTAACTTTCTAGAGTAGCATTTTGGTCCTACATCTTTTTAATTTTTGTGATTTCGGTCCCCTTTTTGCCGGAGTTCACCCTTCTCGCCTGTGGAGGTGAACTCCGATGAACAAAAAGACTGAAAATTGCGAAAATTAAAAAGATACAGGACCAAAATATTACCCTAGAAAATTAAAGGACGAAAACGCGAAATGAACTAAGTTACGAGACCAAAAATACATTTAATCTAGTAAAATACTATATGTGGAAAGAACATTAGGATTCTTAGTAAACATTACTACACATAAATAGTAATCCTCTTATAATTACAATATCTATTGCTAGAGCCACGACACCATAGTTGTTAAACCCTAATATTTTATGCTTACAGTACAGCCAAACTCATGAAAAACTTAGGCATCTTGTCTCTCTCTTGACTTCTATAAACAAAGACCCTTTTAGTTTATTCTCCCATTCACAAATGTGGAAATATGATAGATTTAATCACATTAGAGGAGAGATACAGAGAAATTGCAAATTAATTATTTAAAAGCACATTATTACAATCCACTTAAATCTATACACATGCGTAGTAAGAGTCAAGCGAAGTAACTTAAACCTGATCTTACCATCTTCTCTTCATTTCCTGCCATTCATTCAATTCTATAATCCCATAATTTCTTTGGCTTCAATGGCAGAAAATTCACAACAGTTAATTGTTGCTTCTTCATTTGGTGCGACGCTTCCATGCCTTAACACCTTCTCTGGCTTTGCCACCTATATTTTTCTAAACTTTAACCCGAGACGCTATGCATTTTATCTCATCAGTTCCTTCAATCAAAGCACTGCTTGGATAATTCCAGTACTCCTAACCTTCCTGCAGCTCAAGTATCAGGGAAATGATCAGCAAACCCATTTACAACTCACCCCAAAACCATGGATGTCGTTGTTTTTAGTTCCATTGTTTACTACTTAGCCTACACTTGGTAGCAGCGTTTTTTGTGGGCATTGTAGCTTGGCTGCTGTCTTGACTCACCATTGCTTGGTGTGGTCGGGTTACGCCACAGTCGCATCACTTGCGTCAGTTTTGTTACCGGATTCGGCTACGCCATATCTATATGGCTTGTTTCTTTTGCTACCAGGAAGTGACTTGGTGTGTTGGTTCTACAATAAATATTGTAGCGGAAGGAGCATTCAGCGTTTCTTGATCACTATGTGGAGAGTTGTTGCCGTTCTTCTGGGGAATCACCACTTATACTTCCACGGTGAATGGGAAACAGACTGAAATTCATTTTCATGAGTGATACATGTACTGTGTCTGGTTCTCTTTCTATGACATTTTATCTTTCATGTAATTTTCACAGTTGTGAACTCTTTATATGTGATGAGATGCTATTGAATCCCATGGGATGAGGTATCGTGGCTTTAACTTCTCATTTCACGATTTTATCATAGAAAAGACACAATGCTTTAGCACTTATGTAAGCGCACAAGTCAGGTGTATTATGCATTAATATGAATGGAAATAGTGTTGCTAGTGGCTATCGACATCCTAAATAGTAGAGCTTTCTTGTGTGGGATTTGATTTATGGGTATCGTATTGATATACTTGAACATCCAGAGATAGATCCAATTCTATTTTTAGATTTTGTACAGGTTGTCTATATTTTGAGACAATTTTTAAGACTCAAGCTAACTGTTTTCTGTCTTAAGTAAAGTATTGGAAGTTATGGTAGTTCCAATGTTATTTGTACACTTTTGAGGAAAAAAAAAAAGAGGAGGATATCCTAGAAATTATTAGATTGTCTCTCAGTATTTACTTGAATAAATCATATTACAAGTTCTTTTATAGACCTAAACACCAACAAATAATCATAGAATTTCGTATATAAATTAATTGCAAAATTGAATTCTAAACAACACACTCTGTTTCCAACAGTCTTTGATAAAATAGTCATAACTTTTTGTGTATATTCTCAATGGACGTCAAATATGTACCATTTGAAATTAGACTTATAAAGCTTTAATTCCATATATGGTTCATTCAAAATGACAACCGTTTGCATTCTGAAAGGATATTTGAAAGTTTCCTGAAAATCTGTCACTGTTGAAAATAATTCCAATTCCATAAGACAAGTTTAATTCTCTTTGAACTTCTGAACACCCCCTTTGTAAGCTTAACTTCTTTACAATTCCAATCATCTCTAAGCTGCTAGAATCTATCTTTCATAAGGGCCTTTGTAAAACTATCTACAATTTGATCAAGAGTTTTGATGTACTTTATCTCAATCTCTTTGGTAACAATGCAATCTCGAATAAAATAAAACCTTGCATCTATATGTTTGTTGCGATCATGAAACACCGGATTCCTAGAAAGAGAAATAGTTGATTTATTGTCCCCCAAAATTTTAGTTGCTCGACATCTTGCACAATAAAGTTCACCTAGCAATCTTCTTAGCCAAGTTACGTAACATGCTTCTTTAGTTGTAGCGACGTACTCCAAGTCACATGTTAATAAGTCACAATTGGTTGTTTCTTGGAACACCACGCAATTGCGTTTTCACCAAAGAGAAACACAAATTTGGTAGTGCTTTTTCGATTATTAACAACACCAGTGTATCAATATCACAATATCCTCTTAAACAAGTTCTATTAGAAAATGTGTTTAAAATGGCATAATCAAGTGTACATTTTAGATATCGAAGAAATTGGATCGGGGGTCGTAAGGGGCCCTGATCAAGGCGAGTCTCGGGTCTGTGAGAATCCTATCATAACTCTTTCCTCTCTTTCTCTCTCTCTCTCTCTCTCTCTCTCTCTCTCTCTCTCTCTCTCTCGCTCGCTCGCTCGCTCTGACGCCCTCTCTCTGACTCGTCATCGACTAATGTTTGACATTATTGCCCGCCCAAAGGCACTTGTAAATTCTTAATTCAATTGTTTTCAGTTTCAATATCTCAGCCGCAATCACCTACAATATGTTTTGTTCTGCAAAGTGTGAGCTGCAATTTGTTCTGATTTACATAGTATATACTTGCCATCAGTTGTAATTAGCTACAATATGTTAAAAGTATTTGTAATGTCTGAAGAAAGGAGTGTAGTTCCTTTTTTTAGGGGGGCGGGGGAACATTTTGTTAGAATAGGTGACCAAAAAGCCAATTCGATTGGCGGTTTTGGCAACTATCTGTCAATCTTTATTAATACAATATTATCCTGATGAATAGAGTAAGTATTCATCATTAGCATTGTGTTTGTTGTGCTTACTACTAACGTTTAACGGCGTTTCAACGTCACAACAAATGCCCACAGACCAATTGAATAACCCATGTAGTTGGGCTGCGCATTGGATGAAACCAACTTCTGAGGGTTGGTCTGAAATGTTCCAAGTCGACGACCTCGAGAATGGGCATCGAGTGTCCTATTGAGACTTGCACTAAGTATTGCATTCACTGGGTGAGTGCCGAGTTTCATCGGTGACAGACGAAGGTCGTCTATGCAATTTTAGTGGGTTAGTTAACAAGGTGATCGACTGATTGAACTGACTCGCGGGAATCGTCATATGGAAGCCTTTGAGGCTTGGTCGGTATGACTACAATTCCCAGTTCCGATAGTACGGAATTAGTCCTCGAACTTGAGGAATCATGGCAGTCACGTGCATACGAAGATTATATCTTGGATCTGGCAAGAGGTGATCATTCTGTAAGATGGTCATTATAAGCCTTGTCCAGTGCAGTTGGAGTATGTAGCGAGGACGGTGGATTCCAACATAGCATTTGCCCCCTGTCAGTATATGACGGTGATGTCTCCTATGCGCTCTAAGATGGTTTAGACTCTGAAAGTATGGCCATTGCAATTGATTGAGTAGGAAAGGATTTCCTACGTCGATCGATAGAGTAAACGTATCTCGGGTATGAAGCATAGTTGCCTAGTCAAGGATGGGAACCGACGCCCAATTCCATACTCGAGACTAAGGCCGGGCGACGATCAACAGTTTGTACGAAATGGCGCCTAAATATTCACGCCAACATTCACCTAGTCTCAAGTGTCATGGACCGTTGCTAGATAGCCACCCATGGTGGTGGGCTCCTATTGGACACGAGCCCAAGTCTAGCTGAGGGTGAACCAAAAGGGTCACACAGAAATCACCGAGGAGGTAAAGGGATTGACTTGGAGTCAATTTCAGAGGATGATAAGTAATTCGATTACTTATGGGATTTTCCATTGGATGGACGGGCCGATATTGTGTCGAGCCCTCGTTTTATTGGTAAATGAGATTTATCGATTAAGTAGAAAATCAAACTTGGATATTTTAATTGGATTGAAAGATCAACGGGAATTCTTTAATTGGACCATGAATTAGATAGGATTTAATTTTGGGGCTTATTGTAATTGAATTACAATAAAATTCGATCCATTAAATCTTGGCCCAAGAGATGTGTTAACTCCACTTTTGGAATTAGAAGAAGTTGGACTTCTTCTAAAAGGGGATGGCTGAAAATTACTTCTTTTAGAAGTACTAAAATTGGCCATGAAGACCTTTGATGATAAGTTGACTTGTCTCTTTTGAAAAGAGACAAATCAATTCCAATTAAGCCTTTTTCACTTGGTATGATTAAATCATACCTTATGAAATTGTAGGCTTGATAGATGATTAATGGGGATTTATTGGAATGTATCTAGACATCTTTGGATGAACCTAGACACATTTCTATAATCACATTAATAAAGTATATATATATATGTGTATATACTATCATCGAAGAGAAGAATTTTATTATTCATCTTTTTCCTAGGAAAAAGATGAACACTCTCCATAAACACACACTCTCTCTCTCTCTAGTCTCCAAATTCTCTTTGTTGCTTGATTGGTCTAGGATCAATTGAAGAACAAAGTAAGATCAAGAAGGAACACTAATTTGATAGTGTAATCCCTTCTTTGATTTCATCCTCTAGATCCGTTTTTCTCTAGCAAGAAAAAAAAGATCTCTCCCTGTGGTGTGGACTACATCAGAGGGTATCTATGTTGGGACCCCGTGTGGATGAACGTCGGAGGAATCAACGCGTGTAGCCGATCGAAATGCAAAATCGAGAAAGGTATTTCAATTTACATTTATGCTCTCGGTTTTTTCTTTATTTCATAGCCACGAACACTTGTTTCTTTTATATGTTATATTCTGCGTTTATACATCGATAGCCCGGGAACATTCAAGGGTATGAACGCGATTTAAATTCTTATATATTCCGCACATTTTTATCTCCACCACGCTTCCGCCACATTCCCGGTCCGATCCGCTTTCCTTCATGTGGTATCAGAACCCGGATTGGTGTATGTGGCTATGGATTACATGTTTTATGTGTGCAAGTGTGTTCAACATGTTTTGATCGACTTTAAAAGCATGTGATTATTGCTTTTAATTTTTATAATTATTTGTTGAAATTTGCATGTTTAATTATGTGATTAATCATGGATATTTGGGTGATTTTAGAAAATTGAATTTTCTGGAATCTGGGTATTTATTTTAGTTTTTTATGTGCAGAATTATAAAAAAAAGAAATAAAAATAAAAATGACAGCAGTCGCTGCCGGTCAGCAGGCTGTCTGTTGCCGCGCGCCCAGGCGTGCGCGCACGGTGCGCGGGCGCACGAGGCAGCCGCGCGCACTGGGCGCGCAGGACGCTGCCAACTGCGCGCCCGCGTGTGCTGCCGGCGACTGGGCCTTCTTTTCGCCTTTTTTTTGGAAATTTTGATTTTCTGGTATTCTGCATATTTTTCTAAAATATTTAATTTATGGTTGATTTAATTTTAGTTGAGAATGAGTTTTCCTAAAATTAAATTTTCTAAGATTATTTTGGAAATGGTTTCCAAACAAAAAAAAGATGTACATGGGTTGTACGAGGTTTCTAATATTCATTTTTAATTAAATTTTTTGTTGGAATAGGTGACCAGAAAGCCAATAGGTTTGGCAATTTGTAACCTATCCGACAACTTGATGTGAATGTAATATTATTATGTGATGAATAAGATGAATGTTCGTCACCAAGGGTACCTTCTTTGTTGCGCTCATCCTACATTTGTTAAAATGGTGTTTAACTTATATCGCAACAAAGCCCACAGACCATGGATAACAACTCGTGCAGTTGGGCCACGCATTGGATGGTGGTCATGAAACCAACTGATTAAGAGTTGGGTCTGAAACGTTCCAAGTCGAGGACCTCGAGACAGGGCATCGAGAGTCCTATTGAGACTTGCATCAAGAGTCGTGTTCATTGGATGAGTGCCGTGTTTCATCGGCGACAGGCGTGGGACGCCTACAAGATCTTGATGGGTTGGTCGACTGGGGTCGAGCCGACTGGACTGACTTGCGGGGATCATCATATGGAAGCCTTGGAGGCTTGGTCGCTATGATTGGTTTTCCCCGGTTCCGATAGTACGGGAGTAATCCTCATACTTGAGGGATCATGGCAGTCGCGTGCACAGGACGGCTGTATCTTGGATCTGGCGAGAGGTGATCATTCTGTAAGATGATCATTATAAGCCTTGTCCAGTGCAGTCAGAATGTGTACCGAGGACGGTGGATTCCAAGAAGAGGATCCGTCCCCTGTCAGTATGTGACAGAGGTATCTCCTATGCACTCGGAGACACGTTCATGCTGTTTGAAGCTATGGCCACAGTGGTTGGTCGAACAGGGAATGGTTTCCTGTGTCGACGCAATGAAGCATACGTGGTCTCGAGTATTAAGCCTAGATGCCTAGTCAAGGATGGGAACCGACGCCCAATTTCATACCCTAGACTAAGCCCGGGAGACGGTAGACGGAAGGATCGTACCCGTACGGAATCGGCGCCTAAATGTTCACGCCAATTCACCTAGTCTCTAGTGCCATGGACCGTTGCTAGACGGCCACCCATGGTAACGGGCCCTTGTGGGACACGGGCCCAAGTCTAGCTGAGGGTGAACCTAAAGGGCCACACACAAATCACCGAGGAGGTTGAGAGATCGACTTGGAGTCAATCTCGAAGGATAAAATAAGTAATTGGATTACTTAAGGGAAAGTCCATTGGATGTACGGGCCGATATTGTATCGGGCTTTCATTTAATCGGTAAATTGGATTTTCGATTAAATATGGAAAGTTGAGATGTTGAGACGTTGGATCATTTAATTGGATTAAAAGATCAACGGGAATAATTTAAGTGGACATTAAATTGGATTTAATATTGGGTTCGTTGTAATTGGATTACGATAAAATCCGGTCCGTTAAATTATACCCGAGGGGAGAAATAATTCCTAATTTGGAATAGGAAGAAGTTGGACTTCTTCCCTTAATTAAACATAGCCGACATGCTCCCTTGGAGGAAGCAAAATCAGCCATGTTGCATGCTAGGTGGTATGTTGACTTGTCTCTTTTGGAAAGAGACAAATCAACTCCAATCAAGCTCTTCCCTTTTGGTATGATTTGATCATACCATAAATTTTGGTAGGCTTGATTGAAGAATTGATGGTGATTGATTGGAATGAATCTAGACATCCTTGGATGAACCTAGACGCATTCTAAGCATAAGTGATTCATTATTCATCTTTTTCTAGGAAAAAGAGAAGACAAAAATCCTCTCCTCTCTCTCAAAATTTCGTGCTCCCTCCCTCTCTTACACTTGTGTTCTTCACTTGATTTTGAATCAAGAAGAAGAACAAAGTAAGTTTAAGAGAACACTAATTCATAGTGTTCTTCTCTTAAACCGATTCCTTCCTAAACCCGTTCTTTTCTAGCAAGAAGAACGTGTGTTTCTTCCGGTGTGGTGTGGATCACCTTTGGAGAATCCATACGTTTGGATTTCGTGAGCATTCCGGAGAAGGAACAACGCTAGTAGCCGGGAGCATACGCTAAACAATCAAAGGTAACGGTTTATTACGCTTTGATTGATTTCATTTGTATATCTATGCCCTATGTGTTTAAATATATGTTTTAATATTTACACATCCTACATCGAACGCTCGGTTGAGCACCCAAGGGTACACCCCTTGGGATTCGCGTATTTTGAATTTGATTTAAGTTTACGCAATTTCTCGCTTTTCTCGCTTCCGCTCGCGCTCCCGGGCGGATCCGCTTGTCCTTCATTTTTTACATGTATTTTTCAGCATTTAATTATATTATGGAATGACATTGGATATCATTTATTTAATACATGGTTTGTATTATTTGGAGCATGATTATATTGTATATGTAATTATATTGTATTTTGTTAATTGGATTAACAAGGGATGATCACGAAGCTCATTGACCTGTGTATGGTTTTAAATTCATTTTGGGTGGGGTCTGCGTACCTCTTGTTTTGGGACTATTATCTCCCACTTTCGCCTCAAGATGTTAAGGCTTGTCTTTTTCCTTTTATCTTCCATGTATTCCATTTTTCTTGTAATGATAGTAGTTAGGAATTTTTTTGGTGAGGTTTTACATTTTATGTATAATAAGGTAAGCCCATGGAGACAAATGAGGCCTACGTTAGACGAAGGCCCAAAGGTGAGATATCAAAGCGATACAAATAGTGTACAAGGTCCATTGGTATGACATTGGGTTAATTTATTGTAATAGTGTAGGACCACCCTAGACAGACCATAGACTCACTGCGGGCTCAGTAGGCCAAATAGGTTGGGCTCATGATCATCCAACAGGGCTATGCTAGATTTACTTGCATGCGATGCATTTATTTAAATGCTTTGTAATATTGGATATTTATGCATGCAAAATATTAATGTGATGAGGTCTCGGTCAATAATTTCGAACTCTTACTTGGTTGGACCAAGTTGAAATATTAGGCCCATGATGGACTTGGATCAAAATGGTTTTGATTTGTCCAAGCCTTTCATCCATAGCAATGTCATGAGGAAGCTACCGCCACCCAAGTGTGGTCTCACGAGTCGTGGAACATTTGGAATAGAGGAAAGATGCACCGTTGTTGTGAACAAAGAGTACGCTCACTGTTTCCCTGTCTCACGAGTCATGGGGGCGACAATTGAGGTATGATTTGATCGATGGGTCGGGCCTAACATAGAGTAGCATGATTCGCTTGGAGTCCTCGGGATCATGTGAAGAGGTAAGCCAGAATATCTTGGGAATCTCAACAATTGAGAATGGTATTAGATACCTCCCATGAGGCCTTTTCCATGTGAATCGTAAAAGTGGGGCATGGAGAATGCACTTGTGGATCCCAAGCCCATTAGGAAATGGTTTCCCAAAACCCCATTAGAGAGTGATGGGCTTTAGTAGAAATAGTGGGAGGGGTTAATGACTGAAGGACCAAGTCTTAACTTGAACATAATATTGTTATAATCTACTAAATATTTTTTTTGTTTAACTGTTGATGTCTAAGAAACCACTAACCCTTATACTTGAGACTAATAAGTCTAATGGAACATATGACACGCTTGACTGTGAAACCTTAAGATGGTCTTAGATTTCAAAGAACCAGACTTATATTCTGGATAAGGTTTTTCCTTAGACCTTGCTGGAAGGGTCATCGCCCAAAGAACGTTTGATGTTCAAGAAGAGGCTTGATGACAACTGGAAGGTCCGTAGTATCATATTGGCATCAATGAATAATGAGATCCAGAAGCAGTATGATAGGCTGGAGGATGTTGGCTCGATGATGCTTCGATTACAGCAAGTCTATGCGGTCCCAAAACGGGATGTTAGATATGCTGCAACGAAGGCATTCTTTGGAGCGAAGATGATAGAAAGATCATCGGTACAAGAGCATGGAGTGATGATGCTATCCTTGTGGAAAAGCTCAAAGACCTCCAAGTTGATCTTGAAAGCGAGATGTACATCGACGTGATCCTTTAGTCTCTTCTCCATCACTCGACCCATTTATCATCAACTACAACATGAATTGGCTTGAGAAAGACCTTCATGAGTTGATAAAAGTGTTGGTCCAGTACGGGGCAATGATTGAAAAATCTGGGCCGACAATACTAGTGAGGAGGCTTCGACCTCTGAAGCGAAAGGCAAGGGTGCTGGACGCAGGAAGAGGAAGAAGGCTCAAACAACATCAGCTGCTGGCAGCACTTTGAGTGCTCCTATTACACTGCTGGGCTGGGGTACAGGAAAGAGGAAAAGGGTTCGACAGTCAGAGGTTCCGAATGATGTTTGCATTAACTACGGAAAAGGGACATTGGAAGAGGGAGTTTCCTAAAGCCCCTATCCAATGAAGGTGACATTTGAATTTAGTATCAACATGATCACTGTTTTGTTCTTTGGTATTGGATACCTGTCGTTCATAACCTGCAAATGATTCGCAGGTGACGATAAGGAATGGAAAGTTAAGGCAGATGATCCTAAGGTCTAGAAATGGCGAAACTGTTGCTGCAAAGACTGGGGACTAGTTGGTCTTAGCAGTGATCATGTCAGGATTGTGTCTGTGAGGACTATGTAACCTAGCATGATCAAAATGTGTTCCATTTATTGTTGGAAAATTTTGGAACAATAATTTGAGCAATAAAATTACTTTTATTTGACAAAGAATGGCGATTCTTATCTGCTATGTTCGGTACATAAACACTTGACACTGTCCCATAATTGGATTATGAGTACTCAAAACAAATGACTAAAAATGGATACAATCAAGATGAACTTATGGATTTGGCATCCATGGCTAGATCAGTTTCCTTTAGTTAAGGATGAGGAAGTTGGAAGATCCAAAGAGTCTAGTAATAGATTATTTGGATCTGCTAGCTTGCAAATCTTCTCTGAGAAGGAAAAGAGTAAAGAGCCATTTTGTTAGACAAAGTGGGCTTACCGATAGTCTATTAGATTGGATCCAAAATGACTTCTACGGATTACTGAATACACAGGACCAGAAGAGGGTTCACAAGTCTAAGAACCTTTGGTAGGTTCGGGGAATTAGACTTGGAGTGGTGAACCAAACTGGTCACATTTTGATTAGATCGAGAAGGTGTGTATTTAGTGGAGTGCCAATAGCCTATTGGATTGAATCCAAAAAGGATATCTGTAAGGTTGCTGAATACACAAGACTGAGAGGATTCACAATTCTAAGAACCTATGGTAGGTTCGGGATATTAGACATGGAGTGGTGAATCAATTTGGTCACCTTTCGATTAGATCGAGAGGACGTGTATTCAGTGGGAGTTCTCGAATATCTGAATGAGAATGGAATTCTCAATCACTGAAATTCTTTTTGAAGTGACCATGGTTGAATGGTCTCTGATAAGGGAGAAAACGAACCCTATTGGACTTGGTTCGCTCGGTATTTCACTGAAGTTACCTTAGCCTATCTAGACATGGACTTGAAAGTTGCTAGGTTGAGAAACATACACTTTCTTAAAGTCATGATCTAGTTACCATATTGGATATGGTTTGGAAAGCCTGTATCGTACAAAGTTTTTGAGTATGTGGGATGGTCCTGCATACGTCAAGGGACTAGTAGGAAGACAGACTAGACTCGTCGTCTGGTTTGTGCAGGTCTAGTGCAAAATAATGCAAACATCAGGTTATTTCCAACTGACTATATTCCAGTCCTCCTAGGGATGACCAGAATACCTTAGATACCTGATGGGTACAGGTTTCTGGTTCCGATCGGTTTGGAGCATGATCCAAAGGACATATGGAGAAGCGATGTTGGACATCGGGATTGGATCAATGGCTTGGAGCCGCTAGATCTGTCTTGAAATTCAAACTGGGTTTGAGATTTCATGTAATTGGAATATTCGTTTTGACGAAACCATACAATGTATGACTCTGTCAATAACGAGCATTATGATCAATGGGAGTGTGGTTGTGTTCCGAGTGTTGAGTGTGTAACATCTTATTCATTTGCAATGAAATTAAGATGTTAGGAAACACTATAAACATAAGTATTGTTCACGCAATTCTCCATGAAAGGAATTGAATTCCTATTCATGGGCCAAGCTATCCAAAACTTAGTCATGATTGACTAATGAGGAAGCTCAGATGTTTTACATCCCCTACGTCTTTGCCGTACGCAACATGGGGATGTTGTTCAGTGCACAATGGCCTGATGTTGTTTATGATCGTACATAACAACGGATATCGGGTGTGTGTCGAAGAGGCAATAGACAGCAGTTGAGAGCAGCCTTTAAGACCTGAATAAGGATTAGAGAAGTGTCCTCGATGAATGGTTTATGGAAAGTTTATTCTAGAAGGCTATAGCAATACTAGTTTCTAGATTCATGTGAATCATATTTAGTCTCAATACCTTATATGTTCGGACTTAATGGTGAATATGGTAGCTTGGAAACATTCCAAGCATGACAGCATGATGTTTCACCCTGAAATTAGGAATATGACGACTTTGGAAGTCGTTCCTGGAAAGTGGTTCGGATGAAAATAACACCCATTGGATGGATGTAGTGCCTAGCACGGCCGAGCCAGTAGTTGCCTTGGAGGTTGACAACTAGGCTGTGGCTAAGGCCTTTTGGGCCCGAGATCTCATCATAAGATCCATGAAAAATTCTTAGACAGCCACCATCTGCAGGTAGCGACGGTAAGAAGAGGCGAGATATAGTTGGACCGTATTACCTCGACAGAAAAATAAAGTAGACCTGTGAGACTGAGCCGATATCGCAGATTACTCATCTCAGAAGGTTCTGAGAGACTTGGGTAATTGGCTTTGAGGTCAAGTTGGAGATTGTTAGAATAGGTGACCAGAAAGCCAATTGGATTGGCGGTTTTGGGAACTATTCGTCAATCTTTATTAATATAATATTATCCTGATGAATAGAGTAAGTATTCATCATTAGCATTGTGTTTGTTGTGCTTACTAATAACATTGAAAGGCGTTTCAATGTCACAACAAATGCCCACAGACCAATTGAATAACCCATGTAGTTGGGGTGCGCATTAGATGACGGCTATGAAACCAACTTCTGAGTGTTGGTCTGAGACGTTCCAAGTCGACGACCTCGAGATTGGGCATCGAGTGTCCTATTGAGACTTGCACTAAGTATTGCATTCACTGGGTGAGTGCCGAGTTTTATCGTTGATAGACCAAGGTCATTTATGCAATTTTAGTGGGTTAGTTAATAAGGTGGTCGACTAACTAAACTGACTCGCGGGAATTGTCATATGGAAGCTTTGGAGGCTTGGTCGGTATTACTACAATTCCCGGTTCCGATAGTACGAGATTAGTCCTCGGACTTCAGGAATCATGGCAGTCACGTGCATATGAAGACTATATTTTTGATCTGGAAAGAGTTGATCATTCTGTAAGATGGTCTTTATAAGCCTTGTCCAATGCAGTTGGAGTACGTAGCGAGGACGGTGGATTCCAAGATAGGATTTGTCCCCTGTCAGTATATGATGGTGATGTCTCCTATGCACTCTAAGATGGTTTATGTTGGAATAGGTGACCAGAAAGCCAATAGGTTTGGCAATTTGTAACCTATTCGACAACTTGATGTATATGTAATATTATTACGTGATGAATAAGATGAGTGTTCGTCATCAATGGTACCTTCTTTGTTGCGCTCATCTTACATTTGTTAAAAATGGTGTTTAACTTATATCGCAACAAAGCCAACATACCACGGATAACAACTCGTACAGTTGGGCCACGCATTGGATAGTGGTCATGAAACCAACTGATTAAGAGTTGGGTCTGAAACGTTCCAAGTCGAGGACCTCGAGACATGGCATCGAGAGTCCTATGAGACTTGCGTCAAGAGTCGTGTTCATTGGATGAGTGACGTGTTTCATCGGCGACAGGCGTGGGACGCCTACACGATCTTGATGGGTTGGTCGACTGGGGTTGAGCCGACTGGACTGACTCACGGGGATCATCATATGGAAGCCTTGGAGGCTTGGTCGCTATGATTGGTTTTCTCCGGTTCCGATAGTAAGGGAGTAATCCTTAGACTTGAGGAATCATGGCAGTCGCGTGCACAGGACGGCTGTATCTTGGATCTGGCGAGAGGCAATCATTCTGTAAGATGATTATCATAAGCCTTGTCCAGTGCAGTCGGAATGTGTAGCGAGGACGGTGGATTCCAAGAAGAGGATCCGTCCCTTGTCAGTATGTGACAGAGATATCTCCTATGCACTCGGAGACACGTTCATGCTGTTTAAAGCTGTGGCCACAGTGGTTGGTCGAACAGGGAATGGTTTCCTGTGTCGACGCAATGAAGCATACGTGATCTCGAGTATTAAGCATAGATGTCTAGTCAAGGATGGGAACTGACGCCCAATTCTATACCCTAGACTAAGGCCGGGAGACGGTAGACGAAAGGATCGTACCCGTACGGAATCGGCGCCTAAATGTTCATGCCAATTCACCTAGTCTCTAGTGCCATGGACCGTTGCTAGATGGCCACCCATGGTAACGGGCCCTTGTAGGGCACGGGCCCAAGTCTAGCTGAGGGTGAACCTCAAGGGTCACACACAAATCACCGAGGAGGTTGAGAGATCGACTTGGAGTCAATCTCGAAGGATGAAGAAGTAATTGGATTACTTAAGGGAAAGCCCATTGGATGGACGGGCCGATATTGTATCGGGCTTTCGTTTAATCGGTAAATTGGATTTTCGATTAAATATGGAAAGTTGAGACGTTGAGACGTTGGATATTTTAATTCGATTAAAAGATCAACGGGAATAATTTAAATGGACATTAAATTGGATTTAATGTTGGGTTCGTCGTAATTGGATTACGATAAAACCCGGTCCGTTAAATTATACCCGAGAGGAGAAATAACTCCTATTTTGGAATAGGAAGAAGTTGGACTTCTTCCCTTAATTAAACATGGCCGACATGCTCCTTGGAGGAAGCAAAATCAACCATGTTTCATGCTAGGTGGTATGTTGACTTATCTCTTTTGGAAAGAGACAAATCAACTCCAATCAAGCTTTCCCTTTTGGTATGGTTTGATCATACCATAAATTTTGGTAGGCTTGATTGAAGAATTGATGGTGATTGATTGGAATTAATCTAGACATCCTTGGATGAACCTAGACACATTCCAATAATCACATTAATTATGTATATATATTAGAATATACAACACCAAGCATAAGTGATTCGTTGTTCATCTTTTTCTAGGAAAAAGAGAAGACAAAAATCCCTCTCCTCTCTCTTAACTCTCGGCCTCTCTCCCTCTCTTACACTTGTGTTTTTCACTTGATTTTGAATCAAGAAGAAGAACAAAGTGAGTTTAAGAGAGCACTAATTCATAGTGTTCTTCTCTTAAACCGATTCCTTCTTAAACCCGTTCTTTTCTAGCAAGAAGAATGTGTGTTTCTTTCCGCTGTGGTGTGGATCACCTTTGGAGAATCCATACGTTTGGATTTCGTGAGCATTCCGAGAAGGAACAACACAAGTAGCCGGGAGCACATGCTAAACAATCAAATGTAACGGTTTATTACGCTTTGATTGATTATATATATTTATCTATGCCCTATGTGTTTAATATTCATTTCAATATTTACACATCCTACATCGAACGCCCGGTTGAGCAGCCAAGGGCACAACCCTTGGGATTCGTAGTTTATTTAAATTAGATTTAAATTTACGCTATTTCCTCGCTTCCTCGGTTCCGCTCTCGGTCCCAGGCGGATCCGCTTGTCCTTCAAGTGGTATCAGAGCTCGGTTTGATGTAAGGGGCATAGATCTTTGTGTTTGGCATGATCTACTTACTTTTAATGGCTTTATTGGCATGTTAGATTGTATAAATATATGAGTAATATGATAATTCAATTGTTTAGATTTAATGGACTTTTTGGCATGCTTTATTTTGTTAGATTGGATCTACAATTGCATGCTTATTTTCAGAATAATATTACTGTTATTGTGCTGAAACAGTTTTAAAAAAAAATAAATAAATAATTTCGATCAGACCGGCAGTGGCCGCGTGCAGGCGGGTGCCTGCGCGTGGACGCTGCGCACAGGCGCGCGCGCGCGCTGTGCGCAGCCGGCCACTGCTGGCCGAGGCCAGCGCATGTGGCACAGAGCGCGCGCGCGCTGCCTTGTGCGCGCGGCCGGCCGGCCAGCACAACGGCTTGGCCATTTTGGATTTTGCATATTATTTGTATGTTTATGCTTTTGTGATGTTGGACATCACTTGGGTATTTGGAACATCCATTGGTTATTTATGCATGATTATTTGGAATAATTATGTTACGTGAGTTGATGGAATCAACATGGGATGATCACAAGAGCCCTACACCTTATGTATGGATGAATGTATGATCATTTATTTTCTGTTGGGTGGGGCCTGCGTGCCTCTTGTTTTTGGGACTATCATCTCCCGTATTTTCAGCCTCATGATGTTAAGGCTTGTTTTCTTTATTACCAATGTATTACTTTCAGTTGTAATGAGAGTAGATAGGATTGGTGAGGTTTAATTTTAACAAGCAATTGGAGTCGGAGACCCCAAGGAGGAGCATCAAGGCGTGAAACAAGAAGCACTTCAAGGCCCATTGGAATGACAATGGATTTATTATTATTGTAATAATTTAGGACCACCCTAGACACACCATAGACTCACTGCGGGCTCAGTGGGTCGCATAGGTTGGGCTTGTGATCATCCTAACAGGGGTATGCTATGTTTTATGCATGCGGCGTTTTTATTTATCGCTTTAAATAATGGATATTTATGCATGCTAAAACACCATGATGTGATGAGGTCTCGGTCACACTCAAAACTCTCATTTGGTTGGACCAAATTAAATATTAGGCCCAGAACTGACTTGGATCAAAATGGTATTTTGGTCTGTCCGAGCCTTTCATCCACAACAATGTGGTGAGGAAGCTACCACTACCCAAGTGTGGTCGCACGAGTCGTGGCACACTTGGACTAGGGGAAAGCTGCACCATTGTTGTGAACAAAAAGACTGCGCTCGCTGTTTCCCTGTCTCACGAGTCGTGGGGGGCGACAGTTTGAGGTATGATTTGGTTGATGGGTCGGGCCTAACACGAGTAACATGGTTCGCTTGGAGTCCTCGGAACCATGCGAATAGGTGAGGCAAAATATTTTGGGAATCTCATTGGATGAGAATGATATTGGATATCTCCCACGAGGTCTTCTTCATGTGAATCGTAAAAGTGGGGCATGGAGATTACGCTTGTGGATCCCAAGCCCAGTAGGAAATGATTTCCCGAAACTCCGCTTGAGAGTGACGGACTTTCGTATAAATAGTGGGAGGGTTAAAGACTAAAAGACCAAGTCTTCAACTTGAACAATAATATTACCATCATCTGTTAATTTCTGCTTTACATTTTCATTAATGTAGATATGTCTAAGAACCCATTAACCATGATTCTCGAGACTAACAAATTCAACGGAACGAACTACTCGGACTGGCTGAGAAACCTGAGGATTGTCCTCGATTTCGAGAACCAAGGCTACGTCTTGGACGAGCCGCCACCAAGCGACCTACCGGAGGGGTCCACGCCTGAAGAACGTTTGACGTTCGAGAAATGGCATGAGGACAACCGGAAAGTACGCAGTATCATACTGGCTTCGATGTCTAACGACATCCAGAAGCAGTATGAGAGGCTGGACAACATCTCCGCCATAACGCTCCGCATGAACGAGGTTTATGCGGTTCCTGATAGGCATATTAGATATGCCGCCATAAAAGCATTCTTTGGCACCAAGCTCGCTGAAGGAGCGTCTGTACAGAGTCATAGGGTCAAGATGCTCTCCCTAGTGGAAAAACTCGAGGACCTTAAAGCTGGGCTTAACAATGACACGTACATTGACGTGATCCTCCAGTCGTTTCCTCCATCCTATGACCCGTTTGTTGTAAACTACAACATGAACGGACTTGAGAAGTCTATTCATGAGTTGATCAACATGCTGGTCCAATACGAGGCAACGGCCCACAAGTCGGAGCCGGCGGTATTGATAAGAGAGGCTTCGACCTCCAAGGCAAATGGCAAGAGGGCCGGACGTTGGAAGAGGAAGAAGGGCAAAGGGAAGATGGTTGCGGCCCCTGCTCGCGCTCCGGGCGTCCCTGTTGCTCCGGTTGGACCGAGCAAAGGGAAAGAGAAGGCCCGTGTGAAAGATTATGTGATCGTCCCGGGAAAAGCGCGAATGCGGAAGCGCGGTATAATTAAAAAATAAATGCGGAATTTAAACATGCTTTTAAATTAAAACACGTTTCAAAGGGTGTGCCTTTGAAATTTCCCGGGCGTTCGGTGTATCTCATGAACGAATAACATAAAATAAATCATGGAGGCCATAGGGTTGGAAAATAAAAGAGGACGAAAAACATAAACGAGACCTACCCGTTGTCGTTTTCGTCTTCAACGGCTACACGCGTTGTTCCCCGTTTTGCACCAAGATCTCGTCTTGAGACCCTCCAAATCGTGACACACGATCCACCCACGTATCTTGCACGTCGTGCTAGCAACGAACAAGTTTATGTTTTTGGAGTGGATGAATCAATAACACATTATGGATTAATGGTATTGATTCATCAAGTTCTTAATGTTCCAAGAACAAAAAGAACAAAGAAAATAATTTTCTTTGGAGAGAGAGAGAGGCGAACGAGAGATGAGAGGGAGAGATCCGTGTGTGTGTGTAGTAGTGTGTGTGTTGGAGATTCATCATCATGTAAATTGTAGGATGCTAGGGGTTTATATAGAAGAGGAGTTTTAATCCTCTATAAACTCCTCTTTTAAGAACTCTAATTTGACTAGGATTTTGACCTAGTCAAAGTCCTAGTCAAACTAGTGTTTTGACCTAGTCAAAACGATCCTAGCCATCCATCTCTCCCATTAATCTCAACCGTTGATTTGATTTAATTTAATTTAATGGAAATATTTAAAACCTATTTAAATATTTCCAAGAGGCTAAAATAAATATAAATATTATTTAAGCCCATTAAATAAATCCTTTTGATAAATCCAATTTATCAATTTAATTCCTTCTATCAAATAGAAAGAATTATTTCTCCAAGAAAAATAAAGGTCCCGATTAAATCTAATTTAATCATTCCTTCACTCCAATATTTAATTCCAAATTAAATATTTAATTGTGTGTGGATAGTGTGTGACTCTTTAGGTTCACCATTCAGCTAGACTTGGTCGGATTCCTAGAATCCGTCCGTTACCATGGGTGGCCATCTAGCAACGGTCCATGGCACTAGAGACTAGGTGAAATATTCAGGGATGAACATTTAGGCTCTAACAGTACGCTTGTCCTTCTGTCTTCGGTCTCATCACTTAGTGTCTAGGGCACGGAAAATGCAGGTACCCATTTTGGACCTAAGTGTCGGTCTGTCCTCACTAAACGCCGCAAGGGAATCCTTCCCTTCTGTTCAGTCACTGTGGCCACAGTTTTAGGGACAAGACCTAGAGTATACATGAGACTCAACTGCCAAAACCTATTGACAGGAGACAGATCCTTTCTTGGAAACTACTGTCACTTTGCACACCAGAACTGCACTAGACATGGCTTATGACTACCAAAGAGAATTCTGGCAATCTCTCACCATATCTAAGATACAGCCCTGATGTACAGGTAAACTCAGCAATTCCTCCAGTCAAAGGACTTGACCTGTACCGTTGGAACCGGGAATACTCGTCATACCTTGCAGACCATACTCAAGGTCCTCCGTAAGACGGTTCCCGCGAGTCACCTCAGTCAGCTGCATCCTAGCAGGCTAACCCACTAACACTGCTTAGACGATCCTCGTCACCCGTCGATGAAACACGACAGCAGATGCTTAGTGCAAGTCTCAAATGGAATCCGGTACCCATTTTCGGGATTCCTTGACTTGGAGATTTCCGGACTGATTCGGGAAGACTGATTCCATGGACCTACCTCCAAGCGTAGTCCCAGTCCCCGAAATTGATTCTCAGTCCGTGGGCTTTGTTTGCATAGTGAACAGATATAGAAAAGTGAACACAAACAAAGTAATGCCAAATGAAATTCACTTCTTTATTCATTAATGATTTATCAAAAACACTTATAATTGTCTAGACATAGGTTACATATACCGCCAAAATTGGCTTACATGGTCACCTATTCTAACACCGTGGTTCTCAGCGGTCCAAGGCAAATGATGTATGCATACATTGCCAAGGGAAAACAACTCCTCTCCAACCTAGGTGTGTTTGTGGTTGAAGTAAATATGATTTTTAATTCTACTTCATGGGTATTGGATACCGGTTGTGGTGCTTACAACTGCAACGATTTGCAGGCACTGCAAAGAAGCATAAGGCTAACCAAGGATGAGATGATCCTGAGGCTAGGCGATGGCAAGGCCATTGCGGAGGCCGTAAGATCACTAGAGTTAGCCATTAGTAGTCATTTTAGGATTGTACTGAACGACTGTTTCTATGTACCTAGCATGATTAAAAATATTGTTTCCATCCCAGTCCTTGATAAGGAGGGATATGAATTTACCATCAATAAAAAACGGTTTTTTTTCATTATCAAAGATGGTATTTCTCATCTGCTTGGTACATTGGTCAACAGTCTGTACATACTTCAACAGTCTAATTGGATTATGACCGCAAAACACAAACGAAGACGTGATGATCATAATAACGCAC
Organism: Sesamum alatum; assembly: GCA_034509735.1. Taxonomy (NCBI): domain Eukaryota; kingdom Viridiplantae; phylum Streptophyta; class Magnoliopsida; order Lamiales; family Pedaliaceae; genus Sesamum; species Sesamum alatum. The sequence continues at coordinate 20,592,505 of JACGWO010000006.1, forward strand.
GGATATGGCATGCAAGGTTAGGTCATATCTCTAAAGATAGGATAAGAAGGTTGGTGGACTCAAAGAGTCTAGAAATAGACGATTTGGACAATCTACTGACCTGCGAATCCTGTCTAAAGGGAAAGATGACCAAGAAACCCTTTGTTGGACAAAGTACGCTAGCCAGTGGTCTGTTGGATTTGATCCATACAGATATCTGTGGTCCACTAAATACTCAAGCTAGAGGTGGGTACTCGTACTTCATAACCTTTAGCAAGACCACTCACGGTATGGTTATGTTTACCTGATGATGTACAAGTCTGAAGCTTTTGGAAGGTTTAAGGAATACAGACTTGAAGTAGAGAATCAAACCGGTCGAAAGATCAAAGCCCTTCGGTCGGACCGAGGTGGAGAGTATTTGAGTGGTGAGTTTACTGATTATCTAAAAGAGAATGGGATTCTCTCTCAGTGGACCCCTCCTGGAACACCACAGCTTAATGGTGTGTCTGAAAGGAGGAATCGGACCTTGTTGGATATGGTTCGATCCGTGATGAGTTTTACCAAACTCCCCCTTTCCTTCTAGGGATACGCTCTTGAGACGCCGGCCAAAGTTTTGAACTTGGCGCCATCTAAAAGAGTATCCTAGACGCCATATGAGATATGGCACGGCAAGCCTGCCTCTTACAAATACTTGAAAGTGTGGGGTTGCCCCGCATATGTCAAGAGATTAGTGGGAGATAAACTGGACTCGAGGTTTAGTTTATGCAGGTTCATCGGCTATCCAAAAAGAAACTGCGGGGTATTATTTCTATGATCCCTATGAGCAAAAGGTTTTTGTCTCGCGAAATGCAGTGTTCTTGGAAAAAGATTTTCCATCGGATAGTCAACGCGATGAGGTGCTCCTTGAGGAATCAAGTGAGGTACCCCAAGAGGCGGCAGTGACATCTGAGCAAGTAGTTCCCACTGATATTGTTCCAGTCCTCCGTAGGTCGGCCAGAGTATCCCATGCACCTGATAGGTATGGATTTCTGGGCCTGACCGGTCAGTTGGATAATGATCCAAAGACGTACGGAGAAGCAATGTGGGACATCGATTCGGACAAGTGGCTTGAGGCCATGAAATCTGAGATGGACTCGATGGGTACAAACAAGGTTTGGACCCTAGTAGATCCACCCAAAGGGGTTAAAACCGTAGGGTGTAAATGGGTCTACAAACGTAGGCTTCGAGCTGACGGGGAGGTTACAACCTTCAAAGCCAGGCTTGTGGCAAAAGGTTACACTCAGTGACCCGGGGTCGATTTCAAGGAAACCTACTCGCCCGTAGCAATGGCCCAGTCCATTCGGATACTGCTTGCCATAGCAGCATGGTATGACTATGAAATATGGCAGATGGACGTGAAAACGGCTTTCCTCAACGGTTTCGTAGAGGAAGAGATCTATATTTGATCAGCCGGAAGGTTTCACAACTGTTGGAGAAGAGCAGAAGGTTTGCCATCTCCAAAGGTCCATCTATAGCCTCAAACAAGCTTCCCGAAGCTGGAACATACGTTTTGATGAAGTCATACGGGGATATGATTTCATCAAGAACGAGTGCGATCCTTGTGTATACAAGAAGATCAGTGGGAGCTCAGTTGCATTTCTGGTGCTTTACGTGGATGACATCTTGCTCATTGGGAATGATGCTAAGATGTTGGGTACCACTAAAGCTTGGTTGTCAACGCAATTCTCCATGAAGGATATGGACGAGGCATCCTACATCCTTGGCATCAAGATCTACAGGGATAGATCTAGAAGGATGTTAGGAATGGCCCAATCCTTGTATATTGAGAAAGTCTTGAAGAGATTCAAGATGGAGAACTCAAAACGAGGATTCCTTCCTATGAGGTATGGAAGTAAGTTATCCAAGAAGCAGTCTCCTAAGACTGATGAGGAGCTTAAACGGATGTTGGACATCCCCTATGCTTCAGCCGTAGGCAGCATACAGTATGCTGTCAGTGCACTAGACCTGATGTGGCTTTCGCTTTGAGCGTAACAAGTTGATATCAGTCGTGTTCCGGGAGGCACACTGGAGTGCAGTCAAGACTATCCTGAAGTACCTGAAAAAGGACTAAGGACATGTTCTTGATCTACGACAGTGGAGAGTTGATACTGGAAGGCTATAGCGACGCTAGCTTCCAGTCGGATGACGATGATGCTAAGTCTTAGTCTGGTTATGTGTTCAAACTTAATGGTGGCGTGGTTGCTTGGAAGAGTTCCCAGCAGGCTACCACGGTGGACTCCACCATAGAGTTTTGAATACATAGCGGCTTTGGAAGCTGCTAAGGAGTGGTTTGGTTGATGAGCTACATCCAAGGGTTGGATGTAGTACCTAGCATTGCTAAGCCTGTAATTATCTTTTATGATAACAAACAGGGCGATAGCACTAGCAAAGGAACCGAGATCTCATCACAATCCAAGCATATTCTTAGACGCTACCATCTACTTGGAGAGATGGATAGCAGGAGTGACGTTCGGTTGGACCGAGTCAGCTCCGCAGAAAACATAGCAGATCCACTTGCTAATCCCATGTCGCAAGTTGCCCACACTCACCATCTGAATAACAGGTTTGAGGTCAATGGGTGATTGGCTTTAGGTCAAGTGGGAGATTGTTGGAATAGGTGACTAGAAAGCCAATAGGTTTGACAATTTGTAACCTATTCGACAACTTGATGTAGATGTAATATTATTACGTGATGAATAAGATGAGTGTTCGTCACCAATGGTACCTTCTTTGTTGCGCTCATCTTACATTTGTTAAAAATGGTGTTTAACTTATATCGCAACAAAGCCCACATACCATGGATAACAACTCGTGCAGTTGGGCCACGCATTGGATGGTGGTCATGAAACCAACTGATTAAGAGTTGGGTCTGAAATGTTCCAAGTCGAGGACCTCGAGACAGGGCATCGAGAGTCCTGTTGAGACTTGCGTCAAGAGTCGTGTTCATTGGATGAGTGCCGTGTTTCATCGGCGACAGACGTGGGACGCCTACACGATCTTGATGGGTTGGTCGACTGGGGTTGAGCCGACTGGACTGACTCACGGGGATCATCATATGGAAGCCTTGGAGGCTTGGTCGGTATGATTGATTTTCCCCGGTTCCGATAGTAGTAATCCTCATACTTCAGGAATCATGGCAGTTGCGTGCACAGGACGGTTGTATCTTGGATCTGGCGAGAGGTAATCATTCTGTAAGATGATTATCATAAGCCTTGTCCAGTGCAGTCGGAATGTGTAGCGAGGACGGTGGATTCCAGTGCAGTTGCGTGTTCACTGGGATGAGTGTCGTGTTTCATCGGCGACAGGCGTGGGATGCCTACACGATCTTGATGGGTTGGTCGACTGGGGTTGAGCCGACTGGACTGACTCGCGGGGATCATCATATGGAAGCCTTGGAGGCTTGGTCGGTATGATTGGTTTTTCCCCGGTTCCAATAGTAGTAATCCTCAGACTTGAGGAATCATGGCAGTTGCGTGCACAGGACGGTTGTATCTTGGATCTGGCGAGAGGTAATCATTCTGTAAGATGATTATCATAAGCCTTGTCCAGTGCAGTCGGAATGTGTAGCGAGGATGGTGGATTCCAAGAAGAGGATCCGTCCCCTGTCAGTATGTGACAGAGGTATCTCCTATGCACTCGGAGACACGTTCACGCTGTTTAAAGCTGTGGCCACAGTGGTTGGTCGAACAGGGAATGGTTTCCTGTGTCGACGCAATGAAGCATACGTGGTCTCGAGTATTAAGGATAGATGTCTAGTAAAGGATGGGAACCGACGCCCAATTCCATACCCTAGACTAAGGCTGGGAGACGGTAGACGGAAGGATCGTACCCGTATGGAATCGGCGCCTAAATGTTCACGCCAATTCACCTAGTCTCTAGTGCCATTAGTAGTCATGTTAGGATTGTACTGAACAACTGTGTCTATGTACCTAGCATGATTAAAAATATTGTTTCTATCCCGGTCCTTGACAAGGAGGGACTTTCATTTACCATCAATAAAAACGACTTTTTCATTATTAAAGATGGTATTTCTCATCTGCTTGGTACATTGGTAAACAGTCTGTACATACTTCAACAGTCTAATTGGATTATAACTGCAGAACACAAATGAAAACGTGATGATCACAATAACGCACAAATATGGCATGCGAGGTTAAGTCGTATTTCTAAAGATAGGATAAGAAGGTTGGTGGACTCAAAGAGTCTAGAAGTAGACGATTTGGACAACCTACCAACCTGCGAATATTGTTTGAAGGGAAAGATGACCAAGAAACCCTTTGTTGGACAAAGCACGCTAGCCAACGGTCTGTTGGATTTGATCCATATGAATGTTTGTGGCCCACTAAATACTCAGGCAAGAGGTGGGTACTCGCACTTCATAACCTTTACCGATGATTACTCACGGTATGGTTATGGTTTGATCATACCATAAATTTTGGTAGGCTTGACTGAAGAATTGATGGTGATTGATTGGAATGAATCTAGACATCCTTGGATGAACCTAGACACATTCCAATAACCACATTAATTATGTATATATATTAGAATATACAACACCAAGCATAAGTGATTCATTGTTCATCTTTTTCTAGGAAAAAGAGAAGACAAAAATCCCTCTCCTCTCTCTTAACTCTTGGCCTCTCTCCCTCTCTTACACTTGTGTTTCTTCACTTGATTTTGAATCAAGAAGAAGAACAAAGTGAGTTTAAGAGAGCACTAATTCATAGTGTTCTTCTCTTAAACCGATTCCTTCTTAAACCCGTTCTTTTCTAGCAAGAAGAACGTGTGTTTCTTCCGGTGTGGTGTGGATCACCTTTGGAGAATCCATATGTTTTGGATTTCGTGAGCATTCCGGAGAAGGAACAACGCAAGTAGCCGGGAGCATACGCTAAACAATCAAAGGTAACGGTTTATTACGCTTTGATTGATTATATATTATCTATGCCCTATGTGTGTAATATTCATTTCAATATTTACACATCCTACACCGAACGCCCGGTTGAGCACCCAAGGGCATAACCCTTGGGATTCGTAGTTTATTTAAATTAGATTTAAATTTACGCTATTTCCTCGCTTCCTCGCTTTCGCTCGCGCTCCCAGGCGAATCCGCTTGTCCTTTAGTTTAGACTCTGAAAGTCTATGGCCATAGCAATTGATTGAGTAGGAAAGGGTTTCCTACGTTGATCGATAGAGTAACGCATCTCGGGTATGAAGCATAGTTGCCTAGTCAAGGATGGGAACCGACACCCAATTCCATACCCTAGACTAAGGTCAAGAGACGGTCGACAGTAGGACCGTACCCGTATGGAATCGACGCCTAAATGTTCACACAAACATTGACCTAGTCTCTAGTGCCATGGACTGTTACTAGAAGACCTCCCATGGTGATTGGCTCCTGTTGGACACGAGCCCAAGTCTAGCTGAGGGTGAACCTAAAGGGTCACACATAAATCACCGAGGAGGTGAAGGAATTGACTTGGAACCAATTTCAGAGGATGATAAGTAATTGGTTACTTATGGGATTGTCCATTGGATGGACGGGCTGTTATTGTATCGGGCCCTCGTTTTATTGGTAAATGGAATTTATCGATTAAGTAGCAAATCAAAACTTGGATCATTTAATTGATTAAAGGATCAATGGGAATTATTTAATTGGACCATGAATTAAATAGGATTTAATTTTAGGGCTTATTCTAATTTGATTACAATAAAATCCGGTCCATCAAATCTTGGCCCAAGAGATGTGTTAATTCCACTTTTGGAATTAGAAGAAGTTGGACTTCTTCTAAAAGGGGATGGCTAAAAATTACTTTCTTTGGAAGTACTAAATTTGGCCATGAAGACCTTTGATGACAAGTTGACTTGTCTCTTTTGGAAAGAGACAAATAAATTCCAATCAAGCCTTTTTCACTTGGTACGATTAAATCATACATTATGAAATGGTAGGCTTGATTGATAATTAATGGGGATTCATTGGAATGTATCAAGATATCCTTGGATGAACCTAGACATATTCCAATAATAACATTAATAAAGTATAAAAATGTGTATATACTATCATCAAAGAGAAGAATTTTATTATTCATCTTTTTTCCTAGGAAAAAGATGAACACTCTCCACGTTAGAATAGGTGACCAGAAAGCCAATAGGTTTGGCGATTTGTAACCTATCTGACAACTTGATGTTAATGTAATATTATTCTGTGATGAATAAAATGAGTGTTCGTCACTATTGGTGTTTACTTTGTTGCGCTCATTTCACATATGTTAAAATGGTGTTTTACTTATATCGCAACAAAACCCACAGACCACGGTTAACAACCCATGCAGTTGGGCCACGCATTGGATGGTGGTCATGAAACTAACTGATTGAGAGTTGGGTCTGAAACGTTCCAAGTCGAGGGCCTCGAGACGGGGCATCGAGAGTCCTATTGAGACTTGCATCAAGAGTTGTGTTCATTTTATCAGTGTCGTATTTCATCGGCGACAGGCGTGGGACGCCTACACTATCTTGATGGGTTGGTCGGCTGGGGTCGAGCCGACTGGACTGACTCGCGGGGATCATCATATGGAAGCCTTGGAGGCTTGGTTGGTATGATTTGATTTCCCCGGTTCCGATAGTACGGGAGTAGTCCTCAGACTTGAGGAACTATGGCAGTCACGTGCACAGGACGGCTGTATCTTGGATCTGGCGAGAGGTGATCATTCCAGTGCAGTCAGAATTTGTAGCGAGGACGGTAGATTCCAACAAGATGATCCGTCCCCTTTCAGTATGTGACAGAGGTATCTCCTATGCACTCGGAGACACGTTCATGCTATTTAAAGTTGTGGCCACAGTGGTTGGTCGAACAAGGAATGGTTTCCTGTGTCGACGCAATGAAGCATACGTAGTTTCGAGTATTAAGCATAGATGCCTAGTCAAGGATGGAAACCGAGACCCCAATTGCATACCCTAGACTAAGGCCGAGAGACGGTAGACGGAAGGACCGTACCCATATGGAATCGGTGCCTAAATGTTCACGCCAACATTCACCTAGTCTCTAGTTCAATGGACCGTTGCTAGACGGCCACCCATTGTAACGGGCCCTTGTGGGACACAAGCCCAAGTCTAGCTGAGGGTGAACCTAAAGGGTCACACACAAATCACCGAGAAGGTTGAGAGATTGACTTGGAGTCAATCTCGAAGGATAAATAAGTAATTGGATTACTTAAGGGATAACTCCATTGGATGGACGGGCCGATACTGTATCGGGCCCTCGTTTAATAGATAAATTGGATTTGTCGATTAAATATGGAAAATCGAGATGTTAGATCTTTTGATTAGATTAAAAAGACCAATGGGAATAATTTAAGTAGACATCAAATTGGATTTAATTTTGGGTTCGTCGTAATTGGATTACGATAAAACCCGGTCCGTTAAATTTTGACCAAAGAGGAGAATTAATTCATATTTTGGAATAGGAAGAAGTTGGACTTCTTCCCATAAAGAGCATGGCCGAAAATCCTCCTTTGTAGGAAGCTAAAATCAGCCATGCTTCATGCAAGGTGGTAGTTCACTTATCTCTTTTGGAAAGAGACAAATCAAATCCAATCAAGCCCTTCCTTTTCGTAAGATCTAATCATACCTTAAAAGTTCGTAGGCTTGATTGAAAAATTAATGATGATTGATTGAGATGTATCTAGACATCTGTGGATGAACCTAGACACATTCCAATAATCACATTAATTATATATATATATGAGTATATACAACACCTTGTGTAATAGAATCATAATTCATCTTTTCAAGGAAAAGAGAAGAAAAATTCGGCCTCTCTCTCCCTCATACATCTCGGCCACTCTCTCCCTCTCCCAATTGTATTCTTCACTTGATCTTGGATCAAAAGGAAGAACAAAGTAGGTTTTAAGAGAACACTAATTCATAGTGTTTATTCTCTTAAACTGATTCCTTCACAAACCCGTTTTCTTCTAGCAAGAAAAAATGTGTGTTTCTTCCGTTGTGGTGTGGATCACCTTCGGAGAATCCATACGTTTGGATTTAGTGAGCATTTTTGGAAAAGGAACAACGCAAGTAGCGTGCATACGTGAAATCTACAAGGTAATGGTTTTATTACGCTTTTGTAGATTTAACTTTTTCATCTATGCCCTATGTGTTATATATATGTTTTAAATATTAACACATACTACATCGAACGCCCGGTTGAGCACCCAAGGGTACACCCTTGGGATTACGTTTATTTAATTGTTTTAAATTTACGCATTTCACTCCTTTCTCACTTCCGCTCGCGCTCCCGGGCGGATCCGCTTGTCCTTTAGTTTAGACTCTGAAAGTCTATGGCCATAGCAATTGATTGAGTAGGAAAGGGTTTCCTACGTTGATCGATAGAGTAACGCATCTCGGGTATGAAGCATAGTTGCCTAGTCAAGGATGGGAACCGACACCCAATTCCATACCCTAGACTAAGGTCAAGAGACGGTCGACAGTAGGACCGTACCCGTATGGAATCGACGCCTAAATGTTCACACAAACATTGACCTAGTCTCTAGTGCCATGGACTGTTACTAGACGACCTCCCATGGTGATTGGCTCCTGTTGGACACGAGCCCAAGTCTAGCTGAGGTGAACCTAAAGGGTCACACATAAATCACCGAGGAGGTGAAGGAATTGACTTGGAACCAATTTCAGAGGATGATAAGTAATTGGTTACTTATGGGATTGTCCATTGGATGGACGGGCTGTTATTGTATCGGGCCCTCGTTTTATTGGTAAATGGAATTTATCGATTAAGTAGCAAATCAAAACTTGGATCATTTAATTGGATTAAAGGATCAATGGGAATTATTTAATTGGACCATGAATTAAATAGGATTTAATTTTAGGGCTTATTCTAATTTGATTACAATAAAATCCGGTCCATCAAATCTTGGCCCAAGAGATGTGTTAATTCCACTTTTGGAATTAGAAGAAGTTGGACTTCTTCTAAAAGGGGATGGCTAAAAATTACTTCTTTTGGAAGTACTAAATTTGGCCATGAAGACCTTTGATGACAAGTTGACTTGTCTCTTTTGGAAAGAGACAAATAAATTCCAATCAAGCCTTTTTCACTTGGTACGATTAAATCATACATTATGAAATGGTAGGCTTGATTGATAATTAATGGGGATTCATTGGAATGTATCAAGATATCCTTGGATGAACCTAGACATATTCCAATAATAACATTAATAAAGTATAAAAATGTGTATATACTATCATCAAAGAGAAGAATTTTATTATTCATCTTTTTCCTAGGAAAAAGATGAACACTCTCCACGTTAGAATAGGTGACCAGAAAGCCAATAGGTTTGGCGATTTGTAACCTATCTGACAACTTGATGTTAATGTAATATTATTCTGTGATGAATAAAATGAGTGTTCGTCACTATTGGTGTTTACTTTGTTGCGCTCATTTCACATATGTTAAAATGGTGTTTTTACTTATATCGCAACAAAACCCACAGACCACGGTTAACAACCCATGCAGTTGGGCCACGCATTGGATGGTGGTCATGAAACTAACTGATTGAGAGTTGGGTCTGAAACGTTCCAAGTCGAGGGCCTCGAGACGGGGCATCGAGAGTCCTATTGAGACTTGCATCAAGAGTTGTGTTCATTTTATCAGTGTCGTATTTCATCGGCGACAGGCGTGGGACGCCTACACTATCTTGATGGGTTGGTCGGCTGGGGTCGAGCCGACTGGACTGACTCGCGGGGATCATCATATGGAAGCCTTGGAGGCTTGGTTGGTATGATTTGATTTCCCGGTTCCGATAGTACGGGAGTAGTCCTCAGACTTGAGGAACTATGGCAGTCACGTGCACAGGACGGCTGTATCTTGGATCTGGCGAGAGGTGATCATTCCAGTGCAGTCAGAATTTGTAGCGAGGACGGTAGATTCCAACAAGATGATCCGTCCCTTTCAGTATGTGACAGAGGTATCTCCTATGCACTCGGAGACACGTTCATGCTATTTAAAGTTGTGGCCACAGTGGTTGGTCGAACAAGGAATGGTTTCCTGTGTCGACGCAATGAAGCATACGTAGTTTCGAGTATTAAGCATAGATGCCTAGTCAAGGATGGAAACCGAGACCCAATTGCATACCCTAGACTAAGGCCGAGAGACGGTAGACGGAAGGACCGTACCCATATGGAATCGGTGCCTAAATGTTCACGCCAACATTCACCTAGTCTCTAGTTCAATGGACCGTTGCTAGACGGCCACCCATTGTAACGGGCCCTTGTGGGACACAAGCCCAAGTCTAGCTGAGGGTGAACCTAAAGGGTCACACACAAATCACCGAGAAGGTTGAGAGATTGACTTGGAGTCAATCTCGAAGGATAAATAAGTAATTGGATTACTTAAGGGATACTCCATTGGATGGACGGGCCGATACTGTATCGGGCCCTCGTTTAATAGATAAATTGGATTTGTCGATTAAATATGGAAAATCGAGATGTTAGATCTTTTGATTAGATTAAAAGACCAATGGGAATAATTTAAGTAGACATCAAATTGGATTTAATTTTGGGTTCGTCGTAATTGGATTACGATAAAACCCGGTCCGTTAAATTTTGACCAAAGAGGAGAATTAATTCATATTTTGGAATAGGAAGAAGTTGGACTTCTTCCCATAAAGAGCATGGCCGAAAATCCTCCTTTGTAGGAAGCTAAAATCAAGCCATGCTTCATGCAAGGTGGTAGTTCACTTATCTCTTTTGGAAAGAGACAAATCAAATCCAATCAAGCCCTTCCTTTTCGTAAGATCTAATCATACCTTAAAAGTTCGTAGGCTTGATTGAAAAATTAATGATGATTGATTGAGATGTATCTAGACATCTGTGGATGAACCTAGACACATTCCAATAATCACATTAATTATATATATATATGAGTATATACAACACCTTGTGTAATAGAATCATAATTCATCTTTTCAAGGAAAAGAGAAGAAAAATTCGGCCTCTCTCTCCCTCATACATCTCGGCCACTCTCTCCCTCTCCCAATTGTATTCTTCACTTGATCTTGGATCAAAAGGAAGAACAAAGTAGGTTTAAGAGAACACTAATTCATAGTGTTTATTCTCTTAAACTGATTCCTTCACAAACCCGTTTTCTTCTAGCAAGAAAAATGTGTGTTTCTTCCGTTGTGGTGTGGATCACCTTCGGAGAATCCATACGTTTGGATTTAGTGAGCATTTTGGAAAAGGAACAACGCAAGTAGCGTGCATACGTGAAATCTACAAAGGTAATGGTTTTATTACGCTTTTGTAGATTTAACTTTTTCATCTATGCCCTATGTGTTATATATATGTTTTAAATATTAACACATACTACATCGAACGCCCGGTTGAGCACCCAAGGGTACACCCCTTGGGATTACGTTTATTTAATTGTTTTAAATTTACGCATTTCACTCCTTTCTCACTTCCGCTCGCGCTCCCGGGCGGATCCGCTTGCCCTTCAAATGGTATCAGAGCCCGGTTCGATGTAAGGGGCATAGATCTATGTGCTTGGCATGATCTACTTGCTTTTATGGATTTAATGGCATGTTAGATTGCATGAATATATGAATAAATATGATGATTCAATTGCTTAAATTTGATGGACGTTAAGCATGCTAATTTTGTGAGATTGGATCTAGAATTATATGCTCATTTTTAGTTTATTTTTATTTATTTATGCTGAAAAGAATGTCGAAAAAAAAATGGGAAAACGAACAACAGCGGAAGCGATTGGCTGCCGCCCCTGCCAGTCGGTCACTGGCTGGCAGGTGTGCTGTCGAGGAAGCGACTGGCTGCCGCCCCTCACGCCTGTGCGCAGGCCTGGCCGGCGTGCCTCCCAGCGTGCGTGCTGGCAAGGGCGGCCGCGCACAGGCGGGTGCCTACGCACGCTGGGCTTCGGCCAGCGGGTGCCATGCGCGTGGATGCTGCACACAGGCGCGCACATAGGGCATGCAGGTTTGCTGCCTGTGCGCGCGCGTGTGCTGCCCTATGCGCGCGGCTGGCCGACAGGCACAACGGTTGTGCCGCTTTTCGACGTTTTCGGAAAATTTGATTTTCTGCCTTTTCTGCACAATATTCTGAAAATGTATTAATTTTGCACATTGGATTTTGGAGTTAATTGGATTATTCCTTAGATCAAATTTGCTTAATTAATTTGGGATTAATACATGCATTGGATGCATTATTTATAATGTCATTGCATTTGTAATTTGAATTTTTGCATATTGTTTATGTATTCATGTTTTGTGATGTTGGACATCACGTAGATGTTTGGAATATCCATGGTTTAAGCATGATTATTTGAAATAATTATGTTATGTGCGTTGATGGAATCAACATCGGATGATCACAAAAGCCCTAGACCTTGTGTATGGATGAACGTATGATTATTGACATTTTCTATTGGGTGGGCCTGCGTGCCTCTTGTTTTGGGACTATCATCTCCCGTATTTCAGGCTCATGATGTTAAGGCTTGTTTTTATTTCCCATGTATTACTTTCAATTGTAATGAGATTAGATAGGATTGGTGAGGTTTTATTTTAACAAGCTTATGGAGTCGGAGACCCAAGGTGGAGCATCAAGGCGTGAACAAGAGCATTACAAGGCCCATTGGAATGATAATGGGTATATTATTTTGTAATAATTTAGGACCACCCTAGGCAGACCATACACTCACTGCGGGCTCAGTAGGTCGCATAGGTTGGGCTTGTGATCATCCTAATAGGGGTATGCTATGTTTTCTGCATACGGCGTATTTATTTATCGCTTTAAATATTGGATATTTATGCATGCTAAAACACCTTAATATGATGAGGTCTCGGTCGTACATTAAACTCTCATTTGGTTGGACCAAATTAAATATTAGGCCAGAACGGACTTGGATCAAAATGGTATTTTGATCTGTTTAAGTCTTCCATCCACAGCAATGTGGTGAGGAAGCTACCACTACCCATGTGTGGTCTCAAGAGTCGTGGCACACCTAGACTAGGGGAAAGCTGCACCATTATTGTGAAGAAAGAGACTGCGCTCATTGTTTCCCTGTCTCACGAGTCGTGGGGGGCGACAGTTTGAGGCATGATTTGGTTGATGGGTCAGGCCCAACACTGAGTAACATGGTTCGCTTGGAGTCCTCGGAACCATGCGAATAGGTGAGGAAAAACATCTTGGGAATCTCATGGGATGAGAATGATATTGGATATCTCCCACGAGGTTTTCTTCATGTAAATCGTAAAAGCGGGGCATGGAGATTACGCTTGTGGATCCCAAGCCCACTAGGAAATGGTTTCCCAAAACTCTGCTTGAGAGTGGTGGACTTTCGTATAAATAGTGGGAGGGTTAAAGACTAAAAGACCAAGTCTTCAACTTGAACAATAATATTACCATCATCTAATGATTTCTGCTTTACATTTTTATTAATGTAGATATGTCTAAGAATCCATTAACCATGGTACTTGAGACTAATAAATTCAACGGAACGAACTACTCGGACTGGCTGAGAAACCTGAGGATTGTCCTCGGTTTCGAGAACCAAGGCTACGTCTTGGACGAGCCTCCGCTGAGTGACTTACTGGAGGGGTCCACGCTAGAAGAACGTTTGACGTTCGACAAATGGCATGAGGACAAACGGAAAGTGCGCAATATCATATTGGCTTCAATGTCTAACGACATCCACAAGCAATATGACAGACTGGACAACATCTCCGCCATAATGCTCCGCATGAACGAGGTTTATGCGGTTCTGGATAGGTATATTAGATATGCAGCCACAAAAGCATTCTTCGGCACCAAGCTTGCTGAAGGATCGTCTGTACAAAGTCATGGGGTTAAGATGCTCTCCCTAGTGGAGAAACTCGAGGACCTTAAAGCTGGGCTTAACAATGACACGTACATTGACGTGATGCACCAGTTGCTTCCTCCATCCTATGACCCGTTTGTTGTAAACTACAACATGAACGGACTTGAGAAGTCTATTCATGAGCTGATCAACATACTGGTCCAAGACGAGGCCACGACCCACAAATCGGCGCCGGCGGTATTGATAGGAGGGGCTTCAACCTCCAAGGCAAATGGCAAGAGGCCGGATGCTGGAAGAGGAAGAAGGGAAAGAGGAAGACAGTTGTGGCCCCTGCTCGCGCTCCAGGCGCCCCTGTTGCTCCGGTGGGACCGGGCAAAGGGAAAGGGAAAGCCCGTGGTTCTCAGCGGTCCAAGGCAAATGATGTCTGCATGCATTGCCAAGGGAAGGGGCATTGGAAGAAGGAGTGTCCACTACTCCTCTCCAACCCAGGTATGTTTGTGGTTGAAGTAAACATGATAACTAATTCTGCTTCATAGGTATTGGATACTGGGTGTGGTGCTCACATCTACAAGGATTTGCAGGCACTGCAAAGAAGCAGAATGCTAACCAAGGATGAGATGATCCTGAGGCTAGGCTATGGCAAGGCCGTTGCTGCGGAAGCCGTAGGATCAATGGAGTTAGCCATTAGTAGTCATATTAAGATTGTACTGAACAACTGTGTCTATGTACCTAGCATGATTAAAAAATATTGTTTCTATCCCGGTCCTTGACAAGGAGGGACTTTCATTTACCATCAATAAAAACGAGTTTTTCATTATTAAAGATGGTATTTCTCATCTGCTTGGTACATTGGTAAACAGTCTGTACATACTTCAACAGTCTAATTGGATTATGACTGCGGAACAAAAACGAAAACGTGATGATCACAATAACGCACAAATATGGCATGCGAGGTTAAGTCATATTTCTAAAGATAGGATAAGAAGGTTGGTGAACTCAAAGAGTCTAGAAGTAGACGATTTGGACAACCTACCAACCTGCGAATACTGTTTGAAGGGAAAGATGACCAAGAAACCCTTTGTTGGACAAAGCACGCTAGCCAACGGTCTGTTGGATTTGATCCATACGGATGTTTGTTGCCCACTAAATACTCAGGCAAGAGGTGGGTACTCGCACTTCATAACCTTTACCGATGATCACTCACGGTATGGTTATGTTTACCTGATGAGGTACAAGTCTGAAGCCTTTGGAAGGTTTTAAGGAATACAGACTTGAAGTAGAAAACCAACCGGTCGAAAGATCAAAGCCCTTCGGTCGGACCGAGGTGGAGAGCATTTGAGTGGTGAGTTTACTGATTATCTAAAAGAGAATGGGATTCTCTCTTAGTGGACCCCTCCTGGAACACCACAGCTTAATGGTGTGTTTAAAAGGAGGAATCAGACCTTGTTGGACATGGTCCGATCCATGATGAGTTTTACCGAACTTCCCATTTCCTTCTAGGAATACGCTCTTGAGACGACGGCCAAAGTTTTGAACTTGGTGCCATCTAAGAAGATATCCCAGACGCCATATGAGATATGGCATGGCAAGCCTGTCTCCTACAAATACTTGAAAGTGTGGGGTTGTCCCACATATGTCAAGAGATTAGTGGGAGATAAATTGGACTCAAGGTCTAGTTTATGCAGGTTCATTGGCTATCCGAAAGAAACTGCGGGGTATTATTTCTATGATCCCTCCGAGTAAAAGATTTTTGTCTCACGAAACGCAGTGTTCTTGGAAAAGGGTTTTCCATCGGATAGTCGACGCGATGAGGTACTCCTTGAGGAATCAAGTGAGGTACCCCATGAGGCGGCAGTGACATCTGAGCCGGTAGTTCCCACTGATAACGTTACAGTCCTCCGTAGGTCGGCGAAAGTATCCCACGCACCTGAGAGGTATGGATTTCTGGGCCTGACCGGTCAATTGGATAATGATCCAAAAAACATCGGAGAAGCGATGTCGGACATTCGGATAAGTGGCTTGAGGCCATGAAATTCGAGATGGACTCAATGGGTACAAACCAGGTTGGGACCCTAGTGGACCCACCCAAAGGGGTAAAACCCGTAGGGTGTAAATGGCTCTACAAACGTAAGCTTTGAGCTGACGGGGAGGTTACAACCTTCAAAGCCAGGCTTGTGGCGAAGGGTTGCACTCAGCGACCCGGGGTCGACTTTGAGGAAACCTACTCGACCGTAGCAATGGCTAAGTCCATTTGGATACCGCTTGCCATAGCAGCATGGTATGACTATGAAATATGGTAGATGGACGTGAAAACGGCCTTCCTCAATGGTTTCGTAGAGGAAGAGATCTATATGGATCAGCCGGAAGGTTTCGCATCTGTTGGAGAAGAGCAGAAGGTCTGCCGTCTCCAAAGGTCCATTTATGGCCTCAAACAAGCTTCCTGAAGCTGGAACATAAGTTTTGACGAAGTAATACGGGAATATGATTTCATAAAGAACGAGTCCGATCCTTGTGTATACAAGAAGATCAGTGGGAGCTCGGTTGCATTTCTAGTGCTTTATGTGGATGACATCTTGCCCATTGGGAATGATGCTAAGATGTTGGGTACAACTAAAGCTTGGTTGTCAACACAATTCTCCATGAAGGATATGGGCGAGGCACCCTACATCCTTGGCATCAAGATCTACAGGGATAGATCTAGAAGGATATTAGGAATGGCCCAGTCCTCGTATATTGAGAAAGTTTTGAAGAGATTCAAGATGGAGAACTCAAACGAGGATTCCTTCCTATGAGGCATGAAATTAAGTTATCCAAGAAGCAGTCTCCTAAGACTGATGAGGAGCTTAAACGGATGTTGGACATCTCCTATGCTTCAGCCGTAGGCAGCATACAGTATGTTGTTCAGTGCACTAGACCTGATGTGGCTTTCGCTTTGAGATGGAGTGCGGTCAAGACTATCCTGAAGTACCTGAAAAGGACTAAGGACATGTTCTTGATCTACGGCGGTGGAGAGTTGATACTGGAAGGCTATAGCGACGCTAGCTTCAAGTCGGATGACGATGATGCCAAATCTCAGTCTGGTTATGTGTTCAGACTTAATGGTGGCGTGGTTGCTTGGAAGAGTTCCAAGCAGGCTACCACGGCGGACTCCACCACAGAGTCTGAATACATAGCAGCTTCGGAAGCTGCTAAGGAGGCGTTTTGGATGAAGAGCTACATCCAAGAGTTGGGTGTAGTACCTAGCATCGCTGAGCCAGCGGTTATCTTCTGCGATAACAACGGGGCCATAGCGCAAGCAAAGGAACTGAGATCTCATCACCGATCCAAGCATATTCTTAGACGCTACCATCTGCTCAAAGAGATGGTTAGCAGGGGTGACGTTTGGATAGACCGAGTCAGCTCTGCAGAAACCATAGCAGATCCACTTACTAAGCCCATGTCGCAAGTTGCCCATACTCAGCATCTGGATAACATGGGTTTGAGGTCAATGGGTGATTGGCTTGAGGTCAAGTGGGAGATTGTTAGAATAGGTGACCAGAAAGCCAATAGGTTTGGCGATTTATAACCTATCTGACAACTTGATGTTAATGTAATATTATTATGTGATAAATAAAATGAGTGTTCGTCACTATTGGTGTTTACTTAGTTGCGCTCATTTCACATATATTAAAACGGTATTTTACTTATATCGCAACAAAGCCCACAGACCACGGTTAACAATTCATGCAGTTGGGCCACGCATTAGATGGTGGTCATGAAACCAATTGATTGAGAGTTGGGTCTAAAACGTTCCAAGTCGAGGACCTCGAGACGGGGCATCGAGAGTCCTATTGATACTTCCATCAAGATGGTGTTCATTTGATGAGTGCCGTGTTTCATCGGCGACAGGCGTGGGACGCCTACACGATCTTGATGGGTTGGTCGACTGGGGTCGAGCCGACTGGACTGACTCGCGAGGATCATCATATGGAAGCCTTGGAGGTTTGGTCGGTATGATTGGATTTCCCCGGTTCTGATAGTACGGGAGTAGTCCACAGACTTGAGGAACCATGGCAGTCACGTGCACAGGACGGTTGTATCTTGGATCTTGCGAGAGGTGATCATTTTGTAAGATGATCATTATAAGCCTTGTCCAGTGCAGTCAGAATGTGTAGCGAGGACAGTGGATTCCAAGAATAGGATCTGTCCCCTATCAGTAGGTGACAGAGGTATCTCCTATGTACTAGGAGCCACGTTCATGTTGTTTAAAGCTGTGGCCACAGTGGTTGGTCGAATAGGGAATGGTTTCCTGTGTCGACGCAATGAAGCATACGTAGTCCCGAGTATTAAGCATAGATGCCTAGTCAAGAATGGGAACCGACGCCCAATTACATACACTAGACTAAGGTTGGGAGACGATAGACGGAAGGACCGTACCCGTACGGATTCGGTGCCTAAATGTTCACGCCAACATTCACCTAGTCTCTAGTGCCATGGACCGTTGCTAAACGGTCACCCATGGTAACGGGAACTTGTGGGACACGGGCCCAAGTCTAACTGATGGTGAACCTAAAGGGTCACATACAAATCACCGAGAAGGTTGAGAGATTGACTTGGAGTCAATCTCGAAGGATAAATAAGTAATTGGATTATTTAAGGGATAGTCCATTGGATGGACGGGCCGATATTGTATCGGGCCCTCGTTTAATCGGTAAATTGGATTTGTCGATTAAATATAGAAAGTCGAGATGTTGGATCTTTTGATTGGATTAAAAAAACCAACGAGATAATTTAAGTAGACATTAAATTGAATTTAATTTTGGGTTCGTCGTAATTGGATTACGATTAAACCCGGTCCGTTAAATTTTGACCTTAGAGGAGAATTAATTCCTATTTTGGAATAGGAAGAAGTTGGACTTCTTCCCGTAAAGAGTATCGCCGAAAATGCTCCCTTGGAGGAAGCTAAAATCAGCCATGCTTCATGCAAGGTGGTAGTTGACTTATCTATTTTGGAAAGAGATAAATCAACTCCAATCAAGCCCTTCCCTTTTGGTATGATTCGATCATACCTTAAAAGTTGGTAAGCTTGATTGAAGAATTGAGGGTGATTGATTGGGATGTATCTAGACATCCTTGGATGAACCTAGACACATTTCAATAATCACATTAATTATGTATATATATAGTATATACAACACCTTGTGTAATAGAATCATAATTCATCTTTTCAAGGAAAAGAGAAGAAAAATTCGGCCTCTCTCTCCCTCATACATCTCGGCCACTCTCTCCCTCTCCCACTTGTGTTCTTCACTTGATCTTGGATCAAAAGGAAGAATAAAGTAGGTTTAAGAGAGAACTAATTCATAGTGTTTATTCTCTTAAACCGATTCCTTCACAAACCCGTTTTCATCTAGCAAGGAAAACGTGTGTTTCTTCTAGTGTGGTGTGAATCACGTTTGGAGAATCCATACGTTTGGATTTTAGTGACCATTCTGGAGAAGGAACAACACAAGTAGCCATGCATACGTGAAATCTACAAAGGTAACGGTTTTATTACACTTCTGTAGATTTAACATTTTCATCTATGCCCTATGTGTTATATATATGTTTTAAGTATTAATACATCCTACATCGAACTCCCGGTTGAGCATCCAAGGGTACACCCCTTGGGATTACGTTTATTTAATTATTTTAAATTTACGTATTTCTCGCCTTTCTCGCTTCCGGTCGCGCTCCCGGGCGGATCCGCTTGCCCTTCACTCCATACACACTCTCTCTCTCTCTCTACTCTCCAAATCAGCCTTGTTGCTTCATTGATGTAGTATTAATTGAAGAACAAAGTAAGATCAAGAAGGAACACTAATTTGATAGTGTAATCCCTTCTTTGATTTCATCCTCCAGATCCGTTTTTCTCTAACAAAAAAATGAGATCTCTCCCGGTGTAGTGTGGACTACGTTAGAGGGTCTCTACGTTGGGACCTCGCGTGGATGAACGTCGGAGGAATCAACGCGTGTAGCCGATCGAAATACAAAATCGAGAAAGGTATTCCGATTTACATTTATGCTCTCGATTTCTTCTTTATTTCATAGCCACGAACGCTTGTTTATTTTATATGTTATATTCTGCATTTATACACCGATAGCCCGGGAACGTTCAAGGGTACACCTCTTGAACGCGATTGAAATTCTTACTTATTCCGCACATTTTTATCTCCACCTTGCTGTTGCCGCGTTCCCGGGATGATCAGTATTCCTTCATATTTTAGATGAAATTTGAATGGGTGATAATTCCCAACCTTCCGTGAATCTTCAAGAAAGCAAAGTTGTAAAGAAGATGACCTTTGAGGAAAAGAGAATGATAATATTATGGGGATCACTACAATAAAATGCGGAAATTGAAATGGCTTTAGGAACGATTTTTATTCCGTTTGGAACGGTCAATAGATCACTGGATGATGTTGGACCTAATTAGGAACGGTTATGGGACGGTTAGCCTTCCGTTGAAACAAGAGGGGTTCCTAATATTTAGGAACGGTTCCGCCTAGACCGTTCCTATATTGGAACTCTTTTTGGTGTACAAAGTAGAAACCGTTCCTAATTACCTTTGTGTGTATGAATATATAATTTGTGTATTTGGAACACCTTGTTAATATTTGGAACGATCACATGTAACGTAAAACACGTAAATTGGAACGGTCCTTGGAACACGGGTTGCAGTGAACAAATATATTGGAGATACATTATTTCACTGATTCTGAAATACAAATTGGAACGGTGTACTATAAGTTTGGGGATATTTTGGAACGGTAGTTGGAATACACGTAGACCTGCTGTGCTAAGGAACGTAGGAACGAGTTTTTAATCTTTATTTGGAATACGTGTTTGCACCGGTTTTAGGTATTCGGTTTAGAACGCTAAAATATACCACGAAAGCATTGAATTTGGACTAATTTAAGGAATGGTCGGCCCAAATTAGTAATTCTTGTTTATTTGGTTTTAGGAACGGTCGCCCCTAATTTAGTTTTTATTTATACGGTTTTAGGAATGGTCTGCTCATTAAACCGGTTTTCAATTGGAACGATTACGTAGATTTTTATGAAATCTAAGACCGTCGAAAATACCATTCTTAAATAAATGAATCATTAAAAAATTTTACTATATAATAATAATAATTATTATTATTATTAAAATAAATTTTGAATTATTAATAATTTTTTTGAATTTGGTTAAATAATTATTATTTAAATACCAAAAATGCATAATTTGGAAAAAAAATTATTATATAAAAATATTATCCTATTTAATTACAAAAATTATTTTTTAAAAAAATCCTAATCTACACCCCATCACCCTCGTCCTGGTGCCATATCGTCATCGTCTTGAGGGGAGGGGTCTAACGGAGGCCGTGATGGGCCGTAGCAGAGTTGTTGGTCTCTAGAGTATTCATCATGCCCATCATATCGACCATCATCTCTTCCATCCGGACCATGCGATCCTCCAAGTTCGACAGTGGCGGTGGTGGTGGTGATGGCGAGGTAAAGGTCTGGCTAAAGTCGTGGTCTGCACCACTGAGCCCTCCGATTTGGCCGGACGATCCCCAGGATCGGCCGTGGCCCGAGACTGGTGATCCTCCAGCAACTTCTGGAACGTCTCCTGCAAAAATAGTAAATTATTATTATTATTCTAAAATTAAAAGAAAATAAATTTGAAAATGTAATACAAAGTTTACCACCAGCTCCGCTGCCCTCGGACCGCTCCAACCGTCGTCCGCCTTCTTCTTGTAGCATCTAGAGAATAACTCCATCTGCTTAATTGGCCGACCGAGTTGCGTCTCCTGTAAAAAAAAAAGGAACAGTTAGTACAATTTTAATTTAATAATGATGAATACTTTCAAAAAATTAAAATTTCTTACCATCTTCCTCTTGTGCATCCCGATAGAGGCAGAACCCCCGTAAACAGTAAAGGATGTTGCTGGGCTGGCGGACCGGTTGGCCTTGTTCTTGGCGCACTCGTCCTTGAAATCCTTGTTGTCCCAATACAGCAGGAGTTGCCGCTAGACATTGTTCGCCAGCTAGAGAGGCTTCACCAGAGACTGTCTGGCGAGGGCGAACTTCTTGCGAAGGAACTTTCCCCCAAACATGCGGAAGATCTTCAACATGGACTCGTCGTCGCAGTCCCACCAGTACGTGATCTGCAAAAAAAAAAAAAACAATTGTTAAAATATTTAATATAAAAAATCAATTGATACCGTTAAACTGAAATTAAAGTACGTTACCTTCAGGCTCTCGAACCAAAAATGTTGGTGCTCTGGCGGCACCTGGCGCAAACATCCCCAAGGGTGGGGATGTGTCCTCGCACCACCACATAGATGCGCTCGTGTATCTTGCGCTTAACCCTGAAATTATATAATAATTATTGTGACATAAAAATAATAATTTAATATACAAAAATATTTAATAAAAAAGGTACCTCGCATCAGAGAGGATGATATACTGGCGCGCGGATGGTGGGGGAGTGGTGGGGCAGGTGGGGATTGTGGGGGTAGTGCAGCCCATGGACGGGCCAGATCTACCGCCGTTGCGGGAGTAGATGGTCCGGCAGCCTTTGGACCAGTGCAGGAGTAGACGGATCGGGCTTCCTATCCTGCACTGGTTGCACCAGCTGGCTACTCTATCGGTGGTGGTGGTGGTGGGGGTGGTCGGAATGCCGCTTCCCCACCCTGGGAACAAGCACCCGCAGGTGGTGTGGCCACAAAGCCAACACCATGGCCGCGAGCACGTCCACCTCCTCGAGGAGGAAAATCCCGTCAGACATGATCTACAATTTTTTTTTAAAAGTATTAGTGGTATGAATTTTTTTAAAAAAATATATGTATACTAAATTTTTAATCTAATACATTATAATCCTAATTTGTTTCGTAAAGCCTAAAATCATTACTAACTCTTATAATACTTAAAAAATATAATTTATAAAATATCAGAATTTTTTTTAAAAATAACATAAAATAATTTTATAAATGTCAAAAAAAATTAAAATAACAAAAAAATATAAAAAAAATTAGGTTTTTTTTTAAAATAACAGAATTTGTTTTAAATAATAACATATAATACATATAAAAAACAACATATCATTTTTTTAAAAAAAAATTGACAATTCTTCATAAAAATGACGAAAACAATTTATAAATAACTAAAAAATTTGCTAAAAATAACAGAAATTATTTTAAAATGACAGAATTTTTTTCAAAATCATGAAAATAACATATTTTTTTATTAAAAAATGACAGAATTTATTTATAAATCACTGAAAATTTTGTTAAAAATAGTAGAAAAATAAAAAAATTTCATATATTTATTTTCAGAAAAATACATGATATTTATTATATAATCTCACCAAATTTCATACTTATTGTAGTTATCCTAAATTTTCTAATAACAACTAAAAATTGTAATAACATATAAAATATCCTATATTCCAAAAAATTTACAGAAATTGCAGAAAAATCACAAATTAATATTTATGTCATTAATTTCTATCATTAAATTAATATTGCAAAATTTTACAGAAATTGCCGAAAAATTAAAGAAATTACAGAAAAAAGAATACTAATTCCAAATTATTCACAAAAATATCAAAAAATTGCCTA
Organism: Sesamum alatum; assembly: GCA_034509735.1. Lineage (NCBI taxonomy): Eukaryota > Viridiplantae > Streptophyta > Magnoliopsida > Lamiales > Pedaliaceae > Sesamum > Sesamum alatum. The sequence continues at coordinate 20,615,985 of JACGWO010000006.1, forward strand.
CAAAAATTACATACAGAAATTAATATTTATGTCATTAACAAAAAATTGCCTACAGAAATTATAATATATGTAATCCTCTAACATTACAAAAATTACAAAAAGATGCCCTAATATTACAGAAATTACATAAACATGCCATTTTAACAACAATAACATCAAATATTAACAATAACAGAAAATGAAAAATCACAACAACAAAAAAAATTGCAAGGGTTTTCTGAAACACTACTTGGTAGGTGGCGACTGCGAACGATGGCGACGGCGGAAGGTGGCGACTGGTAGATGGTGGTGACGGGAGACGGTGGCGACAGCGGATGGTGGTGATTGGCGAATAGATACGACAGCGGATGGTGGCATTTAGAGAGAGAGAGAGATGGGAGAGAGACGACGGATGGATGGCAACGACGGCGGGGGTTTCCAGCGGTGGAGGGTGAGGTATAGAGAGAGAGTGAGAGGGTTAGAGAGGGAGAGTGAGAGGTAGAAAATGAGAAAAAATCTATCAAGGGTCGAATTTATATAAGAAATTTGAAACGGTCGTATTTTGTCCCGACCATTCCTAGGCCCGGTCCTAATGACAAAAACGTCATCGTTTGACGTAAAAACGATGACGTTTTATGATAATTTACTGATAATGAACTTAATAGGAACGGTCAATTAATAGTTAAAGTGTTACTATAACCATTTCTAAATACAAAAACGGCATCGTTTGCAGACCTGTAAATGTTGACCATTCCTATTTTCACTCATGACCGTTCCTATACGTATTGCAAATTTTTTTTGATCTTCTTAGATAATAAATATAAATTAAGAAAAACACGTTCTGAACACGTGTATGATCGAAGAAAGGTATACATTTGGCCATTCAAAGAATTTGAAAATATAAAGTAATTGTCAAAAATTTACCACACGTTCACAACAAGAAGTATATTTGTATAATTATGTTTATTAGTATTCCACAGATTGAACTAGCATCTTATATTGTTGTACTGCATCGCCTAATCAGACCGTCAAAATTACAATCAGACCATTAGATTTGATTTAACACACAAAAGAATACATTATATGTAGTTTTGCAAAATTTCTGTTTGCGGATATCGAAGATATCGTTCCTGGTCGGTATTCGTCATCAAAAGAACCATTGCATCCTTCAATCTGATCATCTGATTGAAAATCAAACTGGTAGATACAAAGTCTTATTCGTAATCTTGTATGTGTTTTGAAAATGGCGTCGATCCGGCTCACAGATGTTGAGATATCGCCAGATTAGGTAAAATACACAATATAGTAACAAAATTTGGAATTGTTAGAATTACCTTAGGAACGGTTTAATATACTAATAACATAGGAACGGTTACGGATTATATACAGGAACGGTTTACAACCACTTTTAGTTAGGAACAGTTGGATATAAAATGACCGATCCAAAATTCGATTTTCCCACCAAGTTTTCATTGGCCGCCAAAACAAAAAATTGGACCTTCATCAGGAACGGTCCCTCAATTATTATGACCTTTCCTACTTCAAACTTGGAGCTTATTTTCCAGTAGGCGCCAAAATTGAAAAATTGTACCTGTAATAGGAAAGGTGATGGGAATACATTGACCATTCCTAATTCAAATTTCCCTGAATTTTTTTTCCGTAGGTACCAAAAACAAAAATTGTACCTGTAATAGGAACGGTCATAGGAATACATTGACCGTTCCTAATTAAAATTTCCATGTTTTCTTTTTTCATTTTCCGCCTACTTGAAAAAAATTGCACCTGTACTAGGAACTATCATGGTATATAATGACCGTTCCAGTTTTTAAAATTTAATCTGTTTTATTGAAATATAAAAAAAATATATACATATATAATACAAGGCTTAAACTAAGGTTTATAATAAAATTAATACAACATTCCAAAGTTATATTCTTGTATTAAAAAATTATAATTACTACAATAATGTTTAAAAGGTAACTATGCACTGAATTATCAATAACTCTCTTCCTCTGTCTCAGCCTCGTCAAAGCTATCTTTGTATCTTGATCATCGTATTCACCATTTGACGAGCGCAATGTACCTGCTCCATGTTGTGACGTGGACAAATCAACGACCAACTCATGTATTCCTATTGGGTCATGAAGTTCATAGGTTTGATTGTCTGTACCAACATCCGGAGTAGGTACGACTTCATCCATCTGATAGGTGACCTCGGTCCATCACGAGTCGTCGATTACTCTTCGAGCCTTAATATTGCAAATAGCTTTCCAGTCGAATTTGTCTCTTTTCATGCTCGGGTAATCCACGTAGTAGACTTGTACTGCTTGTTGCGCTAGTATGAATGGTTCATTCTTTTGGTAGAGCTTTTTGAAATTGACATCAACGATGTGATAATGAGGGTGCATCTTCATGCCTCTAACTGGATTGGCCCAACGACAATTGAACAGTACAATGTGCATGTCAAGTATAAGTGGGTAATCTAACTAAATTATCTCTTCAAGTATTCCATAGAAGTCAGAATCTGTGTCTGTATATGATGAGCTTTTGACACAAACACCACAATTCATTGTTGACTTCCCGACATTATGACGTTCAGTTTGGAAATTGAAGCCATTCATGAAGTAAGACGGGTACGTCGTCACTTCTACTCGAGGGCTCCAATAATGCAACTTCAACAATTCGTCGTCTGTGTGATTCAATTCGAGTTTCACCTGCAATTCATCATATAGAAATTGAAGTATTTCATAAGAAATTGAGCATATAGTCGTAATTTATAAGAAAGTGACACTTACACGACGCTTGAACCAATCCTTGAATTGAGTTGCCATTAATTGATCAATTATTGGATCCTCCGAATGGTGTTGCTCGTACAGTTCATTCAAGAATGACCTGTATCAATAAAAGTGATAATTATAAGTATACATGTTCAAACAGAAATAATCGACAAGAGAGTTAAGTTTGTATAAAAAACTTAGTCATAGTACGGCGCAAATACTTCACAATTACACAACATTTACATCTCGATAACATAAAGTTCCTCACCACTCAGCCATCTCTTCTTTGAGGCTCCACTTGCTCGGCCCGGGTGATTGAAAATGCACCGTCCTATGCGATCATCGTTGCTCTTGAGATCATCGTTCCAACTGGGTCTGCTTCGCTTGCAGAGAATGTGCAGTTCAAAGTAGTGAGAAGAGAAAAGCCCAATTGCTTCAACAATATGCCTCTATAATTGACGCCTCGATGTGCTTTGTTTTCACCTTCTTCTTTAAATCGGGTAGGAATCTATTCGTACGAATATTTATTAAAATTCAAATTAATTGCCACAGAAAAATAATATGTTTAACAGTAAATTTTCTAGTGTAGTTAATTACTTCTCAAATGGGTACATCCACTTGTATTGCATGGGCCCCCCAACGCGCGCCTCATATGGAAGGTGAGCAATTAGGTGCTCCATTGAGTCGAAAAAAGGAGAAAATATTTTCTCGAGGTTGCACAGGATGACGGCTACACTGTTTTTCAATTCTTTTACCTAGTTCACATCCAGTGTGGTTGAGCATAGGATCTGGAATAGAAGGCTCACTTCCGTCAAGGCCGCCCACACGTGCTCAGGAAGCATTTCATGGAAGGCAACATGAATCAACTTTTGCATGAATACAAGACAATCATGGCTCTTCATGTCGTGCATCCTTAGCTCCTTCATGTCGATGCAGCAGGACAAGTTAGATGCATACCCATCCGGAAAACTAAGAAAACGACTCCAATCATATATCTTCTTGTTTTGATCCTTCTTCAGTGTATATACCGCTTTGGGTATCACGTTTGGTCTCCTTTCATCCACCTCAAGCTCCGGCCGATTACATATGATCTTGAGATTCTTCTATGCATTCAGATTGTCCTTCCTTTTGCCCTTTATGTGAAAGAAATCGATGGATCGTCCCGGGAATTGCGCGAATGCGGAAGCGCGATAAAAATAAACATACAAAAAACAAAGCATGCTTTTAATTTAAAAGAACACGCTCAAGGGGTGTACCCTTGAGGTTCCCGGGCGTTCGGTGTATCTCATGATTATATAACATGTAAAGAAATCATGGAGGCCATAGAGTTGAAAAATTAAAGAGGGACGAAAAATAAAACGAGACCTACCCGTTGTCGTTTTCGTCTTCAACGGCTACACGCGATGTTCCCCGTTTTGCACCGAGATCTCGTTCTTGAGACCCTCCAAATCGTGACACACGATCCACCCACGTATCTTGCACGTCGTGCTAGCAACGAACAAGTATTTTGGAGAGGATAGATCAATCACACGTTATGAATTAACGGGACTAATCTTCCTTAGTTCTAGTGTTCAAAGAACAAAAGAACTAGAAAAATATTTTCTTGTAGAGAGAGAGGGGGCGGACGAGATGTAAGGAGGGGGAGACGAGTGTGTGTTGTGTGTGTAATTTCAAGAATCATCTTCCTTCAATTGTTGGAGGCTAGAGGTTTATATAGAGGAGGAGTTTAATCCTCTTTAAACTCCAACTCTAAGAACTCTAATTTGACTAGGATTTGACCTAGTCAAAATCCTATTCAAACTAGTGTTTGACCTAGTCAAACCAATCCTAGCCTTCCATCTCCCCTTTCCATCTCAACCGTTGATTTAATTTAATGGAATATTTAAATTTCATTAAATATTCCAAAAGGCCAAATAAATATAATAAATAAATATTAATATTTATTCTAGGCCCATTAAATCAATCCCTTTAATAAATCCAATTTATTAATTTAATTCCCTTTATCAAATAGAAGGAATTAATTTCTCCAAGAAAATATAGGACCCGATTAAATCAAATTTAATCATTCCTTTACTCCAATATTTAATTCCAAATTAAATACTTAAGTGTGTGTGGATAGTGTGTGACTCTTTAGGTTCACCTTTCAGCTAGACTTGGTCGGAGTCCTAGAATCCGCCCGTTACCGTGGGTGGCCATCTAACAACGGTCCATGGCTGATAGGGTGCATTTCATCTCTTATATGCATGCTTAACTTGAATGGTTTTTAAAGGGTTTCTTCACATTTCTTATCGAGTTATGCAATTTTGAATAAAAGATCGAGATCCACCCGTTGTGAAGAAAAGGAGTTAAAAAGTCCAAATAAAGACAGAAAAGTGATCAAGAAACAAAATAGCAATGTGCAGACTTGAACAACCATTAGGGCGTGATCACGCCTTGTCCAACACCCGAGTCTGCGCGGGAAGAAAAGAAGAGTTTTGAGCCAGCAGACTTGAACAACCTCTAAGGCGTGATCACGCCTTAACCGACATCCAGATCTGCGCGGGTTTAGAAGTTGGCACAAAAGAGGACTCTAGAGTTGGCACGAAAAGAAAACTCTGAAGTTGCATGGGACGAGGACTCTCAAATATAAAAAGGAGACTAGAACACAGAGAAAAAGCATTTTCTCATCATCGTTTTTCTCTCTTCCTCTGAATTCATGCTTTTGTTTAGTAGCTAATTTTCTATTCCGATTCAAGGGAAACGTTAAACCCTATTGTTATGTTTTGAGGTCTTGAATTTATCTGATTTCGCCAAGTATTTCTCGTCTTGATTTACTGTGAACGGAATGATTATTATTGATAGATCTGACAATTCGATTCGATATTAATTATTCTATTTCTATCCATGAGTTCAGTGATCCGTAATTGTCATGAATGAGTGGTATGAGTAGCGAGCAAATTTATTATGTGCTTTGCATGATTTATTTGTGGGGACGAGAAAACTAGGTTAGATAATTGCAGCTATCTCGGTTATTTGATCTAGATTCAACTGTTTTCATTGATGCAAATGCTATTATTGATGTGATATGAAACGCTATCGTGCCCAGTCTTGATATAATAAGTTTGGATTTAGATGCTTAAGTCAAATCCACTACGATAGGAAAACGGGAATTTGTTACGGCTATCCTAATGAATTCCAGAGTTGAATGCTTGGTTATGGAATTAACCCTTAGTAATCTATGATAAACATAACGATTGGTGAGACGAACCCCCTTGAATTGGACTTTTTCATCTATAATCTCATCTTAGTTATTTTACTCTTGCTTTTGTTAATTTAGTTCATTCATAATTAGTACTCAATTCATACCCCCCTTTTGGTTACTACATCTAGATCGAGAAATTAATCGATAGTTCCCTTGGGATTCGACCTGGTTCCACGACTACTACAGTTTAGAATCAGTTTTTATATTTGACGGCTTCGACAACCGATCAATGGCACTAGAGACTAGGTGAAATAATTGGGGATGAACATTTAGGCTCTAACAGTACACTTGTCCTTCTGTCTTCGGTCTCATCACTTAGAGTCTAGGGCACGGAAAAAAGCAGGTACCCATTTTGGACCTAAGTGTCGGTCTGTCCTTACTAAACGCCGCAAGGGAAACCTTTCCCTTCTGTTCAGTTACTGTGGCCACAGATTTCAGGGACAAGACACAGAGCATACATGAGACTCAACTGTCAATACCTTTTGACAGGAGACAGATCCTTTCTTGGAAACTACTGTCACTCTATACACCCGAGCTGCACTAGACATGGCTTATGACTACTCAAGAGTATTTTGGCAATCTCTCACCATATCTAAGACACACACCTGATGCACAGGTAAACTCAGCAGTTCCTCAAGTCAAAGGACTTGGCCTGTACCGTTGGAACCGGGAATACACGCCATACCTTGCTGACCATACTCAAGGTCCTCCGTAAGACGGTTCCCGCGAGTCACCTCAGTCAGCTGCTTCCTAGCATGCTGACCCACTAACACTGCTTAGACGACCTTCGTCACCCGTCGATGAAATACGACAGCAGATGGTTAGTGCAAGTCTCAAAGGGAATCCCGATACCCATTTTCGGGATTCCTGGACTTGGAGATTTCCGGACTGATTCGGTAAGACTGATTTCATGGACCTACCTCCAAGCGTAGTCCCAGTCCCCAAAATCGTTTCTCAGTCCGTGGGCTTTGTTTGCGTAGTGAACAGAAATGTAAATGCAGATATAAGTGAACGTAAACAAAGTATTGCCATATGAATTTTCACTTTTTTATTCATAAATATTTTTATCAAATACCAAAAATTATCTATACATAGGTTACATATTCCTGCCAAAATTGGCTTACATGGTCACCTATTCTAACAATCTCCCACTTGACCTTTAAAGCCAATTGCCCATATGCTTAATCCCCATCTTCTCAAGATGTTGCGTATGAGCGCTCTGCGACATAGGCTTTGTCAGCGGGTCTGCTGTGTTGTCTGCTGAGTTGACTCGGTCCATCCGGACGTCACCTCTTCCTACCATTTCTCTAAGAAGATGGTAGCGTCTAAGAATGTGTTTGGAATGGTGATGAGATCTCGGTTCCTTTGCTTGCGCTATAGCGTCGTTGTTATCACAGAAGATGACAACAAGCTCGGCGATGCTAGGCACCACACCCAACTCTTGGATGTAGTTTCTCATCCAAACCGCTTCCCTAGCAGCTTCTGAAGCTGCTATGTATTCAGCCTCTGTGGTGGAGTCAGCAATGGTTGCTTGCTTGGAACTTTTCCAAGCTACTACTCCTCCATTGAGTTTGAACACGTACCCCGATTGAGATTTGGCATCATCGTCATCAGACTGGAAGCTAGCGTCGCTAAAGCCTTCCAGAATTAGTTCTCCATGTTAGAATAGGTGACCATGTAAGCCAATTTTGGCGGGTATATGTAACCTATGTCTAGACAATTATAGGTGTTTTGATAAATCATTAATGAATAAAGAAGTGAATTTTCATTTGGCATTACTTTGTTTGTGTTCACTTGCACCTATTTATCCATATCTGTTCACTACGCAAACAAAGCCCACGGACTGAGAATCAATTTCGGGGACTGGGACTACGCTTGGAGGTAGGTCCATGGAATCAGTCTTCCCGAATCAGTCCGGAAATCTCCAAGTCAAGGAATCCCGAAAATGGGTACCGGGATTCCATTTGAGACTTGCACTAAGCATCTGCTGTCGTGTTTCATCGACGGGTGACGAGGATCGTCTAAGCAGTGTTAGTGGGTTAGCATGCGAGGACGCAGCTGACTGAGGTGACTCGCGGGAACCGTCTTACGGAGGACCTTGAGTATGGTCTGCAAGGTATGACGAGTATTCCCGGTTCCAACGGTACAGGTCAAGTCCTTTGACTTGAGGAATTGCTGAGTTTACCTGTACATCAGGGCTGTATCTTAGATATGGTGAGAGATTGCCAGAATTCTCTTTGGTAGTCATAAGCCATGTCTAGTGCAGTTCTGGTGTGCAAAGTGACAGTAGTTTCCAAGAAAGGATCTGTCTCCTATCAATAGGTTTTGGCAGTTGAGTCTCATGTATACTCTAGGTCTTGTCCCTAAAACTGTGGCCACAGTAACTGAACAGAAGGGAAGGATTCCCTTGCGGCGTTTAGTGAGGACAGACCGACACTTAGGTCCAAAATGGGTACCTGCATTTTCCGTGCCCTAGACACTAAGTGATGAGACCGAAGACAGAAGGACAAGCGTACTGTTAGAGCCTAAATGTTCATCCCTGAATATTTCACCTAGTCTCTAGTGCCATGGACCGTTGCTAGATGGCCACCCATGGTAACGGACAGATTCTAGGAATCCGACCAAGTCTAGCTGAATGGTGAACCTAAAGAGTCACACACTATCCACACACAATTAAATATTTAATTTGGAATTAAATATTGGAGTGAAGGAATGATTAAATTAGATTTAATCGGGACCTTTATTTTTCTTGGAGAAATAATTCTTTCTATTTGATAGAAGGAATTAAATTGATAAATTGGATTTATCAAAAGGATTTATTTAATGGGCTTAAATAATATTTATATTTATTTTAGCCTCTTGGAAATATTTAAATAGGTTTTAAATATTTCCATTAAATTAAATTAAATCAAATCAACGGTTGAGATTAATGGGAGAGATGGATGGCTAGGATCGTTTTGACTAGGTCAAAACACTAGTTTGACTAGGACTTTGACTAGGTCAAAATCCTAGTCAAATTAGAGTTCTTAAAAGAGGAGTTTAAAGAGGATTAAAACTCCTCTTCTATATAAACCCTAGCATCCTACAATTTACAAGATGATGAATCTCCAACACACACACTACTACACACACACACGGATTCTCTCTCCCTCTCTCTCGTCCGATTCTCTCTCCCTCTCCAAGAAATATTTTCTTGGTTCTTTTTGTTCTTGGAACATTAAGAACTTGATGAATCAATACCATTAATCCATAATGTGTTATTTATTCATCCACTCCAAAAACATAAACTTGTTCGTTGCTAGCACGACGTGCAAGATACGTGGGTGGATCGTGTGTCACGATTTGGAGGGTCTCAAGACGAGATCTTGGTGCAAAACGGGGAACAACGCGTGTAGCCGTTGAAGACGAAAACGACAACGGGTAGGTCTCGTTTATGTTTTTCGTCCTCTTTTATTTTCCAACCCTATGGCCTCCATGATTTATTTTATGTTATTCGTTCATGAGATACACCGAACGCCCGGGAAATTTCAAAGGCACACCCTTTGAAACGTGTTTTAATTTAAAAGCATGTTTAAATTCCGCATTTATTTTTTAATTATACCGCGCTTCCGCATTCGCGCTTTTCCCGGGACGATCCACATAATCTTTCACTCCATTGCCATAGACTAAGAACATCTCCTTAGTCCTCCTTAGGTACTTAAGGATGCCCTTAACAGCATTCCAATGTGCTTCTCCTACGCAGGACTGATATCTGGTTGTTACGCTCAAAGCGTATGTAATGTCAGGCCTAGTGCAGTGGACCGCATATTGGATGCTACCTACGGCAGAAGCATAGGGGATGACTTTCATCCTTTCAAGTTCCTCATCAGTCTGTGGGGACTGCTTCTTGGACAACTTGATCCCATGCCTCATGGGAAGGAATCCTCGTTTGGAGTTGTCCATTCGATATCTCTTTAGGACTTTCTCCATATACGAGTTTTGGGTGAGTCCTAACATCCTTTTAGATCTGTCCCTGACAATCTGGATGCCTAGGATGTAGGAGGCTTCACCCAAGTCCTTCATGGAAAACTGGGTTGACAACCATACTTTTGTGTTTCCTAACATTCTAACGTCATTACCAATGAGCAGAATGTCATCCACATAAAGCACTAGGAACACAATTGAGCTCCCACTGACCTTCTTGTATACACAAGGGTCGGATTTATTTTTGATGAAGTCATACCCCCGTATTACTTCGTCAAAGCGATGTTCCAACTTCGGGAGGCTTGTTTGAGGCCATAGATGGACTTCTGGAGACGACAGACTTTCTGCTCTTCTCCAGTGACCGTGAAACCCTGCGGCTGATCCATATAGATCTCTTCTTCAACGAAACCGTTGAGGAAGGCCATTTTCACGTCCATCTGCCATATCTCATAGTCATACCATGCTGCTATGGCGAGCAGAATCCGAATGGATTTAGCCATGGCCATTGGCGAGTAGGTATCCTCAAAATCGACCCCGAGTCGTTGAGTGTATCCCTTAGCTACAAGCCTAGCCTTAAAGGTTGTGACTTCTCCATCAACGCCAAGTTTGCGCTTGTAGACCCACTTACAGCCGACTGGCTTAACACCTTTCGGTGGATCTACAAGACTCCATACTTGGTTCTCGCTCATGGAGTCCATTTCGGCTTTCATGGCCTCAAGCCATTTCCCGGAGTCGATGTTAGACATCGTTTCTCCATACGTCTTAGGATCGTTATCCAAAAGATCGGTCGCACCTAGAAATCCATATCTCACTGGAGGTCTGGACTCTCTAGTGGACCTACGGAGAACGGGAACGTCAGTGGTGACTGTGGGCGCTGACTGTATCGGAGCCGGCGGTTCAGGAACCGGGACTGGCTGTTCCTGAGGCTGTCCTTCATGCCTAGCATGTTAGACTTCTCGAGGTTGGTCAACCCTTCGGCTGTCTATCCTAAATCCTCTAAGTGAGGGTTCCGCGGCTGTGTCTGATGGCTGGATTCCATCACTTGATTCCTCAAGGATCAGCTCATTAGGTTGGATATCCTCCGGGAAGCCTTGCTCCAAGAATACTGCATTTCTTGAAACAAACACCTTTTGTTCCAAGGGGTCATAAAAAGTAATAACCCGCATTTTCCTTAGGGTATCCAACGTACCTGCATAAGCTAGACCTAGATTCTAACTTATCTCCCACTAACCTCTTGACGTATGCGGGGCTACCCCACACTTTCAAGTAGTTGTAGGATGCAGGCTTGCCGTGCTGTATCTCATATGGCGTTTGGGTCAATGCACTAGTAGGCGCTAAATTCAACAATTTGGCCGCCGTTTCTAGTGCATAGCCCCAAAACGATAAGGGCAATTTGGTAAAACTCATCATGGACCGAACCATGTCCAACAGGGTTCGATTCTTCCTTTCAGAGACACCATTTAACTGTGGTGTTCCTGGAGGTGTCCATTCTGATATTATACCATGTTCTTTTAGATAATCTAGGAACTCCATACTAAGGTACTCACCGCCTCGGTCCGACCGAAGGACTTTAATTTTGCAGTTGGTTTGATTTTCCACTTCAAGTCTGAATTCTTTAAACCTCTCAAGAGCTTCAGACTTGTACCTCATCAGGTAAACATAACCATACCGCGAATGATCATCGGTGAAGGTTATGAAGTAGGAGAACCCACCTCGGGCCTGCGTCCTTAGTGGTCCACATACGTTTGTATGGACCAAGTCCAACAGACCTGTGGCAAGCCTGCTTTGTCCTACAAAGGGCTTCTTGGTCATTTTCCCTCTTAGACAGGACTCACAAGTTGGTAGATCACTCAAGTCCCCAACCTCTAGGTTCTTTGAGTCCACCAACCTCTTCATCCTATCTTGGGATATGTGACCTAGCCTAGCGTGCCACAGACGTGCGTTCCCGTTATTATCTAATTTTCGTTTGTGTTGTGCATTGAGGACGAAATTCATTTGTTTCAAGATATAAAGTCCGTTATGCAATGTACCAAGTAGATGAGCAATTCCACACCTCATCAAATAAAAGCAATTTTTATTGATTCTAAACTCATAACCACTATTGTCCAACAATGGAATGGAAATGATGTTTTTAATCATACTGGGAACAAAATAAACTTGCTCTAAATCTATGCTAATACTGTCACTAATCACTAGAGTGGCGGATCCTACTGCTTCTGCCGAGATGGCCTTGCCATTCCCAAGCTTCAGTATCATGTCCCCGCTACCCAGTTTTTTGCTTCTTTTCAATACCTGCAAGTCATTGCAAATGTGAGCTCCACAGCCGGTATCTAATACCCAAGAGGCAGAACTAGTGACCATATTAACCTCAATCACATATATACCTTGGTTCGAGAAGAGTTTGGGGCACTCTCTCTTCCAATGCCCTTTCTCATGGCAGTTGATACATATGTCATATGCCTTCGACTGTTGCTTGGAGACAACCTTTCCCTTTCCTTTGCCTTTCCCCTCTTTGGCAATGGGAACACTCTTAGTGTTCATAGCTGCTTTGACGGCCTTTCCCTTCCCTTTCTTCTTCTTCCAACGTCCGGCACCCTTGCCTTTCGTATTATAAGTCGAAGCACCTCCAAACAACACCGAAGGCGTGGACTTCTTAGTCGTTGCCTCGTATTGCACCAACATATTGATCAACTCATGAATGCCCTTCTCAAGTGCGTTCATGTTGTAGTTGACGATGAATTGGTCAAAGGAGGGTGGGAGTGACTGAAGGATCACATCTATGTACGTTTCATTATCGAGACCTGCCTTTAGGTCCTCGAGCTTTTCCACTAGGGTAAGCATTATAACCCCGTGCTCTTGTGCAGAGGATCCTTCTGTCATTTTTGTTCCAAAGAACGCCTTGGTCGCGACATACCTAGTATGCCGGTCCGGGACTGCATAGCAATCCTTAAGGCGAGCGATAATGGAAGGGACATCGTCTAGCCTTTCATATTGCTTCTGAATCTCATTGGTCATCGAAGCAAGTATGATGCTACGGACCTTTCGGTTATCCTTATGCCAAGTCTCGAACGTCTCACGTTCTTCTGGCGTGGATCCTTCCGGTAAGGTCCTAGGGAGAGGCTCGTCCATGACGTAGCCTTGGTTCTCGTAATCTAGGACTATCCTGAGATTGCGCAACCAGTCGTTGTAGTTTGTTCCATTGAATTTGTTTGTCTCAAGAATGGTGGAAAGTGGGTTCTTAGACATTTTAAAATCTACATTTTAGAAAACAGCGCGCGATCAGCAGAAAATAAAAGACGGTGGTTTGATAAAATAATTAAATGCATGGACTTTAGTCATTTAATCCTCCCACTATTTATACGAAAACACGATACTCTCAAACGTGATTTTCGGGAAATCCTTTCCAAGTGGGCTTGGGATCCATAGCCATTTTCCCATACCCCGCTTTTACGATTCGCATGGAAAAGATCCTGTGGGAGGTATTCCATACCATTCTCGTTCCACGAGATTCCCAAGATTATTGCCTCACCTTTTCACATGATCCCGAGGACTCCAAGTGAATCATGTTAATTGGGTGTTAGACCCAACCCAATCTACCGAGCCACAGACCCACTGGTACCCCCACGACTCGTGAGACAGGTAGCAGCAGCCCGTTTTTCGTTCATGACATAGTGCAGCTTCCTTTAAGTACAATAACGTGCCACGACTCGTGAGACCACGCTATTGACCCAAAGCAGCTTCCTTATTAGGCCATGGATTGAAAGGCATGGACAAACTCCTAGATTTTATGTCCACTTTGTCTAGGGTCTAATATTTTGACATTGGTCCAACCAATGTGAGAGTAGTAAATGACTGAGATCTCAAATAAATAAATATCTACACATACATCCATAATGCGTAAATAAACCATCCATAGCAGTTATATGATAAACAAACAACCCATTCATCCATCATCATAACCACATGCAAAATTAAAGCCTAGCACGCCCCTATTGGATGATCACGAGCCCGAATCCTATGCGACCCACTGAGCCTGCAGTGGATCTATGGTCAATCTAGGGTTGGTCCTATACTATTATATTAATAGTAACCCAATCATCATGCTGATGGGCCTTGGTCTCTTTTCTCTTTCTTCACTTCATGGAAAACTCCAAGGGACCTCCCGTCTGGGCTCTCCATGTGGTCCTTCCTTCTTCTCCACCAATTACAAAAATAGAAACCTCACTCCTAGTCTACTCTCATTACATATTAAAAAAAGAAACCCCAGCGAAAACCCGGGGGGAATACATAAGGAGGGAGGTAGAATGCCTTATTATTCCAAGGCAACTAGAAAGAGAGAAGGAGAAAGCAGTAAAAGAGGCACACAGGCCCAACAGAAAATAAACCATACATTCGGTCTAAGGCTCGTGATCATCCATTTCCATCCAACACACATAATCACATGATCCAATCATATAATTACAATATACCAACAATACATGATTTCCAATCATAAATATCCAAAATAATAAATAAATATGTGCATAACGTGTGAAAAATAAAACACAAATATTGGTAATAATATTTTCTCGTTTTAGGAAAACCTTTCCTCATTATTTTAAGTAAAATAACCCCGGGATTCCAAATCCAATTTATTTTACTCCTTAAATAATGTCTTTAGAAAAATAGGCATAATTGAACCAAAAACGATTTTTCACTTGTATTGCATGGGCCCCCCAACCCGCGCCTCATATGGAAGGTGAACAATTAGGTGCTCCATTGAGTCGAAAAAAGGAGAAAATATTTTCTCGAGGTTGCACAGGATGACGGCTACACTGTTTTTCAATTCTTTTACCTAGTTCACATCCAGTGTGGTTGAGCATAGGATCTGGAATAGAAGGCTCACTTCCGTCAAGGCGCCCACACGTGCTCAGGAAGCATTTCATGGAAGGCAACATGAATCAACTTTTGCATGAATACAAGACAATCATGGCTCTTCATGTCGTGCATCCTTAGCTCCTTCATGTCGATGCAGCAGGACAAGTTAGATGCATACCCATCCGGAAAACTAAGATAACGACTCCAATCATATATCTTCTTGTTTTGATTCTTCTTCAGTGTATATACCGCTTTGGGCATCACGTTTGGTCTCCTTTCATCCACCTCAAGCTCCGGCCGATTACATATGATCTTGAGATTCTTCTATGCATTCAGATTGTCCTTCGTTTTGCCCTTTATGTGAAAGAAATCGATGGATCGTCCCGGGAATTGCGCGAATGCGGAAGCACGATAAAAATAAACATACAAAAAATAAAGCATGCTTTTAATTTAAAAGAACACGCTCAAGGGGCGTACCCTTGAGGTTCCCGGGCGTTTGGTGTATCTCATGATTATATAACATGTAAAGAAATCATGGAGGCCATAGAGTTGAAAAATTAAAGAGGGACGAAAAATAAAACGAGACCTACCCGTTGTCGTTTTCGTCTTCAACGGCTACACACGTTGTTCCCCGTTTTGCACCGAGATCTCGTTCTTGAGACCCTCCAAATCGTGACACACGATCCACCCACGTATCTTGCATGTCGTGCTAGCAACGGACAAGTATTTTGGAGAGGATAGATCAATCACACGTTATGAATTAACGGGACTAATCTTCCTTTGTTCTAGTGTTCCAAGAACAAAAGAACTAGAAAAATATTTTCTTGTAGAGAGAGAGGGGGCGGACGAGAGGTAAGGAGGGGGAGACGAGTGTGTGTTGTGTGTGTAATTTCAAGAATCATCTTCCTTCAATTGTTGGAGGCTAGAGGTTTATATAGAGGAGGAGTTTAATCCTCTTTATACTCCAACTCTAAGAACTCTAATTTGACTAGGATTTGACCTAGTCAAAGTCCTAGTCAAACTAGTGTTTGACCTAGTCAAACCAATCCTAGCCTTCCATCTCCCCTTTCCATCTCAACCGTTGATTTAATTTAATGGAATATTTAAATTCCATTAAATATTCCAAAAGGCCAAATTTAATCATTCCTTTACTCCAATATTTAATTCCAAATTAAATACTTAAGTGCGTGCGGATAGTGTGTGACTCTTTAGGTTCACCTTTCAGCTAGACTTGGTCGGATTCCTAGAATCCGCCCGTTACCATCGGTGGCCATCTAGCAACGGTCCATGGCACTAGAGACTAGGTGAAATAATTGGGGATGAACATTTAGGCTCTAACAGTACACTTGTCCTTCTGTCTTCGGTCTCATCACTTAGAGTCTAGGGCACGGAAAAAGCAGGTACCCATTTTGGACCTAAGTGTCGGTCTGTCCTTACTAAACGCCACAAGGGAAACCTTTCCCTTCTGTTCAGTTACTGTGGCCACAGATTTCAGGGACAAGACACAGAGCATACATGAGACTCAACTGTCAATACCTTTTGACAGGAGACAGATCCTTTCTTGGAAACTACTGTCACTCTATACACCCGAGCTGCACTAGACATGGCTCTTATGACTACTCAAGAGTATTTTGGCAATCTCTCACCATATCTAAGACACAGACCTGATGCACAGGTAAACTCAGCAGTTCCTCAAGTCAAAGGACTTGGCCTGTACCGTTGGAACCGGGAGTACACGTCATACCTTGCTGACCATAC
This sequence comes from Sesamum alatum, assembly GCA_034509735.1. Lineage (NCBI taxonomy): Eukaryota > Viridiplantae > Streptophyta > Magnoliopsida > Lamiales > Pedaliaceae > Sesamum > Sesamum alatum. The sequence goes on from JACGWO010000006.1 coordinate 20,632,560, forward strand.
TCAAGGTCCTCCGTAAGACGGTTCCCGCGAGTCACCTCAGTCAGCTGCTTCCTAGCATGCTAACCCACTAACACTGCTTAGACGACCTTCGTCACCCGTCGATGAAATACGACAGCAGATGCTTAGTGCAAGTCTCAAAGGGAATCCTGGTACCCATTTTCGAGATTCCTTGACTTGGAGATTTCCGGACTGATTCGGTAAGACTGATTTCATGGACCTACCTCCAAGCGTAGTCCCAGTCCCCGAAATCGTTTCTCAGTCCGTGGGCTTTGTTTGCGTAGTGAATAGAAATGTAAATGCAGATATAAGTGAACGTAAACAAAGTATTGCCATATGAATTTTTACTTCTTTATTCATAAATATTTTTATCAAATACCAAAAATTGTCTAGACATAGGTTACATATTCCTGCCAAAATTGGCTTACATGGTCACCTATTCTAACATTATGTCCATCACAGTATTGATTATATTGTTGAACACGTTCTTCTCAATGTGCATGACATCTAGATTGTGTCGTATTAGATGCGCCCCCCAGTGTTCAAGCTCCCAAAAGATACTTTTCTTGGTCCACTTATGGTCGACAGTGTAGCCTTCTGGTTCACTCAATGGTCATTTGACTGCAACACAAAACCCATTGAGACGAGTTCGGATCTATTCTCCAGTCATCCTCGGACGTGCAACCTTCCCCTCCATTCGATTTTTAGTAAAGGCTTTCTTGTTCCTGTGATAAGGATGGTCCGGTGGGAGGAACTTTCTGTGGCAATCAAAATAGCATGCCTTCCGATTGTGCAGTAAATAGAATGCCCGTGTGTCCTCCATACAAACTGGACACCCCATAACACCGGCAGTTTTCCATCCAAACGCCATCCCATAAGCGGGAAGGTTGTTCACTGTCCACATCAATGCGACCCGCATCATGAATGTCTGGTTTGTCGCAATGTCGTGCGTGCGTACACCCCATGCCATAAATTCTACAACTCCTCGATCAACGGCTCAGGTAGACATTGATAAGATGTTTGGGATTCGATGGGTCAGGATCACCATCATTAGGAACATATACTTAGACTTCATGCACATTCCCAATGGGAGATTGTACGGTATAAGTATCACGAGCCAACATAAATTTTACCATACTGGCCGTGCAGTCCAAACCCATCCGTGCACAACCTAAGTATAACATTACGGGTGGCTCAGCTGCAAAATCGGGATACATCCGGTCAAAATGCTTCCAAGCCTTTGCATCGAATGCATGGTACATGGATCCGTCCTCCGTCTGATGGCTCGCATGCCAAGTCATATACTCCATAGTGGCCTCCGACGCATACAACCTCTGCAACCGAGGGGTAAGCGGTAGACTTGTACCTAGCGTCTCCACAAAACTTGCAATATTCCAAATCAATATCGTCCTTCCAGTACAACATGTAACCGTTTTTCCACGCATCAATCTTCTGAATTGGTAAACCCAATTCTCTTATCAATTTCTTTGTACTGTAATGATCGGTGGGGAAAGTGTGATCGCGGGGAATTACAGTGTCAGTCCACTGGCACAAGCGATCATATGTATGCTCGGAAAAAACCCCCTTCGGCCTTGATATTCACCAAAGAAGCAATTGACGCTAACTAAGAGGTAGTGCGGCCATTCCACAATGGTTGGTTAGCATGTACTACATCAAAAAATAATCTGACAATCTAAACACATAATCATAGGGCCCCGAATCATAATATGAACTACGACCCACATCAGAAGGACAATATCGAGTAACATCATCAGCCGGTCCCTCCTAGTTATACGAAGACCAGAAAGATGGCCTGGCGGCATTATATACCATCCTCTGCGCCCAATCTATCTAAGCCGCATCACCCCAATGTGAACTACCCTCCTCCTGAATGGGTGGTGTTTGCTGCTGTTGCACAAAGGGCGCTGTCAATGCCTCAAAGTATTCCTGCACCCTCTCCTCACCATGCGAAGTCCAATTATAATAATCCGGCATAAACCCTTTCATACACAAGTTGAAATTTACCTCGTCCGGTGTTTTGAACCGTTCGTTTTGCACTTTCGGCAGGGACACCTAATCTTCTCCCCGTCCATATATGCACGCTAAGACTGGGCACATTCTAGAAATGTTGTATCACCATCCTCAAACTCCAGCATCACACCTAGCACGTCTGCATCATACATCCATCTCCTCAACTGTCTTAACATGATTACTCTTACGTACACAAACAATTCACAACAATAAATGACCAGAACAAATTATATATATAATTAACCATTAAAGAATTTCAACTTGTTACCTAAGCATAACACCTTTCAAGATCAATGCAAATTTTGCGCAGATTGTTGATATTTTCGATTTTACGTATAAAGAATAAGAGAGAGAGTTAGAACAAATGAGTTGGAGAGTAATTATAAGAACAATTAAAATAAAGGGGGACATATATATAGAAATATATTGAAACGGGCATTGCAATTTTATTTAGAACACTACACTAGCCATTGAAATATAGTCATTGCTCCATCATTAGGAACGGTCTCTGGCGTGGACATAAGAACGGTAAAGTAACCGTTATAATATAGCCATTTGTGCCCATCGGTACACATAAGTGTTTATGTAAATTGACCGTTCCAAATAGTAGCACATTTCGGAGCAGTGTTTGAAACTAAACTTGATTTTCTCAATACCCACAATTTGGAACGGTTATTGCATTACATTGTTCACTCAAGGCGTAAAAGGGTCTCATTGGAATGGTCGTACATGCGTTCCAAATCGACCAGGGTTGTGGAACACGGGTAGGAACGGTCACTTTTCCTTGTCAAATAACCCCTCCAATTTCCACATATGTGTTCCAAATGGAATACCAAAATATATCTGCTCCCTTTTTGGAATGATAATAGGTTTACATATTGGCACAAATAGGTTGTCACACAAATAGGAACAGTATAGCAGTTCCTACACGTTCTAACTCCGAATAATACGAAAGTGACGTCAGCAACGGGTTACCATTCCACAATAGTTCCAGTTACCGTTCCTATTTGGAATGGGGTTTGGCAAGGTCATGCTAAACCGTCCCAATCGCCGCATTTTTTTGTAGTGGATATTCCTCAAGATAGTAGAAAGAGGATATGGATGTCTGAAGCTTAAAACCACTTTAAAATATTGAAGATTGACAATATCACTATGTCGAATATAATTATTGTAAAACCTATATAAAAGCTCCAAGTGATTATGAAACAACACATTTAATAAAACATTATGATAGCAAAATACGACCAAGAAAAATGGATATTCGACAAAGATTCATGATGAAAAATAAGAAAATTAGTGGTAGTCAAGAGAGTACAAACATGTTTTCAAGCCATGAGCTTGTTGTGATGGTTATACTTCATGATGATCCTCTTTTAATGGTTGAGCACATTGGTTTTGGGAAATTTGTTACTAGCCTCCAAACTTGTTTTAGCATGGTATCAAAAAAACACTGTAAAAAATGATATCTTAAAGATTTATAATGATGAGAAGATAAAGTGTTATCCAAGTGTCGGGTGCTTTTCACAACTTATATGTGGTCATTTAGCAAGAACAGAAAAGGCTTCATTGCAGTCACACTATATTTTATTGATGACTCTTCGATTTTATGGAGTTGCGGTTTGAGGCAAGTTAAATTTGTTCATTATAACTTTACAATATGTTATATTACTTAATATAAATCTATAGAATATTTTGATCATTTTAATTGTTACAGACTTATGTTCGAGCTCTATATACAACTGAAGTACTGGCTGAGGCACTTGCTGAATCAGTGATGGATTGGAACATTGGTCGGGAAGTATCAACTGTTACTGATGATGATAGTACTATGAATGAAGCCATGTTTCATCATCTTTTGGATAAGCTACCAACAAAAGCTCTATTACTAGATATACATGTGTCATATCTGATGTGCTCATATTAGTGTGCAATTGAGAATTCATGATAATGTTATATGTTGGACTACCTCAACTACTAGAGTTGAAACGTCTGAGGAAGTTGCTCATTAGTTTCATATTCTTTGTGCCAAAAAGGTTAGCTCTAGATTGCAAACCGCATTGGAACTTGACTTATTTGATGCTAGAAATTGCAATAATTTATAAAGATGTGTTCCCATGTATTAAATTTCTAGAGAGAATTATAAAAGTTTATCAACTGATGAGGATTGAAAAAATGTGATTGATATATATATATATATATGGGAAGTTGAAAATATTTTAGCAGAGATGTTTTCTGGTACTCTTTATCCCAAGTCCAAATTTCATATATTTGAAGATTTTTGGTATCAAACTGAAGCTAAACAAGTGGGTGAAGAGTCCAAAAAGCATTAATCAAAATATTCCAAGAAGATGTTGGAGAAATACAAAAAGTGTTGGGATACTTGTCATACTACGATGGGAGTTGCTACAATTTTCTTTATAAAATCAAGCTGGTAAAATATTACATTCTATTATTTTATGGGTACAGATTACAATTTAATGTAGATAAAATTTCGAAAAAAATTATTATAAGTTGTTACTTGACTACCAATCTAGATCTACAATTTCAAAGGAAAGTAATTCTACCAATGGTGGTTTGGAAGTACAATGTCATCTTGTGATTTGGTATGAGTGATGCATTTGAATTTGATCATTTAAACATGTATGATCAATATATGGCTTCGAGCTTAGTTTCTACTCCTAAAGGTACTATGGCATCAGAGTTGGTTATGTAATTGGAAGAAAATGTCTTGCCAAAAATTCTAGATTTGATGTCTTAGTTTGTATGATCAACTTTGCATTTAGTACTAATGGTAGATCCGTTTTTCTCATCATAGTAGACTTCATCGAGATACTTTGGAGGCATTAATGTGTTCTTGTTATTGATTGTGGAATGAGGCAAAAGGTAAGTAATATTTTAGTTATTTTACTTTTACATCATTTTTCCCTATAAACTGTAACAAAATATTATATCATTTGTTTGATACTTGTTCAACAATTTGTGGTTTGAAGGCTTGTCCCATAGTGCTTGACAATGAGGAAGATGATCATGGAGAAATTAGTGATGCGTAATTGATATGAATTGTTTAGGTTGAGAACAATTGTGACTTGTTTAGGTTGCTGTGAACAATCTTATTTGGACTTGAATATTTGAATTAGGCAATGGAACAATTTTATTTGTAATTGATATGTTGAATTTTTCTTTTCTTCATCTATTTCTGGAACAAATGAATTTTTCAAATATTGTTTAAAAAAGAAAATAGGAAATTGGGTCTATCGGGTCAAACAATCCTAGCGCCTTTTGTAGTAGGCCGGTAGAAAAAAGTCTGGGCTGGGTTGGGGCGGGGCAAGTCCCGAGTCCGCCCAACCTACCCCATACTCGCCCGGCTTCCAAACCTAGTTTGTTCCTCATGCATTATATTTAAAACATAACTTTTATCAATTTTTCTCCAATTATTGTTGTTTCTTCCTTAACTACGGCCTATTCAGAAACTCCTATTTGCACCATCTTGTGGTAAATTTGTTTGCCTTTTTCTTAGTCACGAAATTCTCATCTTCCTTGAGCGTGACCACAACCACATTCCAACGATCTCGGGCTCTACCACAACCTTGACTTTTCAACCTTTATCGGAAGCGCACACCTACTCTCACAAATCGAGCAATAGATTCCAACTCCAGGTGTGAACTCTTGAGTATGATGGATGCCTTCAAAGGGTACCACCAAATAATGCTAGCTCCTGAGGATCACAAAAGGGTTGGTTTTCATTACATCTTCTATTATGTCGTCATGCCCTTTGGACTCAAAAATGCAAGGGCCACTTACCAGCGCTTAGTCGACAAGATCTTCAGGCCTTAGCTGAGGAAGAAAGTAAAAGTGTATGTGGACGACATGCTAGTTAAGAGCAAAAAGGCCAAAGATCATGTCACTAATCTTTGAGGAAACATTTAAGGTCCGTAGGAAGTACAGATTGAAGCGCAACCCCACTAAATGTGCCTTTGGGGTGAGGGCAGACGCTTCTTAGGATTCATGGTAACTGAATGGGCATCGAGGCAAAACTCTCTCAAAATTAAGCCAATCCTGGACATGAAAGCCTCCACCAATGTCAATAAGGTACAATGCCTCACAAGTAAATAGCAGCCCTCAGCCGTTTTATCTCCAAATCTGCCGAAAAGAGTTTACCTTGTAAGAACTTTGAATGGGGATCTGAATGCCAAAACTCCTTTGAAGAAATTAAGAAATAGTTGGTAGAGCTCCCCTTGCTCATCAAACCTTCTCAGGAGATTCCCTATTTCTATACATATCCACGACCTCCTAGGCTATTAGTCTATCCTCTTCTGGGAGGAGGAGAATAAAGCAGAAAAAGGGCAGAGATCATGTCACTGATCTTAAGGAAAGAAGATTTGAGGTTCTCAAGATGTACAGGTTGAAGCTCCACTCCGCCAAATGCACCTTCGGGTGAAGGGTGGAGGCTTCCTAAGATTCATGGTAACTAAAAAAGGCATCGAGACGAACCTCCTCAAAACTAAGGCAATCCTGGACATGAAAACCCGCACCAATATCAATTAGGGAGAATAGCAATCCTCTGTCGTTTCATCTCTAAATCTGCCCAAAAGAGTTTTCTTTGAGGTATTTAGAAAGGCCAAGAACTTTGAATGGGGAGCTGAATGTCAAAATTTCTTTGAAGAACTTAAGAAGTACCCGACAGGGCTCTCCCTGCTCATCAAACCTTCCCTTAAAGGAACCCTGTATCTATACATATCCCCAACCTTCCAGGCAGTAATTTCTATATTCTTCCAAGAGCAGGAGGGGCGACAGATGCCCACATATTAAGTCAGTAGAGTGCTCAATGGAGCGGAGGGATGGTATAACACATAAAAAATTAGCGTTCGGTTTGATCGTCACATCGCCAAGGCTGCGGCCATACTTCCTCTCCTACCTCGTGGCGATAAGGACCAATCAACCATTAAAATAAATTATCGGGAAGCTCGAACTTCTAGAAGACTGCTCACGTGGACCATTAAATTAAGTGAATACGACATTTCCTATTTCCCCAATAGCTATTAACGCTCAAGCTTTGGCTGATTTTCTCTCATAAATGACAATCCCCTCACCTAGCAGGGGGTATGGTTGCTTCATGTAGATGGATCAGCCACCCTCCAGGGGAGCAAGGCAGTAATCACCTCCTCTGAGGGGGATGACATGGAATTCACTGTCAAATTTGACTTCAGAGCTTCAAACAATGAGGCTGAATGTCAAGCCCACATGCTAGGTATGAGGATGGTCTAGGAAGCAAGAGCTAAGGACCTTGTACCCTACTCAAACTCTCAACTCATAGTCAAACAGATTGAAGGAACATATGAAGCCCAGAAAGATAGCATGATTCAATATCTACAACAGATTGAGGAGTTAAAGTCTGGATTCAAGAGCTTCCAACTCATCCAGATTCCGCGAGAAGAAAATATTAGGCCGACTACTTATCTAAGTTAACCAGTGCAGTGGAAGATTGCAGAACTAGACAAATCACCATACAACACCTCTATCCCAGGAGCCCCCTTGGAAGACCAAGTCGCCACCTCTATGGGGGACTGGAGATAAGAGATCCTGGAATGGCTGGGAGAAAGACTCCTCCTAACGGATTGTCGGGAGGTTGTCAGGCTTAAAGCCTAGGCTACTCGATTCCTCTTAATAGGGGATACCCTCTACAAGAAGTCTTTTTGCATCCTTTGTTAAGATGCTTGTCTTAGGAGGAAGGATTGTATGTCCTAAAGAAGATTCATAACAGACATTGTGGGTCCCATATAGGTTGGTTTTTTAACACTTCTCATATCATACGGGTAAATTGCGTATAACCCAATGTCTATGTGAGAAAGCATTAAATACCTTGAAATTTGTTCGCTCTAGACGTGTATACTTTGGACCAAGACCCTTGTTAACTTCTATACTGAATCCTTGTTGCCTACAAAAAAAAAACTAATCATTGTAAAATCCGTCTGCGGGTTCCAAATTTAAGCACATTTAGCAGACAGTCCACCTCTATGCATAGGAACTAAGTGGCAAGCCTAGTAAACTTTACTATAGACGTTATCCCTTCATTTCTTGCCATATTCTTCCGGGAAAAAAAAATCCAATGGCATAAACCTTAGGACGTCAACCGCAGCTTCTTCATCTGCAGCAACCTGTCCACGCTCTAACACCTTTTCTCGCTTTCCAACATATATTATTGAAAACTTTAATCTAAGATTCTATGCATTATATCTCATGATGACTTCACAGCACTATCTGGATAATTCTAGTACTCATAACCTTCCTGCAGCTCAAGTATCAGGGAAATGATCAACAAACACCATTTACGACTCACCCCAAAACAATGAACGTCGTTGTTTCTAGTTCCCTTGTTTACTACATAGCCTACACTTGGCGGCAGCTTTTTCCTCTGCATCTTCAGCTTTTTGGTTTTGCTCTCATTGCTTAGTGTGGTCCGGTAACGCCTCAGTTGCATCACTCACGTCCGTTCTGTTCCCGAATTCTGCTACACCTTTTCTATATATCTTGTTCGTTTTGTTACCAACAAATTAGATTGTTGCATTGGTTGTACAACTGCTATTGTAAAGGAAGGAGCATTCGACATTTCTTGATCAGTATGTAGAGGGTTTTTGCTAGTTCTTCTGAGGAATTGGCGCTTATACTTCCAAGATGATGTTGAAGCTTGTGTAGAAGGAGATGATGAAGCTTGTGCAGAAGGTGATGTTCTGTAGAATGGTGGTGAAGGTTCTGTTGGTGATGAAACACTTGATACGGGTTAGCTTTTGACAAAGTTGCATTTTCCCTTGTAACGTTTTTTCTTGTTGAGGCATTTGTCATCTAGCTGTAAGTCCTAGTCATTTATTCAGGCTATGGTTGGTCCATGTCAGCAGACGACGGTTAGGAGTTAGTTAAAGCATGACATTTGTATTTAAAGGCTGAAGCTTCCCTTCAGTAACAGAGTTTTCCTGAAATCAATACACCATTTCTGAAATTGAATATTCTTCGCACATTAGTCATGGCATTCTCCCTCGCTCACCACACTTCGTCTTTCAACAAATTTCACATGGTATCAGAGCCTTCGATCTGAAGGACTCTATATATGCTTCACCTACAGTTCATCCCTCACGCTTCAGAAGGTTCCAGCATCATTTCCTGGAAGTTTTATTGCAGACATGGCTGCTGCAACAGAAACAAAAATTGAACAACTGGAGAAGAAGGCACTCTATGTGCATCCACCGAATCTGCAAGGTTTGATGTTGGCTTCCACACCACTAAATGGATCTAACTTCCTGTTGTGGAGTAGATCGGTCTATGTTTCTCTTGGTATGAAGATGAAATTTGGCTTCATAGATGGTTCCTTTCCGTGACCGCCAGCAGGATCTCCAACTTTTGCGCAATGGTGACGCGTTGATTTAATGGTAACGTCATGGATTTGGAATTCGATCTCCAAGGAGTTCGTAGTGAAGGACAAGCGGATTCGCCCGGGAGCGCGAGCGGAAGCAAGGAAGCGAGAAATTGTGCACAAATTTGAATCTAATTTAAATATTCGAATCCCAAGGGGTGTACCCTTGGGTGCTCAACCAGGCGTTCGATGTAGGATAAGTAAATATTAGAAATATATATTTAAACACATAGGGCATAGATGTATATAAATCAATCAAAGCGTAATAAACTGTTACCTTTGATTATTTAGCGTATGCTCCTGGCTACTTGCGTTGTTCCTTCTCCGGAATGCTCATGAAATCAAAATGTATGGATTCTCCAAAGGTGATCCACACCATACCGGAAGAAACACACGTTCTTCTTGCTAGAAAAGAACGGGTTTAAGAAGGAATCGGTTTAAGAGAAGAACACTATGATTAGTGCTTTTTTAAACTTACTTTGTTCTTCTTCTTGATTCAAAATCAAGTGAAGAACACAAGTGTAAGAGAGGGAGAGAGGCCGAGAGTTTGAGAGAGGGAGAGGATTTTTGTCTTCTCTTTTTCCTAGAAAAAGATGAATAATGAATCACATATGCTTGGTGTTGTATATTCTAATATATATACATAATTAATATGATTATTGGAATGTGTCTAGGTTCATCCAAGGATGTCTAGATTCATTCCAATCAATCACCATCAATTCTTCAATCAAGCCTACCAAAATTTATGGTATGATCAAATCATACCAAAAGGGAAGAGCTTGATTGGAGTTCATTTGTCTCTTTCCAAAAGAGATAAGTCAACATACCATCTAGCATGAAACATGGCTGATTTTGCTTCCTCCAAGGGAGCATGTCGGCCATGTTTAATTAAGGGAAGAAGTCCAACTTCTTCCTATTCTAAAATAGGAATTATTTCTCCTCTCGGGTATAATTTAACGGACCGGGTTTTATCGTAATCCAATTACGACGAATCCAACATTAAATCCAATTTAATGTCCATTTAAATTATTCTCTTGTTCTTGGAACATTAGAACTTGATGAATCAATACCGTTAATTCATAACGTGTTGTTGATTCATCCACTCCAAAACATAAACTTGTTCGTTGCTAGCACGACGTGCAAGATTCGTGGGTGGATCGTGTGTCACGATTTGGAGGATCTCAAAGACGAGATCTTGGTGCAAAACGGGGAACAACGCGTGTAGCCGTTGAAGACGAAAACGACAACGGGTAGGTCTCGTTTATGATTTTCGTCCCTTTTAATTTTCTACCCTATGGCCTCCATGATTTATTTTGTGTTATTCATTCATGAGATACACCGAACGCCCGGAAAATTTCAAAGGCACACCCTTTGAAACGTGTTTTAATTTAAAAAGCATGTTTAAATTCCGTATTTAATTTTTAATTATACCGCGCTTCCGCATTCGCGCTTTTCCTGGGACGATCCACAATTCCTTTCAGTGGTATCAGAGCCCGGTTCGGTGTATAGGCCTAGGGTTTATGTGCTTTTTAAGCATGAAACGTGTTTTTCGCATGTTTTAATTGAATCTTGATTTTCTTGATTATTAAAGCATGTTGTTTTATTGCTTTTAATTCGTGTGAAATTCTGAATGTTGGTATTTTTCTGTTTTTCTTGGGAAACGGGGGGAAAATTGAACTGAAAACGAGAAACGCCACAGCCGGCCAGCCGGGAAGGCTGGCCGCGCGCAGCCGAGCGTTGCCGGCAGGGCAGACGCGCGCAGGCAGGGGTAGCCTGCGCGCGCCCGCCCAGCCGGTCGCGCAGGGGCAGCGCGCGCGCAAGGGGGCGCCTCCAGGCGCGCGCGCGGGCAGACGAGGGTGTCTGCGCGCGCGCGCCGGTAGGCGCGCTCATGCGCGCGCGCGCGCGCAAGGCTGTCGGGCGGAGAGCCCGCGCGCGGACGGCACCAAGCGCGCTGCCAGGCGCGCGCGCCTGGCGGGCGTGCCCAGTGCGCGTCTGCGCGCTCGCACTGCGCACAGCGCAGTCACGCGGCTGGCAACCAGCAGGCCGGCGCGCGCGAGGCAGAGGAGCCTGCGCGCGCGACGGCCTGCCGGAACACCAGGCCGCACAGCGCGCTGCCGGCCAGGCGCGCGCGCACGCAGGCAAGGGCCTGCGCGCGCGCGCCCGGCCAGGCAGTGCCTGCGCGCACGGCCGGCCAGCTGCTGCCTGTGGTGGCGGCCGGCGGCTGCTGCAGCTAGGGTTTTTTTTGAAACCCTAGTATTATTTTATTTTTTATTTTTTATTTACTTTTCAGTTTTAATTTTGAATTAATTCTGAAAATTCGTTTTTTGGGTTCAATTTTGCCTAAATTCCTAAAGACATTATTTTAGGAGTAAAATAAAATGGATTTGGAATCCCGGGGTTATTTTACTTAAAATAATGAGGAAAGGTTTTCCTAAAACGAGAAAAATATTATTACCAATATTTGTGTTTTATTTTTCACACGTTGCGCACATGATCATTTATTTCTGTTTTGGATTATTATGATTGGAAATCATGAATTATTGGTATATTGTAATTATGTGATTGGATCATGTGATTATGTGTGTTGGATGGAAATGGATGATCACGAGCCCTAGACCGGATGTATGGTTTAATTTTCTGTTGGGCCTGTGTGCCTCTTTAACTGCTTTCTCCTTCTCTCTTTCTAGTTGCCTTGGAATAATAAGGCATTCTACCTCCCTCCTTATGTACTCCCCCCGGGTTTTCGCTGGGGTTTCTATTTTTATAATGTAATGAGAGTAGACTAGGAGTGAGGTTTCCATTTTTGTAATTGGTGGAGTAGAAGGAAGGACCACATGGAGAGCCCAGAAGGTCCCTTGGCGTTTCCATGAAGTGAAGAAAGAGAAAAAGAGACCAAGGCCCATCAGCGTGATGATTGGGTTACTATTATTGTAATAGTGTAGGACCAACCCTAGATTGACCATAGATCCACTGCGGGCTCAGTGGGTCGCATAGGATTTGGGCTCGTGATCATCCAACAGGGGCGTGCTAGGCTTTAATTTTGCATGTGGTTATTATGATGGATGAATGGCTTTTATTTATCATATAACTGCTATGGATGGATTTTATTTATGCATTATGGATGAATGTATGGATATATTATGAGATCTCGGTCATTCACTACTCTCACATTGGTTGGACCAATGTTGAAATATTAGACCCTAGATAAAATGGACATGAACTCTAGGAGTTTGTCCATGCCTTCCAATCCATGGCACAGTGAGGAAGTTGTTTTAGGTCAATAGCGTGGTCTCACGAGTCGTGGCACGTTATTGTACTTAAAAGAAGCTGCACTGTGTCATGAACGAAAAATGGGCTGCTGTTACCTGTCTCACGAGTCGTGGGGGTACCAGTGGGTCTGTGGCTCGGTCGATTGGGTCGGTTTAACGCCCAATTAGCATGATTCGCTTGGAGTCCTCGGATCATGCGAAAGGGTGAGGCTATAATCTTGGGAATCTCGTGGAACGAGAATCGTATGGAATACCTCCCACAGGATCTTTTTCATGCGAATCGTAAAAGCGGGGTATGGGAAAAATCGCTGTGGATCCCAAGCCCACTAGGAAAGGATTTCCCGAAAATCACGTTTGAGAGTACCGTGTTTTCGTATAAATAGTGGGAGGATTAAATGACTAAAGACCAAGCATTTAATTATTTCATCAAACCACCGTCTTTAATTTCTGCTGATCGCGCGTTGTTTTCTAAATGTAGATTTAAAATGTCTAAGAACCCACTATCAACCATTCTTGAGACAAACAAATTCAATGGAACAAATTACAACGACTGGTTGCGCAATCTCAGGATAGTCCTAGATTACGAGAACCAAGGCTACGTCATGGACGAGCCTCTCCCTAGGACCTTACCGGAAGGATCCACGCCAGAAGAACGTGAGACGTTCGAGACTTGGCATAAGGATAACCGGAAGGTCCGTAGCGTCATACTTGCTTCGATGACCAATGAGATTCAGAAGCAATATGAAAGGCTAGACGATGTCCCTTCCATTATGGCTCGCCTTAAAAGATTGCTATGCAGTCCCGGACCGGCATACTAGGTATGTCGCGACCAAGGCGTTCTTTGGAACAAAAATGACAGAAGGATCCTCTGTACAAGAGCATGGGGTTAAAATGCTTACCCTAGTGGAAAAGCTCGAGGACCTAAAGGCAGGTCTCGATAACGAAACGTACATAGATGTGATCCTTCAGTCACTCCCACCCTCCTTCGACCAATTTATCGTCAACTACAACATGAATGCACTTGAGAAGGGTATTCATGAGTTGATCAATATGTTGGTGCAATACGAGGCAACGACTAAGAAGTCCACGCCTTCGGTATTGTTTGGAGGTGCTTCTACTTCCAAGACGAAAGGCAAAGGTGCCAGACGTTGGAAAAAGAAGAAGGGGAAGGGAAAAGCAGTCATAGCAGCTACGAACACTCAGAGTGTTCCCATTGCCAAAGAGGGGAAAGGCAAAGGAAAGGGAAAGGTTGTCTCCAAGCAACAGTCAAAGGCATATGACATATGTATCAACTGCCGTGAGAAAGGGCATTGGAAGAGAGAGTGCCCCAAACTCTTCTCAAACCAAGGTATATATGTGATTGAGGTTAATATGGTCACTAATTCTGCCTCTTGGGTATTGGATACCGGCTGTGGAGCTCACATTTGCAATGATTTGCAGGTGCTGAAAAGAAGCAGAAAACTAAGTAGCGGGGACATGATCATGAAGCTTGGAAATGGCAAGGCCATCTCGGCAGAAGCAGTAGGATCCGCCACTTTAGTGATTAGTGATACCATTAGCATAGAATTAGAGCAAGTTTATTTTGTACCTAGTATGATTAAGAACATCATTTCCATTCCATTGTTGGACAATAGTGGTTATGAGTTCAGAATCAATAAAAATTGCTTTTATTTGATGAGGTGTGGAATTGCTCATCTACTTGGTACATTGCACAACGGGCTCTATATCTTGCAACAAACGAATTTCGTTCTTAACGCTCAACACAAACGGAAATTAGATAATAACGGGAACGCACGTCTGTGGCACGCTAGGCTAGGTCACATATCCCAAGATAGGACGAAAAGGTTGGTAGACTCAAAGAACCTAGAGGTTGGGGACTTGAGCGATCTACCAACTTGTGAATCTTGTCTAAGAGGGAAAATGACCAAGAAGCCCTTTGTAGGTCAAAGCAGGCTTGCCACGGGTCTGTTGGACTTGGTCCATACAGACGTATGTGGACCACTAAGGACGCAGGCTCGAGGTGGGTTCTCCTACTTCATAACCTTCACCGATGATCATTCACGGTATGGTTATGTTTACCTAATGAGGTACAAGTCTGAAGCTCTTGAGAGGTTTAAAGAATTCAGACTTGAAGTGGAGAACCAGACCAACTGCAAAATTAAAGTCCTACGGTCAGACCGAGGCGGTGAATACCTTAGTGCCGAATTCCTAGATTATCTAAAAGAAAATTGTATAATATCGGAATGGACACCTCCCGGAACACCACAGTTAAATGGCGTCTCTGAAAGGAGGAACCGAACCCTGTTGGACATGGTTCGGTCCATGATGAGTTTTACCAAATTGCCCTTATCGTTTTGGGGTTATGCATTAGAAACGGCAGCCAAGTTGTTAAATTTGGCGCCTACCAGTGCATTGACCCAAACGCCATATGAGATATGGCACGGCAAGCCTGCGTCCTACAACTACTTGAAAGTGTGGGGTAGCCCCGCATACGTCAAGAGGTTAGTGGGAGATAAGCTAGAATCCAGGTCTAGCCTATGCAGGTTCGTTGGATACCCTAGAGAAACTGCGGGTTATTACTTTTATGACCCTTTGGAACAAAAGGTATTTGTTTCAAGGAATGCAGTATTCTTGGAGCAAGGCTTCTCGGAGGATATCCAACCTGATGAGCTGATCCTTGAGAAATCAAGTGATGGAACTCAGCCATCAGAAATAGCCGCGGAAACCTCACCAAGAGGATTTAGGATTAACGCACGGAGGGCTGACCAACCTAGAGAAGTCCAACATGCTAGGCATGAAGGACAACCTCAAGAAAGGCCAGTCCCGGCCCCTGAACCGCCGGCTCCGATACAGTCAGCGCCCACAGTCACCACTGACGTTCCCGTCCTCCGTAGGTCCACTAGAGAATCCAGACCTCCAGTGAGATATGGGTTTCTAGGTGCGACCGATCTTCTGGATAACGATCCTAAGACATACGGGGAAGCGATGTCTGACATCGACTCCGGAAAATGGCTTGAGGCCATGAAGACCGAAATGGACTCCATGAGCGAGAACCAAGTTTGGAGACTTGTAGATCCACCGAAAGGGGTTAAGCCAGTGGGCTGTAAGTGGGTCTACAAGCGCAAACTCGGCGTTGATGGAGAAGTCACAACCTTTAAAGCTAGGCTTGTAGCTAAGGGATACACTCAACGACCCGGGGTCGATTTTGAGGATACCTACTCGCCAGTAGCCATGGCTAAATCCATTCGGATCCTGCTTGCCATAGCAGCATGGTATGACTATGAAATATGGCAGATGGACGTGAAAACGGCCTTCCTCAACGGTTTCGTTGAAGAAGAGATCTATATGGATCAGCCGGAGGGTTTCACGGTCACTGGAGAAGAACAGAAGGTCTGTCGTCTCCAGAAGTCCATCTATGGCCTCAAACAAGCATCCCGAAGTTGGAACATTCGATTTGATGAAGTAATACGGGGATATGACTTCATCAAAAACGAATCCGACCCTTGTGTATACAAGAAGGTCAGTGGGAGCTCTATAGTGTTCCTAGTGCTTTACGTGGATGACATTCTGCTCATTGGTAATGACGTCAGAATGTTAGGAAACACAAAAGCATGGTTGTCAACCAAGTTTTCCATGAAGGACTTGGGTGAAGCCTCCTACATCCTAGGCATCCAGATTGTCAGGGACAGATCTAAAAAGATGTTAGGGCTCACCCAAAACTCATATATGGAGAAAGTCCTAAAGAGATATCGAATGGACAACTCCAAACGAGGATTCCTTCCAATGAGGCATGGATCAAGTTGTCCAAGAAGCAGTCCCCGCAGACTGATGAGGAACTTGAAAAGATGAAAGTCATCCCCTATGCTTCTGCCGTAGGTAGCATCCAATATGCGGTCCATTGCACCAGGCCTGACATTGCATACGCTTTGAGCGTGACAAGCAGATATCAGTCCTGTGCAGGAGAGGCACATTGGAATGCCGTTAAGGGCATCCTTAAGTACCTTAGGAGGACTAAGGAAATGTTCTTGGTCTATGGCAATGGAGAACTAATTCTGGAAGGCTTTAGCGACGCTAGCTTCCAGTCTGATGACGATGATGCCAAGTCTCAATCGGGGTATGTATTCAAACTCAACGGAGGAGTAGTGGCTTGGAAAAGTTCCAAGCAAGCAACCACTGCTGACTCCACCACTGAGGCTGAATACATAGCAGCTTCAGAAGCTGCTAAGGAAGCGGTTTGGATGAGAAACTACATCCAAGAGTTGGGTGTGGTGCCTAGCATCGCCGAGCCTGTTGTCATCTTCTGTGATAACAAACGTTGCAATAGCGCAAGCAAAGGAACCGAGATCTCATCACCGTTCCAAACACATTCTTAGACGCTACCATCTTCTTAGAGAAATGGTAGGAAGAGGTGACGTTCGGATGGACCGAGTCAACTCAGCAGACAACACAGCAGACCCGCTGACAAAGCCTATGTCGCAGAGTGCTCATACGCAACATCTTGAGAAGATGGGGATTAGGCATATGGGTGATTGGCTTTAAAGGTCAAGTGGGAGATTGTTAGAATAGGTGACCATGTAAGCCAATTTTGGCAGGAATATGTAAACCTATGTCTAGACAATTTCAGGTGTTTGATAAATCATTAATGAATAAAGAAGTGAATTTCATTTGGCATCACTTTGTTTGTGTTCACTTATATTTGTTTTCCATATCTGTTCACTACGCAAACAAAGCCCACGGACTGAGAATCAATTTCGGGGACTGGGACTACGCTTGAGGTAGGTCCATGGAATCAGTCTTCCCGAATCAGTCCGGAAATCTCCAAGTCAAGGAATCCCGAAAATGGGTACCGGGATTCCATTTGAGACTTGCACTAAGCACCTGCTGTCGTGTTTCATCGACGGGTGACGAGGGTCGTCTAAGCAGTGTTAGTGGGTCAGCATGCTAGGACGCAGCTGACTGAGGTGACTCGCGGGAACCGTCTTACGGAGGACCTTGAGTATGGTCAGCAAGGTATGACGTGTATTCCCGGTTCCAACGGTACAGGTCAAGTCCTTTGACTTGAGAAATTACTAAGTTTACCTGTACATCAGGGCTGTATCTTAGATATGGTGACAGATTGTCAGAATTCTCTTTGGTAGTCATAAGCCATGTCTAGTGCAGTTCTGGTGTACAAAGTGACAGTAGTTTCCAAGAAAGGATCTGTCTCCTGTCAATAGGTTTTGGCAGTTGAGTCTCATGTATACTCTAGGTCTTGTCCCTAAAACTGTGGCCACAGTGACTGAACAGAAGAGAAGGATTCCCTTGCGGCGTTTAGTGAGGACAGACCGACACTTAGGTCCAAAATGGGTACCTGCACTTTCCGTGCCCTAGACTCTAAGTGATGAGACCGAAGACAGAAGGACAAGTGTACTGTTAGAGCCTAAATGTTCATCCCTGAATATTTCACCTAGTCTCTAGTGCCATGGACCGTTGCTAGATGGCCACCCATGGTAACGGAAGGATTCTAGGAATCCGACCAAGTCTAGCTGAAAGGTGAACCTAAAGAGTCACACACTATCCACACACATTTAGATATTTAATTAGGAATTAAATATTGGAGTGAAGGAATGATTAAATTGGATTTAATCGGGTCCTTTATTTTTCTTGGAGAAATAATTCCTTCTATTAGATATAAGGAATTAAATTGATAAATTAGATTTATCAAAGGGATTTATTTAATGGGCTTAAATAATATTTATATTTATTTTTAGCCTCTTGGAAATATTTAAATAGGTTTTAAATATTCCATTAAATTGAATTAAATCAACGGTGAGATGAATGGGAGAGATGGATGGCTAGGATTGTTTTGACTAGGTCAAAACACTACTTTGACTAGAACTTTGACTAGGTCAAAATCCTAGTCAAAATAGAGTTCTTGAAAGAGGAGTTTAAAGAGGATTAGACTCCTCTTCTATATAAACCCCTAGCATCCTACAAGTTGAAGGATGATGAATCTCCAACACACACACAACACACACACACTCGGATCTCTCCCTCTCATCTCTCGTCCACCTCTCTCTCTCTCCAAGAAACACATTCCACTAGTTCTCTTGTTCTTGGAACATTAGAACTTGATGAATCAATACCGTTAATTCATAACGTGTTGTTGATTCATCCACTCCAAAACATAAACTTGTTCGTTGCTAGCACGACGTGCAAGATACGTGGGTGGATCGTGTGTCACGATTTGGAGGATCTCAAAGACGAGATCTTGGTGCAAAACGGGGAACAACGCGTGTAGCCGTTGAAGACGAAAACGACAACGGGTAGGTCTCATTTATGATTTTCGTCCCTTTTAATTTTCTACCCTATGGCCTCCATGATTTATTTTGTGTTATTCATTCATGAGATACACCGAACGCCCGGGAAATTTCAAAGGCACACCCTTTGAAACGTGTTTTAATTTAAAAAGCATGTTTAAATTCCGTATTTAATTTTTAATTATACCGCGCTTCCGCATTCGCGCTTTTCCCGGGACGATCCACAATTCCTTTCACTCTCAACCTCCTCGGTGATTTGTGTGTGACCCTTTAGGTTCACCCTCAGCTAGACTTGGGCTCGTGTCCCACAAGGGCCCGTTACCATGGGTGGCCATCTAGCAACGGTCCATGGCACTAGAGACTAAGTGAATTAGCGTGAACATTTAGGCGCCGATTCTGTATGGGTACGATCCTTCCGTCTATCGTCTCCCGGCCTTAGTCTAAGGTATGGAATTGGGCGTCGGTTCCCATCCTTGACTAGGCATCTATGCTTAATACTCGAGACCACGTATGCTTCATTGCGTCAACACATGAAACCATTCCCTGTTCGACCAACCACTGTGGCCACAGCTTTAAACAGCAATGAACGTGTCTCCGAGTGCATAGGAGATACCTCTGTCACATACTGACAGGGGACGGATCCTCTTCTTGGAATCCACCGTCCTCGCTACACATTCCGGCAGGCCATCGCGCGCGCTGGCCTGCTGGCTACCGGTCGCGCCCTGCGCAGTGCGCGCGCAGACGTGCACTGGGCACGCCTACCGGGCGCGCGCGCGCGCAGACACCTCCGTCTGCGTGCCGCGCGCGCCTGGCGGCGCTGCCCGTGTCCGTCCGCGCGCAGACTCTCAGGCGCGCAGCCTTGCGCGCGCGCGCAGACACCCCTCGTTTGCGTGCGCGTGCTCCTGGAGGCGTTGCCCTGCGCGCAGCCACCTCTGGCTGCGCACTGCCTCTGCGCGACCGGCTGGGCGGACGCGCGCGTTTCTCGTTTTTCGTTCAATTATTCCACCCTGTTTCCCAAGAAAAATAGAAAAATACCAATATTCAGAAATTCACACGAATCGAAAGCCATAAAACGACATGCTTTAAAATCAAGAAAATCAAGATTTAATTAAAAAACATGCCAATTTCACGTTTCATGCTTAAAACGCACATAAACCCTAGGCCTATACATCGAACCGGGCTCTGATACCACTGAAAGGAATCGTGGATCGTCCCGGGAAATTGCGCGAGTGCGGAAGCGCGATGTAAAATAAAATACAAAAAATTAAAGCATGCTTTAATGAATTAAAGAACACGCTCAAGGGGTGTACCCTTGAGATTCCCGGGTGTTTGGTGTATCTCATGATTAAAGAACATATAAAAGATCATGGAGGCCATAGGGTAGAAAATTAAAGAGGACGAAAATATTAAACGAGACCTACCCATTGTCGTTTTCGTCTTCAACGGCTACACGCGTTGTTACCCGTTTTGCACCGAGATTTCGTTCTTGAGACCCTCCAAATCGTGACACACGATCCACCCACATATCTTGTACGTCGTGCTAGCAACGAACAAGTATATATTTTGGAGTGGATGAATCAACGACGCGTTATCAATTAACGGTATTGATTCATCTAAGTTCTAATGTTCCAAGAATAAGAGAACTAGAAAAATAAATTCTTGGAGAGAGTGGAGAGAGAGAGGGCGGACGAGAGAGATGGGAGAGGGGGCCGAAAATTGTGTGTTGTGTGTGTGTGTGTTGGAATTTCATCATCCTTCAATTGTTGGAAGCTAGAGGTTTATATAGAGGAGGAGTTCAATCCTCTTTAAACTCCAACTCTAAGAACTCTAATTTGACTAGGATTTTGACCTAGTCAAACTAGTGTTTGACCTAGTCAAACCATCCTAGCCTTCCATCTCCCCTTTCCATCTCAACCGTTGATTTTAATTTAATGGAATATTTAAATGGAATTAAAATATTCCAAAAGGCCAAATAAAATATAATAAATAAATATTAATATTTATTTTAGGCCCATTAAATCAATTCCCTTAATAAATCCAATTTATTAATTTAATTCCCTTTATCAAATAGAAGGAATTAATTTCTCCAAGAAAATATAGACCCGATTAAATCTAATTTAATCATTCCTTTACTCCAATATTTAATTCCAAATTAAATACTTAAGTGTGTGTCGATAGTGTGTGACTCTTTAGGTTCACCTTTCAGCTAGACTTGGTCGGATTCCTAGAATCCGCCCGTTACCATGGTGGCCATCTAGCAACGGTCCATGGCACTAGAGACTAGGTGAAATAATCGGGATGAACATTTAGGTCCTAACAATACACTTGGTGGTCATCTAGCAACGGTCCATGGCACTAGAGACTAGGTAAAATAATTGGGGATGAACATTTAGGTCCTAACAGTACACTTTTCCTACTGTCTTCGATCTCATCACTTAGAGTCTAGGGCACGGAAAATGCAGGTACCCATTTTGGACCTAAGTGTCGGTCTGTCCTTACCAAACGCCGCAAGGGAAACCTTCCCTTCTGTTCAGTTACTTTGGCCACAGATTTTAGGGACAAGACACAGATACATGAGACTCAACTGTCAATACTTTTGACAGGAGACAGATCCTTTCTTGGAAACTACTGTCACTCTGTACACCCGAGCTACACTAGACATGGCTTATGACTACTCAAGAGTATTTTGGCAATCTCTCACCATATCTAAGATACAGACCTGATGCTCAGGTAAACTCAGCAGTTCCTCAATCAAAGGACTGACTTTACTGTTGGAACCGGGAGTACGTCATACCTTGCAGACCATACTCAAGGTCCTCCATAAGACGGCACCCGCGAGTCACCTCAGTCAGCTGCTTCCTAGCATGCTGACCCACTAACACTGCTTAGGAACGTTTCAGACCCAACTCTTAATTAGTTGGTTCATGACCACCATCCAATGCGTGGCCCAACTGCACGAGTTGTTAACCATGGTCTGTGGGCTTGTTGCGATATAAGTTAAACACCGTTTTAACAAATGTAAGATGAGCGCAACAAAGAAGGTACCATGGCGATGAATACTCATCTTATTCATCACATAATAATATTACATTTCCATCAAGTTGTCAGATAGGTTACAAATCGCTTAACCTATTGGCTTTCTGGTCACCTATTCTAACAATCTCCCACTTGACCTAAAGTCAATCACCCATTGGCCTCAAACCTCTTATTCAGATGGTGAGTATGGGCAACTTGCGACATGGGCTTAGCAAGTAGATCTGCTATGTTTTCTGCGGAGCTGACTCGGTCCACCCAACGTCACTCCTGCTATCCATCCTCTAAGTAGATGGTAGCGTCTAAGAATACGCTTGGATCGTGATGAGATCTCGGTTCCTTTGCTAGCGCTATCACCCCGTTGTTATCATAAAGATAATTACAGGCTTAGCAATGCTAGGTACTACATCCAACCCTTGGATATAGCTCATCAACCAAACCACTCCTTAGCAGCTTCCAAAGCCGCTATGTATTCAAAACTCTATGGTGGAGTCCGCCGTGGTAGCCTGCTTGGAACCCTTCCAAGTAACCACGCCACCATTTAGTCTAAATACAAAACCAAACTGAGACTTGGCATCATCGTCATCCGACTGGAAGCTAGCGTCGCTATAGCCTTCCCAGTATCAACTCTCCACCGCCGTAGATCAAGAACATGTCCTTAGTCTTTTCAGGTACTTTAGGATAGTCTTGACAGCACTCCAGTGTGCCTCCCCGGCACATGACTGATATCGGCTAGTTACGCTCAAAGCGAAAGCCACATCAGGTCTAGTGCACTGAAACAGCATACTGTATGCTGCCTACAGCTTAAGCATAGGGGATGTCCAACATCCTTTTAAGCTCCTCATCAGTCTTAGGAGACTGCTTCTTGGATAACTTAATTTCATGCCTCATAGGAAGGAATCCTCGTTTTGAGTTCTCCATCTTGAAATCTCTTCAAGAGTTTCTCAATGTACGAGGACTGGGCCATTCCTAACATCCTTTTAGATCTATCCCTGTAGATCTTGATGCCAAGGATGTAGGATGCTCGCCCATATCCTTCATGGAGAATTGCGTTGACAACCAAGCTTTAGTGGTACCCAACATCTTAGCATCATTCCCAATGAGCAAGATGTCATCCACGTAAAGCACCAAAAAAACGCAACTGAGCTCCCACTGATCTTCTTGTATACACAAGGATCGGACTCATTCTTGATGAAATCATATCCCCATATGACTTCATCAAACGTATGTTCCAGCTTCGGGAAACTTGTTTTGAGGCCATAGATGACCTTTGGAGACGGCAGACCTTCTGCTCTTCTCCAACAGTTATGAAACCTTCCGGCTGATCCATATAGATCTCTTCCTCTACGAAACCGTTGAGGAAAGCCGTTTTCACGTTCATCTGCCATATTTCATAGTCATACCATGCTGCTATGGCAAGCAGTATCCGAATGGACTTGGCCATTGCTACGGGCAAGTAGGTTTCCTCAAAATCGACCCCGGGTCGCTGAGTGTAACCTTTCGCCACAAGCCTGGCTTTGAAGGTTGTAACCTCCCCGTCAGCTCCAAGCTTACGTTTGTAGACCCATTTACACCCTACGGGTTTAACCCCTTTGGGTAGATCTACTAGGGTCCAAACCTTGTTTGTACCCATCGAGTTCATCTCGGATTTCATGGCCTCAAGCCACTTGTCCGAATCGATGTCCGACATTGCTTCTCCGTATGTCTTTGGATCATTATCCAACTGACCGGTCAAGCCCAGAAATCCATACCTATCAGGTGTATGGGATACTCTGGCCGACCTACGGAGGACTGGAACAATATCAGTGGGAACTTCTGGCTCAGATGTCACTGCCGCCTCTTGGGGTGCCTCACTTGATTCCTCAAGGAGCACCTCATCGCGTCGACTATCTGATGGAAAACCTTTTTCCAAGAACACTGCGTTTCGCGAGACAAAAACCTTTTGCTCGGAGGGATCATAGAAATAATACCCCGCAGTTTTTTTTGGATAGCTGATGAACCTGCATAAACTAGACCTCGAGTCCAGTTTATCTCCCACTAATCTCTTGACATATGCGGGGCAAGCCCACACTTTCAAGTATTTGTAGGAGGCAGGCTTGCCATGCCATATCTCATATGGCATCTGGGATACCTTTTTAGATGGCGCCAAGTTCAAAACTTTGACCGCCCTCTCAAGAGCGTATCCCCAGAAGGAAAGGGGGAGTTCGGTAAAAACTCATCATGGATCGGACCATGATCCAACAAGGTCCGATTCCTCCTTTCAGACACACCATTAAGCTGCGGTGTTCCAGGAGGGGTCCACTGAGAGAGAATCTCATTCTCTTTTAGATAATCAGTAAACTCACCACTCAAATACTCTCCACCTCGGTCTGACCAAAGGGCTTTGATCTTTCGATCGGTTTGGTTCTTTACTTCAAGTCTGTATTCCTTAAACCTTCCAAAGGCTTCAGACTTGTACCTCATCAGGTAAACATAACCATACCGTGAGTGATCATCGGTAAAGGTTATGAAGTACGAGTACCCACCTCTAGCCTGAGTATTTAGTGGACCACAGACATCTGTATGGATCAAATCCAATAGACAACTGGCTAGCGTACTTTGTCCAACAAAAGGGTTTCTTGGTCATCTTTCCCTTTAGACAGGATTCGCAGGTCGGTAGGTTGTCCAAATCGTCTATTTCTAGACTCTTTGAGTCCACCAACCTTCTTTATCCTATCTTTAGAGATATGACCTAACCTCGCATGCCATATCTGTGCGTTATTACGATCATCACATTTTTGTTTGTGTTCTGCAGTCATAATCCAATTAGACTGTTGAAGTATGTACAGACTGTTGACCAATGTACCAAGCAGATGAGAATTACCATCTTTGATAATGAAAAAACCGTTTTATTGATGGTAAATTCATATCCCTCCTTATCAAGGACCGGGATGGAAACAATGTTTTAATCATGCTAGGTACATAGAAACAGTCGTTTAGTACAATCCTAACATGACTACTAATGGCTAACTCTAGTGATCCTACGGCTTCCGCAGCAACGGCCTTGCCATCGCCTAACCTCAGGATCATCTCATCCTAGGTTAGCCTTCTGCTTCTTTGCAGTGCCTGCAAATCATTGCATATGTGAGCACCACATCCGGTATCCAATACCCATGAAGCAGAATTAGTAATCATATTAACTTCAACCACAAACATACCTGCATTGGAGAGGAGTTGTGGGCACTCCCTCTTCCAATGCCCTTTCCCTTGGCAATGCATGCAGACATCATTTGCCTTGGACCGCTGAGAACCACGGGCCTTCATTTTCCCTTTGCTCGGTCCAACCGGAGCAACAGGGACGCCCGGAGCGTGATCAGGGGCCACAACCGTCTTCCCTTTGCCCTTCTTCCTCTTCCAGCGTCCGGCCCTCTTGCCATTCGCCTTGGAGGTCGAAGCCTCTCCTATTAATACCGCCGGCGCCGACTTGTGGGTCGTTGCCTCGTATTGGACCAGCATGTTGATCAACTCATGAATAGACTTCTCAAGTCCGTTCATGTTGTAGTTTACAACAAACGGGTCATAGGATGGAGGAAGTGACTGGAGGATCACGTCAATGTACGTGTTATTGTTAAGCACATATTTAAGGTCCTCGAGTTTCTCCACTAGGGAGAGCATCTTGACCCCATGACTCTGTACAGACGCTCCTTCAGCGAGCTTGGTGACAAAGAATGCTTTTGTGGCGGCATATCTAATATGCCTATCCGGAACCGCATAAACCTCGTTCATGCGAAGCATTATGGCGGAGACGTTGTCCAGCCTCTCATACTGCTTCTGGATGTCGGTAGACATCGAAGCCAGTATGATACTGCGTACTTTCCGGTTGTCCTCATGCCATTTCTCGAACGTCAAACGTTCTTCAGGCGTGGACCCCTCCGGTAAGTCGCTCGGTGGCGGCTCGTCCAAGACGTAGCCTTGGTTCTCAAAACCGAGGACAATCCTCAGGTTTCTCAGCCAGTCCGAGTAGTTCGTTCCGTTGAATTTTATTAGTCTCGAGAATCATGGTTAATGGGTTCTTAGACATATCTACATTAATGAAAATGTAAAGCAGAAATTAGCAGATGATGGTAATATTATTGTTCAAGTTGAAGACTTGGTCTTTTAGTCTTTAACCCTCCCACTATTTATACGAAAGTCTGCCACTCTCAAGCGGAGTTTCGGGAAACCATTTCCTAGTGGGCTTGGGATCCACAAGCGTAATCTCCATGCCCCGCTTTTACGATTCACATGAAGAAGACCTCGTGGGAGATATCTAATATCATTCTCATCCAATGAGATTCCCAAGATATTTTGCCTCACCTATTCGCATGGTTCCAAGGACTCCAAGCGAACCATGTTACTCAGTGTTAGGCCCGACCCATCAACCAAATCATGCCTCAAACTGTCGCCCCCCACGACTCGTGAGACAGGGAAACAGCGAGCGCAGTCTTTTTGTTCACAATAATGGTGCAGCTTTCCCCTAGTCCAAGTGTGTCACGACTCGTGAGACCACACTTGGGTAGTGGTAGCTTCCTCACCACATTGTTGTGGATGGAAGGCTCGGAAAGATCATAAATACCATTTTGATCCAAGTCCGTTCTGGGCCTAATATTTAATTTGGTCCAACCAAATGAGAGTTTAAGTGTGAACGAGACCTCATCACATTATGGTGTTTTAGCATGCATAAATATCCAATATTTAAAGCGATAAATAAAAACGCCGCATGCATAAAACATAGCATACCCTTGTTAGGATGATCACAAGCCCAACCTATGCGACCCACTGAGCCCGCAGTGAGTCTATGGTGTGTCTAGGGTGGTCCTAAATTATTACAATAATAATGAACCCATTGTCATTCCAATGGGCCTGAAGTGATTCTTGTTTCACGCCTTGATGCTTCTCCTTGTGGTCTCCGACTCCAATTGCTTGTTAAAATTAAAATCTCACCAATCCTATCTACTCTCATTACAACTGAAAGTAATACATTGGTAATAAAGAAAACAAGCCTTAACATCATGAGGCTGAAAATACAGGAGATGATAGTCCCAAAAACAAGAGGCACGCAGGCCCCACCCAACAGAAAATAAATGATCATACATTCATCCATACATAAGGTCTAGGGCTCTTGTGATCATCCCATGTTGATTCCATCAACTCACATAACACAATTATTCCAAATAATCATGCATAAATACCAACGGATATTCCAAATACCCAAGTGATGTCCAACATCACAAAAGTATAAACATACAAATAATATGCAAAATTCAAATTTCAAATTTAATGGACATTTTAAACAATGCATCCAATGAATGTATAAATCCCAAATTAATTAAGCAAATTTAATTCAAGGAATAATCCAATTATTCCAAAATCAAAAATGCAAAATTAACATATTTTCATAATATTGTGCAGAAAATACAGAAAATCAAATTTTTCGAAAAAAGTCGAAAAACGGCACAAAACAGCCCAGCCGTTGTGCGGCCACTGCCGGCCCGATCAAATTTTTTTTTTTTTTTTGTTTTTTCAAAACTGTTTCAGCACAATAACAGTAATATTATTCTGAAAATAAGCATGCAATTTTAGATCCAATCTAGCAAAATAAAGCATGCCACAAGTCCATTAAATCCAAACAATTGAATTATCATATTACTCATATATTTATACAATCTAACATGCCAATAAAGCCATTTAAAAGCAAGTAGATCATGCCAAACACATAGATCTATGCCCCTTACATCGAACCGGGCTCTGATACCACTTGAAGGACAAGCGGATCCACCCGGTAGCGCGAGTGGAAACGAGAAAGCGAGAAATTGTGCACAAATTTGAATCTAATTTAAATATGCGAATCCCAAGGGGTGTACCCTTGGGTGCTCAAACGGGCGTTCGATGTAGGATGTGTAAATATTAGAAACATATATTTAAACACATAGGGCATAGATGTATATAAATCAATCAAAGCGTAATAAACCGTTACCTTTGATTATTTAGCGTATGCTCCCGGCTACTTCCGTTGTTCCTTCTCCGGAATGCTCACGAAATCCAAACGTATGGATTCTCCAAAGGTGATCCACACCACACTGGAAGAAACACACGTTCTTCTTGCTAGAAAAGAACGGGTTTAAGAAGGAATCGGTTTAAGAGAAGAACACTATGAATTAGTGCTCTCTTAAACTTACTTTGTTCTTCTTCTTGATTCAAAATCAAGTGAAGAACACAAGTGTAAGAGAGGGAGAGAGGCCGAGAGTTTGAGAGAGAGGAGAGGATTTTTGTCTTCTCTTTTTCCTAGAAAAATATGAATAATGAATCACATATGCTTGGTGTTGTATATTCTAATATATATACATAATTAATATGATTATTGGAATGTGTCTAGGTTCATCTAAGGATGTCTAGATTCATTCCAATCAATCACCATCAATTCTTCAATCAAGCCTACCAAAATTTATGGTATGATCAAATCATACCAAAAGGGAAAAGCTTGATTGGAGTTGATTTGTCTCTTTCCAAAAGAGATAAGTCAACATACCATCTAGCATGAAACATAGCTGATTTTGCTTCCTCCAAGGGAGCATGTCGGCCATGTTTAATTAAGGGAAGAAGTCCAACTTCTTCCTATTCCAAAATAGGAATTATTTCTCCTCTCGGGTATAATTTAACGGACCGGGTTTTATCGTAATCCAATTACGACGAATCCAACATTAAATCCAATTTAATGTCCATTTAAATTATTCCCGTTGATCTTTTAATCCAATTAAAAGATCCAACGTTTCAACGTCTCAACTTTTCATATTTAATCGAAAATCCAATTTACCGATTAAATGAAAGCCCGATACAATATCGGCCCGTCCATCCAATGGACTTTCCCTTAAGTAATCCAATTACTTATTTTATACTTTGAGATTGACTCCAAGTCAATCTCTCAACCTCCTCGGTGATTTGTGTGTGACCCTTTAGGTTCACCCTCAGCTAGACTTGGGCCCGTGTCCCACAAGGGCCCGTTACCATGGGTGGCCATCTAGTAACGGTCCATGGCACTAGAGACTAGGTGAATTGGCGTGAACATTTAGGCGCCGATTCGGTACGGGTACGATCCTTCCGTCTACCGTCTCCCGGCCTTAGTCTAGGGTATGGAATTGGGCGTCGGTTCCCATCCTTGACTAGGCATCTATGCTTAATACTCGAGACCACGTATGCTTCATTGCGTCGACACAGGAAACCATTCCCTGTTTGACCAACCACTGTGGCCACAGCTTTAAACAGCATGAACGTGTCTCCGAGTGCATAGGAGATACCTCTGTCACATACTGACAGGGGACGGATCCTCTTCTTGGAATCCACCGTCCTCGCTACACATTCCGACTGCACTGGACAAGGCTTATAATAATCATCTTACAGAATGATTACCTCTCGCCAGATCCAAGATACAGCCATCATGTGCACACGACTGCCATGATTCCTCAAGTCTGAGGATTACTCCCGTACTATCGGAACCGGGGAAAACCAATCATACCGACCAAGCCTCCAAGGCTTCCATATGATGATCCCCGCGAGTCAGTCCAGTCGGCTCGACCCCAGTCGACCAACCCATCAAGATCATGTAGGCGTCCCACGCCTGTCGCCGATGAAACACGGCACTCATCCAATGAACACAACTCTTGACGCAAGTCTCAATAGGACTCTCGATGCCCTGTCTCGAGGTCCTCGACTTGGAACGTTTCAGACCCAAGTCTTAATTAGTTGGTTTCATGACCACCATCCAATGCGTGGCCCAACTGCACGAGTTGTTAACCATGGTCTGTGGGCTTTGTTGCGATATAAGTTAAACACCGTTTTAACAAATGTAAGATGAGCGCAACAAAGAAGGTACCATTGGCGACGAATACTCATCTTATTCATCACATAATAATATTACATTTACATCAAGTTGTCAGATAGGTTACAAATCGTCAAACCTATTGGCTTTCTGGTCACCTATTCTAACACGTAGAAGCTTTCATGTACGCTAGTTCTTCACGAGAGTTATGGTTAGAGCTTCAATCGAGATACGGCCGATGCAACGGTCCGATGATCTACAGGCAGCAGCGAGAAATTTCATCCGCTTCTCAGGGCAATTTATCAATAACAGAAAAATCTCACAAAAGTGAAAATGCTGTGGAATGAAATAATATGTTTGGCTCCCACTCCAAAGTGAACGTGTTCAGGATGCACTTGCAATGTCAATAAAGCTATTTCAGATCATGATGCATCAGCTCAATTGATGCAGTTCCTCATGGATCTACATGAGGTTTTTGAGACCGAAAGGAGTCAAGTATTAATGATGGATCCATTGTCGGACATCGAGAAGGCTTATGCTATGCTTTTGGCAGTGGAGAAATAGAGATCGATGAACATTGAGCTCTCTGATTCTTCTAATCACTCTGCCTATCAACTTGCCATCAAAGAGAATAGGAGGAATGGCACAAAGAAGTCTGGACAGAAAAAAACAAAAAAAAAAAACAAAAAAAAAACAAAAAAAAACAAAGAAACCATATGTGGATAAAAGAAGCTTGGTATGTAGCAACTGTCACAAGCTGGGGCATTCAAAGGACTCGTGTTTCAAATTTCAAGGGGTACTGGATGGGTACAAGGCGCTTGGTGAGAAAAAGAAAGGTATAGCCGGCAGAAAGTTTGCAGCAACAGCTGTGGATGAAGAATCTGGAGGATCTTCCTTAACTCAAAGCGTACAGATTGGAAGTCAGTCGAATATCTTAGACCTTGTTTCAGAACTTATCAATCTGGTGAAGCACAGCAACATACCTTCTGATCCAGTCACGGGACATTTTGCAAACTATGCACAAGTTGATGACGAGTTTGCAGGTAACACTTCTCATCCCTCTGCAATTGATTTGCGCTGTTGGATTATTGATACGGGGGTTATAAATCATATATGTGGTAATGCCTATCTCTTTACATCACATTCTCAACCTCTACACTCACAGTTTATACACCTGCCTGATGGTACCAAAAGATCAATAAAATTCACAGGAACCATATACTTGTCAAACAGAGTTGTCCTTGAAAATTTCCTATATGTCCCGGAGTTTTCAGTAAATCTCATTTCTGTAAGCTAATTTTGTGCAGTCAATTCATGTGTGTTCTCCTTTTCTCATACGAGCTGTGTTTTGCAGGACCAAGTATCTAAAGATATATGCTACAGGATACATGATCAAGAAGTTTTACATTCTCAAACAACTGACACCCAAGAATTCCTCTCAGTCCGTCCCTCAATTTTCTGATGTATCATGTTCCGCATCAGCTCAATGTAATTAAATGCTCTGGCATAGGAGGTTACTGCATGTTTTCGTCTCCACAATGAAACATATGTTGAAATGTACACAACCTGAAACTTCGATGCAATTTGACTGTGAAATCTGGCTCATGCCTAAACAATCAAGAATTCCTTTTTCCCTTAAGCTCTTCACACTCTCAGGCACCTTTTGAACTTGTGCATATGGACCTTTGGGGGGCTTATAAACAATACACAATCTCAGGTTGCAACTATGTGCTTACGCTTGTCGATGATTACAGTCAGTCCCTCGGGACCTATCTTCTTAAACAAAAGTCTCAAGTTCCTTCTATACTTTCCAACTTCTGTGGAATGATACATACCCAATTTGATAGTAAGCTTAAGGTTCTACGTTCGGACAATGGTTCTGAGTTCATAAATAGAGAGTGTCAGTCATTATGTTGAAATTTAGGCATCATCCACCAAACATCTTGCACAACACCCCTCAACAAAACGGGCAGGTAGAAAGAAAACATAGGCACCTCTTGGACGTGGCTCAAGCACTCATGTTGCAAGCTTCCTTTCCTTCTAAATTCTAGGGCGATGTCATTCTTACAACCACGTTCCTAATCAATCGAACCCCCACTCAAATCCTGAAATGGCTTACCCCATTTGAGTTTTTACATGGCACACCTCCCACCTACAATTATCTACGAACTTTTGGTTGTCTTTGCTTTGTCACCAACCTTGATCCCCAAAAATCCAAGTTCGACAAGCGTGCACATAAGTGTGTTTTTTTTAGGATACTCTATGACTCAAAAGGGTTACAAGGTGTTTAACCTGGAAACACAATAGTCCTTTATCTCAAGGGATATTGTTTTTAGGGAGGATATTTTCCCTTTGCCACACATACACCTAATTCTCCTTCCAACACTTGTCCTCTTCCAGTCATTCCACATGACTGGACGTCCCTACAGCCCCTGATGCAACCTCTTCTTCCTCTCATCATTCGGATTTAGCACAGCCTTTAAACTCTCCACGACTTTCCCCTACACCTCTTATGCCTACAAACCTTCATGTTCCTCCAGAACCTGCCCTCAGGAGATCAAGCAGGCACACCAATCACCCTGCTTTGTTGACTGACTTCATTTGTCACAGCTTCACTCCATCCATTCTTCACTCCTCTAACACTACATATATGTCATTTGTAGCCTCTGTGTCAGTTTTGCAGGAGACCAAAACATTTGCAGAAGCTGTGAAGTGTTCGGAATGGAGAGAGGCCATGGCAGATGAGATTCAGGCCTTAGAGAAAAATGAAACTTGGCACTTGACACCTCTTCCTGATGGAAAACGCGCCATTGGGTACAAATGGGTTTATAAGACTAAGCTTCGGGCTGATGGGAGTGTTGAACGCTACAAGGCCCCCTCGTAGAAAAAGGATACAACCAAATGGAGGGGGAGGATTATACGAATAGTTTTTCTTCGGTGGCGAATGATGTCATGGTACGTGTGTTTCTTGCCGGTGCTGCAGCATGCAATTGGTCCTTGCAACAGTTGGATATTAAAAACGCCTTTCTCCATGGTCATTTGGACAAAGATATTTACATGACACCTCCGGATGGATACCCTGTAGATCCTGGTTTGGTTTGCAAGTTGGATCGTTCCCTCTACGATTTGAAGCAGGCTTCTCGACAGTGGAACGTGGAGTTCACTGTCAAACTTCGGGATTTTGGCTTTGTACAGTCTGCACACAATCATTGTTTGTTCACTAAGAAGACTCCACTTGATCTTATGGCACTTCTCGTCTACGTAGATGATATTTTACTCACAGGCCCTTCCATTATGATATACTGTCTGTCAAGGATTATCTTCATGACTTGTTTACTATTAAAGGCATAGGCGATGCTCGCTACTTCTTTGGTCTAGAGATAGCTCGGACTTCTGCCAGCATGTATGTTGCACAGACGAAGTATGCTCTTGACATCATCAGGGATACTAGCCTATCCGGGGCTAAATCAGTGTCTACGCCTTTTCCACAGGGTCTGATGAGCTCAAATTGCAGTGTGTTGCTTCAGTCTCCGGATTCTTATTGACGGCTGGTTGGGCGCCTGTTGTATTTGGGTTTTACTAGGCCGGACATCTCCTACTGCTTACAACAACTTAGTCAATACCTCACCCGGTCCTGTGAAGATCATTGGCTCACTGCACTTCATGTGGTCTGGTATCTAAAGGGTTGTCCTCCGAAGGGTATTTTTCTGTCATCCCACAATGATTTTGAGGTCCGAGGCTATTGTGATGTCGACTGGGCTGCTTGTACTGAATCTTGGAGGTCCCTCACTGGATTTTGTCTTTTCCTTGGCTCGGCGCTCGTCTCGTGGAAAACAAAGAAGCAAACTATACTGTGTCTCGGTCCACTACCGAGGCAGAGTATCGCAATTTAGCCACCACTGTATGCGAATTGCGTTGGATTTCTTATCTTCTTCAAGATTTAGGTGTTCCTTTGCGTCTCCCATTTGATCTTTGCTGCTATAATAAGGCTGCCCTCCACATTCTAGCCAATCCGGTATTCCACGAACGTACCAAACACATCGAGTTAGACTGTTATCTGGTTCACGATGCCTACAAGGAGGGATTTACTGCTCCTTCCCATGTACGTAGTTCGGACCAGCTCGCTGACATCTTTACCAAGCTTCTTCAACTCAAGTCGTTCGTTGTGATGTTGTCCAAGTTGGGACTGGACTCCTTGGCCCTTGCGGGGGGGCTGTTGAAGCTTTTGTAGAAGGAGGTGATGAAAGCTTGTGCAGAAGGTGATGTTCTGCAGAATGGTGGTGAAGGTTCTGTTGGTGATGAAACACTTGATACGGGTTAGCTATTCACAAAGTCGCATTTTCCATTGTAACGTTTTTCTTGTTGAGGCATTTGTCATCTAGATGTAAATCCTAGTCATTTATTCGGGCTATGGTTGGTCCATGTCAGCAGACGACGGTTAGGAGTTAGTTAAAGCATGACATTTGTATTTAAAGGCTGAAGCTTCCCTTCAGTAATGGATTTTTTCTGAAATCAATACACCATTTCTGAAACTGAATATTCTTCGCACATTAGTCATGGCATTCTCCCTCGCTCACCACACTTCATCTTTCAGCAAATTTCACAGATGAACGGGGAAGTACATTGAAATTCATCTTAAAAAATGTATGTATGTTTAATTCTCTTTTTACACATTTTACTTTCATGTAAGTTTCTTCCTCGTGTTTTTTCAGTCTTTATATGTGAGAGTGATGCTATTGTCCCATGGCTTGGGGTACTATCGTTTTAGCTTTCTGATTTAACGATTTTGTCAACGGGAAAAAAATGCTTGAGGACTTATAGTAAGTCACACATGTAATGTGTGTTAGTGTCAATATATACGAAGATAGTGTTGTCAAAGGCTGTCGGCATCCTAAATAGTAAATAGTGGAGCTTTCCTGTCTGGGATTTGATTATATATATGGTTTTGCATACTTGTTCTGTTTTTCCTTTTGTGGATATTGTTTTGATATCCTTGAATATTCAGAGATAGATCCAATTCTATTTTTATAATTTATATTGGTTGTTTGTATTTTGAGACAATTTTGAAGAAGAACAACTGAAGTATAGTTAAAAGACCCACATTGCATGGACACTTATAAAAATTATTCTGTACAGTATCAGACACGTATATATCGAACACAGATACAGTTCGGATACGTCTCGGACATGTATCGGACACGACATTCGTGTGTCAGAAAATATAAAATAAAATAGAAAAAAAAAAACACGGCGTCGGGCATGTTCGTTGGCGTGTGTCCGATACATTTTGGATATGTTTAGGAATTTTTTATAATTTCAAAAGGTTTTGGGTTGTCTTTAAATGAAAAGACTTTTGAGCTTAATAAAAAAGAAAAAAGATTAATTCACTACTCCCACACTAAAAGTTTTGAGATGAAATTACTAAAAATTCAAGATATGTACATATAATGATTTAATCAATTGGGATGATTAGAAATTATCCTTTGCATACATTTTAAAGTATACTAATTATGTATATTTTTTAAGTCATATTAGGTTAAGAATTTAGATGCAAAATATGTTTATTTTATGTTTTATCTTTATATTTTTTTTTAATATTATCCATTTTAATTTTATGAAAAAATAAGAATATATATATAATAAAAAAAGTATTATATGTAATCGTGTTAGTGTCGTGTCGTGTTCTAATTTTTTATAATTTTTTGAATCGTCTTGTCCGTGTCAATGCATCCTAGATAAAACACCCTTTAGAAGTTGGAGAAAATATATGGCAAATAGTATTCTAGATTTTGAAATGTCGGACCTTTTATTTTTGTAGTTTATTTTTTCCTTGAACTATTTGAACCTCTTGAAGTTATTTGATTTTTCTGAGTGGTAGGAGAGTTGTTTGTGTACTTTTTGATAGATGGCTATGTTCACCTACAATACAAGTAACATAGACGGAAATTTTTCAAGACTCATGACTATATTTTTTTTAACACCAAGACGCCTGACTATTAATTGAAATCTTAATCGACCGACAAGATCTTGATTTTAGATCAAGTTTTAGATTGCAAGAGTACAATTAAGGAAGTTATATTAAAAAGGGTAAATTACAGCCACCTCTCATGAGGTTTAGTATATTTACAGATATATTATTGTTATTTGAAAAATTACAAATACCTCATTGAAGTTTGTAACTTTTAATCAAATGTCTGAAATTAACTATTTTGCCCTTGAATTTTTTATCAAAATTGTAGAAAATCAACTGAAGTACATGTATTAGTTGTCACTTGTACAACCACATGTATTAGGTGGCATTTAAATTAAAATCCACCTCATTTCAATTACCACATAGGCTTAAAAATTCTCAAAATATATCCAGTTAGCATGTCATGTAATATTTCCGGCCACGAAATCAAAAATCGACCACCGGAGGACTAAATCTCATCATTTTTGCAAGTTACTGGACTTAAAAAAAAAAATTAGCATAATTATCGAACTAAAATTAATATTGGACATATTTAGCGGACTAAAAAAATAATTTTTCCTATGAATTTATATGAACCTAGTAGTTTTCTTATCGTTACATGTAATAAATTCGTTGACATAAATATATGAAGTAAGGTTGGAAAACCAAAAGTATAACACTCAATATTGAAAAATTAAATAAATTGTATTTACTTACATAAATTTTCAAATCATAATTATACTTTTGAAAAAGTTATATAAACTCACATATGTATTAGAAGAATTAAAAATATTCTTATGGGATATCAATAAATTATGTATCAAACAAAACTATTCCCATAGAATATATAGAAAAACATATTTATATCTATATCTATACTCTATATAAATGTGTGAATACTTAAGTTGTTTGTTTTTCATTGTGAAAAGACAAATATACCCCCATTTAAATATTATTGAATATTATATTACAAATTTTGGAATTTTTAATAATTTAGAATTCTGCATATTCTAAACCCCCTCCATATAAATTTAGGATAAAAGACCTAAATCGTGAATCATGAATGACTCCAATTACAAAAAATTCTAGTAACCTGCTTTTTATCGTGAATCATGAATGAGCCCAAACCCAATTACACAGGCCTATCACACATTAAATTCTAATAACATTCATAGAAAATTATAATATAAAATTGGTTATAAAAAAATAAAATTCTATAAGAAAAATGTTTAAGAGTTTTAATTGTTCTAAACTACTTAGGAATAAGATATTCAACTAAAAAAATTAATATGCCAAATAATATTTCAACACAATTACTTTGCTAGAAGAAATCTTAATTATATTAAAAAAAAATTAATTTACCATGACACGTTAAAATTTAAAATAAACTACATGAATAATATATAAAATACTAATCCAAACATATATATATATATATGAATATGTGGATATATGGATACATCAAAATTTTGAATAAATATCAAAATTTAACTACAAATTAAAATTGATATATGGATATGATATTATTAAATTGAAATTGCTTGTGAAAATTCAACTATTGCGTGAATCTCTTAGTACTTGATTTTTTTAGTATTAGATAATCTTGAATGCTTTACTTTTACATCTGTTTTTTTTTTTTTATATAAGTTAATAGAATAAAAGTATTACAACAACAAATGTGACATGCAAAATTAAGTTGTAACATAATATATTATTGATTAAGAAATAGATTATACCAATCGGTGCATATGAAAATTAGATTAAGATTTTAAACTAAAAATATATAGAATTAAAATCGAAATATAAAGGCAAAAAATAAAAGTTTATACAATAATATTTCAAAATTTAGAAGGTAGTAAAGCATATATATAATACTTTGACAATATTTTGATACTGAAATATAATTAAGATAAGATCCAATACAAAATATTGGTAATATTGTCCAATTAATTATATTTTTATAATAATAGTCAATAAATAATTAGTTTGTAATCATTTAGTGGCCATAAATTAAAAATCAACGACATTCAAATTATAGTAAAAGAAAACATATTTCATACACAGACATAATATAGCAAAATCAAACAATAGCAAAGAGATACATTAATACCTACAAATAAAACTTGATCAATTTTATTAAAATGAAATTTCTTCTAAAATGGAATAACGATTAAGTATCAAAATTTAATTACAAATAAAAATTATCCATCTGATTAAATTAGAAGTGCTATTGAAAATTTAAAAAAGAGCTAACTAATTGATTTTATTTCAATATTAATAGGCTAAAACCACCATGTTCCCTTCCCCCTACATCCCCAAGACATTGACATTGAAGAAGGGTATAAATAGTAATGCAATAAAAATTTAATTTAAAACCTTATCTATTGAGTAGTAAATTAACTAATATAATTGTAGGTCCGAACGAGACATATATAACTATTTTTATGCTTTAAAATGTGCATAAAAGTTGTAACATTTAGTCCGCTTGTATTATTATACACTTAACGCCTACATGACATTTTCGTTTCAATATCCAGAGGGAAAGGTGTTATGGAACCAAAATTGCTACTTTTTAATATTTACGGGACCGAAAGTGAGAATCCCAAAATCAATGGACTAAATTAAAATGGAAAGGACCTAAGTTACGAACTGAAAAATGCTATTTTCCCTTATAAAAATAAGAAAAGTCAGATAGTGGGTAAATATTAACACAATAACAATTAAAAGTATAAAATTTTAAAATAATTATATACTAACACATTAGCACAATTACATTTTCATATTAAGAAAATTAATAAATTTTGAGAATAAACTTAGTACAATAAAATAATAAATAAAAATTGAGTTGGTTATGTTGAAATTAGAAAAAAAGATGATAAACAAATAAGCCAATGAGATTAATATATTTTTTGAGTAATAAATTTATAAAAATAACGTAAAAGTTTAAAAAGCATGAGTACTAAAGAGAATAGAAATTAATATATGAATAGAATATTATTAAATTGAAATTGCTTATGAAAAATCAACTATTGAGTGAATCTCTTAGCACTTGATTTTTTTAGTATTAGATAATCCAATTTTTTTACTTTTACATCTATTGTTTCTTTTATAACGGTGAAAAATAAAATTTTATAAAATAATATTTCAAAATTTAGAAGCTAATAAAACATGTACATAATGTTTTGACAATATAAAAAATTTGATACTGAAATATGATTAACATACATTATAGGATCTAATTACAATACAGATATTGGTACTATAGTCCAATTTGATTATAATTTTATAACAAAATAGTCAATAAACAATTAGTTTGTAATAGTGTCAATAAATTAAAAATAAATGACATTCAATATAGTAGTAAAAGAAAACATACAACATACATACAAAATGTAACAAAAAATAAAACAAAATTAAACAACAGAAAATAGGCATAATAAAACCTACAAATAAAATTGATCCATTTATTTTATTAATTGAAATGTCTTCTATCCAAGATAAGGAGCTTTGACGAATTATTTTTATTTTCATATTAATTTTTCACATATCATTATTTTATATTTTCATATTAATTGGTTTGATACATAATAATGAAATAATCATTAGTGAATATACGAAATACAAAATTTTAATTTTGGGAAATATCTTTTTATTGAATAGTACCAATTAAAAATAATAGAATTGAATAATTTCCTTATCAATTTAAATAATTATTATCAATTTGTTTGAAAATATTATTGTATAATACTAATGTTTCAATGATAAATAAATGAATAATATCAAAAACTTATCATAAATGATATATTTAATTTTAAAAATATATTTGTACACGTGCATCGCACATCATGCTTTCTAATTAATCTAAATAACTAAATATAAAATATTGAAGTACCATCATCATTCAATCATATCTTTATATCAATATAATTAAAATATTTTTAATTATATCACTAATCTTCATATACTTAACATTTTCTCAAATTTATTTGCAACAGTCGTGCATCTTACTAGTAATCTAAATGAAGCATATCACATGTAAGGTCCGGAGGATTGTAATCTATATTAAGCTACAGTAATTCACAAAGAAAAGGCATTTTCCACTCATAAATGACAGTTTATAACACCGCAAAATAAATTTTTTCGTTATGTCAATAATATGCTTAAATTAATTTTCTTTCTTTTTTCTTTCTTTCTTTTTTGAAATATAAAACATTGGTTTATATATATATATATATATATTACGTTATTCATAATAAATTTTAAAACGTGTAATATTATTTTATATGTACGTCGAGACAGCGTGCCACTACCACTAGTAAAAAATAAGTAGGGACACACGCACCATAATG
This sequence comes from Sesamum alatum, assembly GCA_034509735.1. Lineage (NCBI taxonomy): Eukaryota > Viridiplantae > Streptophyta > Magnoliopsida > Lamiales > Pedaliaceae > Sesamum > Sesamum alatum. The sequence goes on from JACGWO010000006.1 coordinate 20,672,727, forward strand.
AAGACGAGGTATTCATTTCTGGAAGCAAAGATCTTCGTTGGATCTAGGTGACTCTTTTCATGAAGATAAAAGCAATGCAAAAGGATAGCACTAAAAGAGAAAGAGCAGAAAGCTATTACTATACAAGAAACAAGCTCAAAATATACATACAAGAAGCTCACAACAACATAAATCTAAAGCCCTCTAACTCAGAATGGGCTCAGAGCTCAGCTAAAAATGCGAGTAAAAGTTAAAACAATAGTGTACTGAAAACAAAAATTGAAAGAATGGGTACAAGAAGATCCACTCCGCCTCCCCGGCAGCCTGCATTGCAAGAATATCACTGTCATTTGCTCGATGAGAAACGGGACGTAGCTACGTGCGAATTTATGTGATGGGTTGTAAAACTATAATGCATTTGTATGTTTCTAATGGTTTTTCCTATTGTTTGCATAGACGGGTGTGATTTCATTATAAGCTAAAGAGTAAACTCAGCTACTCTCACTTCATTTAGCCAGTCATTGTCTCTTGTAGCTAGTAGTATCGAGATTTGTTTGTGAAGAAAATTCGAATTAGTTAACTTGCAGCAGTAAAGTACCAAACGAAAAGTATAATGCTAGAGGAAATTACTCACCAGGGTTACCGAAAGTCTCTGACTTGGGCAGTGCGGGCAAAGACATCTCTGAATATTCAAGCAGAACTTATTATGAAATGTTCCTGGGAACAAGTTAGCACGTAAATGAACAGATTAACAAAATGGTTGTCAAACAATTACCTGGAGCACAAAGAGAGAGTGATGTCATGGACGACGATGACGGCCATGGAGCTGCAATATTGTCTCTCAAATCACAAGTAAAGCTGAAGCCTGTTGAATTATCATACACCATATCTGCAGGTAGGCTTGGTAGTAAACACCCTGCAGCCGTCAAAAGGTTAGTTGTCAGTTGTTCATTTTCCACAAATCTGCTAGAGGTGCTACTTCTCAATCTCTTTAAACCAAAACGAGTTCAATTCAAAAGAGGTACGGCATGCTGTCACGTGTAAATTTAGACCTACAATAGCTTTCATGTTTGGTTCTTATGGACCCCATTTTAACATCTCCACCACAACTAAAATCAGGAGCTACTTTTAAGGTGTATAGTTACATGTACTCATGCCTTTTGATATACTTTGGAAAGGTCCCCTAAAGAATGCTAGCACGCCGAAACAACAGCAGCAATTCAAGAAAAATTAGATTCTGAATTTCACATTTGAAGAAAGCAAGAAAGAACTGAGAAACATATTATGGTTACATCCAGATTCATTTAGCCAACAAAAGACAAGTATTTTCCAGCAAAGTAGACGAGAAGAGAGAAACATGTTGCAGAAAGTTGAGGTACTGAACGGATTTGATTGCTTCAGTGGGATCAGCAACCATGAAGGTCAGACAGAGAGATGCTTCAAATGATAAAAACAATAGTATTTTGCACAATAGCATTGTTAACAAGTGATAGACTCTTTTCAATGTTTGGAACTCTAGCAGGAATATTCCCAGTAAATTCATCTAATGGGAATACAAAATGTAGTCTCAGCACAGCTACTTGAACATACAAAGAGGAGTAATAATATGAAATCACACGTTAATGAGCTCAAACTAAGTAAGATATCAGGTTTTTAGTTTATAGGTTTTGGTTGATTGAGCAAACTAATTACTACTGGGCTGCAAATACATCAGTTTCCATGGTTGATATTATCAATATGACTTCACACCTCAGAGTAACACATTGTTTAGTAAAATAATTTGAACATATAAAAACAATCAAACCTAAAGAAGACCATCTTAGCATATTTAATTATTGTACGCAACTAAGATAACTCGGACATTTAAAAAAATATAAAAAGAACTAAGACAACTCAATTACCTTTCCAACACTTCACATCAGAAAATTTCGAAGGAACAGACAACATAAAATATATGAGGAACTCGACTTGCATGGAGATCGGAGATCCTTAGGATGCTACGCGTAGATGGATAAAATAGATCATAAAGGGGAAGCAAAACGTCAATAGCATCTTTCACAAGAGAATTAGAATACAGTACAAGAAACTCATGCTATATTTGCAATGTGTTGGATGGCATGAGGAGAGGGCAGGCAGGCAAGAGGCTCTATACACTAATCTTTCATTTGGTTGGAAAGAAAGGCAAGAAGCGGAAGAGAAGAGGAAAAGCAATCCATTTCCATGTGAAACTTACAGCCAGGAGGAGTTGGGAGGAATTGATTGAATTTCATAACAAAAGCACATCCACTTTTCCTTGGTTTTTATGACAGCAGACAAGGAGTGGGGTTCCCTTCCTTTTCTTCCATAATGCAAACAACATGAAGTTTAGTCTATCCTCCTCCGATTACATAATATTTGGAAACTTTTCATTTAACTCCCCCTCCAACTGTTGATCCTAGTTATTGTCTTGAAGAGAACATGGAGTAAAAACAAAAGAAGTAAAGAACTGGTTGAAAACCAATTTATTGCATTTCGCACGAACAGAGATCAAAAGTTTCATCTGACACTCAGAGACTAAAGCACAGAACATGAAAATACAAGATTCAATAAAATAGAATATAAAAGCACAACGGAAGAGTACCTTCTTGTCCATATGAAGCTCCAGCACAGAAACAGAGAAACGGAAAGAGTGAACCCGATCAGTAACACTGATATGCCACATAAGAATTGAATAGCGAAAATAATTCACGTTCTCACCTTGGAGACTAAAATCTTTTAAATCCACATCACAAAGCTCATAAACATTTGTCATCACGCCACCCTTCTGCAACATGGAGCCAAACACGGTTGCACATATAATTGCTTGCCTATTCGTTATTAACATTTGCCTCTGTATTCCAGCTATGTATGTATTTAGTGAGCTACAGCATGACGGACTTGGAGCAGCAACATTCCGGCATGCAGCAATTACTTCTGATGGCTGCTTCAAATCCAAAGGACAAGCTGCACCCAGAAGGTAATTATTTCCAAGCCCAGCCAAAAACACATAGGCTTCTAATGTGGAAATTTAGACATTGTTTTTGCAATATGAACATGCAATCGGCTTGAGCATGCACTATATCGTTGCATTCGCTTCACTACTCAATTAACTATTACCATAAACAAACACATGACTCGAATGAAGCTTCATTCACAACTTACAAACAAATTTAATACACTCCCAAACACCAAAATGTAGCTACAACAGAATCACTTCATAGACATTCGGCTTTATTAAGGACATAAAAGTGCACCAAAGCATCTTTAGGCGCATTAATGTCATGGAAAAACAAACTTGCAGGCACATAACAGCACTTAAGAAAACATATAAATAAAACAGCTATCAGGAATTTCTCATTAAATATTTTAGTACAGGAATATAATCGCAAAAAAGATATACCCAAACCATCCAAGAACACTTAAAGCATCTGACTAGTTCATAACTTACAATGAGGTAACATGATCTAACAAACAATCAGGCAAATTTAGTGAAGATTCATCTGTTCCCTCCGACGGCATGGAATAATGTAAGGAGAGAAAGAATTTGTAGAAAGTCAGAGTATGAAGTCTTTTGGAATACAAGGTTCCAAACAAGCTTAGTATTGAATTTTAAGTAGATAACACACCTTTGTTAACTTTGCAGGCAGATAATCTTCGGAATACTTTGTCTGCCGAATCATGAGGAAGTTTCCTTGAAATCCATGAAAAGACCACCCCTTTGCAATCATTAAGTACGTTAACCTGATCTGACACTCCAACTGCATTCTTATTATCGTTCATATATGATTGCATTCCTGAGATCTTAAGTGCAGCCTCCATAATCACTGGCTGACATATTGGTCTACAGCATTCTTTAAGAGGATCAATTGAGCTGCAAGCCTCTAATAATTTGCTTGTGTTTACTGTTTTCTCAAAAGTGTTTATGTCCTTCACAGGACATGAGCCACCAGTGAGATTTGAAGACTTTGTGGAGCAGATGGTTGGTATTGAACTGTTTGCTCCTCTGCTGGCTAATATACTGACAATATCTTTAAAGCAATCATCTGCAGCGGCATTCTGTAAAACTAAATTATCAGAACTCGTGCTATAGAATCCCTGGAATATGTGGAGCAAACTACTGAACTGCGGGCAGCATATAACATTCCCTACTATTGCTGCTAACGGCTGGTTACAATCAGATGCTGTTTTCTCCATTATACTTGAAATTGCAGAAAAATTTACAGGGCATCGTCCAGTTAAGACCGGCTCATACGTACTTGGATAGGTTGGGTACATTGGTGGCAAAGCGCCACCAGGAAATGAATAATGTGGAATCACAGTTGGTGATATTTCAATGGGTTTAAAGATTCCGCTTTTGGGTGGGCTAGCTAGCATAGATGCTGAAGAAATATGACTGGACTCCTGTGGTGTCTGCAGAGCCAGCACATTCTCAAAGCTACACAGCCAGATGGTAAATTGTAGTAACCAATGGAACCAAGAACCTGCAATTTCACAAAATAAGCATCAATAATAGGATATTATCAGTTGTTTGTTACATGAAAAGCCAAAGCTGTTGGTAGTAAAATAATTAAATACTATTACAAGATTGATTAGGGGATTTGTGTGTATATATATTATTTGTTGTTGATAGTTTTCGTATATAGATTAATCATATCTATAAATATTATTTAAAGATTGATTAGGAGATTTATATATATTTACCTTACTTGTGGTTTATATATTTGGTAAATAAATTAATCATATTCATAGATAAATATGGTTAGAAGATTAATTAGGAGATTTGTATATTTACCTTACTTGTAGTTTATATATTTGGAAGATAATCAATCATATCCATACCATATATATAAGTTTTCCTAATCTTAACGTCGCCCAGCTTTTTTTCAGCCTAATGTATAAATACCTTACTTGTAGGTTATATATTTGATAGATAATCAATCATATCCATACCATATATATAAATTTTCCTAATCCTAACACTAAATATTTATTTATAGAACCAAAAAAACCTTAAAGAGGGCTGGGCTTTCACGAGGCGCGCCATGTCGCACCTCTCGCCATGGTAAATTGCACAGAATGGCGTCGCCATTGTTAAGGGCCCGCCATTCTGCAGAAATGGCGCCAAGGCCGCACCATGGCGTGCGCCATTCGACGCCATTAACAACTATGCTGCATTATAGATTTTAGATGATATTAATGTATAAATATATAATTTTATTTCTGTAAATATGCACCATGCTTTAAAAAGGTGCGCGCCGCGCCTTGCGCCATGGCTCCACCGTGCGCCATTAACAACTATGGTTTGTACTATTTAAAGTAAAGCACTTGGTAAGAAGCGAGCATATTAATAAGGTAAAGATGAGTAACGGCCAGATGATTATCTTTAACTATAAATCTTCATTAATGAAGTCATATTATCAAGTTGTTGATCTTAAAAGTCATCTATCAACCAATTTCCACCGGATGCCAAACTGATAAGATGTCACCAATAATATTTCTATTACTGTCACAGAAGCCAAGCAAAACTGATATTTAAGGACAAAATTTGAATATGACTAACCAGATTTCTTACCCTTGAGCCGAGTAGCAGTTTTTACACAATCCATAACACCCACTAACCGTCAGGCAACATGGAAACTCGTGATGCAACCCCACAGGATGATTAACAGCTATAAATGGGATGTGGTCAAATCAGTACACTGATACCTACAGGACAAGTGCGAACACAAATATAAATTCAAATGAGAATAGAAAAGGTCATAGAGAACACAAACTAAAAAGTGCACAACTTCAAAGACACACTAAACAAATCCTTCTATGCCAGATTTGTCACTTCAAGTGAAAAATCACACAAATTTTAATGTAGTTCTCTTTCAATATATTATCCTTAAGCTTAACCAAAAGCTTCAATCGAATTTAATTCGCTAGCAATCAACAGGACTAACTAACAACTACAAGAGAAAACAACGATACCCATTATCTTTCTGAGCACCCACCCTTTGTCCCTCTTTCCAATTTACCCAAAGCGAAGAACCAATCTCCAATGCCAGTTTCTTTATCTTTAAATTCCAAGCACAAGCAGCTCCTCTATAAGATTTGGCTAAAGCCATAAACACCAATTTTCAAATCCAAAATTCAGAAGGACTCCGGAAAAGAAAAAGAAGAGAAAACCTCAAATCAACACGAGAAAAGGGAGAAAAAAAAGTAGCTTTTGGCAAAACACCACCCCTCTTCCCTTAACTCAAAAAAATTTCAGACTTGCAACAAAATCAAGAAACCTAGAACCCTAAATCACAAGAACTTCATACATTACCCCCATTAAGCAAACTAAAAACCAAAATGCAGCTCAAAAACACCCCAAGATCCAACCCCAAACACCACCCACCACCATTCACCAGAAACAAACAGCTCATCCATAAAGCAAATCTCACAAACACCTACAACTGCGCGTTTCTTTCACCCCCGAGCAAAAAATTAAAATACAAAAATAAGGTGGGTACAGCACAATACCTGAGGAATCCAAATCCACAGAAACTTCCCAAGATCACTCGACCAATCTGAGTGCTCAAGAATCAGCTCCCAGAACCCATTCAGCTCAGCTACATGAGTGTCTGTCAGCTATTGCAGAAAGGGGCAAAAGGTAGAAACCCTAGTGAAGTTTGGGAAAGTTGAGCTGAATGATTATGGGGATAAAGTGAGAGAACTAACTGGGGAAGCTTACTAACTTTTCCTCTTTGCCAATGGCCTTTCCTTTCTTTTTATTTGTTGGTTTTTCCTAATTTTTTATTTTTATTTATTTTTTAGTTGTTTCTGTTCTTCATCAATGACATTATGACTGTTGTAGAAAGTGGTGAGGGTCCATCTAATCACCACCTTCTTCCCACAATTGGGCTTCAGATTGTGGGCCCTTCTGATTTGAATCTCAGCCCGTTTATGAGGTACTAGCCCATTAGTTGTTGGGCTATTGAGCCCAAAATTTGTGCAGTAGGCCCAATTCTAAGGGTTAATTACATTTAAATACCTCTGAAAATACAAAATTATACTTTCTCCCAAAAAAATTTCAAAATTACATTTACAGCCCTTCTGAAAATTCACATTTTACACTTGACTCCCTCTCGTTAGGATTTTGATGAAAAATACCCACATTAGTAAAAATATTACATAAGTTTTTTATTACATCCCTCATTTAACATACCATGTAATAATTTTCTACATAGAAGGAAAAAAAAATATAATAATGTTAACCTCAATCTCTATGTATACATTACGCTTACCCCCTCACAAATATAAAAATACACATAAAAATATTAAATGAGTGACAAAATTGAATACTTATGTAATTTTTCCCCGAAATCTAATGGAAGGTGATCAGATGTAAACGAAGAATTTTCCGAGAGGGTGTAAGAGTCATTTCCAAACTTCTTTGAAAAAAGTGTAATTTTGCATTTTCATAGGGGGTTTAAGTATAATTAACCCTTTTTTTGAAAAATGAGATCTTAATGTTGTGGTGGGGCTTCAGTTTGACAGAGTTTTTCCATAGAATATAGTTTGCAAATGGAAAAGGAGAAGACGCGGGAGATGAGAGAACTATTCTGATCAAACAAAAATGGGCCAATATGACTTTATCACCCTCTGATATTTTTAAAAAGAATATTTTTTTATTAAAAAAAAAATCAAGGTAATGTAGTAATTTCACCCTCACTGTTTAGGGACTTCACAATTATTTTCCAAATCAGTAGGATATTTGTAATTCTTAAAACAATGAGAGCGTATTTGTAATTATGTCAAACCTCAAGGGATGTAGATATAATTTACCCTATATATATATATATGCAAAAATAATAGAGGCACGTTCTTCATCTCAAGATATATGTTATTATATTTAAAAAAATCTTATCGAAGAGTTCCAATATTTTTCAACATATTAGTGAGATTACTCTAAAAAAAAATATGTCTAACTTATAAAACTTTAACTTCTCAACACATTAGTAAGATTACTCTAAAGGCAATATGTCTAACTTATAAAGCTTTAACTTCCTTCAACGATATCTACTCTTTATAGAGTGTACTTGTATTTTCATAACATGACACTATATTCCAAATTTTATGCAAATTCTTATTTTACTTGTGTTATAATTGTTAGAAAAAACAAACATTCTTTTGATATCTATCTTTCTTTTCAGAAATGTATATAATTTAGCAACTTCTTGTCTTTTAATTATAAAAAGTTTTAATATAATAAAGTTGGCCAGTTTTTTGTATTTGATTATGAAAATGACTAATTTGTCAGTTTATAATAACACAACTCCAAATATTATAAAGACTTGAGCCTGTAAACATCTACCGAAATTATGTGAGCTTATTGGTCGAATCAATGTATGACGACGGAAAGAGGAATGAAGAATAAGAAAGATGACACTGAAACTCAAACACCAAGCAATGAGAATATATTTAATAATTTCATTGAAAAAACCAAAATATTCATGAAACCAAGCCAGGAATTTCTCGAGGCAGCAAAATCAAACAAGAATTAATAATGGAACCATGTATTTACATAATAACTTACTTCATTAATTTGTTATTTAGATTTTGAATTTTATTGAATAGAAAGCTTTTAGAATAATTTTTAAAAGTTGAAATCCATTAAACCTAATGAATATGCTTTCCATTTATAAAGCACTTATTAAATTCCAAAAAATATTTCTTAATTTTTGAAATACCTTATATTTTTACTCAATTGAACCTCTAAATAATATAATCATTTTATTAATATAATAAGCATTACGTGAAATGCACGTGGTTATTACTAGTCTTTGAAAAAAAACATGAATCTGGGTTTGATTTTATTTTATTTAATTTGTTAGAGGGAACATTATTCAAGATTGCAGATGCTGTTTAAAATTGGAATAGATTGATGATGAGAGTTGAAAGAGACAAGAGTACTTGGTAAATACTTGAACAAGTACGTAAGAGTACTTTGAAGCAAGTAAGTTTATAGCCCAAGTTCAAGCCTTTTAATTAGAAAACATATTTTCTCACGAGTCTATTGTTGCATAATATTTGCCAACTTGTTTTTTCAAGTTTTGTCTAATATATGCATAATTTAATATGGGTATTAATTTCATTGCTTAAGAAAATGAGGTTTAATTTGGCAATTGACTTTTTTGGGGATAAATTCATGGTCAATAATTTGGAATCATTTGATTATGGATATATCTCATTATTGAATGATATATGTTTATCATAATCTAAATGAGGTAAATGATATTCAAGTTTGGGTGGTGGAATATCTCAGTCTAGGCCATGAAAATTCTGGTACCAAGATCTGTAATTACTTTTGGCACACTTGACGAATATGTTTGGTATTTCTTTTTACAACCCTGATGTTGGCATTTCTAAATGCACAATTGACGTGTTTGGCATGTATTTTTGGAATTCTGATGTTGATATTTGCATATATTTAAGTTGCACTTGCAATTATTGTATTTAAGTTTCAATTATTGGTATTTGTTTATATGATAGATTGCATTAAAACGTGAGCATACAATTACCTGCTAGAAAATTAAAACTTGTACCAAAGAGTAGTTATTAGAAGTACATCCACTGAACATACAAATAAATACATGTTGAACATTGTAATCATTTTAAAAATATATTGATTTGCAAGGGCTGCTGGAGATTGTGAACATGGTGTACTGGCTTCCATTGAGGTTGCATGTATTCTTATAGGTGTTTGGTTGCCACACTTAGACATGTCTTGAGCATGTAATTGAAGTGTTTCCATTTGTATTGCATCATCATCTGGCGCCTCCCAAAATGTATAAAACTTACACCTCTTATTGTAACAATGAACATAAAGCTTATAAAGATTATCCCTTGACTCAGAAATTTATACTGCTGCTTTACTTCCACAAAAATATATCCTGTTTTGTACTTGATTAATGCTCCATTGGTACTATATTGTTATTGCTTGAGTTTGAGGAATCTATGGTTAATTTGTATATTGTAATTGGTGTGGAATTTTGATGAATGAATGGGATTTTGGACAAAATATTTGGCTATTTTGGTAAGAATTTTTGCTTGCGTGTTGCTACTTCAACTGCCAAATGGGGTTTATATAGAAAATTTTTGCCTGGGTATAGTTGCCTTCCAACGGTCAGTATGTAACTGTAAAAAAGGACCATTTTGACATAATTTTTACAAAGGGAGGGATAATTTTAAAATTATATTTAAATAGTGATGACCAATTTGTTGCATGTTTACTAATTATATTAAGGTTAGTTTAGTAAATTCTCTTTTTGGATGCCTTTTAACTGAAAATATGGTCAGAAAGTCATCAGAGGGATGGCATTGCAAAAATTGAAAATGCGTAGGATGACTTTGCAATTGGTTTAGAAAAAAAGGGATGAAAATGAAAATTACCCCTTGTTGTCATACCGATTTTGAATATCCAACTTTTTTTGTGATAACCCCTCAAATATTTTTTTCTCAAAAACCCAAAGCTAGGGAAGTGGGCCCGTCCCCCACCAAGCAGCCAACAAGTCTGATGTTGCCGGCCCATGAGCAAGGTATCCAACCTATAGCCTGTTTATCTTTACTAACTTGACAAGCCAAAAGAAAATCTCAATCTAGGAGCGTGTGCCATATCATCTCCACAGATCAATGACAACACATAGCTCGTCATTAATCATATTATCATAAGCTATTATGTATGCCCCTTAGTTAGTTAAGCCATCTTTGTATCTCAATTCAAAATATTACCAACAATAATTCCATCATTCAATTTCATTTGACTATCACTTCCTCATCGATAAATTCATAATTCAATTTCATTCAACAATCAAATGTAGCATCACATAATCATTCATCTAACTTTCGTACACCATAAACACAAATAAGCATATAATAACAATTTTATAGAGCAACCATTTAATCCAGACAAATAACAAATCATTAACAATCCTGTATACCAACGACAAGCATATATATATATATATATATATTATATCATACGAGTTGTGTGTTGTGTGATACGATTGATGATTGGATCCCATACGAGCTGTGTGATGTGTGGTACAGAGAAAATAAATGATATATTTTGTTGAGGTGATTATAGCCGGTAAAGACCATTAAGTAATGCACTCCAACATTGGTAAGCAAGGCTCTAAGAAAATAAACGATGATTCAGATATAATGTATTGTGAATTGATATGATTGTTGGTATGTGTGACTTCCTGAATTTATTGTGATTGCATCGGTAGTATCCATTGGTTGATGTCGTGCATGAGATTTGTCTTATTGCATGTGTGTGTGTGTGTGTGTGTGTATATATATATAAGTTAATTAGCTATGCTTATTGAGTAGGCAGCTCATTCCTTGCCACGTATTTTCAGGTATAAGTCATAGCAACTAGGCGATCATCGATATTAATAGGTAGGTCAGCAGTGATATTTTGAGTTCTAGCTACATAGTTACACATATATTAAATTTTCAGTGGATTTGTATTTAAAGTTTGGTAATAACTAGAATTTCACTTTTCTCCTTTTCATATGTTCATAAATGCTGGGGTTGAGGATTAAATACAATGTCTTGTTGACATATGTTAGTTCATGAGGTTTATGTAATATATAAGTAAAAATAAGGATTATCTTATTGGGTTAATGTTGATTTCTTATGAGATAAAATGTAATTACGACTGGGGTGCTACAACGTGACTCAGCATACGTCAGGGACGACATATCACATGTATTTATAACATCATAAGACACATCATGTTAAAAAATCACCAACAAACTCCTAGATCGCCGCCAACTAACCTAGTTGCAGCAGGTAAAATGGAACCCGCTGAACTCGGGCTGACTGGCAAGACTCATCCAAATAGTTATAACTTCTTTAAGGTTGCATTTGGATTGAAGGATTTTAAAGACTTAATAACAAATCCTTTGAATTCGTTTGGATAATTCCACATTTGAAGGATTTCAAATCCTTCCATTCGTATTTTGAACTATGTTTTGATGAATATGGATGGATTTCAAATTCTTTTTAGATGGAGTCATTTGAAATCCTTTCTCCAGATCCTTCCTTCAAATTCAAATCCAAATCCATCAATCCAAATATACCCTAAGATAAGTTTAAATTGCAATCCATTTAGTTAGCTAATTCATGTAGCTTTCTAACAGTATATCACAAGTTACAACTACTTTCAAGATTCAGTCTCTAGCGGCCTATAAATAAAGGACTTTGTGCAGTCATATGGGTAGCAAGCCTCTACACTCTCACTCGGTTTTTAGCTACATTTTAGCATATTTTGCACTCCACACGGATTTTATCACTTCATCAGTGTATTTGACCATTATTCTCATCATAGTTCAAGTTTCTCATTTACTTATTCAGTCAAAAACATTACTGACTATGCATCAGAGTGTGAACCCATGTTTTGCAGGTTAGTCCTCCTGTGATATCAGGATTTCACTAAAAATCCTTCGACCCTTGTGGTACTATTGGACTCCGATATGCATCAATCTTTTAAAATTCAGTCCATCCCTTCGATAAAATTTGTTCATAATAGTAATTTCAATATTTTAACGAATCACTGAAATACCCCTCAAATTTGTACACCTTAATTTTTAGCTCATTTTATGTTTTGAAGTACTATCCCACAATTGATATCCAACACAGTAATAAAAATTTAATTATTTATAATTTATAAATTCATATTGAGTATGTCATGTATTGCTAACTAATAATAAAAAGAGATATATAACGCTTAAAATTCATAGGACCTAATGCCGCCGATGACAGACGAAGAAGAAAACTACAACATCTACTTTGAGGCGTGTGGTCGCAGTCATTGCGAGACAGATGGCTTTGTTTGGTTTCATTTTCAACTCGTTTCCGAGACAGTGAGAAAACAAAGTCAAACATAACATTACTCAAAATATTTTTATTGGGTATTTTGGCTCATTCTCCCATATATACAAACATCCACCTACAATAAATAAATATTATTATATACATATATACATTTATAAAACTATATAAAAGAAACATGATTTGACAATGAACAATATTTTTTGTCTCCTAATATACAACACAATACATACAAAATAAATAAATATATATACATATATACATATATACATATATAAAAATATATAAAAGAGACATAATTTGACAATGAATAGTATTTTTTGTCTCTCAACATACAACACAATACATACTGATGGTGCAGGAATTCAACCAAGGGACGAAAGATGTAATTTTCAAAAAGAAGAATTATGGAATTACCAGACTACCCCCGACGGTTATGCCCAGTAAGTTAGTGTAGTTAGTCAGTTAGGTACATTTACCGAGTTGCCCCCGGCAGTTGCATGAATGATTAGTGGTCGGTTGGGGGGCTGAATCGTCTTTACATCACCCCACCTTCTAGTGTAAATAGAGGGTGATTTATTGTAAAAGGGGACTTATCTTTTGGCTAGAGAATTTAATAGCAAGTATTGCATATCTTATGATGGAATTTGATGGAAAATCATATTTGTACCATCATATTGGTGCTGTCTGTGGGAATTTCGGATACTTCTTTCGAGTGTGAGAAATTCTGAAAACCCAAAATAAAGAAATTTTGACCAACTTCTGAAACCAAAAAATAAAAAATAAAAAATGAATGTGAGGATATGCCACAACGCCTTGCTCGTTCATTGGAGCAAAATTGGCAACGCCAACTGCATCAATGGCTTCCACCACTCCAGCCAAAACCAAAACAGCAGCACTAAAGTTCGATTCCGAGGAAGATGTGGCCGTGGCTCTGGCAAAATACTCCACCGATCTGTCTGAGAAATACATAAAACGGAAGGGTTCTTTCTCTATAGTTCTTTCCGGCGGCCGGAAAATTTTTTCGACGTGTCCTCAGCCAAGCGCACCATCGCCAAAGTCGTCGTCCGACGATCTTTCCATCCATGCTCCGCGTTGTTTGATTGGTCGCCGGAGACGCGGCCACTCGCCACCAGAACTTGATGTTTTCGCCCCACCGTTCGCCTTCACCTTCCCTCGTCAATTCCGGCGTCATTTCGACGACCCACCTGCCGCGACCACCACCAGTCTTCTCGTCTCATCAAGGCGCTCACTCCTACCTGTGTGGCTCCCGTTTTCGTCACCACTTTCATCGGATCGCCAACGAAACCGCCGTTTCGGTTCAACCGTCGTTCGACTCTTTGCACTCTGCCGAGTTGATCGATACCCTCGCCGGCCGTTCTCGTGCGGTTTCCGGCAAGTGGCGTTTTCTCGCCGTCCTCATCAGAGAATTCTCAAAAACTATTTTGATTTCCAGTTGGAAGAATCTGCTCTTCCTGACTTTATTTAACACTTCCTAATTTTTATTTTGTATCATAATGTTCAGTTTTCACTTGAAAAACTGAATAGGATGGAGCTCACTGATCTATATTGTGTATCTTGATTCAGGGGTGCTTTCAATAACTTCACGACAAATTGGGCACTTGTCGACTGAAGTCTCAGTGCCTTTGCACAGTCGCTGCAAATACACTAGAATGCAGAATATTTCAATTATAATGATTGCATGGAATTGAAAGGACAATGCAAAGTATGGATAAAGTTAACGGCAGTCAAGGGAGACGGACACAAAACCAGACATTAGCGGCCCAATTAGTTATAGATGAATCCTTTTAATGTATACTAAAGGTTCTGCATTCATGATTCTATATCACGTTTCCAGCAGAAATCTAAGCCAATATAGAATTACTGGCTGATGAGGCTGAGGGTCTCAAATTCAAGCTAACTGATGTCGTTGATTTTGGTCCTGATGGCAAACTCCATTTCACGGATGCTTCATATAAATACAGCTTCAAGGAGTATTTTCTAGATTTGTTAAAAGGTAGACCCCAAGGCAGGATCTTGGCTTATGATCCATCAACAAAAGAAACAGAAGTCCTGGTAAAAGATTTATACTTTGCAAATGGTGTTGTTGCCGCTGCGGATCAGAGTTTTGTTATTTTTTGTGAAACCTCCATTGAAGATATGTTAAAGTTAGTGGTCTTTGTATATATGATGGTAGTATTGGCTAGAAGACTCGAATGATTGTATAGATGACCTCTGTTAGGATAATAGCATCCATCCGACGAGAAAACACGTAATAAAAGAATTATTTTTGGTACGAGGGGGAGATGTACGAGGATTTTTCAGCTCTTCCCTCCCGTGTGCGGTTTTTTACTCTCTTTCTATACTTTCCTACGGTAAATATTTAGAGAGTAGTATCTCTCCGAAATTTTAAGTATAAAGAATATAAAATCCTTAAATAACTTCATTTGATTTATACTAAATATCCTAAAACTCTCTTTGAGCTAAATATATGACGTGACAGTAGTTAAAAAGCAGAAAAGGGAAATACGCATATTGTGAAGAATAAATAAAAAAATATTGATATTTTTAGAGGGGGATGGCCCCTCACATTGATACTTCATTTAACTAGAGAGGGGGACGACCCCTCACGAGCCCCGAAGCTAAAGCTTCCTTGAGGCACACAAAAAATGCCCCGAAACTAAAGCTCCCTTGAGGTACACAAAAAATGCCCCGAAGCAAAAAGCTTCCTTGAGGCACACCACAGAAAAGCCTCGGAGCTAAAGTTTTTCTTGAGGCATACAGAATAATTGGAGGCCTACACAATAAAACAAAAAGGGGATAAGAATTCCTTTCATTGACTAAAGCATATATTGAGTTGTTTGATATTATTATTTTCAGTTATGCAATCAAACTGAACATCTCAATTCTATGTTTTTTGTTTATAAAAATTCATGAAGATGGATAGGGATCCCTTTGCATAGTAAAGAAAGTAGTAGAAAACAACTTAACAAAAATCAAAAGATACATGCACAGAAGAAAATTGATGTGCAGAGATCAAAGGTTCAATGAGCAAGGGATATTCTATACTTGACTATCCATAAACTTGGACAAAATGAATTCTCATAGAATGAAAATTGTCTAGTTTACAAACAACTTATTATTTATTAATGTCAATGTTTTAACCATTAACTAAGAATAGCTCGTACTAAGGACCAAGAGTCAAACTATTACAAATTTTTAAGAATTATACCAATTCGATTACCGTGAAAAGACCTTCTATACGGATTCTCAAGCATGGGAGAAAAAGAAACTAACAAAATTAATAGATCAGGAGTTTTCTGCGAAGTCATAAAAGCATCTTTCCACCATATAAATGTATCCATTATTTAGCTTCATATATTCAATTCAATATATCCAACATTCTTGTCCTTCCAAGTCCTGATAAGTAATTTGTTCAGGCAAACCAAAAATATATTAATTTCATGAGTAAGTTGACTTGAGTTGAACTTCATGCTCACAACTATGTATGGAAGCCATGAATAACACGACAAGAACAGTTCTCTTCTTAACCATAGAATGTATCAAAATAAACTAACTCTTTTGAAACTGTGTACAAACTTTTCACAAATATACATGAATGTTAGAAAGGAGTCAATCCTGCAAATTGACGGAGTATATGCATCTGATTCAATTCCTAAATATTCCCTTAAAATATTTTGGAGTTGGAGGAGCTGCTGATGGTGCAGGAATTCAACCAAGGGACCAAGATGTAATTTCCAAAAAGAAAAATTATGGAATTACAAGACTACCCCAGCGATTATGCCCAGTAAGTTAGTATAGTTCGTCGGTTAGGTACATTTACCGAGTTGCCCCCGACAGTTGCATGAATAATTAGTGGTCGGTTGGGGGGCTGAATCGTCTTTACACCACCCCACCTTCTAGTGTAAATAGAGGGTGATTTATTGTAAAAGGGGACTTATCTTTTGGCTAGAGAATTTAATAGCAAGTATTGCATATATTATGATGGAATTTGATGGAAAATCATATTTGTACCATCCCATACAATATAGTTTTTAGATTATTTAAAATTAACTTCAAAAGCAAATCCAAACATACACCATATCTCTAACACACTTATTTATTTTTATTTTTCTCTCTCTCTATCTATACAAAATAAAATAAAATATTCCAAAAATAAAACCAAACACAAGGATGACATCTGGGTGTAATAAAATGCTACGATTGTGTCAATTCCACGTGCAGATTTATGGCAGATTGTGAAATGTAGTCATGGAGTGGCTGTTTTGCCCCTTATTTCAACGATGTTGGCGGTTGGTAATAAGTGAATAAAAATCGATCCACCATTATTGTTATTATATGGTTAAAACACACATTCAGATGTACGACTATTTTTATATAATAAGGTTTAATTATACTTAGATTCCTGAGAAAATTATAATTTTTATCCCAAAATATACAGTGACTTAAAATATTAGTTCCATACCTTTTAAAATAGTCAATATTAGTCCTACACTTTAAAAACATTGCAACGTTAGTCCAAACCGTTAAAAAATTGCAAACTTTTGGACTAACTTTGCAACTTCAGGACAAAATATGGGATTAATTTTGCAACATTTTGCTAAAATGTGGAACTAATTTTACAATATTTTTTTAAAGTGTGGGACTAATATTACTACGTTGGACTAACTTTACAACGTTATCATAAAAAATATGGGACTGATGTTGGCTATTTCAAAAAATATAGGACTAATATGCAAACCACTCAACATTTTGGACCAAAATTATAATTTCTCCTAGATCCCTTTTGCGAAATTACACTTTCCTTTAAAAAAATTTCAAAATTACACTTACACCTCTTCCAAAAATTCACCATTTACACCTGACCCATTTCGTTGGGATTTTAATGAAAAATATTGACATTAGCAAACAAAATTACATAAATTTTTAATTTTACCCCTCATTTAACATCCCTAGGTAATAGTTTCGCACTTAGAAAAAAAATATAATAATATTAACTTACTCTATGTATAAATTACATTTTCCCCTTATAAATACAAAAATACTCATAAAAGTGTTAAATGGAGGGCAAAATTAAAAATTTATGTAATTTTTTTTTGTTGACATAAATATTTTTCATTCAAACTCTAACAGAAAAATGTCAAGTGTAAACAGGGAATTTTGAAGAGATATAAGTGTAATTTTTAAAACTTCTTTGATGGAAAATGTAACTTCACATTTTAAAGGGGTTTAAGTGTAATTAACCCTTTATAATAATTTTGTTATTTATTTGACTCATCTGAACATATTTGTTGGTTTAAATTATAGCTATATTGAAATCAGTCTTTGAATTCGAATGTATGGAATGATTCAATATATATCGCATACTGTTAAGAAAAAAACACACTGAGACAAGAAACAGTTGCAGCAGTTTTTACTCTGTAGGCATGTACAAAAGCTGAATCCATGCATGTTTTAGCTTTAAACTTGGTAAATGGACGCTAAAAGATTATTCTACTGCTGCTTCGTAAACGTTGTCGAAAGGTGAAAGGCATAAGAACAGTGATGATACTACAGCAGAATTAGAATACAAGAGGAAACTTGAATATCACTTCATACAAACCAAAACGAAGAGCAAAAATCAGTCGAAAACTCACAACAGACGGAACGTATACCGTTCTCAGCCAGCTAAATGGCTCGGAGAGTTGTTGAACATGGTGTGCCACATATAAGCACGGGAAAGCACCATCTCGAGCTCCACGTGAGTCCAGTTCCGTGTCGGAAGGTGCTGAAGAAACATTACCAACTCCTGAAAGTCAAGCTTCCGTAGCTCATCCGACCACTGCAAATATATAACCCAAACTTCAGTTCATCAGTACGTCACAGCTAACAACGGGGAATGTGGAGTAAGGCAGGAGCGCAGCAATGCAGACAACTAGATTTGTGGGTACGAGTGAACGACGTTCCACTAAGGTTAGGCCTATGGGGGAGGGAGCTCCTTGTGATTTTACTACACAAACCTCAGAAGAGATAACGGTAATTGCAATACCTATGGCGGATCTACGTGTATAAAATGTTTGGGTAAATTACAGCAGACTCCCCTGAAATTTGTCATAATTACAAATACTCCCCGAAATTAATGATAGTTTAACAAATACTCTCTCGTGCCAGCCCATTATAAGGGATAGTTGTACTCATGACAAACCTCAGGGGAGCCCGTTGTAATTGATCCAAGTTTTATAAGTTTCCTCATTACATTATCCACCAAAACAAGGCGCAAGACATGCATGTAGACGGAGTATCTTTAAAGAACCTCCATGCGATAAACAGCAATCTTTTGCCCATTGAAGCCGAAATTTATTGATTTGTGGGGAAGTTGCAGTTGATGGCTGCAGTGAAGGATGCGCAAGAACATGCTCAAGTTATGTGAAGTGCAATGCAATGAAGATGGGATTTTTGCCTCCACAGTCAATACAAAAACCACTAATTCATAGGGAGACTACGTAATGAAAGAAAGAAATTTCATAAGTCTCATATGACTATTTCGAGACCAATGTCTTTCGATTTCAGTCGAATGATTTTAATCAAGAAAGTAGCAGGACAAAGAAAATATGAGAAGCTTTCTTACCGTTAAAAGAAAGCTGGCAGCTATGTATACAAGAAAATCTGGTAATGCATCCCCTTCAGCTAGATAAGTGTCCCACAAACGAGTAACAAGATGAAAAGGAATCTGGAGAACATAGAAATCCATTAGTTTTCCCTTCATAGTCAATGCTGCCGACAAACTAGTAAGGTTTCCGCCAAAAGTCAAATAGACGTCCCATGCAATGTTTCAATTTATGGCATCTCTGGATTATCAATTGTTTTACCTAAAAAAAATGAAAAAAGAAAGAGGGCAAAGAACAGCCAGCATCCAAACCTCACGTATAAGTAGGCAATTGAACCAGCGGAAAGCAAATTGAAGAAATTCAAGTCCCTGGTCCTCCACGTGCTTCGATACAGGTTCTTGTACATTGAAAAAAGACAAAAAACACGACTAGTCAATCTAGATCAATGACTTCAAATACTATGACCAAATGATAGAGATGAAATCTAGAAACGTTATTTTCTACATTTGCTGTGAAGTTTAGCATCAAACATCCTCATTATCAGCAAATAGACATCCGAGCAATAAATTATGACATACAGATGAGAAACAATCTCGAAACCAACTTATGAAATCAAAGTCCTAGAAAAGAAAGACAACAAGAAATCAATAGGCCAGTAACATGACATACTTTCACTTAAAGGTTAAGTCAGCTAGTAGTTATTTGTCAATAATGTACAGAGAAATGTTCCAATGATCACTTTTGCTGTTTACATAATCAATTTACTGCCAGGCAACTTCATCACTCAATCTAACATGGGCTTCTAAGCCAACCTATATGGCGGCAAAATATTTTGTCCCGTTCACCTCTATGTGTGAATGAAAGCATTTCATTTAAATATCTTTGTGATGAACATATTTACCAACACAGACAATTCCAAATGGGATTTCATAAGACCACATTTATAGAGTTTTTGCTCGCAGTCTAAGGAAAAAAGTAGTGCATGGACGGTCATTCAAACCAAATGCTTCTTGTGGGTGAATGCGTAAAATTTCTATTAACTATTAGGAACTCTTATAAATGCTACTATTCTATGTAAATATGTGGTAAGAATTTCTATCTTACTGAAATTCTTTTTAAACATAACAAAGAGAAAACATTGAACCCAAGTTTTGTCTCAACTGCATTTTCTAACAGAAGAACAAGGAAGAAAGAGTATATGCAAATACATGTGTGTCGTTGTGTCTGGGTAGGGCATGCATGTAAACATAATTAGATGATTCAGATTTCTGCCTCAAAATAACACACAATAGAATTTGAAAACACTACTATTAAGGTCATACCATCAATTCTCCTAACCAATTCCTTCAGCTTAAATACAAGTCGCTGGATCCCTGGCTGCGCAAATATGTAATGATCTTGCATGCCATCAAGCAACTTTGATAGACACCAATAACAGTCAGCTTCTACATCTGATATTCTTTCGGGAGATAGGTCTGCCATTGACCAAGTATTGATGCTACCCTCTAAGTATTCAGATAAGAAAACAACAAAGAAAGGTGTTGCAACGTCATTTATTCCTTGCACATAACCACTTGCAGGATGCCGTATAGCCCTGGAAGTGAAAAGGGAAGCATCGTGATTTTGAAAACTATCAAGAAGGATGCTGTCCATCAATGAAATTAAAGCAGTAAAATGATGAATAATTGGATTGCTGATAAAGATTAAAGTTGCTAAATTTTCAGCCATAGAGCAGTAATGAACCAAATCACAAGATTCCTGGCATTCGGCTCTTAGGTGAAAATAGATAACTACCAAGGGTAAATGCCAGTTGCAATCTGGTTTTACAAATAAATAGACAAAGGTTAATTGGTTGAGATGTGTCCTCAAAGACGTATAGAAAAAGAAGACTCATAGAAATTCAAATTGTCATGGTCATAGCAACCCATTTTAGTACTCAGAGTGTCTAAGCTAAAAATGCACTCTATTTACCACCTTCAACTCATACTTGGACCAAAACATATACCCAAATAAGGAAAACACTTTTCTCAACCTCTACATTTTTTCATTAAAACATAAAAACAGTCTCCTACATATCCCCATCCCTAACGACAGGCCCACCCCACAACACTGCCTCCCACTAAACCCAGAAAAGGGGGAAGGGCCATGTTTTAGTCAAGTAAGAAAATGCTAAGACCCAAGCATGTGAAGAAAAGCGCATATGAATCTGACAGAAAATTGTTGTTGCATAAACATTTCTTCTGGACATTAAAAGTTACAGCATCTGCAGAGATCAGCTAAAATTATGAATTCTTGGCTACCTATCAGATAATTGGATGTTTGAATCCATCACACCATGAAACGAGTAATATGCTTTATGTGGCTTCATCACTTTGGTATCAGAACCCAGATTATCCAATTATTTACAGTTTAATAATTGGCCGTTTCATGGTTCAGAATGCAAACCATGCTGTCCAAGTCAGACAAATAGAACATCCAGTTTGCTAAATTGAAATGTCAAATAGTGTAATCTTTTAAGTATCTAACTATTGTTTTGAAAATATTGATTTCAAGACATTCACATCATAGTATTTGTTAGGGTTAACTACAAGGAGTTTCCTGGAGATTCTTCTAAAGTACAAAAGTTTATCCCATGCTATGTACACGCACAATAACCTACCACGAAATTTGTATAACATACAAATAAAACCTTAGAGTTTTTTCGGGAAAAAAAATGGTGATAATTTACCCATATCCAAACTCAGATTTGTACTACTGACTATTCTATTTCTTTTCTGCTCCTATCCCCCTCTCCTCCTCATTGAGAAAGGTGATCCAAATGGCTAGTACAGCAAGTGAAGGTAGTAATCTAGGGTTTCCAATTGGGGCATCTGGACAATAAGTTTACTTCTAAAATATATAAGGAACCTTAGAGTAGTAATTTGTTTATCTCAAGAATGAGAATCTTTCTTGCTAATTCATAGTAGAAAAATGAGAAAACAATAATAAAGACAATAGATGTAGCAAAATTAACTTAAAAAACACAATCTCAAAAGGATTTAGTAAAAAACACAATCTCAAAAGGATTTAGTGATCATATTAATTTAGAAAGATATGAGATTTTCACTACAACTCTGACTTATGAAGAGCCAACATTATAATATTGCAAAGTGCCCTTATTTCCAAAACAAAGAAGTATTAATAGTTTATGATAGATAACAAATATTAGGTCCAGGGAAGATTTTATACAATGGACTAACTTTAGGAGACATATATTAATTCAGGCAAACTACAACAGGATTGTAAGTTTATAAATGATACGAAATAATATTGCTGAGGGTAAAATTAGGTTTTCACTGTTTATTTTTGCCAATGCCATCTGTTTCATTTACAATGGCATAAGGGAAGGACAAATTCGTAACTGGCATCAAACATTAGTTGAGGTAAATATAATTGGTGTCTACATACTGGACAAACGTTAGGGGAAGTGAGTATAAGTAGCCCTAGCTGTTATGATGGTTATTATCAGTAGCATACTTTTTAGATGAATCAACTAAGTTATTTGATATTAGGTTTTCACTGTTTATTTTTGTCAATGCCATCTGTTTCATTTACAATGGCGTAAGGGAAGGACAAATTCGTAACTGGCATCAAACATTAGTTGAGGTAAATATAATTGGTGTCTACATACTGGACAAACGTTAGGGGAAGTGACTATAAGTAGCCCTAGCTGTTATGATGGTTATTATCAGTAGCATACTTTTTAGATGAATCAACTAAGTTATTTGATATTAAGTTCACATAATAGTTCAAATGACTTGTCAGCAACACCACCTGGACAGTTAATTCCTAAAATTGATAGTAGCACTTAACAAACCAAGTATAGAGAAAGCAACAAATGATCAATGCAGAAAACACGAGGACAAATTTAGCATGACTGTGTAGAACTGTGCATTTCATTGTGTCACTTCACACATCATCAGACATCAGCACTGCGGTTTGGCACCAAGAAAGTGCCTCCAGTGCCTCTTGTTGTTTGGGCTTAGCGATGCACCTAGGTAAAGTTCTAACAACTTGGGATTCAGAAGATATAGGTTTGAGAAA
Organism: Sesamum alatum; assembly: GCA_034509735.1. NCBI lineage: Eukaryota > Viridiplantae > Streptophyta > Magnoliopsida > Lamiales > Pedaliaceae > Sesamum > Sesamum alatum. The sequence goes on from JACGWO010000006.1 coordinate 20,696,285, forward strand.
ATTCTAGGCCTAGAGAGCAATTCTTCAGATTCATTCCTTCAGAATGGAAATGGAGAATTGATCCTTTCGAGTCGATTAAGTGTTTTTCTGTGAGATGCACAAAAAGAGAGTCTACTTATGTACAAAACCAGAAAAAGATGAAAATAATAAATGCAGTAGAAAAATCATCTGACCATATGTAGAGTATTCGCTCCAGTGACTTTTGAACTTCTACTTGTTGAAAGAAAGAGACATCAGGGACAGTTCTCGGACAGTCAACAGCAATCTAACAATTGCATAAGAATCCATCATTAAGAAGATACATGATATACTGAAGGAGATGTGCAAAACAAGAAGCAGTAAATCAAGGACCCAAAACCTGACGAAGCATGTTAATTTCTTCATCCGTGCGCTCTGTATCTGGAATATCATAATGTTGGGCAACGCAATCAAGATACTCCAGCCGCTTTCTTCTCAGAACTCCCTCCCTTCTATCTGAATTAGAGGGTGCATATCCCTGTTGTCAGTTAATATTTAAGGTTCATAATAACAATTGTTAATCAAAGAAGTCTAAAACTAGACCATCTTATCATTCCATAAGCACCATTCACAAAAGTGGAATAATTGGGATCCAGCTGACAAATAATTCCATGAAACCTATGATATCTCCTTAAATAAAAACCATTGCAGAACGGAAGCTTCACAACTTAAGAGTTCATAGAAATAGTAATCTACACTGAAAAGCTGAACTACAAAAACTACCTGAAAACTATCCTGTCAATACAGAGGTTACAAGAAACCCCTCACTAGAGACTATCTGGAACTCTATTATGTTTTTATGGATAAATAACTACGAGTATTACAACCACCACTTAATTGCAATTGTTCCCCAGTGTTATTCTACGTCCCATATCCCTTCTCTTGGAGTTTTGTACTTGTCTGGAATCAAACACGTGATTGCTCCAGGAGCTAATCAGAATACAAATAACTCAGTATGCACAGTAAACATATAAATGAAGTCACCTATATGAAATCACCAGTTAGACCAATTCAATTAGCTTACTTCTTTACACACTAAACATGGAAACAATTATTCCCACCAGCTACATCCTACTCCATGTAACAAAATGCAGAAGACAACAGTATCTCTTTTGGTGTAAAACAGAAGGCCCACAGGATGCTTTCCCTTTGATGTTCCTAGTATCTATTTTCTTTATAGATACAGCTTCATTCTAAGTAAGTTTCAAGTAAGAAAACTTGTGGCAAATTCACAGGCCTATCTGATGATACAAGCAAATCTCTGGATAGACTCCAATAAACTTAAAACAAAATCAAATTAGCACTTTCTATTTAATTTCCTTCCAGATTTGTGTGTGCATATTAACACATTTGCATAGAATTCCGTATACATGTCAGCATATGTAATTGAAATGTACATTATATGCACTCTTCCAACCTATACCTTTCATATAGCCTATAAGGTTTCTTTTTTATTGCTTTCCTTTTTCCCCCTCACGTCAGATATAAACATCTTGTTAAGTACTGTTTTTTCCTACAGTTCATTGCTTATCTTCCATCATAAGGATCCTAGTCTGAGAATTTTTGCTCTCCTCCCTTCACATTTTCTCTTCTCTACCAGATAGAGAAAGAGACATATAATTAGGCAGCCTGCAAATGTACAGATCAACTAACTGTATGAAAGGAAAACCAGTGTGCACAAATTCATGTTCCAAAGACATTCTGATAGAAAACCCTCCAAAGAAAAATTCTAAAATCAATTACCACATATGCTAATAGATACATCCAAAGCAGGATATTCAAGTGGAAATTGGGCATACCAAGAGAAGCCGCCAGACGTTAGGACGCAAATATGGAGGCACACCACTCCATGCTAATTCACGCAGTTTTTCTGTGCATGCATAAGAAAGAGGAAAAAAATGAGACTGAGGAAAGAAGCTATTAGAGTCCAAAAACTCAACATGATAATACTATATCAAACAAATCATATTGATTGATCAGCAGGGAACAGAGACTTTTAATGGAAAAGATCAATTCCTGGCGTTCAGCTATCAACCTCGGATGTTCTTCAAAGAAAAATCAAATAAAGAACATAGGTAACAATTCACCAGTCAGAAAAGAGATTCTGATACGAGTCACAAAACCATGTGATATGAATACCTATAGATGGTTGTGCATCTAATAAATAATAGCAACTCCCAGACATATTTTTGATGACATCTATATACTTATAATAGGGGCTCAATGTCCACATGTGTAGCACATGCAGAAATATCTGAATAGAAACGGGTCAATCTGAATGGTGTAGTTGGTCAGTATCCTAGATCTTATATGAAGTTCTCTTTTAAAAGAAAAGATTCCTTCTTACTTTATTCAGCTCAGACATTCTTCAGGCAAAATGGAAGCAACAGTCCAAACCACACTCTTGCTGCCTCTTTATAGATAATACTCATCCTAATCACTTAAGAAAAACTTACAAATTACTAAATATTCTACATGATCTTCTTCCTTTTAGGTTTATGTCCCTCCCCATAACATTCAACTATCCAGTTCGTTTTCATCCTACTTCAGGACAAAGCTAGCCCGACTTTACGATGAATGAAGAAATGTCATCACATCAACATAATTTGACAAAACTGATAAAAGCACAACATAATGATGGAAGTGGTTAGAAATCCAAAAATCATTTCCAATAATGTGCCCTTGGACAATATAACCAGTTTTATACGCTCTTACTCTCTAGGAAAAATCAAATCAATTTAGTGATAAAGAAGCTAGATCTCCCTCATGGTTGGTTTTCACTTAATATATTACCTTTGTATGTGTTAGAATCAACATATTTGCTCCCATGTTTTACTTCAAAACTTTGTGACAAAATTAAATCGATATACAGTTTAACAAATCTTTATGGAACTGAATTATGCAAAGAACAACACAAAAGCAGCACCTAAATATAAATCCAGTGGCATCTGGCACATATATGTGTGATCCTGATGCATGTAGCTTAGATAGTTCTTAGCCGATCAAGATGCATACCAGTACTGCAGATGAAATGAAAAGATTCATCACTTGAATAATTTGGCTTACAAGCTTATAAAATCCAGGGCAAAGCATGTTCCTTTACGAGCTAATAAAATTTGTCCCTATAAATAATTATCAGGCCATCAAGTTGCAAATATATAATGAAAGTAAATCTCATGTTATGTATTACTTTCCTAAGATGGTTAGCAAGGAGAAGAACTCTCTGGTGAATGCACTAGAGTCATATTCTTCAGCATACAACTTTAGGAACAGCATAACCACATATAGATAAGCTTGAAATATTATCATCCCCATAAAAAAGTTTATACATGAATAAAAGAATAACATGTACAATACCTAAGACTAAATTCGTCCCGGATAATTCCTTTGTGAACTTCATTAGCCTTGCAGAATCTGTAGCTCTAGCACCCATTGTGGTCTTTTCAATCTCTTTTGCTATGTTTCCACTACCCGTAGTCGAAGAGTTTGCAGGGTTAACAGATGACATAGCAGTTCTACTGGTTCTATCTCGGAGATCATCCTAAATGTAAGTAAAATCTCTCTTATGAGCAAGATCCAATACTTATATATATATATATATATATATGGAAATCAGTTAATATGTATTATGGTCAGGAAAATGAAAAGAGATGATTTATAATACCTCAGTCAATCTATCAGCTGGTTCCCCATGGTCAACATCACTGTCTGAAAACCTTCTGTCATGGTTTCGAGAAGGCGAAACTGATAGCTCCAGAGGATCGGAACGCCGCGTTATAGATACCTTACCAGGGAAACTGCGACCCTTGAGCAACCTAGTGCATCTTAAATTATAAGGTACAGTTTATTTTACATAACAAAAGAAACTCAAGACACCAGATTTCAGCGTCACTGCAGAAATTGCATGCTAACGCTGCAGCTTGTTTAGTGGAGCCTACATTGAAGTAGGAACCAATAAATAAGACTGATACCAAGTACATCATTTCCTCTAATTCACTTAATGTTGACGACAGTAGAGAAGTAAAAAATATAACAGTCGCTCCAATAGAGCAGCTAAACAACTATGGAGCATCAGACCCCAAGATGCGAAACTTTCTGTCAATTTGGTTTTGGATGTATGTTAGACGTAAAGGCATGAAAAATCCAATAGAAAAGACTGTCGAGCTAAAGAAAAAGTGCAGTCGACTACTCTTATTTAAGAAAACTGGGTAGCTATGACATTCAACTGAATAACATTAGCAAATATCACAACGTCGAGAGTCACTTTACAAAGCAAAACAAAGTGAATCTGGTAATCAAGGAAAACAAAGAAAATTTAAAAGAATATTAATTGTTCATAGATGTCGTGATTAGAACTGCTAAGCAATTAGAATCCTAGCAAATTTACAGCACTAGGCACCGTGTATCTACTGAAGTTCAAATCTTTAACTTTGAGGATCGAATTTTAGCTGCAGGATCGGCACACACGCACTCCTAAGGATCTCTAATCCCAAGATCTCATAATTCACCAGAATGAAGAACAGGAAACTTCAAACATATTTCATCACAGGATAACAAATAGAAAGAAAACAATAATACGAAAAGTCACCTTCACTCATCACAAATACAAATCTAATCTAGAATTCACAAGCCCATTTGAACATTCTGAGCTAATTTCCTGATAAGCTCTCAAATCAGGCCAAACATAGACGAAATCACAAAGGAAATGTGGCTTACTTGAACAACGAAATTTGGTTTCTTCCAAGAAAATTGATGTCTAAAAAGAAAGTTTTCGATCTCGGAAAGAAAATTAACATGCATACATACCCTTGAACATTTCTTAGAGTTTGGCTGAATCTGGAATCAAGGCTTGAAGGTGAAGAAAAACTGAGTTTGTTTGGATCCTCTCCTCCACCATCGCTGTTCCTCATAATTTCTCTTTCCTTGCCAACAAAATTGACAATTATGATCAGTTTTGCATTACAGATGAAAGAAACAACATCAAGACAAGTGAAATTTTATTGTCCAGAAAAAAGACAAGTGAAATTTTGCTGCGTCTGGTCACTGTGAAACTAGGCATGTCGGAGTCGGAAATGGAATGATTTTTATTTTTATATTTGTTTTATTTAAAGATTCTTTTCATGTAGGATCACATTTATGGAATAAAATTATAGGTAAATTACCTTTCATGAGTCTATTTTTATTTAATTTTAGAAACAAATAAAGAAGTTTATAGTTAACCTTTTTAATTAGTGTAGAGTTCATTTTTTTCTTATTTCCTTTTAATTTGTTATTTAATTTGTAGCGGTGAAAAAATTGAATATCTAAAAATTGAATTTCTTTTTGTTTTCTTCATATTAGATTATTATTTATTGTGACAAGCTCACAATATTGTTCACAATGCATAAGAATATAATGACTCCTATAGCAAAAAAATTAATAATAAAATATATACTAAAATATATATACACATTATATATATAATGTGTTATGCAATTAGAAACAAGCCAATGAGAAGTGAGAATACAAGATAAATACAATATTACAAGGTGGATATCACCGCTGATGTCGCTAAAAAAGCGAGATCGACTTTGTTTATATCAAATGGACGAGATTTAACACGCTTACATTAGAGTCGTTACAAAAATGTATTCACTTCCCCTTAAACGAGAGAATGAAAGGGGTATTTATACTAGTGAAAAAATGTATTGTTTCCTGAGGCTATTGGTGTAATTTGACATATTATGTTGATTTGGCAAGTTTAGACTTTGGGCTTTCCTTATGTAGACATTCTTGTCTTTGGAATGACATATTTGCTCCATCAACAACCCCTAATTCTGAAATATCTTGTGAGATATTTAAGAATTATATTGAACCTTGGGCTCTTTTGCGGGCTTGGATTAGGGATTGCTTAGGATTGCACCTTTCTCTAGTGGTTGCAATAGTTGTCTTGTTCACCTTTCGCAATTTATTCTATTCCTTGTCTTCTTTTCACAAAATATCTTCATGGCCAGGAGCGGTACCCTTTAAATATGTTTCTTTCTTCTCCTTCTTTTTATTCTTCTTATGCTATTATCGTTTACCCTCTTTTATGTCGTGGCGTCGATGAATCAATGTACTTGCGGGTCGGTTAGGTTTTCGTTCGGACTAGATCGCGATCTGTCAGAGAAATTTGTTGCAAAAGATGTCCTATTGTCGATGGGGCAGCTTCGCCATTGGCCGAAGGTGAGGTCGCTGCTGGTCGAAGCAGTCTACCTCGTAACTCAGCCAGATTCCTGGGGTTGAGGCACGCCACCTCGACCTGGGTCTGGTTGAGGCGAGCCTCAACCAAGTGCTAGTCGAGGTTGTCGGCCTCAACTTGCTTCGCCTGGTCGGGGCAACCCATCACGACCGGGTCTTGGTCATGGGGCTTCCTCTCATTTGCCTTCGTCTCTTCTTTCGAGTATGGGGGGGCATTAATTTTCAATATGAGGTTACCGATGCTATTAGGAACTTTCCCAAGAGTAACTCTGATTCATTTGAGATCTTAGTGGGTTCAGACTTATCTCCAGTAGTAATTCCTAGTCCCTGTTCATGCTCAGAGTGATGAATTGGAGTCGTCAGTAGGACCCCAGTCTAGACCCCGTTGTTGTGTCATGGATGCCGGAAATTGTGACATTGTCTTGAGCCTTGAGGAGGTTAGTCTTTTAAAAAATAAAATTGATCCTTCATCCATTTTGGAGTTCTATCTTCCTAGAATGGGTGAGGGGATTAGGGGTTCCCTTCCTAGTTTCTTTTTCGTCTATTCCACTTTTTTTTTTCTTTGGGGTTCACACTTCCTCCTTATTCTCTTTTGACAGAAATCATCAAACAATTCGACTTATGTGTTAGTCAGTTCACTCCCAACTCTTTTACTTACTTCGAGGGCTTTCTTTGTCGCTTTAAAGAGTTAGACCTGTCTCCCTCTGTCGAGTCTTTTTACACCCTCTTTTCAATTAGGAAGATTAGCGAATGACTATTTCTTCTTTTTCTATCCACGAAATGGATGTAAATTTTTGGAGGGGAGCGCTTCCTCCAAGGGGCCTTAAAAGGAGAAGTTTTTCCATGTTAGACACTTAGATTAGGGTTTGCGATTGGTTGGGGTAAGATGCCTTTGGCACCTGACTCTAGTCATGATCTTCGTATGCCTTTCATAGGAGCGAATCTAATCGACCACACGATTGATGTGAAATCTTTACTTTCATTTGGTATTGTTATTGTCTTCATTTGCTCGCTTTTTTGTCATTATTGCTATTGTGTTTGTGACTTGTCTTTTCCCTTTTGCTTGTCTTCTTTAGTTATCTTCAGGGAAGAAAGTTTCGTTGTAAGACGTTCAACGTTTCAAGGATGATCCTGATCGTGCACAGCGTGACTGCGACTCGCTGGCTTGTCCTCCCCAGCATCGAGGAAAGAAGGCGAGAGGCGTCGCTCACCTCCTCCTTTATCACGCCCCAGCGACGCGCCTCAAGGCCAAGGGGTCGTTGGGAAAGATGGTCGCGTCCTGTTGTCGGGGTCGCCAAGAGGCTTCACGACTCCAAGGCTACCAATGCTTCACGACATGGAATTGGAAAGGGTTTTTTTCTTTTGGGATCAACCGCCATAAAAGAGTTGCTTCTTTCTAGGAAACCTTGGATTTTGACCTTGCATATGAAAGGTCGCGTTGCGTAGTGAGTGAGTATGACGTTGCATGCTTAGTTCTTGTGTTAATTGTACCGTTACGCTTTTTGGGAGCCCATTGTGAGAAAATCATTGAATTGTTGAAGAATACAAGATATAAGTAAGAAATGAAACAGACTTAGCGAAAATCAAATCATAATTTATTAGTCCATTGAACTTTGGGCATCTTGCCATGTCACATGATACTTTATAGAACATTTTCTGATAGCTACTCTATGTGTCAGGAACCTCTTTCCCACCCAACTTTTGTAGTTTTAAGCAGCATCCTGATTGCTCTCAAGACTTGACACAGGCCTTCCTACTTCGCCCCCAACTTCCCGATATTTCCTTGATCGTCCATCATCTTTCCAGCGGCTCTACTATGTCTCCGCTAAAGCTTGTCAACAGCATGTTAACTTATGTTCACTGAGCGTTGCTGATCCCCATTTTCAAGAATGCTTTGTAGAAATGATGTCCACTGAGCTGCCACTATCCACCAAGACTTTCTTGACCCCAAAAGTTTGAGATGGTAGCTCAAATTACCACTACATCGTTATTCGTATGGACATCCTTTCTAGATGAAACCAAAAATTATTCCGTATTCGTCTTTCATGTCTTTGCTCATCATTACTTTGGATATGAAAGGACCATTTGCAAGATTGTTGGCTCCCCTTGGTGCGGCCTTCCATGCCCGAGTTGGATCTCCCTCTGCCGGTCCGCTAGGTATGACCCCGACCACTCCTGCAGTTGGGGTTTATCTTGGCTGGGTTTATCTTGTCTCACTTCCTTCCCGAGTCCCTTTTGGGGTGATTTCAAAGTCTCTACCCGAGGTGGATTATTATGATCCACGTACTCCTTTAGATATCCGCACTGGATCAGTTTCTCTATTTCGTTTTCCAAATGGAACCAATCTTTCATGTTGTGGTTGCGATCTTTATGTAAAAGGCAATATTTGCTAGAGTTCATCCTTTTGGAATCTTCGCTCATTCAAAGGGGCCACTGAACTATTCCTTGTTGCTTTGCCACAGTGAGAATCTTAGCACGTGGTGCTTTGAATGGAGTATACTGGGTTACTTCAGAGGACGGCACATGCTTCGAATCTCTCTGGCTATTATAGTTTCTTTGGGGCTGAAAGTGTAATACCCGCATCCAACCAAGTCAAACCAACTAGTTTAACCCTTATCAACACACCTTGGCTAGCAATTTTTCTTTTATTTTCGGATTTATTTGTGTTCCCTCTTAAAGGTTGGATTTTAAAATATTTTGCGGAGACTTTTGATAGAATACAACCTCCGAAGCCTAATATATACCCAACCACCATCGAAAAAATGGAAAAACATACCCTATTCAAACTCTAAAACCTATTTTCTTCCACACATCTTTCCATAGGCGAGAATACACAAAACTCAACCTTCAATCACCATAAACTCATAGTTTAAGTCTAAAATTATTGAATCTAAATGGCATCACGGTAAAAAAGAGATATAGGAGAGTCGAGGCACTCCGTTGCTGTGAATTCGAGGTAGCTTCTAACCCAAAACTTTTAGTTTAATCATGTCAGGATAAGGTAGGTTATTCTTAGTTACTAGATGATTTATGCTCTTGAAATTGTGAGATTTGTTTAAGTTTTGAGTTATTGGTGTAAATATATCAGGACTAGTACATATCTATCTTTATGAGTTAGGAAAATATGTTGCAATTGATCGGAGATCATGGATTTAACAAAGAATGAATTCTCAATGGAGAATTAGCCCTGTGTGTGTATTTTTGATGCATGGAACAGTTTCTATTTATAGGAAAAAATGCAATTTATATTTATATTATACATTTTATTTCATTAAGAACAATTTTTATGAAACCCTATTGTGTTTCTGGTTTATTCGTAAAATATCAGAAATTTTTGAGTTGTATTAGATTTTATAAAATTGTTACACGAGCATCGCCAGAAGTTAGGCGTGAATCTGACAACTTCCTTTTTTTGGTCTATTTGATTTACTTCTATACGTCTTTTAGTTACAAAACCTTTTGTAAATATTTATGAAAGCATGTAGAGAACACCTATTATTTTTAAGAAATTTTGAAGTACCGGATAAATTTTAGGCTAAACTCCCATTAACTCCCCTGTGTTTTGCTGAAAAAGTTAAAAACCCCCCTGTGATATGGAAATAGGCAAAAAAACCCCTCGTGTTTTGTTAAACGCAGCAAAAAACACCCCTTCCGTTAGTAATTGACGGAAGGTGTGTTGCACTGCCCCCTCATGCGATTTTGGGTGTTCTGTAACTATTTTTGACCTCAACTTTATGTGATTTTTACTAAAATGCCCTCTAATGTGTATACCTTTGACTTGGGCTTCTTTGACTTATTTTGACTAATTTTTTGTATTTTCATCTATATAAAAAAATATTCTTTTTAAAAATGCATTTACTTAAAAAATAAAAAAAAAACATATAATTGAAAATACTTTTTAAATACTTAATTTTTTTAAAAATGTATTTACTTTTTAAATACTTAATTTTTAAATTTAATTTAAATTAAAATCTTAACTAAATTTTTACTCACTTTATTGAAGGATTTTTTTTTACATTTTCATTTCCTAAAAATATAAATAATTTTGTTCTTAATTTTATTTATATTAATACCAAAATACCAAAAAAATATTTAATAATATTCAATATATTGTAGACAAAAATATTAATTAAATATCTATTAATTATTATAATTATCTAAAATTATCTTAATTAATTGAAATATATATTAATAAATATAATTAAGTTAACAAAATAAAAAAAAGAAAAAAAATTGGGGGCGGCGGCCGCCCCCCACATAGAAGGGCGACGGCGTTGCTGGTCGTCCGTCGCCCTCTTTCTTTTGTCTGGGCGACGTCGCCGTCGCCCAGATCGCCAGATTTGGATGCCGTCGCCCCTTCTGCGGGTGACGCCGCCCCCATCTGCTTGGGCGGCGTCGCGTCCCCCCATTTGTGGGGGACAGCGGGGGCGGGGGCTGGGGAGGGGCTAGGTGGCGGGGGTGGGGAGGGGCTAGGCGGCGGGCTGGGGGTGGGGGTGGCGGGGGTTTTTTAATTTTTATATATAAAATCAATAATTTATTTTTTATAATTTCTAATTATTTATATATAAAATAAGTTGTTGAATCTAGACCTTTCATTTTTTTTAAGATCTAACGGTATAAATTATTTCATTGAATCTGACGGTTATTATTTCATCAAAGGAGATCCAACAGTCATTAAAATAAGGACTAATATATAATAACAAGGGCATAACGGTCAGTTTATCAAAAAAATTAACGCCGTTAGGGTCTTTTAACAGAGAGGAGCGATTGAGTTTAATTTTACAAATCACAGGGGGGTTTTTCGCCTATTTTCAAAACAGAGGGGGTTTTTTCTTCGACTTTTCAAAACACAAGGGGGTTTTATGCATTTTAGCATAAATTTTATAAAATTCCTTGAGTCATGTCCTGCAGCAGTGGTCTTTTATGCAGAACCTTAATCTTTCTGAATTTGTATAATGATATTTGATGCGCCTTATAAATATTAATTATTTTCTATATTCACTAATATGAGTCTTGAGTAACATATAAAATGTTTATGATTTTTCCATGTATGATTGAATTTTAAAAATTCATTCAAGTAAACTGCCAGTCTGTTTTGTAATTATTCTCCAACCCGATTTTGAAAACTCTTGTACCTATTTATTCAACTTAATGTCATCTAATATATTTTTATATATGTTATGCAGTTTCTTTAACACTCTTTATAAAATTTTCATAGTCATTTACTAATTATATAATTTTACAAAATTCACAGAATTAGATTGCCAGTTGGGGTTACCTTATTATCCGTCTAGTCTAGTGCCTTTATTCGACTATTGAATCGTTAAGGATTAATTTAGTAACTAGGATCAGCAATCGATATAGGTATTTATTGATTTATTTTGGGTATCAATTGTAATGAGGCATGTGTTGAATTTAGAGATTTGAGTCCATATGATTGTTAGGTTTGAGTTAAACTATAAGTTTTTCATAGTTTGTTTCTCTAGGATTAAATAGGTAGCACACCTATTTTTATTGGGTCGAATGTGACTTAGGCAATTATTAATTAGTAAGAATTATGATCAATTGACTTGTAGGATTCAACAGTCTCGGAGCAAGTGGTCAAATAAATGGACTAGAGCCAGAAGATTCTTGTAAGTGGTTTCTTCCCTCTTACGTGATGAGTCTTCAATATTTCCTAATTTCTTATAATATTTTTGGATTCAAAATACAATGCAAGCTTGTGATATTTCGCAACATCCAGATTGAGTTATATGCGATAAGACTTTCCATTAATTATTGTTGCAAGCATCTTGTCAAACTCGAAATTTCAGAGCCATTATGTTGTATCAATTATACTATCGTCGGTATCTTTTCCTTTCGTTTTTACGTCCTTTTGAAAACAAAAGGTGTTTATTAAATGTTATGTTATTTTTTAAAATAAAAGCATGCTCAAGTTCATGGACTGATAGACAGAACATGCTCAACCGTTAACAAAATCGTTGTTAACTGGGAATACTAGAGTTGTTCTGAACCCTCGCAGTTGGGGTTAAAAACTGAGGAGTTACGTCTGACCCTCTCAGTTGGGATTATAAACTGAGAAATTATATCTGACCCTCTCAGTTGGGGTTATAAACTGAGAACCTATGTCTAACCCTCTCAGTTGAGGTTATAAATTGGGACTATGTTTTGACCCTCTCAATCGGGGTTAAAGATTGAGGTCCGGACTATGGATTACAATTATAGTCATAAATAAGTAAGAGGTCTGTTATGTTGCTAGTGAATGCAAGCATGCCTACTTTGCTAAAATAGTCCATTTATGAAAACACTCGCACTGATCTCTCATATTATTGTTATCACCCATAATTATTGTGTATATTTTGCTTTGATTGAAAAGTTTAGAGTTATCATTGCCGCGACGAATACTTTGAAACTGTTAATTTCCTCCTTTATTAATTTGCTTTTCAAGTTACCATTGTGTGTTAATAAATGATAGTCATTCATTACGAACGTACTACGTTCGCATCTGATAGGAGGTAGGGACCGCTTACTGGACGATTAGTCGCTCACACCACTTATGATACCTTGCAGATGAGGTGAATGAGGAGTATGGGGAGAAGCGATACTGGGGTTGGTAGCCAATCAAGGTCTAAGCGCTCACATGACGTGCATTAAGAAGTCCTATGGACAACTTTTTTTTAGGAATTACTCCTCCGTTGTTTAGTTGTTAGGACTCGATGCTATAGTTAAAATGTTTAGACTTATGTATTTCCACTGCAAGTCATGTTTTGGGATTTTCATTATTTAACCATGAGTATTGTTGAGTTTGGATCTATTTTTTTTGGTGATGAGGGCTTCATGCTACTAAGGTTACGGACTTGGTGGCATGGTCGTGTCGTGACCCCTGATTCAGGGCGTGATAGAAAGGCCTTCATTGGTGGCTCTCCTCTTGGAAGGGGTTGTGGTCATTATGTTGGAAATTTCTTTGATCCTTATATATTTTTCTGCCCGCACTAGAAGTTCATCTAGTGTGGCCAGAGGCTTTTCAACTATAAACTCTCGGAACCTCCCCCTACGTAGGTTTTGTTGTATGATGCTCTCTAAGAGCTCTGGGTTAATATGGCGGACCTCCAAGACCACTTCAGAAAATCTTTGTAGGTAGTCTCGCAGACTTTTTGTTCTCATGGACTATTGTGAATAAATATGATGCAGCCTTCGAATACTTCTTGTTTATTGCAAAGTGATGCCAAAAACATTGAGAATCGTTTAGAGCTGTCTATTGTCCCAATAGGCAGCTGGTTGAACCCGGTCTTGGCTTTTCCAGCTAGAGTAGTCCGAAAAATCTTACAGTAGGTTGCGTTGCTTATGTCTAGCAAATCTGCTTTTGCTAGAAAATGATCTAAGTGGTCTTATGGGTCTTTCGTCCCGTCATATTCGCTGAGGTTTGGGATCTTGATTCTAGGCTGGATAGCTTCTGCTAGGATATGAGTAGCAAAGAGACTTCGCCTGGGAGGGCCCACGCTAAGGCTAAAGCCTAGTGGTCTTCTAACCCCTTTAGGCTGGGTAGTCTAGCGGTTGCTTGGCCCACTCTCTAAGGCTCGCGCTCTCTTGGCGGTGCGTCTCTTGAAGGTGGCAGGGGGAGTTCCTCTTTCGGCAGGGATGACCTGCTTTCCATTTCCTCGTTGAGGTGACCACCTTCCTGTAGGTATGCCACCCTCTACTTACTATTTTCAGGGGCCTCTAGGGCCTCTACGAGGATAGCGAGGGGGTTATGGCGGTGCTACGTGCTCCGCGCTTCGCAATATACTGGGTAACTACTCTCGATGAGGCTTGTGCTGAGGCGTCTTCGATCATCTGCCGAAGGGTCTCAGGCGTGAGTTGGAGCATAGGGGGAGGAAGAGCTTGGTCCCACTCTCCCTGCTTTTCCTGCCTTGGTTGTGTGGTTGTTAGACTTATTCTTGAGGTGCGTGCTCGGAGATCCCCTTGAGCTCGCCTAAGCCCTCGTTCCCATTCCTCGCTCTTGACCTAGTGTTCATCCTCGAATGTCGAAACCGCTGTGTTTTCCGCAGACGGCGCCAAGCTGGTGTTGCTAAAAAATGAGATTGATTATATTTATATCAAATGGGCGCAATTTCAACACGCTTACACTAAAGTGGGAAAATATGTTATTTAATGGAGGTAGGGGTAAAGTATTACTTTGCCCGTTACCTACCCTGGTTACACGGCTGAGGTTTATTTCCTGAGGCTATTGGGGTAATTTAACGTATTATGCTGATTTGGAAAGTTTTGACTTTGGGCTTCCTTATGGAGACATCCTTCTTGCCGTATTTGAATTGACATATTTCCTCCATCAAATACAAAAATCTTAATATTTTGCTACAACCCGAGGTAAATCAACACTATTAACCACGGACAAACCTAATCAATGGAAAAATTGAAATTTTTAGCATGGTTAATCAATAACTGCCATGGTTTTTAGCCATAGTCAAAACATTTGTCATGGTTTTGGCCATGACTAATATTTTGGTGACACTTGCAGAAACAACGACTAATTGCCGTGATTAATTTGTATTCGTAACAATTTTTTTCTCTGACCATAGTAATTAATCGCAGCAAAAAAATCATATTTTTTTCTAGTGTACGTAAAAAATCATATATGTATTTTCATTGACACTTGACCACACTTCAATTACTTTTCTTTTTCCCAAGTGAAAAAATGGAGGAAATCTTAGTCCACTACAAAAAACAGGGTTATAGCAACGGACATTTTGCAACGGACCGATTCATTGTAAATTTGCAATGACTTTTGCTACGATTTTGCAATGGATTCTGATTTTTTTTTTTACATTTTCGTTGCAACTTCCGTTGCAAAATATCATTGATATTTTGCAACGGACTATCCATTGCAATATTCCGTTGCAAAATTTGATCAACTTTAAGATGTCCCACATTCAACATAAGTCGTTGCAAAAGTCATGGCAAAATATTGCAACGACAAATTCCGTTGCAAACTTCCAACGGTTTTCGATATGGACATCTTTCATTGCATACTTTGCAACGAAGATTCTAGTTAAATCCGTTGCAGAAAATGTGCAGCGGAATTTGCAACGAAAACATGTCGTTGCACTGTGAATATTGTAATTTGCAACGGATTTAGCGATGGAAAATTATCCGTTGCAAAACTTGCCGGCAATTTTGCAACGGTATTGCAACGACCTATGAAGTCGTTGCAATTCGTACATACAGCTGTAAGCATTAATTATTGAGCCGTTGAATTTGCAACGGTTTCGTCCGTTGCAATATGTTTGTGACAGCTGTAACCCACTATTTAAATTCTATATGTTTTGGAACGGATGTTGCAACCGAAATATCATTTCGTTGCAGAGTCCGTTGCAAATCTGTTGCAAAATCCGTAATATAAGAAAATCGTAATTTTAGTTCACACTTATTTTTATAATCATCCAACAACTTCTTCCTTTTCTCTCCTTCCATCCACACAAACCGATTTTTTTAATAAATCTTTGCATTAAACCGTTAATGATCACGTTAGTGCAATGAGTCACACATTTAGACATTTAGCTGACTTACATTAAGGTTACTACAAAATTTTTACTAGTCTATTTATATATATTCATTTTATTCTTGGAATGTTTAGTTTTTTTATGTATGTATGTATGTATGTTAATGAATACGTATAATATTTTTGGATTTTAGAACAAGATGTTGAGAGAATTGAGAAAATGGATGTATGAGAAGAATGTACTCGGTAATCGTCATCTTACAAAAGAATTTATAGATGGGGTCCCTGAGTTTATAGATTGGGCAAAAACACAACATTATTTTATGGATGGGGAGAAAATTCATTGTCCATGTAGTGTATGTAAAAATTGTAAGTACAAATGCACGGAGGAGGTGACATGCGACCTTTATAAGAAAGGTTTTAGGAAAGATTACTACAATATGACATCTCATGGTGAGCCTATACAAATGGATTATGATCATCCAATTTCAGCTGACAACTCTGTAGATCAAACGGCAAATTGGAATAACTATGAGCAATTGAATTGGGATCAGATGATGGTGTTTGATGCAGCTGGTCCTGTATCTCGTCCACAGGGGGATGTATTCAATGATTCGACATATCCTAGCGATCAACCATATGCAAACAAGGCTGGTCCGAGTTCTAATTATGATGAGGTTGACACTTTAGGAGCATTGTCTTAAAAGCTTTTTGATGTCGTGCGTGCTGCAGATCAGCCATTATATGCTGGGAGCGAAACTCACTCTCAGTTATCTGCGGTAGCAAGGTTAGTAAACATCAAATTTGAACACAATGTATCACAGAGTTGTCATGATCAGTATTTACAAGTAATAAGGGAGATGTTGCCACGAGATCATATGTTCCCCAATGATTATTATAGTATGAAAATGTTGATAAGAGAGTTGGGTTTACCTGTTGAGAAAATTGACGCATGTAGAACAAAAGCTAGACGAACTATTGAATCAAGGTGGATTGATGCTGCATTTTAGTAGGATGAAGTCGAATCCGTTCCAGTGCTTACTATTGAAAATGAAATTCAACCTCTAGATGACAACATACAAATTTTTGTTGATGCGGATAATGAAACGAAAGATGATGAAGAGGAAGAAGACAGTTTTGAAGAATACGAAACGACTGATGATGAAGAAGCACTTAGACAAGATGATGATGATGATGATGATTAATTGAACACAATGTATTTTGATAATTTTTATCATGATGTTTTATCTCATTTACTAATTGAAGAGTATATATTAAATCATTTATCTCATATCATTTAAAAAATATTTTTTCTCATTCATTAATTAAAAATATATCTTAAATCATTTATCCCATTTAATTTTAAAAATAATTATTAATTTAAAATTAATTTATCTATTTACTAATTGAATAGTATATCTTAAATCATTTATCTCATTTAATTTTTAAATTATTAATTTTAAAAATATTTTAACTTTTTAACTATACACTTTCCCTCCCCATTTTCACAACTCTAAATTTTCCCCCATTTCCCTCCCCTTTTTCATGCCCTAATTCCCCCTCCCCTTTCCCTCCCTCTTTTCCCCCTCTCCCCCTTCCCCTTCCCAATACATTTCAGCCATAAAATTCCCCCCCCCCCCCCTCTTTCTTTTCTCTCTTCACCGTCGCCGTCGCCGTGAGGTATTTTATCTCCTCCTTTCTTCTCTTCTCTTTCTCCTCTCTTATTTCTTCTACTTTTTTTTTTTTCAATTTTTGTTAACTTTCTCAGAGCTCGCCGCTGCCGGCCACCTTGAGGTATTTTATCTCCTCCTTTCTTCTCTTTCTCCTCTTTTCTTTCTTCTACTTTTTTTTCCCCAGTTTTTGTTAACTTTTCTCCTCTTTTCCTCTCTTCTCTTCTCTTTCTCCTCCTTTCATTAACTTTCAGTTTTAGAGCCACCCGCCACCGCGACCGCCCGCCGCCGTGAGGTATTTTATCTCCTCCTTTCTTCTCTTCTCTTTCTCCTCTTTTCTTTCTTCTACTTTTTTTTTTTTCAGTTTTTGTTAACTTCAAAACTTTATTAAATCCCGTTTCATGTTTTGTTTCTAAAAACTTAAATTAATCAATATATGATGGGGTAAGTAGTCATTTCTCCAAATATTTACTTCTTGGAAGATTGATATTATTTCTCTTTCTTGCTTTATGGAAGGGCCTACTCGATCAGAAGGCTCAAATATTTAAGCATATCAAGCTACTATGTTGATCTGGTTTTTTCACAGGGTTAATTCTTTTAAAAGCTGGATATATAGAAATACAATGCTAGTTTTATGGTGATTTTTGGAAAGTATGGAGTTAGATTTACTTTAGTAAACTGAAGAGGAAAAAGAACACAAATGTGGTTCGATCATTTCACCTATACCCACAAACAAATACCAAAGGGTTAAATCATATTATACTCTCCTGAAGGTTACATTATATTAATCACCTTTTTATATAGGTGAAACATACATGGATAACTTTGGAGAATTTTTTTTTGAATGATGCAAACAGACATGTAACTTCAAAATTGTATCTTTAAAATTGGGAAAGTTTGTTGGTATTTTAATGCAAGCATGATTTTGTTGGTATAAAATATATATTAAGTATGTGTTTAATATAAAATTGTGTATGACAATGTAATATATTGAGTATTTGGTTGATATATTGAGAATGTGCTTGGTATATTGAGGTGGATGGGATGATAATTGTATTGATGAGGTTGGATGAGTGTTGTTGGTTATGATTGTAGATTAGGATTTATAAACCTAACTCCACTAATGTAACTTTGTTAACTTTCACTCCAGTACCGGAGCACCATGAATCAGAGTCGGTACAGAAGTTGTTTTGTGAAAACAAGAACATGGAACGACAAATAGAGCGCAACACTAAAAAGATGAAGAAAATAATGAGTTTCATGTCCGATAAATTTGGTACTGCGTTTGAAGACGATATGAGCGAATCTGAAGATAGTCCCAGTAATATTCCCCCCGACCACCCAATTTCACAAGATTGTGAAAATGAATTTGATCCTCCTCTTAAATTAACATATTTTAAAATTGAATACTTTTATTTTGTGGATTGGAATGTTGAACTATCTTTATTATAAGTATTTTGCCTTCAATATATTGTCATATTTGAATTTATTTGTTAGAGTTAAGTTAAATATAATTTTATTATTGAATATACATTATGAAATTGTCGTTGTAATTGAAAATAATTTTGCAATAGATTGTCGTTGCAATTATCGTGGCAAAATTTGCAACGGTTTGTCGTTGCAATTGTCGTTGTAAACGGAAACTATTTTTCAATGAATTGTAGTAAATTATGTCGTTGCCAATTTTACAATGGAATGTCGTTGCAAGAAACTATTGCAATATAGCAACGACTTTCATTGCAAATGTCGTTACAAATAAAATTATTTTGCAACGAATTATAGCTAAATATTTCGTTGCAAAATTTGCAACGGAATGACGTTGCAAATATTCCATTGCAATATTACAACGGCATTTCGTTGCAAATGTAGTTGCAAATAAAACCCGATTTTGCAATGAATTGCCATCAACTTTGCCACGAATATACTATCACAAAGTCGTTGTAAAATATAAAAAGTCAACTTTTTAAATAACGAATTTTTGCAACGAATAAAACTTCATGGCAATATTTTGCAATGACAAAAAATCCTTTGCTATATATAGCAGTAGTACCTATAGCAACGGAAAATTTTCCGTTGCAAAAGTCCGTGGCAAATCTGTTTTGCAACGAATTTTTCATGAAATCCGTTGCAAAAATTCGTTGCTATAGGTCTGTTTTTTTTGTAGTGGTCATCAAAAAAATTAATTCCACATAGCTTGACAAGTGGGGATCTAAAATGAATCGTGGCATGACTTGGTATACCAAGCTCTTGCTTTGTTACGATCTCCTAATAAACACACAAATCATATAAGATATTACGTGTGTAGCGAATCATATGTTGCATAATCACATGAACCAAATATGGCCTCAAAATATTATTCTCATCATTCTCAAAATCTTATTCCAAAGCACTCTTTGGCTATGCGATCGATATTCGTAGGGTTAATACTGGATTCAAGTTTTATTGGTCCCACCTCGTGATCTCACTTTTTAGTTTTAAAGGTGAGTTTGACTCATTTAAATTATTACGGTTTTAAAATTTATTGTGCATATTTTATATGGTATATCTCTAGAACTATATGTATGTTAAACATATACTCATATATAAAACATTAATATAATATTCTTTGAATCATGATAATAATGTAAATTTAATAAGATACAATTTTTACTTTAATATACATGAAAGTAGCAAATGTGTTTGTAAATTTTTATGTTTCAAAAGCTAAAACATCCACATATATATTTTATAGAAAGTTGGCTCTTTATAAAAAAATATATTTTTTCTATGATGATATCATCTTTAAAAATTATATTTGAAATTATTCTTTAAATATTTTTTGAAGTATAAAGTTGGTTCAGTGCGTCTAACAAGTCCAACATTAGTTTTCGAGTTTTTGCAATCCCCCTACCCCAATCATTGTTCTCTCTAAAGTTTTTGCACGTTCCAATTCGATCGCCCTCCTAACATTAATAAAAGCTAATAATAAAAGTTTTACATTTAATGTAACACCCTCTACAGTACTACACCTAGTTACCACTAATTAATTTTCTATTTTCCTAATTTCAACCCATTCTATAACGTAATATAAATTATATTATATCAATATAACAAATATATAAATATATATACGACATGAGATAATAAACATGGCCAAAAGCTTATATTCACTTCCCACCAATGTACATAACTTAAAGAAAAGATAACCAATGTCCAACTGTTCAAAATTTTAAAGCAACACTAGGACGTTTAAGTTACATAGCCCAAAAATTAGGACGTTTAAGTTACATAGCCCAAAAAACTTCCACCTCCGATGTCACGGCCGACCCACCTATTTAGTGTCACGGCACGGCTCAAGATGCAATGGTATTAGTCTGTGCGACCTATCTCCTAAAACGTGTGTGGTAAGGAATGAGATGCCTACTCAATAAGTATAGCCTTTCGGTCTATATATAAGTATACGAGCAACCAGTCAAGTATAAAACAATTATACCAACACAACCAACATGCGACATACATTACAACAAATAAGAAATTACATAACTACAATAAGATATTAACTCAAGACATAATAGAGGCATTTTAGTTGTTTCCTTAGGATCCTGCTTAACCAACTTGGAGTGCATCACTTAATGAGCTTAGTTGGCTATCACCATCATCATCATCATCATCATCTCAATCACAATGCTCCTTCTTCCACTCTCTTTTCTTTTCTAATATCACACAACACACAGCTCGTGTGTACTCATCCTCACAGATACCACACAACACACAACTTGTGTGTATCCCATCCTCACTGATATCACACAACACATGCTCGTGTGTTTTCCATCATCTCCACTAATCAATGACAACACACAGCTCGTCATTGATCGTATCATTCTAAGCCATTGTGTATGCTCCCCAATTAGGCAAGCCTATGATACTCATATAAGCATATATATATATATATCCAACAATTAATATTTACATTCATATTCATATATATATATATATATATCCAACAATTAATATTTATATTCATATAAATATATATATATATATATATATATAAACCAATTAGCTATACGTACCCCAAAAACTCAAAATGATTTGTCAACACGAAGAGCTGCTCAACCTTCCACTATATTGTCACGTCCTATAGTAAATTATAATTTATACAATCAATATCTCATAAATATCGTAAATTCGAATTAAGATATTATATAATATTCACATAGTTCTATTTATATCAAAATTCAACCCCCCATTCCATTTATCTTAAATAACTTAACTTTCTACTCTTCTTAGGTATATTTTTAATTTATCAACTAACTCATAAAAATTAATTCTATAAAATCCTCATATCATTATAACTACGGGTGTTAAGAATATTTCTAACTTAAATTATTATAAATTTTTTTATATTTTCTTAAAACTTTCAATGATATTTCTATTAATTTCTATCAATTCCTCGCTATTATATAATATGATTAAATACCAATATATATATATAATTAAGTATTTGAGGAGAAGAAAATAGTTGCAGAGCAAAGGCAACCATGTTTACTCAGCTAAAGAAAATCAAGAAGTTTTCTCTGTCGAATTTGGAAGCACACTGCGTATAGAGGGAACAAGAAGACCTCTATAATTAGAGGTGATTTACCTAACTAACCGCCAATTAACTAATCTAACCAATAAACTGCTACATAACTAATTCAGCTAAACAAAAATGCTAATGACTTGAAGAAACGCGTACATGCTTCAGTCTTTAAACAATTAAAACAACAACTATTAAAAAATGCATTTGTACGACCTTTTAAGTCGTACTTAGTTGAAGCAAGTTCTTCATCTTTACACCCCCCCTCAAGGTGGACTTGGTGTGAAGGTCATCAAGCCCAGCTTGCCAAGCAGTTTGGAGAAGATTGGCCCCGTAAGCATCTTTGTAAACAAGTCTGCCAGCTGCAGGTGTGAGGGCACATGCTGCGGTTCTAAGAACCCCTCCTTGTACTTGTCCCGAACTAAGTGACAGTCAATTTCTAGATGCTTCGTACGCTCATGAAACACTGGATTTGCTACTATGTGAAGTGCTGCTTGATTGTCACACAGTAGAGGTATTGGAGTAGGTGCCTTAAGTCCCAGGTCTTGTAGTAGGTTAAAAATCTAGACCATCTCACAAGTTATGGTTCCCATGCTCCTGTATTCAGCTTCGGCCGTTGATCTTGAAACTGTATTTTGTTTCTTCATTTTCCAAGAAATGAGAACTGTCCAAGCAACACACAGTAGCCAGTAAGCGACCTTCTTGTGTCGACACAAGCGGCCCAGTCAACATCAGAATAAGCCTTCAGCTGGAGTTCATTCTTTGCTGCAAAGAAAAGTTCCTTGTTGACTGTACCCTTGAGGTACCTTAGCAGATGCACAGCCGCATCCTAATGCTGTTTGCACGGTGACTGCATGAACTGACTGAGTTGTTGTGCCGCATGACATATGTCCGGCCTCATAAAACCTAGATACAAAATGTGGCCAATCAGTCTCCTATATAACTTAGGATGTTCAAGGAGATTACCTGCTTCAGAGGTAAATTTTATTTCGGTGGGCAGAGGTGTGGTGGTGGTTCTGGCCTGGATGATTCCTGCATCAGCCACCATGTCTCTGATGTACTTGCTCTGTCTTACGGCAATACCTTCAGGGCTTTTGCCAATTTCCAGACCTAGGAAGTACTTGGCTTCCCCAAGATCTTTGATAGAGTAGAGTTTGTCAAGATAGGTTTTCAGCTCCTGGATCTCTTCTTGGGAATTTCCTGCAAGAAGTATGTCATCTACATAAACCAGAAGAGCTAAAATACCCGAGGGAGAGGATTTAGTAAACAAACAATAATCATGTTTTGATTGGCTGAAGCCAAGTTCCTCTATCCTTGTGGTGAATTCAGTATTCCATTGCCTTGAAGCCTGATTGAGCCCATAGAGTGACCTTTTCAGTTTGCATACATGACCTTCAGGGACTGCATAACCTTCAGGAGGTTTCATGTACAATTCCTCATCCAGGTGTCCATGCAGGAAAGCGTTATTTATGTCAATATGATGAATATGCCATTTTGACATTGCTGCCACAGCCAAGAGTGTTCTAATTGTGACTAATTTTGCTACTGGTGAGAAACTTTCAATGTAGTCAACTCCTTCCACTTGAGTGTACCCCTTTGCTACTAAATGGGCCTTGTACTTGTTGATTGTGCCATCACTATTCAACTTCAGCTTGTATATCCATCTACTACTAATGGCCTTTTTTCCTTCAGGAAGGGGTGTTATGTCCCAAGTGCTGTTTTTCTCAAGTGCAGCCAGTTCAGCCTGCATGGCTGTTTTCCATTCTTCATGCTTTGCAGCTTGAATATAGCTTCGTGGTTCCTGTGTGTTAGCAAGAGCAGCCAGAAAGCAAGTATACATTCATCCATGCAAGTTTGGTAGTAATACGGCTTGACCTGCGGAGTGGTTCAATGCATTGATTAGTGGGATTCTGTTCTAAAGCAACAGGTTCTACAGTGACCTTGGTTGGTGAGGATAATGGGGTTTCATCTTCTTGTTCGAGGTCTATGTTTATAGGGCAAGTAACGGGGTCTAATTGTCTACCTACATAGGGAAACACTTCTTCATGGAAAACAACATCCCTAGAGGTAAATATCTTTT
Source organism: Sesamum alatum (assembly GCA_034509735.1). Taxonomy (NCBI): domain Eukaryota; kingdom Viridiplantae; phylum Streptophyta; class Magnoliopsida; order Lamiales; family Pedaliaceae; genus Sesamum; species Sesamum alatum. Next base: position 20,720,329 of record JACGWO010000006.1, read on the forward strand.
GTGTATTTAGATCAAAAATTCTGTAGCCTTTCTGGCCTACAGCATACCCAACAAAGATTCCTTTAACGGCCCTACGATCAAACTTCTTCTTTTGGGGTTGTGTATTAGTGGCAAAACAAAGGGTACCAAACACTTTCATATTCCCATAATTGGGAATTTGTTTATGCAATAGCTCATAAAGGGTTTTCCAGTCCAGATTTTGTGAAGGTAACCTATTTATAATATAAGTGGCAGTTAGTACTGCTTCGGACAAGAACATACTAGGGACATTAGATTGAAACATTAAGGCACGAGCAACTTGGAGAAGGTGTTTGTGTTTACACTCTACAATGCCATTTTGCTGTGGAGTGTAAACGCAACTCCTTTGGTGAATGATACCTTCCTTTTCCATAAATTGTTGACATTCTTGCCCAACAAATTCAGTACCATTATCAAGTCTAAACACTTTAATTCTTTTTTCAAATTGAGTAACAATCATTTGATGGAAAGCCTTTAGGACATACAAGGTCTGAGCCTTACATCTCATTAGGTAAGTCCAAGTGCTCCTACTATAATCATCTACCAATGTCAACATATAAGTGCAATGTGATAGTGAATGCTGATTGTAAGGGCCCCATACATCAATATGCACAATGTCAAACAAGTCAGCAGCACGGGATTTACTTAAAGGAAAACTCATTCTATGTTGTTTAGCCAATTAACAGATTTCACACAGTTCCAAAGAGCTTTTATTATTCGGTAAAAAATTCAAATGATTCAATACAATGGAAGAGGTGTGGCCTAGTCTCCTATGCCACAGATTGATATCAAAATCAGCAACATTTAGTCCTATTTCTTGTGATTGTTTCAACCACTGTTGAATACTACTAGAGCGGAAAGAACTTTTATCCAAAATGTATAGTTTCCCTAACAACTTTGCTACAGCCACAGTTTGTTTAATCCTGTGGTCCTGCAAAAAACAACAAAAAGGTAGAAACTTGAATCTAATATCAGTGTTCTTACACATTTTGCTGACAGATAACAAATTGAATTTTAAAGAAGGAACATGCAGTACACCGTTAAGCCTGAGACCATTAGCAAGTAAGACATCACCTACAGTATCAACATTCTGGTTTGATCCATTAGCCAAGTGCCAGTGGTTTTGATTTTATCTTTCTTAATGCAATGAAACAAAGACAGGTCATTACACATATGTGAGGTCGCCCCACTATCAATAATCCAAGATTTATCAGAAACAATGCGAGGGTAAGTAAGCACATTACCTGCGAAGTCATCATACTCTGCAAAAACTATCTTCTCCCATTAGTGGTTCAGCATCCCCATCCTGAAGCAGCCTTCTGAGCTGCATCTGTATGAATTCAGTGACTGATTCACCATCCATGGCATGTTGGACAGATTCTTGATTAGTTCCTTGGCTGTCAGTTGTGCTCATGGCTCTACTAACAGTGGACGATCCTTTCCTTCTCTGATCTTGGAGGGTTTTTATACCAATTTGGGTATCTGTGGATTTCAAAACAATATTCTCTCAGGTGCCCAGACTTACGGTAATGTGTACAGAACTGGTTTTCTTTTCTTGTACAACTCATTTCCTCCACTGGTTCTGTCCATTGTTTCTTGAAGGATTTCTTGCCTGCGTTGCCATATTCTGTCCTCCTGCTGTGTATGTGGAGGTCACCTCCCTTTGTCTTTCAGTCCTTAGGATAATGGCATAGGCCTTAGTCACACTGGGAAGGGGCTCCATCATTAGGATTTGGCTTCTGATGGCATCAAAGGAGTCATCGAGGCCCATCAGAAATTGCATAAGGCGATCTCTGTGGTGAAAATCAGTTATCTGCTTTGCAGCTCCACAACTACAGGAGGGTGTAGCCACCAAGCATCCCAATTCATCCCACAATTTCTTAAGTCTACTGAAATAGGCTGACACGGACAAGGATCCTTGGGTGGCCGAGGCAATTTCCCTCTAAAGTTGATATATTTGGGGTCCATTACTAACCCCAAACCTTTCTTCCAATTCGAGCAACAAATCTCTTGTTGTTTCAACATAAAGGAACGATTCTACGATATCTTTCGAAATAGAGTTAAGAATCCAAGAGATTACCATGCTCTTCGTTCTTGCCCACTGCTTAAAGTCATCTGCAGAATCATCTGTTTTAGGGTTTGTCCCGGTTATGAAGCCCAGCTTCATTTTCGCCCGCAGGGCGATGCGGATTGATCTGCTCTAAGCTAAAAAATTGGTCCCGTCCAGTAGGTTGGAGACGAGGATAGTGCCAGGGTTGTCATTCGCTTGAACCTTCAAAGAATTTGAGTCTGAATCAACTTTCTTGCCTTTGTTGTTGGGTTTAGTAGGGCTCGACATGGCTAATTTTTGGAAATTTAGAGGCTAGCGGAAGCGCGATTTCGAGAGGTAAAGGAAAGGGATCAGTACCAAAGACCATCAATTGATGGCTCTGATACCATGAGGAGAAGAAAATAGTTGCAGATCGAAGGCAGCCATGTTTACTCAGCTCAAGAAAATCAAGAAGTTTTCTCTGTCGAATTTGGAAGCACGCTGTGTATAGAGGGAACAAGAAGACCTCTATAGATAGAGGTGATTTACCTAACTAACCGCCAATTAACTAATCTAACCAATAAACTGCTACATAACTAATTCAGCTAAACAAAAACGCTAATGACTTGAAGAAGTGCGTACACGCTTAAGTCTTTAAACAATTAAAACAACAACTATTAAAATACGCATTTGTACGACCTTTTAAGTCGTACTTAGCTGAAGCAAGTTCTTCAACTTTACAGTATTTAATCAATACACCCGATGAAATTGAATACATTAATTATAGTAGTGATTAAATCTAGCAAATCTAGTAATTTAGTTACCCAATTATAGAAATCTTAAATCAAATGTGATATTTAATCAACACTAGTTTAACTAGTCAAACTCATAAATTTTTTCGATTAAATAGTAAATCGGTCAATATAAACTATATTTAATAAATGGACTAATTACATAATATAATTATATAAATTAATAAAAATTAAAATGTAAAAGAAAATCTCATACCTTTCTTCCCGAGAGAGAGATAGACTTGAAATGCAAATGTTGAAGAAATGTGTGTGGTATGAATGTTACTTTGTGTTTTTCTTTTCTAGACACATACACATATATATATATATATATATATATATGTTAACTAATGTGAGGTGGTGGGGTGACTCCCACCCCACTTTCTCTCTCTATATATTATTATATATTATATATATATATTATAATTAATATAATTCGCTCCCAAATATTATGATGAGTTCCAGTATACTCCGTTTAAATTTTATCACATTCCAATTTTCAACTTATAATTTATTTATAATTAAATAAAAATTTTCTTAATAATTACTAATTAAACTCTCAATTATTTATAAAATCCTACGAACATCACATTTAATTTATTAGTATGGAAAATAAACTTTTAGTATACATACTTGGAGAGCCATATAAATCTTATAATTTTCATTAGGGTTAAACTAATTTTGTCCCCTTAAATATGGGGGGTGGTATCAAGATCCCCTTCTATTAAAATCTTCAAACACCCCTCCTAATTTTAAACTTTCAACCTGAGTAGATAAAAATATCCTTTGCCTTGATTAAAAAAAAAAAATTACTTTACACCTCATTATATTTTATATCATATTACTCCTTTAGAATCAAAATATACACAAATTGGATACAAATTCTTTTCAACACAAAAATTAAATGATATATTATTTGAAATTAGAATGACATGATACTAATAAATTAAAGTAATATGTTATTCATATTACAAATAAAATGAAAGAATATTCTTAAATATGAAATCTTAATTAAAAAAATAATTAACGATAAGATCCAAGGGAAATAAAGATTATACGGTCAAATTATATGAATTGTCGAGTTAATTGATAATTTTGTCCTGCATGTCCCATTTTAGCCGGACTATCAATATATTTGTTTTCATTTCTTCAAAATGTTTGATGTGATTTGCCAAGGGTGCTTATGAAAGTGCTTGCAATCCTCAAATATATCCTCAAAATGCACTTCAACTTCTACTTTGTTTTAGCCTGCGGTCCACGCCAGTTCCAATCTTGTTCTAAGACCAATCAATAATACTGTAGTAAAGGAGCTTTTATCAAGTTTAAGTGAGAATTGATCAAAAACATATTTCTCCTTTTCGTTTCTAATAATACACCTTGTCGGCGCACTATTGTTGCGGAGGATACTGCCTAGTATTTACCTTCACACAGCCCTCTATTGGCTTCATCCAAACAATAATTGTTTTAGAAATTCTTACAGTCTTATCTTTCCATTACAAAAAATACGGGATTGTATTGGGCTTAGGAATAGATTTTTTTTTTATTTATTTGGAACGGACATTTACTCGATCGACAAACTTGGACCATACTTTTAGAACAGTAATGGAACGGGAGATCTTCTGTCGTAATTGATGGTGTTCCTAATATTAAAAACAGTTGTGAAGCGACCGCTCCTAATTAGACGCGGTTTTTGACTCACATGGTGAAAACCGTTCTTAATTACGTTTGTCTATGTAAATATGAATTTGTGTATTTGGAACACATTTTTACTATTGGATGGTTTAATTCTTTATTTTTTGACATGATTTGGAACGGTCTTTGCAACTCTATTGACATAAATTTGAATGTATCAAAGATCCATCTTGTAACTCTTTTCAATACACATTTCAGAACGGTTGGTTTATGTCCGGGTGATAGGTATTGGAACGGTATATGGAACTCTAGTTGAACCTTATGTTGGAATGCACTCAGGAATAGTGTTGTTCTTTATTTGGAATACATGGTTGGCATGGTTTTAGGAATTGGTTGGAGCGACAATATGATATTTAGTCATTAACTTTGGAATATACTTAGGCACGGTTTTGAACCTTATTTGGAATGCGATGTTGTAACGATTCATAGGAACTTGTTTCGGAACTGTCACCTTGATAATTTGTAATTAATTTTGAAATGGTATTTATTTTGTTTCAATATGTTAGACCCATGTTTGGGTCACAGGTTGAACCTCAGTTTGGAACGGTTTACTCGATCTTTAGGCAATCCCTAACTGTTCAGACGATAAATTATTTATTATTTTTTTAGTTTTAAAATAACAATAATTGTAATCAATTAGTAAAATTAATTAATTATTTGATTAGATTAATTAATTAAATATTGAATAATGAAATGCAATTAACATTAAAATATGGATAATTATGGATAAAATTATATTAATATAAAATTATCCATTAATTACAAATATTAAATAAAAAAACAACCTAATCTACAACCGGCCCCGTCATCATTATGGTCCATGTCGTCATCGTCTGGGGCACGGGGGTCTGTCGGAGGCTGTGACGGGCCGACAATCGAGGAGTTGGTTTGCATGGCCTCCATGTTGACCATCATTGTCTCAAGCCGGACCATTCCATCCTCCATTTTCGGGTATTGCGGTGGTGATGTGTAGGTCTGTGTAATGGCGTGGGCCTCAGAACCAAGGCCCAATACACGGCCCTTGTTCTTGCTCCCGACTGTTGCCAACCACAAATCCTATTCGGTCATCGCCACCGAGCCCTCCGATTCAGCCAGAGTATCCTGGCCATCGACCGTAGCCTAAGGCTGGTGATCCTCCTGCAACTTTTAGAATGTCTCCTGCAAAACAAACCAAAATATTATTATTATTCCAAAAAAAATAAAGAAATAAAATTAAATGATGATTATTTACCTCCACATCTGTTATCCTCGGGCCGCTCCAGCCACCATCGGCCTTCTTCTTGTAGTATCTAGAGAATAACTCCATCTGCTTCACAGGCCAATTGAGTTGTGCCTCCTCTACAAGAAAAGAACAATTAGCCAAATATTTATTAAATATTGACAAATGCTTTAAAAAAAAATTAAAATTACTTACTATCTTACTTTTGTGTATGCCGACTGAGGAAAATCCTATGCGGTAGACAATAGATGCTACCGCGGGGTTAGCCCACTGGTTGGCCTTGTTCTTGGTGGACTCATTCTTGAACTCTTTGTTGGCCCAGTATAGCAGGAGTTGGCGCCAGGCCTCGTTCGCCAGCCACACCAGCTTCACTAAAGTCTGTTTGGTGAGGGTGAAGCGATTGCGAATGAACTTTTTCGTGAACATGTGAAATACCCAGAACATGGAAATCGTTACGGTCCCACCAGTACGTCATCTGCAATATCACAAAGAAATTATTAAAATATTTAAAAAATAATAATTTATACAATAAAATAAAATAAAATACCTTCATGTTCATGAACCAATAGTGCTAGTCTCTGGCGGCACCTTCCACAAACATCCCCAGGGGTGGGGATAATATCCTCGCACCACCGCACTGATGCGCTGTGTATCTTGTGCTCAACCCTAAAATATCATATTAATTAGTGTTTATGATAAAAAAATCCCAAAAATAACGACAATAAAAAAAATAGTACCTCACGTGATCCAGGGTCGTATACTGGCGTGCTGATGGTGGGGGGATTGGTGATGCAGCCCACGGACGGGCCGGATTGGCCGTTGGTATGGGAGTAGACGGTCCGGCATCCTGTGTGGTCGTTGCCACAGCTAATGGGTCTACATCCGGATCTGCTGCCGGTGCGGTAGCTAAGGGGTCAGCCACTGGTGGTGGTGGGGATGGTCGAAACATTGCTTCCGCAACCTGGGTATGCTTGTCAATGGGTAGGGTAAGACCCTACCTAGGTGTCACGGGCGGACTCTTTTGTCGCAGCGGAATATCTCTTTTTTTGCCCGTGATCTCTCTCAGGTTGCACTCAACCTTCGACCGATCTTTATCCATTCGAGTCCTAACGGTTTCCCTGTTGTGTGTCTTCGACACTCGCAGCTCACCAGCGCGACATTCGAACGCCTCCCTGTGCGGCACCTTGTGCCGTGCACTTGCCTATCCGAAATGCCCATGTTCGCCGAGGGTCGCGGCTCGTATGCCTTACGTGTCTTCATGTCCGGCCCCAACTAGCTAACTTGCCATCATGCATCTCGCCCACAATTTCGGGTCCTTTCGATACATCTCGCAATGGCTCGGAGCATCCTCGGTCCTTCTCGGCACTATAGGCCATTCTTGCGCCCACAACGCCCACCGCATGCTCAACGTTCACTCGGTACATCACCGACGCATGTCTTCACTATGCCCGTCTCATATGCCTCTCCCGAGTAGGACAACATCACAAGTCCGTGGCCCAATCCGGATGCCAACATCTCGCATCAACCATGCCTTCTTGCCCTTCGGCATGGCCTCACAATTTGCCCACAGTGCGGCGTCGCCCCATAACCGCGTACCTTACCCAACGCACCCCCGTGCATGGCTAGAAACCCAATAACGCATGTCACGAGTTAGCTCACGAGGTCTTGGAGTGTTGTAATTGACATTTATATGTTAATTTGTAACAACAAATTTCTCTAAAATATGGGTTCAATTACACATGAATCCATAGATGGTGAGAGAAATAGAGGGATTACACTTGTCCTACATAGGAATATGATGGGAAAGTGTGGAGCTTTGATAAGGATATAAAGGTGTATATGGGGATGAGTGTTTTACATTGAATGCTGTCCCACATTGAAAGTTTAAGGATAACTTAAACTGCTTATATCAAGTTCAATGTTCAATATATGTTTGAAGTGTTATGGAGACTAGAGTGAATATGGGGTTGTCCCATACGCGCGCCCGACTCCGGCACGGGCGTGGGCGCGAATGTCTCAGTCTCAGTATCTATCTTTTTGCAGCAAAAATATTTGGATTTATCTGATAAAACCCGGTGCACTTATGACTATCAAATGGTTTTAAAATCTGTTTTGAAAATTATTTTAATGGTGCTTTAATACCAGATTTTAAACCTGGATTAAATGTTGATTTATTACATACCTAAAACTCCCGTATTTATGTGGCGATTTCAGCTGGTTTAATAGCGTTTAATGGTTTTTAAACCTTTATTTAAAACTGTTTAAATTCTGTTAATGGCTATTTATGTCAGCCTTAATGGTGGTTTAATGCTGCACTAATGATGGTAATTAATGCGGAAGTTGTAACCGCTAATAGCCTTGCCTATATAAGGCTGCAAAGGCTCACTTCAAAGAATGTATAACAGACACCAACGAAGAAAATGAACAACACGTATTCTTCTCTCTTTTGCTCTCTTCTCTCGGATTTCTCTCTCAAATCCGAGAATGTTTGTCCTGCATTTTCGAGTTTTGAGCTTTAGTTTCCAAAAGGCTACTGAGTGTTGTTTCGAGGTGTTTTTCGGTAAAGTGCATACCGTTAGAACTGAAACCGTCTTATCCTGAAAAAAGTTGCATAGTACCCGTGTGCACATTTGGTACGGGACGTATAATTTCTTCAAGGCAAGCAGATTATATCTGTGATTCGGTTTGTTTATATCATTGGACCGAGAATTGTTACCATACAATTCTTATTGTAAGTTTTACTTTATCGCTATAAAAAATTTTCTAACTGTTTCGTGTTATTTGGTTCCAACTTGTTTCTTGTGTTTTGGTTTCAAAACTGTTTGTAAAACCTGATTGTTATTTCAAAACGATACTACGATTGTCTGTTTGACAACTTGTTTTTGCAACAATCTTGAAGAAATTATAGGTTTTGAAAGATTGGGTTTTTTCGTTGCAACGAAAATAGTTACTGTTTTGCGGTTTTAAAAATTCAGATTTTGATTTTAAAATCTGTGATTTACTTTCTGCTTCTTAATTATTAAAATGGGCGATGCAATTTCCGTCACTATTCTGATCGCCCCAAAAGTCGACTTATCCGAGACGCCGGAAAAGTTTTCGGGCCAATTTTTCAAGCGTTAGCAACAACGAATGAAAATATGGTTGACGATGAAAGGACTTTTGTCCGTTATTCAGGTGACTTGCCCTGAACCAACTGAAACTGATCCTATGACAGCTGAGATTGCTCAGTGGACCGAGCGGGATCAAATAGGCAGAGGAGCTATTTTGTCAGCAATGTCAAATACGCTCTTTGATATCTATTGTTCTGATTCTTACACTGCAAAATCGTTGTGGGATGAGTTGGATAGGAAATATAATACTGAAGAGCAAGGACTCGAAAAGTATTCTGCTTCCAAGTTCATGAGGTATCAGATGGTCGAGGGAAGGTCTGTAACTGAACATACGCATGAGATTATCAATCTTGAGCAATCTCTGTCTGATGCTAAGATGAAGCTTCCCAAGAAGTTTCTGGTCATGGCCATAGTGGATAAATTTCCCAAGTCTTAGGAAAGTTTTGGCATGACACTCAAGCATCAGAAAGGGAGAATATCTCTAGATGATTTTATGGTCACAATAAGTATTGAGGAAGAGCACGAGAACCAGACCCACAAGATGCCGGTTGAGCATAAGCCAAAGGCCAATTTAGTAATCGGGAAAAAGAAAGTGAATAAGGTTAACCCGAACTCGAAAACCATCGATAAAGGCAAAGACAAAGTCATTAAAAATAAGAAACCAAAAGCAAGCAAACCCTGCTGGAACTGTGGGCAGGTGGGACACTGGGCTAAGGACTGTCCTAATAAAAAGGCCAAGTACGGGCAGGCAGCCGTCAACATAGTTGTGGGAGGAACTAGCAATGCTAGCACCTCAAGAGCAATTGAAGGGTATGTTTCTGTACAACCCAAACTCCTTACTATCTATGAACCATTTAATTGGTTGATTGACACCGGCGCAAATGTGCACATCTGTGCTGATAAATCGCTATTTGTGTCTTATCAGGCCACCAATGGAAAGACAGAAAGCATGGGGAACTCCAGTACAACTAAAGTACTTGGGATAGGAAGCGTGGACTTGAAGTTTCCTTCAGGGCGCATTCTGTCGTTGCGAAGAGTTCACCATGTACCTACTGTTAGGAGAAACATTATTAGTAGTTCTGTAATAGTTAGTGAGGGATATGAATTATCCTTTAAATTTAATAAAGTGATCATTCAACATTTTGGTGTTTTTGTGGGCAAAGGATATTTGTCTGATGGGTTATTCAAAATTCGAGTTGATAGCAATGATATTGCTGAATCTGATGCTATTATTTTGAATATCGAATCTACTTCTTTGTGGCATAGTAGATTAGGTCATTTAAATTTGGGTTCAATCAAACGAATGATGAATCTTAATTTAATACCTAGTCATGAAATTGAACGAGGTTACAAATGTGAAATTTGTATCGAAGCTAAAAAAGTTAGGAAACCCTATCAATCAGTTGAAAGGGATTCGGAAATACTTGATTTAGTGCACACTGATATTTGTGAGTTCAATGGGATTTTGACTAAGGACCACAAGCGATATTTTATAACCTTTATAGATATTGCAGTAGATACTGTTATGTCTTTCTCATGCATAATAAAGATGAAGCGTTAGATAAATTTATTTTTTTTTAAAAAATGTAGCAGAAACCCAAACTGGTAAGAAACTTAAACGATTAAGGTCTGATAGAGGAAGAGAATATGAGTCGAGTAAGTTTAGTGAATTTTGTCAAAATTTTGGCAAAATTCATGAGGAGACTCCGCCATATTCCCCTTCGTCTAATGGAATAGCTGAACGAAAGAATAGAACCTTTAAAGACATGATTAATGGTCTTCTGTTAACCTCTGGGTTACCTAAGTATTTGTGGGGAGAGGCTTTCAATACGGCTTGCCATATTCTGAATAGAGTCCCTCTGAAACACAATACGAGTACTCCTTTCGAGTTATGGAAAGAGAGGAAGCCAAGCCTCAAATACTTTCGAGTGTGGGGGTGTCTAGCAAAGGTACTGGTCCCTGAACACAAGAGAAAGAAATTGGGCCCTAAGACTGTTGATGCTGTGTTCTTGGGCTATGTGGAGACAAGTTATGCACTGAGATTTCTAGTTATTAAATCAGAAATTTCAGGCATTGAGGTCAACACAATAGTCAAATTTCGTGATGCTACTTTCCTGGAAGATGTATTTCCCATGAAAACGGGAATACCTCCTAGTGTTTCACTTGATGATTCACTTGCCTCCAATTCTATTCCTGAACATGTGGAAAAGATGACAAATGTGGGGGTTAATCCTAGTAGTACTAGTCAGACTCATGAAGAGTCAGATGAACCTAGACGGAGTAAGAGAGCTAGGATCGTCAAGGATTTTGGAAGTGACTTTGTCACTTACAATATCGAGGACGAGCCTATAACCTTCAAAGATGCTATGGCTTCTTCTGAAGTCAAGCATTGGAAGAAAGCTGTCAAAAGTGAGATGGACTCCATTGTTTCTAACGGGACATGGGTGCTAGTCGATCTCCCTCCGGGGTGCACTACAATTGGGTGTAAGTGGATCTTTAAGAAGAAACTGAAATTTGATGGGACCATTGATAAGTTTAAGGCCAGATTGGTGGCTAAGGGTTTTAAACAAAAGGAGGGAATAGACTATTTCGACACCTATTCTCCGGTAGCTCGGTTGACTACAATCCAGGTGCTTATAGCATTGACTTCAGTGTATAATCTTCCTGTTCACAAGATGGATGTGAAAATAGCGTTCTTGTATGGTGAACTAGAGGAAGAGATATACATGGACCAACCTGAGGAATTTGTAGCTCATGGTAACGAGCACAAGGTTTGTAAACTTGTTAAGTCTCTTTATGGACTTAACCAAGCACCCAAACAGTGGCATGAAAAGTTTGATAAAACTATTCTTGCGTTTGACTTCATCGTGAATGAGAATGACAAGTGCGTTTACTGCAAAGTTAAAGGAGATAAAATTATCATTTTATGCCTGTATGTAGATGATATTCTGTTAATAGGATCATCTTTAGACATTATTATCGAAACCATGTCATTTTTGAAAAAGAAGTTTGAAATGAAGGATATGGGTGAGGCTAATGTAATTCTTGGCATCAAGTTGATTCGGTCAACTGATGGGATAGCTATTTATCAATCTCACTATGTTGAGAAGATAATTGAGAAATTTGGCTATCAGAACAGTAGAATTGCTAAGACACCATATGATCCTTCTGTGGCTTTATTCAAAAATAAAAGTGGTATACCTGTTGCACAACTAAGGTATTCCCAAATTATTGGGAGTTTGTAGTATTTGGCAAATGGCACGAGACCAGATATTTCTTTTTCTCTCTCGAAGCTGGCTAGATACACTAGTTGTCCGAACAAAACCCATTGGGGAGCTTTGGATAGGGTACTAAGATACCTTAAGGGCACAGTGTCACTGTCCATTCATTATGGCAGATTCCCTGCTGTTTTGGAAGGTTATAGTGATGCTAGTTGGATAGCCAAAAACTCCGGAACTAATGGGTGTTCAAGATATGTGTGTACCTTAGGTGGGGGCGCAGTCTCCTGGAAGTCTGCAAAACAGACTTTGATAACCCGGTCTACTTTTGAAGTCGAGTTATGTGCGTTGGATACGACTGGTACCGAGGCAGAATGGTTGTATGGGTTGTTACTACAACTTCTCATTGTAAGCCAGCCTCTTCCACCTATTACTGTATATTGTGATAGTCAAACCACAATAACAAAGGTTTGGAGTCGTAAATACAACCAAAAAAGACAAAAAGACACATCCAAGTTAGACTTAAGTCTATAAGGGCATTAGTGTCCGACAGAGTTATAGGCATTGACTTTGTGGGAACAAAGGACAATGTGGCCAGATTGGGGATGGGACTGAACCCCTCAGTGATATAACTACGATAGCAACCCAACCTTCCAAGTGGAGATCCCACAAAGAAGGTTCAATGTGGTATTAACAAGTCGTAGGGGATATCCGAGCACCTAAAACTAGACTGGTACTTTGTATCTGGAGTCTGTCTCCTGTAATTCTGGAAGGTGCTGTTACTGCAAGTATAGTAAGAGTTTTAACTCTAAATGGGGTCAAGTCTTTATAGACGAGATGCTAAGCAATGCATCCCTAGAGACGCCCAACTAAGTGAATGTAGTTGTTTGGCCGCAACTAAGGAATGGGGTTATTCCTGAAAACATTCAACGAACAGGTTCATGACACATGGCCTAACGTGTCAACCCTAAAGATCAACACAAAGCCGCTGGCTTGTTGCTACTAACAGACACTATCACAACCACGGGCTCAAATTCAAGGCTTAGTTCCATTTGACCCGATGACAACTGACGTTACATAACTTAGGTAGTGGTTCAAACCGGGAGGTACCATTAATGAAAGCAAGTCACAGAAGCTTGAGTTCAAATCTATGGATTTGTGGGGGATTGTTTGACATTTATAATGTTAATTTGTAACAATAAATTATTCTAAAATATGGGTTCAATTACACATGAATCCATATACTAGATGGTGAGAGAAATAGAAGGATTACACTTGTCCTACATAGGAATATGATGGGAAAGTGTGGAGCTTTGATAAGGATATAAAGGTGTATGTGGGGATGAGTGTTTTACATTGAATGTTGTCCCACATTGAAAGTTTAAGGATAACTTAAACTGCTTCCATCAAGTTCAATGTTCAATATATGTTTGAAGTGTTATGGAGACTAGAGTGAACATGGGGTGGCCCCATACGCGCGCACGACTCCGGCGCAGGCGCGAGCGCGAATGTCTCAGTCTCAGTATCTATCTTTTTGCAGCAAAAATATTTGGATTTATCTGATAAAACCCAGTGGATTTATGACTATCAAATAGTTTTAAAATCTGTTTTAATTCCCTTAAAACTCGTTTTAATGGTGCTTTAATACTAGATTTTAAACCTTGATTAAATGCTGATTGATTACAAACCTGAAACTCCCGTATTTATGTGGCGGTTTTAGCTGGTTTTAATGCCTGGTTTTAGTAGCATTTAATGGTTTTTAAACCTGTATTTAAAATCATTTTAAATTATGTTAATGGCTATTTATGTCAGCCTTAATGGTGGTTTAATGCTGCACTAATGATGGTAATTAATGCGGAAGTTGTAACCGCTGATAGCCTTGCCTATATAAGGCTGCAAAAGCTCACTTCAAAGAATGTATAACAGACACCAACGAAGAAAATGAACAACACGTATTCTTCTCTCTTTTGCTCTCTTCTCTCAGATTTCTCTCTCAAATCCACAGTTTCAGCCCCATCTGATCATCTATCTTCGGGGAATTGCCCTCACAATATTCTGAAACAGCCTTATCGCCACTGTACTGGCAGGCTCCAAACATCATCGTCGTTTCCTACTCAATCGGAACCGTCTAACTCTGAAACTTGGTGGAGATGTTCCCAATAATCCATGGAACACACCATTGAAATTTGTTTTCAAATCTCGAAATATAAAGCACTCTGCTATGCACTTCAATCTCCTGCTAGCGCACAGGATGGCGCCCAGTAGTCGCCTTATAACTCTGTGCCCAAACGTTCTTGAAATGACTTCATACTTGGCGGATAGCATCCTCACAAGTCAAGGAAGTTCCCATACGAATAGTATTGCAATCCCCAATCCGTAAGAGTCTCTGCTCACTTGTCGTTTGTGCACCTGCGTGCTGGCCGACATCTCCTTGCCGCCCGCACATCCTCCGCAAGTCACTGCCGACCGTCTTGGCTAACGGCGGCAGGTGACACCAGGGCCAGACCTAAAGGAAGCCCAATTAAAAAAGTTCTACCCAAGCCCTACCCAATTAATTGAACTCAACTTAAGGCCCATGGGTCTGTTCGGAAGGATGCTAGGGATTGGAGACTACTTCCCCTTCTTACTCAGCTGGGGAAATTGCGCCGCCAAATGAATCTCACGTTCTCGCATGTTTTTCAGGAGGCTAATGCGCCGGCCGACTACTTGGCAAACCAGGCCTGTGTATCTCAACGTCGGGCTGTTTTCTCTACTGCGCGAGGGGCGTTAGCCGCTTTGATCAGGCCGGACATCCTGCTCCCAAATTTCAAATTCTGAGGTTTTTTTCCTTAGGCTTGTGGTTTTGTTTTTCTTGGTCATACTATTTGTAAAGGTAGTAGTACTCCTCTTTTATGGCTTATTGATTCTTTCGGGGCTTATTGATTCAATAAACAGGTAGGGGTCCATGCCAAACCCCCCGCCTCGCCTGCGGTTTTCTCTTTAAAAAAAAAAAAAAGACCCATGGGTCTGAAGACCCGATCAGACCCGATTTTTTGGGTTGGATCTGAGTTAGACCCGCTTTTTTTTTTAAAAAAAAAAAAACAAAAAACTCCTCAACAACCATAATCAACATAAATAAAAAACATCAAAATAATTTCCCCATAGAATTCAAGAATTTTATCAAGTAAAATATTTCAAAAGGTACAAGAAATTTATTTGCACCGCAAAAATCTCAAGCTATTCCATGGTTAGGCGAAAATCTATCGTGGGAATTGCGGTTTTCTCCATAACCAAAATTTTACGACGTTGCAACTACTCCTCATCCTTCGCCACTCCCCGCTCACTTTCGGCAACTCCTCTCTTTTTTAGTGGACCCATAAGAACATTCTTTAGACTTCAACCTCATCAAGTGCTTTCTACGCTTCATCTGTCATTTTGTGTTCACCTAACCAATGTACCAAAGGTACATAATCATGACAGTTAACATCCATACAACCAAGAATCACAAATGATAAAACAGTAAGATAAACCACAAACGTAGTATCACTTGACATTTCTGATATCAAACTAATATCCAGTTCAGGTAGCAACAATATGATGTTCAGAACAGAAAAGACTCTCCTGACACCTAGTATATTTGATTTTGTATCCCATAAAACCTTGTGCAATATTAATTTTTCCCGAAAAATGATTTCCAAGATCTTGGAAAACGTTTCAAATAACAGTTAACACGAAAAATGTACTCATTTTTTATACAGCTTAGCAATCCTTTATTGCCAAACTACAACATGCACATTTTACCAAGATTTTCAGCTTTCTTCAACTTCTCATTAATAATTTTAGTATGCTAGGATCTGGAACAACTAATATACAACAAAAATGAAAAAAAAAACCAGAAATTTTAGTGTAATAAGATGAGATTTTTCTTAGTGTGACACTTCTTTCTTGAGCATGGCATGACGAAGGCGGCTTTAGCGGCGGGACGACGAATGTGTGTCAACAGTGTCAACGACTTTCGTCTTCAGCGGCCGGACGACGTCGGCAGCGGCGAAGGTGGCAGTAGCGGCAAATGTGGAGTTTTGGTGTTGTGATGTGATGGGGACTAGGGTAAGTGATGGGTGATGGGGAGATGGGGATGGGTATTGGGTCCAGTCGGGTAAGAATGGGTCTGGGCCCATACCCAGACCAAATCATATTAATTTGAAGTATGAAGTTTTGGGTCCAGGCGGGTAAGAATGGGTCTGGGCCCATACCCAGACCCAATCATATTAATTTGAAGGGTCTGGGCCTAGGTCAGGACCCATTACAATGTGTCTGGGTCTAGGCAATTTTGGCCCATTGACAAGCCTAAACTTGGGAAGCAACACCAGTCGATGGTGGAACCGACGGACCACGACTGCAGCCATATCCTGGAGCAGAAGGACCACCACTAGCTAGACATGATCTATTAATTTATTCAAAATATTAATTTATAGATTTTTATAAATAATGTAAGTAATAATTTTTTTTAGTAATTACTTTTCCAAAATTTCAGAATTATTTTAATTATCTAATTTCTTTTAATAATTATCTAAATATTGAAATAATTATTTAATTATTCTAATTATTCAAATTTTTTCTAAAATGTGTTCTAAATCTCAAAATTGTGTCATAAAATATATAGAAAATCCCATAATTGTATACTAATTAAGTGGTTTAAATCCTAATATTTTTGTTTTCTTAAAAATTATTATAAATACATAACAATTTTTTTAAAAATTAATAGAATTTACACAATAATTTTTTTAAAAAAAAATAAAAAACATTTGTAAAAATAATAGAATTTTTTTTTAAAAAAAATCCAAATTTTTTAAAAATAAAAAACCAGAAAAATTTATAAAAATAACATAAATGTTAAAAAAACAAGAAATTTTGGTAAAATAACAGAATATTTTAAAAAATAGATTTTTTTAAAAAAAACTAGAAAAAATTGTAATAATAACAGAATTTTATAAAAATAATAGAATTTTTAAAAAAATATAATTTTTTTTTTCTAAAATTACCAAAAATTACATATATATATATATATTAGAAGAGTCATACA
Source organism: Sesamum alatum (assembly GCA_034509735.1). Lineage (NCBI taxonomy): Eukaryota > Viridiplantae > Streptophyta > Magnoliopsida > Lamiales > Pedaliaceae > Sesamum > Sesamum alatum. Next base: position 20,737,468 of record JACGWO010000006.1, read on the forward strand.
TATTTCAGAATTGACACCAATTTATGAATTTAACAGAAAAATTTCAGAAATTACCCAAAATTCCGAACAATTCTATATTTGAAATTCCAGAAAATTATAGAAAAATCCTTAGATATACAAAAAAAATCACAAAATTGCATACAATTCATAATCACATTTATACAATATTATAGAAATTACAAGTAATTCCAAAAATTACCGAAATTTACATAAATTAGCAGAAAAATATCTACAGAAATTTACAAATATTTAATAAAAAATAACAACAATAATTACAAAAAATTATCAACAATATCAACAATAACATATTTCATAAACATGAAATTATGTACAGTTCCATATAAAATTACAACCAATATTCATTCGTTAACAATTTCATAATCATAAAATTTACATAAAATTTCACAAAAAAGTATAGAAAATCCATTCACAAACCATTTCATAAACATTATATGTGTAAATTGCACAAAAAATTTTATGAACAGAAAAGTAAACAAAAAAAATAAAATTGGTGGCCTACTTGCTACAATCGTGGACGGTGGTGGTGGCAGCGCAAATGGTGGAGGTGGCGGTGGAGGCACAGACAGTGGCTGTGGAGGCGGTGGATGGTGGCGCAGACAGGAAGGGAGGTAGAGAGTCAAGAGAGAGAGTCGGTGGTGGTGGTAGGAGGGAGGTAGAGAGTCCTGGCGCATGCGGCGGTGGAGATAGTAGATGATGGCATCAGAAGGGGGGGGGGGGGGGAAGGTGGGGGGTGGGGAATACAGAGATGGAGAGAATGAGAGAGAGGGGGGGGGGGGGAAGTGAAGAGTGGGAAAAAATCTGCTATGTGTAAAATAATTTTTGAACGATCACCATTCTAAAATGTAATACAATGATTATTCCAAAGTGATAAAACGACATCGTATTGCAAACTAGAACGACACCGTTTCAACTCATGACCTTGTATGTCCGTAGACACTACCGTTCCTAAAAGTAATAAACATATATTCCAATTACCGTTCCTATCTTTTTAAATAACTATTCCGAATAAAATTATAAATAATTAATATTTTTTAAGAAAATTAATAAAAATTAAGAAAAACACGTTCAGGACACATTAATGAGCGAAGAAAAGTATATAATGTGCGGTTTAAGACAATTGAAAATATAAAATATTTTTCGTGAGATTGATACGTGTTCACATTTGAAGTATATTTGTATATTTAAATTTGTTAGTATTTCACAGATGTAACTAGCATCTTATATTGTTGTACTGCATAGCCTAATCAGACCGTCAAAATCTTAATCAGACCGTTAGATATGATTGAACACACAAAAGAATACATTTTATGAAGTTTTGAATACTTTTGGTGGGCGGATATCGAGATATCATATCTGGTCCGTAATTTTTTAGATTCGAAGTGGTGAAACCTTCAATCAGGCCATGTGATTAACAATCAGACCGTTAGATATAATCCTATACGAGTTTAAGTTTGGTGTTATACCGGCTCATGGATGTTGAGATATCGTCACCACAATGTACACTAGACATATTTGGATCTAGAATTGGAACGGTTTTGCATGAAATTTGGCACTATTGTGAAAAATTTAGCCATTGGAACAATTAGTGAATACAATTAGGAACTATTTTTTAAGAATAGATATAGGAATGGTTTACTGTAACATAACCATTCCAAAATTTAATTTTTCCACCAATTTTTTCCAGAAAGCACTAAAAGCAAAAGTTAAAAATGTATTTGGAATGGTCAAAATTTAATTTAACCGTTCCAAGTTTTAAATTTGCTACCTATTTTTTTTAGAAGGGCCAAACTGAAATATGTTGGAACTGGTTTTGGAATGGTTAGGTTGAAAATGCCATTCCTATCTTTGAGTTTGCCACCTTTTTTTATAATTAGGAACAGTAATTGTAATGCCAAACTTCAAAAAATTGTTCCTATTGGGGGATTCTCAAAAATAGCTTTCATGTTGGAACGTTTTTGTAATACCGTTGTTTACATAGCTACCTGTTCTAAAATCATTTTATTTTTAAAAATATATGTAATTAATACAATGTTTAAACTCAAGTTTTTTCCATTAAAAATTCAAAATATAACTAAGCACTAGACACTTAATAACCATCTTCTTTGGTCTTATACTCCTCAAAACTATCTTCGTCATCTTCATCATCAAATTTACCATTTGGCAAGTGGGATGTACCTACTCCTGTTGTTGTGCCACAAAAAGATCAAAGACCAATTGTATACCATTTGGATCATATAGGTCGTACGTTTGATTGTTTATAGCATCTTCTAGAGTAGGTATGACTTCCTCCATCTGATATGCGACTTTGGTCCATCGTGAGTCATCAATTACTCTTCAGGCCTTGGTTTTGCAAACAGCTTTCCAGTCAGCAGTCTCTCTTCATTCTCCGGTAATCTGTGTAGAAGACTTGTACTGCTTGTTGTGCCAATATGAGTGGTTCATACCTTTTGGTACAATTTTTTGAAAGTTATATCAACGAGATGATAACGAGGGTGTATCTTCATACCTCTTACCAGGTCGATCCAACGACACTTGAACAAAAAAATGTGCATGTTCGGAATAAGCGGGTAATCCAACTAAATTATCTCTTCGAGTATCCCATAGAAGTCACTGCCCCTGTCTGTATATGATGAGCTTTTCACACACACCCCACAATTCATAATTGACTTTCCGACGTGACGGTAAGTGTTGAAATTGTAACCATTCACGAAGTAACACAGGAACATCGTCACTTTTTCCCTAGGACCCCAATAATGCAACTTCAACAATTTGTTGTCCATGTAGTTCAATTCGAGTTTCACCTGCATTTCACATAGTAGAGACAACTTAAGGATGACCACGGGAAACGTTATGAAACAGTTTATAAGAAATTGACACTTACATGACATTTGAACTAATCCTTAAATTCAGTTTCCACTAGTTGATCAATGATTGGTCTTCTGAATGGTGTTGCTCGTAGAGTTCATTCAAGAACAACCTATTTCAGAAATAATGATAATTTTAATATAAATGTTCAAATTCTCATGATCATTAGATTATATATATGTGTGTATTACACTTAATCGTAGTATGACGTGATTACTTCACAATTACACAACACGTACGTCTTGATTATGTGAAGTTCTTCACTGCTCAGCCACCTCTTCTTTGAGGCTCCACTTGCTTGGCCAGGGTGATTGAAAATGGACTATTGGATTCGATCGGTTGCTCGTGAGATCAACGTTTCGACCGGTTCTTCTTTGCTTGCAAAAAATGTGCGGCTCAAAGTAGTGGGAAGTGAAAAGCCCGATTTCTTCGATAACGTATGCCTCCATAATTGACGCCTCGACGTGTGCTTTGTTTTTCACCTTTTTCTTCAAATCGTGGAGGAATCTATTCGTACGAATAAATTTATTAAAATACGGATGACACAAAAATAATATATATAAAAAAACTAAATTTTCACGTGTACTTACATCTCAAATAGGTAGATCCACCTGTATTGCACGGGCCCCTCAACGTGCGCCTTATACGGCAGGTGAATAAATTAGGTGCTCTATTGAGTCAAAAAAAGGAGCAAAATATTTTCTCGAGGTTTCACAAGATGATGGCTACACTGTTTTTCAATTCTTGTACCTTGGTGACATCTAGCATGATCGAGCATAGGATCTGGAATAGAAGGCTCACCTCCATCAATGCGCTCCACACATGCTCAGGAAGCATTTAACGGAAGACAACCGGGATCAACTTCTTCATGAATACATGACAATCATAGACCTTCATGCCCGTGCATCCTTAGCTCCTTCATATCGACGCAACGGGACAGGTTAGATGCATACCCATCAGGAAACCTAAGATAACGAATCACTCACATATCCTCTTCTTATGGTCTTTCGTTAGTGTATATACGACTTTGGGCATCACGTTTGGTCTCCTTTCATCCATCTCAAGCTTTGACTAATTACATATTATCTTCAGGTCCTTCCGTTCATTTAGAATGTCCTTTGTTTTTTCCTTTATGTCCATTACGGTGTTGAATATATTGCCAAACACATTCTTATCAAAGTGCATGACATCAAGATTGTGCCATATTAAATACGTCCCCCAGTATTCAAGCTCCCAAAAAATACTTTTCTTCGTCCACTTGTGCTCGATACCGTAGCCTTTCAGTATAGTTAATGGTTGTTCGACTGCAACACTAAATGCATCGACACGAGCTCGGATCTGCTCTCCAGTCAGCCTCGGACGTGCAACCTTCCTTTTAAAATAGATTTTTAGTGAACTCTTTTTTGTTCCTGGGATACGGATGGTCCGGGGGGAGAAACTTTCTGTGGCAGTAAAAATAGCACGCATTCCCACCGTGCTGCAAATGGAATTCACATGTGTTGTCAATTCAAATTGGACACCCCATAAGACCGACTGTACTCCATCCAGAAGCTATTCCATAAGCGGGTAGGTCATTCACTGTCCACATCAGTGAGACGGGCATCATGAATGCCTGGTCCGTGGCATTATCGTGCGTCTGTACACCCACATCCATAACTTCTACAACTCTTCGATCAACAGCTCCAAGTACACATCGATCAGACGCTTGGGATTGGAAGGGCTAGGGATCACTATCGTCAGGAACATATACTCAGACTCCATGCACATTTTAATGGGAGATTATATGGTGTAAGTATAATAGGCCAACATGAGTAAGTATGACCGTACTACTCGTGCGTTGTGAACCCATTCGTGCATAACCCAGTCTAACATTATGGGGATCAGCTGCAAAATCGGGATATGTCCGGTCGAAATATCTCCAAGCCTCTGCATTGGATGGATGACACATGGATCCCTACTCCGTATGATGGTAAGTATGCCACGTCATGTGCTCGGCAGTTGCTTCTGAAGAATACAACCTCTGTAGTCGACGGTCAAGCGCAGATACTTAAGAATGAATGACATAAGGTGCCTTCTTGCAGCTCGATTTCTCTCCTTAGTCGGCTTGTACCTAGCTTCTCCATAAACCTTGCAATAGTCCAGATCAATGTCGTCCTTCTAGTATAGCATGCAACCGTTTCTACACACATCAATCTTCTCAACAGGTAAACCCAGGTCTCTTATCAATTTCTTCGTATTGTAGTAATCGGGGTTAGGGGTTGTGATAGTGGGGCATTGATTAGCCCACTTGGCAAGTTGATCATATGTTCGCTAGGAAAACCCCCCAGTGGCCTTGATATCAACCAAAGTAGCAATTGAACCCAACTAAGATGTAGTGATGCCATTCCACAACGGTTGGCCGGCAGCATGCACTACATAAAAAATCGATCTAACGATCCAGACATATAAGCGCCCTAGCCGTAATATGAACTAGGCCCAACATCAGAAGTACAAGACCTTATATCATCATTAGGCACACCCCCTAATTATAAGAAGACCAGAAAGCTGGCCCAACGACATCGAGAACCATCCTCTGGTCCTAATCCATCTGCACCGCATCACCCCAGTGCATACTACCCTTCTCCTGAATGGCTAGGATTTGTTGCTGCTGCACAGGGGGCACGGTCACGGTATCAAAGTACTTCTGCACCCTCTCTTCGCTGAGGGAAGTTCAATTATAATACTTCGGCATAAATCTTTTCATACACAAGTCGAAATTTACCTTGTCCGGTGTTTTGAACCTTTCATTTTTGCACTTTTGACACAGACACACTTAATCTTTTTGCCGTCCATATATGCACGCTAAGACTTGGCCCATTCAAGAAATGCAGTAACACCATCCTCAAACTCCAGCGTCACACCTAATAGGTCCCTATAATACACCTATCTCCCTAACTGTCTTAACATGATGAGTCCTACATATACATTTATACATATATATATATATATATTATTATACACATGCAATTGATAAAAAAAGATAAGCAGAACAAATTAATATATAAACGATCAATTAATTGCGTGCATTTTAATCGACTAAAACGGATTTCAAGTTGTTACCTGATAAAATAGCTTCCAATATCAATAAAAATTGGACAGAGATTGATGATATTTTCGTTTATATGTATAAGAATGCAAGAGAGAAACAGAGAGAGAGAGAGAGAGAGAGAGAGAGAGAGAGAGAGTGAGAGTGAGAAGAAATGAAATGGAGAAAGAATGAGAAGAAATAAAATGAAGGCAATATATATCTACGAGATTTTTGAACGGGCATTGAAATGGTAGTTGGAACTCTAAAATTAGCCGTTAGAATCTAGCCATTGCACCAGCATTAGGAACGACTTCAGAATCGGTAGTAGGAGTGCGGCTATAGCTGTTGAAATTTAACTGTTCTAGTGTATTTGGAATGGGTATTGTAATACAACATCTCCTACCTACACAAATCATTCCAAATTGCAACATCAATTAGAATGACCACCGGAATACAAAAATAACCATTGTAATCTACATGTTGTGCTGCCTTAGGAACGGTTATTGTAATACATAATTTCCAATCTACTGTGGCCGTGGCAAATTGTTACTCACTTAGGAATGGTTCTTACCACACAAAATAAGTTCGACAAGAGCCAAAATTAGGAAAGGTGATTGTATTACAACATTTCATTAGGACACAAACCCTCTAATTTTATACTTTTTTTTGGAATGGTATTTTCCATATTCCTTTTGTAGCGGTTCTTGGGCCGTGATCCAGAAGTATTTTTGTTTTCCATCCACAAGCCGTTCCAACAAACAAAGAAGTGTTCCAAAATGTAATACAAATTATTTCCGTTCCCTTTTTGGAACGGTAATTAGATTACTAGTTGCAACACAACTGTTGGCACGGTAGTCGTAACGGTTGTATTGTTCCAATATGTTTGGATTTATCACAACACAAATGTGACGTTAGCAATGGGTTTCCGTTCCACAAGAGTTCCTATGACTGTTGCAAATTGGCCTGGGATTTGGAACGATCATACTATCCACGCCAATTTTCACATTTTTTTGTAGTGTTCTATGGATTGCATTGGGACCAGATCTGAGGCTAACAGTTGATAGAGTGAACAATGACCTCGAGGTGTTTAAAAAAAGAATTCGTTTGTTGAGGTCCAAATGGTCCAAAGCATGGCGCGGAAAATGTGTTGCTAGTGATACTAATGGAGGATAATGTTGAGAAAAGTTCATATTCATGCATTTGTCAAACTGTTTTGTCTATCAATATATATGAATTCATGAATTTGGTTAGGGTATATGCTTCCAAATGTGGCAAATAGTGGGACAAACAAGAATGATATACATGATACATTTCTTATCACTGTGGTATCTAAGATAGTTTTAGGTTAGAGATTTGATATCAAAAGAGCATTGGTCGAGAGCCCATTATGTTTTCAAAGTAAGAGACAACTTGCATTGTTGTTGCAAAAAAGTTTTCAAATCCAAATGTAACTAGAGAGTTAGGATTTGGGTCTTCCATTACCATGAGAACATTGTAAATTGATCTGCACATGAAAGTATAACTGGTTGAAGCCCCCCAGACCCCAAGTCATTAACATTCCTATAAATGTGAATAGACATAATAAGAATGCATCCGTAATCACATTAGAAAACACAATTTAGAGGTGATCAAGTTTCTATTGGCCACTTTGATTGATAATGTCTGACACTTTCAAAAAGATTTTAAAATGATTTACTTCTGTATCAATCATGTCACACAAAAATCTATCTCCAACCAATCTATCAAATCAAATCAAAATATTGTGTCCACTACCTACCCCATCTAGTTTTATTAGCAAGGCTCTTTGTGCTTTTCACGTCTCTCTCCAGAGGTTTTTTTTTTTTATTAAACCACCCGGAGGTGGGGGAGCTTTTGGGGGTTCCCGTCCCTTCTATATTAACAACCCAAAAAGGAGCAAAAGTACAACGGGGAGTACTGACTCCCTAGTGTCCTCTGCATAGCAGTAAACAAGGAGTACTACTCCTTTACAAGTTTTGAACAGGAAACCATAAATAAGGTGTACTACTCCCTTACAATAGTATTATAAAAGCATAAATGAGAAGTACCACTCCCTTACAAAAATAATTCCTAAACCTAATTTCTCTACTATCAAGCTTGTCAAAAAGATGACTTTGATCAGTATGTCGCAAATGTTGTTTAACCTACACATAATTGACAAAAAGAGACAGTTTTCCAAAAGTAGGATGAAAAGGGACGTACCTCCTATGTGCCAGTTGGTCTGAGGGTTGTGTTGTATCATGTAAGCCCAGCTTTGTACAGTTAGAACTAAATAACAACAAGTAAACAGTTAGCCAAAATAAGGTGTTCAACTCCCGTTGATTGTACCGATATGAATTGGGGAGTATCACAACCTTACAAAAAATAGTACGCTCAAGTTCAAATAAAGGCAGTTAAATGAAACTAGGAGTACTTCCCTTTCACAGCTCTGATATATGGCATGCATAATTTGTCAAGCCTGATTATACCTTTAGCTTTACCTGTCATCTGTTCCTTCGGGAGTATGGTGAGTTGTTGGGCAGAACATGCTTGATTAGCAAAGTAATCCGCTGCATAGTTTCCTTCTCTATAGATGTGTGTGAGTTTAAGGTCCAGTGTTGCAGCACAGTTTCTGATAAGCTGTAGTAGATGTTGATGTTGCCAAGGTCCACAAAGAGGTGTGTGAATGAGCTGAATAATAACCATGGCATCAACCTCCAGCCAAACTTTGTTGAAGCCCTTCTGTTTGCAGAGTTGGAGCCCCCTGTAGACTTCTCTTAATTCAGCATGGATGTTGGTGGCTGTCCCTAGGGGTTCCATGAAGGCGAAGAGTACCTCCCCCAGATGATTTCTCGCAATACCTCCTGCTCCAAATATGCCTGGGTTACCCCTTGATGCCCCATCAGTATTCAGTTTAGTCCAGGTATTTGGGGGTCTTATCCAGTGGACCACAATTAGTTTGTGTTGTCTCAGTTGTGGATGTATGTGTATCCTCAGTTTTTCAGCAGTAATTAAATCCCTTTTCCACTGTTCTGTTTTCCATATTTTGGCTCTGCTAATAGTGTTGAGATGATTGGTGATTCTGTAGACGATAGAAGCAGCTTTAAAGGAAGCCCCCCTATGTTTCACATCATTTCTGACTGTCCATATATTCTAGAGGATGAGCATTGGGATAAGGTCCCTGATATGGAAGTGTTGGGAGTATCCAGGTCTCCAAGCTTGGAGAAACAAGATAATGTCTTGGGTTTGTGGCAGTGTGATGTGAAAGAGATCAGCAAAGTAACTCCTTACTTCTCTTGTCTGATTGTTCTCTAAAAAGAGGTGTGATACAATTTCTTCTTTAGAGCAGCAGCAACACTTTGAGGCCATAATGATGCCTTTCTTTTTCAATCTGATATCAACAGGGATCCATCCATGTAAAAGTCTCCACAGGAAGACAGACGTAGTAGGGGTGAGTAGTGTAGACCATATTCTGCTAAATATGGAGACTGAGTGTTGATGATCTCTAATGTTTTCCGACGCAGAGGATGTGGTGAATTGACCATTGTTAGAGAGTTTCCAGTGTGAGTGATCAAGCTGATTGTGGAAAATGGGGACAGATAGGACTAACTCAACAAGGTGGGAGGGTAGCACCTATTGCAGCTTCTGAGTGCACCAGTTATTATCTGACCAGAATGCCTTGACTGGTTCATTTGAGGTGATAGCTGCGTTTAAGAGGTCTTTGAGTGTACCTTCAGGAAGCCAAAAGTCATGCTAGAAAGAGACCTCTCCATTGCCAAGGCTCCAAAATATATGTTTCTGAGTTTCAATTCTAGTTGAGCAGAGTCTTCTCCATATAGGAGAGTCATTTTGGAGAATCTAGCTAGTCCTGGGAATTGAGCTCTACTGTATTTACGGGTTAAATGCAATTTCCCCCCTGTGTTAACCAAAAAGAGCAATTACCCCCCCCCCCTGAAAAAATAACTAGCAATTTACCCCCTTGTGTTATTCAAAATTCAACAAACAACTCCCTCACAGGGGGTTTTTTGCTCCGTTTTTTTAGGATTTTTTACTCCATTTTTTAAAACACAGGGGGTAAATTGCTATTTATTTTTTCACAGGGGGATTTTTGCACATTTTTCCATATCACAGGGGAGGTAATTGCCTTTTTTCCCTGTATTTACTAAGGTAAAATGAGGCTATAAGGAATTGTTCATCTTAAGCCTCCACCAAAGTTTGTGAGATAGCCTCCACCACATCTCTGAGATTTCTTAGGCCAAGTCCCCCTTCATTAGTAGGATAATAGATTCTTTGCCACTTGGTCCAGTGTATTCTTCTTTTCTCTGCAGTGGTTCCCCAGAAAAATTTTGCAAAGCGTTGTTCCAGTTTTTGTATGCTGCCAGTAGGAGGGTTGAGGACTTGTATCAGGTAGATAGATGTGGACATTAACACACTTTTGATCAGTTGTAGCCTGCCTCCCAGTGACAAAAGACAGTATTCCCAACCAGTAAGCTTTACTCTGACTTTATCAATTATTAGTTCATAAAGGCATTTCTTTTTGTTGCCTTTATACAAGGGGGCTCCCAGATATGTAATAGGAAAACTTTTCATTACAAAGCCTGTGATGTTCTTGATCCTTTGAGATAAGAGGTTAGCCTTTTTACCTGGCACAAATGAGCTTTTGCTGTGATTTATTTGCTAACCAGACACCTCTTCATAGTTTTCAAGAAAGTCCATCAGTTTGATCAGTCCTGATCCCTCACAGTTGGTGAATATTATTATGTCATCTGCATAGGATAGATGTGAAACCAAGATCCTGCTGCGAGTCTGATAGTACATGTGGGGGTTGTTTTAAACAGAAAATCTAGGCCACTTGACAGGGCTTCTGCTGCAATTATAAAGAGGGTTGGGGAGATAGGATCCCCTTGTCTTAAGCCTCTAGTGGACTTGAAAAAACCAGCAGGCTCACCATTGATCAGGACAGAAAACCAGCATTCTTCAATGGCATGCTTAATGAGGGAGATGAATCTTTCAGGGAATCCCATTCTGTTCAGTATTGAATAGAGAAACTTCCAGCAAACTTTGTCATATGCTTTTGACATGTCAAGTTTTAAGGACCAGGTTGCCTTTGTTGTACCTTAGATCAAGGGAATGTAGGAGTTCTAGAGCTAATAGGACATTGTCCCCAATTAGCCTGCCAGGTACAAACCCACTTTGGGAGGGGGAAGGGAGATAAGATTATGAAGGAGGGGGGGCCAGTTTGGTGTAGAGGAGTTTGGATAGGACTTTGTTGGACACATTACAAAGGGATATTGGTCTGAACTCATGCCATCCTTGTGGAGAATCAGTTTTGGGGATGAGTATTATGGATGTGGCAGTGAAGCTTCTGGGCATAGGTATACTACTGAAGTAGTCTTGGGCAGCCTCTAGAAGATCATTTTTGTATGAAATCCCAACATGTCTGGTAGAAGGCAGATGTAAACCCATCAGGCCCTGCAACACTATCTTTGTCTATGCTGAAAACCACTGTTTTGAGCTCTTAAAGTGTGGGTGGGTTGCAAAGAGATTCAACAGATGATTTTGGGATTTGGGGGAAAGTAAAGGGTGGTTCATAGTGTTTTAAAGGCTTTATGTTCATGCAAATGATCTAGAAAGCCCCCCCCAGGAGTCTCCCCCTATTTTGTGTTCTCGCTTTAAGGCTAGCTTTGCACCTAATTTTAGTAAAGAGGCAACATTAGGGTGTATTTGTTTATGTTTTCATTTCTAGCTTTCAGTTTTTAAAATAGTAACTAAAGTGAAAAATATTTGTTTATACGTATTCTTATTTAAAATATATTAATTTAACACCACAGTTCAATATAAAATACAATCTCATTAACTAATCCAAATATATTCTCATTTCATACAATTTCCTAGATTTTGTAGCTCCAAGTCCCCCCTTTTTATTTCACTTGATTACTTTTCCTCACTTAAGAAGATGAGATTTTTTGGGATTGCCACTGGTGGGCCAAAGAAAGTTTTATCGATCTTGTCGAGTTGGCCCTAAATCTTATTAGGGAGCCAATTACAATGCATGCAATAGATAGGAATGGCAGAGGTGATAGCTTGGGTCAAGGTCATTTTACCAACATATTTGAGTTGTTTGTCTTTTCATGTAGAAAGTTTTTGCTGTACTCGATCAACAATACATTTTAAAAGTAAAAGTATATGACTTCTCATGAATAATGTTGGCTCTTGGATACTTGGCCAAGTCGGTAGCGCTAATGATACCAAGGGTGGTGGTGACGTCTCTACATACTTTATAGGCATAGAATATTTTGCATTCTTGTAGATTGACTTTAAAGTTTGAAGCTACACAAAATTCCCTAAGGATAAAGTGAACAAGTTTCATGATTTTAGTGATATTTTTGGCAGTAAGAATGATTTCATCAACAAAGAAAAGGTGGAAAATTTATTGTCAAACCAAAACATGTTCAAAATCCTCAAGGCCTCTATCATGTATGAGCCTTTCAATACAAACTATGAAAATGTAGGGGGACAATGGATCATCTTGTTTAATTCTACAATACGGGTAAAATGATTCCGACGGCTCTCCATTCCAGAGAATGAAAGCTAGACTTTCGTAGGCAATTCTTGACAAGGAAACTCCACTTAACCTGATTATATGCTTTTCAATATCAAGTTTCATAATCATGTTTCCGCTCTTTCATTTCGATTGAGTAATGGTACAAAGGTTTATTGAAGAATTAGAATGTTATCACAAGTGCTTCGACCGAGTAAGAAGTTGCTTTGAAGGTGGCTCGTAATTAAGTTCATGAGAGGTTTTAGTCTCATGACTAAGATTTTGGTGAACATCTTTTGAAGAATTTACAAAGAATGATAGATCTAGCTTGATTGATATGGAATATCAAGCTTAGAATAAGACAAACAAAAGCTCGACTAAGGCTATTTTTGACAGAAAATGCTTAGCACCCTTAGAACCTAGTGCTTTGTAAGAACTCACACTTCACTACAAAAAACGCCTCTTAGGGACATATTTTTTGAACGAATTTTCTTGAAAATCTATCCTAACTGCCGATTTGCAATGACTTTTAACACGACCGCTTGGAAGTGCCAATAAACCCCGCCCCAAATTTTTTGGGACGAGAAACAAATTTGTCCCAAAGTTTTGATGGAAAGAAAAATCTGTCACAAAAATCCAATTTTGGAAAAAGGTGGGAATCCCATTTTGGGATGGGAAATTTTAAAAATGGGCCGAATCAATTTTGAACGGATTTTGCGATGTATGGGTACCCGCTCACATCCATCACAATTTTATGACAATTGGAACCCTTAGCAATTTCGTCAGAAACTTTGTGATGATTTTTTGGAATGACTTGTGACGACTATCTAGCAACAACCTAAAGCTCAAGTTCATCACAAAAGTGTGACAAATTTTAGGATGAATTTGCTATGACTATTTTGCGACAATCTAAACCCATTGCAAATTCATCATAAAATTTACGAAGGATTTTGGGATGAATTTCCATGAATTTTTTGTTGTGCTGATTTTTTTCAATTAGTTTATATGTCACAAACTTTGGGAAGAAGTTGCGATGAATTTTGTTGTGCTGCATTTTCTGGATTACTTTATAAATTGAGATAAATGATAAATTTTAAAAATTTTGTAGTTAATTCATAAATCGTAGTAAATTAGAAAATTTAATATAATTAGAAAATTTAATATAAAATGCAATAAATTAGAAATTTAACATACAGAAAAGAATTTAAAGAAAATAACTAGTTTAGGTAGTATTATGTTCGGCACAAAATAAACTAGTTTGAGGCATAAATAAGTTTAGTTAACAAAATAAACTGCCCTAGTTTAGATACGTTGCCTCTTGATTTTCTTCAAGAGGTTCGACTGGGTCGGTTGAAGGCACGACAAATGTTTGATGCATCAGTAATTGCTGCAATAGGGTCCCATTATATGCCGCAGGTCTTGCATCTCGTGTCGGAGGTCCTATATGTCTTGATATTTATATACCTAATGTAGTTGAGGTGTTGGGATGACTGGTGAGTAACTTGGACTTTGACCCCATCCTGAACAAGCGACCTTTCTTGCTGTCACCACCTACTATTGAAATATATAACTTTTCCTCAAGTCACTCGTTATGGACGAAGTCAACTACTTCTGGAGGCAATTGAGAGGTGCGCCGAAAAAAAAATTATTTGGTAATGAAATGACAAATTATTGAATTGTTTTTTTTTTAAGAAATAACACTTGCCACTATCTCCGCCGCCCTTAGGTCGCTCCGGTATCCATATCAGATCTACTAAGTAACACTCACTCGTAATAATCCAAGATGATCATGACCGAGAGCCTAACCACGAACACTTAATACCAACCTCAGCACTCGTTCTGGCCATACAAAATAATGCTCCCCTCACCAATTTCTCAGTCAAAAGACACTCCACAAAACAAGAGGCAATCTCTAAATTTGTTTGCTATACAGGATTTGTGGGATAAGATGGCACGACCCAAAAAAGAAGGGCCCATCCTCCAGCTACATAAAATCTCCAACGACGAAGACTGCTTTCCAGTCTTGCCGACAACTATGAGTTGTTTAGTGTGAAACTACCAGGCATTGAGGGGTCCCTGGACAGTTTGAGAGCTCAACAACTTGATTTGAGCACATCGACCCTCACTAGTTTTCCTTTTGAAACTAGATGTAAAAATCGATACATTAACATCTTGAAAACGAGATTGGATATGTTTGGAGTTGGAATAGATTCTGTAGGAAAAAGTGAGGACTAGTTATGCTTTGGAGGAAGGAGTTGAACGTGTCCATTACAAGCTTTTCCATCAACCATAAATGACGCACATGTTTTAAGTACATAAAGTTCATCTAACTGGAGAACTATGGGGCTTTACGGTGAGCTGGATGCTTCGAGGAGGAAGGAGTTTTGGGCTCTTCCCATAAGGCTAGGCAAGAGTTCCATGCGATCATGTGTAGGTATCGGAGATTTCAATGAGATTCTTAATAACTAGGAGAAGAAGGGGCAACGACAGAAACCTAATTGGCAACTCCGGGAATTTAGATAGACATTGATATAGTGCAGTTTGCATGATTTAGCTTCTTGGGCAACCCCTTAACATGGTCGAATAATATGGAATCACCTTTCACCATTCCAAAATGGCTTGATGGAGCTTGCACCACTAATACATGGACGTCCAAGTTTCTGAATGCAAGTGTACAGAGTCTCTCTTCCGCTCACTTTGATCATCAGCCCATTTTTCTCAACCTATCTCCATCGATAGTATAACAAAGATTTAAAGGACAAAGACCACAACGGTTTGAAGCTCTCTAGATCAAGTACGGCGCATGTGCAGAGATTATTCAGGATTCGTGGAATGAAGGTGCAGATGGAAGCTCTAGGGGAGGAAGATCGAAAACTGTCAGGTCGGTTTACTGAACTGGAGTATGGCTATGTTTGGAGATATGCAAAAATAGATTAAAATGATTGAGGAAAGTCTTCAAATTCTCAGAAAGGTCATATAACAGCCCAATCTAAGAAGGAAGAAGAACAACTTCGTGCTGAACTAAAAAGTGCAAAAGAGAGCGAGGAACGGGTATGGAGACAAAGGAGGAAAGCTGACTGGTTGCTATACGGTGACCGAAACACTAATTACTTCCACGTATGAGCAACTAGCGGTAAAAAGAAGAGTGAAATTCTGAAACTCTATGGTAAGAACGGTATGGTGTTTAGAGAGAAGTAGGATAGTTAGCGGGCAATTGAGGACTATTTCAGAAACTCGTTCACTTCTTCACAACCAAGTGAAGAGCACATTAATGATGTCTTGCGACATGTGGAGCCAAAGGTCGATGAACAAATGAACCGGATGCTCACTCGGGAGTACATATTCGAGGAGGTCACACAAATACTTAAACAAATACACCCGGAGAAGTCCCTGGGCCGGGCGGTATGCTTCCTCTTTTTTACCAAAAATATTGGCAACATTATTGGTAGCTCTGTTACTAAAATTGTTCTTGATTTCTTAAATAATGGAGTAATGTTGCCAAGTTTGAATTCTAAGAAAATCGTCCTTTTTCCAAAGTATGATAAGCCTGTTAAGATTACTCAATTCTGCCCTATAAGTCTTTGTAACGTAATTTATAAGCTTGCTTCTAAGACTTTGAAAAACAGGCTCAAACCTATCCTTAATTCGATAGTGTCCGAAACACAGTCCGCGTTTATTCCAGGCAGACTCATTACAGACGATATTCTTGTGGCTTTTGAGGTAAATCACTATCTTAAGAAGAAAAGGAGAGGACAGGAATACTTTGTTGCGTTGAAGCTCAATATGAGCAAAGCATATGATCAGATCGAATGGTCTTTCTTGAAGGAGATACTTGCAAAAGTTGGCTTCAACTAAAGGTTTGTTCATTTGATTTCTATTTGTGCGGCCTCTTTTTCCTTTTCCTTTCCTTTAGTCTTAATAGTGAAATTGGTGGTCATATCACACTGGAAAGGGGTACCCATCAAGGTGGCCCTTTATCACTCTATTTATTTTATTCTGTTGCAGAAGCCTTTAGCTGCATGTTGCATGCATGTGAGACTCAAGGATAAGGTGTTTAGCTGGAAGAACTTGGACAGATAACCTTATTTGGAGAATTTCTCGCCGAAGGATGTGAGCCTTATACTTTCTTTGCCATTGGGACTGGGATGTGAAGACAAGCTTGTATGGCATTACTCCAAGAACGGTATCTTCTCAGTTCGGTCTGCTTACAACCTTGCTAAGAAACAGACAAACCGAATGAAGGATGCTGTAGCTCTCAAGTCAAGTTGAACCACTAGGATTTCATCCAGAAGGCTAGAGTTCCATACCATGTCCAGCTTTTTGGGTGGAAGGCTTGCGTGAACGCGATACCAACTGCCTACAATCTTGTTCGAAGACCATCCCGCTTAACCCTTGTGTACGCGTTGTGGGAATCACAGAGAGGACCTAGAACAAGTTTTGCTGCAATATCCATCATCTCGATTAATTTGGGCTTTATCAGACCTACCTTGGTCGTGCCTCGAGGATTGGATAGGCTCTTGTGGGAACTGGATGCGTCACATCATTGGATGTGTGGAGAGGGAACAGTTCTGGTTCCTTTTCATTTGTTGGACCATATGGAATTTTTGTAATGCAACACTCATGGAGGATAGATAGGACCATTTGCTGCTAATCTAAAAGCCGCAATAGAGCTGTGGCGCTTATGATGAAGCTAATGTGATCATACAACAGCATGGCGCTCCTACATGGGTATCACGGTGTCTAAAGCCTCAAGGGGGAAGGAACAAACTAAACTTTGATGGAGCAGTGTCCAAAGAGAGAAATGGGATCAGAGTCGGTGTGGTGGCACGCAACAATGCAGGCAAATATATTGGTTGGGTGGCAAATTTCTTTCCTGGGGTTATTAACGCATTGCATGCAGAAGCTTTGGCTGTAAGATTGGCAGTTGAACTGGCTAAACAACACGGCTGGCCAAACATAGATCTTGAAGGAGATTGTTGGGTTCTTCTCACCAACTGCATGAATAGGAAAGGAGCAATTCGAGTTTTAGTCCTCTTCTGGAGGATACAACAAGCATTTTACGTTGGCTTACTAGCTATAATATTATGCATGTTAAACGCACAGGGAATTGGGTCGCACACTACTTGGACCAAAGTGCGAAAGTGTCTTTCCTTATATTTCTTTGTCAAATACTGTAATTACAGCCATCCAGGCTGATATTACTTTTGATACATCATATATTGCTTTTCTCCCCTAAAAAAGAACTTGCTATTTTTTTTTCACACGGGAGTCTTTACTCATATCTCATATCACGGGGAGGAGTAAATTACATTTAACCCATTTTTTTTTTTACAAAATAGCTGGATTGAAATGTTAAAGCAAAACAAAAAAAATGGTACAAAATCTGACACTTGTCTATCATTGCTTGCTCGGTACACAACACTGGGCTTAGGGTCGAAGAGACCGGAGCTAAACACCATGTTGTCTTCCAATTGCCACCGGGCCATACACTCATATACATGCCACTACCCAAATTAGTGAGCCTAACACACCAGACAACACACACCAAAAAAAATAAATAAATAAATAACAATAGGTGTGCGGCTATCAAAATTTAGATTCTTATTTTTTTGTTGATAAGTCAAATTTTAAATTCATTTGCTTTCCTTTTCGTCGTTTTGAAACAGGTGAAGAAATAATGTTTAAATTGTTAAATAATTTGTATATTTATATTATTTTATTAATGAATTTATTAAATACAAATTTACTATTCAGTTTAATATTTAATTGAAAATTTTTATGAATTTGATTATTTATAAATTAGTGTTGGTCCAATATTTTGTTTGAATTAAAGATGTTATATCCAATTAATAAATTATTTAATTTATTAGATTTAGTTATATATTCATGTTATAGTTGATTTATTTCACTTAATTGGATTTATGAACCAAATATTTAATTGTATGGGTAGGTGTTTAAGTAATTGCTATAATAATGCGGGATTGATGATATTACTAGAAACAATAAAAATTATATTTGAAAAATATTATTAAAGGTGATTTAAACAAAAGAACTTAGTTATTTATGTAGCCATCATACTACTAATCCATGGTTTAAACCTATTACCTTAATTTCCAATGTTGATGTAGCTAGTGGAACTGAAATTGATTTAATCACTAGCTCCTATCATAATTGATATTTAATTAATGATGGGTTAAATATTTGATTGTCACTTAATCATTTATTATCTACTAATATCTTAATAATTATCCACCAGTTGAGATAATATATATATATATATGGAGCTTCCAAATAAGATTATCTTATGCAATATGAATAGGATTAATCATGCTATAGCCAAATAATTCCACTAACTTAAACTTTAACAATTGTATTATTGTTATTATTATTATTCAGTCCAATTAGTTGCATTATCTGCTAGAAATGCTAATAAATATACATAATGTGTATAAATTAATATAGTCTACTTCGTGTGTGCCAAGTCCACATACCTTGTAAGAGTTTTTGGAGCCTGAGTGATTGATAAGAATACTTAGTGTTGAAGTGTCCATGTCCATTAGGCACCATATTCTATAGATACCCTATGTTAAAAGTCTCAACGTGTCAGGAATATGCACCACATCTCAAGATGACTAATTAATACAGTGGACTGAAGGACTCATCCAAACATCACTTTTGAGACTCAATATCAAATGAAGCATGGTGATTGCCATCTAAATTATATTAGTATTTGTAAAAATAGAGGAATATATGTATATTCTACACAGCTACAAGTATACAAAGTGGTCCTCCCTTACGATAAATTTGAGTAAAATGTTTCTTGAAAATTTTTCATTGATATGAAAGAAACTAAACATGATATTTTGTTTTCTATATGGATCAATTTGGGTCTTTGGAACTCTATAGAGCTAAGTGGTACAACGTGATTATTATTCTGGCCGTAGCAGTATTTTAGTATTCGTTAGGAACTACGTGGGGAGCCACATCTAGAGTCCATATGAGTTTCCAAGAGCTCTCATTTATCTTGGTATTGTTCGGATCATCGTTACTTTCAATATGCATGTGGTTTTTAAATGATCTATTTTTTATATAAATGGTCGACTGGCTTTATGATTTTGATCATGTTTTTCTTACTAAGAGGTTAACGGGCTTGGGCCTGGACGTTTTGCGGGGCACGCTGGGGTAGCATTAGATTGCCAGTTGGGTTTATGTCATTTAGTTCCCACTTGGTTGTTCTTTCACAGGCAGGCTGGAGGTTGTCTGCATGTGATTGGTGCTGCCATATACTTTAGACATGGCCAGTTCATTGCGGTCGCGGGGTCACTTCCTACATAGAAGATACGTAGTAAATGATCTTTTGAGAGACACAAGGTGGTAATCATGTGATTTGATCTTTTCCAAATACGGTCTTTAGAGGTTTGATCGTTATTGTTGCCATCAATATGATGTGTTTAACTACTTTGATCGTTATCGGCATTTTATTTCACGTGCACCCACTCATGGTCTTACTAAGCTTTTGCTTACGTAGTTTAAATTTTTTCCTCCAAATACAAGTGATAAAGTGAACAAGTCAAAGTCTAGTTGACCTAGCAAAGAGATCAAGGTGATTGAGAAGACGGCTCAATGGTCAGGACTCATAGTTGTTCTAGTATTAAGTTACTATATTGGTGAGTATATCGTTGTTACGATTTCGATTAGGCTGCGTTCCAAGAATAAAGCTTAAAGTAGGGGTCATATTTTAGGGCATGACTGCTCATTATAATTTGTATTTGATTTAGTAATTAAAATGACATAGGAACTTCGATAAATTTCAATTGCATTTGTCTTTTTGATACAGGTCTGAACGGAATTTTCATTCTGCCAAGGGAGGGGTGATACAGGGCCATTCCGCACAAGCCTGGCCTAATAACACCTGTCTCGAAGAAACAACGGGATTTTTTATTGAACAAGCTTGAGGTAACTATTTAGGTGTTTTTAATTTTCTTATATAATTTAATAGTGCTCTCTCTCTCTCTCTCTCTCTCTCTCTCTCTCTCTCTCTCTCTCTCTCTCTCTCTTTCTCTTTTTTCTTTTTTTTTTTTACATAATATGTATAGATGAAACTGCACAGACAATGTGATGTTCGAAAGGTATGTCATGTACAAAGATCGTGAAATCACACCAATCTAGATTGACATCTGATAGCCTCTAGCCCTCTTCCACCTTGTTCAAGATCACCAGCTATTTGTCGAAGGTCCAAAGACCCCCATCTATAATCCTTTTTAAGTCCACCGGGTGTGGGAAAACTAGCGAGAACTTTGTTCCATCAATTCTGTGAATGGACATCCCCTTTCCTTGGCAGATGGCATTAACCAGAACCTCTTTCAATGCCTTAAAGTTATAGGATCGTTCTGTCAAGACCATGCCTAATAAAGTCAAACGATAATTCAACCCTTGCCTCCAAACTTCGCCTGGTATGCTACTTCTTTTGCTACCTCTTCTGTTAGAGACAATCCATGGACTATGTCAGGAATCGTACTCTCCACACAAAGTAGAGAATCACAAGAAATGATGTCCTGGACAGACATGAAAACCGATGGCTTCCGACCAACTAAAACCAATCTCTGACCTGTGTTGTACGTTGTACTGAAAAAGAAACCACACAGTAACACTAGAACAAAAACACTAGGATTAGTGGGAGCAGCGTATAAAACGAATCTTGAAAGCAGGAAAAGAGATAAGGCATGCAAGAAAAAATGAATAGAAACATAACACTAGAATGATAGAAATAAGGGATGGATCCCATGTGTGAATCAGGAAAAGAACAGATGGAGCAGAGAGGACGAGAATGCATTGCCCATGTCATCATAGTCCCACCGGGGAAGGGCCGTCAAAACTGTGGGTCAATGATGAGATTTCTGGGAAGCGGTCATACGTGAGGAACAAGGCTCTCACGTGAGAGGACCATGAAGTTACCCGCTGTACTTTGGGAAATGAAGCAAATTACCCTCTTGTCAAGGAAAATACAAGGGGTAACTTGCTCCATTTTCTAATTTACGGGGAGTAATTTGCTATTTCTTTTTTATATGAAGCTTTTTGCTCATTTTTCATACCACAAGGGCGTAACATTTAACCCCCAAAAAATTACTAAGAACAAAAAACCTCATAAACCGCAAAAAATTCAATATTTTAAAATATGAATTAGATCATCTCCCACAAAATTTTGATCGCCAATTTTACGGGCTGCAATGACGCTAGTACAAGGAAGAGTTCTGTCAAAATCAACCACAGAAGTACAATTCAAAATTGCGAAAATTAACTTCTGTTCATTGCGGAAACAAAAACTGGACAATGATTGACTTTATGATTATACATACACTAATTTATAATTATTTCACCGTACATTAGAACCCATGTAAGTTTATTTCATTATATTATAAAAAAATAATTTGTTTTTTTCACTATTTCTAAATACCCATTCAAGTTACTACATCATGGTAAAAAAACAAATTCAAATTTTTAACAATTTTTAAAGACCCATGTAAGTCCATTTTATTATTTTGTAAATACACAATTTAAAATTTCACCATTTTGAAGAAACCATTTTAAGTTCTGTTACTATATTAAATTGATATCATTTTTTAAAATTCACTTAATTTCATTTCATTATTTTACAAGGTAAATAGGCTTAAAAAACAAACATAGACAAACAATATAAAAAATGTTATAAATATATAATAATAAATGACCATCTATGTTTCATTTCAATAAATGTAAAAGTACTAATGGTGTCATTAATACAATGCTTGTTAGTAAATTATATAAATAGTAGATGTACGGTGTTGTTGAAAGATGAATATATAGTGAAAGTTTATGATATTCTATAGTTACTATTTCTCTTTGATCATTTTATGACACGTTATCAACACCAGTAGCTTCTACTATTTTACAAGGTACGCTTTTATCATATTTTTTTTGTTATTATTTTTCAAAATACTATGTCGAACAATCTAACAAAACTTGAATTTGTTTCTTTGGACATTACTGGTAATAATTATTTATCATATATCCTCGATGCTGAGATTCACCTGGAAGCTGTGAATCTTGGTGACACGATTAAACAAGGAAATCAGGCATCCCAGCAGAATCGCGCAAAAGCAATGATTTTCCTACGACACCACATTCATGAAGAATTAAAAATTGAATATTTAACTGTAAAGGATCCTCTTGACCTTTGAAATAATTTACAGGAGAGATATGCGCACCAGAAGTCTGTAATTCTCCCCAGAGCTCGTTATGAATGGATGCACCTGAGGTTGCAAGATTTCAAATCCGTGGCTGATTATAATTCTGGAATATTCAAAATCACCTCACGGCTGAAATTGTGTGGTGAAACAGTCACGGATGCTGATATGCTTGAGAAAACATTCTCTACATTCCATGCCTCTAATATAGTTCTGCAACAACAATGTCGAGAAAGAAGATTCACAAAATATTCTGAATTGATCTCATGTCTTCTGGTGGCTGAACAAAATAACGAGTTCCTAATGAAAAACCACCAAGCACACTCCACCGGTTCCAAGCCACTCCCTGAAGCGAATGGCATAAAAATCAATTATAATGAAAACAACGGTGATGCTAGACGTGGTAAGAATAAATTTCAGTAGAAAAGAAAAAATCAAAATGCTTCCAAAGGATATAGTCCATACCACCAGAAGTGGAAACCAAATGGGCTAATACAAAATAAAGAGAACGATCCACAGTATAAGTTTTATAAGCAATATGAAGACAAATGCTTCAGATGTGGTGCACAAGGTCACTGGTCGCGTATACGTCATACACCCAGGCATTTGGTAGATTTGTATCAGGCATCTATTAAACAAAAGGGAAAAGAGATAGAGACAAATCTCCTCCAAACTCATGATCCTGAAGATCATGATATTTACAGTAATTTGGAGAATTTGACTGAGCCTAAGAGCCAGCCTCTTAACTATCTCACTGCTGCAGATTTCTTTGAAGATCCAAATAAAAACAGTGCTTAATGTAAAAGTATTATTAAATAAATAAATAAACAGATGAATAAATGTTTACTTTTATATGTTTGATATGCTTATATTGATATTAATTTTAATAAATTCTATTTAATGTTAGAACATGGATTTTTCTGATGGCTTTACCAACATCAATAAAACAAGTGGAGACTTGTGCTTGGTAGATAGTGCAACGACACATACTATCTTAAAGGATAAGAAATATTTTGATAGTTTAACTTTTATCAAAGAAAATTTTACCACCATATCAGGTCAAACAGATCTGATCAAAGGCTCCGGAAGAGCCAATCTAGTGGTACCTAATGGCACTAAGCTTCATATAAAAAATGCTTTATATTCATATGAGTCCAAAAGAAATTTACTCAGTTTTAGAGATATACGTCTCAATGGTTATCATATTGAGACCACTAATGAAGGCAGTAAAGAGTATCTACTCATTGCTTCATATAGTTTGAGCCAGAAGCTCATACTAGAAAAACTGCCCGCTTTCTCTTCGGGGATTTATTATACGATCATGAAAACAATTGAAATTAATGCATTGGTACACCAGAAGTGTTCCAACCCCAAAGTTTTTAAGCTTTGGCATGATCGTCTTGGGCATCCGGGATCAATAATGATGCGTCGTATTATCGAAAATTCGAATGGTCATCCATTAAAGAACTAAAAGATTATTTTACCAAATGAAATGCCATGTAATGTTTGTTCACAGGGTAAATTAATTATCAGACCATTATCTTCAAAAGTTGTTATTGAGTCACCCTCTTTTCTTGAAAGAATTCAAGGTGATATATGTGGACCAATACATCCATTATGTAGTCCGTTTAGATATTTCATGGTATTAATAGATGCATCTACTAAATGGTCTCATGTGTGTCTTTTATCTACTCGTAATCTTGCATTTTCTAGACTACTTGCTCAAATAATTAGATTAAAGGCACAATTTTCAGATTACCCAATTCAAAAAATTCGTTTGGACAATGCTAGTGAATTCATTTCAAAAACATTTGATAACTATTGTTTGTGAATGGGCATTGATGTCGAACATCCAGTAGCACATGTGCACACTCAAAATGGTCTAGTTGAATCTTTTATTAAAAGATTACAATGGATTGCCAGACCTTTACTTATGAGATCAAAATTACTTGCATCTGCTTGGGGACATGCCATATTACATGCTGCATATTTGGCTAAATTAGACCAACAGCTTATCAGAAATATTCCCCATTACAACTTGTCCTTGGTCAACCCCCAAATATTTTTCATCTTAAAACATTTGGTTGCGCAGTTTATGTACCAATTGTGCCTCCAAAACGCACAAAAATGGGTCCATAACGTAGGTTAGCTATTTATGTTGGACTTGACTCTCCATCCATTATTAGATATATTGAACCAATGACAGGTGACCTTTTTACAACACGTTTTGAAGATTGTCAATTTGATGAGTCTATTTTCCTCCATTAAGGGAGAGAAAAGTCTGCACCTGAAGCACAACAAGAAATTACATGGAATGAGATAAAGTTATCTCATTTTGATCATCGCACTAAAGAATGTGAACTTGAAGTTCAAAAGATCATTCATTTTCAAAATATTGCAAATCAATTACCGGATGCTTTGACCGACAATCAAAATATTAGAAAATCTCATATACCAGCTGTTAATGCACCTACAAGGATTGAAATCCCTAAAGGATCAAAAATCAATCTAGTAGCTAATGAGTCCTTACCACACCTGAAGCGTGGAAGGCCAGTCGGTGCAAAAGATAAAACTCCTCGAAAGAGAAAAATGCAAACTAGAGTTCCTCAAGAATCAGATAAAGCTCCTGAAGAGGCCACACCCACAGAACAGGCAATGAAATTAATGTCCAAATTTACTCCTGATAGTAATCCTCCTGAAGAGGAACTTTATTCTCCTGAAGAGAACCAGGTACCTGAAAATAATGAGATCTCAATACATTGTTCACAATTAGGAGAAATATTGGACAGAAACAAAATCCGTTATCGATAACGTATTTGCATTCAAAATTTCTTTTGATATCACCAGCAATGATAATGAAATTGAACCACAAACCATCAATGAATGTCGACGGAGAAATGATTGGCCAATGTGGAAAGAAGCAATTCAAGCAGAGTTGGGCTCGCTTGCAAAACGGGAAGTATTTGGACCTATGGTCTAAACACCTAAAGGTGTTATGCATGTTGGATATAAGTGGGTATTTGTTAGAAAAAGAAATGAGAAAAATGAAATCGTGAGATACAAAGCACGATTAGTTGCACAAGGTTTCTCGCAGAAACCTGGAATTGATTACGAGGAGACATATGCTCCCATTATGGATACAATTTCTTTTAGATTCGTGATCAGTTTAGTGGTTGTACAAAGACTGGAAATGAGGTTGATGGATGTTGTTACTGCATATTTGTACAGATCACTAGACAAAGATGCCGAAAGCATATAAAAATAAACTCAGAAGTGTTTATTCTATTAAGTTACAAAGATCTTTATATGGACTAAAGCAATTTAGTCGCATGTGGTATAATCATCTGAGTGAATACCTTCTCAAAGAGGGATATGAAAACAATGAGATTTGCCCATGTATTTTTATTAAAAAATCAACAACCGGATTTTCTATAGTTGCAGTATATGTTGATGATTTGAATCTGATTGGGACTCCAGTAGAGCTCACCAAAACTGCAAGTGCTCCTAAAGAACAATTTGAAATAAAAGACCTTGGAAAAACTAAGTTTTGTCTTGGATTACAGATTGAACACATTTCACAAGGGATTTTCGTTCACCAATCCACTTACACGCAGAAAGTCCTGAAGCACTTTCACATAGATTATGCTCATCCCCTGAGTACTCCTATGGTTGTTCGATCACTTGATGTGAAAAATGATCCATTTCGTCCTCCCTGAAGAAGATGAAAAACATTCTTGGTCCTAAAGTACCATATCTAAGCGCTATAGGAGCACTTATGCATCTTGCAAATTATACAAGACCTGATATATCTTTTGTAGTTAACTTACTAGCAAGGTATAGCTCCAATCCTACTCGAAGATATTGGAACGGAATCAAACATATTCTTCGCTATCTCCCGTGGAACAATTGATATGGAATTGTTCTACCCATACGTATCAAGTTCTCAGTTAATTGGGTATGCAGACGCAGGCTATCTCTTTGATCCAATGGTGCTATCCGCAATGGTTGGCGTCCGGCAATTAGGAGGAAGTTCGTCCGTCGTGACCTCCTCGCTGAATTGGATACTGCCTTGCACCTCCAGTGGGATTCCTATCATCCTATGTTCCACATCTTCTAAGCTTTTCTACATGTGCTCCAGCTAGGCCTCCCAACGCGGGGGAGGGTCATCCAGTGCCGGGGGAGGAAAAACTAGTTCCCCCTCCGGCAACCCGAGAAACCTCTGTCCTGGAAGGGCCTCGCCATCTTCCGTCGGCCCGGCAGGTACTGGGGGGCCTCCCTGGGGCCCGGCAGCCAACATCGCCAGGGGACAGTATCGATCGTTGCCATCTGTGCCCGTATAGTAGATGTAATCATTCTGCTGGATGGCCGCCATCAGTTCTAGGGGCAAACTTATCAAAGGATATGTCCGAGGGGGTACTATCCCACGGAGGGTCCGATAGAGGTTCGGAAGGACCAGAGGGTCCGACCTCCCCCCCTACTAGAGGGAGCCAAAGGGGCTTCCAGACAGTACTTGCAGCGCCTGAGGGTCAGCAATAGTGTCTGCCGCCTTCTGCTTGCTTGATCTACTGTTGGGAGTTTCCATAATCCTCACGTCCTAGTTCTTTGTGCCCACATATGGCGCCAATTGATGTGAGCTGAAAGAGCTTATTCTTGGGCATGAACGGAGTGGCCTTCAATTTTCCGCAAGCTACGAAAACGGAAAACTGCAAAGAAGCATTAGCACTCCAACGCTCAGTCAGTAAGCAGTTATTGAAGAATAAAAGTATATGAAATAAAAAGAAGATGAACTCACATGAGTGAAAAGCATAAAATAAGCACAGTGTGAGTGTGAGAGCATGAAATCATGTATTGGCGAGCCAGACAAACGTTACTTGAGCCAGTTAGATAGGCTGGTATTTATAGAGGAAGTGGTGAGGAAAAACTGCTCGTGGTCTCGGACTCTAGAAGGACCACGTACTGGCTTCCCAGACTTCTGCAGCCCCTGGACTTCTTGAAAGTAGGGAGTCTGTTGAAGGGGTCTTCCATGGATAAGGATAGGGAGTAGACCTGGTCAATCCGTTATCCATTCTTGGTGAGCTTGGGCCTCCTTGCTGGATCTTCCACCTTGAGCCTGGATCCCCGTCTTGGGCCCCCTAGCTGGGCATTCTTCCCTGGGCCTGAGCATCCGCCTTGGGTCACCTAATGAGGTTTCCTCTCAAACTTGGGCTGGATCCCCTCCTTACTAGGGGCAGGCTTGGCTAATGCTCCCTTGGGTGTAGACCGGTGCCTCGAATGAGCCTCCTCTTGATAGTAAATGGGTCATTATGTGGGGCTTCGAGGCCTTCTTTTAGACTCCTACAAGTGTCTTTGGGCTTTTTGGGCCTCGGTTTGGGCTGGTCACTTTTGGCTTATATCAATCAATTAATGAGTAAATTTGTAATTATATTAATTAATTAATAATTATAATGAATAGTAAATAAATTATTAAAATAAAAATAAAAAATAAATAAATAAAATAAGGTCTGAAGTTGTGGACGAGTCCACGACTTCCAATTATTTGGTAGCAGGCTTGATCCGCGACTTCAACCTTAAATTAAAAAATAAAATAAAAAAATTGGTAAGTGGGGGATCTAATCCATTATTTGTCTTAAAATTGTTATAAATTTTAAAATATTAATTATTTTGTTTTTTATTTATTATAATAAATGGACCGAACAACATGCATATTCTGATGTTCAAATGAATATTCAGAATTGTATTTGTCATATTTATCCATGAGGGGTAAAATCATCAACATAATGATGATATATAAATAAACTAGCAAAAACGTTTATACTTACCATAATGTAAGTTCACTAAACCTCCAGATATGTGACTTGTTCCAACGGTATGATCACCAATAGTTTAATAACAAAAAGAATATTAAGATATAGGTAAAGTAAAAGGAAAAAGTAGTTAGAAGAGGTGATGAACGAAAATAACAATAAAATGAAATTTGCAACGGATTAGCCGTTGCAAAAGTTTGTCCTTGTTTGCTACAGAATTTGCCACAGAAGTTCAAAAAAGTTGAAAGTTCGTTGCAAAATCATTGAAAAAAAATGAATTAACGTGAAGTTGTTGCAAAAGTCATTATATACCATCGCAATTGTCGGCGCAAATAAAATTATTAAATTGCAACGACATTGATTTGATGCAATTTTCACAGCAAAATATTTGCAATGAAATAATTTTAAAATCCATTGTAAAATTTGCCTCGAAATTGATATGATGCAAATGATTGCAACTTTGCAATGGAAGTAGTCCGTGGCAAGATTTTGTCTTGAATTTTTCACCGACAAGGTCGATGCAATATTACTTAATAATTAATATAATTTGAAAGTCATTGTGAAAGTCGTGGCAAAAAAAATTATTAAATTGCAAATGACTTTGTCCTGTTGTAATATCCCTTGCAAATTATTTTGCCACGGATGTAATATGAAAGCACTTAGCGAAATTTGCTGCAAAAATAAATTTTGCTTCAACTTTTGCAACGACTTGCGATAAAAGTGGCCACTCTAAAGTTGACAAAAGTTTGCAACATAAATTTGCAGCGGATTAGCGGTTGCAAAAGTTTGTCCTTGGTTTGCCACGAAATTTGTCATGAAAATTCAAAAAACATTGAATGTCCGTTGCCAAGTCATGGCAAAATTCATGGCAAGTTTGCCACGGAATATTCCGTTACAAAAAAATTGTTGCTAATTTAGGCCTATTTTTTTGTAGTGTAATTGGGAGGTAAAATGTTTTTTCTTTTTCCACAGTGGCCTTTTTGGACATTACCAAAATTACAGGGGTATATTGCATTAAATCCGATAAATAACAATTATTAACCACGGTAAATCAAATCGACGCAGAAAAATGAGCTTTTCTACCATGAAAAATTATTTGCGGCTAAGAACCACGGCAAATGCTTTAGCCACCCTCGCAAAAATCATGGCCAACTACCATTGTGTGGTCGTAGTCAATGACGATTTGCCATGGCTATTTATTATTAGGATAAATGCAATTTACCCCCTGTGATATAAGAAATGAGCAAAAACCCCCTGTGAAATAACACTTAGCAAATTACCCCATGTGATCTTAAATGAAGCAAATTACCTCATGTATTAATTTGCTTCATTTCTCAAAACACAGTAAGCTAATTTGTTAACTATTTTTCACAGTTGGGTTTTTGCTCATTTTTTATGTCACAGGGGGTAAATTGCATTTATCCCTTTATTATTAATCATGACAATTAGCAATGCTTAAATGTATATTTCTTGTAGTAAACTCCATTATTTAAAAAATAAATAAAAGAAGAATAAATTAGAACTGCAAGTGCCACTTAAAACACTTGAGGTATATATATGATGCGAATATAAGTGTGGGACTGCAAATATTACTACATCAATTTATGTAACTGACTCGACAACATCCCAAAGTGTGGGGAAAGCAATTAGATTTTCCCTCAATAGAGCTACTCTCAGCTGCAGGTCCCCTTTATTCATTTATAGTATACTAAGCAGGCAGCCAAGAGTATATCCTCCCTTTGAAATAAGCTCACATCAGATCACCCTGCAAACCACCAAAAGTAAATATTTTTCACCTCTCTTAATCATATGCAATAAACCACACAGGACTATTTTTCTGTTAAAAGAAAGGCAAAATTACATTTTTGGTTCTGTAATTATAGGTTGTTAGCACTTTTGGTCCTGTAACTTACTTTATTTACACATTTAGTTTTTTTTTTTTTTGACGAGTTTGGTCCTGAACATCTCACATTCGGTCTTTTTTTCCGCAAATTTAGTCCTACGTTGATAATTTTTGGTCTATTTTCGCTCGAGTATATCTTTCATTTTTGGTCCTGTAATTATATGTCACTAGGACCAAATTTGTCAACACAGGAACTAAATTTGCCAAAAAATGACCAAAAACTAATATGTATTGGACTAAATTTATCAAAAAAAAAAAGGGCCAAATGTGCAAACGATGTAAGTTTATAGGACCAAAAGTGTTAATAACCTAAAGTTACAGAAACTAAAAATATAATTTGCCAAAAACAAAAGATAGAATATAAACAAGATATTTACATACTTTGCGCAATCAGTCGAAGGGCTAATCTTGTAAGGGATATTGAGACCACATTGGGCGGGAACTCCTGCCGCCCTGGGGAGATTGATGTTTGAGTATGAGCCGACAAGTTTTTTCAGACAACCGCACACGGTCTGCCTGTCAGCTGTCGTCTTTGCTGCAGCATAGAGCCTCTTAACACCATCACAGCATCCACCTAACGGACCTTGGATGGTCAGATACGGAATGCAGGGAGACAAAGTCGTCAGGACGGTGCCGCATCCTATTGCTGCCTCAGTACTGGGGATGACGGCAAAGACCAACATGGCCGCAACGAGCACCGTGCTCATTAACTTGATCAATCCGGCCATTGAAGTTGAAAGAAAAAGGAAAGGGTTTTGGTCTATTTTTAGATGAATGGTGTGTGAGATGTGTTTATATAGAGAACGCCTAGAGTAGCATACATAGATTGGATGAATCCTTGGATATATAGTTGGTTGGGGGTGGAATATTAGTTAAGATTGTGGGTGAATATCTACTAGTCTATCTATTTACAAAGGAAATATTATATGTTTTCATATGAATAGAAGGATCGGACTAAAAGCAATTTATCACCGTGATATGAATAAGGGTAAATTACAGTTACTTCCTATTAGGTTTGACATAATTACAAATATTTTTTTTGCTATTTGAAAAATTATAAATACCCTGAGGTTTGTAACCGTCTAACAAATAATCCATTTCCATCCAATTTTATGGGTGAACTGACCAAAATGCCCTTATGCAAATTGAATTTATTTTTATTTAATTTTTTTTAATTTTTTTACACAGATGAACAATAATGCAATTTGCCTGAACTAATTTTTCTACTATTTCAAAAATAAATTCAAGGGAAAATTTGTCAATTTCAGACATTTTGGTTAAAAATTACAAACCTCAAGAGGATATTTGTAATTTTTCAAACAATGAAAGAGTATTTGTTTACGCCAAATCGTAGGAAAGGTGGCTGTAATTTATCCTATGAAGAATAATGTCTAGAAAACCCTCTAGAAGGTTTTTTTTTTTTCCCAAAAAACCTTCATGTTATTTTTGAAATGAAGCAGAAATCCCATGGGATTGGTGTTTTATTCCTATTTTTGAATTTTTTTTTATTTTTTCAATTATGAAATGATATTTATGTCATTATTTAAACGCCGTTAAAATTTAATTAAGGGATAATTTCACTTTTGATACCCCAGGTATGACTTTATTTCACCTTTGGTACCCCTTGTTTTCATGTCATCAATGTTGATACCCAAAGTTTCCTTTTTCATAGAGCTGAGTACCTGCCGTTAGTTGACCGTCAGAGTTAACGGCCAAAGTCATTTGGCGAGAAAATTGACAGTTTTTTGCCTATTTAAGCACATGTTTTGGCTACCATTTACTACACCACAAAAATTAGAGTTGAAAAAGGAAAATTGAGAATATTTTGGGAAAAAAACGAGAGATATGAGGAGAAATCAGTTTCAATCTTACTCAAAAATACGAGTGTGGGTTCGTCTAATGAGAATATTTATATGGAAAAAATGTATTATGAGTGTGAAATTGAGCTACCATTGAAGACTTCTTGGACCAAAATAAATTCGGGAAGAAGGTTTTGGGCATGTCCTAATTACGGGGTAAATTTATATTTTATTCTTATTTATTTTGTATTTTTATTATATACCATTAATATTTGTCTTACGGGAAAATAAATATTCTTATTTATTTTTTATATTTTTATTTGCTTCGATCTTGGCACAATTTTCGGATCAAACCATCTAAAAACTCCACAATATTCCCTTTTCTGTGACCGAAGAAATAAAACAAGAATTAATGGTATATAATAAAAAACAAAAATAAATAAGAATAACATATAAATTACCCCGTAATTAGGACATGCCCAAAACCTTCTTCCCGGATTTATTTTGGTCCAAGAAGTCTCACTGGTAGCTTAATTCCATACTCACAATACATTTTTCCACATAAATGTTCTCATTAGACGAACCCACCCTCGTATTTGAGTAAGATTGAAACTGATTTCTCCTCATACCTCTCGTTTTTTTTCCAAAATATTCTCGATTTTACTTTTTTCAACTCTAGTTTTTGTGGTGTAGTAAATGGTAGCCAAACATGTGCTTAAATAGGTAAAAAACTGCCAATTTTCCAGAAAAAATGACTTTGACCGTTAACTCTGACGGTCAACTAACGGCAGGTACTCAGCTCGATGAAAAAAGAAATTTTGGGTATTAACATTGATGACATGGAACAGGGGTACCAAAAGTGAAATAAGGCATACCTGGGATACCAAAAATGAAATTATCCCTTTATTAACATAAGTTGATGATTCCGATTCATTAATATCATCTCTATAGTACATATTTGATTGTTTTAAATTTATGGTCCAAATTTTATCTCTACAATCAATGGTACGAGTTTACTTTCAATAAATTTTTTGATATATAACAAATAATATATAAATTTAAATTCATATAAAAACTAAATATTTTTTATACAAAATTAATGCTTGTGTCCCCGACCCTCCAGCCACCGCGACTCTCTCTCTTTCTCTCTCTAATGCATATAAAATATGTATGAATGTGTAATAACATATAAGTATCTCAAAATTACGCCATTCATTTAAATTACTAAATTTCCTTTATAGACGAAAATGAAATTTTTGCATTAACAGTGCATATAAGTAAACACATGCTCAAAGGATTCTTCTTTTTTACTTTATTTTGAAAAACACAAAAAAATTATTTGATACACGTTTTTTTTGATAGGGGGAATTATGCACTTCTCCAAATCACACAAAGATGTTGGAGTGGGCAAAATGTTTTATTAGACTTATAATATTAGGTCATTATTTTCTTTTTGGTACTACAATTTAGGTATGTGACGATTTCAGTCCCATAAAATATGAATTTAGGTATTTTTAGTCCCAAGTTAACGAACGTAGTCATAATTTTATGTATTTTTAGTCCCACAATTTTAGGTAATTTTAGTCTCAAGTTAATGCTTGTTACGGGAAAATAACATTTTTGGTCTCATAATTTAGACCATTTTACTTTTGGTACCATTCGTTACGGGATTAGCAGTTTTGGTCCCGTAACTTACAAAAATTAGTATTTTTACTCCCACCCCCATTTTTCCGTTAATTTTTAACGGAGGTTGAGTTTTTGCGTTAAGTTTTTTGAAATTGAAGGTAAAATTGGCGTCATTTGTACTTGGGATGATTTTTGGCGGGAAAAGAACTACTATTGAGAGCTAACATAAAAAAAAATCAAGAAAATTATGACAAATAAAGGTGATTTCTATCCTCTTTCACAAAAAATAATCTTTCATTATTTAATTTTATTTGTGTTGCAATTTATCATTTTGTATGAATTCTATAAATATTAAACAAGTGAATAAATATTTTGTATTGAAGGTGATTTTTTATGTTAGCTCTCAATAGTAGTTATTTTCCCTCCAAAAATCATCCCAATCACAATGGCGCCAATTTTATCTTCAATTTCAAAAACTTAACGGCAAAAACTCAACATCCGTTAAAAAATTAACGAAAAAACGGGGTGGGACTAAAAATGCTAATTTTTGTAAGTTACGGGACCAAAACTGCTAATCCCGTAACAAACAGCACCAAAAGTAAAAAAGGTCTAAGTTATGGGACCAAAAATGCTATTTCCCCGCTTGTTAACAGATATGTGCAAAGCATATGATTTTTTGGGACCAAAAATACCTGCATTTATATTTTATATGATTAAAATCGTCATGTACTTAAATTGTGGAAACAAAATAAGTAACAATCTAATATTATGGGACTAAAAATATTGTGCCCTACTGGAGTAATTGATAATGGGGACTATTCAAGTTTGCATGGACTGATCTGTATAAATATGAAGATCAATTGAACTTCTTGAAGGCTGATTACTTGGTGCAATGAATTTGGTAGAAAATAAGCAAAATGCTCGAGTGATATGACATGTTTCCAGAATGTGCTGATCCCCTCAGCAACTAAACTCTTTCTATTTCAATTGGACGTCGTTTTATTTTTCTATTCCTGGTTTTATAATTTGTCTTGGGTTCTTCACGCAGTTAATAATTGTTGGGTTTTAATGTATTTTTCGTAAAGTATCTTTTATATTATAGTGTTGTAGTTTTTTATCTTTCAAAGTAATAAATAGGTCCTCTAATTTTTTAATTTTTTTGTGATTTTTGGTTCTTCAGTTGTCTGAGTTTACAAGTGTTGTAAAAAAAAAGCATGTGCCCCACACGTACTTTTAAATTTGGGGCTTTTGTTCTTACTAGTCAATTTTTGTCAGGATCAAAACAAATTTTCCTTTTGTATCTTTTGTATTTTGGTATTTTAGTGTTTTATTTTTCTAGGGTAGCAAATAGGTCCTATAATTTTTAAATTTTTCGTGATTTTTATTTATTAATTTGACCAATAAGAACAAAAGCTCCAAAGTAAAAAAAGCGGGAAAAATGCAAGCAATACCCCTGTGATATTGCAAATGTGCAAATTACCTCCCTATGAAAAAATAAATAGCAATTTACTCCCTTGTATTTTTTAAAATAAAGCAATTTACCCCCCCCCCCCCCCCTAATTGCATTAAACCCTAAAATTGCTTCATTTTGGAAAACACAGGAAGGTAAATTGCTATTTTTTCATATGGTGGTAATTTGCTCATTTGCAATATTACAGGGGGTAAATTGCATTAAATCCTAAAAAAAGCACTTGCGAGGCATCTGCTTTATTCCTCCAACATATTAGCAAATTCTGGCGACTGAAGGATCAAAATCCCAAAAAAATAAAAAGTTATAAGACCTATTTGTTATACTAAAAAGATAAAGAACTAAAACACAAAAATACAAAAAATACAGGATGAAAATTATATTTAATCCATAATTCTTTGCCAACATTTCTTTCTGTACGTAATTACTTCATGATTTTATCCTATTTTTTTTTTATATTAAATTCAGTTTTGGTGGATTTTTCTTGTCTTGATTTAACATGGATTTTAACTTCTTATGGGGTTTCAATTTGAACTTGACAAAAATTTGGATTTTTTCTCATGTCGAAATCATATTTCATTTTATCCATATTTCTGCATTATAAGTAGGGTTAAGGGTTTAAGTACGTGCACCATCTCCCAACCCTAGCTATAGGGGCTAGTGCACTCTATCCACTAGCTCCCAATGAGTGCTAGCAACATCTTAACATTTGTCAAATTTATGTTTCCTCAGAGAGAAATCACATTTTTCATCGCGTATCTTATGGTGAAGTCTACTTTTCATTTTATTAGTTATGATATTTTTATTAATAGTCCAATAAATTATAAAAAATTTCACTTTTAATCATTTCATATTAATATTTTAATGGGAAAGACAACGTGCTAAGCACGTGGTCTTTTCCGTTAAAATATTAGCACTAATATATGATCGAATAACTAAAAATGAGAATTTTTATAATTTATGAGATCATTAATAAAAATTCCGTAATTAGTTTGACGAAAAGTGTCTTAGACCCAAATATATGGGACGAAAAATGCTACTTGCTCATTTTCCAAACCTCCTGCTGATTTCATCTTTGTTGGAATATTTCATTGTGGATATATAATAGTTTACGTTATTGCACTTTATTCTCTAAAAACTCAGAAAATATATGCATTTAAACCACCTAAATATTTAAAATCTTACATTTCATTATCAAATCTTTATTTCGATTGAATTTTACGTAGCACAAATTAATTAGCTTCTTTGTGATTTTGGTCTTATTATTTTTAATTCACTATATTGCATTCCATAACTCTACAAATTTTGCAATTTTAACCTCAAGATTTAATTCTGTTTAATCTCTCCACTGGAAACAATACATGCATGATACAAATTCCATTTCGTCTTGACGGAAATTAAGGTTATATCTTTTAGAAATTTAATGGAATTAAAGCTTGGACCTAAAATTGCAATTTCTTTTGAGTTATTGAGTACAATATGGTGGACTAAAAAATAATAGGACCAAAATTGCAAAAAAACTATCTTGTGAAACGTGAAAAAATGCATTTCTTTCTCCCGGGGGATATGCATGGGGTTAATTAATTAGATGGAAGTATGGTTTAGTGGATGATCCTTTATGTGATGGACAAGGGCAGGAATTCTTTTTATAATAAAAAATGAACAAAATAATTAGGAAAAAAAAATTAAGCTAGATTTTATTAGTTCATATTAATCTTTGGCGTATGACTTAAGCTAGTTATAATATATATCCTAGCTTCATCTTAGTGGAAAGCCTGACATATCACATTGAATTTCCAGAAAAAAATATGATTGCAACCCGATCAAGAAACCAAATATAAAGAAATTGAAATTTAAAAAAGGGGTCTTTCACATCATCTATACCTTTTTATTAAAGGAGAGCACCTATTTGGTGTATCTCATTTTCTTGATCTATCAATTTAATTTTAATTTAATTTATTAGTTTTTTTTTATTAATTTCCCACTCTTTTAAACCCGCCACCCACTCTTCTAAAACCCCCAAAATATAGGAAAATAGCTACTATTAAATTATAATATTATAGTAATATTTAACATAATATTTTTTTCAATATAGGCAAAAGAAGAAAATTGTGTAATTTTGTTAATGACGTTTGCATTTGTATATCTATAAATATTTAGAATTATGTATCTTGAATCACATTTTCTTTAGGATGATGTATGTACATATATTTATTTTTCTTTTATTTATTTATTTCACTTGATATTATGTATTAAAAATATTATTAATTTTATAAAATTATTTTATTAAAAATAAAGAGCGTTGCACACACGCAATGCATTACGTGTGCTTTAGCCGCTAGTTTCTATAATTAATTTACACGCGTACAAATTCATCTCCTAATACATATTATAAAGAAAAGAGTAGTTGGGATGAATCTACTTTTTGTTCCTTGTTGAGGGTGCTTTTGGTTATTGGAAAACAAAAGCCAAAGCACTAGTAATTAAAGTATGAGGTGTTTGAAAACCCTTATTTTAATCGCTTGCAGCTTATTACTGAAAGAAGTTGAAAAGAAGTTTTTTGTTTTACAATTTTTGTTTTTAACTACTTAAATTAAATCAATTTAATCCAAAAGTTATATAGAACTTTTTATCAACTTCTGCATCTTAATAATAAAGTGTAAATATTAAACTATTTTTCCAAACACTCCAACTTTATTTTCTTTTTTTCTTAATTTGGGCTAAATTCATTTTGACCCCCTGTCATATGAAAAAATATAAAAAAATCTTATGAAAACTTAAATATAAAAAATCACCCCTATGTTATGAACAAGGATTCATACTGCTCTCTGGTCAACCTGAACTTATTTTTTTAGAGACAATGACTAAATTATCCCTCTAGATATGAGAGGCATTTATATCTATAAATCACCCTCCTCTGCAGCAGCGGCAACAGCGCTGCTGCCCTTTTTTATTTATTTAAATTAATTTTACTTAATTTAATTTGCATATGTAACATTAATATATTATAATACTACTTTATTATATTATTATATAATAATAATTTATTAATATATTGTATATTAGATTAGGCAAGGAGAGAAGGAAAACAATGTCAAAAAATGCATATTTCGGACCCCAACCCGTAGTCAATGCGCGTGTACCACCAATCTTGGTCTCAGGAGATTTTTTGAATTTTGTTTCATATCACAAGGGTGTAATGAATACTTTAATTTTGAAAGGATGGTTTCTTGAACATTCCAAATATCACAGGGGGTCCTTGTAATTTTTTCCCTTTTAATATTTGTTTTCATACACCCCCAATTTTTACTACTGCTTAATATACAATTGTTTCTACCACTCCATTCCCACTACAAGTTTTTGCAAACAGCCCTTTAAGTCCTTATAATTTCCAAAGCTGATGGAAGATTAGCTCCTGGCCTCCATCCCAAGTATTGTCAAATGGATGGAGACAAATGGTTGTGTACATAAAATTAGAATGATAATTTTATGTCCAGAATTATTCGAATTGATTTACTGTTGAGACAAGAGTTTTGTTGTGAGTTAATTGTGACTTGTTTGAGTATCATCTGACAAATGAGTAGTTGTGTTCAATTTTGCTCCGGTAGGGTGAGCATGATTTAGGATAACATATCTGGTGAGGTTCATGATCTTATCAAATGCAAAACATTATTTACTTTTAATTTGAGACGAGATACTATATGTTCCACATCATTAAGGTTTTATTTTTTGTACTTTAGTAAAAAATTGACTGCCAAAAAACATATTTTTAGTGATGGAAAATTGCACGGGTGGTCAGCAGGTAAACTGGAGTTCTGTTGCAAAAGTTTGATGAATTTTTGCCACGGAAGATTTGTCACACAAAATCCATTCCAAAATGGGGGGATTTGACGGGAGAATTTTCCGTCTGGAATCCATCTCACAATATGTCGAAATGTCTTTTCAACTGGAATTTGCAAAAAATTTGCGACAAAATCCAATTACTACAAATCTGAGTTTTATTGCAATCAATTTGCGATGAATTATATATAGGTTAGTTGGAAGAGTGGATGCCGTTGCAAATTCATTGTAAAATCTTTTGTAGTTTGCGACACATTTGCAAGGTCTGCTTTCCTCTATAAAACTTGACACATTGTTTTATGAACTTCAATACGAGAAGTAGTTTCTTAGCAATAACAACAGTAAAACACTACTAATGAAAAATTATATTATTGCATCTGTTGCATTCTGTCCAAATCAGTGATGACATTAGAGACAGTCTTGTGACCGATGATGTCAGTTGCCCAGGAACCTATCGGGAAAAAAAAAAAAAAAAGATCCAAAATGTTCGATGGAAGTATCGCTATAAGAAAATAAGGGATATACTACGAATACTATTGCCACTAAATTAATTTCATAACTAATGAGATGGACTAACAATTTCTGTAGAAAATTATGTATTACAAATATACTAAGAAAATGAGGTACATAGGCGATGACTTAACTACAAATTTTTGCGTAGGGAATGAATTTAAAAATAAAAACTAAAGAATATCTTAATTTACAAAGTAAAGTACGGAATTATTGTTGTTCTACAAACAAAAATTGCTACAAAGTTTCATTTGCAATAGGAAAAAGAATGTTTATGAAATTTCCATCGTTATAGTAATGAATGAAGCTACAGAAATTCTATTTGTAGTGACGACATTGCTACATAATTTATATAGCCATGGCATTGGAAATCAATCACTACAAAGTTTCCACTTCCATTGCGACAACAGTGGCTATAGGTGTTTTATACAATTTGCCCTAACCCGTCCTACATTGATTATGAACTAATAAGATAAGCCATATATAAGTATTGACCAAAGAACTCAAGTGCATCAAATGGATATCCCTTTTCAGCGAATTAATTGTTCATAACTGAATTTCAAGATGCACTCGGGTGGGTTTGGAGGCAATTCTCATGTCCAATGTAGACTCGTGGCCCGGGGAGTGATGAATGGTCTCAGAGCCGGTCACCCAGCAAAATCGGCGATTAAGTGCTACACACGTGGGAGACAGCCCCAGGAAGTGACACTATGAATATAGCAATAGAAATTATGTACTTAAGATTATAAAAAGCTATTAAAAGTTCATAACGGTTATTACGTGTTTTACTGCAACAAAATTAGTTACAAAACCTCCATATATTATATACATACAAAAAGGGTTACACATATTAGTAGTCATAAAATAGCTACAAAAGTTAAAATAGCCCAAGCCAAAATAACTGAAGTTGATACCCTGATTTTTTGTAGGGTATCATCGCACTACCGTCGCAACTTCATTGATGATAGTTAGAAAACCGTCACAAATGTTTTGCTGTTGATAAATTCTGATGTGTTTTTTCAGTGGAAGTATGCTTGCTGCATATTTGGGACCGTATTTACAACGGGTATAACACTTTCCTACAAGTATTCCATCCCTTCTTTCGGCCGTCTAACTCCTGTTTGAAATATCATTGCAAAGATGGATTTCTTCTACCTTTGCAAATTCACATGCTCATCACAAAACTAACTGCTATTATCCCAACGACTTGTTCTAGACATCGAAATATTTTTGCAAAGTCCGTAAGAATATTGCAGATTACATATGGCTGCTGCAAATTGGTTGCAAAGCCCGTTGGACTATTGCAGTAACAATTATATCCCAACGGCTATATTTGGCCGCGCAAATTTGTCAAGAACACCATCACAATTTACTCTCTCTCTCTCTCTCTCTCTCTATATATATATATATATATAGCTTTCATCTCATTTTTATTCTTTTATATTTTTTAATCATTAATAATGATTTGTAGTTCTGCAAGTTCTACAGTGACCCGAGGTACAAATCGATCAGGGCCAGAGACCTCTGGTGCAAGAAATCCCTGTATGTCGTGCTTGGGTACTTGCTACTGACTTTGAGACTGCAGAGTTCCTATGCATCACCAACGATGGCTGAACACATGACGTGGTGTGCTAATCATCAGAAAAAGGAGGGCTCTATTTTTCATCCTTATAATGTCGAGGCATGGATGCATTTCGACCAGACACACCCAGATTTTGCAGTGGAGCCTTGTAATGTTAGACTAAATTTGTGCACCAATAGGTTTTCCCCACACAGGTAGTATTGTCGGGCATACTCATGTTGGCGGTTATCCTGCACCGTACAATTATCCAACTGTGGATGTGTATGAAGTTTGAGTACATATTTCTGACTCTGGTGATACTTGGCTTGTCCAATCCGAAATGTTTGATGTGTACATGCGACGGAAATTATGACGGCTATTTGAAAATGCTGCTTTTTGCAATTTTTAAAATATTTATTTCTTGAAAAAATACTTAAAATATTTAAATGATTGAAATTTATTATTAATTTTACATAATACTTTTCTAAAATATTTAACAGATTTAACACTATACTCTCTTTAAAAATATAAAACAAGAATTACGCGATTCAATTCGTCTTGTTCTTTTCTCTCTATATCTATCTCATAGGCCTTGAAGCTGTTGCAAAACTAACGATTATTTCTCAACTACTAGTTTTAATTAACTGTCAAATTTTTTTCACAAAAGCTTTCATCTCATTTGTATTCCTTTACACTCTTGAATAATTAAAACAGACACACTCTCCCTCTCTCTTTGATTTACGAGTACATTATAAATGTTACCAAAAAAGTGTTTTGTTGATATGTGAGCTAAGTTTGAAAGAGTTGGATCACGAATACGATTAACCAAGTAATAATTGGAATTTTTTTTGTTCTTTGTGGTCTAATTATTGTTTGTAATTTATGTTCTTAAATGTGAATTATCATTATTAGTGGCAATTAATTAATTTATAGCTCGGAATATGTATATACATGAGTACTACGTTCAATTAATTATATATATTGAATATTGTAGGATAATTTGTGAGTTTGCTTTGTTTAGGATATGTTCTTATGTGCATGTATTGTTTATATATGTAGGTAGTCATGTTAAGACAATTAAGGAGGTGGATGCATGAGATAAATCTGTCAGAGAATGCTCGGATTAGGCTGGAGTTTGAGGATGGTGTTCATGCTTTCATAGAATGAGCCAAGTGTTAGCATGCACATATGGATGGCGAAAAGATCAGGTGACCGTGCCAGAAATGCAAGAACGAAGTTCAAAATAAAGAATGAGGGTTATATATGACTTATGTATGAAAGATTTGTGCTAGATTATTATAATTGGACTTCGCATGGCTAGACAAAAGTGCAAGAGTACTATAAGCCAACAATGACCCCGAGTCTTGAGCAAACCTCAGCTGTGCAGAAGATGAGTACACACTAAGATGAGTAGTAGTAGTAGATGGATTGTATGTAGCTGGCCCGGATTATTTTTCATCGAATGTCGAGACTGCGCCTGAGAGGGTCGTAGCTCTTGTTCTACTAATGCCGGTCAAGGCGACCCTAGTTCGTGCTACAGGGGGAGAGTGTATGACTATGATGTGTCGGGGTTGTCGAACCGATTTTTTTGATGTAGTGCATGCTGCCGACCAACCGTTTGACAATTAATGTAATGAATCATATCAGTAGTGGCTAGGCTGGTGAGCGTGAAGGCCGAGCACAATATACATGTTTGAGAGATGCTACGATCAGGTATTCTAGCGGGCTAGTGACCTATTACCCCGCGATCACGCCCGTCCCTCCGATTACTACAACACGAAAAAGATGGTAAGAAGAATGGGTTTACCAGTCGAGAAAATTGATGCACGCAAAAATGGGTTTCATGTTGTGGTGGAATGACAATAGTGAGCTGGTGTATTGCAAGTTTTGCGGTGACCCGAGTTACAAACCCACTACCCCTAGCGCAAGAAGTCCTTGTATGCCGTGTTTAGAGGTAGGGGTGTGCAATTTTTTGTAACCGACTAGAAACTAGATTGAATCAAAGATTCGGTTTGGTTTTCAATTATTTTTTAAAGAAAATCTAGTATTCGATTCGGTATCCATTTTGTTGTGCCGGTTAATTGAACCGAACCGAATAC
Organism: Sesamum alatum; assembly: GCA_034509735.1. Lineage (NCBI taxonomy): Eukaryota > Viridiplantae > Streptophyta > Magnoliopsida > Lamiales > Pedaliaceae > Sesamum > Sesamum alatum. Next base: position 20,780,792 of record JACGWO010000006.1, read on the forward strand.
CAAACTAAAAAAAGATTATATTATACATATATATAAATAAAATAAAAACGTATAAGATATAAATAATAAATATCTTAATATCTATATTTATAAAAAAAATTATGGTTACCTAATTGGTTATAATTATTGGTTAACAAAAAATATATTTTTTTAAAATTTTGATTCATTGGGTACAAAACCAAAACAAATATTTCGGTTCCGTAATCATTACGTCATTTTGGTGTACTGAAATTTCGATTAACCAAACTTTCGGTTCAGTTTAGTGCGGTTAATTGAAATGAACACCTCTACTTAGAGCCCCAGACCTTGCACGACGCCATCGCTAAGGACAACACCATCACGACCGACACCAAAACTAGACCTGAAGACTATTGGATTGAAACTGCAGATGCAACGGATAGAGAGGACGATGCTTCACATGAGGACCCATTGGGCATCCCACCAACACTAGATTTGCCCAAGTCTCCATCCGACTAAGCCGAACCAGCCGCCAACCCCCCCCCCCCCCCCCTGCCAACGACACGGCTAAGTGCCACTAGTCAGGAGCAGATGGTGATTTACACTCAGTTGATCCGGATAATTTTTTTTTAGTTGTCTCCCATTCCAATTTAAAAATACAATGTTAATTACAAAAAATTAAGAAAACCTTAATTTTATTTCTTTTAAAAGAAATTTACAAAATTTAGCAATGATTTTCTCGACAAGTTACCTATTGCAAAATAAAATAAAATAAAATTAATGGCCCGTCAAAAACCTACAACAATCATCAGAAACGCGTGTCGCAAATTGTTTTACAATTCAATTGTCAGTCACAAAAGATCGCTGCAAACCCTATCCCAATCTTGTGATGGTTGTCGCAAAAACTACTGTCATAAATTCGTCATAACACTCGCGGTATACCCGTCGCAAACACCCATCCCTAAACTAGTCAGATAGATGAGGGACATTATGAAAATTAGGCATTGCAATGACCGTCATAAAATATCATTATATAATAGAGTTTCTAGTCGCAAAGGTTTCAGAAAAACCGTGAAAATGTATTTAAAATATATTCCGCCACAATGATGATACTTGCGTGGTTGTTTTACAACCATCACAACCTTTACGTCGGTTGCTATACTATAAATATTTTTATGACTTGTTTCATCTCGACGGGTGTTTTGCCCGTCAGAAAATATGATCTTGTATCGAAATTATATAGTTTTCTGTCACAATTTCCCTTCGTAAAAATTGTATTTTCTTTTTTTCTTTTGGTAGTGACATTCCAATGAGTATATTTGCCCGTTGCAAAATTCATCTCAAATTTCATTTAATTTTTTCTTTTTTTTTTTTGTAAAGGTGCGTGATTGGAATTCCCCCCTCAAAAAGAAAATTTTAAAAAAATTCCGCCAATTCACTATGGATTTGGGATGAACTTGAGACAGTCATGCATGTGTCTATCGCAAACTCGTATTTAAACTTAATTTTTTTTTACTCTGATAATTATATATATGTTTTTGATGTATTTCAAACTTCAATGCAATAACATTAGTGCCAGTGCAATTGTATCAAAAAGGCTGAATTTCAGATCAGATGGTTCGATCGCACAATTATATCATATGACTAGGGATAGGCGTTGGGTCAGGTTTCTCGAGTTCGATTAATCGAATTGAGTACCCAATCCCAAACCCGAGTAAGACGGGTACCCGGTTACTCGGGTACCCGCACGTCGGATTCGAGTTCTTGACAGCAGTTGATTTTTGTACTTCTTTTAATATTATAAATCGATGCAAAGTTTCAAAATAAATTGCAGACAATCACAAAACTCCACTGAGTCACTGACCCAGCTCATTCTAAACTCATTATTTCATAAACAACATCAATAAATTCAATGTTTGCATTAGCAAACCACACACTCATACCTCCAATTTTGTCATCAATAAAATAATCCATGAAGTCATGAAATAATCAATAAACTCAATATTTGTAAATATAATTAGCAAAGAACATTAATAAAATAATCCATGAACAATTTTTGAATTACCAAACAGTCTCAATAAAGTAATCGATGAAGCCATTACATTCTAATCATCAATTCATAATTACACGTGAAATACTAGATCTAAAATAATCCAAAGTAGTCCAATCAATTATCAATTAGTGTTGAATCAACTCTCAATTTTGTCAATTCTACAAGAAAAAAAAAATATTCAGATTAATATACTACATAAAAGTATATAGAATTTAATACAAAACAAAGCAAAAGAAAAAACAAAAAGTACCTTCTCAAACATTTCAACTTTAACACAAAATTGTTTGAGAACTAAAACTGCATAAGTGGCTTTGTTTGAAAAACAAAATCACAACAAGTTCAAGGGACCATATGGAGCATAATGGGGAACATTAATGGAACATAACAATTAAATAACTTCACTAACCAGATAGCAGACAAAAAAAAAAAAAAAAAAAAAAGAAAAAAGCACACTCCTTTTTCACAAATATATTAAAACATAAGAACCGAAAATAATAAATAGGGGAACATACACTCATTCATAGTTCCAGCTTCGAACTTGAGTTAACCAAACCAACATGAACCTTCTAAGTCTTCATTGAAACTAGAAACGAAAATAAACAAAAACATATAACTTTCGGTCAACCAAAAAAAGGGAAAAAAAATCAAATTTGCATAACAATAACATATACATACCTTGGGTTTTTCGAGTTTAAGAGTAACTATCTTAATATTGTCCACACAAGTACCAAAAATCCTACAACAAAATGGAGCGAAAATAAGCCTTTTAAATGCGAGTAACACTAGGAAAACACAATTTTTTTTTTGAAAAAGAATAGTGTCTTACCTTCCCAAACTAGCCTTCTTCCTTCGTGTGTAGTTTTTGCGTAGATTAAACGGCCACAAATTCACCAGCGTCGATTTGAAGGTGCATCAACTTGGGTTTCTGCTAGTTTTTAAATGACATAAATGCTCTCACGAGTGTTTCTATAATTATTAAAAGATAGAGGGGGTGTCAAAGTAATATTTAGGGGATAAATAATATGACCTCATATATATTTTATTATGTATACTAATTTTTAATTTAAGTTTAAATTATTTTGTTAACTTCTTTTATTGAATTCCCTATATAAAATTATACGTCTTAATAATTAAAATATTAAATTATTTAATTAATATATTAATAAAACTTAATTACTAAGTTATAAATTTAAATTAAAAATTTATAATTATTTTAAATTTTTAAAATTAAAAGATTATATATCCTTTATTTTTATTTATAATTAAATTTTTACTAAAATTAGTCGATATACATGTATGTATGCATATACTTATACATATATACACATATAATTATGTATATATTTATACATATATATTTATATATATATAGTTATATATTTATATACATATTTAGATGGTGGAGAAAAGCGGAGGGCGAAGGGGGAAGATGGGCTAGGCGCAGGTCGGTAGGTGATGGGGATGGTGCAAGGGGGGAAAGGGTGTCGGCGGCAACGGGATGGCAAGAGCGAGGTGGAGGCAGGGGTTGGAGGTGCGAATGGCGGTGGAGTTGGGGGAGGGGGTTGGGGAAGAAGGTATAATTTAAAAAAAAAAATTTAATAATGTAAAATATCTTTTCAATATATAAATTATTTATTTTACTAATTATAATAAAATTTATATAAAACACATAAATTAATTTGAATTTGAATTCGAATTTATTAATTTTAGTTATATATGAAAATAAAGGAAAAATAATATTTTAATTGAATAATTTCAAATAATTAATACAAGTGTAATAAGTTTTAATAATTTAGTAACTAATTTTATTAATATAATAATTTAATATTTTAATTATTAAACGGTGTAATTTAATATAGAGAGTCAATTAAAACAAGTTAATAAAATAATTTAAACTTGAATTAAAAATTGGTATAAATGATAAAAAAAAATATGGGAATACATTAGTCATCCCCATAAACATTACTTTGATAATCCCTCTACCTATTGATAATTACAAAAACACCCCTAGGGGCAATTCTGTCATTGAAAAAGTACATTAATGTTTGATCAGGTCAACAGAGGTATTTTTAAGTTTTGAAAGCTGCCAAGAGTAGTTGGTCTAAAAGAGTAATAGGTGAGGTGGTGTAAATGTAATTATCCAATTATCCCATTTAAAAAACATACGGGTGTGGTCTTTTTTTTTTTTTTTTTTCTACAAGAACTTATTTGAACATTTTTTATATCACAAGAGGTAATATGGAATTTATCCAATAACTATATGCTATTATATCTATACACTATTAATACTACAAGTCTACAAGGCCTGCTCGCAAAATACTTTGTGATCAAACTAATCAATCAGCAGTCTCTAATAATAATAAAAGGGAAAAATGCAATTACCCCCCTTGTGATATGTAAAATGTGTAAAAAACCTCCCTGTGAGGGGGTTTTTTGCTCCATTTTAAATAACACAAAGGGGTAAATTGCTAATTATTTTTTTACAGGACGGGTAATTACTCTTTTTAATTAACACAAGGACAAATTGCATTTAACCCAATAATAAAAGGTACTAGATACTATCTATTAGCGAAAACAATTATATTTTTCAGCTAAGAATCTAAGCATCACCTTCCGAAAACCTGTCTTAACCCCCTCTTTAGATGCTGTCCCACATTTTTGTTCCACTTCACTTCCTGTATGTCCTGTTTCTGAGTGTAATTTCTTTGCTTTTCTGCTTACCGCTTCTTCCTTTGCCTGGTGCAGTGCTGTGATCAAGTTTCCCAAACACTCGTCAGCACTCATTTCTGGAGACTTTGGCATCAAATTCTCTGCAACATCTGCTGGACTTATGTCGATTTCCTTCAACAAGCACTTGACAATTTCAAATTCATCGTGGGACTCGAGTTTGAGATAGTTCTTGGCAAGCACTTTGAAGGCCTCAAAGCAGCAGTAAGACATCTCTATGTGCTTGTCCATACGCCCTCTCCTAATGAGGGCCGGGTCGAGTCTTTCAACGTAATTGGTCGTGAACACGATGATTCTCTCCCCACCGCTGGCTGACCACAGCCCGTCGATGAAATTCAAAAGCCCGGATAGAGTAATCTTACTCTCTTCATTGTTACCACGCTCATCGTCTGTAGCCTTGTTAGCGATAACGTCCTTGATATCTTTCACGTCGTCATCGTTTTCGTTGGTATTTTTTCCCCGTCTTTTCCCGGTGATGTCGAGTGAACAATCGATGTCCTCTATCACTATAATGGCCCTGTCCAAGAAGATAGATCGTCAACACAATCGCATCAATACCATCAGCAAAAATAACAACAATAAGCGAGTATAAATTGGTTCAAATACATTTTTTGTCATATAATTTAGGTTATTCGCGTTTCGTTCTTTAACTTTTCAGGGTAGTATTTTGCTCCTGTATCTTTTTAATTTTTAAGATATTAGTCCTTTTTTTGCCCAAATTCACCCTTCTTGCCAGTAAAATGCATATGCCTCTCACGTGACATTTTAAAATTGGGGTTTTTGTTCCTATTGGTCTATATCTATCAGCACTTTTAACTTTTTAGGGTAGTATTTTGTCATGTATCTTTTTAATTTTTGCGATTCCAATCGTTTTTTCACCGGATTTTGCCCTTCCCAAAGGTGGAAGTAAACTCCAATGAAGAAAATGACTGAAATAGCAAAAATTAAAAAGATGCAGGACGAAATTCCTATGCTAGATAGTGAAAGGACGAAAATACTAAATAACTTAAGTTAGAGGACCAAAACCACAGAAAATTCTTATTCAGATCAGGTTTGGCCGAACCAAACCAATCATAGAGCAAGTGTCGTACACTTGTTATGTGACTGGTTACTTTACCTGAACTGTACACCAATCACACAACAATTGTACTGTACATGTCATATAATTGATTCAAGTTTGATTGAATCAGATCCGAACTAGAATTTCCTCCAAAACCACATTTAATCCGTATAATTTTATCCTACATGAAAAAAGCATAAACATATAGGCCAAATATACCTTTTGGAAATCTCAATCATTAGCTTCCGCAACTCAGTGTTATCCTTAACTGCAGTCAACTCAAGATCATACACATCGTAGTGGAGAAAATTAGCCATGGCAGCAATCATGGTTGATTTGCCAGTTCCTGGGGGACCATACAGCAAATAACCACGCTTCCAAGCTTTGCCAATCTGCCTGTAGTACTCTTTACCCTTTGTAAATGCAACTAAGTCATCCATAATATCCTTCTTCTTCTCAGGATCCATGGCTAAAGTATCGAATGTGGCGGGGTGGTCGAACGCGACGTGCCTCCACATCATCTTCTCGTCGTCTCCCCAGCCGTTGTCCCCGCTTACGTTCGTGTAAAGCCTCTGCCGCCTATTGCGCTTCGCAATGGCCTTCCCCTCGCTTAAAACATGGCTCAGATAGGACCCGACGACGATATCACGGTGCCGCCTACTAAATTTCAGAATATAAGCCCTCCTCTCCTCGTCACGGCCGTAGAAACTGATCACATTTGTTCTCGGAAAGCTCTTGCTTCTCGTCCACCAAACCTTTACGCCATTGTAAATATCGGTTATCTCTTCGTAGTCGTCTATGCTCAAGGCCACTGAACGCCCCCCACCGGCGGTGTTAGCGTTGAGGCGCTCGGCCTGTTGAGAAAGATTTGCTCCAAGATAGACTTCGATGGCAGCATAGGCATCGCTTCGCATATGGCTGCCCGAAGGAAGCTCATGGAACGTGATCTCGATGTAGGGGTTGATTGCATTTACTAGTTTCTGAATAAATCTATTGATGTGATCCCACAGTTCATCGGGGACGATCCGTTGCCAAGTGGTCGTTATTAGCAGTAGGGTGCTAAAGTTGTCCCAGAAACCCCCCATTCTTGTACTCTCTTTTGTTTTAAGTTTTGTTGATTGATTTATTTTCCAAGTTAATTATGCTGCACTATATATATAGATGGAGACATGAGAACTGAATTAAAGATGAGGGATTGTTGGCATTTTCATGTCAGTTTCCTAAAGGGAAAAGCAGTAGGAAAGTTCCTAAGTGCACGTTCAGAATATTCCAAACTACGGGAAGAGCAACCTACTTTAAAGACGTAATAGCATTATGCTTTCACATCATTTTAAGGAGAATACTATAATAATATGATTGATAAGAGAGAATGAGTTAGAAATGGAATCAACATTCCTAATCTTATTCTAAATACATATTTGGTATAATTTAGGAATACCAATAGCCAATCTTTTGGAAAGGCCCATTCTCATTAGTATGAGATTAGGAATTCTCTCACTCACCCATGGTTTTAGTTATTCCCAATATATTGGGAATAGATTTTTTTTTATATATTGTTGAAATAATTTTTAATAAAATTATAGTTGCAAGATTTATAGCCACAAAATTATATATTATTTTGAATATATTAAATAAAATGAATATCAATATAAAATACTTAAATATGTGTTAGCAAAATATAATATATATATATATATAATATAAAAAAATAAATTCTTAAATATTTTATTAAATATAATATAAAATTATTAACATCTTTGGAGGAGGGTACGGGAGGATTTGAAAATGATTGCATGTTGGCAACTGACGTGTCTTTCGTTTAGTTGAAAATTTTAATGGTGGATGAAATTTGCCAATATAAAATTAAAATTGTCAAAATAAAACAAATTGTGAGAGGTCCTGTATTAAAATATGTCAAAATGGGACTAAATATCTAAAGCGCATATCAATTACTGTAGGATTAAATTAAAAATTAATGAAGTTACAAAAATCTAAGATGTTAATGACCTATATTTATAGGACTAATATGTAATTTTGCCGATAAATGATGAATATAAGTCATACATATTAATTTCTACGTCTATAATATAATATATATTTAATAATTATATAATTATATTGTTAGAATAGAAAAAGTACTTAATTAATAATATAGATGCGTATGTCTGTTTATCTGTACATATACTGCACTTTTTGTATTACAGTATATTTTGAAATATTTGTTGTATGTATTTTGTAATTCTTTTTTAATATTATTTGAATTGTATATTTTCTTATGAGTAAAATTTATTTTGGTATTCAAGTTTTGTCAATAATGTTATTTTGATACATGAGTAATTATAAATGACTCAATTAGTATTAATCGAGTTTCGACATTAATGTCACTTTTGGTACACAAGTAATTACAATGACTTAATTAGTACCCAAGTTTCACCATCAATATCACATTGATACCCAGTTCATATTATTTATTTATTTTTTCTTTTATCTTTTCATATAATGGTCATTTTACCCTTAGACATTAAAATAAAAATAATAAATAAAACAAAATTATTTTTTGCATAAATTTCTATGGATATATTTTATTTTTATTATCCATATTTGGTTATCAAAATTATTATATTTTAATTTTAATTAATACTTTCTAGTATCATTTTCTCTCAATATATATATGAGAAAAACTCATTATCAAATAACTTATGTCAATAGTGTCAAGTCCTAAGGAATTAAAATTTTTATCGTCAAAGGTACTTTTTTATTTAATCGAGATATTAAATTTAATTGCAAAACTTAGATAAAGATTAAAAAGTTTCTTTAGATAATAAATTTTAAAATTTAGAATGCAAATTCAACTTTTCTATGGTTGCAACACATTTTGACTTATTTATGAGTATTGATAAATAAAGTGAGTAGAAGAAAATAAATTAATGAAGTATTATTATTGATGTGAGCTATAAGAGCTTGTTTTGGGGTTGAGTGGAGTGGACTTTGAATTTATGCAAGTTAGGAAAAGGGGACCTACAAAAAAAAGCGTTAGTACCCCAAGGCTCAAGTCCATAAGTAGCTATAAGAGAATAAATTTGAATGAAATAACAGAACAATAAGAATTCGTGAAAAATGAGCATAGAATGAACTCGGTGCAATTTGAGACCATAAATTCGTGTATTAAAGTGCTGAAAAAACGTTACTTGTGCCAACCAAGTAGGTCGGTATTTATAGAGGAAGATCCATGATTGGGAAGAACTCTTTGTTGACCCGGACATTAGGAGGGCCAAGTACCGGCCATAGAAGGGTGGTTGGAGGGGTCTAGTAAGGATGAGAATAAGGCTCGGGCAACCCTTATCCATACTTCCTGGCAGGCTGGGGCCTTTGTCCGGGGCCTTCCTGGTTGGGTTCCCATCTTCCGCAAGGGCTGGGCCTTCCATTCGTTGGGGAGAGGCCTAACTGGGGAGAGTAGAGGCTTTCTGAGGGAGAGAGGGGATTGGTCTTTGCTTCCTTTATAGTTGGTCCCGGGCGAGCTTTATTCCTTGCTAAGGGAAGCGTGACAGTCGTCTAGGGCCACAAGATCCTTGCATCAAACTTGTCATGATGGCTGGGGCTGCTTTTATGGTAGGCTAGAGCGTAGGTCTTCGCACAGGCTGCACAAGTGATGGCCACGCCATCTATGGAGGATAGTTACCGATAACTACCCACATCGGTTGGTTTGCTGCTCGGTATGAGGCGGTTATTTACACATTTTCTGGGTAACTGCATCCTTTCCACGTTCTCCTCCCTCAATCGCATTATCACTCCTTCTTACTCCATTCTTCTGCCTTCCCATGTCTTTGCAAGAGGAAACTGTAGCTTTATACATCCTTCCATCATCTCTGTAAGTTGATCTTCCTTGCTCTCATATTTTTTTTAGGATTTTTTCTACGAAAATATCTTATTCTACGCCTTCTTATGAGTCCATCCAATTTATGGGAGAACGAGTTGGGGGTGATGATCCCTCTGAAGCTTCCTCTATAGGCGTGGGCCCTGGCTCTTCAACCATTCGAGGCGGCAAGAAGTGGAGCCTAAGGACCTTTGCGCAAGCTCCTCAGTGACTGGTTGATGAGGAGGACGAAGGGTTAGATGAGGGAGAGGGTTTGGCCTGGGGGAATGATGAGGAGGGGTTTTTCCCTGGAGAAGAGAGAGATGATTCACCGGAGGCAGAAGAGGTGGAGGGAGAGGAGGAAAGGGAGGCGAGTTCGAACCCTTTAGAGAGGGCTTCCTTCTTTCGGGCCGCTAATGCTTCTTGTTTGCGGGAGGAGTATGGGATCCCCCTAGGTTATGCAATTTGTGTCCCCTCTCCGGATAGTTCACCGGAGCTCCCCTCCGCCTAGATGTTTGTGTTTTTATTGGGCCCAGTTGAAGGCCGGTCTTAGGTTCCCCATTCTTTCCTTCTATCAGGATGTTTCCAGGTTGTTCAGGGTCCCTTTGAACCAACTAGCCCCTAACTCCTTCCGGATCCTCGCAAGTTTCGCCCTTATCTTTAAGTATCACAACTGACCTTTCACCTTATAGAAATTTTCTTTTTTCTTTCAGTTGAGGAAGTCGTAGGCTTGTACCTTTCATTTTTTTTCCCTCGACGGGGGGTTTGTTTTCTCCCTGCCCCTAGCGCTCCCAAGCTATATAGGGGCAATTTCTTTTTTGTGCGCCTCCCCTTGGTCCTTCCCTTGTGAGTGGGTTTCTGATCTGCCTCTAGCCGACCCTGTGTGTGGGTAGGACATGCCACCCGCCTTCGCTGCTTTCTTAGAGGAGTTGAATGAGGACCCCTATGATGTTCGGGGCCTCATAGACGAAAGACTTATCTTTTGCTTTGGGCTAAGTCTCAAGGAGGTCCCTTTAGAGGAGCCTTTGGGTACCCTTCATTTTTGTTTCGAGTATCTTTTGGTTAATTTTGGCATTCCTGTGTACCGATCTTGGGTGTTTCCTTTTTTTCATAGAAAAAGTCATGCTCGACAAGCTTCTGAGGTAAAGTGCTTAGGAGAGTCCCGCGGGGACAGCTGCCGCAATCGGGAATCCTGAAGGAACCCCGACCCTGGCGATGTAAGGGGGAAACGACCTGCCCCTCTTCCCCAAGGGCGGTCTAAGCGGGTGAAGGGGAGCTCATCTAGCCAACCACCGTTTTGGAGCTCCTTGCGAGTGACCACTCATTTGGCTACGGCGCCAACTCCTCCTCCTCCTCCATCTTCTGGGAGCTCCTCCCCCCGACGCCAGCGGTTTGTCCCTGATTGGGGGGTATACACCTCCTAATCTGTCCTGAGGGAAAGGGAAGGACGGGGCTATTTCTGGAGCTTTTAGGAGGGCTGACCCACCCTATGGACAGGCACTTGTTTGCCTCTGTCTCCAAGGAGGAGCTAGTTAGTGCTCTTTCATGCCATACTGCTAAGGTATAGTTGAAGGACAAGCGGATCCGCCCAGGAGCGCGAGCGGAAGCGAGAAGCGTACGTTATTTAAAATAATACGAATCAAAAGATCATAAGGGGTGTACCCTTGGGTGCTCAACTGGGCGTTCGATGTAGAATATGATAGAAAAAGGCGACATGTCATATAGAGCATAGATGTAACATGAAGGAAACTACACAAGCGCAAACCAAAATGTTACTTTTGTAGCTTTCTTTGTATATGGCTATGAGCGTTGTTCCACTGTCGGAAACGTTCATTAAGTTCAAAACTATGAACTCTCTAACGTAGTCCACACCACACCGGGAGAGATCTCGTTCTTTGCTAGAGAAAAACGGATCTGGAGGAGTACACTATTAAGTTAGTGTTCCTTCTTGATCTTGCTTTGTTCTTCAATTGATCCTAGATCAATGAAGGAACAAAGGGGATAGTATGGGGGAGAGAGAGAGAGAGAGAGAGAGAGAGAGAGCGAGAGAGAGTGTAGGGAGAGTGTGTGTTCTTCTTTTTCCTAGAAAAAGATGAATAATACTTCTTCACTTTGATGATAGTATATACACATATATACTTCATTAATGTGATTATTGGAATGTGTCTAGGTTCATCCAAGGATATTTGGATACATTCCAATCAATCCCCACTAATTATCGATCAAGCCTACCATTTCATAAGGTATGATTTGATCATACAAAATGAAAGAGGCTTGATTGGAGTTGATTTTTCTCTTCCAAAAGAGACAAGTCAACTACTCATCAAAGGCCATGTATGGCCGATTTCTATGCTTCCAAAAGAAGCAATTTTCGGTCATCCTTTTTTGGGAAGAAGTCCAACTTCTTCTAATTCTAAAAGTGGAATTAACACATCTTCTGGGCCAAGATTTAATGGACTAGATTTATTGTAAACCAATTACAGCAAGTCCAAGAATTAAATCCCATTTAATTCATGATCCATTTGAATAATTCTCATTAATCTTTTAATCCAATTAAAAGATCCAAGCTTCAATACTCTATCTAATCAATAAATCATATTTACCAATTAAACGAGGGCTCGATACAATATCAACCCGTTCATCCAGTGAACAATCCCTTAAGTAATCCAATTACTCATTATCATCTGAAATTGACTCCAAGTCAATCTCTTCACTTTTCTCAATGATTTGTGTGTGACCCTTTATGTTCACCCTCAGCTAGACTTGGCTGTGTCTAATAGGGCCCCGTTACCATGGATGGACGTCTAGCAATGGTCCATGGCACTAGAGACTAGGTGAATGTTGGCGTGAACATGTAGGTGCCGATTCCATATGGGTATGGTCCTTCCGTCTACCGTCTCCCAGCCTTAGTCTAGGGTATGGAATTGGCGTTGGTGCTCATCCTTGACTAAGCATCTATGCTTAATACTCGAGACTACGCGTGCCTAATTGTATCGACACAGAAAACCATTTCCTCCTTGATCAACCACTGTGGGCACAGGTTTAAGAAGCATGAACGTGTCTCCGAGTGCATAGGCGATACCTCTGTCACATACTGACAGGGGACGGATCCTCTTCTTACCCATCGTCCTTGCTACACATTCTGACTGCACTTGACAAGGCTTATAATGAACATATCAACGACATGATCACCTTTCGCCAGATCCAAGATATAGCCATCGTGTGCACGTGACTGTCATGGTTCCTCAAGTCTGAAGACTACTCCCGTACTATCAAAACTGGGGCAGTCAAATCATACCGACCAAGCCTCCAAAGCTTCCATATGAATGATCCCCGCGAGTCAGCTCAGTCGGCTCGACCCCATTCGACCAACCCACCAAGATCATATAGGCGTCCCACGCCTGTCGTTGATGAAACACGACACTCATTCAATAAATACGAATCTTGGTGCAAGTCTCTATAAGACTCTTGGTGCCCTGTCTCGAGGTACTTGACTTGGAATATTTCAGACCCAACCCTTTAGCAGTTGGTTTGATAACCGCCATCCAACGCGTGGCCCAACTGCATGAGTTGTTGATCGTGGTTTGTGGGCTTTGTTGTGATATATGTAAAACGATATTTAATATATGGAAAATGAGCACAACAAAGATAACACCAATGGTAATGAACACTCATTTTATTCATTACATAATATTACATTACATCAAGTTGTCAAATAGATTACAAAATGCCAAACCTATTAGCTTTCTGGTCACTTATTCTAATAATAGTACTCCCTTCTGTCCTAGTTTACAAATTGCCTTGGTTTTGATCTTATGTTCCTCTCCGTAGGTGGCAACGTTAGTGGGGAAGCTTCAAGGCCGTCCTATTGAGATACCTCCCCTTTTTCTGCCGAAGGGCAATGGAGGAAGCTGAAGGAGCGGTTGGCTTCTCACCTGGCCAAGATGAAGGAAGCCAAGAAGGAGGCCCTGGGAAAGTACCAGCAGGTGGAGAAGGAAAGGAAAAAGCTCCAGCAGGACTTCCTAGATTTGGCGAAGGATTAGTCAGAGGCCCTGTAGAAGGCAGTTGATCAGGCCCGCTTGAACATCCCTCATACTGAGTAGGGGAAGCAGTTCCTGGCCTCCTATTGGAGAGTCGCCTCTCGGAATACAAGAAGTCCCAGGATTTTCAAGGAGAGGTGGTCAGGTTTGCGGGCCCATTCTTGAGCTATAGCTGCATGTCCTGCCAGGAACTGTTCGCGACACAGGGTTACCCTCAAGAGGACGTGGATTCCTCCTTTCTGGACTAAGAGGCGGTTCTGAAGAATGCCCCTCCCCCTTGGCCCCTCCCTATCCTGGGGCTGGATCTTCCCCCATTGATCCAGGTAACAAGTTTGCCCAGTTGTCTCCTCTTTCATCTGGGATTTTTAAGTTGTTAAATGACATGGCCGATAAATATGTTTCAAAGGAGGAGCTGGACCAACTACTGTAGACAACCGGGGAGGTCCGAGCCCCGGAGGGAGGAGATGTGGAAGACCCAACCGATGAATACCCTGCGGTGAACTTGGTCCCCCCTGCTGAGCCTACTGATGCTGTTTCGCCCTCCCTAGAGCCGAAAGCCCTGGAAGAGCCTGAGAAAACCCTGCTTGTGGGGAAGGATCACTAATTGTACCCCCTTCTTGTGAGAATAGATGATCGTGAAGCCAATCTAGTTAGACTTATGTAACCTGTTTCTAACAATCGCGCTATAAATAAATTATTCTGAATAAAAGTGATGTTCAGTTTACGACATTTATACTTTGATTGTGTTCACTTATTTTGTATTATTGTTCAATGCACAAGCAAAGCCCACAGACCGAATGTGATAATCCAAGAGGCTAGACTGTGCATAGGTTGGCAGTCATGAATCCAACATCTGTGGACCGGTTTGAAACTGTCCAAGTCAAGGACCTCGAGATTGGGTATCGAGGGTCCAATCGAGACTTGCACTAAGGATTGCAGTTGTGTTTCATTGACAAGTGATGAGGGTCGTCCATGCAATATTAGTGAGATAGTTGGTTCAATGCTAGCTGACTAAGGTGACCACAGGAATCGTCATATGGGAAACCTTGAGTGGGTTGGTCGGTATGACACGTATTCCCGGTTCTGATAGTACGAGCACTAGTACAATATGGATTATTTGAGGCTATTTTATGTGCCTTTATATCTATGGAAATTGTATTTAGTACATATAGAGGCAATAAAGTAAAAAGGCCTCCATAGCTGCGGTCGCAAAAGATCTAGAGGCACTCCAAAAAAAATGCCTCTATAAAGAGGGTATGGAGGCACTTTTCCACTTTCTAAAGGCTCTTTGATTGCCTCCATACCTTATTTTTAGGGGCACAAAATAAAAAAGAGTTTCCCTATAGCATCTCAAAAGAGGCACTTACTTGTCAAATGCCTCTATAGCAATTCTATACCTCCTTATTACTACCTGAACGAAAAATGCAATCAGCTCCAAACTCAGTTAAAATATCCTAATTAAACCAAAAGCTTCATTGTAAGGCTTAATTCACAATTATGTATGCTTCACAACCCGATACAGTACTCTTATTACAAACTGAACGAGAATTGCAATCAGTTCCGAACACAATCAAAATATCTTAATTGAACCATATGCAAAATTATCCATTTGTGAATTTACAATTGACTAACACATTGAACCAAATCGCAGACTAGAAATGTATCCTATGCTTGAAATGTTGCAAGGAGAAGAACCAATACCGGAGCCACAAAATCTAAACATTGTCCATGATGGTGATGAAACGTTTAGCAGTGATGCAAAGTCGGATTACACTGCAAACAGAGTAAAATCTTAGAAAAATGAAAAATCTTAGAAAAATGAAAAATCCAGAAAAAAAAACTGATAATATTAGATATGGGCGAAAATCAGAAAAAAAAATTAAAGTGCTCCTAAAAAACTAAACAAACACGCACATCCACGCTCATATGATCAAGCCTTATGTAGATCTAAGGACAAAATCCAAGTGCACCATTGAAAATAATGTAACCATAAGGCTTCTTTTCTGTAGGTTGAAGTTTTACTAAGAGCATTTAGGTTTTTTAATGCTAAAAACACATGTAGAGAAACTAGGTAGTCCAATTCGAATATTCCAAGTACAGATCACTTCACCAGCTTCCTACTTTAATTCACCAAATCTCCCCCACTAATAGAAACTCCGAAGTTTATTGTTACAAGTTTGATACATCATCCTTGCCCTTATCTACAACCCAAAAATGTAATTTCATAGACTTGATGCTCCTCCAATATACCCATAATTCAAGAACCTCCTCAACAGGATTTCCTCATCCCAGTTTTTAGCACTAGAATTTTTTGCTACTGAAATTTTCCACAAACTCAGCAGAACTTTCTGCTGCTGGAAAACTCAGCAGAAACTTTTGCTGCCAAAAGTATACTATTAGATGTTAATTCCAGAAATTTGCTTCAAAGAGAGTTAAATGTGCAACAAGGATAACTCTTCAAATTCATGCTTGAGAAGCTAGAAGTAGGGGAAAATTAGAAAGACAAGTATTTTTCACAGAGAGATGAAGTCACAAAATTCTCAACTCAGGAGGTTCACAAATTTAAATAGATCAGTATTAATGATTAAAATTCAGACAGGGTGTAATTCAATGACCTTCTTGGCTTTACTTTAGGTATCTATCAAGTAGGGTGCGAGGGTGGCCTGCTTGTACACTGATTTTCATGCACGTGTGTAGCCTTTCAGTCACATTAAAGAAGCCATGAATGTTGATTCTTTTCAACCACCTATAGGCAAAATATGTTCTTTTAATTGTACATGCAACAATGTATTTTCCAAGGATAAAACTTTAGTCAATTCTAAAGTACCAATACTGTACCAGTGGAATTACCTTAGTGGATGGCCATGTAATTGTTGACCCAACTACTTCTTTAATTGTTGAGAATTGGCCACGGGGTCTAATAAGAAATTCTTGCTCTTTGACGGCTACCTCTATGTAAACTTCCCAAAAGTCAGGTCCTAGTTTGAATCCTCCAACTTCTTGACTTGGATCCTTACTAATAACTTGACCTTGAGCTACAACTTCTTCTGGAGTTTTGAAATTCAGCAAATCAACTCGCAACGCCTAGATACAATTAATTTATTTAGCATAAATCATAGAATTACAATAAATTCAAAATAAAAAGAGTTAACCATTAAGATATAATAAAAATATATCGCATTTATGTCAACCTTGAACTTTATCTTCTTGCCTTCATGCTTTTTATTCCTTTTGGAAAATGTTTTTTGCAACTAGCAACACTCAAAAGAGATATTACTTGCAACATCTTAAAAAAAGATGACAAATAGAACTATAACTATAAATAAATATTACTTATAACAATTGGGTGGATGATGAAGGTTGAACTGAATGTGTTTGCACTTGGGAACACATCCCTTGCATTGTTGAAGTGCTATCCTATATGGCATTATTTATTTGTAAGGATTAGGTTGGATATCCAACCCAATCTTTTGTTTACTTACATTTTGGTAAATAGATGATTAATCATGATAAATAGATGGTTTAAATAAAAATATTAGTGATACAATTTAATCCCATCTCACATTTTATCCATCATTAATCTATCATGACTTAATCCCATCCCTTAAAGTAAACGAGTCCGATATGGATTAATAGAATTATCGAAAGAAGCAAGAATTGCATAAAAACCACTACTAAGTTACTAGAACAGATAGAATTATGCGTTTGAATATAATAACCTTATTAACCAATGCATGCAAAAGAATCAGCAAGCATCTCAATCCAATTCTTTTTTAGATATTAATAAAGATTATTAGACTAATTTTTAAAACCAATCAAATCGAATTGGAACCGAAGATTCAATATACACCAAAACTGAATTGAAAACTTTGGTTCAACATTCAAGTTTAATTCTTTTCAAAATTCGGCATTCAGTTCTAAAGAGAAACGAGAGAAAATACCTGATCACGAAGAAATGATGATGTGCTTGATTTTGTTAACTCTGGAGGATGTGTCCGCTTGCCGAGAATGAGATATTGGTAGGCTCTTACTTGTTGACTGCATTTGCATTTGTGTAGTCATTTCTTCAATTGCATTTTGCCCTCCATGCATCTAGCCACAAATTATATATATAAACATATCAAACGTTTTATCAACAAAAAAGAAAACAAATAAAAGCAACAAATGCATCTTAACCTGTGAAAAATTTGGTGAAAATGCAACTGTGCAGTTTGCACGTCGTGTAGTATCGCTTCGTCCACCTGGCATGTTTTCCATGGCCATCCTCATTGATCGCATTTGCATTCCCATCTCTTTAATTGTCTTTTCCATACCTAACATTCTTTCTTCCATGGCATGTACACGTTCGTCGGAAGGTCTAATTGCTTGCTCTGCTATTCCCTTATACTCCACCCGTGTTGGTTGTGGACCAAAAATATCAGAAGGTGATGGACCAAGTCCAAATGTACGCACATATCCATGACGATCTTCTCCTAAGACCTTGGATACAGAATCATTTCTTGAAGCAACATGTTGGGAAGACTCTGATTGATCAAGTTCTGATTGATCATGTTCTATGGTAGATAATTGAATCTGAAAAAAAAAAAGTCTTCTGTAATTATGGTAATACAGGCTAAAATATGATAATTTCAAATGAAATATTTGAAGTGAAAAAACATACCATCAGTTCGGCTGATTTTAAGTCCACGGGTTGTTGGTTCTTTTTTGTATGTGTGATACGAAAGATTTTAGGACGTGATGGAACTAAGCCCCCATTCTTCATTGTCTGTGCAAAATTTAACAATAATGTCAAACAATGCATATAGTTGAATATTAATCAACTTGTTTGTTTAACAACCTCATCGGCACGAATTCGTGCATAACTCTTTCTGCCTACTGTATGACTCATTTTGAGTTGAGAACGGTTAGCTCTAGCGATCTCGCTGGAGTTCTAACAAAGGCAACATAAGCTATAACAATACACACTTTTGATCAACCCATGCATTCACAATAAAAGAGAGTTTTATAGAGACACAAATTTCAATAAATTATTGAGATCTACCTTTCCTTTCTCAGAATCCCAGTACTGATTGATGGCTAACCATTGGTCTTCATGAACCCTTCTTGGTAAGTTGGCAACTCTCTCAGAGATACTTATTTTGGGATCATAATAAGTAGCCTTCAATCTTGACTTGTAATCCTTCCACTTCTTTCCAAAAGACTTGAAAATATGCCTCTTCAAATTGAGACCAGGATTACAATGTCTCTATAGCAAAATAGAGATAAACATTATAAATCAACCTAAAAAAAATCAGAATTTATACTTCTAAATAGATATACATTATATCTCAAGTTCCGACCACATAAGTTCTTTGAGATTCGATGGTACAACTCTCCAATCTTTGAAAGTTAAAGGTGCTAATTGATTATTCCGAGCTAATACTCCCAGATAGGTCTCGAGTTCAACATAATCATCTCCAACTAGTTGACCCCATTCATTACTTAAAATACTTATTGATTTACCAGCTCTCTTCCATGTCTTCAAACTCAAAGTTGGACCTCGAGTCCTTGATGTAGAAGTAGAACCTGAATGCAAAAAAAGGGAAAAAAAAATAAAAAATAACACCTTATATAATGATTATGTTTGCACTAAAATCTACATACCATATTGAGACTGAGAAGGGAAAGCGTCACGGTGATGCTGAGACTGACTATGCACCCTGATCTTATCGTAGTATCCTGTATTACATGAGAAATGTCATTAATTAGAAAGTAAAATCCACAGATATGATAAACTTCTGCACATAAACATGTACATAAAAATAAAAGATTAACAGTTCTGAAAATTCCTACATAAAATAAACTTCAGACATTGTCAAGCCTCTCCCATAAAGTAACATCATCAGCAAATTCGTGCCCAAGCATGTCGTAGAATCCTCTTAATATTGTTTTATTTACAACATGCCATCTCGTATCTACAGGATCTTGTACATAAAATACTTGCTCGGCTTGAGAAGCAAGCACAAAAGGATCATCAGAAAGTCGTTCACCCGTGTGAAACAATCAAGAAAAGTTTACAAGTGTGAATGCGTGCTTATCTTCCTTCTTTCCTTTATCAATATCCACCTAATCACATCTAAACAACACAATTTTATAATTTTCATAATAATCTAATTCTACTATATCAGTCAAGATACCATAGTACGTAACAACTCCCTCAATAGGATTCTTGTCCTTAGATGATGCATAGCTTAATGTTTTAGCGTTCACCATGACCCCACTAGTTTGAGTTCTTCTATTTAGCTCATAGGATTTTGTGTGGAACTTGACACCATTTATAACAAATCCTTTGAGCCTTTTAACCATATCTTTTGGTCCTCGAGCCAACCGCTTTAAGTCGTCATTCACTAATCCATTGTTTGCAAGTGATAGCTTCTCGACCTAATTATTAAAAAGCAAAACATTTATCATTTTACATTCCCATTTATCAACTATAGCATAAGTATTTGCAACTTTAAGTTTACCTGATTCTTGAAGCAAGTATGGAAAGTTTGTTGGTGAATGCGATCAATCTCCATTTTTTGTGCATATGGCATTTGAACTCTGAGTATATTATGATACTCCCTATAAATTAATTTTAATAAAATTATCCAAATAATAAAAGAATACTTAAAATGCTATTGACTTACTCAAGAAAAGTCCAAACAATGTGGGAATTAAATAGCACGTATCTATGTGCTTGCAACCTTGTTATTTGATCAAGAACAAATAACTCAGTCTTTCCCAAACTATAGCCAACCAATGAGAAAATAGACTTTTGATTTCTAGACAAATTTCTCCTCAAACCATGATCTCTGCATGGTTGTTCTGATTCTGTATGATTTAAAAAGGCTGAGCAAAAGTTCAAGCACTCTTCAGCTAAATATCCTTCTGCAACTGAACCTTCTGGACGACTTCTATTGTGCACATAAATCTTTAAATGGCCCAAATACCTATATTTTCAGAAACTATTATGACCGATTGGAGTACATTATTTGAAGAAAAAAAAAAAAAAGCTAAAAAGATTCCTAGTTAGTTTGTACCTTTCAATTGGATACATCTAATGATAATGCACTGGACCAGCTATTCTTGCCTCTTCAATCAAATGAATAACCAAGTGAACCATTACATCAAAGAAAGATGGCAGAAAGAGTTTTTCAAGCTTATAAAGAGTCATTATAGTTCGTGACTCAATCCGTTCAAACTCAGTTGTATCAAAAACCTTGGAGCACAATTCCTTGAAGACACCACATAAATCAATCAATACAGATCTTGCATTCTTAGGCAATGTTCTTCTAAGAGCTACAGG
This sequence comes from Sesamum alatum, assembly GCA_034509735.1. Lineage (NCBI taxonomy): Eukaryota > Viridiplantae > Streptophyta > Magnoliopsida > Lamiales > Pedaliaceae > Sesamum > Sesamum alatum. The sequence continues at coordinate 20,801,810 of JACGWO010000006.1, forward strand.
CAATAATTGTTGAATCAACACATGACAGTCATGGCTTTATAGGCCTTGAAGCTTGTGTTGTGTCATATTCACACAGCGTGAGATATTCGATGCATATCCATCGGGAAGCTTTATTGTCTTAAATACTTCACAAAACGTATTTTTATGGCACGACGATATTGTGTCTGTGATGGGGGTATTCGCCTCCTACAGTTTTGATGTTGTAGTGGATGAAGTCTTTTTCTTATTACCATTCCTTGCAGATCTAGTCTAGCCTTGATACTGTCCTTTGATTTCCCTCAATTTGCATAATGGTCCCAATAATGCTATCACACATGTTCTTTTCTATGTGCATTAAATCAAGATTATGATGCAACAAAAGATGTTCCTAATAAGGTAACTCAAAGAAGATACTCTTCTTTTTCCATCCTCCATGTAGAGTTGTGTTTGCTAAATTATTTAGCCTGATCCTCTTGTTTCTGGGATTAACATTTTTTTTCAAATTTGTTTTCAATACCACGTAACTGATTCCACAACTCGATTCCACTTAATAAAGGAGGTCGAAATTCTGTTTCTTTAGTTCCATCAAAGTGACTGGTATCTCTCTGATATTTATGATTTCTTGGTAAATAGTATTGATGCCCTATATAACAAAATTTTCGACTATGCTTCAACCAATGTGAGCGTGTACTCATTTTACAACAAGGATAAGCCACTCGCTGCTTGGTTTTCCATCTAGACAAATTTCCATGTGCTGGAAGGTCACTGATAGTCCACAATAGTGCATCCCGCATTTGAAAAGTTTGATTACTTGAGGCATCAAAAGTTTGCACACCAACTTCCCATAATTCCTTCAACTCCTCTATTAACGGTTGTAGATATACATAAATGTTATTGCCAGGTCCAAAAGGGCCTTCAATAAGCAATGACATAATCATAAATCTCTTTTTTATGCACAATGAAGGAGGCAAGTTATAAGCTATAAGAAGAACAGACCAAGTGTTTTGTGTTGTATTGTTTGTCTTAGAAGGATTGAAACCATTAGTTGCAAGTCCAAGCCTAACATACGTGATTCCTCACCAAAAATTGGATATTTTGTGTAAAGTGTTTTCCAAGAAAGAGAATCTGTTGGATGTCTTAACTTCCCATCTTTAGATCAACCCTCATCATGCCATCTCATATGTGAAGCTGTTTCTGATGCCATGTATAACCTTTGCAACCTTGGTACTAAGGAAAAATATCGTAAAACCTTGGCAGGAATTCTTTTACCCTTCCTATTAGCAACATCATCACTTATATAAGTTTTAACAAGATGGCTCTCTACTTTCTTCCACCTAGAGGCACCACATATCTTGCAAGTAGAATAATTGGCAGACTCTTTCGAGAAAAGCATGCAATCATTTGGACAAGCATCTATCTTGTTATAGTGGAGACCTAAATCCTTAATAAACCTTTTATAAGTCTCATATAGAGTACTGGGTAATGTTTCACCTTCTAATAAACTTGCTTCAACAATTTGAGAAGCATGGTAAATGAGTTATTACTCCATTTTTCAAGGCATTTTATATGAAATAATTTCACAATAAAAGACAGCCTATTAAACTTTTTACAACCCGGGTATAACTCATTTTTTGCATCTTTGAGGAGTTTGTAAAATTTTTCAGCTTCAAAATTAGGCCTTTCCATATGCTCAATTTCTTCATCACTAACCTCACATTCTGAGCTTGGAATACCACACACTGTCTCAAGTATATCATACATATCATCAGATTCATCCACGTCAGATCTACTAAAATTACTAGGCACAAAAGATGATGATAATGATGATGATGATGATGATGATGATGATGATGATGATGATGCCTTCCCATGTGATGTCCAATGAGTATAACTTGTAAGAAAATCCCAACAAATTAAATGTTCATAGACCTCATTTTGTGTTCTCCAATAGCAATTAACACATTGCTTGCAAGGACATAAAATTTTTCCACTTTGCCCAACATTACAAAACACAAAATCAAGAAACTTTAATACACCTTCCTCATATGCAGTTGTATCCCTAATAATTTTATAGCAAGAAGATAAATATTAGAATATGTAAACAATGCAAGAAAAATATAATCACCAAATGCACATTGATAATATTTGAAATCATAGCCAAACACAAAAAAAATACAAAATTTCAACAGAATTTTCAGCAGCGAAATTTCTGCTGCTGAAAATTCAGCAACAGAATGCTTCAGAATTTGTTGCTGCAGAATTTCATTAATTTTGAAGCAGAAAATTTAGCAGCAGAATTTTCTGTTGCTGAAAATTTTGCAGCTGAAATTCAAACAGAATTTTATGCTGTTGAGCAGAAAGTTTAATTTCAATAGCAAATATTAGAATTACACACATGTTTGGAAATGCAAAAAGAAGAATTGAGAAATTACCTTGGTTGGTGAATCCAACTCTTATCCATTATATATAATTCTTCTAGTCTAAACTCCAAGTCTTTGAATATCACTAAGAAAAATCAAGAACTTTGTCAATAGTGCAAGAGGTCGCATAATAACGAAAAGAACTTCTAGTGATGCTTATGTGCACAAAAGAACAGGGATGCAGATGTGTTTCATATTCTAATTGCATCCTTAGTAATCTCTAGTTGAGCATCATTCCTTTGTTAAAAAGCAGCACAATTTTGTTCATTACTTTGAATTGTACATTGATAGAGCCACATATTACGACTTACGAGTCCAATACGACCTTATTTAGTGAACCTCTTTTCACAAAAATTGGAATAGCAACTCATTTCATAAGCCCTACTATCACCCATTCACACCTCTTGTTCGTTTCCAGGAGACTATCGAACAAGAAAGCACTCACTAACGAAGGCATTTTACACCAAATGCTCACAGTAACACCATATCAGCAACACAAAAGACTCAATGATGCTGCATTCGTAATGCTCGAAACATAACTTCATTGCAAAAAAACAAGCACCCGCTGATGTTATGGACCTTATCGTTGTTACTCTACCACATCATAAAATTGCATGTTAATGCAACAACATAGCTAAAACTCAGGGTCCCTGCAAACTTGGCTCATATGAAACTTTCCAAATTGTACTTTAATTCTCCTTAACTAATTGACAGGAAACCCTCCTACTATATAATAACTTGTGCAGTATACACAATGGAAGAAAACCAAGCCGAGTCATGAACAAAGTGCAAGAAACCCAGGAAGACGAACACAAGAAGCTTAAAGTTTTTTTTAGTTAATCATTGTAACATTATCTTTAACTATGCCAAGCTATAAGATTTGCAATGTCCTAAATAAAACAAGTAGGACGCTCCTTTAGCACTCCAATATCTAAGTTGGCACGTACGTATGTATTTGATGTCAAGAACAAAACTTTCAGTAGAAAAACTGACAGTGTATTTATACGCTGTAAATATGAATCCAAGTTATGTCAGTCGTACATATTGCTCTTTATAGACACAGCAAACCTCCTAATACACATTGGTTATGCAATATATACAAGACTACTCTACTTTTACATATCAATACAAACCAACCCCTAAAACATCATGGTACATGTCCACATAGCAATATTTACATTAATGCTTCGACACTTTATTACAGCAACCCCTAAAACATTATGGTACTTTGAATTGTACATTGGTAGAGCCACAGATTATGAGTCCAATATGACCTTATCTAGTGAACCTCTTTTCACAAAAATTGGAATAGTAACTCATTTCATATGTCGGGCACCCCCGGTGAACACCAGTGTGTGCAATCAGAAGAGATAGCAGGATTTGCCAATTTCTCAAAGCTAAATGACTCCCAGAACTTACAGTGCTCCAAGTTTACACTTAATTGAAAGAAAAGCAAAAAGAAGAAGAATAGTGTAATTACACAAATGGAAACAAGAAGGCGAGTTTCAGACTAAATTATTTAAAAGTTTCCTTGAGAAAGAGACATGAAGGAACAACTTGACACAAAATATAAGCTCGGTAGGGCAGTCAGCTTATAATCCTTGATTCACACTAGTTTGGAGTTAAATTCAGTTTCAGGCAAAGAAATTTCATGTATCCACTCTGCCATTGTGGTCTGACATCCACCTTTCTGAAAAATCTAACAAAGCAGAAGACATCTAGCTCAGAAACTTGGTTCCACTTCCACCAATTAAAAATTGAATTCATCTATTGAACAACTGAAACTTGATACCGCATGCAGGAATCTCTCAATTATGAAACAGAAAGATATAGGCAAAACTCCTAACACCGAAGGAATGTTACTTGAGAAAGCATTACATCAAGTCCAAAGGAATCTCTAGTTAAGAAGTTCACCTTCCAAAACTCACTTGTCAACAAAAGAAATTCACCTAAATTGAAGCTCGGGGAATTCGACTCTCGATTGAAGCAATTGTGCTGTTGCGAAGAAATATTCTAAGAAAATCGATGCCAGGATATTGAATGACAAACTCTCTAAGACTCTCGAGTATTTCTCCAGAATGAATTTTTCGATTTTCCGAAGAGATTCAAGAACATGCAATGATATTAAAAGCACAAACTACCAGAGAATAGATTTGAGAAATGGATTGCATTGTAGAAGAAAATTAGACTTGTGTAGGTAGCAACCTTGTTCGTGTGATGAAAATCAGACCTAGGAACTGCTGTTTCAAGCAATGCAGGAGAGGTGTAGTATGTGAAGAAGATGAATTTTTCTGCTGAGAAAAGAAACGAAAGGTGTTGTGTGTGAAAGGGGTGTTTTTGGCGTGAGAACAACTTTTCACCGTGTTCTTTTTTATTTGTTTTAATAATTATTGGTGGCTAAAAATTGAATAGTGGACCAATTGGGCTGAAAATATTTTTTTCATGTGGGCTGAAAATATTTAGAGGCTTTTAGGATTTGGGCCTCTAAATATGTGCCTATAAAAATTAGGCTAAACTCTATAAAGGCTTTTTAAAAATAATTGCCCAGATAACACTATTTTGGAGGCCAATTTTAAAAGTGCCCTAAATAGTGAGCCCATAAAGCCACCTTTTTTTTTTGTAGTGGAGATTAGTCCCCTGACTTGAGGGACTATGGTAGTCACATACACACCATGCATGTATCTTAGGTTTGGAGAAAGGCTACCAAGTCGAAAGACTTGGTTGCTATAAGCTTTATCTAGTGCAGTCACGATGTGTAGTGTGTACAGTGAGTTCCAAGAAAGAATCTATCTCCTGTCAACGGTTGACAGTAGTGTCTCACTTACACTCTAAGACTCATTCCTTAAAAATCTGTGGCCACAGTAATTGAATAGTGGATAGGATCCCAATGACGTTTCAGTAGGTGAACGAGTGAAGGCTTAAGTCAAGAATGAGGACCAACGTCAAAGATCCATACCCTAGACTATAGCTGAGCGATAGTAAACGGAAGGACCACACTCATATGCATTCGGGAGCCTAAATATTCATGCCATGATTTCACCTAGTCTTTAGTGCCATGGACCTTTTCTAGACGGCCACCCATGGCGACGGACGAATTTCGGTCATGGAATGATTGGAGATTTGCCCAAGTCTACCTGAAGGTGAACCTAAAGAGTCACACACAATCCACTAGAAGTGGAGGAATTAATTTGGAATTAATTCCGGGAGATGGAATGATTTAATTAGATTAAATTGGTTCTCTTTTGGAGTATCAAGCCTTTAAAAATTAATTGGATCAATTAAAGCTTGATTCATAGATTAGATTTGTGAAATTAGGGGATAGGCTATTTTTCTTTTTAATTAGATTAAAGAGATGGAAATATTAATTTTTTGCTTAAGTATTTATTTGATTTTACTAGAAGCCCACTAGGATTTATTAGGACCATTTAAATTAGATTTAAAGGTCCATTCTACAAAGCCCATCAAAGGATGGACGGACAAGATTTAATCATAGGGCTAGATAAGATGTAGGGTTAGGATTAAGTTTGGCTTAATTAAAGTCTATGTTGAGTAGGATTTGACTAGGTCAAATCCTAAAGGTCTTCAAAGTGTGTCTCTTTATAGAGGTTGAGTAGGAGTAGAAAAACTACTCTATATAAACTCTAAGACACACACACACACACACACACACACAACAACTCTCATCTCACACACATCAAACGGCACCCCCCTTCGGCCATTACCCTCTCCTCACCTCCAAATGTCTTCTTTTTCTCTTGTCCTTGATACAAGGGAACATATGAATAATCGATCACGTTAAGTAATAGCATTTGATCGATTGTTTCTCCCTCTTCTTTGATATCTTGCTAGCACGAGGGTATCAAGATTCCGATGAATTACGTGGACGATTTGGAGGATTCCTACGTTGGGATCTAGATGGAAAATCCGGAAAGAACGCGTGTAGCTGAGTGAAGAAAGTCTACAACGGGTGAGTACACTTGTTACGTTTTCACCACTTTGTTCAAACCCTATGGCCTCCATGAATCTTATATCTTCTTTCTTTTATTCATGAGATACACCAAACGCCCGGAGGATCAAGGAACACCCCTTGATCGGTTTTAAATTCCATCATTATCATGCATGTTTACGTTTCATTATGTTTAAACGCGCTGCACTCCGCACACGCGCCTCCTCCCGGGATGATCCACTTCGATTATAGTGGTATTGGAGCCCGATTCGATTTATAGGCCTAGGGTTTTATGTGCTATATGTGTATGAGCATGTTTTACACGGCTTTATTTTTCGTTTTAAAGCATGTCGTAAATTGTATGGATTATTACGTTAATTTTGCACTTGAAATATTAATCATGAAATTCTTGTGTATCTTGAATTATATTCTTGGTTTCTTGGGAAAAGGGTGCAGAATTCGGCCGCGTGCAGGTAGGGGAGCTTGCGCGCTGCCGCCCGGCCAGTGCACCCAGCACGCGAGCGACAGGGGCCGGCCAATCGGGCACGCACACAAGATTGCAGCCAGGTGTGCGTGTAGGCAAGGAAAGCATACGTGCATGCGCTCGGCCAGCACGCCTAGCGCGCCCAGGCGACTAGCTAGGCCGTCCATGCGCACGCGCGACCTCCAGGCGCTGGCGTCAGGGGCGCACGTGCATGCACAAAGGCTCTGCCCGCCGTCAGGCGGCCTGCCAACCAGGCTAGGGCATGCGCGCGCAACGCACGCAGGCAAGTGGCTGCCTGCGCACCGGGCCAGGCTGGGGCTGCCGGCAACGGTGGTCGTTGATGTTTTCCATCTTTTTGTTATTTCTTTCGATAATGTTAATTTAGGATTTTTCTGAATTATTTTCTGCACATTTTCTGAAGAACATTATTTTGAAATATTTTATTTTAGTTTTGGTTTGAAACCTCCTAAAATTTTATATTGTCTTAATAATGGGGAAAGAATTTCCTAGCAAGAAATATTGAAATGGTTGCACCAATGGTCAATTTTCTTGTGTAGAAATTTTGCATTATTTTCCGCTACGTATGATATTGGTTATCATGTATCTGGATGAATAGCATGTGTTACTTGGATGTGTAATATTGCTGATGAGATTGACGAATGGATGATCACAAAGCCCTTAGACCGAATGTATGGTTATTTTCTGTTAGGCCTGTGTGTCTCGTTTTGCTTCCATATCTTTCTGGTTGCCTTATAATAATAAGGTTTTCTTCCTCCCTCCTTATGTACTCCCCCCGGGTATTCGTCGGGGTTTCTATTTCTGGTGTAATGAGAGTAGGTAGAAGTGACGTATTTTTCTTTTATTTTTGTAAATGAAGAAGCCGAATGAAGGCCGAGAAGGAGTCCAAGGAGGTCTATGGAGATCCAAAGCCTTGGAGGCCCGGTAGATGAAGAGGCAAGGCCCATTAGTGTATTGATGGGTTGCTACATAAAAATATAATAGTGTAGGACCCACCCTAGATTGACCATAGATCTATTTCGGGCTTAGTGGGTGGCATAGGTTTCGGACTTGTGATCATCCAACAGGGGCGTGCTAGGCTTTTATTTTGCATGTAGAATGTTTGATGGATGAATGGTTTATTGATCATATTTTCGTCAAAGCATGCAAATTATGTGTTGTGTGATGAGGTATATATCTGTTAAAACTCTCATTTGGTTGGACCAAGATAAAATATTAGACCCCTAATAAATAGACTAGAACTTGCATTGTTCGTCCAAGCCTTCCATCCATGACAAAAGTGAGGAAGTTAGTTTCAGTTAATTGCGTGGTCTCACGAGTCGTGGCACGTCTTTTGGTCTGAAAAGTAAGCTACATGATTGTTGTGAACGAAGTGAATACACTCCTGTTTCCCGTCTCATGAGTCGTGGGGGCAACAGTGAGTGCTATGATTCGGTTGATAGGTCGGGTCTAACACCTAGTAAGTGATTCACTTGAAGTCCTCGGGATCACGTGAGGAGGTGAGGTAGAACTTGAGAATCTCATTGGACGAGAAGGGTATGGAATACCTACCACAAGGCTGTTTTCCATACGAGTCATAAAAGCGGGGTATGGAGAATTTTGTTTGTGGACCCCAAGCCCACCAGGAAAGGGTTTCTCGAAGACGATGTTTGAGAGTGACGTGTTTTCGTAGAAATAGTGGGAGCATTAAATGATTGAAGTCCGAGTCTTTAATTTGTTATTTAATACTACTTCAATCTACTGATTGCTTGATTTTACTTTTAAATGTAGATTTAAACATGTCTAAGAATTCATTATCCTACATACTTGAGACAAACAAATTCGATGGAACAAATTATAACGACTGGTTGTGCAATCTGAGGATAGTCGTCGATTATGAGAACCAAGTCTATGTCATGGACAAGCTATTTTCTCGGACTTTGCCGGAGGGATCCACACTAGAGACGTTCGAGTTATGGCATCAGGATAACCAGGAAGTCCGTAGCGTCATACTTGCATCTATGACTAATGAGATGCAGAAACAATATGAGAGACTAGACGATCTTCCTTTTATAATGGCTCGTTTGAAGGATTGCTATGCAGTCCCGTACCGGCATACTATAATAAGTCTCTACGAAGGGAAAGGCCATTGCAACTGCTGAAAGACTCGATACTGATACGTACATTGATTTGATCCTTCAGTCACTCTAACCCTCCTTCGACCAATTTATTGTTAACTACAACATGAATGCACTTGAGAAGGGTAACATGAGTTAATAAGTATATTGGTCCAATACGAGGCAACGACCAAAAAGTTTGCATCATCGGTATTGGTTGGAGAGTCTTTGACTTCCAAAGCGAAAGGCAAGGGTGCCGGATGTTGGAAAAGGAAGAAGAGGAAAGGAAAGGTCATTGCAACTGCTGCAAACGCTAGGAGCGTTCCCGTGGCCAAAGTGGGGAAAGGCAAGGGAAAGAGGAAGGTTGGTTCGATGCAATAGTTGAGGGCAAGTGACATATGCATTCATTGCCGTGAGAAAGGGCATTGGAAGAAGGATTGCCCCAAATGCCTCTCAAAGCAAGGTATGTTTATGGTCGAGGTTAATATGGTCACTAACTCTGGTTTTTGGGTATTACATACCGGCTGTGGAGCTCACATATGCAATAACTTGCAGGTGTTGAAAAAAAACAGTAAACTAAGTAAGAATGAGATCGTCCTAAAGCTTGGGGATGACAAGGCCGTTGCTACTGAAGTTGTAGGAATCGTTAGTTTAGTAGTTAGTGATCATGTAAGGTTAGAATTAAAGAATTGTTATTATGTACCTAGCCTGATAAAAAATATCATTTCCATTCCGTTGTTAGACAATAATGACTTTGAATTTTTTATCAATAAAAATTTGCTTTTATTTGATGAAAGATGGATCTTCTCATCTACTAGGCACACTTAACAATGGCCTTTATATTCAGAAAAAACCCAATTTGATCATGATCGCTCGACACAAACGTAAAATAGATGATCTTGAAAACACACAGTTCTGGCATGCAAGGCTAGGTCATATCTCTCAAGACAGGATTAAGAGATTGGTAGACTTAAAGAGCCTAGAGGTGGGCGATTTGAGCAATCTACCAACCTACAAATTCTGCGTTAAAAGGGAAAATGACCAAGAAGCTCTTTGTTGGACAAAGGGACCTTGCCGCCGGTCTATTGGACTTAGTTCATACAGACGTGTGTGGGCCACTAACCACTCAAGTTAGAGGTGGTTTCTCTTACTTCATAACATCTACCGATGATCACTCACGGTATGATTATGTTTACCTAATGAGGTACAAGTCTGAAGCTCTTATGAGGTTTAAAGACTTTAGACTTGAAGTTGAGAACCAAACCGGCTGCAAAATTAAAGTCATACAGTCAAACCGAGATGACGAGTACCTATGTAACATCCTCAAATTTTTATACATAATTATTTAAGAAACTTAGTAAATTAATAAATAAATTATATATTAGATGTTGATCATATTAAAATTTGAACGGAGTTAATTGGAGCTTTATAAAATATTTGGAAATTAATTGTATGAATTTAGAAAATTAGGAGGGATGTAATTGGTATTTTGAAAAAATTTAATAAAATCAAAAAAGAAAAAGAAAAAGACGGGGATAATGATGGGTGTGCAGCACCCATCCTTTTAAAATCAACACAAACACACGCACAACACATAAAACACACACACAACACATAATCACACACACAACACATAAACACACACACACGAACATTTCGATGCAGTAAGGTAAGTATTTTTATTTTAATTATTATTAAATTATATAATTATATTATTTGATTAGTGCATTTATTAAATAAATTTTGTACTATATGATTTACTATTTAATCAAAAAAATTTATGAATTTTGAGTATTTATATAAATGAGTGTTCGGGTATATGTTTAATTAGAATGACTATATTATTACCAATAATTAAAATTATTTAATCAATTAGATTTAACAGTTTTTATAATTGATTTGCACAATTTAACTGGGTTTATTAACCAAATACATAATGGAATGTACTAGTGTACAAATAATTATTATAATAGTGAAGAATTGGAAAAAATTCAGCAAATATTAGAAAAATTATATTTGAGGAATATTAAAAAATTATATTTGAGAAATATTATATTTACTATAAAAGAATATGAGATTTTCGTAATAATTTAATTTAGGGATGTTGTCGAAAATGGTAATTATAAATATAAGGGGTTTGATAAAATTAATTCTTATGATTTAATTGATAAATTAGATATATACCGAGAAAGCTTATAATGTCTAGTTATTTAGACGAAAAAGGAACGGGGGTTTGAATTTCAATATAAATGAAATATTAAAAGATTGATAGAAAAAGGTACGAATATTATCTTAATATTTTAGTTAGAGTTTACGATATTTTTGATATATTAATTATCCACATTATAACCTATTATAGGACAAAAGGATAAAGTAGAGGGTTGAACAACTCCTCCTATTAACGTAATCGTTTTGGGATTTGAGGTGAGTATAGTTAATTGGACTTATATATATATATATGGATATGTATGTACTTAAAGTTGTATACTTAGTTGTAAACGATTGGTTATTTTGTCTGGGTTATATATATATATATATAAATACATAATTATAAATATTTGTGTTGGTATACTTGATTGTTAATGATTGGTTGTTTGTCTTTACGTTATTGATATGTGAAATGTGTTATTATGTGTTTATTTGTGGTGGCGTTGTACGGAAGTCAAAGGAATGATTGTGTGATCGTATATTTGATCGTTGAATAAAATTGAATGAGATGTTATTGGTGGAGAATCAATTGTTGAATGAAACTGAATGTTGAAGTTAATGATGTTGTTGCTGTGGATTGAGATAAAGAGATAGCTTACCTAACTGGGGGCATACTGCAATGATTTATGATGATGTGATTAATGACGAGCTGTGTGCTGTCATTGATCCATGGAGATGATGTGACATATCATAGAGCTGTGTGCTGTGTGATATGATTGATGATGAGATATCATACGAGCTGTGTGCTGTGTGGTATCATTGATGATGGGATACCATACCAGCTGTGTGCTGTGTAATATCGAGAAAAAAATTTGGATATATTGATGGAAGTGATGATAGCCGGCAAAGACCATTGAATGATGCACTCCACATGGGTAAGCAGAGCCCTACAGAATAAAGAGTAATTTTGAGTCCATTATGTTGTGTATTAATCTAATGATTATTGGTATTGAATATTTTGTGATTTTGTGGTAATTGTATGAATAATGATTGTTGGTTAGTATCAATTGCATAGAAAATTTCCTAGTGCGCATGTGTTTGTATATATATATATATATATATATAGCTAATTAGCTATACTTATTGAGTAGGCAGCTCATTCTTGCCACATATTTTTCAGGACATAAGTCACAGTGACTAGCTAAATTGGATCACTAACCGTGTTGCCAGTGTTATTAGGTGGGTCAGCAGTGACATCTTGGGTTGAGATCTCTAGCTGCATAACTACAAATATTAGATTTTTTTTTGAATTTTGTATTTTGAGATTTATTGCTTTTAATATAAATTTCTTGTAAAATGGGTTTAATTGTGGAGGATGTATTATAATTAGTGGTATTAAAGCGCAATGCTATAGGGGGTGCTACATTGGGTGGTATCAGAGCAGGGATTAGATTCTATGGGGATAATTTGTGAAGAATAGTGTTGTCGAATATACTTAAAACATATATAATGAACCTAAGAGTAAATGTGAGTTTCGTATAGGATGGAATATCCGGTGAACACACTGCTGACCTGAAGGAGTCATTGGAGTTTGTATATATTGATATAGAACTACTAAGGTCCGACATATGTGTATATGTCCCACTTGGTGGAGTTATGCTAGTTAATAATGTGGTAAGATCTGGTGTGGTAGTGGTTGATGTTATACCACATGCGGATTTAGTTGTGATAAACCTTAGAGAGTTTTGACGTTATTTTAGAAATGGAATGATTATATCATAGACAGGCTATTGTTGACCATTAAACAAAGAAAGTGATAGTAGAAGTCAATAAGCAAATGAGTACGATGAATATGGAGAAGAGAAAGTTATACTCAACTGTTTAATATATATGTGACTGTCTTAAGTTTAATTAAAGAAGAGTTTGAGGCGTATCTAGCTAATTTGTATGATACTATGATAGTTAGTTCTATTGTATTAGGTGGTTTATAGTTAAAAAAAAAAGAACCTGAGATTTACTAAGAAATTACTTGGGTTACTTCTTTATCGAGAAGTAGATTACAAAATAGAGATTATTTTTGGGACATCACCTATTTCGATTACGCCATATAGAATAGCTCTAGTAGAATTATAGGAGTTTTAGAAACAAATAGGAGAAATATCAGAGATGAACGCAGTTGACGGAATAGTTTACTATAGGGAGTACTAGTGTTGTTCGTGAAAAATAAGTATGACAGTATAAGAGAGTGTACTGCTTATAGGCAACTGAATTGGGTGACAGTGAAAATTAAATAACCCGGAGCAAGAAATGGTGATTTGCTAGGCCAGTTGAAAAGAGCTATAGTATTTTGTAAGATCCATTTGAGGTCTGGCTATCAGTAATTAAGGATAGCGGAGAAGGTTATGCCTCAAACATCTTTTCGCACTCGTTGGGATCATTGATGAGTTTTAGTAATGTCGTTCATATTAAAGAATATACTGATGATGTTTACGACATTCATGAATCGATTATTAAAGCCAAGAGAGCTTGGGTCAATTTGTGATAGTTATTATAGATGACATCCTTGTGTATTTAAGGAATATGAGAGATAATGAACAACATTTTGAATATAGTGAATCAGATCTTGCAAGCGAAAGAGATTTATATTGATTTAAGTAAATTAGAGTTTTTGGTGAATTAGATAGTTTTTCTAGAATATGTATTATCTAGAGATAGGGTTATGACTGAACCTGTAAAGGTAAATATTATTATAAAATGGAGAATACAGAAATAGGGGATTGAAGTTCGAAGTTTCTAGGATTTGTTGGGTATTACAGGATATTGTTGATGGTTTTTATATAATTGTCGATCTTTTGATGGAGTTATTTAGGAAAGGGGTAGTGCTTCACTAGACTGGACAATATCAACAAAATTTTGATGAACTAATGAAGAGGTTGACGTTAGCTTTGGTTTTAGTTCAATTCTCTTGTAGTAGTGGATACATAAGGTATGAAGATGCTTTCAAATGAGGTTTAGGGTGTGCACTGATGCAATATAGGAAGGTGATTCGTATGCTTCTCGTCAATTAAGGAACCACTGGTTAAATTACATAAGCATGATTGGAGTTATCAATGATCATACTTGCATTGAGGATTGGGAGACACTATTTGTTCGAAAAAGGACTTCAGATTCTCACTAATTATAAGAGTCAAGGTATGTTTTGACATGGAAAGAATGGAACTTGAGACGTAGGACGTCGATAAAATTGTTAAAGGATAATAATTGCAATATCGGTTATCATTTTGGGATAGGTGAATATAGTAGCAATTGCATTGAGTAAGAAAATTTCAATCCTCTTAGTTAAATTGGAAAGTCATAATATGACATTGCTATTGGAAAGGATACCAATGAATGTGAGTTAGAGGTTAATCATGTAGCGTGCTTGCTAGCAACCTTGCAAGCGAGCCAACCACTGTCTTGGCTATACTAGGATAAAATCTTCAGACCTAATGGGTAAGTTAACTATTGAACCAAAGTAGAGCTTCAAATGTTTAAGTTATTTTAGGATGTTTGAATTTTATTCAGTATTGAAATTGTGATGAATCATTATTGGGCTACCAACTGTTACACTATTTACTACGACTGGAATACTAAGTCGATCACTTATGTCACTGATCTTGCTATGATAGTCTTCTTCAGGTTGTGACAATATTAAAAGTTTGCTTTGATGTTGGTTCTCAATTTGATAAGGAAATTAGAGACCTACTATATTTGATATTTGGAAAGGAACTTATGTGATAATCTTGGTATTGATTGTCTGACAAAATTTAGATATTAGCAATCATCAATAGTGATGGTCAATTTATAATAGGTGTCTTGGGATTAACAACTATCAACTAAATTTTTTATGTAAGTAATATTATTAGGATGCCTTAAGAGATGATTCAAACTTCTGGAGCATCATATATAAATGAGATGATATTGTTAGTGCTTAATAAATTTGTAATGCCAATATACGGGAGATATTGGGTTCAGGAATGATAATTTTAGTGAAATTACATTGATGAGATATAAGAAAAACGAATGTTGAGTTTAGAGCTAGCTGATAGAATTCTTATTCATGGATAAATCTTGAGGTATAAGGGAGAATTGATGAACTGAGTTTGGTTGTATATAATTTTATTATTTATATATTGGGACTATATTAGTACACTTGAATAATGTATCGTACTTGTCGCTTTTATATGTTGGGAACAATATCTTGAAGCTTGATAGGTAGTAGAAATAAGTAGTGATGGAGCTAGTAAGATCCAGTTGGATCCTTTTTATTACGGAGGTTAAAGAAAATAGACTAGGGTATAAAAAAAATTGTTAATGAGGACAGATGGGGTGATAGTGAATATGGGGCGAGGTCGTGTACATGATGGATGTGTTACACGATGAGATCATATAGAAAGTCTACAATACACCATATCAAGTATCCTGATACTTTAAAAATGTATCGAAATCTAAAACCCTACTAAGAGTGATAGACAATGAGAAAGGATGTGGCAGGAGTTGTGACAAAATACTCAACTTGTCAGCAAGTAAATGCATAATATTAAAATAGAGGATCAAAAGCTTGAGTTTTTGGGACTTTTGGGTTGTTATACTAAATTATTATAGATTACTGTTGGGGTGGCCAACCAGTATGCGATTTATTACAATTGAAGTACTGACTCTAGGAATTTTGTCCTTGACCATGTTGGTATAGGTTCGTTATGATGTCGTGACAATGCTAAAAGTTTGGGTTGAATATGATTGAAAATATAATAAGAATTCTTTGGAGACATAGTGTGTTTGATACGTGAAAATGAACTCATGTGACAAATAAGGTATTGACAGTTATAATTAAAAACATCAAGCATTAGCAGATAAGTCTCGACCCTTATCTATAGCTGAATGAGAATATGAAAAGATTACTATGGATTTGTCATTGGGTTGCTATGTACGTTTAGAAAATATGATGCTATTTGGGTAATTGTGGATGGACTGACTAAATCAACTCATATATTACTTATGCGGCAAAGTGATTCTTTGAATAAATTAGTTGAGTTCTATGATTCAAAAATTTTAAAATTGCATGGTACATTTTACTTCTATAGTATCTGATAGAGATCGTTGATTTAATTTGCACTTTTAGGAAAGTTCATATAGAGCATTAACTATAAAATTACATTTCACCACAATATATCATTCTCAACCAGATGGAAAATCGAAAAGAACAATTAAGATCTTGGAAGATATTAGGAGAGCCTGCACAATGGGATTTTGGGACATTATCCATAATCACCTACCATTGATGGAATTTGTGTATACTAATTATTTTCCCTGTATAAAGCTTTGTGAGAAGGAAAATGTCGGTGTTCAGAATATTGGGATATTGAGGGATTAAGAAAATTACAGGTCATGAATTAGTGCAAGAGACGATAGACAATATATGGATAGCTAAAAAAGTGTTCAAAAACAGATTAGTAGAATATTTAATTTGGCAAAACACCCAAGAGACTGAAGTATGAGATAAGCGAGAAAGTTTTTGTTTTGCAGGTATCTTAGGGGAAAGTAAGATTGAAATTTTTTGTGAGTAAGAGAAGTCAATTCCGAAATATATTCACACATACGAGATTATAGAGAGAATTAGACCACTAGCGTATCAATTAGTATTATCAGCAGAATTCTCACAAGTACATGACACGAATCGGAGATAGATACTGTAGAGAAATTAACATATTTAGAAGAGCCAAAAAAAAAAAAAAAGAAAGAAAAAGATTTTGGATAAAGCCCTTATTCATTCCTCGAGCAGATAAGTTAATCAAATTTCGAGGACGAAATTTTATTAGGAGAAGAGAATTGTAACATCCTCAAATTTTTATACATAATTATTAAGAAATTTAGTAAATTAATAAATAAATTATATATTAAATTTTGATCATATTAAAACTTGAACGGAGTTAATTGGAGCTTTATAAAATATTTGGGAATTAATTATATTAATTAAGAAAATTAAGAGGAATGTAATTGGTATTTTGAAAAAGTTCAATAAAAAAAAAAAAAAAGAAAAATAAAAAGATGGGGATAATGATGGGTGCGCACCCATCCTTTTAAAATCAACACAAACACACGAACAACACATAAAACACACACACTACACATAATCACACACACAACACATAAACACACACACACGAACATTTCAACGCAGTAAGGTAAGTATTTTTATTTTAATTATTATTAATTATATAATTATATTATTTGATAAGTGCATTTATTAAATATTTTTTGTACTATATGATTTACTATTTAATCGAAAATTTTTATGAATTTGAGTATTTATATAAATGAGTGTTCGGGTATATGTTTAATTGGAATGATGATATTATTACCAATAACTAATATATATAATCTATTGATTTAACAGTTGTTATAATTGATTTGCACAAATTAACCGGGTTTATTAACCAAATACATAATTGAATGTACTAGTGTTTAAATAATTATTATAATAGTCAAGAATTGGATAAAATTCAGGAAATATGAGAAAAATTATATTTGAGGAATATTAGAATATTATATTTGAGAAATATTATATTTATTATAAAAGAATATGAGATTTTCATAATAATTTAATTTAGGGATGCTGTCGAGAATGGTAATTATTAAATATAAGGGGTTTGATAAAATAAATTCTTATGAGTTAATTGATAAATTAGATATATACCGACAAAGCTTATAATGTCTAGTTATTTAGACGAAAAAGGAACGGGGGTTTGAATTTCAATATAAATGAAATATTAAAAGATTGATAGAAAAAGGTACGAATATTATCTTAATATTTAGTTAGAATTTATGATAGTTTTGATATATTGATTATCCACATTATAAGCTATTATAGGACAAAAGGATAAAGTAGAGGGTTGAACAGCTTCTCCTATTAACGTAATTGTTTGGGATTTGAGGTAAGTATAGTTAATTGGACTTATATATATATGGATATGTATGTACTTAAAGTTGATATACTTAGTTGTAAACGATTGGTTATTTTACCTGGGTTATATATATATATATAAATATATAATTGTAAATATTTGTGTTGGTATACTTGATTGTTAATTATTGGTTTGTTTGTCTTTACGTTATTGATATGTGAAATGTGTTATTATGTGTTTATTTGTGGTGGCGTTGTACGGAAGTCAAAGGAATGGCTGTGCGATCGTCTATTTGATCGTTGAATAAAATTGAATGAGAATGTTATTGGTGGGGAATCAATTGTTGAATGAAACTGAATGTTGAAGTTAATGATGTTGTTGTTGTGGATTGAGATAAAAAGATAGCTTACCTAACTGGGGGGCATACTGCAATGGCTTATGATGATGTGATTAATGACGAGCTTTGTGCTGTCATTGATCAATGATGATGATGTGACATATCATACGAGTTGTGTGCTGTGTGATATGATTGATGATGAGATATCATACGAGCTGTGTGTTGTGTGGTATCATTAATGATGAGGTATCATACGAGCTGTGTGCTTTGTGATATCGAGAAAAAAATGGGATATAGTGATGGAGGTGATGATAGCCGGCAAAGACCATCGAGAGATGCACTCCAGATGGGTAAGGAGGACCCTACAGAATAAACAGTAATTTTGTGTCCATTATGTTGTGTATTAATCTAATGATTATTGGTATTGATTATTTTGTGATTCTGTGGTAATTGTAGGAATAATGATTGTTGGTTAGTATCAATTGTATAGAATTTTTCCTAGTGCGCATGTGTTTGTATATATATATATAGCTAATTAGCTATACTTATTGAGTAGGCAGCTCATTCCTTGCCACATATTTTTCAGGACATAAGTCACAGTGACTAGCTAAATTGGATAACTAACCGTGTTGCCAATGTTATTAGGTGGGTCAGCAGTGACATCTTGGGTTGAGATCTCTAGCTGCATAACTACAATATTAGATTTTTTTTTTGAATTTTGTATTTTGAGATTTATTGCTTTTAATATAAATTTCTTGTAAAATGGGTTTAATTGTGGAGGATGTATTATAATTAGTGGTATTAAATCGCAATGCTATAGGGGGTGCTACAACCTAAGTGGGGAATTTCTCGATTATCTAAAAGAAAATGGTATAATCTCTCAATGGACACCTCCCAGGACACATCAGTTGAATGGAGTCTCTGAAAGGAGGAATCAAACCCTATTGGACATGGTTCGATCCATGATGAGTTCTACCGAGTTGCCCTTGTCTTTCTGGGGCTACGCGCTAGAGACAACAACTAAGTTATTAAACATGGCACCGTCTAGTGTTGTGGCCCAGACCTCATATGAGATATGGCACGAGAAGCCTGCATCCTACAAATACTTGAGAGTGTGGGGTAGCCCTATATATATCAAGAGGTTAGTGGGAGACAAGCTAGAGTCAAGATCTATCTTGTGCAGGTTCGTTGGCTATCCGAAGGAAACTTCAGGTTATTACTTTTATGACCCCTCTGAACAAAAGGCATTTATTTCGAGGAACGCACTATTCTTGGAAAAAAGTTTTCCATCGGATTTCGAACATGATGAACTGCTCCTAGAGGAATCAAGTGAGACACTTCAGTCATCAGCATCAGGAGCTGCAGATGATACGTTAAGAGGTTTTAGGTTAAGTACCCGGCGGATTGAGCAGCCTCGTGAGGCTTAACCTGTCGGACAGCCTCTTCAGGCCGAGCATGTTGAAAAGCTTCCCGAGGACCGCGGTACCAGAACTACCAGCCCCTACTGTGTCTACGCCCGTAGTTCCCACAAATATTCCAGTCCTCCGTAGGTCAGCAAGAGTGCCACGTCCTCCCGAGAGGTATAACTTCTTAAGCATGACCGGTCAATTGGATAATGATCCTAAGACATATGGGGATGCGATGTCAAACATCGACTTAGGGAAATGGCTTGAGGCCATGGAAGCCAAAATGGACTCCATGAGTAAAAATCAAGTATGGATGCTTGTGGACCCTCCTAAAGGTGTTAAACCCGTGGGATGTAAATGGGTCTATAAGCGTAAACTTGGGGCTGATGGAGAAGTGACTACCTTCGAAGCTAGGCTAGTGGTGAAAGGCTACACTCAACGACCCGGGTCCATTTTGAGGAAACCTATTCGCCAGTAGTCATGACTAAGTCAACTCGAATTATGCTTGTCAGAGCTGCATGGTATGACTATGAAATATGGCAGATAGATGTGAAAACGGCCTTTCTTAATGGTTTCATTGAGGAAGAGATATATTGGATCAACCGGATGGATTCACTGTTATTGGAGAAGAACAGAAAGTCTGTTATCTCCAAAAGTCCATCTATGGCCTCAAGCAAGTATCCCTGAGTTGGAATATTCATTTTGATGAAGTCATACGGGGATATGATTTCATCGAGAATGAATGTGACCCTTCTATATACAAGAAGGTCAGTGAGAGCTCAGTAGTGTTCCTGGTGCTATATGTTGACGACATTCTGCTCATTGGAATGATGTCAAAATGTTAGGAGACACAAAAGCATGGTTGTCTACTCAATTCTTCATGAAGGATTTGGGTGAAGCTTCCTACATTCTAGGCATCAAGAACATTAGAGATAGATCTAAACGAATGTTAGAAATGACCCAAAACTCGTATGTAAAGAAAATCCTGAAAAGGTTCAAAATGGATAACTCTAAACGAGGTTTCCTTCCCATGAGGCATGGGGTCAAGTTATCCAAGAAGCAGTCTCCCAAGATTGATGAGGAGTTTGAAAGGATGAAAGACATCCCCTATGCTTCCGCCGTGGACAGCATCCAATATGCCATTCACTGCACTAGGCCTAACATTGCTTACGCTTTGAGCGTGACCAGCAGATATCAATCCTGTGCAGGTAAGGCACATTGGATTGCTGTTAAGTACCTGAGAAGGACTAAAGATATGTTCTTAGTCTATGGTGGTGGAGAGTTGATACTGGAAGGTTTCAGCAATGATAGCTTCCAATAAGATAATGACGATACCAAATCTCAGTTAGGATATGTGTTCAGGCTTAATGGTGGAGTCGTAGCTTAGAAAAGTTCCAAGCAGGATACCATAGCCGATTCCACCACTGAAGCTGAATACATAGCAGCTTCAGAAGCTGCCAAGGAGGCAGTTTCGATGAGAAACTACATCCAAGAGTTGGGTGTGGTGCCTAACATTGCCGAGCCGATAGTTATCTTTTGTGATAACAATGGGCTATATCGCAAACAAAGGAATCGAGATCTCACCATCGATCTAGGAACATACTTAGATGCTACCACCTGTTGAGGGAGATGGTAGGAAGAGGTGACATT
This sequence comes from Sesamum alatum, assembly GCA_034509735.1. Lineage (NCBI taxonomy): Eukaryota > Viridiplantae > Streptophyta > Magnoliopsida > Lamiales > Pedaliaceae > Sesamum > Sesamum alatum. The sequence goes on from JACGWO010000006.1 coordinate 20,823,238, forward strand.
CGGATAGACCGAGTCAGCTCAGTAGAAAGTACAACAGATCCTTTGACCAAGCCCATGTCATAGATCGCTCATGCACAGCATCTTGAGCAGATGGGTTTAAGGCATACGAGTGATTGAATTTAGGTCAAGTTGGAGATTTTTAGAATAGGTGATCGTGAAGCCAATCTGGGTAGGCTTATGTAACTTGTTTCTAACAATTGTGGTATATATAAATTGGTATGAATAAAAGTGATGTTCAACTTATGAAATTTATACTTTGATTGTATTCACTTATTCTGTATTATTGTTCAATGCACAAGCAAAGCCCACAGAGCGGATGCGTTCATCCAAGAGGCTGGACTGCGCATAAGTTGGCAGTCATGAATCCAGCCTCTGTGGATTGTCTGAAACACTCCAGGTTAAGGACCTCGATATTGGGTATCGAGGATTGCAGTCGTGTTTCATCGACAAAGTGACGAGGGTCGTCCATGCAATATTAGTGGGTTTTGGCTCGGTGCTGGCTGACTGAAGTGACTAGCGGGAATCATCATATGGGAAACTTTTGAGTGGGTTGGTCAATATGATCCGTATTCCTGATTCCGATAGTATGAGATTAGTCCTCGAACTTGAGGGATTACGACAGTCACATACACACCATGCCTATATCTTAGGTTTGGTGAAAGGCTACCGGGTCGAAAGACTTGGTTATTATAAGCTCTATCTAGTGCAATAAGGATGTGTAGTGTGGACGGTGTGTTCCAAGAAAGAATCCGTCTCCTATCAACGATTGACAGTTGTGTCTCACTTACACTCTGAGACTTGTTCCCTATAAAATCTGTGGCCACAGTGACTGAATAGTAGGATAGGATCCCAGTGACGTTTCAGTGGGTGAATGAGTGAAGGCTTAAGTCAAGGATGGGGGCCGACGCCTAAATTCCGTACCCTAAACTATAATTGTGAAATGGTAGACGGAAGGACCATACTCGTATGCATTCGGGAGCCTAAATGTTCACGCCATGATTTCATCTAGCCTCTAGTGCCATGAACGTTGCTAGACGGCCACCCATGGCGATGGACGAATTCCAATCATGGAATGATAAAAGATTCGGCCAAGTCTAGATGAAGGTGAACCTAAAGAGTCACATACAATTCATGGAAGTGGAGAATTAATTTGGAATTAATTCTGGAAGATAGAACGATTTAATTAGATTAAATTGGTTCTCTTTTTGAGTATCAAGCCTTTGAGAATTAATTGGATGAATTAAAGCTTGATTCACAAATTAGATTTATGAAATTAGGGATGGGCTATTTCCCTTTTTAATTAGATTAAAGAGATGAAAATATTAATTTTGGGCTTAAATATTTATTTGATTTTACTAAAAGTCCATTAGGATTTATTAGGACCATTTAAAATAGATTTAAAGGTCCATTCTATAAAGCCCATCAAAGGATGGACAAACGAGATTTAATCTTGGGGCTAGATGAGATGTAGGGCTAGGATTAAGTTTGACTTAATCAAAGCCTATGTTGACTAGGTCAAATCCTAAAGGTCTTCAAAGTGTGTCTCTTTGTAGAGGTTGAGTAGGAGTAGGAAAACTATTCTATATAAACTCTAAGACACAGACACAGACACACACACACAAACAACAACTCTCATCTCACACACACCCGCCGCCCCCCTCTCTCTCTCGGCCATCACCCTATCCTCACCTCCAAAAGTCTTCTTGTTCTCTTGTCTTTGATACAGGGGAACATATGAACAATAGATTACGTTAAGTAATAGTGTTTGGCCGATTGTTTCTCCCTCTTCTTTGATATCTTGCTAGCACGAGGGTATCAAGTTTCCGGTGATTTTCATGGACGATTTGGAGGATTCCTACATTAGGATCTAGGTGGCAAATCTGGGAACAACGCGTGTAGCCTAACGAAGAAGTCTACAATGGGTGAGTACACTTATTATGTTTTCTCCCCTTCGTTCAAACCCTATGAACTCCATAAACTTGCATGTTCTTTTTCTTATTCATGATATACACCGAATGCCTGGGAGGATCAAGGGAACACCCCTTGATCGGTTTTAAATTCTGTCGAATCATGCATGTTTATGTTTCATTCTGTTTTAAACGCCTCGCGCTTCCGCACACGCGCCTCCTCCTGGGCCGATCCGCTTTGCTGACACTCCTTTGAAACAATTTTAGGTTTTTCTATGCTTGCCTCCATGACGCATGAGGATGAAACAATTTTATTTTTCCTGCTTTGAATGCTGCTACTGCTCCCCCCTCTCAGGTCCGTTTGGCTGGAGGGGTCTTTTATGACATGTTTTTGCTTTCCTTCATGTTGAGTTTTTCTGTTGTTTTTGTGAATGGGAGCTTGCCACCCCGCGCATATTTCAATTAATTCCTAAAAAAGAAGGCATGATAGTTTTTCTGGGGAGAGGGTGAATTTGAGAATACCTGTGGTAGGGTGTGACTTTCATCCCCCTTTTGAGGCAATGGAGAGGCCTGGGTATGGCCAAAGTTTTGCTTCTTTTGCTTGGAAGTGATGCTTATAAAGACATGACTTGTCTATTTTAGGGAACACAATGCCTACCAAAAGCAAGGCTCATCTTAGAGGACGCCTGCAGCGTGGCAGGGCTTATTTTATGGAATACCTGCAGTAAGGCAGGGTTTATTTGATGGGAGGCCTGCAGCGTGGCAGGGGTTTTTCAGGGAATACCTATCAAGAAAGTGTGATAGTTTAGTGAAAATAGCATTTTGTGCGGGAGGATTTTACTTTTTTCTATGAGGCGTTGCCAGAATCCTCCTTGGGAGTAGGGTTTATGCATGCGAAGGTTTCTGCTCGGAGGGTAGGAAGGTGAACGTGCCCTTGGGGGCAAGCCTTATTATCTTCGTAGGAGGCTTCTATCGAGGGGAGTGGACGCAGGAGGATATCCTTCCGAAGAGGGCCCGCTTGGAGGGCAGGACTTGCTTCCTGAAGGGATTTTCGTTACGAAGGACAGGAGAATATCCATCTGAGGATGAGTTCTGCCTAGAACGCAAGACTTCTACGAAGAATTTTTTAAGAATATGTATGTTCCATCGGCGAGGGAGAGGGTGTCCTTCAGCATCCTCTAATTCATAAGCTCTGCTGCCCAAGATTCCCCCAACTTTGTAGGGTCCTTCCTTTGTGGGGTCTAGCTTGCTTACTGGCTTTGATGCTTCCACCTTTCAGAGCACCAAGTCGCCGACTTGAAACTCTCGAGGTTTCACTCGCTTATTATAGACGTTGATCATTATATTCTTATATCTTTGCATTCAAAGGAAGGCTCTTTTCCTGAGTTCCTCGATGAAATCGAGATTCTTTTTGAGAAAATTATTGTTGTTGTCCTCTGTATAGCACATTATCTAGTAGGGCAGCATGCCTACCTCAGTTGATATTACAACATCAGTCCCGTATAATAGGGAAAAAAGGGCTTTCGCTTGTAGAATTTCTGGGCGTGGTTCGATAGGCCCAAAGGACACTATTGAGTTCCTTAGCCCAGTTGCCCCTGGCTCTATTGAACCTTCTCTTGATAGCTTGTATAAGGGTATGATTGGTGACTTCTACCTGACCATCGGCTTGAGGATCCACAGAAGTGAACCTCTATTTGATTCGCAACCCCTTACACCAATCTCGTATCTTGTTCCCTTGGAATTGTCGTCCGTTGTCCAAGAAGATTTCACAAGAGAGCCCAAAGCGACATATAATATTTTTCCATAGGAACTTCATGACTTCCCCGTCGGTAATGCGGGAGAGAGGCTCAGCCTCTATCCATTTCGTAAAGTAGTCTATAGCTACCAGTAAGAATTTTTGCTGACCAGGAGCCATGGGGAACATGCCTACAATATCCATCCCCCATTGGGCAAAAGGACATGGGCCAGTAATGTAGCTAAAGGTTCCGCGGGCTGATGTATTAGAGAGGCATGCTTTTGGCACCTCTCACACTGTCTCACCAATGCTTTGTCGTCTTGCTTCATCGTAGGCCAGAAGTATGCTTAAGGCTTGTTGGCTAGGACCAATAGTTCTATGTGTGATCCACAACATCCCCCATGGATTTTTTGAGAATGTCTATTCCCTCTTCTCGTGACAGGGATCTCAAGAGTGGATGTGTGAAAGACATTTTGTGAAGGGTGTCTCCTATCAAGAGGAACCACACAACTCACTTCTTTAAACGAGCAGCCTCCCATCAATCGAGGGGAGGCGGCCTTCTATTAGCCAATCTAGGACAAGTTGTCTCCAGTCCCCCCCAGGAAGTACAACTTGTACCTCTAGAGCAGAATCGGGCCTCGACAAGTGATGTATTGTTATTCGTCGAGTTCGGCAATCCTCCATGATGCTGGCTAATTTTGACAAATAATCGGCTTTGTTGTTTTCTGCTCGAGGGACTTGAACAAGCTGGAAGGCGTCAAACTTCGCCTTTCATTCCTCTATTCTTTGGAGATATTGCTTAATGTTTTTGGCTTTGGCCTTGTAGACTCTCTCTGTTTGTTTAACAATGAGTTGGGAGTCGGAGTAGACTACTAAATCTCGAGCCCCGGCCTCCCAAGCCATTTCATACCCAAAGCTAGGGCTTCATATTCTGCCTAGTTATTATAGGCTTTGAATCATAACATGATTGCAAATTCAATATCTACTCCTTCGGGAGAGGTAACAACTACTCCCGCGCCACTTCCCTGTACTGTGGAGGATCCGTCCACATGCAGTAGCCATGTCCCCTTGTTAGAGGGAGGTGATGTGCTTCCGGACACTAAATCAGCTAACGCCTGAGCCTTGATGGTTGTTCTAGGGAGGTACGAGCTATCGTACTTGCTGAGCTCGAAGGCACATTTGATCAGTCGGCCTAATATGTCTGGCTTTCCGAGAACCTATTTGAGGGGGGTGATTGTTACCTCTATTGGATAAGATAAAAAAATAGGGTTGCAATCTTCGTGCAGTTATCACCAGTGTGGAGGCTGTCTTCTCAATGAGGCTGTATCGGCCTTCTGCTCCGTTGAGAACCTAGCTGACGTAGTAGATGGGTATTTGATGCCCGTTCTCCTCCCAAAGGAGGACAGAGCTTACCGCCTGCGGTGTGGCTACTAGGTAGATGTATAGCGTATCCCCTCGCGAGGGTTTAACCAACGGGGTAAGGCCAACCAAATGTTTCTTAAGTTCTTCAAATACTTTGTGGTACTCTTCCCCCCACTCGAAGTTATTGGCCTTCCATAGTACCTTGAAGAAAGGCAGGCTTTTTCTATTGATTTGGCTATGAACTGGCTAAGTGCGGCTATCCTTCCAATGAGACGTTGTACTTCCTTAACATTGGCGGGAGCCTTCATATGAAAGACTGCTTTAATTTTGAGGGGGTTAGCTTCAATCCCCCTCTCGGTCACCGTAAAACCCAAAAAGCATCCCCCTGTACGCTAAAGGCGCATTTGGAGGGGTTCAATTTTAAGGAATACTTCCAAAGGACGACAAATGTTTTTTTTAAGTTTGAGATGTGATCATTTGCTTCTGGCTCTTGACGAGTATGTCGTCTACATACACTTCCATGTTCCTCCCGATCTGGAGGTTGAATATCTTATCCACCAAGTCTTGGTACGTAGCCCCCGCGTTTTTTAGGCCAAAGGGCATGATCACGTAGCAGAAGGGGCCTACAGAAGTAATGAAGCTAATCCTCTTATGGTCTTACGGGGCCAGCATGATTTGATGGTATCATTGTGAGGCATCCATCATGCTCAAAAGTTCGCATCCGGAGGTAAAGTGCACCAATTGGTCGATGTGAGGAAGCAGATAAAAATCTTTTGGGCAAGCTTTATTGAGATCCCAAAAATCTACGCACATCCTCCGCTTTTCCCAGGCTTGGGGACGAGTACTACGTTGTAGAGCCATTTCGGTAATTAGATTTCCCGTATATGGCCGGTCACCATTAATCTTTCTATCTCAACCTGGATGATCTTATCCTTCTCTGGCCCAATTATCTCTTCTTTAGTTTCACTGGCCTTATAGAGGGACCAATGTTGAGGCGATGCAAGTCGAGGCCCATCCATTCCAGATCTTGGCGGTACGAGGTGAATATGTCCATGTTACGTCTGAGGCACCGGATCAGGTCCTCCCTGAGGGGTCTTTACAGTTGGGAGCCTATTCGGGCAGTCTTGCCAAAGCTTTCTGGGCATGACTCAATGGTTAGCAATTCCTCCACAGGCTGGACTTTAGAATGATCTTCCTTACTAAGTGAGGTTTCTCTTGGGGAAGGTCCTAGACCTCCCCCCTCATTCTACTCAACGGGCGAGGGCAAGTCTATGGCTCCCCTCTTTCGTCCTTTTCATATGGCCTCCTCATAACACTTTCGTGACTGTTGTTGGTCTCCGCCCACTTTCCCTATTCCCCCTGGCACGGAAAATTTGATCTTCATAAGGAAGGTAAATATGACCGCGTGGAAGGCATTTACAGAGGGCCTCCCCAGAATTACGTTTAGGCTGAGGGAGCGTCGACTAACAAGAACTTGATTAAACATGTCCATCTCAACGACCCTTGCCCCAAGGAAAGAGGGAGGGCGATCGCTCCTCTTGGGCACACCATTTCTCCAGCGAATCCGTACAATGAGGTGTCTACTTTCACCATGGGGGTTTCTCCTAACTACATCTGATCATAAGCTTCTCCACATATTATATCAGCCAAAATCCCTGAGTCTATGAAGACTCCATTGACTTCATAGTTAGCCACGGTGGCCGTGATCACCAGAGCGTCGTTATGAGGGAGGATGACCCTCGTTTCCTCAGTTGACCCAAATTGTATGATGGGCACGCCTACCCCTGTGTTCATGTCCAAGATTTCCTCGGGAAGCATATTTTTCGCCTCCCGATCCAACGCCCTTTGGGCCCTATAAGAGTCTCCTCCTATAGGTCCTCCTACGATCATGTGTATAACCCCTTACCAAGGGGGGGTTCGCGTCCTCCGAGGGCCCAGAGGGAGCATGTTTGCGTCCTTCCGCTCGAGGAGGTTCGGGGACTAGCTCTACTGGGGCTTTTCCCTGGTGCTGGTCCTTCTTTTGGTAGGGGCCCGTTCCTTGAGACTTCTCACGGCACACAAGCTCCTGCAGGTATCCATTTTGGACAAGTCGTTCGATCTCGTATTTCAGATGTCGGCATTTCTCCGTAGAGTGCTCATAGTCATAATAGAACTGACAGAACTTTTCCGGCTTGGGTCGTGTGGGGACTTCTTTTAGCGACATGAGGCCATATCAACAACCCCTTCCCCTCCATTGCCATGAAGGCTTGAGTGATGGGGGCATTGAGGGGAGTGCAGACGGGAGGTCCTCTCTGAAAGGGAGGTTTCCTATCTCGCCCGTCAATGTGGGCCTTCTTGATGGCCCCTCCTCGCGGGTGTCCTTTCTCTTCTCACCCCAACCTTCTTTCTTCAAACCTTGGGCCTCCTTCATATTAATACATTTGGCCACTCTAGCCATGAGACTATCAAAATATGGTGCCTGCTTCTTGGCCAGGGATTTAAAGAAATCCCCATCCAAGAGCCCTTGAGAAGTGGCTAGACTTAACTTCCTACATAGCCACAAGGACTTAAGCGGCGGTGTTGAACTGATGCAGGTAGTCCCTTAGGGAATCGAAATACTTTCGCCGAATGGTGAAGAGATTGAGGGGGGTTTTGCATTGCTTCTTGCTACTGCCAAATTGGTGGAGGAACAGCGAGCGGAACTCCAGGAAGTTTCTCAGTGAGAACTGATAGGTAACTGGTTGAACCACTACTAGGCCGCCTGGGCGAATGTGGTAACAAAGACCCGACACTTGATCCCGTTTGTGTATCAGTGGAGGAGTGTTGCGTTCTAAAACTAGGACAAGTGCTCCTGCAGATCAGTGATGCCATCATATTCCACAATGGTTAGGGTCCGACAGTTGGGGGGAAGGTCATCCGCCATGACCTCCTCGCTGAATGGAATTCCGCCTTGCGCTTCCAGTGGGACTCCCATCATCCTGAGTTGCACATCCTGCAGACTCTTCTGTACTCATTCTAGAGCCTACCAATAAGGGGAGCTTCATTTCGCACCGGTGGAGGAGGAATCAGTTCCTCCTCCAGGAGTCTAAGGGGCCTCTGCCAGGAGGAGCTTTTTCACCTCCCCGCCCCTCCAGCCACTTGGGGAGCTACCCGAGGCCCGGGACCACTGCTGCGAGAGGGACAATGTTGACTGCTGCCATATGTGTCCATATGGTGGACGTAATCAATCCTAGGGACAAGCTATCAGAGGAGGTGTCCGAAGGAGTGCTGTCTCAAGGAGGATACGACAAGGGTTCGGAAGGATTGGAGGTTTCCGCCTCACCTCTCCCTCAGGGAGCTAGGGGGGCTCCCGACAACACCTGCAATGCCCGTGGGTCAGCAGGGGCATTCGTGGCATTTTGCTTGCCCAGTCCACTGTTGGGAGTTTTCATAATCTTCACGTCTTAGTTGTGTGTTCCCACAGACGGCCCCAATTGATGTGAGCTAAAAGATCTCGCTGGGCTTGAGTGGAGTGAACATTGAGTTTCTGCAAGCTAGGAAAAAGGAACCTGCAAAAAAAACGTTAGCACACCAACGCTCAAGTTAGCAAGCAGCTATAAGAGAATAAATTTGAATGAAATAACAGAACAATAAGAATTCATGAAAAATGAGCATAGAATGAACTCAGTGCAAATTGAGAGCATAAATTCTTTTATTAGAGTGCTGAGAAAATGTTACTTGTGCCAGCCAAGTAGGCCGGTATTCATAGAGGAAGACCCATAGTTGGGAAGGACTCTTTGTTGACTCGAACTTTAGGAGGGCCAAGTACCGGCCTCCCTGGACTCCCATAGTGCCAGGACTCCTAGAAAGTAGGAGGGTGGTTGGAGGGGTCTCGTAAGGATGAGGATAAGGATAGGGTAACCCTTATCTAGACTTCGTTGTAGGCTTGAGCCGTTGCCCCGGGAATTATTGGTCGGGTTCCCGTCTTCCTCTTGGGCTAGGCCTTCCCTCTGTTGGGGAGAGGCCTAACTGGTCCTCCCTTGGGCTAGACCGGTGCTCTTTTTGGGCCACATCTGAGGGTGTGCGGGCTTTAGTATTTCCTTTGGGTTCCCAGGAACCTCCTTGGTGTTTTGGGCCTCGTATTTGGGCTAAGTAGATTAATACATATCACTTATCATGTATAATACTCAAATGTAAAAAATGAAAGTCGAAAAATATCAATATTGTTTAATTGTTTAATATATTTTGTTAGAATAGGTGACCATATAGCCAATCTTGGTGGGCAAAATGTAACCTATGTCTATACAATTTCAATGTTTTGATAAACTATTAATGAATAAAGAAGTGAAATTCATTCTGGCATTACTTTGTTTGAGTTCACTTTACTGCTTTATATCTATCTGTTCACTACGCAAACAAAGCCCACGGACTGAAAACCTATTTCGGGGACTAGGACTACGCTTGGAGGTGGGTCCATAAAATCAGTCCCGCCGAATCAGTCCGAAAATCTCCAAGTCAAGGAATCTCGAAAATGGGTACCAAGATTCCCCTTGAGACTTGCACTAAGCATCTGCTGTCGTATTTCATCGACGGGTGACGAAGGTCGTCTAAGCAGTGTTAGTGGGTTAGCCTGCTAGGGAGCAGCTAACTGAGGTGACTCGCGGGAACCGTCTTACGGAGAACCTTAGTAGGGTCAGCAAGGTATGACGTGTATTCCCGGTTCCAACGGTACAGGCCAAGTCCTTTGACTTGAGGAACTGCTGAGTTTACCTGTATATCAGGTCTGTATCTTAGATATGGTGAGAGATTGCCAAGAAGTACTTGAGTAGTCATAAACCATGTCTAGTGCAGCTCTGGTGTACAGAGTGACAGTAGTTTCCAAGAAAGGATCTGTCTCCTGTCAAAGGCATTGATAATTGAGTCTCACGTATGCTCTGTGTCTTGTCCCTAACATCTGTGGCCACAGTAACTGAACAGAAGGGAAGGTTTCCCTTGCGGTGTTTAGTAAGGACAGACCGACACTTAGGTCCAAAATGGGTATCTGCATTTTCCGTGCCCTAGACCCTAAGTGGTGAGACCGTAGACAGAAGGACAAGTGTACTGTTAGAGCCTAAATGTTCATCCCCGAAATTTCACCTAGTCTCTAGTGCCATGGACCGTTGCTAGATGGCCACCCATGGTAACGGACGGATTCCAGGAATCCGACCAAGTCTAGCTGAAAGGTGAACCTAAAGAGTCACACACAATCCCCACACACTAACTATTTAAATTAGAACTAAATATTGGAGAAAAGGAATGATTAAATTGGATTTAATCGGGTCCTTCTATTTTCTTGGAGAGTTAATTCCTTTTATTTGATAAAAGGGATTAATCGAATAAATTAGATTTATTAGAAGATTAATTTAATGGCCTTAGAATAAATATTTATATTTATTATATTTATTTATTTGGCCTTTGGAATATTTAAATCCTATTTAAATATTCCATTAAAATTAAATTAATGGTTGAGATGGAAAGAAAGAGATGGATGGCTAGGATTGATTTGACTAGGTCAAACACTACTTTGACTAGGACTGTGACTAGGTCAAAATCCTAGTCAAAATAGACCTCTTTAGAGTTGGAGTTTAAAGAGGATTAAACTCCTCCTCTATATATAGTCCTAGCCTTTCACTATTTGAGAAGTGATGAAATTCCAACACACACAACACACACATAATTTCGGCCTCTCTCCCTCTCCCCTACTCGTCCGCCCTCTCTCTTTCTTTACAAGAAAATAATACTTGTTCTTTTGTTCTTGGAACAATAGAACTTAGGAGAATTAATACTGTTAATCAATAACATGTTATTAATTTATCCTCTCCAAAATAATACTTGTTCGTTCGCTAGCACGACGTGCAAGATACGTGGGTGGATTGCGGTTACTGTTTGGAGAGTCTCACATACGAGACTTGGAGCAAATTGGGGAACAACGCGAGTACCGGTTAGAAGACGTAAACGACAATCGGTAGGTTCCGATTTAATTTCTCGTTTCTCCTTATTTTTAATCCTATGGCCTCCATGATTTGTTTATGCTTTTAATTCATGAGATAAACAGAATGCCCGGGAACTTCAAGGGTACACCCCTTGAACGTGTTCATTTATTTAATTAAAGCATGTTTAAATTTTTGTATTTTAATTTTATACCGCGCTTCCGCATTCGCGCTATTTCCCGGGACGATCCACAATCTTTCAGTTATCATTATCTTTGTTTATTATCTAATAGTAAAATGGTCATTATATAAAAAAATAATAAATAAAATAAATAAAAGACATCAATTGAGAACCAAAAAGATATTAATAGTGAAACTCGAATACTAATTAAGTCATTTGTAATTACTCATGTATCACAGTAATATTAATATCAAAACTTGGGTATTAATTGAGTCATTTATAATTACTTAGGTACATTAATAACAAAACTTGGGTGTCAATATGAATTTTACTCTTTGTTTTATGTACCTTATATATGAGGAAAACAATGTAGTATTTTTCATTGTACAGATAGTCTATATATCTATTATATATTTTTATTTACTATATATTTTATATGTAAATATGTTTGTGTATTTATAAGACTGAAAATTTGAACCGTTATATTGAATTTGAATATGATATTAACCATTAATCTATATTAAACAAAATATGGATCATTAAAATTATTACATCACGTTCATCGGAGTATCAACATCACAAAAATTATGTAACCTGCAAGATCCCACTGAGAATCTAATTTGGATTCTCAAGTGAACGAAAGGAGAAACGGAGAAGAAACACCGTTAGAACCAATTCTACGTGTAGTGAACAAAGGTTGGTTTCTATTTACGTTACATATATTTTTTGTTTTTAATCCTTTAGCCATACGTCCTGCATGTTTATTTTTATGTTATTATGCTCTTGACAAACACCGAACGCCCGACAATTTCAAAGGAAACACCCATTTGAACACGTTTAAGATTATACCTTAATTTACATTTTTACACTTTCGTTGCGTTCCCGAACCGTACCCTATTTTTTCATTCTTCTCCTCCAGTAGAGTTTATTTTTCCACTGCCAGGAGATAGGATAAAACATTCTCCATAAGGCTTCTTTACTACATATTCTATGTATTTGCTAGTTAATACTTTGGCTGAGGTAACTTATCAGCACTTGGAGAAGTACCATGCAGGGATTAGCCGCCTAACCTTGGGTTTGGAGAGGCAAAGAAATCCAAAGAATGTTTGGATGTTAACTTGTCATATACCACTACTTTGAGAAATGAGTCAGAAGGATTCTCGCGGCAAGGAAATCACTTCAGGTTCCAAGTTTCTCAAGTCAGGGTTAGATCGTGTTTACATTGAGTGCATGAAGACGGATTTTAAAGAGGAATTCGAGGCCTTAGAGGATTTGGAGCTGGCGACACTTGCAAAGGCCGAGGAGTTCTATGATCAGAGACTGTCGAGCTAAACTTTGCACTTGGGGATGCTTCCCCCTCGAGGACTTTAGGTTTTTGGACCCCTAAATGGCGTAGTTTCACGAGGCTGAGAAGGTGACCAAGTGCTGATTGAGCAACCTCTATCTAGGGGTGTAGAGACTTGACTAACGATTCGTAGGAGTGAACTCATTCCGATTGAAGCAAGTCATGATGCGTGAGAGATTTTATCCTCTTCCTTTCTTATTAGTCATTAGTTGGTGCACTTTATTATTCGTTTTTTATTAAATCTTCTTTATGAGATCTTGACTTTTTAATTTCTTTCTTTTGTTTATTGTGATTCCTTCATAGAATGATTATGTTTATCAAATTTATCTTTGTCTTTATTCATGGATCTCTTTACTAGTTATTCTTTTCCTTTTAAATTTCTTTACGGATTTCACTTATGAAATGTTTGAGCTTAGGAATACACTTTCTATGAAATTTTAGGGTTTAGAAAATTCCATTCTATGGAATTCTCGGGTTATATTATGCGTTTTTACTTTAGTGGGGATGGGAGTGGGACGGGGGTGGGGTGGGGGGTATGGCCCCTTAAGGAACCATTTGACAGTACATTCAGTCTGTGTTTTAACACTGATGGATATAGTAATAATATTTATTTATTTATTTATAAGAGTATAAAAGAAATTTTTTATAAGTAAACCACACAATAAGTATATACACCTTATTACACATTAAAATCCCCAACATCACTATAAATACTCGACATATTATTTTTTAAGGGGGATTCACTATTCATTGATTTGACAATACATACATACAAAAATTCTCTCACTAGACTCGAAAAGTATTATTGTGTCGAGGTGATTTTCCGTTCACTCCTTCACTAAAAACCACTTCCACATAATTGGCGCCGTCTGTGGGAAACCATCACCTCGACATTGAGAATGCAAATTAGGTCGCGTGCTCACGATGTTCAAGGGGTGGACAATGCCCAAGAAACGCATGAAAATGGAGCAAAGCAAAACCTGCCCCGTGAACAGTCACCACAACATGGGATGAACCTTCCACCCCACGAACAACCCCAACCAAATGAGAGGGCCCTGCCACCCCATGAACAAGTGCCTCAGGAGGAGCACCTTCTCCCCCATGCACAATCTCCACTCCCTGGCAAAGAACCACCAGGTGAACAAACACCACCCCCTTGGTGGAATCACCCCTTCCAAGGAGTTCCACCCGAGGGTCCGATGATCCAGTTGACGCAAGAGGCCTTACTAGCACGGATCCATGATGCATCCAACCGAGCAGCCGCTCAAGCGATAGCTCAATTTGCGACTAATCATCCCATAAACCCGCCCCCTCCTTCTCCTCGTCGAAGTCGAGAAGAGTCATCGGCTCCCAAGGAGAATGAACAGAGGCGGGAGGAGATGAATAGCAGAGTATCTAAATCGGAGGTTGCGCAGGAACAAGATCAACTCCCCCCGCAGCCAAGGCAACCCACAGCACCTATACTCTCGAGGGGAGTAGAGGACCCTTATCTCCCCTTGGTCGTGGCTCCTCCAAGATGTAGCCCTTTCTGCACGGCAATCCTAGCCGAGGCACTTGTGACGGGCGTTAAAGTGTCAAACCTCCCGGAGTACGATGGAACAGGAGACCCGCAAGAACACTTAGACAAATTTTATGCTAAAATTGATTGGTACAACTTGAGAGATGCCGCCCACTGCAAGGTCTCCTCGCACTACACTTACAAAGTTTGCTCTAGCTTGGTTCAATCAACTACCAGCTAGAACTATCTCCTGCCTCGAACAGCTAACCCAACGTTTTATACATTACTTCTCTATGAACAAGAAAGTCCCAAAAACGGCCGTGTAACTTTTCACCATCCGCCAGAAGGAGGTGGATTACGTTCAGAGATTTGTGGAGGCCGTGCATGAGGTGCCCCATGTTAACCACGAATTGTTGGCTAGCATTATGCAACAAAATTTGCTTCCGGAAGGTTTAAGAGTCTAGCTGGAAAACCTCCCGGCACTTTGGAATACTTACTCCTATGATCGCAAAAGTATATCAGAATCGAGGAATCCCAAGCTTCGGATCCTACCCTCAGTGTCAAGAGGAAAGGTAAGGAGGAAGAAAATGAGCCGCGGAAGAATGAGGGACGCAAGCATGTGCCCCCCGCCGGATTTACGCACTACACCCCTTTGAACGCCCCTAAAGGAGAAATATTAATCGTGGCGGAGCAACAAGGGTTGATCGACCACTGGCCGAGAAAAATGAAGGACAATCGCAAGAGGCTAAAGCCCGACAAATATTGCCGTTTCCACCGTGACATCGGGCATACAACTGAGGAATGTCATCACCTACAAAATGAGATAGACAAATTGATACAACGGGAACACTTGAAGGAGTATGTCAACCAATATCCACGAGGACGCCAATTTGACCAGGAGATGCGTCCACGCACCCCATGACGAGCTCTAGGACGTGCACTCCATGATGAGCTCGAGCCACGCATCGAGCTCGTAGAGAGAGGAGGCAAGGCTGTGCACCCCATGCAGAAGTCATCTCATGATCTCATAAGGATCGGCGGAAAAAGACCCCCTCGCCACGAAGTAGTAACCTTAAGTTCGCATAGTAGAAAAAATTATCTTTTGACTATTCACTTGTAATAGGAGAAAGCTCAAGTAGGAGCTCAACAAATCCTTCTCCCCTTTTGATTTCCCCTAAGATGTTGTAATGCGAACATGGAGTAATGAAGTTAATTTTCTTGTCGTAGTCTAAAAAAAAAAATTACGGGAACTTTGCCTCCCTTTGAAGTTAGTAAAAGACCAGCTCCGGGACATGAGCAAGTATCCCTTGAGGCAATGTCCTCCTAGATAAAACTTGAGATCATTGTAAAAGACATCGCCCCGGAAACTTTGCCTCCCCTTGAAGTTGGTAAAAGACCAGCTTCGGGACATGAGCAAGTATCTTTTGAGGCAATGTCTTCTTAGATGAACCTTGAGATTGTCGTAAGAAACATCGCCTCAGAAACTTTGTATCCCCTTGAGGTTGGTGAGACCAATTTGCGGGACATGAGCAAGTATTCCTTGAGGCAACATCCCCATGGATGAAACTTGATATCCTCGTCAAGAATACGATCACGGAAACTTTGCCCTCCTAGAAGTTGATAAAAGATCGACTCCGGACATGAGCAAAAGCATCCCTTGAAACAACTTCGGTAAAGATAATGAAAACGCAATAACGGAACACGTACAACAAATACATTCATGAGTGCTAAATAGTGTCGAATTACATGACAAAATGTCCGGCCATAAGAGTCGGAAGAAAGTCATCCCAAGTACTAAGTCTTGCCAAATTACACACCAAAATATCCGACCATACAAGTCGGAGAAAGTTATCCGAAATACTACTAAATAAATAATAACTACGCTCCCTCATCTTCCCCAAGATCTTGGGGGGCTCTGTCACAAGAAGGATCCGCCTCCTCTTCATCCTCCAAGAGGAGTGTCATCTCGAGAAAGAGACCTCCCCCTCTTGAAATGTGTCGTCGGAAGGAGAAGAACCGTCAGGAGAAAGGGGAGGTCGACCTACTGAAGGACAAGCGGATCCGCCCGGGAGCGCGAGCGGAAGTGAGAAAGTGAGAAAAGTGCGTAAATTTAAATCTAATTTAAATAAACCGAATCCCAATGGGTGTACCCTTGGGTGCTCAACCGGGTTTTCGATATAGGATGTGTAAATATTAAAAATATATATTTAAACACATAGGGCATAGATGTATATTAAATCAATCAAAGCGTAGTAAAACCGTTACCTTTGATTGTTTAGCGTATGCTCCCGGCTACTAGCGTTGTTCCTTCTCCGGAATGCTCACGAAATCCAAACGTATGGATTCTCCAAAGGTGATTCACACCACACCGGAAGAAACACACGTTCTTCTTGCTAGAAAAGAACGGGTTTAAGAAGGAATCGGTTTAAGAGAAGAACACTATGAATTAGTGCTCTCTTAAACTTACTTTGTTCTTCTTCTTGATTCAATATCAAGTGAAGAACACAAGTGTGAGAGAGGCGAGAGTTGAGAGAGAGGAGAGGGATTTTTGTCGTCTCTTTTTCCTAGAAAAAGATGAATAATGAATCACTTTTGTTTGGTGTTGTATATTCTAATATATATACATAATTAATGTGATTATTGGAATGTGTCTAAATTCATCCAAAGATGTCTAGATTCATTCCAATTAATCACCATCAATTCTTCAATCAAGCCTACCAAAATTTATGGTATGATCAAATCATACCAAAAGGGAAGAGCTTGATTGGAGTTGATTTGTCTCTTTCAAAAAGAGATAAGTCAACATACCACCTAGCATGAAACATGGCTGATTTTGCTTCCTCCAAGGGAGCATGTCGGCCATGTTTAAATAAGGGAAGAAGTCCAACTTCTTCCTATTCCAAAATAGGAATTATTTCTCCTCTCGAGTAAATTTAACGGACCAGGTTTTATCGTAATCCAATTATGACGAACCCAACATTAAATCCAATTTAATGTCCATTTAAATTATTCTTGTTGATCTTTTAATCCAATTAAAAGATCCAACGTCTCAACTTTCCATATTTAATTGAAAATTCAATTTACCGATTAAATGAAAGCCCGATACAATATCGGCCCGTCCATCCAATGGACTTTCCCTTAAGTAATCCAATTACTTATTTATCCTTCGAGATTGACTCCAAGTCGATCTCTCAACCTCCTCGATGATTTGTGTGTGACCCTTTAGGTTCACCCTCAGCTAGACTTGGGCCCGTGTCCCACAAGGGCCGTTACCATGGGTGGCCGTCTAGCAACGGTCCATGGCACTAGAGACTAGGTGAATTGGCGTGACATTTTGGCGCCGATTCCGTACGGGTACGATCCTTCCGTGTACCGTCTCCCGGCCTTAGTTTAGGGTATGGAATTGGGCGTCGGTTCCCATGCTTGACTAGGCATCTATGCTTAATACTCAAGACCACGTATGCTTCATTGCGTCGACACAGGAAACCATTCCCTGTTCGACCAACCACAGTGGCCACAGCTTCAAACAGCATGAACGTGTCTCCGAGCGCATAGGATCCTCTTCTTGGAATCCATCGTCCTCGCTACACATTCCGACTGCACTGGACAAGGCTTATGATGATCATCTTACAGAATGATCACCTCTCGCCAGATCCAAGATACAGCCGTCATGTGCACGCGACTGCCATGATCCCTCAAGTCTGAGGATTACTCCCGTACTATCGGAACCAGGGAAAACCAATCATACCGACCAAGCCTCTAAGGCTTCCATATGATGATCCCCGCGAGTCAGTCCAGTCGGCTCGACCCCAGTCGACCAACCCATCAAGATCGTTTAGGCGTCCCACGCCTGTCGCCGATGAAACACGGCACTCATCCAATGAACACGACTCTTGACGCAAGTCTCAATAGGACTCTCGATGCCCTGTCTCGAGGTCCTCGACTTGGAACGTTTCAGACCCAACTCTTAATCGGTTGGTTTCATGACCACTATCCAATGCGTGGCTCAACTGCGCGAGTTGTTAACCATGGTCTATGGGCTTTGTTGCAATATAAGTTAAACACCATTTTAACAAATGTGAAATGAGCGCAACAAAGTAAGCACCAGAAGTGACAAATAGTCATTTTATTCATCACATAATAATATTACATTTACATCAAGTTGTCGGATAGGTTACAAATCGCCAAACCTATTGGCTTTCTGATCACCTATTCTAACAATCTCCCATTTGACCTAAAGCCAATCACCCATTGACCTCAAACCTCTTATTCAGATGGTGAGTGTGGGCAACTTGCGACATGGGCTTAGCAAGTGGATCTGCTATGTTTTCTGCAGAGCTGACTCGGTCCAACCGAACGTCACTCCTGCTGTCCATCTCTCTAAGTAGATGGTAGCGTCTACGAATACGCTTGGATCGTGATGAGATCTCGTTTCCTTTGCTAGCGCTATCACCCCGTTGTTATCATAAAAAATAATTACGGGCTTAGCAATGCTAGGTACTATATCCGACCCTTGGATGTAGCTCATCAACCAAACCACTCCTTAGCAGCTTCCAAAGCTGCTGTGTATTGAAAACTCTATGGTGGAGTCCGCCGTGGTAGCCTGCTTGGAACCCTTCCAAGTAACCACGCACCATTTAGTCTAAATACAAAAACCAAACAGAGACTTGGCATCATCGTCATCCGATTGAAAGCTAGCGTCGCTATAGCCTTCCAATATCAACTCTCCACGGCCGGTAGATCAAGAAACATGTCCTTAGTCCTTTTCAGGTACTTCATAATAGTCTTGACTGCACTCCAGTGTGCCTCTCCGGCACACAACTGATATCGACTTGTTACGCTCAAAGCGAGAGCCACATCAAGTCTAGTGCACTGAATAGCATACTGTATGTTGCCTATGGTTGAAGCATAGGAGATGTCCAACATCCGTTTAAACTCCTCATCACTCTTAGGAGACTGCTTCTTGGATAATTTAATTCCATGCCTCATAGGAAGGAATCCTCGTTTTGAGTTCTCCATCTTGAATCTCTTCAAGACTTTCTCAATATACGAGGACTGGGCCATTCCTAACATCCTTCTAGATCTATCCCTATAGATCTTGATGCCAAGGATGTAGGATGCCTCGCCCATATCCTTCATGGAGAATTGCGTTGACAACCAAGCTTTAGTGGCACCCAACATCTTAGCATCATTCCCAATGAGCAAGATGTCATCCACGTAAAGCACTAGAAACGCAACTGAGCTCCACTGATCTTCTTGTATACACAAGGATCGGACTCATTTTTTGATGAAATTATATCCCCGTATGACTTTATTAAAATGTATGTTCCAGCTTTGGGAAGCTTGTTTGAGGCCATAGATGGACCTTTGGAGACGGCAGACCTTCTGCTCTTCTCCAACAGTTGTGGAACCTTCAGCTGATCCATATAGATCTCTTCCTCTACGAAACCGTTGAGAAAGGCCGTTTTCACGTCCATCTGCCATATTTCATAGTCATACCATGCTGCTATGGCAAGCAGTATCCGAATGGACTTGGCCATTGCTATGCGCGAGTAGGTTTCCTCAACATCGACCCCGGTTCGCTGAGTGTAACCTTTCGCCACAAGCCTAGCTTTGAAGGTTGTAACCTCTCCGTCAGCTCCAAGCTTACGTTTGTAAACCCATTTACACCCTACGGGTTTTTACCCTTTGGGTGGGTCTACTAAGGTCCAAACCTTGTTTGTACCATCGAGTCCATCTCGGATTTCATGGCCTCAAGCCACTTGTCCGAATCGATGTCCGACATCGCTTCTCCGCATGTCTTTGGATCATTATCCAACTGATCGGTCAGGCCCAGAAATCCATACCTATCAGGTGCATGGGATACTCTGGCCGACCTACGGAGGACTGGAACAATATCAGTGGGAACTACTGGCTTAGATGTCACTGCCACCTCATGGGGTACCTCACTTGATTCCTCAAGGAGCACTCATCGCGTCGACTATCCGATGGAAAATCTTTTCCAAGAACACTGCGTTTCGCGAGATAAAAATCTTTTACTCGGAAGGATCATAGAAATAATACCGCCGCAGTTTCTTTTGGATAGCGGGGGAACCCCACACTTTCAAGTATTTGTAGGAGGCAGGCTTGCCATGCCATATCTCATATGGCGTCTGGGATACCTTTTAGATGGCGCCAAGTTCAAAACTTTGGCCGCCGTCTCAAGAACGTATCCCCAGAAGCAAAGGGGGAGTTCGGTAAAATTCATCATAGATCGGACCATGTCCAACAAGGTCTGATTCCTCCTTTCAGACACACCATTAAGCTGTGGTGTTCCAGGAGGGGTCCACTGAGAGAGAATCCCATTCTCTTTTAGATAATCAGTAAACTCACCACTCAAATACTCTCCACCTCGGTCCGACCGAAGGGCTTTGATCTTTCGACCGGTTTTGGTTCTCTACTTCAAGTTTGTATTCCTTAAACCTTCCAAAGGCTTCATACTTGTACTCATCAGGTAAATTAACCATACCGTGAGTGATCATCGATGAAGGTTATGAAGTACGAGTACCCACCTCTAGCCTGAGTATTTAGTGGGCCACAGACATCCGTATGGATCAAATCCAACAGACCACTGGCTAGCGTACTTTGTCCAACAAAGGGTTTCTTGGTCATCTTTCCCTTGAGACAGGATTCGCAGGTCGGTAGGTTGTCAAATCGTCTATTTCTAGACTCTTTGAATC
This sequence comes from Sesamum alatum, assembly GCA_034509735.1. Lineage (NCBI taxonomy): Eukaryota > Viridiplantae > Streptophyta > Magnoliopsida > Lamiales > Pedaliaceae > Sesamum > Sesamum alatum. Next base: position 20,843,912 of record JACGWO010000006.1, read on the forward strand.
CACCAACCTTCTTATCCTATCTTTAGAGATATGACCTAACCTCGCATGACATATCTGTGCGTTATTATGATCATCACATTTTCGTTTGTGTTTTGCAGTCATAATCCAATTAGACTGTTGAAGTATGTACAGACGTTGACCAATGTACCAAGCAGATGAGAAATACCATCTTTAACAATGAAAAAAATTATTTTTATTGATGGTAAATTCATATCCCTCCTTATCAAGGACCGGGATGGAAACAATGTTTTTAATCATGCTAGGTACATAGAAACAGTCGTTCAGTACAATCCTAACATAACTACTAATGGCTAACTCTAGTGATCCTACGGCCTCCGCAGCAACGGCCTTGCCATCGCCTAGCCTCAGGATCATCTCATCCTTGGTTAGCCTTCTGCTTCTTTGCAGTGCCTGCAAATCATTGCAAATGTGAGCACCACACCCGGTATCCAATACCCATGAAGCAGAATTAGTAATCATATTTACTTCAACCACAAACATACCTGGGTTGGAGAGGAGTTGTGGGCACTCCCTCTTCCAATCCCCTTTCCCTTGGCAATGCATGCAGACATCATTTGCCTTGGACCGCTGAGAACCAGGGGCCTTCCCTTTCCCTTTGCTCGGTCCAACCGGAGCAACAGGGACGCCCGGAGCGCGAGCAGGGGCCACAACCGTCTTCCCTTTGCCGTTCTTCCTCTTCCAGCATCTGGCCCTCTTGCCATTCGCCTTGGAGGTCGAAGCCTCTCCTATCAATACCGCCGGCGCCGACTTGTGTGTCGTTGCTCGTATTGAGACCAGCATGTTGATCAACTCATGAATGACTTCTCAAGTCTGTTCATGTTGTAGTTTACAACAAATGGGTCATAGGATGGAGGAAGCGACTGGAGGATCACGTCAATGTACGTGTCATTGTTAAGCCTAGCTTTAAGGTCCTCGAGTTTCTCCACTAGGGAGAGCATCTTGACCCCATGACTTTGTACAGACGCTCCTTCAGCAAGCTTGGTGCCAAAGAATGCTTTTGTGGCGGCATTATCTAATATGTCTATCCGGAACTGCATAAACCTCGTTCATGCGGAGCATTATGGCGGAGACGTTGTCCAACCTCTCATACTGCTTCTGGATGTCGTTAGACATCGAAGCCAATATGATACTGCGTACTTTCTGGTTGTCCTCATGCCATTTCTCGAACGTCAAACGTTCTTCAGACGTGGACCCCTCCGGTAAGTCGCTCGGTGGCGGCTCGTCCAAGACGTAGCCTTGGTTCTCGAAATCGAGGACAATCCTTAGGTTTCTCAGCCAGTCCGAGTAGTTCGTTCTGCTGAATTTGTTAGTCTCGAGAATCATGGTTAATGGGTTCTTAGACATATCTACATTAATGAAAATGTAAAGAAGAAATTAGCAGATGATGGGTAATATTATTGTTCAAGTTGAAGACTTGGTCTTTTAGTCTTTAACCCTCCCACTATATTTATACGAAAGTTTGCCACTCTCAAGCGGAGTTTCGGGAACCATTTCCTAGTGGGCTTGGGATCACAAGCGTAATCTCCATGCCTGCTTTTATGATTCACATGAAGAAGACCTCGTGGGAGATATCCAATATCATTCTCATCCAATGAGATTCTAAGATATTTTGCCTCACCTATTCGCATGGTTCCGAGGACTCCAAGCGAAACATGTTACTCAGTGTTAGGCCGACCCAATCAACCAAATCATGCCTCAAACTGTCGTCCCCCATGACTCGTGAGACAGGGAAACAGCGAGCGCAGTCTTTTTGTTCACAACAATGGTGCAGCTTTCCCTAGTCCAAGTGTGCCATGACTCGTGAGACCACACTCGGGTAGTGGTAGCTTCCTCACCACATTGTTGTGGATGGAAGGCTCGGACAGATCAAAATACCATTTTGATCCAAGTCACGTTCTGGGCCTAATATTTAATTTGGTCCAACCAAATGAGTGTTTGAGTGTGACCGAGACCTCATCACATTATGGTGTTTTAGCGGGCATAAATATTCAATATTTAAGGCGATAAATAAATACGCCGCATGCATAAAACATAGCATACCCTTGTTAGGATGATCACAAGCCCAACCTATGCGACCCACTGAGCCCGCAGTGAGTCTATGGTCTGTCTAGGTTGGTCCTAAATTATTACAATAATAATATACCCATTGTCATTCCAATGGGCCTTGAAGTGCTTCTTGTTTCACGTTTGATGCTCCTCCTTGGGGTCTCCGACTCCAATTGCTTGTTAAAATTAAAACCTCACCAATCCTATCTACTCTCATTACAACTTGAAAGTAATACATTGGTAATAAAGAAAAAAGCCTTAACATCATGAGGCTGAAAATACGGGAGATGATAGTCCCAAAATCAAGAGGCACGCAGGCCCCACCCAACAGAAAATAAATGATCATACATTCATCCATACATAAGGTCTAGGGATCTTGTGATCATCCCATGTTGATTCCATCACTCATATAACACATATTCAAATAATCATGCATAAATAACCAATGGATATTCCAAATACCCAAGTGATGTCCAACATCACAAAAGCATAAACATACAAATAATATGCAAAATTCAAATTTAAAATTTAATGGACATTTTAAACAATGAATCCAATGCATGTATTAATCCCAAATTAATTACGCAAATTTAATTCAAGGATAATTCAATTATTCAAAAATCAAAAATGCAAAATTAACATATTTTTCAGAATATTGTGAAGAAAATACAGAAAATCAAATTTTTTGAAAAAAGTCGAAAAACGGCACAAAATGGCCCAGCCGTTGTGCCGGCCAACCACCCGCACGCACAGGGCAGGGAGCGCGCGCTCTGTGCTGCGCGCTGGCCTTGGCCGGCAGCGCACAACGCGTGCGCAGGCACCCGCCTGCGCGCGGCTGCTGCCGTCCGAACAAATTTTTTTTTTTTTTTGTTTTTAATACTGTTTCAGCACAATAACAGTAACATTGTTCTGAAAATAAGCATTCAATTTTTAGATCCAATCTAACAAAATTAATCATGCCAAAAGTCCATTAAATCGAAACAATTGAATCATCATATTATTCATATATTTATATAATCTAACATGCCAATAAAGCCGTTAAAAGCAAGTAGATCATGCCAAACAAATAGATCTATGCCCCTTACATCGAGCCGGGCTCTGATACCACTTGAAGGACAAGCGGATCCGCCCGGGAGCGTGAGCGGAAGCGAGAAAGCGAGAAAAGTGCGTAAATTTAAATCTAATTTAAATAAACGAATCCCAAGGGGTGTACCCTTGGGTGCTCAACCGAGCGTTCGATGTAGGATGTCTAAATATTAGAAACATATATTTAAACACATAGGGCATAGATGTATATTAAATCACTCAAAGCGTAGTAAAACCGTTACCTTTGATTGTTTAGCGTATGCTCTCGGCTATTAGCGTTGTTCCTTCTCCGGAATGCTCACGAAATCCAAACGTATGGATTTTTCAAAGGTGATCCACGCCACACCGGAAGAAACACACGTTCTTCTTGCTAGAAAAGAACGGGTTTAAGAAGGAATTAGTTGAAGAGAAGAACACTATGAATTAGTGCTCTCTTAAACTTACTTTGTTCTTCTTCTTGATTCAATATCAAGTGAAGAACACAAGTGTGAGAGAGGCCGAGAGTTGAGAGAGAGGAGAGGGATTTTTGTCTTCTCTTTTTCCTAGAAAAAGATGAATAATGAATCACTTTTGTTTGGTGTCGTATATTCTAAATATATATACATAATTAATGTGATTATTGGAATGTGTCTAGATTCATCCAAGGATGTCTAGATTCATTCCATTCAATCACCATCAATTCTTCAATCAAGCCTACCAAAATTTTATGGTATGATCAAATCATACCAAAAGGGAAGAGCTTGATTGGAGTTGATTTGTCTCTTTCCAAAAGAGATAAGTCAACATACCACCTAGCATGAAACATGGCTGATTTTGCTTCCTCCAAGGGAGCATGTCGGCCATGTTTAAATAAGGGAAGAAATCCAACTTCTTTCTATTCCAAAATAGGAATTATTTCTCCTCTCGAGTAAATTTAACGGACCGGGTTTTATCGTAATCCAATTATGACGAACCCAACATTAAATCCAATTTAATGTCCATTTAAATTATTCTCGTTGATCTTTTAACCCAATTAAAAGATCCAACGTCTCAACTTTCCATATTTAATTGAAAATCCAATTTACCGATTTAATGAAAGCCCAATACAATATCGGTCCGTCCATCTAATGGACTTTCCCTTAAGTAATCTAATTACTTATTTATCCTTTGAGATTGACTCCAAGTCGATCATTCAACCTCCTCGGTGATTTTGTGTGTGACCCTTTAGATTCACCTCAGCTAGACTTGGGCCCGTGTCTCACAAGGGCCCGAGCAACGGTCCATGGCACTAGAGACTAACGTGAATTGGCGTGAACATTTTGGCGCCGATTCCGTACGAGTACGATCCTTCCGTCTACCGTCTCCCGGCCTTAGTCTAGGGTATGGAATTGGGCGTCAGTTCTCATCCTTGACTAGGCATCTATGCTTAATACTCGAGACCACGTATGTTTCATTGCGTCGACACAGGAAACCATTCCCTGTTCGACCAACCACTGTGGCTACAGATTCAAACAGCATGAACGTGTCTCCGAGCGCATAGGAGATACCTCTGTCACATACTGACAGGGGACGGATCCTCTTCTTGGAATCCATCGTCCTCGCTACACATTCCGACTGCACTGGACAAGGCTTATGATGATCATCTTACAGAATAATCACCTCTCGCCAGATCCAAGATACAGCCATCATGTGCATGCGACTGCCATGATCCCTCAAGTCTGAGGATTACTCCCGTACTATCGGAACTGGGGAAAATCGATCATACCGACCAAGCCTCTAAGGCTTCCATATGATGATCCCCGCGAGTCAGTCCAGTCGGCTCGACCCCAGTCGACCAACCCATCAAGATCGTGTAGGCGTCCCAATGAAACACAACACTCATCCAATGAACACGACTCTTGACGCAAGTCTCAATAGGACTCTCGATGCCCTGTCTCGAGGTCCTCGACTTGGAACATTTCAGACCCAACTCTTAATCAGTTGGTTTCATGACCACCATCCAATGTGTGGCCCAACTGCACGAGTTGTTAACCATGGTCTAATGGGCTTTGTTGCGATACAAGTTAAACACCGTTTTAACAAATGTGAAATGAGCGCAACAAAGTAAACACCAGAAGTGACAAATAGTCATTTTATTCATCACATAATAATATTACATTTACATCAAGTTGTCAGATAGGTTACAAATCGTCAAACCTATTGGCTTTCTGGTCACCTATTCTAACACCTACTCCTCCTCCAAGAGGAGTGTCATCTCGAAGAAGAGACTTCCTCCTCTTGAAATGTCCGATCTCAAGGAGAAAGCCCTCGTGGAAGAGGGGAGGTCGAATCCCTCATCCTTTTCCTAGAAGACTATCATCTCCAGGAGGAGAGCCTTAAGGGGAAAGCGGAGACCAAACATGTCCTCCTCCTAAAGGAGTGTCACCTCACTAATGAGCGCCCTACGGGAAGAGCGTAGGTCAAACACCTCCTCGTTAGGGCGGAGAAGAAGTGAAATTAAAAAAAAAATAAAAAAATTACATCTCAAGTAGGGATAGAAATAAAAAAAAAAAGAAAAAACCTCTACCATTGGTAGAATAATACAACTCGGCCGCCCATCACATGTCCACGATGCATGAAAGCCTCTACTGTGATGGGGAGTCACATCTCTTGAAGACGAGGTCGAAACCTCTTAAAACATATGACAGAGAATCCTGTACTAGTAAAGAGTGCGAGTACAAAGATAAAACAAAGTTGGGTGGTGGAGTGGTTGAACACTCCTATGTACACACTTTTGACCTAGGTTCAAAACCTAGCAGATGCAATGTGTTGCACTTGTGCCTCCACATAGCGCAGTGCACCCGTGGTGCGCGCCTCGGCCTGGGCCGCCCCTCGCCAGCTCGAGCCACTTCCTCGAGCGCAACGTAGTCACGCCTAGGGACCGCCTCGACCTTGACCCACGACTAGGCTCGAGGCGTCCGAGCCTAGCTCGCACGCGGCGCCTGGGTGCGCCTCGAGCTGGGCCAGCTTTAGCCCATGCGCGCCTTCATCAGCTCGAGGCCGCCCTGCCTCGAGCTGGCCCATACGTGCCTCCATCAACTCGAGGCCCCCTGCCTCGTAGGCACCAGCTCGCATGCGCCCTGCCTTGAGATGGCCCATGCGCGCCTCCATCAGCTCGAGGCCGCCCTGCCTTGAGCTGGGCTGCCTCGAGCTGGCCTGGCCCGCGCCCTGCCTCAAGCTGGCCCATGCGCGCCTCCATCTGCTCGAGCCCGCCCCGCCTCGAGCTGTAGGCACCAGCTCGCGTGCACCCTCGAGCTGGCTTGGCTCACGCCCTGCCTCGAGTTGGCCCATGCGCGCCTCCATCAGCTCGAGGCCGCCCTACCTCGAGCTGTAGGCACCAGGTCGTGTGAGCCCTGCCTCGAGCTGGCCCATGCCCGTGCCTCCACCAGCTCGGGGCACCAGCTCGCGTGTGCCTTGTCTCGAGTTGGGCAACCTCTAGCTGGCCCGTGCGCCTTGCCTTGAGATGTGCCTAGTTTTGCGCCAGTCTACTAAGATTTGCCTCAAGCTCGACTTGCCTTGAGTTGGACCGCACCTCCACGATCTAATGCTTTGGTCACCACCACCTCCTCCCCACTATCCATTCTAATGACTTGGGTCACCTTCATCAATAGCATTGAGCTTGGGCCAAAAAATTTGGGCCGATTAACTTGTGCAATAATAGTTGTAGAGCTTAAGTGCCCCTAAATGCTTCCTGTAATTTTACTCTCGGACGACTCACTCGTCTTAGTCCTAGTAACTCATATGAGAGTGGGGGCTATATGATGCATATAGTAATAATATTTATTTATTTATAAGGGTATAAAAGTAATTTTTTATAAGTAAACCACACAATAAGTATATACACCTTACCACACTTTAAAATCTCCAACATCACTATAAATACTCCACATATTATTTTTTAAGGGGGGTTCACTATTCATTGATTTGATAATACATACATACAAAAATTCTCTCACAAGACTTGGGAAGTATATTGTGTCGATGTGATTTTCCCGTTCACTCCTTCACTAAAAACCACTTCCACATAACACTTTAAAACTTATACAAAGTAAGCTTAAAGGAAGAAGTGAAATTCGAGTAAACAATGTTGAAAGTAATGTGGTTATTTTATTCGTAACTTGGAACTCAACAACACAATTCACATATGATATTTTCTTAAGTTAGTTACCTTCCTAGTGTTGTCCTCCATCCACTCTCTTCAATCTATATGTTTCGGATCCTATTAGCCCTGAAATTTTGAAGGGTCTATCGTTTTTGGTCTCCATCTTACCAATACGACTAGTACCTTCTGTCTTTCTTATTACCAGTTTGCCTTCCTGGGAAACAAGGGGATGTACTCGGTTGTTGTAAACCCTCACCATATGTCTTGTAAATTTGTTCTTTTTTGCTCTGACTTTCTTTTCTCTAACTAGGCTTTCAATATTTTTAGTCTAAAATGCTAATGGGGAGTGATCTTGATCGAGTTCCTCTAGTTGTTCTCTCATCGAAGTTGCTTTTCTCGCATCTCCCTCGTGACTTATTTTGGCTTCGTCATGGCATTAACAAGGAACTGTCGTGCCAAGCATCAATCTCCAACTTCTCCTCTAATTCCTTCAGGAGTTGGGAATTTGAGCTAAATACAATATGTTGAGATCACAGCTCTAAAGGAGTTTACACTTGATCTTCCTAGAATGATGTTGTAGGATGACGGAGTATCAACAACAAGGAATTTCACCATCTTGGTAGCACGCAAGGATAAGTCCTAATCGTTATTGGCAACACTACTTGTTCCTAGGGTTTCCATGACACTCCCTATAAAACCAACCAACAGAGTGTTTACTTTATTTAAAATACTAAGATCAATTTCCAATTACAAGAACGCTTTGAAGAATAGAATATTTGTCGCGCTCTTGCTATCTATTAGAACTTTCCGACTTAGAAGTTGGAGAAGATGGTCGACATGACCAAGACCTTGTCGTGTGGGCAACACTACCATCCTAGTCTTCACAGTTGAAAAGTAATTTTCTCATCCATCATTCCGAGCACTATAGGAGCGATTCATAACAAGTAACAATTCTTTGAGAAGGAGAAACGACTCGTATGAGCCATTTTACGGTCGAGTAGGGTCATCTCCTGCAAGTCCTCCAGAAATGACCCCAATTATCCCATTCTTGAAATATTTTCCTTTTCTTTGTTTCCTTAAGTTCTCTCCTTGCTCTGAGGTCCCCCTTTGCCTAGAGGTTATGGATCCTTGTTCCCAGTGTGGGGAGTGAGTATCAGCATACCCCTTATGGTAACCTCTCTAGATTAACTCTTATGTTTCATTCCTTAGATGGTAATATTCTTCACTATAATGCCCTAATCCTTATGAAATCAACAAGTTTTGCCAGATTGTTGCCAATTGGGACTGTCCTTCATCTTTCTCGACCATTGCACTATTCCAGTTGTACGACTATCATCAAGACTTTGGCATTTTCAGTGGCATGTATCATGTAAATCCACTTTGGGGCATCTACCAGAAGCCTTCGAAACTTTCTTCATTCTAAGGATCAACTTTATCCTCTTACCTATTTTTTCACTTGGTTGTCAAGTCATGCTTTAAGGCTGACGCTTTCTTGATTCGTGTATTTTTCTCAGCCCTCTTCAAAAGTTCTTCAAGGGTTGTGGGAGGCTTTCTTGCAATTGACTCTCGGAACCTCCGTTTCCCTATATTATGTTGTAGGATGCTAGTCAATAGCCCGTGGTTCAATTGGGGTATTTCCAATACCGCCTTTGAGAATCTTTTCGCGTACTCTCTCAGACCACCTGCTCATGTTGGACCACTGTCAAAAGGTATAATGTAGTCTTGGGTACCTTTTGCTGATGGAAAGTGGTGTAAAAACCAGTAGCTAGTTGTTCAAAATTCTCTATCAACCTAAGCGAGGGGAATGAGGGGGACGAGGCTCCTGTGGATGAATAGCCAAAATCTAGGCTACTGCTCTCTCCACCTATCAACTTTTGAAGTGGTTTTTGGGTCATTTGGACCATTAGGGGAGGCGTGTGATCAGAGATAAGCCTCATGTTTCCCAATTGGTCTTTGTTCTCGGGTGGGGGTAGAAGGTCATGTTTCCTAATGGGGGGAGTTCGCACCTACGACGATTGTCTTCAAGTCCATCTCCGTCATTCATCCCCCTTCTCTAGCTATTGGTTGTGTTTGCATTCTCAATATTGGAGCTGGTTGCCTAAAGACACAACCAACTGATGTTGCATAAAATAAATAATTTTATTCATTTTGTAATAATCTATACAATCTCAGATCTCAGTACGTGCAATTGTCCTAGAGCACTCTAAATCTCTTTCTCTCAACAAAAATCCAACTTCCTTCAAATGAAGTAGGGAGGACATATCTATAATGTTTCGTAAATAAGAAAAGTGGTCTTCACTATCCGCTTCGTCCGAACTTTTATAGATCGGGACTAAATCAAATTATGCTTCGTAGTCATCTGATTAATATACTCCTTGAATGTCGTTTTTTTATTAATCTTGTCGAGAATCATGCTCTATGACTATTGCAGATGACGTAATTCTCGCACTTTAATGACGTAATTTGTACTTATTACATCTTACCATATCACGTATATACAAAAATGAATTTAAGTTTTCTAGTTTCAAGTCCATCAACCCAAACCAATATCTCTCTTCTTAAGAAAATCTAAGGCGATTCCTGTTATCCCATCATATCTGCTTTTTCTCTACCAAATTGATAAGCTAAAGAAAAAGAAAGCATAAAGTTGCTAGAGTACATTGTTTAGTTCTCAGAACCACTACAACCTGAAGAAACCAAAAGGAAAATGCAGTATTGATAAGAATTTTGATAAAGGCAACGAAAGCATAAATATGCCTTTCACATTCACTTCAATTTCAACGGCTGGCTGATTAAGAATCCAACAATCTATTAATTAAGCAAAAAGCAGTTTGAATTCATATGCTTTTGCTAATTAAACAACGCAGCCATTTATCCTTGTATATTGGAAAAGCACAACCACTACTACTAAATTAAGTCGCAAAACCAAAAGAAGAATTGCAGCCCAAGTAAAAATGAGTTAGATTAATTAATAGAACACACGCTTTTCTTTTGGTTTTGAACACACGCATCTAAATGAGTCAGCCCAACCATTGACGCAAAATGGAAGGGAATTAGATTCCTTCACTAGAGAGAATAGTCATTGACTATTTAACATCACTAGCTAATTAACAAAACTTGAACATCTTTTAATGTTGATATGCCTTGTATTAATTAACAATTGGGGCATAATTGTGATTTTTAGGTTCCTATATTTTGTTATTTTGTCGAGCAACTGGATTAGTTTTGATCTAGAAGGGGGTTTAGCCGGAAATTTTTTGGACTCGATTAAAAACGTGTTCGTGTTCTAAATAATAGGGGAATTAATTGTGTTTCTCTTGGTAACTTAAATGCGGGAAAGATTTTATTTTTTGTCCCATATTTTAGGATTTTTTTTTATTTGTTCTTATTTGTTGCATTTGTCTCATATTTAGTCCTATTTGTTCAATTTTTTCTCCAATTTGGTTCCAAACAACATTTTTCGTCAAATTGTTAGCGGAGTCGTAACAGTGGCTGAGTCTTGCCCTAATAACAGACTTGACGGCTCCGTTAACAATTTGACGGAAAATACTATTTGGGACCAAATTTGAGAAAAAATTGAACAAATGGGACTAAATGTGAGACAAATGCAATAAATGAGGCCAAATAAAAAAAGACACTAAGATATGAGATAAATAAATAAGCCAATGTGATTAATATACTTTTACAGTAATAAATTTATCAAAATAACTTAAAAGTTTAAAAAGCATGAGTAATAATGAGAATAAAAATTGATATATGAATAGAACATTATTAAATTGAAATTGCTTATGAAAATTCAACTATTGATCAATTTATTTTATTAAATTGGAGTTTCTTTCTATCCAAAATAAGGAGCTTTGACTAATTATTTTTATTTTATTATTAATTTTTCGAATATCATTATTTTATATTTCCATATTAATTGGTTTAATACATAATAATGAAATAATCATTAGTGAATATACGAAATACAAAATTTTAATTTTGGGAAATATTTTTTTATTCAATAGTACCAAGTAAATTTAGAAAGTGAATTACAAATAATAGAATTGAATAATTTCCTTATCAATTTAAATAATCATTATCAATTTGTTTGAAAATATAATTACATAATACTAATGTTTCAATGAAAAAAATATGAATAATATCATGAACTTAACATCAATAATATATTTACTTCTAAAAATATATTTATACAGGGTTAATTGCAATTTTCGTCCAGTAACTATAGGTATTTGGCGTTTTGATCCTTTAAGTTTCTAGGGTAGCAAAATAGTCCTTTAACTTTTCAGTTAATTGCAATTTTCGTCCTGTAATTATAGGTATTTGGCATTTTGGTCCAACAAGTTTCTATGGTAGCAAAATAGTCCATTAACTTTTTAATTTTCACGATTTTCGTCCTCTGATCGCTGGATTTTTTAAAACTTGCCGGAATAATGGCACGTGATGAGGTTGATTGTCTTCTTGAGTGATACCATATTCAGGCATTGCCCCTTCTTCCGGCGAGTTTAAAAGCCTTACGTGTGAATCGCGTGTCATTATTCCGGCAAGTTTTAAAAAATTCGATGACCAGAGGACAAAAATCACAAAAATTTAAAAGTTAAAGGACTATTTTGCTACCCTAGAAACTTAAAGGACCAAAATGCCAAATGCCTATAATTACAGGATGAAAATTGCAATTAACCCTATTTATACACGTGCATGGCACGTCATGCTTTTTAGTTTTATGTAAATATAGGAGTGTAAATTCTAACGTACTTAAAATCACTGAACTAAGTAATACTTATAAAATACTATAATTAATATAGTATAAAATGATATAAAATACTAAATATACTATAATAACACTATAATCTATAATAAAAATATGCCTTTGACAATTATTTCCCAAGTTCAAAACCAAATTCAGCGTAGTTTGCACAAGGGATTCGGGCTCGATTACTTAACATAATCAAGCCCAAGCATTACTAGCCTACTTACTCTCAGCAAGTTGAAGGAACCACCAGCCCAACAAACCTAGTTTCTTTTGCCTTGCTGATGAGGCTACCCTCAGTCTAGGTCCAATATCAACAAGGCAAAGGCCCACACACCTCAGTCCACATGCCAACCATTCTATCATTCTTTTCATCTTCTTCACATCAATAGTATAAGAACCCTTGCCACACTCTTCTGGTACAATGTGTAAGGTGGACAGACTCCGGAATTACCAGCTTTTCAGAGCGAGGGCAATGACTTTAGTCCGGCAATCGAAGACTTTCGACAAGGCAACACATGCCAGCTAGATCCGGTTGATGAAAGATACAAATAACTAAATTTCTAGATTTGTGGCTAATCTGACAGTATCACTTCTTGCCTACATATCTTCAAAATGACGCGTCTAAAAACAGGATAAACAATATCCAGAAGAAGTAGGCATCCCAGGGATTTTTTTGGGACATCTTAACGTCCCCCAACCGACCACTAAAAGTCTCACAACCCACTCTTATAAATAGGGGTCCAAATAACATTACAAGAAAATATGATATTAGTGATGAAATATCAAATGATAATTTTAAAATTATCACTAAAAATATATATTAAGTGATAATACTTTTTATCTTGTCACTATATAATTATTAATCAAAAATTATGTATAAAGTTGTCATTAAATATAATTCACTACAAGAAAATACAAAATTGGTGACAGCATAATCAGTGATAAAATAAATAGTCATCAATTAATTATATTAAGTGAAAACATTTTTCTTTTGTCACTATTTTCTGCAATAAGGTTCAACTCATATTGATAAAGTAACAAGAAATTATTTCTTGTCACTTAAAATATTTTAAATAGTTAAAAAAAATTAGCTTGTAACACATAAAGTGACAATAAAAATTTCTTGTCACTTAAGAATTTTGAAATAGTGACAACATCTAAGTTGTCACTTTGAAATTTCAATATAGTGGCAATTTTATTTGCTTGTCACTTGATAATTTTCGTATAGTGACAATATATAAGTTGTTACTTTAAAGTTTCAATAGAGTAAGAATTTAGACATATAACTTGAAAATATGTTTTCAATATAAGTAGCTACTTTTAGAAAGAACTACTTTATTAAATCAAAGTGTTTATATTTTTTAATATTATAAATTAGCCCAAAGACCCATATTCATGACCCACGATCCATAATTCATGACCCATGGCCCACGATCGATGATAACTCACAGACCAAAATCCCCAAATTTACCAAACGTTTAGTTCACCAAAAAATCTGCTCTTCAGTGGCTCTTCCTCTCGATCGATCAAACTTACATTTCTTCTTCGAAGTCATTGATTGCGCCTATTTCTTTTGCAAATCCGCTGGTTGTACATCATTCGGAGCAATGCCTCACTGAGTTCTTCTCCAGATTAAGGTTATTTCCTTCGCGATTTATTTTGATATATTTTGATTTTCTCCGTTCTATTTTAGATTTTTTTGGCAAATCTTTTACCTTTAATCACTTTACTCATTTTTAGATTCTAGATCATTGTTCTTCATTAGGTTTTAGGCTCTAATCTGAAGTTTATTTTAGCTTTAAAATGAGTTTGAGTAGAAAATTTGTTATATATCGTGTTTCCTTTTTTTTGTGAATGTTTGAGGACAAAACATTGTTATCTACTCTTTTGTACCTCTGATGTTTTGGTTTAATTGACTATTTGGTTTAGTTTTGAAACTTTGATTTATAAGGTTCATTATACACAAGAGAACTTGTTTAAAGTTCATAGAGCGCATCCTGAAGTTGTAAATGTTATTTTAATGCTCCATGTATTTTTGCATTTGTAAGACATTTTCAGTTGTCTTCTTATTTTTCCCAACCCCACATTTCTGCAATATCACAGTGTTTTAACTATTAATGACCATGTAAACAAGTCTAATTTATGACATTTCTTATGGTTTGTGAAAGGTCTTTAGAAGGTATAAGAGTATCAACAACATACACAAATGGTGGTTTCATCATTTGAGTCAGTGGCAGGTCCTAGTGCCGCCACTCCTTATGTTTCTCTAGTCTAAAGATGGCCTCCAAACATTTTCGACGTCTAAAAACTGTGGTAGCTGACTGACTCAAGAGCATAATAAATGCCTTGGGAGAGGACTTGTCGTCCCCCACTGCCCGCACAAGCACGAGCAAGAGCGACGCAGGTGTTTCAATGTTAAAGTTCTTTGACCGAAGCGTCTAAAGGCAGAAAGGGACAGTTGGTCTAGGCATACTTGAAGGCCAACATATCTGGAGGCCCCAGAGAGGCCTACAGGAATGTGCGGTCTCTATTCTGCTGGCGTGGCTATTTGACCATTTTCTTCACCCGTAATAGTTCTTAGTTTACAAACATAATAAGCACACACTTTTAAAGAAATATGACTGGTTAGTCATATAAACTTCTGAGTTGAGTTTGATTTTTGTGTGAAGGTATCCTACAGATACCAACAAGCATATGCTCGCACAAACCGGCTAAACTAGAAACCATGTATTTTAGCGTTTGTTTTTGCAGTTTGTTCTTTGAGAAAGTAGGCTGACTTCTTTTGTATTAATTGACTTTGTTGTCGCTCAGTTTGCTCATATTCATGGAAAACTCAACGACATGTTCGTTTCTTGTTTTTAAGCAAAAATGTAGATGTGTCCCGGGCTCTACCAGAAAGATAACTTAGCATTGAAACTCCGTCTCCATTGTATCTATACATTTTGATGTTCACACATTAATTCTTGATCATATATAGGGTTCATTATACACCAGAGAACCTTTTTAAAGTTCATTGAGCACATCCCGAAGTTGTAAATCTTATTTCAAGAAGACGCCATCGCTGGGTAATTTTCTCAAAAATGAAAGACGAGTCGTTAATACTTTTTGTATGTTTGAGTTGTCGACTCACAAAAATTGAAAACTCTGTGAAATGCAGGCCTTTAAGGAGTACTTGAAATACACTATCAATCGTGCTAATGAGATTGAGAAACTAATGAAAGTTAAGGCCCAAGATTCAGAAATTAAAAAGTATTATGCTGGAGAATATTCGGTGCTTAGAGTGCTTCTTTGTCTGAGGTAGTCCATCTTTTCTTCTTTTTGTTCTCCTCTTCTTTTCTAGTCCTCTTGTCTGGGATACTTTAAGATTTGATGGCTTGAATTATGTATTGTCTAGTATTGTATTCTCTGTCATGCAATGTGTAAAAGTATTTGAGTACCACTAACTGAATTTCTTGGCTACTGAATTTCTCGTGCTATGAAACGATGACTTCCCATGTTGTGAAGTACAAAGGCAAATTCTTGATTTTAGCAGTTGAAATGTTGCTTTTTATTCAATTGAATAGTGAATGATATTTGACATTGTAATATTGATTGTAAGTTACTATACTTCGTGCAGTTCCTCACTTGACATAGGCCTTTAGCAAAGAGGGAACTGGGAAAGAGCACTTGCACTTGAAGCTGTAGCAAGGATTAAGGGAGAGTGCAGAAAGCTAATGCCTATGCGCTTGACTTATGTTTTAGGTTTTTTATTTTTTTTTTGCTTTTCGTAATCTCATGAAATGAAAGAACTAAATCTTGGTTGCTATACTGTTGTAAAGATAATGCAAGCATGTAATCTAGGAATAGTTATGTGGCAGATTTGTTGTTTGCAACAATCATAAATTTATGCTTTTCAAATCGACATTTGGAGATGTCGCTGTCTATTGTGTGTTAATTCGTGGTAGATTTTCTTATTTTCTTTTTGTTCTTTATTGATGAACATAATTGTCTTTGTAATTAAGCTTCAGCATTGAAATTCATGCCTGGATGCTTGAAAATTCTCAAAATGTATAAAAAAGTGGCAAGATAACTTCTTGTCACTAAACATTATATTTTTAGTGACAATTTATTTATTGTCACTAAATATATTGTATTTAATGACAATTTATTCCTTGTCACTTGACATAACATATTTAGTGACAACTTGGAGTTATCTAGTGACAAGATTTCTATATTTTAGTGATGATTTGTATAGTCACTAGTTCAAAGTGATTAGTGACAATACTCAACTTGTCACTAAAAACTAAGGGCAAATGTGACATGGGTTTTTTGTGATCACTATATGGAATTAGTGACATAGGTATTGTGACAACATTGAGACAAAAAATTATTGTCATTAAATTTCATTAGTGACAAACCCCTAATATTTTGTGACAATAAGTATTGTCACTCAACAACTTATTTCTTGTAGTGATTAGTGACACATTTATAGTGACAACACAATATAGTGACAACAATTATTTATTGTCACTAGGTTGACACTATAAATGAGTCACTAATTGTATTTAGTGATAATTTTGTGTATATTTTTTTGTCACTAATTCTTGCTAATAATAGATTTAAAAAATAGTAGTAATTGTTAAAATCATAAAATTCATTATTGTGATAAAATAAACATTCTTGTCACTGAATATATATAATTACTGACAATATTAAAATTGTCATTTGATTTTTTTTGTCGCTAGTCTTTTATTTTCTTGTAGTGTAAGTTAACTAGTTAAGTAAGCTCATTCAGCAAGCCGACTCAATTTTTCTCCATTTTGTGCACTTCACATATTTCGATAGTACTCTTTTCTGCATATTAATCTCACGTTTTACCTTGATTTCTTTGTTTAATTCATCTTAAACATATCATTGACTTAATTATCGAAGTGTTAACTCCTGTTTTACAAGTTAGCCCTATGCTAATTTTAGGATTTTTAAGAATATTTTTTATTCTTATTGTGCTGCTGGACTCCGATACACATAAAAAATATTATAATATATTGTAAAGTACTATAGTTTTAGGTGGACACACCACCAACGGATCGAATGACATATAACAAATTTTTAATTACGGGCGGGGAATGGGTTATATACAACCCACAAATTACAGATTAATCAAAAGGGGGAATACAAGTAGTAAACAGAAAAGTTAACCCAATAAACTGAAGTTTTCTATAAGGCTCAGGGAGCCAGATCCGGTGAGGGGAGCTGCTCACAGCCACAAGGCCGGCACCCTTCGACCGGTTGCATCAAAGAGGAGTTCAGGGGAGAGCCACACGGGCTTCCTCTGAACCACACTGCACAAGCACAAGTCCTCACAAAGATGTTATCCACTCAGGACCACGAAGTACCACTCAAAACCATGAAGGATCCACAAAGGTCAAAAAGGCTCAGGCTCACAAAGGCTGTTTCACAGAGAAGATTGGAGAAGAAGGATAATCACTTAGAACTTAGGTATCTTCCCATAAAAGGCATGGATACCTTTTATAGGAGATGGAGGTGGCTGTTTGAGGAGGTATGGTGGCGGTGGAGCCATTTTCCGAAGCCATGGGAAAACAACAGAGGGGTGAGAGCCAAGAAGACGCCTCTTCAAGAAGAGAGAGAACTCGGAGAAGGAAGAGGTGAAAATGAGAGGCACTAACATCATATTAGGGTTAGGGTTAGAATAAGTAGTGTGGGCTCCCAGTCAAAACTAGCAACTAATGCAAGGATGGTTCTAACAGTGGTGTACTTTACTACAGGAGGAAATATTTCAGTGTAGTCAATGCCCTCTTTCTGTGTAAAACCTTTTGCAACAAGTCTTGCTTTATATCTATTCTTAACATTTTATGGTTTAATCTTATAAACCCATTTGCAGTCTATTACTGAGGAATTTCTAGGTTTAGGCACCAACTCCCATGTTTTATTGTTGTTAAGGGATCTCATTTCTTCTCTCATGGCTAAAAAACCATTCCCTAGAATCTTTTGACTTTAATGCTTCCTCATAAGTGCTAGGTTCAGAATTTTCAATGTTCAAGGCTAGTTCAAAGTCTTGCAATTTAGAGGGGAGCCTACGCTTTCTACGTTCTCCGTCCCTAGCCAGTTGATAATTCTGAAGATCATTCTGGGGACTTATGTTTTCTTCATAAGTGTTGTTTTCCATTGGTTGATTATCTTCAGAGGGGACCTCTACCTTATTAAAGGTGGTCTCTATATCTATATCTTTATCAGTTATGGGTGTGCCACTAAGGCAAGGCATTTCTGTTTCATTAAATCTCACATCTCTACTTACTATATAACCTTAAAGCCAGGTTGATTTCTTACCCATAATCTATAACCCTTCACCCCTTCAGTGTAACCAATGAACACACACTTTTGAGATCTAGGATCAAGTTTGTCACCAGATTGTAATGTAAATGCATAACACCCTAATATGCGTAATGGAGATATATCAACATGCATATCAGACCATACAAATTCTGGAACTTTTCCAAGTAAAGGCACAAAAGGTGATCTGTTGATTAAATGGGCAGCTGTTAAGACAGCCTCACCCCAGAATGATTTAGATAGGCCAGAGCTGATTAACAAACATCTAACCTTATTTAGCAAAGTTCTATTCATTCTCCCAGCCACACCATTTTGTTGAGGAGTGTATGGTGTGGTTCTGTGTCTTTTTATACCATGCTCATTACACAGATCAGTAAACTATTGATTACAGAATTCAAGACCATTGTCTGTTCTTAATGCCTTCAATTTCTTTCCAGTCTGATTTTCTACCAGAGTTTTCCAGGTTTTAAACTTTTCAAAAACACTAGACTTTTGTTTCATTAAGAACACAAACACCTTTCTTGAATAATTATCAATAATCACAGACAGAAAATATCTATTTTTCCACCGTGGGTAGCAACATTTGCTGGCCCCCAGACATCAGCATGCACATAATCAAGTATAGATGATGAAGATGAGGGAACAGGGTAAGGTGATGCAGGAAAGTGAACCTTATGCTGTTTACCAAGAACACAATCATCACAAAAACTCTACCTTGCTTATTGTGTCGGTGAGCAAACCATTTTTGTGCAAAAGATTTAGCCCCTTGGAGCTTATGTGACCCAACCTTTTGTGCCATAAATCAATTTTATCATTGTTAGAAACAATGGCAGCACAAAAATCATATTTGACACAACATATGTAAAGGTTCCTTTTTCTTTCAGCTTTGAATACATTTAATGACCCATTCATGATTTTCATAACACCTTTCCCCCATCTCCCCTCAAGACCATCTTCCTCTAATGCAGCATTTGAAATCAAATTGTGACAAAAATCAGGAACATATCTAACATTTTTTCATAGTTAACTTATTACCATTATCGAAAACCATAGAGATGTCAGAATACCTTTCATTTTTTGTTACAGGATGGAAAAATCAGTTTTACCATCAAAAGGTTGCAGACTATACACAACCATTTTATCACAAAAATCGGATAATGTAATGCAATAGCAACAGTATAAGCAAAGCAGAAAATAGGGAACCTCACCCTAACCTCAACCAGATACCCGACGGTCTCAGGGACCCGGCCAAGTGAGGGATAGGGGAGGGTTTGGTCTTGGTCGTATAGATAGTAAAGCACAAAGCAGTGTAAGGAACTGAATAACAGAACAGTTGATACTTAAAAGAAAACAATAATCAGCACCAAGCAGAAAGATACCAGTAGATAGCACTAAGCAGAAAATATACTAATAATCAGTACTAAGCAGAAAATATACCAATAATCAGCACTAAGCAAAAAATATACCAATAATCAACACTTAGGAGAAAGATAGGTACTAAGCCATTAAGCAGAATATCACAAAGCAAACTAATTTTGCGGAAATAAAAGGGAAGCGATACTCACTGACCAGAGATGCTTTAGGCTTAGTACCAGAACCCGAAGGCTCTGATACCACTGTTGGGTGGACACACCACCAGCGGATCGAATGACATATAACAAAATTTTAATTACAGGCAGGGAATGGGTTACAAACAACCCACAAATTACAGATTAATCAAAGGGGGGAATACAAGTAGTAAACAGAACACTTAACCCAATAAACTGAAGCTGTCTGTAAGGCTCAGGGAGCCAGATCCGGTGAGGGGGGCTGCTCACAGCCACAAGGACGACACCCTTCGACCGGTTGCACCAGAGTGGAGTTCAGGGGAGAGCCACATAGGCTTTCTCTGAACCACACTGCACAAGCACAAGTCCTCACAAAGAGGTTATCCGCTCAGGACCACGAAGTACCACTCAAAACCACGAAGGATCCACAAAGGCTCAGGCTCATAAAGGCTGTTTCAGAGAGAAGATTGGAGAAGAAGGATAATCACTTAGAACTTAGGTATCTTTCCATAAAAGGCATGGGTACCTTTTATAGGAGATGGAGGTGGCTGTTTGAGGAGGTATGGTGGGGGTGGAGCCATTTTCCGAAGCCATCGGAATATAGCAGAGGGGTGAGAGCCAAGAAGACACCTCTTCAAAAAGAGAGAGAACTCGGAGAAGGAAGAGGTGAAAATGAGAGGCACTAACATCAAATTAGGGTTAGGGTTAGAATAAGTAGTGTGGGCTCTCGAGTCGGGTTTAGAGTGGGCCGATTCCAAAATTGGGCCGAGTAGAGTGCAGCTCTGGGCCGTCCAGGTCGATAGGTATCTGGGCTTGGTGAGCATTGAGCCTCCCAAGGGTCATGGGCCACATTATTCAACATATAGCATTATATAATAGACTATTAATTGTACATTGTATTTACATTAAATTGCTTATTAGTTCTATTTTATTTCTTGTTTTGTAGTGCGTATATCTTTGGGATTGCCCGAACCTCGAGATGAGGAAGGTTTTCAAGACCAAGGCATCCACATGGTTGCGTTGACCATTTTCTGACAATAGGAAGAATAACAATAGGCCCAATTGGCTAGCGGAGGAGAGATCTTGGACACCTTGCTCTTCATTTGGGCATCCTTGGACTTCCAGTAGAACTTGGCCAAGAACAAGGCCAGTTGAGTAGTCAATATTGCATCAGTCAACACTTTCCCCCTACGCGAGGTGGAAGGGTGGGGGGAGGGGGGGGGTTGTTCGTCTTTCTTGGTGGGCATGCACAAAAGGAAGTTTGGTAAGTAATGTAAGATTTAAATTATTTGTTGTTTCATTTTTATTTTAATTACTAATGTTTTTAAATATTAGTCTCAGCTCATCCTGCCACCTAAGTAGATGGAGGTGTTTTGTGACTGTTACAAGAAGAATGTGGCGCATGGCACACACCACGGGGGAGAAGGATGTGGTATGTAATTTAATATATATATTTTTTAATTTATGAATTATGAAATATTTAAAATGCTAATCAATATTTCCTTTTTGTTTGTTTTGGAAAGCGCTTCAAAAGCTCCTGGAGAAGTGTGCCTTCTAGCAAACTCCAGAAGCCGCATTGCTAGCCGAAAGTCCCCCACAACAGCTCGAGGTGGAGTTGAGGGTAGCTGCGGCAGGGGGTTGAAGAGGGGTCTGGTATCCAGCTCTCCAAGGCCTATACATTGCAAGTCGCCCAACTGTGGACCTCGTGTGCATCATTGGAGCTAGGCGTTCGGCCTGGACTCCGAGGCCCAAACATCGCAGTATTGTGGACCTTGTGTACACCGTCATCATCTGCTGGGCAATCCTAGGATAACAATATCAAGAAGGAGATGGCCTAGATGAACAAGATCTTTGCGATGGTGCTGTTGGACATGGGATACCTACTAGACGACGGCTTCCCCCTCAGCCCCGGCCAATGATGCTCCAACCGACGACATCCCGACCCATGCATCAACACTACAATCGCCTGAGGATGCTGAAACCCAGCCTTTCAATGCTGTAACAAATGCATTTTTTTTATTTAATATTTTAATAGTGAATGATTTTTTTTCCAATTTTCTTTATTTTTAAAAATTTATATCTACAAAAATTGAATTGAACTTCAAATAATAATTTATTACAAAATATTCATACAATTAACAAAAGTAATTTTTTAAAAAGTTATTCCAAAAATTATCGACGGATTACCAACAACCCAACTGTAAAAAAACTTTTCTTCTAAACAACTATTTGAACAACAGTACATTTGGACTTTCCAAGGGTAATAGTCAGAAATAAATCCTTCAACAAAGCCAATCTAGCATACAAGCAACAAGGTTCCCAACCTACCAGCCTTGTATACCTCAACAACCAACATCAAGTCCTACTAGCCTTCCTTCACCCAATACAAACACCAACCCTCTACTAGGAGTATCAAATGGGCTGGTTGGATTGGGTTTGGGTTCGGTCCAAGTAGGTCGGACCAAAATGGGTTGGGTTAAATATGGGTCCGAATTAATGGGTTCTAAGCGGGTCGGGTCGCAAATGGGTTGAGTCGGGTTAATATAACCATTTTTACATTTAATATTTAAAAAATTGAATTTTAAATAATAATAATAAGATGATGATATTTTTAGTACGTTAAAGATTTATTTGTTAAACTATAAAATAAAAAATGCGTAACGTGTACAAAAATACTGCATTTTTCAAAATAAATTAATAAATGAATAGTATGCAATCAATTTCTCCATGATTGTTTGTAAAATTGAATTGTGGCTTTCAATCGTAATAATAATAGTTATCTTTCTATATTGATCATACATGTTCATTCATTATAAATTATGCTTAGATATTAATATTTTATGTATTCATTGAAATTCATAATATAATTGTATACTGTCGATTTATTCAAAAAATTAAAATTAAAAATAAAAATAGAAATAATTTTACATAGAAACATATGAATTGCAAGTTTTGACTATTTTATAAAATACTTCAATTTTCTTTTGTTGCTCATTAATTTGAAAAATATTATTTTACTCAATATATTTTGAAAAATTTATTTCTCATAAAAAATGAGAAAAGTTAGAAATGAGAAGTAATTAATGATATATAGTACAACTAAATCAACAATGAATCTAAGCAATTAAATCATTTGTTGAACCCATTTAAGATCCATCACAAATCCATATAAGACCCATGGTGCAAAAAAAATTTAACTAAGTTAAATTAAAACATACTTAATATATTTTGGTAAATTTGTTTCTTATAAAAAAAATGTGAATGAAGTTAGAATATATATAATTAGTTAGTGATGAGGTTGGACCCATTTAAGACCCATGTCCAACCCACCTAAAATCCATCACCAACCCACTTAAAATCCATCACCAACCCATATAAAATCCTTAATAAACTCATGATTATAATTATACTAATATATCTTTCATAAATTCTATTATATTACTAAAATAATTGATTGACTAATAGAAAACTAAACATGAAGAACCCATTTAAGACCCATTAGAACCCATATATGACCCATAATCTATTTATATTTATTTAAACAAAATCATATTAAAATCATATTAAACTCATATTAAAAAATGTCAAACCAACCAAACCCAAAACTAGGTGGGTTGGGTTGAAAGCATGGGTTTCCACCCATATTGCCACCCCTACCCTCAACCATCGAATCCTGTAGCCACCATGACTGAAGGTAAACATTAGAGTGCCGCCACGATGGAGGGGGAGACAAGAGGTATATCCAAAGCATCCCTACACACAGAGATTAAATCTGTTGTATCAAGCTGTACTTTTTTAGAAAAGGGCTAAATTCATTTTGACCCCTTGTGATATGGAAAATATCAAAAAAACCCCCTATGAAAATTTTAATATCAAAAACTACCCTTGTGTTACGAACATAAAATCACATCGCCCCCTGATCAACTTAAACATAGATTTTTAACAAGCAATGACTAAAATATCCCTCACATTTAAACTTGTATATTTATATAATATATTATAAAAAACTTAATTAAAATATATTTATAAATTATCATATATCCACAATATATAAAATTAATATTTATACATTATAAAATAAAATTATTATTTTAAGAAAAAAACCAACCCCTGCCCCCTGCCCCCACCCCCACCCCCACCCCACGACCGCCTCCCCCCACTGTCCCCCCTTCCCACACCTCCCGCAGAGGGGGCGACAACGACGGACGCTGTCGCCGTCACCCCCCATCTGGGCGACGCCGTCGCCCTCGCGGCGATGGGCGACCGTGTCACCCTCGTTGCTGGGGGATGGCGTCACCCAGATGTCGGGGGCGACCGTCGTCGCCCAGTGGTGAGGAGGGCACGGCGACGCCGCCTCGCCGCGCCTTCCTCTGTAGCGGCGCCTTCGCCGCCGCCGCCGCTATCTCTCTCTCTTTTTTTTTTTGAAATTATTTTTTTAATATTAAAAGAATATTATATTAAAAATATTAATATAATTATATATTTATATAAGATAATATTTTATTATTAATATATATTTCTAGTATTTTAAAATTTGTTAAATTGTATATATATTATATGTAATATAAGGAGAGAGAGAAGGGCAAATATATCCAAAAAACGCACTTTTTACATGCCCAAGTCCAGTCAGTGCGTGTGCATCACAAAACCTGGTCACAGAGGATTTTTTAAACTTTATTTTTATAATACAGGGGGTGTAAATGATACTTCAATTTTCACAGGGGTTTTTTTAAATATTTCTTATATCACAGGGGGATCCTTGTATTTTTCCCTTTTAGAAAAGGCTAGCAGGAAGTATGTCACATATCAAGATTGAATGGTGCTTTTATCTCAACCCAAAGGCAAGAGTGGAAGAACGAGAAGAAAGATAGGAGGAATGCACAATTTGTTTAATGGATTTCGTTGAGTTAAGAAAAGTTTTTAACTCCTATTTCTGGATCTTTTGAATACTTGAATATGTAGCTTTTTTGTTGCTTATCCTATAACTTGGGCATCTTCTGTATATGAATATTCAGGTTTTGTATAAACAGTCTATCTTTTGATCAATTGTAAACAAGTCATACCTGAAGGAAACAAAACATTACAAAGCTGGAATAAACACTCGAGAACAAAACAACATAAACACTTGATCTCACCAGCCCTTATAGCTGAAAATTGAAGCGTTTAATTGCATTAACAAAGCTAGACCACATGTTACCAAATACGCAGATTCAAAAAACACACCTAGCAATCTAGTTCTTAAACAAAACATCTTTGTACAATCAAGCTGCACAATGTTTTATCCTGCAGCCACCACCACCCCTCTACCTACGAAGAACACGAACCAATGCGACCAGACAAAGTTTCACCAAAACATATTCTTCTTCAACTTCTTTATTTTGATTTCCGATGCCTGGAGCCCGTGTTGCAGACTAGGTATGATACAAATAGCTCTAGCACACATAGAAAATTATATTATAAAATTAGTTATAAAAAAAATAAAATTCTATAAGAAAAATATTTAAGAGTCTTAATTGCTCTAAAGAACTTAGGAATAACATATTCAACTAAAAAAACTTAATATGCCAAACAATATTTCAACACAATTACTTTGCTAGAAGAAATTTTAATTATATTAAAGAACTTTTAATTTACCATGACACATTAAAATTTAAAAGAAATTACACATGAATAATATATAAAATACTAATCCAAACATATATATATATATATATGGATATGTGGATATACGAAAATTTTGAATAAATATCAAAATTTAACTGCAAATTAAAATTGTTATATGGATATGATATTATTAAATTTAAATTACTTGTGAAAATTCAACTATTTAGTGAATCTCTTAGTACTTGATTTTTTTAGTATTAGATAATTCTGAATGCTTTACTGTTATATCTATTTTTTTTTTTTTATATATCAGTTAATAGAATAAAAGTATTACAACAACAAATGTGACATGAAAAATTAAGTTGTAACATAATATATTATTGATTAAGAAATAGATTATACCAATCGGTGCATATGAAAATAAGATTAAGAAGTTAAACTAAAAATATATAGAATTAAATTGCAATATAAAGGAAAAAAATAAAATTTTATACAATAATATTTAAAAATTTAGAAGGTAATAAAGCATGTAAATAATACTTTGACAATATTTTGATACTGAAATATAATTAAGATGAGGATCTTACAATACAAAATATTGATAATATTGTCCAATTAAATTATATTTTTATAATAATAGTCAATAAATAATTAGTTTGTAATCATTTAGTGTCAATAAATTAAAAATCAACGACATTCAAAATATAGTAAAAGAAAACATATTACATACATAGACATTACATAGCAAAATCAAACAATAGCAAAGAGACACGATAAAACCTACGAATAAAAAATTGATCAATTTTATTAAAAATGAAATTTCTTCTAAAAATCGAATAACGGTTAAGTATCAAAATTTAATTATAAATAAAAATTATCAATATAATTAAATTAGAAGTGCTATTGAAATTTAAAAAAGAGCTAACTAATTGATTTTATTTTAATATTAATAGGCTAAAAACACCATGTTCCCCTCCCCCGGCACCCCCAAGACATAGACATTGAAGAATAGTATAAATAGTAATATAATAAATAATTTAATTGAAAACCTTATCTTATTGAGTAGTAAATTAACTAATATAATTGTAGGTCCTAACGTGACATATATAACTATTTTTATGCTTTAAAAGGTGCATAAAAGTTATAACATTTAGTCCCCTTGTATTATTATGCACTTAACGCCCACATGGCATTTTCTTTTGAATATCCAGAGGAAAAGGTATTATGGAACCGAAATTGCTACTTTTTAATATTTATGGGACCGAAAGTGAAAATCCCAACATCAATGGATCAAATTAAAATGTAAAGGATCTAAGTTACGGATTGAAAATTACTATTTCCCCTAACATTCCATGCCCACATGGCAATAATACAATAATAATTAATAGCATAAAATTTTAAAATAATTATATACTAACACATTAGTACAATTATATTTTCATATTAAGAAAATTAATAAATTTTGAGAATAAACTTAGTACTAAAATAATAAATAAAACTGAGTTGATTATCTAGAAATTAGAAAAAAAAAGATGATAAATAAATAAGCCAAGGAGATTAATATATTTTTCGAGTAATAAATTTATAAAAATAAATTAAAAGTTTAAAAAGTATGAGTACTACAAAGAATAAAATTTGATATGTGAATAGAATATTATTAAATTGAAATTGCTTATGAAAATTCAACTAGTGAGTGAATCTATATGACTTGATTTTTTTAGTATTAGATAATCCAAATGTTTTACTTTTACATCTATTGTTTCTTTTATAACGGTGAAGTTTTTTTATATAATAATAATTCAAAATTTAGAAGCTAATAAACCATGTAAATAATGCTTTGACAATATAAAAAATTTGATACTAAAATATGATTAACATACATTATATGATCTTACAATAAAAATATTGGTACTATGGTCCAATTTGATTATAGTTTTATAAAAATAGTCAATAAATAATTAGATTATAATAGTGTCAATAAATTAAAAATAAATGAAATTCAAATATAGTAGTAAAAGAAAACATACAACACACATACAAAATGTAACAAAAAATAAAATAAAATTAAACAACAGAAAATAGGCATAATAAAACCTACAAATAAAATTGATCAATTTATTTTTTTAATTTGGAATTTCTTCTATCCAAGATAAGGAGCTTTGACTAATTATTTTTATTTTGATATTAATATTCCACATATCATTATTTTATATTTTCATATTAATTGGTTTGATAATAATGAAATAATCATTAGTGAATATACGAAATACAAAATTTAATTTTGGGAATATCTTTTTATTCAATAGTACTAATTAAATTTAGAAAGTGAATTACAAATAATAGAATTGAATAATTTTCTTATTAATTTAAATAATTATTATTAATTTATTTGAAAATATAATTGTATAATACTAATGTTTGAATGACAAAAAAATGAATAATATCAAGAACTTATGATAAATGATATACTTACTTCTCAAAATATATATGTACACGTGCATCGCACATTATGTTTTCTAGTATCTATAAAAGTATGAATTAGCTTAAAAAATGTCCTTTTTTGATTTGAATTAACCCTAATATCA
The DNA here is from genome assembly GCA_034509735.1 of Sesamum alatum. NCBI lineage: Eukaryota > Viridiplantae > Streptophyta > Magnoliopsida > Lamiales > Pedaliaceae > Sesamum > Sesamum alatum. The sequence continues at coordinate 20,872,007 of JACGWO010000006.1, forward strand.
TTTTACTAAGGATAAAAATACAAAACAATATACTTATTCATTTCTATTAATTGCTTTCACAATACATTTATTTATACTTATTAATTCTTTTTTATATTATTCATATTTATTCCTATTAATTGCTTTTCACATTATACTTATTTAATCATATTAATTTGCTTTTAATATTATTTTCATAATATATTATTACTTACACAAAATAACTAAAAGAATTAAAGAAAATTAAAAGAATTTAATGCATTGAGAAATTTCCTAACATAGATATAAATGAGAATCATGTTAAAATAAGTTGAAAAATAAATAAAAATCAAATAAATGAATTGTCATGTAAAGAAAATATTTTAGAGGAGAAATTACAACTACCTCCCCTCAAGTTAATTTGGCATAATTACAACCCCATCGTTGTTTGAAAAATTAGAAAGACACCCCTCAAATGGAAAATAATTATGTAGTCCCTAGACGGTGATATGAAAAGTACAACAATATCCTTGCCGAATTTTTTTTTATTTTAAAAAAATGTTCAAAAAAATATGAAAAAAAATCTAAGGGTGGCATGGTAAAATAAGGGAGAATTACACTTTTGGTCCCTCCATAATACCACTAAAACAGTTTTGTTCCCCTATTCGTGAGTTACACTTTTTGTCCCAATTAGATATATTTTTTAGCACTTTTCGTCCTACCGTCAACTCTCCGTTAAGAGTTAACGGAAAACGCACGTGCTGCGCACGTGAGGCTGATTTTGGGGGGAAATTTATTGTATTTTGGCACCCAAATTGATTAACCTTCACTATAAAGCCATTTTAGCACCAAATAACCCCATTGTTTCTCTCAAAAAAATTACGGGCCAAATTCCGACCGGATTCATCTCAAAACTTCTACACATTCATTGCTCCTTCAGTTTAACAATCAATTTCAGTCCCTAGTTCGCAGATACACAATGGTTTCATTCCAATGCCCACCCAATCACTTCCAGGCTACCAAAACTTGTTGCGAGAATTGAAATAAAAGCATATAGGTAGAAATAGAAATTCGAGAACATCGAATTTTACATGGTTGTGTAAGTATAAAATCCTCCTTCGAGCCCGAAAGAATCTCACTCAAACATTAGATTACGGGTTGAATTCACTCAAAGATCCATGCTTACAAGTTAGTTTTTAGAAATTCAAAGTATTTCTCGGTCAATTTTGAGGTAGTATGGATTGAGAATTTTGTAATTAGGATTTTGCTAGAGGGAAATGTGGGAGACGGATTCAGACTTGGGAGAATTTAGGAAAAATGGCTAATTTGGGGAAGAAAAGAGCATCACGTGCGCCACTCGTGCGAATTTTCCGTTAACTCTTAACGGAGAGTTGATGACAAGACCAAAAGTCTTTAAAAATGTATCTAATTGAGACAAAAAATGTAACTCGCGAATGAATGCGGACAAAAACTGTTTTAGTGGTATTATGGAGGGACCAAAAGTGTAATTCTCCCAGTAAAATAAATAATCCATAGAGAATATTAGTAAATTAATTTATAAATTCTGAAAAATTTATAAAATTATAACTTATATTCCAAAAGAGCATTTTATCAGTTCACAACAAAAATCGAATGAAAGCCTAATAGAGGCTAATAAAATGGGCTCATTGTTAAACGGACGTCAAAGTCAGGGGATATTTATAATTTTTCAAACAATAAGGAGATATTTGTAATTATGTCAAATCTTAGGAGGTGGCAGTAAACTACCTTATTTTTAAAGTAAAAGAGGTTAAAAGATAGATGGGAATCAATTAAATCACTTCCCCGATAAAGTAAAAGAGGTGTAACTACTATTTGTTATATGATTTGTTATTTGTATATGAATAATATATAGGAACCAAATGTCAGCATGTCATTTAATCTTTTCAATAATATACCATAGCAATTGTTCCTTATAAAAATACCGAAATGTGTATTAGCTACATCTAAACTATCACCATATAGACCTTTTTACGGCCAAAAAAAAAAAAAAAAAAAGAAGTAGAAATGATGGGCATGCTACTACATACAGATAAACATTCTCTATACTATTACAAAAGGTGTGAATGGTTTAAGGGTCATTTGAAATTTTTGTATTATATATTATAATTTTATTAATATAGCTACTAATAAGATTGTAATAGGTACCATAAAAATAACTATTAATTAGGTCATTTAACAAGTTATTAATATATAAGAATGATCAATTTGGTACCTATTAAAAATAAAATGAACCACAATTGATCAATCATACTTATTAATCTTATTTATTTTGTTTTACTTTGCAATATTTACATAAGTCATCCTAAATTATCTAATGCCTTTTGAGAGTCATATAAATTAATTTTCTTAAAAACAAAATAATTACTCAATATTAAGCTAAAAGCTATGCACAAGGACATATTAAATTTCACAACTAGATTTTGATAACAAAATTAGTTCTATATTTATTGGTTGATTTACAAATATTCAAGTATTGCGTGTTAAATATTATAATAATATTAAGTTGATTTTAGCATGTATTATTTTTTTTTTAAAAAAAGAACAGGGAAAGTGTTTAGTCAATGGTCATTAATTTTAGAATGTGACAGTTTTTGTTTTGTACCACGTAGAACCTCCCCATCAAACTGTTATTTTGCAATGTAGGAAGTCTTTGATAGGGTGAGTACAGACCCCACAAATTTATTAATCCAGCAGCAGGACATGAAAGCTTAACTCAAACGTGGCAGTAAATTGAATTGCCCTCAAGTGTCACTAGAAAAAATATTATTATTGGCTACACTTTTAATGATTATGATTAAAAATCATAGTGGATAATTATTATTAATTACGATTAAATAAAAATCGATACAAAAATTAATTTTTTCACAATGAAAAATTTATTTGCTACGGCTAAAAGCCGTAGTAAAAACATTCGCCATGACTTTAGCCATAACAAATGTTTTAGCTACCCTCGCAAAAACCACGGTCGACAACCGTTAGAAGGCTGTGGTCAATGAATATTTGTTACGACTATTTAGTATTAACCATTGCAATTAGCCATGGTTAAAGATTATATTTATTGTAGTGTGTGTGCTTGATTGATTGACTTAATTGCATTTTATGTCCTGCAATTTAGGGTATTACCATATTTGTCCTTAAATTGAGTTGCCCTTAAACCTTGATTGGTTTTATAGCTTCTTTAAAAAACGTATTTGAAAGTTTATATAAATAACAAAAAATGTTATTCAGTAAAATTATCTTAAATGAAGTTGTAAAAACTATTTAAAAGGGTGGTGAAATGTACAAGATCCTTAATGAGGAGCTTTCAATTTTTTTTAAAATTTTAGTAAGTTTAGAATGTATTAATTTTTTCATGCCTAAATTATGATGCCAACATTAACACTCCTCTCCCAGCTGACAACCACCGACCATAAAATCCTGCCATTGATTCTATACTTCAACAGTGGCAAAATTACACTTTTGGTCCCATAGGATTAAGGAGTCAACACTTTTGGTCTCGTGCTTCCTGAAATGACCAATTTTATCCCAAAATTGGAAATTTTCGACACTTTTAGTCCTGTGTTTCCTAAAATGACTAATTTAGTCCCAAAATTGATAATTTTCGACACATTTGGTCCCATTAGACGATTTTCATAAAAAATATTAAAGGCAAACGTCTCGCCATTAGTGGGACCAAATGTGTCGAAAATTCTCAATTTTGGGACTAAATTGATCATTTTAGGAAGCGCGGGACCAAATGTGTCGAAAATTTCCAATTTTGGGACTAAATTAGTCATTTCAAGAAGCGCGGGGCCAAAAGTGTTGACCCCCTAGTCCTATGGGACCAAAAACGTAATTTTGCCGTTCAACAGTACATGAAGCAAATATTTTCTATTTAAGGATCACACTCAACAGATTTTTCTGCAGACATACCAAAATTGTTAATAAAAAAAACACTAGATCTTCTATTTTTCTTCCACTGTCTTACCTTCGACTGCAATGGCTGGAAGCATGAAGCCAATGTTTGTGGTCCTCGTCGCGGTGGTGTTGCTGATGTCGGTTGTTCCGGACGGTGAGGCTGCAATAGGATGCGGCAGTGTAGTTTCATATCTAAATCCATGTCTTCCATACGTGACTGGAAATGCACCGTTGGGTGGATGCTGTAGTGGGATTAAGAGTCTTTATGCTGCTGCCAAAAGCACACCCGACCGACAGAGCGTATGCAACTGCCTGAAATCTCTTGCTGCCTCAACCCCTGGTGTTAACCTCGGGAAAGCTGCTGGTCTCCCCAGACATTGTGGTGTCAGCATTCCCTACAAGATCAGTCCTTCCACTGATTGCTCAACGTATGTACATGTTACAAATTTTACTTTTATATAATTTAGAGGATTAAATGTATTTTTGGTACCGTAATATGGGTCATTTGATGTTTGCGTCCTTTAACTTTGTAAGGTAATATTTTAATCCTGCATCTTTTTAATTTTCACAATTTCAATCCTTTTACTCGCTGAAGTTCACCTCCATCGACGAGAAGGGTGAACTCCGACAAAAAAAGACTGCAATCGCGAAAATTAAAAATATACAGGACAAAGATGCTACTCTAGAAAGTTAAAAAAAACAAAAATGCTGATATAAATGGGCCAATAGAAACAAAGCCCCAATTTTAAAATGTTACGTAGAGGCACATACATTTTTTCGGCGAGTGGGGTGAACTCTGTTGAGAAAAGACCAAAATCATGAGAATTAAAAAGATATTGGACCAAAATGCTACCTTAAAAAATTAAAGGACGAAAACACCAAATGACTTATATTACGGAACTAAAAACGCATTTAAGCCTAATTTAGACTTTTCAAGTTATTGCCTGCAATGTAAGAAAGGATTATTTACATTTTATCCCCTATGAAAAGTCGAAAACACTAATAGGTACAAAATGCTGTTCAATCTTTTCAAAAAAGCTCATTGGCTCCAACAACAAGGGTCACTTTTCCTTTTTCTTATTCAGCGATTCCTTTTGCATATTAGTATTCGCATACGGGGTTGTTGCATTTAATCGCAAAGCATGTAATAAAGGTGTGAATTTGTACTAATGGTGACAGCATCTTGTGTTTTGCAGGGTGCAGTGAGTTTCATGGAAGAGGACATCTATATTTCAATCAGCAGTCCGATTATGTTTTACAATAAGAATAAGCACTGAATAAAGAGTTTTAGTTCAGTGTTGTGTCGGTGAACTTGATATATTGTAGCCATGTCACTATTATTGTGATGCAATAGTAACTGCTTACTACACTTGGTCTTATTTCATGCAATTGTTCCCTACACATCATCCATGCAAAATTGTAGAGTCAAGAAAACTGTAAATAACAAAATGCCACAAATTGGAGGTGTTAATAACAAACTGAAAAGGGATTGTTTCAGATTCGGGTTTGTCGGTTTTATTTTGATGAAATTTCCAACTATAACCTAATATCTTATCTCCTAGTTTTGGTAAGTTGTATATATGAAACAAATGTAATTATGAATTATAAACTTCGATAACAATTTTTTCGGAATATTAGGGAATAGCACCGAATAATGCATGATTGTAAATGGGCTTACACAAATTTTTGGTCCTGTAATTTTGGCATTTTGACATTTTTATCATTTATTTTTTTAGAATTGTAAAAGAGTCCTGTAACATTTTGACATTTCGTAATTGTGGTCTTTTCGATGCCGAATTTTGCAAAAGTCGTCGGAAAATATCATGTGCGCCTCATGTAAATTGGGGCTTTTGTTCAGATTGGTTCACTTTGCCAACATGGATGAAAAATTAAAAAATAAAATGCGGTGGCACATGATTTATTCCGACAATTTTTACAAATCCGTCACTGGAAGGACCAAAATTGCAAAATATCAAAAAGTTACAGAATTCTTTTGCAATCCCTAGAAAGATAAAGGATAAAAATGTCAAAATCGCGAGGGGTACATGATTTATTCCAGCAACTTTTGCAAAATCCGGCACCGAAAGGACCAAAATCGCGAAATGTCAAAAAATTACAGGAATATTTTACAACCCTAAAATGATAAATGATAAAAATATTAAAATGCTATAATTATAGGACGAAAAATTTATTAAAGCCATTGTAAGTGTCCAGGGGGTTATATTAAAAATAAGTTAAAGATTGCGTTTATTCTTCTTATTCAAGATGTTTCAATAAACATAGCTAGTTTATTAGAATTTGTTTAGACAAAAAAAAAATTTTAAAAAAAAAAAGATGAATATTTTATAATGGGGAGGTCACAAAAATGCTGTATCAGAGAAATGAACATCAGTGAGTTCAAACAAGATATGTGTGTACATCAATACACGGAACATTGCACCATTAGATATCATAGCATTGAGCATCAACAAAGTCAACATTTTTTAAGATGAAATCCTCTCTAATCAACACGTAGGTATAGGAATTAATCTTTTGAATCTGAATTGAAATCAATATTTCCTTGATCAAAATTTACACGCGCATTAACTGCAAAAAATAAAAGTCTATATTAGACCACCTCAAACATTAGGCCACATTGAGCGTTAGACGTTACACAACAGTGCTTTTTTTTATTTTGATTGAGAAATTATTTGTGAAAAAGATTGTGCGGGTGCCAATATAATTGTGCAATTGTTTGTGAATAGGTATGATTGGTAGATGAATTGTTACTTTTCTCTCGACACATGGATAAATTGCATTTTTCCCACATATGATATATATATATATATATATATATATATATATTAGGCTAAAAACATCGATGGGCTAAAAATGTCATTATGCCTAACCGACGCAGGGCCTAACTTCATGCAAATTCACACAGACAAACGCATTGCACACGCGGTCACAAACAGTTAGACCCTCACATAAAGATACACAAACTCACATATGCACAAACATACACACAAAAACACACACACACACACAAAACACAAAGAAAGTTTCACATGCAGCACACAAACATCACACATGCACACAAACACACAGAACTCAGACACACACACAATTAATCACAAAGAGAAAGTTTCACATGCAACATACACTGCACATTCACACACGCACACAGCCCACACAATTAACACACAGAACATGCCCCTTCCAGTCACTTTTGGCCGCTCCTCAATGTGGGATCGACATCGCATAGCCCCTTTGTTGATCCATCGTGGCTTGAGCCGTCTGCAACTTTGCCATCAATAGTCGAACCATATACGATCGGTATGTTGCAAGGTGTGGGGATTATTGGCGCCATCCCCCAACCTATCTTCACTTGCGCTACCACCACCATGGTCTCTAGCACCTCGTTGGTTCATCGCTTGCGGATGGGAGGTAATTTTAGGATTTATGTTTTTCTTTCTTTTGAATATATTTTATTCGTGTTATTGTATTGTTAACAGGCAAATTGCAATTACCTACCTGTGATATAGGAGGCAAATAACCCCCTTGTGAAAGAAAAACACCAATTTACCTCCCTCAATTAATAAAAAATAAGCCAAATGCCCCCACCTGCTTCATGCGCCATGGGTGCTATTTTGCTCAATTTTTGCTATAAAATGGTTGTTATACCCCTAATCATAAACTATTGGACCTTGTTTATATATATATATATATATAACAATGGTTCAGATAATAAAAAAAATCAATGGTCTACATCTTTTCTCATCTAGATCAACGGTCTATCTTTGATATACAAATCAATAGTCACATCCATTTAAGTGAGATATCAATGACTCAAATTTTTTTATTACAAAAATAAAATTATAAAAATAAATTGATACAATAAATAATATATAACATATATATACATACACATATAGAGATACAATACATAAAAATAATAAAAGTACAATAAGACATGATGTCACCCTTAATCGACAAGGTATATAAATACACTAACACTTGAAGCAACATAGGTACTAAAGTTTATGATGCTTATATTTTAACTAAGCGAGATAATACTATATTAATGGAGTGCGAGAAAAATAAACAAATATAATACGACTGGATAATCAAAAGAGTGGGGAAACCAGAGGGACAAGCTCCAATGCAAGAACTCCCTTTATATGAAGTTCGTCCGTACATCTTGGATGTCCTTGAAGTATGCGAGGAAGGGTATAATACTTAAAAGAAACAACCTCTTAGCTCCCCCGTTCATGCTCCTGACCAAAGAAAGATTCCCCTTAACCGTAGTAGGCAAGCAAAAAATAAATAAAAAATATGGAAAAACATACAGGGAGTCAAAGGGGGAAGCGACAGAGGTGGAGGTGGGGAGAGTAGCGGAGGAAGGCGTGGGGAGAGGCGGAGGAAGGAGCATAGAGGCGGGCACAAACACAAGGAGGCAGAGGCCGAGGGGAGAGGCGGTAGCAGAGGTGGACGTGAGCGGGAGAGGCGGAGGTGGAGAAAGGCACACGGATGCAAGGAGACAAAGGCGAGGGGAGGCGGACGCGAGGAGCTAGGTCGGGGAGGGGTGGGGGTGGGAAGGAGATGACAAGTTTTTTTTTTTTTTTAATTATTTGTATTTTTTTATATTTTATAAATTTACAATATAAATTATATATATAAAAAAAATTAAGTATGGATTTGGGACGATAAGATCTTGGTGATAGATGGAACTAATATTCTATCAGGGCCGCAGATTACTAAAGATAAATTATGAACCATTGATTGAATATTAGATAAGATCGAAAAATTGAAATAAAAAATAAATAAAAATAGAAGAGGAAAATCATATGTGTACAACACCCCTCTCGTGAAGGGGGTATTTTGCATCTTTTCTAAGCATTGAAGGAGGTAAGTTGGTGTTTTATTTTTCATAAGGGAGCTATTTACCTATTTATCATATCACAGGTAGGTAAATTAAAATTTACTCTATTGTTATTTCTTTTAATTTTGTCCCTTATCTATCTGCATGTCTAAGTGAAGCCTCCACTCCACGATTGGGGTTGTGTTCTCAAGCCACTACACCTAGGCGTGACTCAATACACGAGTGTCTCGCAGGAGCAATGGGTTTCTGGTTTGAGGAGATAAAGGTAATTCTCATTAATTTTCTTCAATATACATTACATCTAGATTTTATTTAGAAATAATAATAATTTGTTTCTTGTGTTGTGACACGTACAACACTAGGACTGGCTGGACTATGACTTGAAGAAGATCTTTCATGCCAAGGCAACCACGTGGTTGCTCTGATAGTTCTTCGGGGTCGGGAAGAAGAACAAGAGGCTAGATTGGTAGGCGAAGGGGTTGGGGTTGGGGATCCTCATCATGTAGGCTTTAGTTGAGCTCCAATAGAAGTCAGCTGAAAATAAGGCCAATTGAGTAGTCAATGTTGCATCAACTAGTGTTGTCCATGGGCGGGGGGAGGGGGGTGTTTCTTCCTTGGTGGCCATGCAGAAGAGGATTTGTAAGTAATTTTAAATTTAAATTATTTTTTTTATTTTGATAACATTTACTAATATTATTAAATATCTTCACAGTAGTCTAAGCTCAGCTTGCCACCTAAACAGATGGAGGTGCTTGCCAACTACTCGAAGATGAAGATAGATGGAGCCTAGAACGGCTCGCAGGTGGAGGAGGTGGGGGTGATAATTTATTAAATATGACTATCTTAAATTAGAACTATTATCTATTTTATTTCTAATTTGAATTGGTGTTCCAGAGGATAGTGGAAGAACGTGTATCCCAACAGCATTTTGAAACAGAATCATCGACCGACAGTACCACAAAGGAGCTCGAGAAGGAGCTATGGTAGCAATCATGGAGGGGCAAAAGAAAGGTTGGGTGTTCGGCATGGGCTCCAAAGCCATAGGACGTAGGTTAGCCGGCTGGGGACCTTTTTTTTCTTGAGAAAGCCGTTTGTGCCATGCGGGGGGTTTGACGAGAGCCCTACCCATCTATACTATATATAAAAGTGTGAATATCTCATGTGTTTGTTCTTCATTGTGAAAAGACATTCATATCCTTACTTAAGTTATCTTTTCAATAATAAATAAGAATTAGTTATAAAAGAATAAAATTGTATCAAAAGAAAACTATTTAAGAGTTCTAATACCTGTAAACTACTTGGACAATGATAAATATATCCTACTAAAAAAGATAGGCTAATAATATGTCTACACGATTAATTTGTTAGAAGATATTTTTAAATATTTTAAAAATATTATTTACTAGGGCGTAGTATAATTAAAAATGAAGAGCATCGGAATAATACATAAGATAACTTCAAAAACTATATATCTATACTATAGTCTATATATAAATTAAAGTATGAACCCACAAGTGTTTGTTCCTTATTGTGAAAAGGCAACTATACCCTTACTTAAGTACTCCTTTTAATAATAAATAAAAATTAATTATAAAAAAAATTCTATTAAGAAAAAAAATGTTTAAAGAGTCCTAATTGATCTAATTTACTTGTAGAATAAATAACATATTCAACTAAAACAAATTAATATGCCAATAATATTTCTACACAATTACTTTGCGAGAAGAAATCTTAATTATATTAAGAAAGTTTTAATATACTATGACACATTAAAATTTAAATAAACAACACATGAATAATATATAAAAACTAATCTAAATTTAAATATATATATATATAATAACGAATAAATATCAAAATTTAATTACGAAATCAAATTGATATATGAATCTAATATTATTAAATTAAAATTGCTTATGAAAATTCAACTATGGAGTGAATCTTTTAATACTTGATGTTTTTAGTATTAAATAATCCTAAATGCTTTAATTTTACATCTATTTGTTTATATTAATTAATAGCAGAAAAATATTACAACAACAAATGTGATATAAAAAAATTAAGTTGTAACATAATATAATATGGAATAATAAATAGATTATTCAAATAGGTGCATATAAAACTAAGATCAAGAAGTCAAACTAAATATGTATAGAATTAAAATTGCAATATAAAGGCAAAAAATAAAAAAATGCATATATACAATAATTTTTCGAATTTAAGATGGTAATAAAGCATGTGAATAATACTTTGATAATATTTAAAAATTGATACTAAAATATAATTAACATACATTATAGAATCTTACAATACAATATTGGTACTATGGTCCAATTAGATTACATTTTTACCACAATAGTCAATAAATAATTAGTTCGTAATCATTTAGGGTCAATAAACTAAAAATCAATGACATTCAAAAATAGTAAAAATAAAACATATATATTACATACACAAACATAATATAACAAAAAATATAACAAAATTAAACAATAGTAAAGAGGCATTATAATACCTACAAATAAAAATTAATCAATTTTTATTAAATGAATTTTCTTCTAATAACAATCGAAAAGGAGCTTCGACTATATTTTTATATTGAATGCACAAGTGTTTGTTCCCCATTATGAAAGAACAACTATATCCTTACTTAAGTATAATAAATAATATTTAGTTATAAAAGAATAAAATTCTATAAAGAAATTTTTTTTAATAGTCCTAATTGCTCTAAACAACTTAGAGAATGAATAACAAATTCAACTAAAATAATAAATATGCAAATAATATTTCGACACAATAACTTTGCTATAAGAAATCTTAATTATATTAAGAAAATTCAAATTTACTATGTAACGTTAAATTGAAAATAAGCAACACATGAATAATATAAAAAATATCAATCTAAACTTACATGTATCTATCTATGTACATCATATATATATATAAATATTAACGAATAAGTATCAAAATTTAATTACAAATAAAAATTATCAATCTGATTAAATTAGAAGTGCTATTGTAAATTTTAAAAAGAGCGGTGAATTCTGAGAAATTGTTTTTATTTCAATATCAATAGGCTAAAAACACCATCCCCCAAGACATTGACATTGAAGAAGAGTATAAATAGTAATATAATAAATAATTTAATTTAAAACTTACCTTATTGAGCAGTAAATTGATTAACATAATTATAGATCCTAACGAGACAAATATAACTATTTTTATGCCTTACAAGGTGCATAAAAGTTGTAACATTTGGTTCCCTTGTACTATTATGCACTTAACGGTCACATAGCATTTTCTTTCAATATCCAAGGAAAATGTGTTATGGGACCAAAAATGTTACTTTTTAATATTTACGTGATCAAAAGTGAGAATCCCAAAACCAACAGACCAAATTAAAGTGGAAATGACCTAAGTACGGAATAAAAATGCTATTTTCTCTTACGAAAATAAGAAAAGTCAAATAGTGAGTAAACATTAACATAATAACAATCAAAAGTAAAACATTTTTAAAATAATTATACTGACACATTAGTACAATTACATTTTCATAATCATTAATAAATTTTGAGAATAAACGTAGCACAATAAAATAATAAATAAAAAAATGAGTTAATTATGTTGAAATTACAAAAAAAAATTAATATATTTTTTCAGGAATAAATTTATAAAAATAACTTAAAAGTTTAAAAAGTATGAGTACTAAAGAGAATAAAAATTGATATAAGAATCAAATATTGTTAAATTGAAATTGCTTATGAAAATTCAACCATTGAGTCAATCTCGTAGTACTTAATTTTTTTAGTATTAGATAATCATGAATGCTATACTTTTTACATTTATGTTTTTTTATACTAATAGCATAAAAATTGTACAACAACAAATGTGACATAAAAGATTAATTTGTAACATAATATATTATTGAATAAGAAATAGATTATACCAATTAGATGTCAAGAAGTCAAGCCAAAAATATATAGAATTAAATATGCAATATAAAGGTGAAAAATAAAATTCTATACAATAATATTTCAAAATTGAGAACCTAATAAAGCATGTAAATAATATTTTGATAATATAAAAAGGTTGATACTGAAATAAAATAAATATACATTATAGGATCGTACAATACAAATATTTGTACTATGATCCAATTTGATTGTAGTTTTATAGAAATAGTCAATAAATAATTAGTTTGTAATCATTTAGTTACAATAAATTAAAAATAAATTACATTCAAATATAGTAGTAAAAGAAAGCATACAAAAAACAGATACAAAATATAACAAAAAATAAAACAAAACCAAATAATAGAAAATATACATAATAAAACCTAAAAATAAAATTGATCGATTTTATCAAATTGGAATTTCTTCTATCCAAGATTATTATGTTTATCTTAATATTATTTTAACATTAAATTTTGGAATATTATAATTTTTATTTTTGTAATCCGTTGCAATCCCTACGACACAACTGTAATGCATTATTTATGAAATTGTACTTTTGCCACGCATTTTGCAGTGGATGTGGAGTTCGTGGCAAAATCCGCTGCAAAAAAGTGAATAACAGAATACTTACACCCTTCTTCATCTTGTTTTGTTATTTGTTTTTCACCTATTCTTACTAATTTCTTTTACTCTGCTTAAACTTTAGTCTTCTATGTGCGATTTAACTATTTGTGATCAAGTCGGTGAAACAAATCACACTTTTGGAGATTTAGCTAATTTACGTTAAGGTATGTACAAAAATTTTTGCTAGTATACCTATATATATAGTCATTTAAAATTTGATTTTTTTATTTTATTCTCTGTGTATGTTATTGAATGCATATATATTTGTTGGTTTTAGAATAAAAATGTTGAGAGAGCTGAGAGAGATGAGAAAATGGATGTATGAGAAGAATATACTCCGTTATGCTAGTCCTAGAAAAGAATTTCGAGACGGAGTGACTGAGTTTATAAACTGGCTAAAAATACAGCATGCTTTATGGATAAAGAGAAAATTCATTGTCCATATAGTATATGCAAGAATGGTAAATACAAATCCACAGATGAGGTGACATTCAACTTCCAAGGAAAAGGCTTTGTAGAAAATTACAAGAATTGGACATCTTATGCTGAGCCAGAATATGAGCCTTCAATGTCGGAAAATACGTTGCCATATCAGACGACATATTGGAATACCTATGAGCAATTGAATTGGGAAAAAAAAAATGGTGTTTGATGCAGTTGGTCCTGTATTTCCTCCACCATATACTAATCATGATATCATAATTATGGGGATAGATTCAATGAACCAACAACTGTTAGTGATCAGTCACATCCGAACGAGGCTGTGTGAGTTCTAATGATGGGGTAAAGCACAATCTGTTAATTTAGCAACATTATCTTAATTTTTATTTTGTGTTATAACCGTTGCAAATCAGTTGTATAGTGTGAGCGAGAGTCACTCTCAGTTATATAACTACAAAAAACAAGGCTTTATCATTGAACGCTGGTCCGAAAAAATTGTTACATAACGTGTGGCCGGAACACCCGTCGCACAATTGGTCAATAAATTTATCGGAACGCTGGTCCGAAAAATTGGGACGAATATCTTATCATTGAATAATATCCATCGAAAAACCGTCCCAAGTTATTTGGAGAATTGAAAAGAATTAGGGACAGAATATAAACCAAAATGATCACAATTTTGTCCCAAAATATTTCGATGTAATTTGCAACAACTATTATCCCAAAATTCGTCCCAAATATTTATTAAGTTTTATAAAAATATTATTTTTAGTTTTTAAATATTTTATTAAAAATAATTTTTTAGAGACCACAATTTATCCATTAAAAGTATAACTAATTACCAAAAGTAAATATTGTCGTTTTACAAACCATATAAAATAAAATTTAAAATATATTCTAATCTAGACGCGTTGATGGCAGCTTGTTGCCCGGCTCCAGGTCTGCAGCATCTCAACTGCCGATTGCGCTGCTCCCTCGACTGGGTCATCAGTGGTCAACTGCACCTCAAAAAATATATGTGACATCCCCACCTTGTCGCACAATGCAGTCAAGACCAACATGATTTTGTCGAGCATAGTATTGACGCTAGGGGCAGTATACGACAGGGCAACAATGGACGAAGATGGTTGGCCATCCGTGGTCCATGATCGGAGGGTGTCTGAAATCAACGTATCGAACCCTATTTTCAAAGATTCGGCCCCACTTTCTCCCCCCAGCAGCCTTAGCCCACAGCTGGTCCTCCTGGACAATTGAGGCCACCTCCCCCGATGTAGGCTGAGAGACATGCTCCTCGATCAGCCTCTGATATGTATCCTGAAAATAATTAAACAAACGTTATTAGTCAATAAATAATAAAATGTATAAGTAAATTGTCAAGTGGTCGGAGTTCCGGCGAAAATATCCAACGACCCGTACGCCGTCGGAAATTCTTTCCCAAGCTTAGAGAAAAGAAAAATTTTCGACGAACTTTCCGACGATTAGCGACGGACATCTTTT
The DNA here is from genome assembly GCA_034509735.1 of Sesamum alatum. Lineage (NCBI taxonomy): Eukaryota > Viridiplantae > Streptophyta > Magnoliopsida > Lamiales > Pedaliaceae > Sesamum > Sesamum alatum. The sequence continues at coordinate 20,887,280 of JACGWO010000006.1, forward strand.
CATGTCCTATTTCCCAATGGAATTTGCGATGACTGTATCCTTTTTTAGAAAAGGAAAATATTTGAGTGGATTAAATATTTGAGGTTTCTAGATGGGTACACTTCTAATCTTTGCATATGTGTTGACTTAAATATATTAAATTTGCATGGGATGAAGAGTCATGACTGTCACTTCTTCATGGAGAGACTCCTACCGATGGCTAATGGTGATGAAAGGTGTGAATTTGTACTAATGGTGACGACATGTTGTGTTTTGCAGGGTGCAGTGAGTTTGACTGAAGAGGAGATCTATATTTCCATCAATAGTCGGATTATGTTTTATAATAAAAATAAACAATGAATAAAGAGTTTTAGTTCACTGTTGTATCGGTGAACTTGATATATTGTAGCCATGTTATTATTATTGTGATGTAATGTTAACTACTTACTGCACTTTGTCTTATTTCATGCAATTGTTCCTACACAAAATACAACCATCCATGCAAAATTTGTAGAATCAAGAAAACTGTTAATAACGAAATGCCAACAAATGCAGGGGGCAAATGTGCTGGTTGGGTTCCGATTCGTGAGAAATTAATTTTATCCAAAATTGTGCTAGAATAGGTGACCAGAAAGCCAATTGATTTGACAGTTCTGGAAACTATTCATCAATCTTATTAAAAGTAATATTGACATGATGAACAGAGTGAGTATTTCTATGACATTAGCGTTTGTTGTGGTCACTGTCACGTCAAATAGCGTTTTAATGTCACAACAAATGCCCACAGACCAAGTGGTTAAATCTGTGTAGTTGGGTTGTGCATAGGTGGCGTTATGAAACTAACTTCTAAGGTCGGTCAGAAATGTTCCAAGTCGAGAACCTTGAGACTAGCCATCGAGAGTTCTACAGAGACTTGCACTAAGTATTACATTCATTGGGTGAGTGCCAAGTTTCATCGGTAATAGACATGGGTCGTCTATTCAATTTTTGTCGGTTGGTTGGTAAGGTAGTCGACGGACTGAACTCACTCGTGGGGGTCGTCATATGGAAGCCATTGAAACTTGGTTGGTATTACTGAAATTTCTAGTTTTGATAGTACGGGATTAGTCTTCATACTTGAGAAATCATGACAGTCGCTTACATATGATGACTGTATCTTGAATCTGGCGAGCGGAGACTGTATTGTGATATGTGGTCATCATAAGCAGTGCATCCCCCAATGTGCTTCTTGATTTTGGCTTAAAAATATTTTTTGTAGTAATTTATAGTTTTCTATGATTTAGGAATAATATCATATCATATAGAAACTAAATATAAAATTTTTAAAATATTAAATATGTGAAACTATAAGTTTTTTTTAGTGATATGTTATTCAAATTATTTGAAAATTCTAACATCAACTTTGGATGAGCAATTTTGAAAATAAATTAAAAAGGATAAAATCAAATTGAGATTATTATAATAAGGGTAAAGTAGTCTACAAAGAAGATGAATTTATTTTAAAAAAAAAAACCAAAGCAGCTAGAGCAACCTCCAAGGTGTTTCTAGATTTTGGCGTACAAAATGCTTTTTGTATTAGTTCTAGAAGTAAAGGTTGACATCCCAAACTTCTCAAAAGTGTTTATTTGAATCAAGAAGCTAAAAAATATTTTTTCAAAGCTCGCGCAAATGTGCCTAAAAAATTTCATTATGGCTAAACGACTCAAGGCATAAACATCGTTGGTAGGCCTAACGTCAGTGAAATTGACAGAGACAAAAAAATACATGGTAAATGGGGATACACAAACAGATAGACCTACACATACAGATACACATACTCACATATGCACCCACATACACACACACACATACAGAGCAACACACACACAAAACACACGAAGAAAGTTTCACATGCAGCACACACCGCACATTCAAGAACACAAACATCACACAGAAAACACACAGAGGAAGTTTCACATGCAGCACACACTGCACATTCAAGCACACAAACACACATACACACTGATGGTGTGTGATTCGGGAAGTGTTTAGTCTAGACACGGTAGCTTGAAGTGACGTTGCGAGGTAATGCAAAAGTAGAAAGTAGAAAGACTGATTTCCATTAATGAATTTCATCCCCTTACAAATGGATTTCTCCTCCTATTTATAGTAAATTACGTGGGATGAAAATACAATATCGTCCCTCAACTACTCTGAATCCAACAACCTAGATCTAATTATTGAGGGTGCCTTGGTAATTTGACGTCCCCCACTACTTCTGTAAACACCTTCGAGTAACTGCCGTCAACATCCCTTGATGGCATTCTTGTAAATTCCTTGACAGCTTGAGGGCATTTTAGTAATTTTGGATTTTCTAGCACTATCACACACACAAACCACACATGTATTTTATTATGGAAAACTCGAGCTAATTTTCAAACTTACTCTCACCCTTTAATATTTTTTTACAAAACTACACTACAAGAAAACAAACTCATAGCAACAGATGTTTTTCCACAAAATTTTCATGGAAAATTTCCACGGATTTTACCATGACTTTGGAATGAAATTTCAAAATTTTGAATTTTCATGGCAAAGAAAATTCCATGGCAAAACAACAACCAACTTTTACAAAAAAATATTCTTTTGTTACATTTTGTTGCAAAATTTGGTCAATATTATGGTAGCCCACAGTCATTTTAAGTTGTTGCAAAAGTCGAGGCAAATATTTGCCATGGGATGCTTCCGTTGCAATTTGCAATGACTTATTTTCGACGCTTATTTTGAAAGAAACTTTCAAATTATATCCATTGCAAACGTGTTGCAACGAAAATTTTAGCGAAATTAAGTCTGTGCAGTTTAATGAAATTTTTTAATAGTATAGCAACGAAATTGTCATTGCAAAATCCGTGGTAAAGTTTTGCCACAGACTACTTCCATTGCAAATTTGCAATGCATTTTGCAATTGATCAATTTTGACACAACGTTTCAATGGATTTTCAGATTATATACGATTTACACATGTTGCAACAAAAATTGCAGCAGAACAAAGTCATTGCAATTTAATGAATTTTTTTTTATTCCAACTGCTTTGCAACGACGTATAGGTTACATTATTTTTTTAATATATAGCAACGACCTTGTTGTTACAAAATTCATGGCAAAATTGGTTACATTGTTTTTTTTCTTAATAATATACCAATGACCTCATTGTTGCAAGATTCATGGGAAATTTTTTCCATGGACTACTTTCGTTGAAAGTTTGCAACAAATGAATTTCAGGACAAGTTTTGCAACAATTTTTGCAATGACCTATAAGTAAATTACTTTTCAGTCATGGATTTTCAATGGATCAGTGGCAAAAATCCGCTGCGAAAGATTATATAAAAGAATACTTTCATCCTACTCAATTTTATTTTTATATCCATTTATCATCTCTTCTAACTACTCTTTCCTATTGCTAGTCATATTTTAATCTTTTTTTTTTAGATTAAACTGTTAGTGATCATGTTAGTACAACAAGTCAAACGTCTGGAGATTAACTACAAAAGGTTTTGCTAGTCATTTATAGATATAGTGATCGTGGTTATTGACGAACAATTGAGTCAAAGGTGGACTAATGCAACATTTCAGGAGAATGAGGTCAAATTTGTTCCACTTGTTATTGTAGACAATCAAATTAAACCATTAGATGTTATAAAGGATATAGAAGTTTTTGTTGATTTAGATACCGCTATGCATAATGAAGAATTTGTTAGTGGTGAAGATAAAGAAGATAGTTTTGAAAATTATGAAATGAATGCTGATTAAGTACTTGAACAAGATGACAAGAAGAAATATAATATTTAACCATGGCTAATTGTCATGGTTAAAAATAAATAGTCGTAGTAAATATCCATTGACCACGACCACGCAATAGTTGTTGGCCCTAATTTTTTCTAGTGTGGCTAAAAAATATTTTTCATTTTTTTTTTTTATCAATTTTATTTAACCGTGATTACTAATTATTTTCCATGGCCTTTAGTCCATAGGAATTACAAAGTGTAGACAATAGTAATTATTTTCTAGTGTGATGATGATGTAGATTACTAAGTGAACACAATGTGCCTCATTTTGTACTTTTCTCATAATATATTTTCTTACAATTAATATTAATTTTATTTTCCATTTATTTTACTTTTTTTTTAAAAAAAATATTTTATCTATATAATAATAAACAAAATAATTTATCAAAGCAAATCAGCAGTGGTTGGAACAGATCGCAAAATCCAACCACTTCACCTACTTCATTGCCCCCAAACCCTTCTCGTACCTCTATTGAAACAGAATGATTTCATGTTCTTTCATCGATTGGGTTTTCCTCTCCATTCGTATCTCTTTTTCCAATTTCGGTCTCGATTAGTTCAGAAGATTGAATGGCCAATTCTCCTCCTGACCCTCGATTTGATTATTTTTTCAAGAATGTTGAAGCGAAGTTCTTGGTAATTAGCAAGGGGGAAGGAAGACCTCCACTCATTTATTCATTCAATGCCTGCGGTGAGCTAAAAACCATTCCTCAGTTGTGAAGCGGCTTTTCAATTTTAAATTTTCTTTTTAGTAAGAATATCGAAATTATCTTGAGAGAGAAGGCCAACCATAAAGAGAACCAGTTTCCCACCTAGGTGAACCCAAAGCAAGAGCACCCATAAGCACCACCCAAAACAAGTAGTACTGACTACATGGATGCCACTCGAATGGATGACCCATGTAGGGGGAGCACGCCGCATGGGAAGAATCGGCGTTTGATGCGGGCATTGTTGCAAGTAGGCATTCTAGTAGTAAATGGGCATGGCAAGTAGTGGAGAGTACAGAGTACTACTCTAATCCAGACTGGTCTAAGGGTGAAAAACTTGTGATAATGGATGCGGACAGGTGCAGAAGGTTTCTTAAGACATCGCGTTCATACTCCACTCTCTAGTTCACTGATTGATCCTTCCACTTCTGTAAGAGAGGTATGACGCCTCTCTTTTACTACTGCTCGGGTGCACACTAGACAAACTTCAGAATCAAAGGACTTCTTTTTGACAGTGTAAAACACTTCAAGGGTGGTGATAGTTCATGTATCTGACCTGAGTTTCACGGAGTTGTGCCAGCTTTACGTTGAGATCTTCCTATCGTATTTCTGCCCTAATTCTCCATAAAGTGATTGGTTCTTCCTTTAGCCTTTTGGATATCCTACTCATTATTCGCAGGTGAATCGTACAACACCAAAAAGATGTGGTATCTTATGGACCTAACATAGGTCACATTCCTCATGTTTAGCCAATTCATGCCTATGAACAATAAATACAGAATGGGCTCGGAAGGGTGGAGATCACGTAATTTGATCTCTTAAACAACGACATGATGATTATTCATGGCCTTCAAGGTTTCATTATACTCTGTTGCAGTGTGGTTCTCAAATGGTCAGGTTTGAAGCATTGTCCCGCCCTAGCCATATTTCCTATCTCAGCATATTCTTCACCCTTCCAACTAGGAGGTCAATCACTCTCCCCTTTCTCTTTGTACGGGAGCAGCCCCTTATCCCAGCTATACCAGTTTCCCTCACGCTTTTTGGCTTCTCGAGGAAATATTAGTATTTAATTTATAAAAGAAAATAAAGTTAGGGGATAAAATAATTTTATAAAAAAATTATAATAAAACTATATAATGAAGAGAAAATTTTAAAATTAAATTTATTAATTTTAATATAACAATTCTCCAAATTTTCCCTCTGCATTCTCTCTCTTTTTAATTTGTTAACCCTAATATTTTGTTTGCCTCTCTTTCTCTCTTTTCTCTTTTTCCCTCTCCTCCGGCCGCCCATTCCTATCTTTTCCTCTCTTCTCTCCCCTCCCCCCCCTTTTCTCCTCCTTCCGCCGCCCTCTTCTCCCCTCTTTCGAGCGCTGCCTCCAACCCCACCCACTCTCATCTTTTCCCAACGAAAGTGAAGGAACTTGTTTTTTCTCTCGTTATTTCTTCTGTCTTTTTACCTCCCTCTTTCCCACTCCTTCGACTGACCTTTCTTCTCATGATCTTATTTTCTTTTCCCCCCTACCCACTACACCTTTTCTTAAGCGTCGCTGGCTCTTTTCTTTTTTTCTCTTCTCTCACGCTGCTGCTGCCACTGCCCCACCATCACGGAGCACCATAGCCACCTCTTCTCTCTTTCCCATCTCCCTCTTCTCTCTTCTCTCTTAGATGTTCATAAGGTCATTAAGGATATTATTGCAGGCTACTATTTAGGGTCATGGCATTGGATCAGAGTTAGTACATAAGCTATTTCATAAAAACAAGACTATGGGTCGGGAAATCAAGTGCACAAATAAAAATATGAAAAAGCTAATAAGCTTGATGACAAATTATTTGGTACTGCGCTGAAAGAAATATGAGTGCATCATAAGATAGTCCGAGTAACAATAATTCACCATCTAGGTCTGACCAACCACCTCCACAAAATTGTTTAAATGATGATGATCCACTTTTTTAAATATGGATACTTTGAAATTTCAACTTTTATTTTGTGGACAGAATTGAATTATCTTCATTATACTTATTTTTGCTTTAATGTTTTGTCATGTTGGAATTTCTACGTTATTATACTACAAGAAAATGGCTCAATAGCTACCGAAAAAAACGACGTTGACCTAATTAGTAAGTAAAATATTTACTTCTAATCTACATTATTCAATACAAGAAATTTACTTGCTAATGAATTTAGTGGACGGAAATTTACTTTCTAATGAAGTTAGCACCGAATTATTTAAAATATTTATTAAATAGTGTAAATTGACAATAAGATTTTTACTTGCTAATTTACTTGATGCTGATTTCAGCATTAAAATTTTTCTTAGTTATTTAGCCATCTTTTTATAGTGTTAGATTGAAATGAAATATAATCTAATTGTTAAACATGAAAATTTAAAATTATGACACAAAGACTACTGTAAAACTAAAACTAGAAAATTTCAAATCAAAATATATAATAAAATTCGAAATGAATTGGCCTTGCAAATAATGCATTGCAAATTTGCAACAATTTCCATTGCTAAATAAAAATAATGTTGCATATTGTAGAAATTTTTTGTTGCAAAACTTGCGATGGAGTCGTTGCAAATAATGCGTTGCAGTTTTGCGATGACTTCCGTTGCAAATGTGGTCACAAACGGAAAATGATTTTCCAATAAAATGGCCGAAAGGTTTGCCACTGATATATAATCAAAAAAGTCATTGCAAAAGATAAAATTTCAAAGTTTTTAGCAACACAATTTGCAGTGGAGTTTTGCCACGGAAAAATAAATGTTGCCCAATTTGCCACGACCAAAAAATTCGTGGCACTATAGTGGTACTTAAAGCATTGGAAATTTTCCATTGGAAAAATCTCTGGTAGTGGCACTTTTTGGGTAATGGGAGCCAATTTTAAATTCCTTGCTCTCATGCTAAAAGATATGCGTTGTATATAAGCTTAATTTTGCATCAATAGTTAAGCAATAATATATATTATCTAGTATCTTACAGAATGTCATATTCCAAGAATTTCCAATTTTTAATAGCAAAAGAGTATTGGGATATTAAAGAATTTGAGTTGGTCCATGACGCCACTTTGCGTGTTACTACTCATCTCGGTTGAAATCAAACTACATACATTCATAATGAGATAGACTGACCACAACTCGTGCAATGCAACAACATCGTAGCCTACAACACAATGATCAAGAAATCCAAACTCGTGTGCTGCTATATAATGTGACAACGCGAGACTATACAAGGCAAAGTAAACAACGTATCTTCACAATAATGTTTAATATAGATAGAGGTTCATGGATATCGAAATTCAAATCTTCACAAGAAATGCGTGAGCATCCATGCAAAAAAAACATCCAAAGCAGCAGAAAACTAAAGTTACAACAGAGGCTCAATCAAGCTATGTTTTAACAATAAATTCTCCAAATTAACAAAAAATAGCCAAAACGAGATTGCAATTCGACACCCTATTTTACTTTTCCCTCCCCCAAAACAGTTCCCCAATTATAAGAGACATGAGAGGAATTGTTGTGAGAAGAGTGAGAGAAAAGTACTTGAAGGAGAATAGTTCCGATGGAAGCGACAATGGAGCTTCAATGTGTGTCTGAGGTGAAGATGGAGCTCTGAGGTCCGACGCCACCAACGACAGAGCTTGGAGACATCGGCGATCGATTTGGAGCTGAGTCTTCTTTAGCGGAAAAATGAAAGAGAGAGTGAGAGGCAACTCATTTTCCAGAGTGTTCTTTCCACTTCGTGATGCTAGCCTAGACTATTAAATGTATAAATTGAAAAATGCAAAAGGAAATTTCAAAAAGTAATATAAGAGAAAATATATTCAAAGTTGCAGTGAATTAACGGGTATGAAAAAACATTTTTCTTATCTACACCAGAGTTAATTTTTGTTGATATGAAAAAGTTATGTCAACTTCACCGCGAATAAAAGTTTCTCAATTAATTAATTATATTTTGCAATGAATTCTTTTTGTTGCTAAATTTTTTTATATTTTATTTATTTTTGTATAATTTTCAGCAATGAATTCTGCAACGAAAATTTTAGTAAGAATTTTATAATTTTTTTTTTACCAAAACCAGCTACGAATTATTGCAATGTGAAAATTTGTTTCTAATTTTAGCAATGAAATATTTCGTTCCTAATATTAATTTTGAATCTAAACATTCATTGATGATCACCATCAAATTTACCCTCGTTTCTAATTTTCGTAGCTATTTACATAATTTCTTGTAGGGGAAAATAATACTTTTCGTTATGTAACTTAGGGCCTTCCCACTTTTGATCTCATTGATTACGGGATTCTCACTTTTAGTCTCGTAACTTTCTAAAAAGTAGCACTTTTGGTCCCATGCCACCTTTCTGTTAAATTTCTTAACGGAAAACACCACATGCATAGCACATGGCCATTAGGGTCTTTACACTCTTGGTTCCATATGTTATGGGTTCTCACTTTTGGTCCCGTATGTTATGAAATTTTCACTTTTGGTCCCATAACTTTCAAAAAGTAAAACTTTTGGTCCCATTCACTTAACGACCACGTGGCACTTTCCGTTAAATATCTAATGGAAAGTGTCATGGGATCGAAAGTGTTATTTTTTGAAAGTTACAGGACTAAAAGTGAGAATTCCGTATCCAATGGGACCAAAAGTGGAAAGACTTTAAGTTATGGGATGAAATTGCTATTCCCCCTTTCTTGTAGTGTCATGGCCTTTATATTTCCACAACAATAACTAGTAGAAAATGGTGCAATAGCTACAAATATTTGATGCTAAAATTAGTGTCAAGCTAACTAATTAAAAAGTAAAATTTTTAATAAATTTGTTTCAAAAAAAATTTATATTAACAACGAACTTGCAATGAATATATGTTATGGTTGATGGAAATTTTTCTGGCAGTGAATGGTAATTGAAAGGTTTAAAATTCATCAAAATTCATTGGTGAGGACATAATTAGTCCTTTCTTAAAAGTAATATAAGCCTCTACCATTGAAATAAGCATTCTGCTTGATATAATAATATTAACTTTTGAAGAAAGAAGAAACGAAATGGTAGGAAAAATAAAATGAACGAACTTCTTAAAATTAAATTTTTAATTTTTCCGATCTTAACAAAAGTCTTTAACGAAACAAAAGTTGTTTACTCGGATTAATTGCCTTGGTTGGTTGGAACAAAAGTTATTACACATTGCTTTTGAACCTTGTTGCACATTTGAAATCATCATGTCCCTCGAATTTTAAATAATTTTGTCCCAAATTTTTAGTTTAATTAAAGTGAATTGATTTTTTTCTTTTTTATCTAGTCGAAAACTCTTATGTTTTTAAACACAGCCCAACAGGCATGTCTGACACTATGTCTTTTTTTTTTTTTATTTTATATTTTAACACATGCAGATGCGTGCGCAACACGTGTCCGAGGGATGTCCGTGTTCAACACATGTCCAACACTACACCACGTGATTTTGTTTAGAATATCTGATTATAGCTTAATTAAAAGTATAATGAGCCGCTTACCATTGAAATAAACACTCTATTTGATATAACTAGTAGAAACCACGTGCTTTGCACATATATAACTTATTACCTCGACAAAATGAATATACTATTTAAAAGTTTAACTCAGCAAAATTATAATGTATTCATAAATTGATTAGAAATATTATTTTAAAATTGAATAAGTACTTTATAAATGAAAGATCCTATCCATTAAGCTTAATGAATTTGAACTTTTAAAAATTATTGTAAAAGTTTTTTACTCAACGAAAATTCAAAGCTAAATAACAATATAACTAAATAAGTTGTTATATAAACATATGGCTCTGTTATTCATTTGCTTGTTTGACTATGTTGGCAGGAAAAAACCCTCTTACTTGGTTTCATGAAATTTTTGGGTTATGAAATTATTAATCATCTCCCTATTGCTTGGCATTTGAATTTAAATGTCATCTTTTTTGTTTACCATTTAGTATTTTTATCGTCTTCTCAAGATATTGTATCACGTTTCTTATTACAATTAAGTGAGTTAATTGATATTTTATTTTGATTTTCTTATTTAATAGGGAGCGTATCCTTTTTTTGTTTTTGTAGAAATAGTAATTTGTATTAATATTAATAAATCGAGACATATATCAGTTCAATCTATAAACTCACATTGAGTAAACTCAAATAACCCACATTATAATAAACTTGCATGATTTGGTAGATGCTTATAGGTTCATGTCACTATAATATTTCAAGTTATGTTATAAACTAACAAATTAGTATCTTAAAATAAAAATACAAAAAATGGCCAATTTATTAAATTAAAACTTTTTATACTTCAAAGAAAGAAATTACTAAATTATATACATTCATTTATGTCAAAAAGAAAAATACATATATAAAAAAATATTTTTTGCAACACATTATATAAATAAAATAAGAATTCGCATGGAATTCGTAATATGATAAAAAAACATATTAATTTTAGTGAGGCGTTCTGAAAATGCACGCAGACTCTTTAAAGAACACATATAGTTGAAGAAAGTTAAAAAATTTTAAGTTAGCAATGTGAAATGCTTCTAAATATGAATTTTTTTCACTTTATTTTGTTTTTCAACATTTTTTAGAAGTGTGATTTTATGTTAACTTTTAAGTTTTATTATGTCTGAATAATTTAAAAATATTCCATTTAAGGGATTAAAAGTATGTCCCAATTAAGGAGCCTCGGGTATCTTTGTTTCAATGTTTGAAAAATCATATATGTATAAAAATTAAAAGTCATATGTGATGTTCAAAATGCAATCTACGAACTTGAATAGATAACCTAATCATGAGAGGATCACTTGCAATCAAAATCATATCATAAAACTACAATATTTCCTTTAGGGTAATCTTACTAATGTGTTGAAATACATTGAAGCTTTTCAGTAGAGTTTTCTAAATATGTTAATATGTATCTTGAGAATAAAATAACGTGGCTCGATTGTTTTCATGTAATCTTATTTGGGAAAAATATTTTTTTGGTACCGTAAGACTAGGGCATTATTTGTTTTGGTACCACAACTTAGGTAGGTAGTTGTTTTAGTTCCATAAAACACGTTTTTCAGTTTTTTTGGTCCCAACACATAACATTTTGGGACCAAAGAAACTGAAAAACGTGTTTTATGGGACTAAAACAACCACCTACCTAAGTTGCACATGGTTTTTTGGGACCAAAAGAACTGAAAAATGTGTTTTATGGGACTAAAACAGTCACCTACCTAAGTTGTGATACCAAACAAATAATGCCCTAATCTTACGGGACTAAAAAGCATTTTACCTAATCTTATTTATCTCTATTGGATGTTCTATAATATGGGTAATACATATATCTACCAAATATATGTTTAAAATGTTAGAATAGGTGACCAGAAATCCAATAGGTTTGGCGATTTGTTACCTATCTGACAACTTGATGTAAATATAATATTATTATGTGATGAATAAGATGAGTATTCGTCACCAATGGTACCTTCTTTGTTGCGCTCATCTTACATTTGTTAAAAACGGTGTTTAACTTATATCGCAACAAAGCCCACAGACCATGGATAACAACTCGTGCAGTTGGGCCACGCATTGGATGGTGGTCATGAAACCAACTGATTAAGAGTTGGGTCTGAAACGTTCCAAGTCGAGGACCTCGAGACAGGGCATCGAGAGTCCTATTGAGACTTGCGTCAAGAGTCGTGTTCATTGGATGAGTGTCGTGTTTCATCGGCGACAGGCGTGGGACACCTACACGATCTTGATGGGTTGGTCGACTGGGGTCGAGCCGACTGGACTGACTCGCGGGGATCATCATATGGAAGCCTTGGAGGCTTGGTCAGTATGATTGGTTTTCCCCGGTTCCGATAGTATGGGAGTAATCCTCAGACTTGAGGAATCATGGCAGTCGCGTGCACAGGACGACTGTATCTTGGATCTGGCGAGAGGTAATCATTCTGTAAGATGATTATCATAAGCCTTGTCCAGTGCAGTCGGAATGTGTAGCAAGGACGGTGGATTCCAAGAAGAGGATCCGTCCCCTGTCAGTATGTGACAGAGGTATCTCCTGTGCACTCGAAGACATGTTTATGCTGTTTGAAGCTGTGGCCACAGTGGTTGGTCGAACGGGGAATGGTTTCCTGTGTCGATGCAATGAAGCATACGTGGTCTCGAGTATTAAGCATAATGCCTAGTCAAGGATGGAAACCGACGCCCAATTCCATACCCTAGACTAAGGCCGGGAGATGGTAGACGGAAGGATCGTACCCGTATGGAATCGGCGCCTAAATGTTCACGCCAATTCACCTAGTCTCTAGTGCCATGGACCGTTGCTAGACGGCCACCCATGGTAACGGGCCCTTGTGGGACACGGGCCCAAGTCTAGCTGAGGGTGAACCTAAAGGGTCACACACAAATCACCGAGGAGGTTGAGAGATCGACTTGGAGTCAATCTCGAAGGATAAAATAAGTAATTAGATTTTCGATTAAATATGAGAAAGTCCATTGGATGGACGGGCCGATATTGTATCAGGCTTTCGTTTAATCGGTAAATTGGACTTTTGATTAAATATGGAAAGTTGAGACGTTGAATCTTTTAATTGGATTAAAAGATCAACGGGAATAATTTAAATGGACATTAAATTGGATTTAATGTTGGGTTCGTCGCAAGTGGATTACGATAAAACCCGGTCCGTTAAATTATACCCGAGAGGAGAAATAATTCCTATTTTGGAATAGGAAGAAGTTGGACTTCTTCCCTTAATTAAACATGGCCGACATCCTCCCTTGGAGGAAGCAAAATCAGCCATGTTTCATGCTAGGTGGTATGTTGACTTATCTCTTTTGGAAAGAGACAAATCAACTCGAATCAAGCTCTTCCCTTTTGGTATGATTTGATCATACCATAAATTTTGGTAGGCTTGATTGAAGAATTGATGGTGATTGATTGGAATGAATCTAGACATCCTTGGATGAACCTAGACACATTCCAATAATCACATTAATTATGTATATATATTAGAATATACAACACCAAGCATAAGTGATTCATTATTCATCTTTTTCTAGGAAAAAGAGAAGAAAAAAATCCCTCTCCTCTCTCTCAACTCTCGGCCCTCTCTCCTCTCCTACACTTGTGTTCTTCACTTGATTTTGAATCAAGAAGAAGAACAAAGTAAGTTTAAGAGAGCACTAACTCATAGTGTTCTTCTCTTAAACCGATTCTTTCTTAAACCCGTTCTTTTCTAGCAAGAAGAACGTGTGTTTCTTCCGGTGTGGTGTGGATCACCTTTGGAGAATCCATACGTTTGGATTTCGTGAGCATTCCGGAGAGGGAACAACGCTAGTAGCTGGGAACATACGCTAAACATATGCCCTATGTGTTTAAATATATATTTCTAATATTTACACATCCTACATCGAACGCCCGGTTGAGCACCCAAGGGTACACCCCTTGGGATTCGTTTATTTAAATTAGATTTAAATTTACGCACTATTTTCTCGCTTTCTCGCTTCCGCTCGCGCTCCCGGGCGGATCCGCTTGTCCTTCAAGTGGTATCAGAGCCCGGTTTGATGTAAGGGGCATAGATCTATGTGTTTGGCACGATCTACTTGCTTTTAATGGCTTTATTGGCATGTTAGATTGTATAAATATATGAGTAATATGATAATTCAATTGTTTGGATTTAATGGACTTTTGACATGCTTTATTTTTTAGATTGGATCTAAAATTGCATGCTTATTTTCAGAATAATATTTCTGTTATTGTGCTGAAACAGTTTTGAAAAACAAAAAAAAAAAAAAATTGATCGGGCCGGCAGTGGCCGCGCGCAGGCCGAGGCCAGCGCGCGGCACAGCGCGCGCTACCCCTGTGCGCGCGGCCGGCCGGCCAGCACAACGGCTGGGCCGTTTTGTGCCGTTTTTCGACTTTTTCCGGAAAATTTAATTTCCTGTATTTTCTGCACAATATTCTGAAAATATGTTAATTTTGCATTTTTGATTTTGGAATAATTGGATTATTCCTTGAATTAAATTTGCTTAATTAATTTGGGATTAATACATGCATTGGATGCATTGTTTAAAATGTCCATTAAATTTGAATTTTTGAATTTTGAATATTATTTGTATGTTTATGCTTTTGTGATGTTGGACATCACTTGGGTATTTGGAATATCCATTGGTTATTTATGCATGATTATTTGGAATAATTGTGTTATGTGAGTTGATGGAATCAACATGGGATGATCACAAGAGCCCTAGACCTTATGTATGGATGAATGTATGATCATTTATTTTCTGTTGGGTGGGGCCTGCGTGGCTCTTGTTTTTGGGACTATCATCTCCCGTATTATCAGACTCATGATGTTAAGGCTTGTTTTCTTTATTACCAATGTATTACTTTCAGTTGTAGTGAGAGTAGATAGGATTGGTGAGGTTTTACTTTTAACAAGCAATTAGAGTCGGAGACCCCAAGGAGGAGCATCAAGGAGTGAAACAAGAAGCACTTCAAGGCCCATTGGAATGACAATGGGTTTATTATTATTGTAATAATTTAGAACCACCCTAGACAGACCATAGACTCATTGCGAGCTTAGTGGGTCGCATAGGTTGGGCTTGTGATCATCCTAACAGGGGTATGCTATGTTTTATGCATGCGTCGTATTTATTTATCGCTTTAAATATTGGATATTTATGCATGCTAAAACACCATAATGTGATGAGGTCTCGGTCACACTTAAATTCTCATTTGGTTGGACCAAATTAAATATTAGGCCCAGAACGGACTTGGATCAAAATGGTATTTATGATCTGTTCGAGCCTTCCATCCACAATAATGTGGTGAGAAAGCTACCACTACCCAAGTGTGGTCTCACGAGTCGTGGCACACTTGGACTAGGGGAAAGCTGCACCATTGTTGTGAACAAAAAGACTGCGCTCGCTGTTTTCCTGTCTCACGAGTCGTGGGGGGCGACAGTTTGAGGCATGATTTGGTTGATGGGTCGGGCCTAACACTGAGTAACATGGTTCGCTTGGAGTCCTCGGAACCATGCGAATAGGTGAGGCAAAATATCTTGGGAATCTCATTGGATGAGAATGATATTGGATATCTCCCATGAGGTCTTCTTCATGTGAATCGTAAAAGCGGGGCATGGAGATTGCGCGTGTGGATCCCAAGCCCACTAGGAAATGGTTTTCCGAAACTCCGCTTGAGAGTGGCGGACTTTCGTAAAAATAGTGGGAGGGTTAAAGACTAAAAGACCAAGTCTTCAACTTGAACAATAATACTACCATCATCTGCTAATTTCTGCTTTACATTTTCATTAATGTAGATATGTCTAAGAACCCATTAACCATGATTCTCGAGACTAACAAATTCAACGGAATGAACTATTCGGACTGGCTGAGAAACCTGAGGATTGTCCTCGGTTCGAGAACCAAGGCTACGTCTTGGACGAGCCGCCACCGAGCGACTTACCGGAGGGGTCCACGCTTGAAGAACGTTTGACGTTCAAGAAATGGCATGAGGACAACCGGAAAGTACGCAGTATCATACTGGCTTCGATGTCTAACGACATCCAGAAGCAGTATGAGAGGCTGGACAACGTCTCCGCCATAATGCTCTGCATGAACGAGGTTTATGCGGTTCCGGATAGGCATATTAGATATGCCGCCACAAAAGCATTCATTGGCACCAAGCTCGCTGAAGGAGCGTCTGTACAAAGTCATGGGGTCAAGATGCTCTCCCTAGTGGAGAAACTCGAGGACCTTAAAGCTGGGCTTAACAATGACACGTACATTGACGTGATCCTCCAGTCGCTTCCTCCATCCTATGACCCGTTTGTTGTAAACTACAACATGAACGGACTTGAGAAGTCTATTCATGAGCTGATCAACATGCTGGTCCAATACGAGGCAACGATCCACAAGTCGGCGTCGGCGGTATTGATAGAAGAGGCTTCAACCTCCAAGGCGAATGGCAAGAGGGGTGGGCGCTAGAAGAGGAAGAAGGGCAAAGGGAAGCCGGTTGCGGCCCCTGCTCGCGCTCCGGGCGTCCCTGTTGCTCCGGTTGGACCGAGTAAAGGGAAAGGGAAGGCCCGTGGTTCTCAGCGGTCCAAGGCAAATGATGTCTGCATGCATTGTCAAGGGAAAGGGCATTGGAAGAGGGAGTGCCTACAACTCCTCTCCAACCCAGGCATGTTGTGGTTGAAGTAAATATGATTACTAATTCTGCTTCACAGGTATTGGATACCGGGTGTGGTGCTCACATCTGCAATGATTTGCAGGCACTACAAAGAAGCAGAAGGCTAACCAAGGATGAGATGATCCTAAGGCTAGGCGATGGCAAGGCCGTTACTGCGGAGGCCATAGGATCACTAGAGTTAGCCATTAGTAGTCATGTTAGGATTGTACTGAACGACTGTTTCTATGTACCTAGTATGATTAAAAATATTGTTTCCATCCCGGTCCTTGATAAGCAGGGATATGAATTTACCATCAATAAAAACGGTTTTTTCATTATCAAAGATGGTATTTCTCATCTGCTTGGTACATTAGTCAACGGTCTGTACATACTTCAACAGTCTAATTGGATTATGACTGCAGAACACAAACAAAAACGTGATGATCATGATAACGCACAGATATGGCATGCGAGGTTAGGTCATATCTCTAAAGATAGGATAACAAGGTTGGTGGACTCAAAGAGTCTAGAAAAAGACGATTTGGACAACCTACCGACCTGCGAATCCTGTCTAAAGGGAAAGATGACCAAGAAACCCTTTGTTGGACAAAGTACGCTAGCCAGTGGTCTGTTGGATTTGATCCATAAAGATGTCTGTGGTCCACTAAATACTCAGGCTAGAGGTGGGTACTCGTACTTCATAACCTTTACCGAGGATCACTCACGGTATGGTTATGTTTACTTGATGAGGTACAAGTCTGAAGCCTTTGGAAGGTTTAAGGAATACAGAGTTGAAGTAGAGAACCAGACCGATCGAAAGATCAAAGCCCTTCGGTCGGACCGAGGTGGAGAGTATTTGAGTGGTGAGTTTACTGATTATCTAAAAGAGAATGGGATTCTCTCTCAGTGGACCCCTCCTGGAACACCGCAGCTTAATGGTGTGTCTGAAAGGAGGAATCGGACCTTGTTGGACATGGTCCAATCCATGATGAGTTTTACCGAACTACCCCTTTCCTTCTGGGGATACGCTCTTGAGACGGCGACCAAAGTTTTGAACTTGGAGCCATCTAAAAAGGTATCCTAGACGCCATATGAGATATGGCATGGCAAGCCAGCCTCCTACAAATACTTGAAAGTGTGGGGTTGCCCCGCATATGTCAAGAGATTAGTGGGAGATAAACTGGACTCGAGGTCTAGTTTATGCAGGTTCATCGGCTATCCAAAAGAAACTGCAGGGTATTATTTCTATGATCCCTCCGAGCAAAGGGTTTTTGTCTCGCGAAACGCAGTGTTCTTGGAAAAAGGTTTTCCATCGGATAGTCGACGCAATGAGGTACTCCTTGAGGAATCAAGTGAGGTACCCCATGAGGCGGCAGCGACATCTGAGCCAGTGGTTCCCACTGATATTGTTCCAGTCCTCCGTAGGTCGGCCAGAGTATCCCATGCACCTGATAGGTATGGATTTCTGGGCCTGACCGGTCAGTTGGATAATGATCCAAAGACGTACGGAGAAGCGATGTCGGACATCGATTCGGATAAGTGGCTTGAGGCCATGAAATCCGAGATGGACTCGATGGGTAGAAACAAGGTTTGGACCCTAGTAGATCCACCCAAAGGGGTTAAACCCGTAGGGTGTAAATAGGTCTACAAACGTAAGCTTGAAGCTGACGGGGAGGTTACAACTTTCAAAGCCAGGCTTGTGGCGAAAGGTTACACTCAGCGACCCGTGGTCGATTTTGAGGAAACCTACTCGCCCGTAGCAATGGCCAAGTCCATTCGGATACTTCTTGCCATAGCAGCATGGTATGACTATGAAATATGGCAGATGGACGTGAAAACGGCTTTCCTCAACGGTTTCGTAGAGGAAGAGATCTATATGGATCAGCCGGAAGGTTTCACAACTGTTGGAGAAGAGCAGAAGGTCTGCCGTCTCCAATGGTCCATCTATGGCCTCAAACAAGCTTCCCAAAGCTGGAACATACATTTTGATGAAGTCATACGGGGATATGATTTCATCAAGAGCGAGTCCGATCCTTGTGTATACAAGAAGATCAGTGGGAGCTTAGTTGCGCTTCTGGTGCTTTACGTGGATGACATCTTGCTCATTGCGAATGATGCTAAGATGTTGGGTACCACTAAAGCTTGGTTGTCAACGCAATTCTCCATGAAGGATATGGGCGAGGCATCCTACATCCTTGGCATCAAGATCTACAGGGATAGATCTACAAGGATGTTAGGAATGGCCCAGTCCTCGTATATTGAGAAAGTCTTGAAGAGATTCAAGATGGAGAACTCAAAACGAGGATTCCTTCCTATGAGGCATGGAATTAAGTTATCCAAGAAGCAGTCTCCTAAGACTGATGAGGAGCTTAAAAGGATGTTGGACATCCCCTATGCTTCAGCCGTAGGCAGCATACAGTATGTTGTTCAGTGCACTAGACCTGATGTGGCTTTCGCTTTGAGCGTAACTAGTCGATATCAGTCGTGTGCCGGGGGGGCACACTGGAGTGCAGTCAAGACTATCCTAAAGTACCTGAAAAGGACTAAGGACATGTTCTTGATCTACGGCGGTGTAAAGTTGATACTGGAAGGCTATAGCGACGCTAGCTTCCAGTCGGATGACGATGATGCCAAGTCTCAGTCTGGTTATGTGTTCAGACTAAATGGTGGCGTGGTTACTTGGAAGAGTTCCAAGTAGGCTACCACGGCGGACTCCACCATAGAGTTTTGAATACATAGCGGCTTTGGAAGCCGCTAAGGAGTGGTTTGGTTGATGAGCTACATCCAAGGGTTGGATGTAGTACCTAGCATTGCTAAGCCTGTAATTATCTTTTATGATAACAACGGGGCAATAGCGCTAGCAAAGG
The DNA here is from genome assembly GCA_034509735.1 of Sesamum alatum. Classification (NCBI taxonomy): domain Eukaryota; kingdom Viridiplantae; phylum Streptophyta; class Magnoliopsida; order Lamiales; family Pedaliaceae; genus Sesamum; species Sesamum alatum. The sequence goes on from JACGWO010000006.1 coordinate 20,906,839, forward strand.
AACCGAGATCTCATCACGATCCAAGCATATTCTTAGACGCTACCATCTACTTAGAGAGATGGATAGCAGGAGTGACGTTCGGTTGGACCGAGTCAGCTCCGCAGAAAACATAGCAGATCCACTTGCTAAGCCCATGTCGCAAGTTGCCCATACTCACCATCTGAATAAGAGGTTTGAGGCCAATGGGTGATTGGCTTTAGGTCAAGTGGGAGATTGTTAGAATAGGTGACTAGAAATCCAATAGGTTTGGCGATTTGTAACCTATCTGACAACTTGATGTAAATGTAATATTATTTTGTGATGAATAAGATGAGTATTCGTCACCAATGGTACCTTTTTTGTTGCGCTCATCTTACATTTGTTAAAAACGGTGTTTAACTTATATCGCAACAAAGCCCACAGACCATGGATAACAACTCGTGCAGTTGGGCCACGCATTGGATGGTGGTCATGAAACCAACTGATTAAGAGTTGGGTCTGAAACGTTCCAAGTCGAGGACCTCGAGACAGGGCATCGAGAGTCCTATTGAGACTTGTGTCAAGATTCGTGTTCATTGGATGAGTGTCGTGTTTCATCGGCGACAGGCGTGGGACGCCTACACGATCTTGATGGGTTGGTCGACTGGGGTCGAGCCGACTGGACTGACTCACGGGGATCATCATATGAAAGCCTTGGAGGCTTGGTCGGTATGATTTGTTTTTCCCGGTTCCGATAGTACGGGAGTAATCCTCAGACTTGAGGAATCATGGCAGTCGCGTGCACAGGACGACTGTATCTTGGATCTGGCGAGAGGTAATCATTCTGTAAGATGATTATCATAAGCCTTGTCCAGTGCAGTCGGAATGTGTAGCGAGGACGGTGGATTCCAAGAAGAGGATCTGTCCCCTGTCAGTATGTGACAGAGGTATCTCCTATGCACTCGGAGACACGTTTATGCTGTTTGAAGCTGTGGCCACAGTGGTTGGTTGAACAGGGAATGGTTTCCTGTGTCGACGCAATGAAGCATACGTGGTCTCGAGTATTAAGCATAATGCCTAGTCAAGGATGGGAACCGGCGCCCAATTCCATACCCTAGACTAAGGCCGGAAGATGGTAGACGGAAGGATCGTACCCATATGGAATCGGCGCCTAAATGTTCACGCCAATTCACCTAGTCTCTAGTGCCATGGACCGTTGCTAGACGGCCACCCATGGTAAAGGGCCCTTGTGGGACACGGGCCCAAGTCTAGCTGAGGGTGAACCTAAAGGGTCACACACAAATCACCGAGGAGGTTGAGAGATCAACTTGGAGTCAATCTCGAAGGATAAAATAAGTAATTGAATTTTCGATTAAATATGGGAAAGTCCATTGGATGGACGGGCCGATATTGTATCAGGCTTTCGTTTAATCGGTAAATTGGATTTTTGATTAAATATGGAAAGTTGAGACGTTGAATCTTTTAATTGGATTAAAAGATCAACGGGAATAATTTAAATGGACATTAAATTGGATTTAATATTGGGTTCGTCGCAAGTGGATTACGATAAAACCCGGTCCGTTAAATTATACCCGAGAGGAGAAATAATTCCTATTTTGGAATAGGAAGAAGTTGGACTTCTTCCCTTAATTAAACATGGCCGACATCCTCCCTTGGAGGAAGCAAAATCAGCCATGTTTCATGCTAGGTGGTATGTTGACTTATCTCTTTTGGAAAGAGACAAATCAACTCCAATCAAACTCTTCCCTTTTGGTATGATTTGATCATACCATAAATTTTGGTAGGCTTGATTGAAGAATTGATGGTGATTGATTGGAATGAATCTAGACATCCTTGGATGAACCTAGACACATACCAATAATCACATTAATTATGTATATATATTAGAATATACAACACCAAGCATAAGTGATTCATTATTCATCTTTTTCTAGGAAAAAGAGAAGAAAAAAATCCGTCTCCTCTCTCTCAACTCTCGGCCCTCTCTCCCTTTCCTACACTTGTGTTCTTCACTTGATTTTGAATCAAGAAGAAGAACAAAGTAAGTTTAAGAGAGCACTAACTCATAGTGTTCTTCTTTTAAACCGATTCCTTCTTAAACCCGTTCTTTTCTAGCAAGAAGAACGTGTGTTTCTTCCGGTGTGGTGTGGATCACCTTTGGAGAATCCATACGTTTGGATTTCGTGAGCATTCCGGAGAGGGAACAACGCTAGTAGCCGGGAACATACGCTAAACAATCAAAGGTAACGGTTTTATTACGCTTTGATTGATTTAATATACATCTATGCCCTATGTGTTTAAATATATATTTCTAACATTTACACATCCTACATCGAACGCCCGGTTGAGCACCCAAGGATACACCCCTTGGGATTCGTTTATTTAAATTAGATTTAAATTTACGCACTATTTTCTCGCTTTCGCTCGCGCTCCCAGGCGGATCCGCTTGTTCTTCATAAAATCTTATAGAGATGTATTGATGCACTTCATGGCTTTCCTATAGATTTTTCATGTTCTATTGATATTATATTCTATATGTTACATTTACTTTCTACAAAAAGTATCATTAAAAGATCTTCACAAAAGAAAAATTAAAATAATATAACTTCTCATTCTAATTCTTCTATAATTTATGTAATGCTTGTTTAATATTTTTGTGGACCTTATATCATGAAAATTTATCACTACTTAAAACAAAACACGAAAAGAAAATCCAATAATTTGATAGAATGACTTCTCTTATTTTTTCAAAATTTCTCCCTAAATATCATAATTCAAAAATTAAACTAGAAAAATCTTTTTTATTCCAAAATTATTTACTCCATTCTGATGCATTTACTTTTTTAATTTTTTATTTAACTATAGATAATCCAACTATTTAAAGATATAATATCTATAATTACAATTTTAAGTTTATATTAAAATAATAATATACAATTAAAGAAATATAGTATGAATAATTAAATAATGGGTAATAGAACTCAAAAAGAGAATACCCAGATATTGGTGAATTTGCAAAAACATCAAGTAGTTATTGTTGGGATAAAGTTTCACTACCTCTGTGATCGGAAAAACTTATAAGTGATAATAGGATGATTAAACTATTAATCTCTTGTACAAACATTTTCACTTGATAGACTCTTTCTTCTTTTTTTGTTTTTGGGAGGTGGAGGGTGGGGGGTTATTAAACTTATGAATTTCTATTTAATGTAAAAAGATTGATATATTACTTTTTAAAGTTTTGCCCGCTTATAGTTATGATTTTAAAATTTTATAATTAATTATCTTTACAAGGTTTAATTTTCATTCCCATATTAGTTAATGATAAAATCACCATAATTTATATAAATATACTGATAATTTTACTTTTTTTGGTTTTCAATTATTTTCTATTGAACTCTAGAGTTTATGTTAATTCTCCATGTAATATTTAATTTTTTTTATATTTGTCACAAAAGAATCACCATTTAAATTACTCCATATTTCAAATTGGTTTCACTTTTGAAAGAAGCCTTTTGTTCTTTTTTTTTTTTTTTTTAATAAATTGGGCAAGTTCAAAAAATTATAATTAATAATTAGTTATTTTACATTTTTCTTTTAAAAGTTAATTTTCTTATATCAACTATCTCTAAAATAATCTTTTGATACATTTCTTGTAATATTCTCTGTTGTACTTAAATTTTAAACTATTTTACTTTCTAACTTTTACCGTCATATAGAATTTTTTAATTATATAATTAATTGTATGATGTTTATTTTTCATCCCTAGCAAAATGTGGAATGCTAAAATCATCAACAGTTGATCAAATGCATGTAGCAAGTGTATTGTGCTAGAAAAGAAGACAATATAACATAATTAAGTATCAAGCAATGTAATATAAAAAAATAAAATTTTTACTCAAGGACAACGTAATGTCTATAATCATCTATTGATGTCTTCTCAATTATCATTTTGTCACATTTTCAGGAGAAATGAAATTAATGAATTTACACAATTTCTTTCATTTCTTCTCATTTTTCTTTTTGTAACATTTTCCTATTATATTATTATGAGGTATTTTTTCACTCTACAAATAAATAATTAAATTTACATATAAACAAATAAATAAACAACAATTAATCAGAGTAAATATTATAATGTGAAAGCAATAAGTAACAAGATTAAATATGGTAATGTGAAAGTATTTAATATGAATTAATAAGCGGGTTAAATGTATTTTTAGTCATGTAACTTAAAGTCATTTGGTATTTTTATCCTTTAACTTTCTAGGATAGCATTTTGGTCCTACATCTTTTTAATTTTTGTGATTTCAATCCTTTTGTTTGCCGGAATTCACCTCCACCGGTGAGAAGGGTGAACTCCGGCGGAAAATTTTTTCGGATCGAAATCATGACAATTAAAAAGAAATAGGACCAAAATGCTACCTTAAAAAGTTAAAGGATAAAAATGCTTGTAGATATGGGCCAATAGGAATAAAAGCCCCAATTTCAAAATGCCACATGAGATGCACATGCATTTTTCCGGCGATAATGGTGAACTCCAGCGAAAAAAGGACTAAAATCATAAAAATAAAAAAGATGAAGGATCAAAATGCAATCCTAGAAAGTTAAAGGACGAAAACGCCAAACAACATAAGTTTCGGGACCACAAATGCATTTAAGCCTTAATAAGCATATGGTTTTACAAAATCACCCCTATGAAAAATGATAAGGTTAATTTAGGAAAAAAAAAATCTATGTAGCTATTCATGCTTTTGAGGGCAAAATATTTTTTAGTCCCGTTAAAAAAGGGTCATTATCGATTTTAGTCCCACAATTTTTGTAGGTGTCGCTTTTAGTCCCGTTAAACCCAAAAATAAGCCTTTTCGGTCCCATAATGGCATGTGCAGTGCACGTGGCTTAACGCCTGTTAACGGACGTTAAGGGCAGCTAATGGCGTCAGTCTGTCATGTGCTTGTTTTTAGTTTTCAGTATGTCATGTGCACTGCACATGCCATTTTGGGACTGAAAATGCTTGTTTTTAGTTTAACGGGACTAAAAGCGACACCTGCAAGAATAGTGGGACTAAAACCGATAATGATCCTTTTTAACGGGACTAAAAAAATATTTTGCCCTGCTTTTGAATAGATATAGATATAGATATATAGATAGATATATAATTTAAACTTTTGAAGAAACGAAGAAAAGAAATGGAAGGAAAGAACATCTTGAAAATGTTTCATTTTTCCGTTTTTAATTTCCTTTCCTTTAACGAAAGTCTTTAACGAAACAAAAGTTGTTTCCTCAGATTAATCGAAAACATCTATAATGCTTATTAGAAAACATTGCTTTTGAACGTTGTTGCACATTTGGAATTGACATGATCGGTAATGAAAAGTGAGAACGATACCCCACACTATAAAATATTTGTCCCAGAAGCATTAGAATCAACAGAAAGTGTGAATGAATTAATTGGCACAACATCCATGCATGAATGATTTACTCGAACCTCTGGCAGTAAAGTTAGACTTTGTTATTCTTGTATGAAGATTCTTAATAGATAGTCAAAGTCTATATTATTGCAGTTGTACCAATAATATTCCACCTTAACTACTACTGATCAACCATGTAATTCAGCAAATGTTCTCTATATAAACATCCACCAAATAGGGTTTTCTTCACTCACAAATATTGATATTTCTAATAGCTCCATAAAAGACTAATAACTTTCGTTGTTGATTTCTATCAACTTTGCAAATGGCAGGAATGATGATGAAGTCAGTGTGCATGATGATTATCGCCGCAATCTTGGTGGCTCGGGGCAGTGAGGCGGCAGTAAGCTGTGGGACTGTGGTCTCATACATGAATGCATGCATCCCTTACGTGACCGGTAAGGGTCCGTTGGGGGGATGTTGTGGTGGCGTGAAAGGACTTTATGCTGCCGCCAAAACTACGCCAGACCGACAAAGCGTTTGCAGTTGTCTGAAATCCCTTGCTGCTTCATACTCCACCATTAACTTGGGAAAGGCTGCCGGGCTCCCTGGACAATGTGGTGTAAACATTCCCTACAAGATCAGCCCTTCAACTGACTGCTCAAAGTATATAAATTTCTTGCTCCCATCTCTAATTTTAGAATTTAGCTTAGTTTACTTATTGATTGTTTCGTTTGTACATCTTGTTTGACGTGGTCCTATGTTTTGCAGGGTGAAGTGAGCTCAACATGGAAGAACCTTTGTCTTTTCAATGTACGATTGCCGACATCTATATATATTTATAAGTGATCGAAGAGTAATTTTAAGACCCTATTGGTATCTCTAGATTCTCTACGAAGGGTTAATGCAATGTAATTTCCTTCCCATGACTGGACATTGCCTTAGTCACTAAAATAAATCTATGTACTGATTCTTATAATGAATAATGATAGTTAATGTTATATATGCTCATCCCTTTTCCAAACTAGTTTTCTTATTGTAATCAATTAAAATTTCTTAAGACCGAAATCTTTAATTTTTTTTTTCTGAGAATAAAAGCAGTAATTTATTAGAAAAACTAGTTCAGGCTAAAAGCCTTGGGACATCACAACATATGAAACGTTAGAGACCTAACATGCCCACAACATATATTGTTACATTCCATGAAATTACAATTACAATAATATATAATTCTCAGCATTTCTAAATCTCTTGTTGCTTCTACTATCTCTTGTTATGTCCTTTTTGTTCGTTTTGGATGAATTACAATGACTTCAAAAGTCATTATTGTGATTCTCTAAGTAAACTTCAAAAGTGGCCTAACTTTTTCGAATGGAAATTATCATACGTAGTCATCTAACAATATAGCTTATCCTTTCCCTTCAGCTCGAAAGTAATTTCTCTTTTACTGATGATTTGGCTCATACTGCATCTTAAACCTTGAGCCATCATTAAGTTTAGACATCTTGATTATGAAACAGATTATAATAAACCATCCTTCGTCGGAGTTTACGGGGACTAGGAATAAAGTTAATAGACCATGACAAGAGCTTGACACTTAATGTAGAAAATGATAAATAGCAAATTATAGAAAAGGACATGAATGAGGAGCATACCTCCGGTACAAGGTCTTTAATATATATATATATATATATATATATTTTGGTGAAGGCTGTCGGTGTCGTGGTGGGGTGTTTTGCAAGACCCCTACTCGTTTATTAATCATCAAATAAATCCAAGCACAATTTTCAAATAAATGAGGAGTACTTACTCCCTGTACAAGGAAAATTCTAAAAACGAATACTAGGAAAAAGATTGTCGGCTCTGATCAAAGCTGCGAGCCTCCCCTCTGGCTGCAACCATATCTCTTTGCCCCATTGATGACACGACAACATTGCGAGGAAATCCGCCGGCTGATTGCCCTCTCTGTATTCATGCATGAAGGCCAAGTCATCGTGCGGCGCAGGACTGATAACCGAGTTAGAGGGACTGAATCCCCCAACCGCCCTCGTCCTTCGAGATAATGGCAAGGACAGCTTGAGCACCCAGCTCCACCCACAACCTAATAAACCCAGCCTCGCGTGCCACTTCAGCCCCCGTACGACGGCAAATAATTCTGCATGTGTGACCATTTGAGCGTCTAGGGATTCTGCGAAAGCCAAAATAAGGTTCCCTCGTCTATCTCGAAGAAGCCCGCCCACTTCGGAGATCCCCGGATTTCCTATGGACGCGCCATCCTTGTTGAGTTTGCACCAACCCTCGGGTGGGCACTGCCAATGCACGATCCGTGGCACTGGGCTGTGCGGCTTAGTGTGTGTATCCCGCCTATTCGTTGATTTTATGAGGGCGAAATATTCAAGCGCTCGTGTCCCGCCTCTACGCGGATCTTCTCCACGGGAACACTACAATGGAGGCGGATGAAACGAGCCCAACCAGCCGCCGAAGCTCAAATTTTCTGGTCGATAGGCAAGGGGGAGTTGTGTTTTTGGCATGACGACTGGGTTGGAATTGGACCACTGGCGAGTGTCGTCGCCTCCCCACGTCTACGCATGAACGTGTGGCGAACTTCTAGGAGAACGGGACTTGGAATCAGGGGAGGCTGGAGGCAATTCTGCCTCGTCATATTGTGCAGATGATTCCGGACATTCCAATTGACGAGGGGTCTAGTGATCGGGCTTGGTGGAAGGGGCACACCTCAAGGCAGTTTAGCATAAAATCATCCTGGGAGCAGCAACGGGCGACAACAGTCAGGCGACAACAGTCAGGCAACAACTCTTGGCTGACATCTAGCACCAGACCATCCTGCCCATGGCTTCGATGCTCTGTTGGAGGCTCCTAATGAACTTCCCGTCAGTAGATGAGCGAATGCAAATGAAAGGGTTGGTACTCGCCTTGAAATGTGATTGTTGTGTGCAAGCAGGAAACTCAGAATCCATCTCTAATCTATTTCTCCGTGGGCAGAAAACCAAGGAAGTACGGGTTCATTTTGCGGCATTTTTTCACATAACGATTCCTAACACTGAGAATGCTTCTTATTTGTAGTCAATTATAATTTCTTAACACCGAGATCTTTAATTTTTTTTTTCTGAGAATAAAAGCAGTAATTTATTAGAAAAACTAATTCAAGCTAAAAGCCTTGGGACACCACAACATAGGAAACGCTAGAAACCTAACATGCCCATAACATATATCGTTACATTCCATGAAATTACAATTACAATAATATTTCTAAATCTGTTTGTGCTTCTACTATATCTGTATGTCCTTTTTTGTTTTTCTTTTTTGGTGAATTACAATTACTTCAAAAGTTATTATTGTGATTCTCTATGTAAACTTCAAAAGTGGAATAAATTTTTTGAGTGGAAATTATCATTCGTAGTCATCTAAGGCCTCCTTTACTTGCAAGGATTAGCCATGATATCATGGCTAATCCTTGCTCGTAATATGTCTACTTTTTTTCAGCTCAGCCCGTGATTAGTGAAGGAGGCCCGTATGTTGGGGTGATAATTGCAGGATTAAAATCCACTTATCCACTCTCAAATTATTTTATCACAATGGCCCACTTCTTTTAATTAATTTTTCATTTTCCTTTATGTCCTCATCTTTTTTCTTTTTATACCCACTTTGCCCTTCGATTTTGATTTTATTACATCCAAAAAATTGGTCATGATGTGACAACACATGCAAAAAAAATTTAGTGATATGACAACACTTGCAAAAATACTATTCACATACACAAAAGTCAAGATGAATAATGATTTAATCCTACTTCTCAATATTCAAGTAAACAAAATACTCAACAATCTCACTTGTTCTTATCACACTTTTAATCACATTTTAGTCAATCCACACTTAATTCATACGGAAGAAGTAAAGGTGCCCTAACAATATAGCTTATCCTTTCTCTTCAGCTTGAAAGTAATTTCTCTTTCACTGATGATTTGGCTCATACTGGAGAGAATTACACTTTTGGTCCCTTCATAATACTATTAAAAGTTTTGGTTCCCCTTCATTCGCGAGTTACACTTTTGGTCCCAATTAGATACATTTTTAACACTTTTGGTCCTACAGTCAACTCTCCGTTAAGAGTTAACGGAAAAAGCATGTGTTGTGCATGTGAGGCTGATTTTCGGGGGAAATTTGTTGTATTTTGGCGCCTAAATTGGTTGGCCTTGACTATAAAGCCATTTTGGCATCAAAATCCTCTCTAAAAAAAGTTACAACCCCATCCTTATTCTCACTATCATCATTTGACCGAATTTTGTTGTTTAAATACTGATTTTTACTGATTTCTAGCCATGAGTAGAAGTTAATTTATTTAAAAAAAACACAAAAAATAGAAAAATCAAGAAACAATATTAGAAATCAGAACTTCACAACCATCCCACAACATCAAATTACTAGTATAGAAAATCAACAACATTACATTATTATCCACAATAGCTTACAGAAAACAAAACTCACAAAAATCAACATTACACTATATTATCAAATCGGCCAAATCAGCATTTGAATAACTTCTACTCATGGCTTGAAATCTGATTTTGACGTTATTAAACAACAAAATTTTGATCAAATTATGAAAGTGATAATAAGGATGGGGTTGCAATTTTTTAAGAGATGATTTGGTGCCAAAATGGTTTTATAGTCAAGGCCAACCAATTTAGGTGCCAAATGCAACAAATTTCCCCCCAAAACCAGCCTCACATGCGTAGCACTGGCGTTTTCCGTACTCTTAACGGAGAGTTGACGGTAGGACCGAAAGTGTTCAAAAATGCATCTAATTAGGACCAAAAGTGTAACTCGGTAATGAAGGGGGACAAAAACTATTTTGGTGGTATTATGGAGGGACAAAAAGTATAATTCTCCCGCTCATACTGCATCTTAAACCTTAAGCCATATTAAGTTTAGACTTCTTCGTTATGAAATAGATTGTAATAGACCATCATTCGTCGGAATTTACAAGGACTAGGAATAAACTTAAGATAGCTTGAGAAGAGCACGACACTTAATATAGAAAATGATAAATAGCAAATTATAAAAAAAGGACATGAATGAGGATCATACCTCCGGTACAAGGTCTTTAATAATTTGGCCTGAAAGCAATTGTTTTTTTTTTTGGGGAAAATCGCATTTTTCGTCCCATAAAATAGCTCAGTTTTAATTTAGTCCCATATGTTAGACCGATCTCACATTTAGTCCCATATATTAAAATAAAATCTCAATGTAGGTCCCACGTCACTTTTTCATAAAATATTTAATGAAAAAGTTACTTGGCCGTTAAAGCCTGATTTTTTTTTGGGGGAGGGGGGGGGGGGGGGAACGTCTCTTTTGGGGGAAATGAAGCTCGGGCTTACAACTACATTTTTCCACCTAAAAATTGAGAGTCTTCCTGTTAAAATTTCAATAACAAAAAACTGTTAGACAACAAATTGAATTTTGTAAAGCTAAAAAAATCCATGAACAAATAGTTGAATTGCACAAAAAAAAAAAAGTCTTTTAGACAAATTGCACCAAAAGAACCATTGATTGAACTCAACCAATTGAAACTTCAATCAACTTATAAAATGAAATGAGTTTCAGAAAATGGCAATCACATAATTCAAAATGAATGTTTTTCAATCTGAAAATATAATTTCCAGAAAATAAAAATCCATAGTGCTGTTACATTTTTTTCTTCCCCTTTCCATTATGCTCTAGTCTTGTTGTTAATTCAGCTTCCTTCCTTGCATTGAGTGCATCTTCCAAACTTTTCTGAGTGACATATTTTTTACCATCCTTTTTGACATATTTTCAGATTGAAAAATATTCATTTTTTGGCATTATGTGATTGCCAATTTCTGAAACTCATTTCATTTTGTAAATTGACTTAAGCTTCAGTTGGTTGAGTTCAATCAATGCCTCTTTTGGTACAATTTGTCTAAAAGCCTTTTTTTGGTGCAATTCAATTTATTTGTTCATGGATTTTTTACCTTTACAAAATTCAGTTTGTTGTATAACCGTTTGTTGTTATTGAAATTTTAACAGGAAGCTCTAGCTTTATTTTCCCTAAAAGAGACGTTTTTTCCCCCAAAAAATCAACCTTTAAAGGCCAAGTAACTTTTCCGTTAAATATTTAACGGGAAAGTGACGTGGGACCAACATTGAGATTTTTTTTAATATAAGGTACTAAATATGAGACCAGTCTAACATATGGGACTAAATTGAAACTGGGCCTATTTTATGTGATAACAAATACCATTTTCCCTTTTGTTTTTTTTTAGTTTTAGTTGCTTTTATTCATAATATAAAGGATGGACCTTGTTGGTTAAATGGTTGATAATAAATTTGGGTGCTTCAGAAAATTATCCTTAAAAATATAAGTTTGCATGCCTTGTTCACTTACTACTATACATAATTTCGATTCAAATCATTTAACATGAAAGCAAAGATAGTATATTTATAAAAACTACTATCCAATATTATCAAAACATAATTTGTTAAAGGTTTAATTCCTTATTTTGAATCTTTTATAACGAGATAAACTAACCACAAACTCGTGCAACGAAACAAGATATTAGCCTACAACACAATGATCAAGAAAGCCAAACTCGCGTGCTGCTATCTAATGTGACAAGGCGAGACCATACAAAGCAAATTAAATAGTGTATCTTCATAATAACGTTTAATATAGATAGAGGTTCATGTATCCCGAAATTCAAATCTCCATTCCGTTTTTCTTCTAAATGATTGGACTAAGCTTTTCAAGTATAAATCTAATTTATCAATTAGATCATGGGAAATATATTTTTGGTCCTGTAATTTTGATACTTTGGTATTTTATCCTTTATCTTTATAGGATTGCAAAAGAGTTCTATAACCTTTTGACAATTCGGAATTTGTTCTCTGATGTCGGATTTTGCAAAAGTCGTAGGAAGATCTTATGTGCGCCTCACGTGGTTCATTTAAATAGGGCTTTTGTTCGGATTAGTTCAATTTTGCCAACATGGACAAAAAAATAAAAAATATAATGATGTGGCACATGATTTATTCCGACAACTTTTACAAAATCCATCACCAGAAGGACCAAAATTGTGAAATGTCAAAAAGTTACAGGCCGAAGATATTTCGACTCCCATTCAAAAAAAGAGTGCATGACTTCCGAAACTTCCCAAAACCCTAACCCTACTGAACCTCGGCCGAATCGTCGGAGTTGGTTTCTGGCAGCGCTCACGAATGATCCTCCGGACTTTCCGCCTCCCTTTCCCCTCGAGTAGCCAAGAAAGTTTACTCAGAGATAGAGCCCTACTATGGCCAACCATGTCTATACCGCGGTAGTTGAGCGATAAACTTCTTGGCGGATGAGACCGAACAACTGGCAGAGCACCTCAAATTCGCCTTTATAGGTAAGTTCTCCCATGGATATGTACCGATGCAAGCAATTCGGTCGCACTTTGCCCGACTCGGGTTACGTGGGGCATACACTGTTGGCGTAATCAACGTGAAGCATGTAATTATCAAACTCAACACCGAAGAGGATTTAGCACGCATCTGGCTCCGTCAGATTCTTTTTATTGAAGGGTTCCCGATGCGTGTATTCAAGTGGTCTCCGGATTTCAACCCTAAAAATAGAGTCGCCAATCACCCCTGTCTGGGTCCGGCTGCCAGAACTGCTGCCGCATTTGTTCCACAAGAAGGCCTTATTTGGGATTGCAAGCCTTGTCGGTACACCGATTAAACTGGATGAGGCTACTACTGATGGAGTTCGCCCGAGTGTCGCCCGGGTTTGCGTAGAACTCGACTTACTGAAACCGTGCCCTAATCCGCTCTAGATTGGATCGGATGGCCGGTATTTCCCGTAGCCCGTCTTCTACGAGGGGTGCCCGAAATACTGCTCTAAGTGTCGTCATCTAGGACACGAAGAGAAGGATTGCTGAGAGGGGAGAGTGTTAGAATAGGTGACCAGAAAATCAATGGTATTGGCTGTTCTGAGAACCATTCGTCAATCTGTGAACAAGTAATATTATGTTAATGAATGTAGTAAGGATTCATAGGCATGAGTTTGTTGTACTTACTGCTTGCATCGTTACGATGTCACAACAAACGCCCACAGACTGAAATAACATTTCGGGAAATTGGAACTACGCTTGGAGGTAGGTTCATGAAATCAGTTTCGCCGAATCAGTCTGAAATACTCCAAGTCAAAGGAATCTCGAGACAGGGCATCGAGAATCCATTTGAGACTTGCACTAAGCATCTGCTGTCGTGTTTCATCGACGGGTGACGAGGATCGTCTAAGCAGTGTTAGTGGGTCGGTCTGCTGGGGAGCGGCCGACTGAGGTGACTCGCGGGAATCGTCATATAGAAGCTACTCGGGCTTGGTCGGTATGACTCGTATTCCGGTTCCGATAGTACGGGATTAGTCCTCGGACTTGAGGATCACGGCAGTCCCCTACATACTAAGGTTGTATCTTGGATCTGGTGAAATTTGACCGATTATATCACATGGTCATCATAAGCCTCGTCCAGTGCAGTCGGAGTATGTAAGAACGGTGAATTCCAAGATAGGATCTGTCCCTGTCAAAGGATATGAACAGCAAGATCTCCTATGCGCTCGGAGATGGTTTAGACTCACAAAGTCTATGGCCATAGCACTTGATGTAGTGGGAAGGGATTTCCTACGTCGAGTTAAACCTATCTCGAGCATTATGCATAGTTGCCTAGTCAAACGATGGGAACCGACCCTAGACTAAAGGCCGGGAGACAGGCGACAGTAGGACCGTACCCGTACGTATCGAGCGTCGGTAGGACCGCACCTGCGTATAACTCGGAGCCTAAATGTTCACACCATAGAATTCTATGTGCTATGTGCGTTTAAGCATGATAAACGTGTTTTAATTTACGTTTATAGCATGTTTATCGTAGATATTTATTGGCGTTTAATTTTGCATGGGATTTTGGATCTTGGTTTTTCTTGAATGTGTTTATACATGTTCTAGGTTTAATTTATCTTGTGGTTCAGAAAAATTGCATGAAAAATCGAAAAGGAGTGAAAAACGGCGAACCGGCAGCAGCAGCACGTTGGCCGCGCGCACAGGGGCGCGGCCGGGCGCGCGTGCAGGCAGGGGCCTGCGCGCGCCCGGCCAGCGCGCCAGCGTGCGCGGACAGCGCGCGCGCTGTGCCGGCCGCGCGCGCGGCCGCGCGCGCAGGCATGGGCGCCTGCGCGCGGCCGTCTGCGCTGGGCGCGCGCGCGCGCGCGCTTGGCCGGCCGGCTGTGCCGTTTTCCGTTTCTCTCCCGTTTTTGGCTCGTTTTTCAAAACTGTTTTTACTGTATTATTTTTATGATATTTTCTGCATTATTCTGAACCCGTTGACTTAGAATATTTATTTTTTGAGATTTGGAATTTTCTAAAATAAATATTGCTTGGTTGATGAGGAAAGGGTTTCCTAACAAGATTTAATTTTTGTAATGGTTGCACCAATGATCAAAATTCATATGTGAAATTTCGCAATAATTTCTGCGTTTTATGATGTTGGACATCATGGTTATTTTATGGCTTGAGTAGATCTTGACATGTATTAATATTGCACAAATTGTTGGATTTTGGAATTCTTGAATAAATGGGCATATTCTTGAATTGTTGATTTTTGTGTTTCAGAAAAATTCGATTTTTTCTGTATAATTCTGGGAATTTTTCTGAATTAATTAACTTGGGGCATTTTAATTTTGGTTGAGATTTTATATTTCATAGAATTAATATTGCCTTGTTAATTATGGAAAATGTTTTTCCAACAAAAATCGTTGTGCATAGGTTGCACTATTATCCAATGTTTGGTGTGGATATTTTACATGTAGTTTCTGCATTTATTTTATGGTATGGATTATCATGGATGTTGGTATAGCATATTTTACGTGGGATATGTATTTGTGCTATTTGTGTTAATTGATTTGACAAAGGATGATCACAAAGCCCCTAGACCGCATGTATGGTTTATTTACATTTATTTGTTGGGTTGTGGCCTGTGTGCCTCTTTATTTTCCTCTCTGTCTCTCTTCTAGTGCCTTGGAATAATAAGGCTTTCTCTCTTCCTCCCAATGTACTCCCCCCAAATGTTTAATTGGGGTTTTCTTATTTTATGATGTAATGAGAGTAGAATTAGTGGTGAGTTTTATTTTTTTGTAAATAAAAGCTGCAAGAGAAGATAAGCCCAAGGTGTTGGAGGACCCATGGAGGTTGCCATCAGATGGCCCACGGAGGATCCATGGAGAAGAAGCCCGGTGTAGGCCAAGATGGAGAGCCCAAGAAGATAAAGAGGACTTACAAGGCCCATTGCATGTAATGGGTTATTAAATCTTGTAATAGTGTAGGGCCTACCCTTAGATTGACCATAGATCCACTGCGGGCTCAGTGGGTCGCATAGGTTTGGGCTTGTGATCATCCTAACAAGGGCGTGCTAGGCTTTATTTTGCATGCGATGCGTATTAATTGCTTATGAATTTTCTATATGCTTTATGTATGGTTACATTCATGCTTAGAATAATTTCTGCCATAACGCACGCAATGCAATACTTAATATGTGATGAGGTCTCGTTCTATCAAAACTCTCACTTGGTTAAACCAAGTTAAATATAGACCCTTAATAAATGGACTAGGACTCTGGGAGTCTGTCCAAGCCTTCCATCCATGGCAAAGTGAGGAAGATCTTTTTAGGTCGATAGCGTGGTCTCACGAGTCGTGGCACGACTATCGTGCTTAAAAGAAGCTGCACTTTGTCATGAACGATGAGTAGACTACTGTTACCTGTCTCACGAGTCGTGGAGGTAGCAGTGAGTCTATGAATCGGTTGATTGGGTCGGGTCTAACGCCCGAATAACGTGATTCGCTTGGAGTCCTCGGGATCACGTGAAAGGGTGAGGCAATTATTTGGGAATCTCGTGAACGAGAATGGTATGGAATACTCCCACGGGTTCTTTTCCCATGCGAATCGTAAAAGCGGGGTATGGGGGAGATCGCTGTGGATCCTGAGCCCACTAGGAAAGGATTTCCGAAAACAACGTTTGAGAGTGCGTTTTTCGTAGAAATAGTGGGAGAGGTTAAGGATAAAGACCGAGACTTAACCAAAATATTACTTCATTCTGCTTATTATTTTCTGTTTCATATATTTTGTGAATGTCTAAGAATCCACCAAACACATCACTAAGAGGCTCATTAAAAGGGAACCAATTACACGAATTGATTGCGAAATCTTAAGATGGTCTTAGATTTCCAGAACCTTAACTCACATACCGGAATGAGGACGTTCCTCAGCCCTTGCCGGAGGGGTCGACAACTAAGGCAACGCTTGGCGTTCAAAAGTTGAAGGATGACCACCGGCAAGTAGGATATAATGATGTTGGCTCAAACTATGCTTCGTTTGCATCATGTCTATATGGTCTTGGACCAGCATGTGGGTAAAATGCAACGAAGGCATGTTTGGAGCTAAGATGACGGAAGGGATGTCGGTACAAAGAACATGGAGTGATGATGCAATCCCTAGTGGAGAAGCTCAAAAGACCTCCACGTCAGTCTTAGAGACATACATTGACATGATCCTTCAGTCTCTTCCTTCCTCCTACGAACCATTAATTATCAACATGAATGAGCTTAGAAAAGATCTTCATAGGTTGGTAATTATGTTGGGCTAGTACGAAGCAACGATTGCAAAATCTGCGCCGTCGGTACTAGTAGGAGAGGCTTCAACCTCCATAGCGAAAGGCAAGGGTGCCAGACGCAAAAGAGGAGAAGGGTAAGGTACATCAACTATTGCAGCACTTCAAGTGTTGTTCCTTTACAACACAAGGTGGAGGTAAAGGAAAGAGTAAAAGGTTCAGCAGTCAAGTTCATAGATTCTAAGAACGTAAGCATTCACTGTCTGTAAAGAGGGCCATTGGAAAGGGGAGTATTCTAAACCCTCTCCAATGTAGGTAAAATTTGATATTGAGTATTGACATGATCACTTTTTGGTATTGATACCATTCCTATCACTAATCTGCAGGTGGTTTGCAGAAAGTGAATAAGGACTTAAAAGCCAAGAACAGTTCTAGGATTCAACAATGGCAAGGTCCATTGATGAAAAGGACTAGAGACTTGTTAGGGCCCATAATCGTGATCATGTTAGGATAATATAGGAATTACGTAACCTAGCATGATCAAGGTATGTCTCTTTGTTGGACAAAGGTTTTATTACATACATATTTGATCAAACAAAATTATTGAATATTGATTCATGTTTGCTAGTACATAAATTCCTAAAATACCATCCCATAAAAGGTTATGGATACTCAAAATTCAAATTATTCAAATGGATTAATCAAAGACCAACTTACAGATTTTGGCATCTACAATAGCTAGGACGTTTTCTTCTTATTAAAAGATAAGTAAATTGGAAAGTTCGATGAATCTAGAAATAGATGATTCGAATCGACTAAATTTACAAGTCTTTTATGAAGAAGAAAGTCCGAAAGCTCTTTGTTGGACAAAGTAGGCTTGCCAAATAAGTCTATTGGAAGGGATCCAATAAGACAACTGTAGGTTACTAATACAGAAGACCATAAGAGGGTTCAAAAGTCTAAAGGTCCCATAGGAGGTTTGGGAATTAGACTTGAGGAGGTGAATCATAAATGGTTGCAAAATTAAACCTGTTTCGATAGGATCGAAAAGGCCGTGTATTTAGTGGGAGCTCTTGAGCATCCAAGTTGAGAAAGGAATTCTCAATGAAACATTTCCTATAAAGGCCAAGTATGACGGTCTCTGATAAAGGGAACAATCGAATCTCGTTGGACGAAGATCGATCGAAGTTTCGCCCAATTACCTTAGCCCGTGTAGACGTAGACTCAAAATTGCCAACGTAAGGAACGTGGCACTTTGCCAAGAGTCACGCACAAGGAGCCATGGTTTGGCAAGCCTGTGTCCCGACAAAGTCTTGAGCATGTAGAGGATCCTACATACGTCAAGGGACTAGTGGGAGACAAATTAGATTCGGTGTCTAATTTGTACAAGTTTACGACAGAATAATACTAACGTTGCTTAGAATCGCATTTCTTAAATTGATCATATTCCAAGAACGAACCCGAATGTCGTAAGAGGTACGAGTGATCGGGATATGTTCGGTCAAATTTGGATAGTAATCCAAATGACTTGCGGAACGTGATGTTGGACATCGTAGTAGGATTTATGGAGAGGAGCCATAGAATCCGCTAGGAAATTCAAACAAGGTTTGAAACACCGCATAACTGGAATATTCGTTTTGACGAGCTCATACGGAGCATGACTCGGTCTTAAACGACGTAAGGTGATCAGTGGGAGTAGAAATGGTGTTCCAAGTGTTTAAGTGTGTAATATCTTGATTCATGGATGAATTCAAGGCATTAGGAATCACTAAAACACAAAACTGTAACTCATGAAAATTCTTTCCATGAACATTTTAAGGGTTTCGCACCATACATATCAATGAATAGAGCTTTTCAAAGACTCAGTCATCGATGGTTGAGACTCGATTGAGTACCAAACTCATATATGTAGAGGGACAAGTTTGTTCGAGTACTAGTCAAAGAAAGACAGTCATAGTAAGACTGATGAGAAAACTTGATACTATGCATAAAGCATCAAGCCATTCATAGACTTCAGTCACGATGGACTAATGAGAAGGCTTGGATGTTAAGTTATCGCCCTACGTCTTAACCCTAGGCAAACATATGGTTGTTTACTCGGTGCATAGGGACCGATGTTGAGAGTGCTTCTAGCATGGCTCAACATAAATAAGTATCGCACTGAGGGGTTTGAAGACAGCAATCAAGAACGATCCTTAGTACCTGAATAAGGACTAAAGATGTGTATTGATGCACCGTCTGTTGAGAGTTGCTTTGGAAGGCTAAAGCGATACTAGCTTCCAGAGCATAAGTGAAAACCAGTTAGTCTCAAAGGTATGCACAGTCAGGCCCAATGACGAGTGCATCGGTAGTGGTCACTGATGAAGACCGCGTCCATAGGATGGACGTGGCGCCTAGCACGACCAAGCCATGTTGCCTATATTGGCAGGCAACTTGGCTATGGGAGTATGGCAACGAGATCTCATCACAAGATCCACGAAAATATTCTAGACAACCACCATCTCTAAGAGGCAATGGTGGATAAAGGTAACACGGTTAGACCGTATTGCTTCGCAAGGAAATATAAGCGGACTCACAATACCTTAGTCGGTATCGTAGATTACTCATACTCAGCTGGATTTGAACAAAATGGTAATTGACTTATTGGTCAAGTGGGAGACTGTTAGAATAGGTGACCAGAAAATCAATGGTATTGGCTGTTCTGAGAACCATTCGTCAATCTGTGAACAAGTAATATTATGTTAATGAATGTAGTAAGGATTCATAGGCATGAGTTTTGTTGTACTTACTGCTTGCATCGTTACGATGTCACAACAACGCCCACAGACTGAAATAACATTTCGGGAAATTGGAACTACGCTTGGAGGTAGGTTCATGAAATCAGTTTCGCCGAATCAGTCTGAAATACTCCAAGTCAAAGGAATCTCGAGACAGGGCATCGAGAATCCATTTGAGACTTGCACTAAGCATCTGCTGTCGTGTTTCATCGACGGGTGACGAGGATCGTCTAAGCAGTGTTAGTGGGTCGGTCTGCTGGGGAGCGGCCGACTGAGGTGACTCGCGGGAATCGTCATATAGAAGCTACTCGGGCTTGGTCGGTATGACTCGTATTCCGGTTCCGATAGTACGGGATTAGTCCTCGGACTTGAGGATCACGGCAGTCCCTACATACTAAGGCTGTATCTTGGATCTGGTGAAATTTGACCGATTATATCACATGGTCATCATAAGCCTCGTCCAGTGCAGTCGGAGTATGTAAGAACGGTGAATTCCAAGATAGGATCTGTCCCCTGTCAAAGGATATGACAGCAAGATCTCCTATGCGCTCGGAGATGGTTTAGACTCACAAAGTCTATGGCCATAGCACTTGATGTAGTGGGAAGGGATTTCCTACGTCGAGTTAAACCTATCTCGAGCATTATGCATAGTTGCCTAGTCAAACGATGGGAACCGACCCTAGACTAAAGGCCGGGAGACAGGCGACAGTAGGACCGTACCCGTACGTATCGAGCGTCGGTAGGACCGCACCTGCGTATAACTCGGAGCCTAAATGTTCACACCATAAATTCACCTAGTCTCTAGTGCCATGGACCGTTGCTAGATGGCCACCCATGGTAACGGACTACTTTAGTTATGAAAATAACGAAAAGTAGGTCCAAGTCTAGCTGAAAGGTGAACCTAAAGAGTCACACCCGCTACACCAAATGAAAGGAATTAATTTGGAATTAATTCCGGGAGAAGGTTTAATTTAATGGAATTAAATTATACTTCTTGAGATACAAGCCTCGATGTATTATTTGGAATAATCGGGATTGAGTTCATAATTAGATTTATGAATTTTACAAAGCATGGGCTTTCCTTTTAATTAGATCAAAAGGGTGAATTAATTAATTAATGGGCTTGGTATTAAATAGGATTTAATATAAAGTCATGGACTATTTAATTTGGAATTAAATAAAGTCCATTCCATTAATTAATTAATGGGCTTAGTATATTAAATAGGATTTAATATAAAGTCCATGGGACTATTTAATTTAGAATTAAATAATCCCATTCTATGGAATTAATTAATGGGCTTGGTATTAAATAGGATTTAATATAAAGTTCCATGGACTATTTAATTGGAATTAAATAAAGTCCATTCCATTAATTAATTAATGGGCTTAGTATATTAAATAGGATTTAATATAAAGTCCATGGGATTATTAATTTAGAATTAAATAAAAGCCCATTCCATAAAGCCCATCAAAATGGATGGACAAGATTTGATCTAGAGAATGATGAGAATGAATGGCCATGATTAATTTGACTTAATCAAAGCCTAATTTGACTAGGATTTGACTAGCTCAAAGTCCTAGTCAAAGGTGTGTCTCTTTGGAAGAGTTTGAGAAGGAATAGGAATTCCATCTTCTATAAATACTTAAAAACCACACACACTTACACCTAGTATTCTCTACAACTCTCATCTCTCAAATTCTCTCTCAAATTCGTCCACCCCTATTTTTCACTCTCCAAGAATATTACTTTGTTCTTCTTGATTTATTCAAGTTAAGAACATAAGAGACATTGATTGCGTTAATTCATAGCGTGTATCGATGTCTCTTCTCCCCAAAATAATTTCTTGCTAAGCACAAGGGTTGTTTGCTTTCCGGTGGAGCGAGTGAGATGATTTTAGAGGGTCTCTTCTTGAGATCTTGGTGCAAAACGGGGAACAATGCATGTAGCCGAACGAAGACAAAACTACAACCGGGTAGGTTCTTTAATTATGGTTTTCGTTTCTAATTCTATGGCCTCCATGTTGTGTTTTATTGAACATGAGATACACCGAACGCCCGGGAGAATCAAGGGCACACCCCTTGATTCGTTTATGTATATTATGCATAGTTTAAATTCCATTTAATTATGCTTTGTAATTTTTTATTACGCACTATTTCGCGCTTCCGCTATTCGCGTTAATCTCCCGGGACGATCCACATATTTCTTTCAGAGAGCACCAGGTGCTGAGATCTTTCAAGAGGGGTCTGACCTTCGGTCTATTATTGAGAATCGTAAAAAAGGCGACTGCGGCAGAGACAGAGGTTCCTCCAAAGGCACCAAACCCACCTCTCCATCAAGGAAACAAGGCCGATGAGTCTGTAGTCAAGGATAGTTCAGCGCCAAGACCAAACATTCCGGCTGGTGAGGAGGTCGGTAAGGGATCTACGCATGGTGCCGTGGAGAGTGATAGCGACATGAATACTATGCAAGCCTTGAAAAAATCCCCGAAGCACGAGAACTGCCTGCGGGTGATCGACATGAAAACAAGTGCAGCAAGATAACCCCATAGACTTTGTCTCGGACATGGTTGATCGGAACCCTATCCGTACAATATGCGTCTTTGAGAATGCCACTGATACTGATCTAATAGATAGCACGGTCATTGGACGCCAGGTAGTCAATGAGGATGGACAAGATGATGACGGGTCCTCCTGGAACCTCCCTGGCAGTGAGGCATCGCTGGATTTGGTGGCAGACAATGAGGATTTTGTGGAGGCCAAACCACAAGGTAGACACCGCCGCGCCCGGTTAGTGGGATGCCCGGACCGAATTCTTACTCGAAGCCGTGCACGTTCTCGTTGTTCCCCTTCTCCCACCCATCAATGAATGCTCTCATATGGAATTATAGGGGTGTCGGGAACAAACAAAAAGATATGCGGCGAATGAGCAAGTTACATAAGCTGAACATTGTGGGAATTATTGACTCACGGGTACAATGTGAAGAATCTGCTATTTTTCGTGGACTAAGCTTCCCAGTTGTAGTGAAAAATTTCAACAATAATATATGGTGCCTCTTCGATGATTCTATTGATGTCGAGGTGCTGCGGGACGAGGACAATTCTTGCACCTGAAGCTGTCCGTCACTTTAGCGAAGGACCCGATCTTGCTCACCGTGGTTTATGGGAAATATAGCCAATCAGAACGGAAGGCCATCTGGGCGTTTATGCAGTCCATGACCGATCAAACACTACGATGGCTTATCGGCGGAGACTTCAACTCAGTCCTCGCGGTGGCCGAGCGTTCGATTGGGTGTTTCTAGCTTATCACTCTATCGAGGAGTTCAACGAAGCCATTTTTGATGCAGGATTATTGGACCTAGAAGGGAGTCGTTTCACCTGGACAGACCACCATTTATGGCAGCGGCTGGACCGGGTGCTTTTTTCTAGTGAGTGGGTTGATTCCCTTTGCTCGAACACGAGTTCGCCATCTAGCAGTGCCTCCTCGGACCATTGCCCCCTTTTGATTTAGGTCAGTATTGTGGATACTTAAGAGGATTATTTGTGCCAAAAGGCCTCATGCAAGTGGATACTTAAGGGTGAACGCGAGCTTCTATCATTCTATGGTTCAGAAGAAGCGGGCTCGTACCTTCATCATGTCGATCGATCACGAAGGGCGAACGATCTCTGACATGATGCAGCTTCGGGAGTTGGGGGAGGCATATTTTCGAAAGCTGCTTACGGCTGCTGATGAACCATGCACAACTCCCCCTCATTTGCATAACATCCCGCCCGAGGTCTCGGCGGAGGATGGGGTGAAGCTACTATGGCTGACTAGTGTCGATGAGGTCCGGGAGGTGGTTTTTGGGCTTCTGCGGACAGTACGGCAGGGCCGGATGGCTTTTGGGGCACTGTTTTTCCTAAAGTGTTGGGGATTATTCAGGAAGATGTAGTCAGTGTCGTTCATGACTTTCTGTAGGGCTCCACGTTGCCGATATCCTTTACGGTGACATCTATTGTCCTCATCCCAAAGGTGAAGTACCCTACCTGCTGGTCCAAATACCGTCCAATAAGCTTGTGTAACACGACGAATAAAATCCTCACCAAACTGTTCAACGATCGGGTGAAGGGCCTCCTTCCTCAGCTTGTGGCTCCCAACCAAAGTGGGTTTGTTCCGACTCGACTCGTCAGCGACAACATCCTTCTCGCTCAAGAGATCATGCACTCGATCTCGGCTCATCCCATGGACAACCCTTGTTAAAAATTGCATCGGCAATTGTTGGTTCTCGTTACTGATTAATGGGTCCTTGTGTGGCTTCTTCAAGTTGACGCGGGGATTGCGTCAAGGGGATCCCTTGCCGCCGACCTTATTCATCCTTCCGTCCGAGTACTTGTCCACAAATCTCAACATCATGTGGTACTCGGACTCCTCTTTGGCGTTCAAGGGCAGTCACGGCGTCTCACACCTTGCATATGCGGACGACATGATCATATACACCAATTTTAAAGAGGCGAGCCTGAGGGCTATTATGGGGTTTCTGCAAGCTTACGAGTCTTGTTCAGGGTAGAGCATCGACCACACTAAGAGTTCAGTCATTGTCTCGCCGAAAGTGCCCCTGCTCATCAAACGGCGAATCAAGCGAGTCACGGGATTCTATTTAAAGCCTTTCCCGTTTCGGTACCTTGGTGCACCTATCTTCGCTGGCAGGGCCCACTCGGATTACTTTGAGGGGCTGCTCGAGAGTTTGGCAGTTAATATTGGTTGTTGGGAGAAGAAGCTTTTGTCGTACGAGGGATAGCTACAAATGATTAAGTCCACCCTCCAAAGCTATGTTGATTCATCTTATGGCAGTCCTAAAGCCACCGAAAATAGTACTCACTCGCATAGAACGGATGTTTGAAAAAATTTTCTAGGGCTCCACCGGCACGGTTAAACATTTGCATTGGGCATCGTGGCTGCATATCTGCAAACCCGTTTTGGAGGGGGCCTTGGGTGTGCGTAGCATGTCGGATTTAGTCTTAGGATTCTACTCCAAACTTTGGTGGCGTCTGCGCACTAGTCACTCGCTTTGGGCTGGGCTTTTGCAAAGGAAATATTGCCGAAATGGGTGCCCAGCCACGGCAAGAATGCCCTCCACGGGCTCTCCACAATGGCGCTGTCTACATGGTGTAAAAGACATCGCACATGGTTGTATATTCTGGGCTCTTAGGGAGGGTAACTTATGTTTTTGGCATGACATTTGGCTAAATGAGACGCTGCTTGTGATCTTGTACAACCAGCTTTCGCATTCGACGAACGGGTCTATTACTATTGGCAAGATGGCAAATGGGACACAGACAAGTTTCACAGGGTCCTCCAAGACGGTGTTGTCCGCCAGGTTTTGGCGTTGCCCTTTGATCCTACAGCATCTGACAGGCCTGTTTGGAGGCCCAGCGCTACGGAATCCTTTTCGTTAATCGGCATGGGAGATGGCGCGGGCAGGAGGGGTTACACGACCTTTGCTTGCGAATCTTTGGCAGCCAGCTATCTCCCCATCTATGTTGATTCTAGCCTGGCACCTATGACATAATTTCCTCCCTGTGGATGACGACTGAGAGAAAAGGCCTTCCCGTAGTCGCGAAATGCATGTGTTGTCAGGCCAATGAAACGATCTGACACTTTATTTCTTTCCAGCCTTGTCATTAGGGAGGTGTGGCAGCACTATGGTGAGAAATTTGGCTTCACTCCCCCAGAGACTGATTTTCCTCCACTATGCTGCAAGCTTGGAGTATTTCCTCACCCTTTGTTAAGCATGGGCACATCAGGCTCATCATTCCTATTTTGATTCTATGGTTCACATGGCGGGCACGCAACGACACCAAATTCCACGGCATCCGTTTTACAGCCAGGCTCATTATCCGCAGAGTCTATGCGCATTTGAGCTGTGTTGATAGGGCAGGCGTTATGGGGGCACAAACCTGGAAGGGATATTTAGGGGTGGCGGCGAAGCTCGGATTCTTTTTTCAGCGCTGTAGAAAAGACTGCCCCCACCCTTGTCTTATGGCGCCATCCGTGTGAGGGATGTTGGAAACTGAACACGGACGGGGCTTCCAAGGGGAACCCGATTGTGCAGGAGCAGGAGGCTTGGTTAACGACAGTAGGGGCACTTTGATTAAGGCGTTTGCGGATTATCTAGAGGAGCAAACGAAACACCTATGCCGAGCTCTATGCGGTGGTCAGGGGGATTACATTAGCCCATGAAATGGGGTGCTCCAGGCTCTGGGTGGAGCTAGATGCCCTGTCCGTTATACATATGATCCACAAGGGCGAGGGTGGCTGGATGCTGCAAGGCTTTCTCACTCGGTTACGGATACTACAACAGAAGATGCACTTGGAATCTACCATGTATACAGGGAGGGAACAAGTCCGTGGATTTTCTTTCGAATCATGCCTGCAGCCTTAGGGCAACGATGACACTCACACATGTCGGGTGTATGTTGGCTTCCTTGATCAAGCTTGATAAGCTATTCCCGAATATACTGTTCTCGCCTTAGTCTCTAGTTTATTTCATTCATTTGTAAAGGGAGTCCGTACTCCTTCTTTATGGCTTTGAGAAATGTACAGGGTTATTCTAGATTAATAAACGGGTAGGGGTCTCGCCTAAACCCCCGCCACGGCATCGGCAGCTTTCACAGAAAAAAAATGTCAAAAAGTCACAGGACTCACTACAAGAAAATAGTTTGATAGCAATGAAAAAATTTATGCTGGAATTAGTGTCGCGCTAATTAGCAAGTAGAATTCTCGTTTTCTAATCTACAGTACTTAATATATATATTTTAAACAATTCGATGCTGAATTTATTAGCATGTAAATTTTCGTCGCTAAAGTCATTAGCAAGTAAATTACTTGTATTAAATAATGTATTAACAATGAAAATTTACTTGCTAATTAGCTCAACGTTGATTTTTTTCCGATGCTATTGAGCGATTTTCATGTACTGACTCTTTTGCAACCCCTAAAAAGATAATGAATAAAAATGCCAAAATCGCGAGGGGTTCATGATTTGTTCCGGCAGCATTTGCAAATCCGGCACCGAAACAACCAAAATCGCGAAATATAAAAAAATTACAGGACTATTTTACAATCCTAGAAAGATAAAAGATAAGAATGTGAAAGTGCTATAATTTACAGGACCAAGTATTTATTAAAGCCATTAGATCATAAAAATTTATTTTATCAACCCATCATATTTTTATAGTTATCGTTCTTGATAACATTCCTAGATTAATTTATCTCAAAAAAAATATAATATGTCTCAACTATAATTTTTTAAATATATTTCGAATATAATTGCTAATATTCTATAAATTTTTCATCAGTTCTTCACTATTATATCGATTAGTTAAATAGCCGCACATATAATTAAGCATCAGCCGTCTCAAAGTTTTGGAGCAAAAAGGCTTCAACTAATTAGTATAATAGCGAGAGTAGTGAAGCGGTGGAATGGAATGATTACCAACACATTTGTAACATTTTTATTGGATTTAATGCAATTTACCTCCATGTGCTATTATAAATGAGCTTTTACCCCCTATAAAAAAATTTAAAAAAAAAACAATCTATCTTCATGTGTTCTTGAAAATGAAACTATTTACCTCCCTATCTATGGAGCTAAATTGCTCCCATTTTAAAAACTACAAGGAGGTAAATTGATTCATTTTAAAAAATATAGGGAGGAAAATTGCTATATAATTTTCATAGGGGGTAATTTACACATTTACAATATCACATTGGGGTTGCTTGCATTTTTTCCCATTTTTATTGTTAGTTTTTTTTTTTCAAGATTGGTGGATTTGGGGTTGGTGGCTATGTGTTGCTTCCCTAATGCTCATTTTATATGAATTTATTTTGTATAACTCTTAGGAAAATTATACATTTATCCTTAAAATTTTCAAATCATATAATTTGACCCCAAATAATTTCTAAAACTTCAATTTATTAGGCCCTTCAAGATTTAATATATTCAAATATCATCAAATAATTTATTTATGATTAAATTTAAATTTTTTTTTAATAATTATCAATTAGTCCCATAGTTATGAATAAAAATTCCTGAATGTTCTAGTTATAAGCATGAGTTCCTGTCCATCGGAAAACCCGTCGGAAAAAACGTCAACTCGTTGCAAAAATATTAGCGCCTGTTCCAAAACCGTTCCCAAAAATTATTATTATTATTATTATTATTATTATTATTATTTTTGTTTGTTGTTGTTGTTGTTGTTATTACTATTATTATTATTATTATTATTATTATTATTATTATTTTGGTGTTTGTTAGTTTAAAAAAAAGTGTGAAATTAAGTTTTAGAAAACATAAAATGACTAAAGGGTATTTCAAATCTATTAATATATATAGATATATATTTGAAGGAAGTCTTTAATTTCAATAGTTAAATTTTTTAATTGTAAAAATATTATATTTGGTAGGTAGGCATTAATGGAATATGCTATAATTTTCAATGTATTTGGCCTCTTTAAATTACATCCCTTATTATGTTTCAAATTGTCATACCAGTTCTCTCCTCCAGAGAGTTTTCTTTTATCAATCTCCTTCCACTTCACGTCTCTTGTTGTGACAACATCCTTGCCGGCGGCTTCACCCTTGTGAGATCTTTGGTCCTCCCCTGCATGGTGCATGGCCTTACTGATGTCGGGCGTGGCTGAGGGCGGACGACAGATTCTGAGTGTTTCTCCATTACTAGTTTCCGGCTTCGTCTAATCTTGTTTCTTGATTTCCGAGAGGGTCTCCCTGATTTTTGTGTGGTTTTTCGTGGCATTGTTGCTATTCCCTGCGGCCGAGCGCCGTGGACTCCAGCTGATTACTTCCTTTCTTTCTTTTCTTTAGTTTTCCGTTGTGTTTGTCTCAGTTTCTCCCTCCCTGTTTTTTCCTTGTTCCCCTACTGTTTTTGGTGCCATTTTTCTTGTCTTTTGGTGATTTCCACAGGTGCAGCTGGGGCGTGGCGTTTCGCCCTTATCACAACGCACACGTGGAGGGTTGTGGTTGCGTTGTTGCCAAGGCTAATTGGGAGAGGGGCGATGTGTGGCGGCATTTCTCGCTTGAGGGTCTGGGCATGGAGGAGGCCATCAGGGGGCTGCGGGGTCGGCTGCGCCTGACTGATAAGGAAGAGCAGCGGCTTGTGCTGCCAGGGGGTTTATGGCATACAGAATCGAATACTCACCGGCTGTGTTTGATTGGGCGGCTCCTCTCTAGTCGGGTCCCTAGGTTTAAGGCTTTTAGTACGTCGGTGAGGGCATGATCAACCCAGTGAAAGGTATGGATTTACGGCAGATCGGGGGTGGGCGCTTCTTCCTCTGTTTTAATCATATCGTTGATAGAAACCAGGCTTTGGAAGGGTGCCCATGGAGCTTTGAGAAGAATATCATTATACTGAGTGGGGTTCGGGAGAATAAGAACCCGTTGCAGGTGGACCTTGATTGGTGTGATTTCTATGTGCATGTTCATGAACTACCGTTGAGTATGATGAACTTGGGGGTTGCAACGCTGATTGGCAATAGGATTGGTCGATTCCGGGACATGGATATGGATGAGACAGGTTGCACTTGGGGGGCAACACTCCGCCTACGGGTGGCCTTCAATGTAACCCACCCACTTTCACGCGCTATCCTGATAAGTTCGACCTTGGGGGATGAGCTTCTCCTGCATCTCACTTATGAGCGCCTGCCAAAATTCTGTTATCTCTGTGGAAAGCTAGGGCATATTTCTAAGTACTATGAACCGAGAAAGGTTTTGTGGACCCGGGTATGGATTCACCATATGGACCATGGCTGCGAGCACCGCTTCCGGTTAGGGGATGAGGGATGACCCAGCGCCGGGAGCCAAGAGCAGAATCAAATTGGTGGAACAGGGGGGAGGCGCACCGGGAAAGCCAAGAGCAGAATCTAATCCATCTTCGGCGTCTTCTTCGGCTCAAGACAGGAGGCGTCGATGGAATAGGGGGGGAGACGCACCGAGAAGGGGTACATGCAGCTTCGGCCAAGAGCTTTAGTCCAGGACAGCCCTTTCGGCAAGCTCGTGCAGTGGGTTCCGATGGCAGGATGCAAGGTACCAAGGTGGAAGGTGACTTGGGGTCGGATGATTCTCTAATGGATTGTGCAGGGATGGACTCAGGGGTGCAGGCGATCCCGAAAGATGTAGAGGGGCATGCGAATGCTAGGGAGTTGGGCACTGTAGTTTCGACGGAGTTTGTCCCGTCGACCATCCTGGAGACTAGTTCAGTAGGGGGCTCACTGCTGCCGGGTACTGGCAAGGACAAACCTGAGGATAGCTTGGTTACAGTGCCGCTTCGATTCACTGCTCGAGGCCCACCAGGACGTCGGGGGACAGGCAGATGTGGCAGGCCACATGGGTATGGTCCATCTAGCTCACGGAAACGCCCTTGGGGATGTTCAGTGTTGGGGCTGGAGGGGGAAGTTCTGAGGGGTGGAAAGCGTCGGTTGTTGTTGGTGGATGAGGAGTCGGATGTTCTATCGGTGGAGGCTGCCGCGTAGCCTCGCCGCCAACCCTGAAACTCTTAGCATGGAACTGTCAGGGGTAGGGGTCCCCTTGGACAGTTCACAAGCTCCAGAAGCTAATCCGACAACAGAACCCCGACTTGGTTTTCATCTCTGAGACCAAGTCCTCTTCTAGGAGATATGAATAGTTAAAACAACAGCTAAACTTCTGTGGTTTAGGTATTGAAGCTCGGGGCCGTGGTGGGGGACGTATCTTGCTCTGGCGGAAGGATATCGAGGTCTGGGTCCAGTCGTACTCACTTCACCATATTGATGCAACAGTATATGAGGAGGGGAACACTGAGAGGTGGCGGTTCACGGGGTTTTATGGCCATCCGGATGTTAACCGCAGACGCGAGACGTGGGACCTTCTTCGCCAGCTTTTGAGGGCAGTCTGTCCGCCCGTGGGTGTGCATAGGGGACTTTAATGAAATTCGAAATGTCACCAACAAAGAATGGAGAGTGCGACGGGCACGGTGGCAGATGGAAGCTTTCTATAGGTGTCTTGAGGACTGTGACTTGCAGGATTTGGGTTTCACAGGTGTCACGCCCCGAATCCGAGGCATGACCGGCAGCATCACTAAATCGACATAATTTTTGTGATACTAAGCCAACAATAAACAATCTCGAAATACCCGTAATTTTAAAATGAAATACCAAAACCATTATCCGAATAAATAAGCCAATAAATCCTTAATTGAAATAATTCGAAACTAAAGGCGAAATCCTTATACAACCAAGTCGATTAACATATAATGAGTAAAAACAAGATCCTCAAGAATTAAACATCTAAGGTAATCACCATCCCCAATATTGTTCCTCGTCCATCCTTTCCTCTAACTCATCTGCAAGACATATTATACATACAAGGAATGATCGACTAATCGCCCAGTAAATAGATTTTTCCTTTCTATCGACTTGAGCACAATAATTATATAATGTTATTGAGCAAGTAAAATTCGATTATTGAGGATTTTCAAGGAAATGAGTACAAGAATGGTTCGATACATTTAAATTGCATGCAGAATCGATATTCACATTGAAACCAATAAAACATAAACTTGTAATGTACTTAGAGTGGCTCCGATATGGCAAACTACCAAAGTTTGACAAAATAGGATTTCTTGTATGCTCGGAAATATTAATGTCCATTGGTTTAACTGATGAGTTCCTTAACCTTAGATCCTGTTAAGGTGGGCGAGATATCGTTTTAGCCTCCGGCCAGCCCCACTTAACACCAGTAGGCGGGTCAGAACATATTGCCATAGTCATAGCCATGCCCTACTTTACACCAGTAGGCGGGTCAGAAATATTGTCGCTACCATGGTACTGCCCCACTTAACACCAGTAGGTGGGTCATAGATATATTGAGACTAGCCCCTAAGCCCAATTTGGTCTTAATAAATTTCGAGCAACAATTTATATCATACTTGTACTAAATTATAACAAAGAGTTTCAAGATTTCAACTGAGATCACATATATTATATGAAGGTAAAAACGTATTTATGCACAACACAGCATTACATAAATATATGTAAATAAGAATGCTAAACAAAAGAAAAAAAATCAGAATATATATGTGTATATATATTATAGAGGTATTTGAAATTAAATTCTTGATACGAGTAATAATTTTTTTTAGAAGAACACAATAGAAAGAAAAATCCACTTACCTATATCCTTGGCTCGTCAAAATTGAAATCTAGTCCAAAAGGCTCGTGTCCTAAAAATAAAATCATATATATTTTTATTATTATTAACTATTATTGATCTACGAAACAAATGGACTACAGTATTCCCCTTGATATTTAGCAACTATACTAATTAACGGATGGGGGATTATCTTATCAGTAATTATAAACAATGTTAATTCGCCCACCACTGTGCACTACTACAGTTTGAAAATGGACAAATACAAGAAGGTAAAAAAAAAAAAAAACAAAGCAAGAAACATGCACTCTAACCTCTATAGATAATGATTGCACTAACAAATAATATTTGTTTAAGGCCTAAGATCTATCCCAAGGCAATTCCTTCCTCAAATATACTTAATGCATCATGTACTCTAGTGTCTGGAGAAAATGATTGCACTAACAACAATATTTGTTTAAGGCCTAAGATCTATCCTACATATAATTTCATAAAAAAAAAAAAAGCACTCACCTCTGTTCACAACTAGCAGAGCACTCTTTCAATTTTTGTTATTCCTGCTCACTATTTCGTTTTTTGCGGCGTTTCAATATTTCTCACCATTTCCACTCTCCAGCTTAGGCTCTCTCTATATATATGTAGCGTGTGTACCCTAATTACCATATATATAGACTTTAATACTTAGCAACTTCTATATTACTCGATTCTTCCTATAAAACTAAAAGAGGTTTATAATACATACTAATACACTAATTATAATTTCTAATTATATAATTATAAGACTAAAAAAAATATTCTATTTATCTGAGAAAAAAGAAGTGTTACGTCGTGGCATGCTTAAATAAAATAATCTAAGTACTATCTCTGTTGCGAACACTAACGAGATTATGTCATAATATGATTAATGAAATGATGACTATATTTATATTTAACCTACCTCGTGAGTCACGGTGGTCAATCCCTCCTTCGAATTCTCTTCTTCGGAACCATCCGAATTTCCTTGTATACGCTAATCTATCGCCCTAATAATGTTTTTTTTAGTAACTTATGCTCTACTGTGAAAAAATGGGGTTGGGTATTACATTCTCCACCCCTTATGATGAGTTTCGTCCTCAAAACTCGACGTACCTTGACTTTGAAAGAATTCTGGGTATCGCGTACGTATAGCTTATTCCAACTCCCAAGTTGCCTCTCGCTCAGTGTGATTAGACCATTGTATTTTGACGTAGGGGATAATTCTTCTTCGTAGTACTTGCTCTTTACAATCCACAATTTTCAATGGGAACTCTTCATAATTGAGGTTTTCTTTGAGAAGTAGGGGTTCAGGTTCCAAATTATGGCTCGGGTCAGGTAGGTATTTTCTCAGTTGAGAAACGTGGAAAACGTTGTGCACTTGAGACAATGTTGATGGTAGTGCTAGCCGGTACGCTACCCTTCCTACTTTTGTCAAGTACCTCGAAGGGCCCTATATATCGAGGACTCAATTTCCCTTTTTCTCCAAATCGCATAACCCCCACGTGTGGGGGAGACCTTGAGGTAGACCTTATCTCCTCGGTGAAATTATAAAGACCTTCTTTTCATATCCGCCCAACTCTTTTGCCGATCTTGAGCTTCCTAAAGCTTCTGGCGGATTATTGCCACCTTCTCAATTGTTAGTTGGACTAACTCTGGTCCAGTAATTCTTTTCTCTCCAATTTCATCCCAACATAAAGGCGATCTACACTTCCTCCCTTATAATGCTTTATAAGGAGCCATACCGATGCTACTGTGATAGCTTTTGTTATATGAGAACTCTACTAGAGTCACATAGTCCCCCCAATTACCTTTGAAGTCTAATACGCATGCTCTAAGCATGTCCTCAAGAGTTTAGATTGTTCTCTCAGTTTGACCATCGGTCTGAAGGTGATATGCGGTGCTAAGTTTTACGTTTGTCCCCATAGCTTGTTGGAAGCTATTTTAAAACCGAGATGTGAATCAAGGGTTCCCGTCGGATACAATACTCACCGGAATGTCGTGTAATCTCTCTCCTCGATATATAGATAGCTGCTAGCTTATCTAGGGTGTAAGTAGTGCGTACAGGGATAAAATGGGCTGACTTGGTCAAGCGGTCCATGATTACGCATATGGAGTCATGCCTTGGTCGTGTACGTCGAAGACCCATTACAAAATCCATGGTGATATGTTCCCATTTCCACTCGGGAATCTCTAGAGGTTGTAGCCACCCACCAGGTCTTTGGTGTTGTGCTTTAACCTTTTGACAATTCAGACATCATGCCACGAAGTCTGCTACATCTCTTTTCATGCCATTCCACCAAAAATTCCTTTTTAGGTCAAGATACATCTTTGTACTCCCAGGATGAATGGAAAGTTTTGAATTGTGTGCTTCCGCTAATATATCCCTCCTTAAGTCCCTATGCTTCGGAACACAAAGTCTTCCTTTAAAGTATAGAGTCCCATCATCCCCAACTTGAAACTCAGGAGCTAGTCCCGTCTTGAAGTTCTCTTTTAGGATTCTTAATTCTGCATCTGAATCTTGGGTAGCTTTAATCCTCTCGTTAATGGGAGTTTGGGTTGTCAAGGCTGCTCGGATCACCTCTGTCGACTCTACCACCTCTAGTTCCAATGCCTCGAATTGTCTAGCTAGTATTGCGATTAGGGCCTCACTAGTTTTTCTACTTAAAGTGCCTGCCACCCCGTTTTGCTTTTCTAGGATGATAGTTGATGGTTAAATCGTAATCTTTAATCAACTCTAACCACCTCCTCTGCCTCATGTTCAGCTCCTTTTAGGTGAATAAGTATTTCAAACTTTTATGGTCAGTATATACCTCACACCTTTCCCCATAGAGGTAGTGTCTCCAAATTTTTAGGGCGAAGACCACTGCCGCCAGTTCTAGGTATGTGTGGGGTAATTCAACTCATATGAAGCATAAGCTATCACCTTATCGTTTTGCATCAAAACACAACCCAATCCATTCTTTGACGCATTATTGTAGATGACGAATGCGCCATTTTCTGATGGTAAAGCGAGCACGGGTGCTGACGCTAACCTTTGTTTCAATTCAGAAAAACCCGCTTTGCAATCTGAGTCCCAATCAAATTTTACTCTCTTTTGGGTTAACCGAGTCAGGGGCATTGCTATCTTAGAGGACCCTTCTACAAACTTTCTATAATAACCAGCTAGTCCCAAAAAGCTACGAACCTCACTTACGTTCGTAGGTCTAGGCCAATCAACTATTGCTTCAACCTTTCTAGGGTCCACCGTAACACCTTGCCCTAAAATTATATGCCCCTGAAATGTTACACTCTTGAGCCAAAACTCGCACTTTACTAAACTTAGCATAGAGTTGCTTCTCCCTGAGGGTTTGTAAGACGACCCGGAGATGTGTCTCGTGCTCTTGTTCACTTGATGAGTAAACCAGAATATCATCAATGAATACCACAACAAACTTATCCAAGTGTTGTTTAAAAAGTCTATTCATTAAGTCCATAAAGGCAGCCGGAGCGTTTGTCAATCCGAAGGGCATGACCAAAAACTCATAATGCCCGTACTTTGTTCTAAAGGCAGTCTTAGGTATATCCTCGGTCTTTACCTTTAATTGATGGTATCCAGATCTTAGGTCTATTTTGGAAAATACTTTGGCTCCCTTTAACTGGTCAAGTAGGTCGTCAATCAGGTAGGGGATACTTATTCGTTATGGTTTGTTCAATTCTCTGTAATCAATGCACAACCTCAAGCTTCCATCTTTCTTCTTTACAAATAACACTGCCCCCAAGGGGATACACTTGGCCTAACTTGCTTCTTATCGAGGAGTTCTTGTAGTTGTGCTTTAAGTTCGCTTAATTCTGCGGGGGCCATCTGTTAGAATAGGTGACCATGTAAGCCAATTATGGCGGGAATATGTAACCTATGTCTAGACAATTTCAGGTGTTTGATAAAACATTTATGAATAAAGAAGTGAAATTCATATGGCAACACTTTGTTTACGTTCACTTATATTTTGCTATTACATATCTGTTCACTACGCAAACAAAGCCCACGGACTGAGATTGATTTCAGGGACTGGGACTACGCTTGGAGGTGGGTCCATGAAATCAGTCTTACCGAATCAGTCCGGAAATCTCCAAGTCAAGGAATC
The DNA here is from genome assembly GCA_034509735.1 of Sesamum alatum. Classification (NCBI taxonomy): domain Eukaryota; kingdom Viridiplantae; phylum Streptophyta; class Magnoliopsida; order Lamiales; family Pedaliaceae; genus Sesamum; species Sesamum alatum. Next base: position 20,942,989 of record JACGWO010000006.1, read on the forward strand.
TCGAAAATGGGTACCGAGATTCCCTTGAGACTTGCGCTAAGCATCTGCTGTCGTATTTCATCGACGGGTGACGAAGGTCGTCTAAGCAGTGTTAGTGGGTTAGCATGCTAGGAAGCAGCTGACTGAGGTGACTCGCGGGAACCGTCTTACGGAGGACCTTGAGTATGGTTAGCAAGGTATGACGTGTATTCCCGGTTTCAACGGTACAGGTCAAGTCCTTTGACTTGAGGAACTACTGAGTTTACCTGTACATCAGGTCTGTACCTTAGATATGGTGAGAGATTGCCAAAATACTCTTGAGTAGTCCTAAGCCATGTGTAGTGCAGCTCTGGTGTACAGAGTGATAGTAGTTTTCAAGAAAGAATCTGTCTCCTGTCAAAAGGCATTGACAGTTGAGTCTCATATATGCTCTGTGTTTTGTCCCTAAAATCTGTGGCCACAGTAACTGAACAGAAGGGAAGGTTTCCCTTGCGGCGTTTAGTAAGGATAGACCGACACTTAGGTCCAAAATGGGTACCTGCATTTTTCGTGCCCTAGACCCTAAGTGATGAGACCGAAGACAGAGGACAAGTGTACTGTTAGAGCCTAAATGTTCATCCCCGAATATTTCACCTAGTCTCTAGTGCCATGGACAGTTGCTAGATGGCCACCCATGGTAACGGACGGATTCTAGGAATCCGACCAAATCTAGCTGAAAGGTGAACCTAAAGAGTCACACACTATCCACACACACACTTAGTATTTAATTTGGAATTAAATATTGGAGTAAAGGAATGATTAAATTGGATTTAATCGGGTCCTATATTTTCTTGGAGAATTAATTCCTTCTATTTGACACAAGGAATTAAATTAATAAATTGAATTTATTAAGGGAATTAATTTAATGGGCCTAGAATAAATATTAATATTTATTTATTATATTTATTTGGCCTTTTGAAATATATAATAGGATTTAAATATTCCATTAAATTAAATTAATGGTAGAGATTTAATGGGAGAGATGAAAGGCTAGGATAGAATTTGACAAGGTCAAATTCTACTTTGACTAGGACTTTGACTAGGTCAAAATCCTAGTCAAAGTAAGCTTCTAAAGAGTTGGAGTTTAAAGAGGATTAAACTCCTCTCTATATAAACCCCTAGCCTTGCACTATTTGAGGGATTGATGAAATTCCAACACACACACAACACACACTATTTTTCGGCCCTCACTCTCCCCTCTCTCGTCCGCCTCTCTCTCTTCTACTCTCCAAGAAACTCTTTTCTTGTTCTCTTGTTCTTGGAACATTAGAACATTGATGAATCAATACCGTTAATTCATAACGTGTTGTTGATTCATCTACTCCAATAAATTTATACTTGTTCGTTGCTAGCACGACGTGCAAGATACGTGGGTGGATCGTGTGTCACGATTTGGAGGGTCTCAAGAACGAGATCTTGGTGCAAAATGGGGAACAACGCATGTAGCCGTTGAAGACGAAAACGACAACGGGTAGGTCTCGGTTTACGTTTTCGCCTCTTTTATTTTTCAACCCTATGGCCTCCATGATTGCTTACATATTGTTAATTCATGAGATACACCGAATACCCGGGAAATTTCAAGGGCACACCTCTTGAAACGTGTTCTTTATTTTAAAAGCATGTTTCAAATTCCGCAATTTTATTTTATACCGCGCTTCCGCATTCGCGCAATTTTCCCGGGACGATCCACGCAATCTTTCAGTGGTATCAGAGCCCGGTTCGGTGTATAGGCCTAGGGTTTATGTGCGTTCTAAGCATGAAACGTGATCTTGGCATATTTTTTATTAAATCTTGATTTTCTTGATTTTAAAAGCATGTCGTTTATTGCTTTCAATTCGTGTGAATTTCTGCAAATTGGTATTTTTTGTTTTTCTTGGGAAAAGGGGTGAAAAATTAAACGAAAAATGGAAAACAGCCGCACGCCGACCAGCCGGAGGCTGGCCGCGCACAGCAGGCAAGGGAAGCCTGCGCGCGGCCGCTCGGCCAGATGCGCGAGGCCGCGCGCTGCCATCCAGGCAGGGCGCACGGCCGGGGGCTCAGACAAGAGCGCTGGCCGGACGCACGCGCATTCGGGCAAGGGAGCCCGCGCGCGCACGTCAGGCCAGCGTGCCGGGAGTCTGCGCGCGCTCGCATGGATGGGCGTGGAGAAGTCCGCGCGCGCGCGGCGCACCAGGCATCGCCACCAGGCACGCGCGCACGCAGACGGAGGTGTCTATGTGCGCGTACTGCGCAGGCGCACAGCGAGGCTGGCGACCGGCAGGCCAGCGCACGCGCAAGGCATGGGAGCCTGCGCGCGCGGCAGCCTGCCGGAGCGCCAGGCCGCGCAACAAGCTGCCGACCAGGCGCGCGCGCAAGCAGGCAAGAGGCCTGCGCGCACGCACCCGGCCAGGCAGTGCATGCACGCGCGCTGGACGGCAGGCTGGGCCTGCTGCCCTACGCGCACACCGGCAGACTGCTGCTGGTGGCAGCGGCCGGCTGCCGGTGCAAGCTAGGGTTTTCAACCTTATTTTATTTTTTTAATTTATTTTCAGTTTTGATTTTGAATTAATTCTGAAAATTCGTTTTTGGGTTCAATTTTGCCTAATTTTCTAAAGACATTATTTTACGAGTAAAATATATTGGATTTGGAATCCCGGGGTTATTTTACTTAAAATAATGAGGAATGATTTTCCTAAAACGAGAAAATATTGTTACCAATATTTGTGTTTTATTTTTCACACGTTACGCACATGTTCATTTATTTCTTATCTGGAATGATTATGATTGGAAATCATGAATTGTTGGTATATTATAATTATGTGATTAGATCATGACATTATGTGTGTTGGATGGAAATGGATGATCACGAGCCCTAGACCGAATGTATGGTTTAATTTTCTGTTGGGCCTGTGTGCTTCTTTTACTGCTTTCTCCTTCTCTCTTTCTAGTTGCCTTGGAATAATAAGGCATTCTACCTCCCTCCTTATGTACTCCCCCCGGGTTTTCGCTGGGATTTCTATTTTTTAATATGTAATGAGAGTAGACTAGGAGTGAGGTTTCTATTTTTGTAATTGGTGGAGAAGAAGGAAGGATCACATGGAGAGCCCAGACGGGAGGTCCCTTGGAGTTTTCCATGAAGTGAAGAAAGAGAAAAGAGACCAAGGCCCATCAGCATGATGATTGGGTTACTATTAATGTAATAGTATAGGACCAACCCTAGATTGACCATAGATCCACTGCGGGCTCAGTGGGTCGCATAGGATTCGGGCTCGTGATCATCCAACAGGGGCATGCTAGGCTTTAATTTTGCATGTGGTTATTATGATGGATGAATGGGTTTTTATTTATCATATAACTGCTATGGATGGTTTAATTTATGCATGATGGATGAATATGTGAATGGTTATTTATTATGAGCTCTCGGTCATTTACTACTCTCACATTGGTTGGACCAATGTTGAAATATTAGACCTTAGACAAAATGGACATGAACTCTAGGAGTCTGTCCATGCCTTCCAATCTATGGCATAGTGACGAAGCTGTTTAGGTCAATAGCGTGGTCTCACGAGTCGTGGCATGTTATTGTACTTAAAAGAAGCTGCACTATGTCATTAACGAAAAAATGGGCTGCTGTTACCTGTCTCACGAGTCGTGGGGGTACTAGTGGGTCTGTGGCTCGGTCGATTGGGTTGGGTCTAACGCCCAATTAGCATGATTCGCTTGGAGTCCTCGGGATCATGTGAAAGGGTGAGGCAGTAATCTTGGGAATCTCGTGGAACGAGAATGGTATGGAATACCTCCTACAGGATCATTTCCATGCGAATCGTAAAAGCGGGGTATGGGAAAAATCGTTGTGGATCCAACGCCCACTAGGAAAGGATTTCCCGGAAATCACGTTTTTTGAGAGTACTGTATTTTCGTAAAAATAGTGGGAGGATTAAATGACTAAAGTCCAAGCATTTAATTATTTTTGTCAAACCCCCGTCTTTATTTTCTGTTGATCACGTACTGTTTTTTTTTTTAAATGTAGATTTTAAAATGTCTAAGAACCCACTTTCAACCATTCTTGAGACAAATAAATTCAATGGAACCAATTACAACGACTGGTTGCGCAATCGCAGGATAGTCCTGGATTATGACAACCAAGGCTACGTCATGGACGAGCCTCTCCCTAGGACTTTACCGGAAGGATCCACGCTAGAAGAACGTGAGACGTTCGAGACTTGGCATAAGGATAACCGGAAGGTCCGTAGCGTCATACTTGATTCAATGACGAATGAAATTCAGAAGCAGTATGAAAGGCTAGACGATGTCCCTTCCATTATGGCTCGCCTTAAGGATTACTATGCAGTCCCGGACCGGCATACTAGGTATGTCGCGACCAAGGCGTTCTTTGGAACTAAAATGACAGAAGGATCCTCTGTACAAGAGCACGGGGTTAAAATGCTTACCTTGGTGGAAAAGCTCGAGGACCTAAAGGCAGGTCTCGACAATGAAACGTACATAGATGTGATCCTTCAGTCACTCCCACCCTCCTTCGACCAATTTATCGTCAACTATAACATGAACGCACTTGAGAAGGGCATTCATGAGTTGATTAATATGTTGGTGCAATACGAGGCAACGACTAAGAAGTCCACGCCTTTGGTATTGTTTGGAGGTGCTTCGACTTCCAAGACGAAAGGCAAGGGTGCCGGACGCTGGAAAAAGAAGAAAGGGAAGGGAAAGGCCGTCAAAGCAGCTACGAACGCTAAGAGTGTTCCCATTGCCAAAGAGGGGAAAGGCAAAGGACAGGGAAAGGTTGTCTCCAAGCAACAGTCAAAGGCATATGACATATGTATCAACTGCCGTGAGAAAGGGCATTGGAAGAGAGAGTGCCCCAAACTCTTCTCGAACCAAGGTATTTTTGTGATTGAGGTTAACATGGCCACTAATTCTGCCTCTTGGATATTAGATACCGGCTGTGAAGCTCACATTTGCAATGACTTGCAGGTGCTGAAAAGAAGCAGAAAACTGGGTAGCGGGGACATGATCCTAAAGCTTGGGAATGGCAAGGCCATCTCGGCAGAAGCAGTAGGATCCGCCACTCTAGTGATTAGTGATAGCATTAGCATAGAATTAGAGCAAGTTTATTTTGTACGTAGTATGATTAAAAACATCATTTCCATTCCATTGTTGGACAATAGTGGTTATGAGTTTAGAATCAATAAAAATTGCTTTTATTTGATGAGGTGTGGAATTGCTCATCTTTTTGGTACATTAAATAACGGGCTCTATATCTTGCAACAAACGAACTTCGTTCTTAACGCTCAACACAAACGTAAATCAGATAATAACGGGAACGCACGACTGTGGCACGCTAGGCTAGGTCACATATCCCAAGATAGGATGAAAAAGTTGGCAGACTTAAAGAACTAGAGGTAGGGGACTTGAGTGAGCTACCAACTTGTGAATCCTGTCTAAGATGGAAAATGACCAAGAGGCCCTTTGTAGGACAAAGCAGGCTTGCCACAGTCTATTGGACTTGGTCCATACAGACGTATGTGGACCACTAAGGACGCAGGCCCGAGGTGGGTTTTCCTACTTCATAACCTTTACCGATGATCATTCACGGTATGGTTATGTTTACCTAATGAGGTACAAGTCTGAAGCTCTTGAGAGGTTTAAAGAATTCAGACTTGAAGTGGAGAACCAGACCAACTGCAAAATTAAATTCCTACGGTCAGACCGAGGCGGTGAATACCTTAGTACGGAGTTCCTAGATTATCTAAAAGAACATGGTATAATATCAGAATGGACACCTCCCGGAACACCACAATTAAATGGTGTCTCTGAAAGGAGGAATCGAACCCTATTGGACATGGTTCGGTCCATGATGAGTTTTACCAAACTGCCCTTATCCTTTTGGGGCTATGCATTAGAAACGGCGGCCAAGTTGTTAAATTTGGCGCCTACCAGTGCATTGATCCAAACGCCATATGAGATATGGCACGGCAAGCCTGCGTCCGATAACTACTTGAAAGTGTGGGGTAGCCCCGCATACGTCAAGAGGTTAGTGGGAGATAAGCTAGAATCCAGGTCTTTTTTTTTTTTTTTTTTTTTGGGAAAAGCCGCCTGTGCCTAGGCGGGGGGTTTGGTGGACCCCTACCTGTTTATTACCAAAAAATTCAATTTTTGTACAATGTCGAAAGCAGTAAACGAGGAGTACTTACTCCCTTTACAAGTCCGAATCTATCCTATTGTAAAAGCAGTAAACAAGGAGTACTTACTCCCTTTACAATACAAAGGCTATCCTAGCAAAAAAAAAAAAAAATCCTAAACTAGCAACCAGTCGTTGTGCCATACCTCCACTCCTGCCGTGCCCATCTCTCCTCTGTGCCTCCAGTACCCCTGTCCAAATACAGTCAACTCTTACCCTCTGCGAAGGTAGGGGGTGCCCAGTCTATCAAGTCTGACAATGCCGCGTAATACTCCGTAATATCACCCTGATGCAACACCCTAATCACCTGCAGGTCGGCGGCTTCCTTCGCAAGATGATCAGCCGCCCCATTCTCCTCCCGAAAGACGTGCCGGACATCCGAGCCTAGCACCTGTTGGATCTGTATGATACGCATGAGCAAGTGCTGTATCTCCCATTTCCCTGAAGCCTGAGACTGTAAAAGCTGGATTACCGTCGTTGCATCCACCTCAACCACTAAGGGGGCCAGGCCATGCGCCAATGCAAGCTCCAAACCACGCCAGACAGCAGTAAGCTCTGCAATCACACTAGTCGTAGTGCCCAATGCATACTGATATGCGAGGGGGTACGTCAACGCACCACTCTGGGGGCCGGTGGTCCTGTCGGCCTGAATATGAACCCCATAGCCAAAGCTCGGTGCAGATCACCCTTCCACTATGTGCTCGTCATGACCCATGCTGCATACAGTGTCCGAAGGTGGCGTTGAAACCTCAATGATAACGCCGTCGGCCGAGAAATGTACCCCCCGATACTTTCGCAGCATTCCGTTGCGTCCATGTAAACCATAGGATCAAAAAATGGCACCAGCGTACGAACATGCAAATCCGAGTGGAACGGGGTGGAGTAACGCCAAAAGTGTACCATACGAGTAAGGTCCCTCATTTCACAAAGCTGAAGCCCAAAGAGGGTGGCAAAGTGCTGCCACACGCCCTGCACTACTGGCCCCTCGACAAATAGGTGTGGGATCGTCTCCTCTGCTTCACAATATTGACACTTGGATGGAAAGCTAAACCCCTTCCGCTTCATCCGTGCATCAACTAGGATCCGATCCTGAAAAAATCGCCACAAGAATACAGACATCGTCGGCCGCAAGGATCGATGCCAGATATCTGTCAACAACTGTCGCCGAGGTGATGCAACCCTGATAGCCTCCCAGGCCGATCTCGTCGAGAACTTCCCCTCACTGGAGCCCGTCCACACAATCTTATCCCCCTGACCTGCTGAAATAGGAATTTGGCAAATAGCATGTGCAATGTGTGCCGGAACTGTCAGAAAGATCTTTGGAACATTCCATTCACCCTCATGCCAATAGTAACGTACTGACTCCATGGTGTCGGCTTCCCTCTGAACGAGCTGAGCTAGGGGCTTCTCACCGAACCAATTATCATGCCAAAAAGACACTAACCCATGGCCTAAAGTCCAGAAGATAAACGGCTCCGCGACATCCCGAATGCGACACAAGCGAAGCTAGAATCCAGGTCTAGCTTATGCAGGTTCATTGGATACCCTAAAGAAACTGCGGGTTATTACTTCTATGACCCTTTGGAACAAAAGGTATTTGTTTCAAGGAATGCAGTGTTCTTGGAGCAAGGCTTCCCAGAGGATATCCAACCTGATGAGCTGATCCTTGAGGAATCAAGTGATGGAATCCAGCCATTAGATATAGCCGCGGAACCCTCACTTAGAGGATTCAGGATAGACACACGAAGGGCTGACCAACCTTGACAAGTCCAACATGCTAGGCATGAAAGACAACCTCAGGAACGGCCAGCCCCGGTCCCTGAACCGCCGGCTCCGATACAGCCAGCGCCCACAGTCACCACTGACGTTCCCATTCTCCGTAGGTCCACTATAGAGTCCAGACCTCCAGTGAGATATGGCTTTCTAGGAGCGACCGATCTTTTGGATAACGATCCTAAGACATATGGAGAAGTGATGTCTGACATCGACTCCGGGAAATGGCTTGAGGCCATGAAAACCGAAATGGACTCCATGAACGAAAACCAAGTCTGGAGACTTGTAGATCCACCGAAAGGTGTCAAGCCAGTGGGCTGTAAGTGGGTCTACAAGCGCAAACTTGGCGTTAATGGAGAAGTCACAACCTTTAAGGCTAGCCTTGTAGCTAAGGGATACACTCAACGACCCGGGGTCGATTTTGAGGATACCTACTCGCCAGTAGCCATGGCTAAGTCCATTCGGATCCTGCTCGCCATAGCAGCATGGTATGACTATGAAATATGGCATATGGACGTGAAAACAGCCTTCCTCAACGTTTTCGTTGAAGAAGAGATCTATATGGATCAGCCGGAGGTTTCACGATCACTGGAGAAGAACAGAAAGTCTATCGTCTCCAGAAGTCCATCTATGGCCTCAAACAAGCATCCCGAAGTTGGAACATTCGATTTGATGAAGTAATACGGAGTTATGACTTCATCAAGAACGAATCCGACCCTTGTGTACACAAGAAGGTCAGTGGGAGCTCAATAATGTTCCTAGTGCTTTATGTGGATGACATTCTACTCATTGGTAATGACGTTAGAATGTTAGGAGACACAAAAGCGTGGTTGTCAACCCAGTTTTCCATGAAGGACTTGGGTGAAGCCTCCTACATCCTAGGCATCCAGATTGTCAGGGACAGATCTAAAAGGATGTTAGGGCTCACCAAAAACTCATATATGGAGAAAGTCCTAAAGAGATATCGAATGGACAACTCCAAACGAGGATTCCTTCCCATGAGGCATGGGATCAAGTTGTCCAAGAAACAGTCCCCACAGACTGATGAGGAACCTAAAAGGATGAAGTCATCCCCTATGCTTCTGCCGTAGGTAGCATCCAATATGCGGTCCACTGCACGAGGCCTGACATTGCGTACGCTTTGAGCGTGCCAAGCAGATATCAGTCCTGTGCAGGAGAGGCACATTGGAATGCTGTTAAGGGCATCCTTAAGTACCTAAGGAGGACTAAGGAAATGTTCTTAGTCTTTGGCAATGGAGAGCGGATCCTGGAAGGCTTTAGCGACGCTAGCTTCCAGTCTGATGACGATGATGCCAAGTCTCAATTAGGTTACGTATTCAAGCTCAATGGAGGAGTAGTGGCTTGGAAAAGTTCCAAGCAAGTGTTGGAATAGGTGACCAGAAAGCCAATAGGTTTGGCAATTTGTAACCTATCCGACAACTTGATGTGAATGTAATATTATTATGTGATGAATAAGATGAGTGTTCGTCACCAATGGTACCTTCTTTGTTGCGCTCATCTTACATTTGTTAAAACGGTGTTTAACTTATATCGCAACAAAGCCCACAGACCATGGATAACAACTCATGCAGTTGGGCCACGCATTAGATGGTGGTCATGAAACCAACTGATTAAGAGTTGGGTCTGAAACGTTCCAAGTCGAGGACCTCGAGATAGGGCATCGAGAGTCTTATTGAGACTTGCATCATGAGTCGTGTTCATTGGATGAGTGTCGTGTTTCATCGGCGACAGGCGTGGGCCGCCTACACGATCTTGATGGGTTGGTCGACTGGGGTCGAGCCGACTGGACTGACTCGCAGGGATCATCATATGGAAGCCTTGGAGGCTTGGTCGGTATGATTGGTTTTTTCCGGTTCCGATAGTACGGGAGTAATCATCAGACTTGAGGGATCATGGCAGTCGCGTGCACATGACGGCTGTATCTTGGATCTGGCGAGAGGTAATCATTCTGTAAGATGATTATCATAAGCCTTGTCGAGTGCAGTCGGAATGTGTAGCGAGGACGGTGGATTCCAAGAAGAGGATCCGTCCCCTGTCAGTATGTGACAGAGGTATCTCCTATGCACTCGGAGACACGTTCATGCTGTTTGAAGCTGTGGCCACAGTGGTTGGTCGAACAGGGAATGGTTTCCTGTGTCGACGCAATGAAGCATACGTGGTCTCGAGTATTAAGCATAGATGCCTAGTCAAGGATGGGAACCGACGCCCAATTCCATACCCTAGACTAAGGCCGGGAGACGGTAGACGGAAGGATCGTACCCGTACGGAATCGGCGCCTAAATGTTCACGTCAATTCACCTAGTCTCTAGTGCCATGGACCGTTTCTAGACGGCCACCCATGGTAACGGGCCCTTGTGGGACATGGGCCCAAGTCTAGCTGAGGGTGAACCTAAAGGGTCACACACAAATCACCGAGGAGGTTGAGAGATTGACTTGGAGTCAATCTCGAAGGATAAAATAAGTAATTGGATTACTTAAGGGAAAGTCCATTGGATGGACGGGCCGATATTGTATCGGGCTTTCGTTTAATCGGTAAATTGGATTTTCGATTAAATATGGAAAGTTGAGAGGTTGAGACGTTGGATCTTTTAATTGGATTAAAAGATCAACGGGAATAATTTAAATGGATTAAATTGGATTTAATGTTGGATTCGTCGTAATTGGATTACGATAAAATCCGGTCCGTTAAATTATACCCGAGAGGAGAAATAATTCCTATTTTTGGAATAGGAAGAAGTTGGACTTCTTCCCTTAATTAAACATGGCCGACATGCTCCCTTGGAGGAAGCAAAATCAGCCATGTTTCATGCTAGGTGGTATGTTGACTTATCTCTTTTGGAAAGAGACAAATCAACTACAATCAAGCTCTTCCCTTTTGGTATGATTTGATCATACCATAAGTTTTGGTAGGCTTGATTGAAGAATTGATGGTGATTGATTGGAATGAATCTAGACATCCTTGGATGAACCTAGACACATTCAATAATCATATTAATTATGTATATATATTAGAATATACAACACCAAGCATAAGTGATTCATTATTCATCTTTTTCTAGGATAAAGAGAAGACAAAAATCCTCTCCTCTCTCTCAATTTTCGTGCTCTCTCCCTCTCTTACACTTGTGTTCTTCACTTGATTTTGAATCAAGAAGAAGAACAAAGTAAGTTTAAGAGAACACTAATTCATAGTGTTCTTCTCTTAAACCGATTCCTTCCTAAACCCGTTCTTTTCTAGCAAGAAGAACGTGTGTTTCTTCCGGTGTGGTGTGGATCACCTTTGGAGAATCCATACGTTTGGATTTCGTGAGCATTCTGGAGAAGGAACAACGCTAGTAGCCAGGAGCATACGCTAAACAATCAAAGGTAACGGTTTATTACGCTTTGATTGATTGCATTTATATATCTATGCCCTATGTGTTTAAATATATGTTTTCTATACTTACACATCCTACATCGAATGCCCGGTTGAGCACCCAAGGGTACACCCCTTGGAATTCGCATATTTAAATTAGATTTAAATTTGTGCACAATTTCTCGCTTTCTCGTTTCCGCTCGCGCTCCCGGGCGGATCCGCTTGTCCTTCAGCAAGCAACCACTGCTAACTCCACTACAGAGGCTGAATACATAGCAGCTTCAGAAGCTGCTAAGGAAGCGGTTTGGATGAGAAACTACATCCAAGAGTTGGGTGTGGTGCCTAGCATCGCCGAGCCTGTTGTCATCTTCTGTGATAACAACGGTGCAATAGCGCAAGCAAAGGAACCGAGATCTCATCACCGTTCCAAACACATTCTTAGACGCTACCATCTTCTTAGAGAAATGGTAGGAAGAGGTGACGTTCGGATGGACCGAGTCAACTCAGCAGACAACAGAGCAGATCCGTTGACAAAGCGTATGTCGCAGTGCGCTCATACGCAACATCTTGAGAAGATGGGGATTAGACATATGGGCGATTAGCTTTAAAGGTCAAGTGGGAGATTGTTAGAATAGGTGACCATGTAAGCCAATTATGGCGGGAATATGTAACCTATGTCTAGACAATTTCAGGTGTTTGATAAAACATTTATGAATAAAGAAGTGAAATTCATATGGCAACACTTTGTTTACGTTCACTTATATCTGCTATTATATATCTGTTCACTATGCAAACAAAGCCCACGGACTGAGAATCGATTTCGAGGACTAGGACTACGCTTGGAGGTAGGTCCATGAAATCAGTCTTACCTGAATCAGTCCGGAATTCTCCAAGTCAAGGAATCTCAAAAATGGGTACCAAGATTTCCCCTTGAGACTTGCGCTAAGCATCTGCTGTCGTATTTCATCGACGGGTGAGGAAGGTCGTCTAAGCAGTGTTAGTGGGTTAGCATGCTAGGAAGCAGCTGACTGAGGTGACTCGCGGGAACCGTCTTACGGAGGACCTTGAGTATGGTCAGCAAGGTATGACGTGTATTCCCGGTTACAACGGTACAGGTCAAGTCCATTGACTTGTGGAACTGCTGAGTTTACCTGTACATCAGGTCTGTATCTTAGATATGGTGAGAGATTGCCAAAATACTCTTGAGTAATCACAAGCCATGTGTAGTGCAGCTCTGGTGTACAGAGTGAAAGTAGTTTCCAAGAAAGGATCTGTCTCTTGTCAAAAGGCATTGACAGTTGAGTCTCATATATGCTCTGTGTCTTGTCCCTAAAATCTGTGGCCACAGTAACAAAACAGAAGGGAAGGTTTCCCTTGCAGCGTTTAGTAAGGACAGACCGACACTTAGGTCCAAAATGGGTACCTGCATTTTTCGTGCCCTAGACCCTAAGTGATGAGACCGAAGACAGAAGGACAAGTGTACTGTTAGAGCCTAAATGTTCATCCCCGAATATTTCACCTAGTCTCTAGTGCCATGGACCGTTGCTAGATGACCACCCATGGTAACGGACGGATTCTAGGAATCCGACCAAGTCTAGCTGAAAGGTGAACCTAAAGAGTCACACATTATCCACACACACACTTAGTATTTAATTTGGAATTAAATATTGGAGTAAAGGAATGATTAAATTGGATTTAATCGGGTCCTATATTTTCTTGAAGAATTAATTCCTTCTATTTGATACAAGGAATTAAATTAATAAATTGGATTTATTAAGGAAATTAATTTAATGGGCCTAGAATAAATATTAATATTTATTTATTATATTTATTTGGCCTTTTGGAATATTTAATAGGATTTAAATATTCCATTAAATTAAATTAATGGTAGAGATTTAATTGGAGAGATGAAAGGCTAGGATTGAATTTGACAAGGTCAAATTCTACTTGGACTAGGACTTTGACTAGGTCAAAATCCTAGTCAAAGTAAGCTTCTAAAGAGTTGCAGTTTAAAGAGGATTAAACTCCTCCTCTATATAAACCCCTAGCCTTGCACTATTTGAGGGATTGATGAAATTCCAACACACACTATTTTCGGCCCTCACTCTCCCCTCTCTCATCCGCCTCTCTCTCTTCTACTCTCCAAGAAACTCTTTTCTTGTTCTCTTGTTCTTGGAACATTAGAACATTGATGAATCAATACCGTTAATTCCTAACGTGTTGTTGATTCATCCACTCCAATAAATTTATACTTGTTCGTTGCTAGCACGACGTGCAAGATACGTGGGTGGATCGTGTGTCACGATTTGGAGGGTCTCAAGAACGAGATCTTGGTGCAAAACGGGGGAACAACGCGTGTAGCCGTTGAAGACGAAAACGACAACGGGTAGGTCTTGGTTTACGTTTTCGCCTCTTTTATTTTTCAACCCTATGGCCTCCATGATTGCTTACATATTGTTAATTCATGAGATACACCAAACACCCGGGAAATTTCAAGGGCACACCCCTTGAAACGTGTTCTTTATTTTAAAAGCATGTTTTAAATTCCGCAATTTTATTTTATATCGCGCTTCCGCATTCACGCAATTTTCCCGGGACGATCCACGCAATCTTTCACCATCCTATAGGGTGCCTTAAAGATAGGTGGTGCTCCTGGTATCAAGTTGATCTCAAACTCTATCTCTCTATCTGGAGGTGGTCCTGGTAAGTCGTCTGGAAAAACATCATAAAATTGTTTCACGGCTGAGATGTTTTCCAATTTTATCTCTTCCTTATTACTATCAATGAAAAGGACCAAATAGGCTTCGCATCCCTTCCTAATGAGCCTTCGAGCTTGAGTAGCAGAAAGTAAGGAACTTGAATTCCTATAATCGTACCCCCGACTCCTATTAAATGTGAACCCCTCCTTTGTAGGTGGGCGGAAATTTATGACTTTATTTCTACAATCCACATGCGCGAAGTGTTTAGCTAACCAGTCCATTCCCAATATTATGTCAAACTATCAACACTAATTTTGGCATTCTCTATCCCCACCCTGTAACTCCTATAGACTAGGTTAGTCACAAGGATCTTATCCCAAGGGGTAGCCACTCTATATGGCTCATCAAGTAGTTCGGGCTCATAGTTTAAAAGCCTTGCAAACTTTTTAGCGACAAAAGAATGGATCGCACCAGAATAAAACAAGCTATAAGAAACCAAACCATTAACTGTAATAGTACCTGTAACCACGTCCTCAGTGTTATCCACCTATTCTTGTGTCATGGCAAATGCCCTGGCATTCCATTTTGGCAGGTTTCCTCTTTGGTTGGGTTTCGCAGCGTTGGTGCTTTGGAGTAGGTGCCCCAGCTGTGTTCGGATCAGGCATAGTGCATTTAGACGTGGTGTCCCATCTGACCACAGCGAAAGCAGGCCCCTAATGCCTACCTACATTCCCCGGTATGTCTCTTATGACAAACCTTGCACTCAGAAAGTTGGGGTTGAAGGACAAGCGGATCCGCCCGGGAGCGCGAGCGGAAGCAAGAAAGCGAGAAATTGTGCATAAATTTAAATCTAAGTTAAATAAACAAATCTCAAGGGGTGTACCCTTGGGTGCTCAACCGGGCGTTCGATATAGGATGTGTAAATATTAGAAATGTATATTTAAACACATAGGGCATAGAAGTGTATTAAATCAATCAAAGCATAGTAAAACCGTTACCTTTGATTGTTTAACGTGTGCTCCAAGCTACTTGCGTTGTTCCTTCTCCGGAATGCTCACGAAATCCAAACGTATGGATTCTCCAAAGGTGATCCACACCACACCGGAAGAAACACATGTTCTTCTAGCTAGAAAAGAACGGGTTTAAGAAGGAATCAGTTTAAGAGAAGAACACTATGAATTTGGTGCTCTCTTAAACTTACTTTATTCTTCTTATTAATTCAAAACCAAGTGAAGAACACAAGTGAAAGGGGGGAGGAAAAACCGAGAGTTAGAGAGGGTGAGGAGATCCGAAAATTCCTTCTTCTTTTTCCTAGAAAAAGATGAATAATGAATCACATATGCTTGGTGTTGTATATTCTAATATATATATATATATATATATATAATTAATGTGATTATTGGAATGTGTCTAAATTCATTCCAATCAATCACCATCAATTCTTCAATCAAGCCTACCAAAATATATGGTATGATCAAATCATACCAAAAGGGAAGAGCTTGATTGGAGTTGGTTTGTCTCTTTCCAAAAGTGATAAGTCAACATACCACCTAGCATGAAACATGGTTGATTTTGCTTCCCTCCAAGGGAGCATCTCGGCCATGTTTAATTAAGGGAAGAAGTCCAACTTCTTCCTATTCCAAAATAGGAATTATTTCTCCTCTCAGGTAAAATTTAACGGACCGGGTTTTAACGTAATCCAATTATGACGAACCCAACATTAAATCCAATTTAATGTCCATTTAAATTGTTCCCGTTGATCTTTTAATCCAAGTAAAAGATCCTACGTCTCAACGTGTCAACTTTCCATACTTAATCGAAAAATCCAATTTACCGATTAAACGAAGGCCCGATACAATATCGGCCCGTCCATCCAATGGACTTTCCCTTATGTAATCCAATTACTTATTTTATCCTTCGAGATTGACTCCAAGTCAATCTCTCAACCTCCTCGGTGATCTGTGTGTGACCCTTTAGGTTCACCCTCAGCTAGACTTAGGTCTGTGTCCCACAAGAGCCCGTTACCATGGGTGGCCATCTAGCAAAGGTCCATGGCACTAGAGACTAGGTGAATTGGCGTGAACATTTAGGTGCCGATTCCATACGGGTACGATCCTTCCGTTTACCGTCTCCGGCCTTAGTCTAGGGTATGGAATTGGGCGTCGGTTCCCATCCTTGACTAGGTATCTATGGTTAATACTCGAGACCACGTATGCCTCATTGCGTTGACACAGGAAACCATTCCCTGTTCGACCAACCACTGTGCCACAACTTCAAACAGCATGAACATGTCTCCGAGTGCATAGGAGATACCTCTGTCACATACTGACAGGGGACGGATCCTCTTCTTGGAATCCACCGTCCTCGCTATACATTCCGACTGCACTGGACAAGGCTTATGATAATCATCTTACAGAATGATCACCTCTCGCCAGATCCAAGATACAGCTGTCCTGTGCACGTAACTGCCATGATTCCTCAAGTCTGAGGATTACTCCTGTACTATCGGAACCGTGGAAAACCAATCATACCGACCAAACCTCCAAGGCTTCCATATGATGATCCCCGTGAGTCAGTCCAGTCGGCTCGACCCCAGTCGACCAACCCATCAAGATCGTGTAGGCGTCCCACGCCTGTCGCCGATGAAACACGGCACTCATCCAATGAACACAACTTTTGACGCAAGTCTCAATAGGACTCTGGATGCCTTATCTCGAGGTCCTCGACTTGGAACGTTTCAGACCCAACTCTTAATCAGTTGGTTTCATGACCACCATCCAATGCGTGGCCCAACTGCACGAGTTGTTATCCATGGTCTGTGGGCTTTGTTGTGATATAAGTTAAACACCGTTTTAACAAGTGTGAAATGAGCGCAACAAACTAAGCACCAGAAGTGATAAATACTCATTTTATTCATCACATAATAATATTACATTTACATCGAGTTGTATAATAGGTTATAAATCGCCAAACCTATTGGCTTTCTGGTCACCTATTCTAACAATCTCCCACTTGACCTAAAGCCAATCACCCATTGACCTCAAACCCATCTTATCCAGATGTTGAGTATGGGCAACTTGCGACATGGGCTTAGTAAGTGGATCTGCTATGTTTTCTACGGAGCTGACTCGGTCCATCCGAACATCACCCCTACTAACCATCTCTTAGAGCAAATGGTAGCGTCTAAGAATATGCTTGAATCGGTGATGAGATCTCGGTTCCTTTGCTTGCGCTATAGCCCCGTTGTTATCGCAGAAGAAACTGGCTCAGCGATGCTAGGTACTACACCCAACTCTTGGATATAGCTCTACATCCAAACCGCCTCCTTAGCAGCTTCCGAAGCTGCTATGTATTAAGACTTTGTGGTGGAGTCCGTTGTGGTAGCCTGCCTGGAACTCTTCCAAGCAACCACGCCACCATTAAGTCTGAACACATAACCAGACTGAGACTTCATCATCGTCATCTAATTGGAAGCTAGCGTCGCTATAGCCTTCCAATATCAACTCTCACCGCCGTAGATCAAGAACATGTCCTTAGTCCTTTTCAGGTACTTCAAGATAGTCTTGACTGCACTCCACTGTGCCTCCCCAGCACACGACTGATATCAGCTAGTTACGCTCAAAGCGAAAGCCACATCAGGCCTAGTGCACTGAATAGCATACTGTATGCTGCCTACGGCTGAGGCCTAGGGGATGTCCAACATCCGTTTAAGCTCCTCATCAGTCTTAGGAGACTGCTTCTTGGATAACTTAATTTCATGTCTCATAGGAAGGAATCCTCGTTTTGAGTTCTCCATCTTGAATCTCTTCAAGACTTTCTCAATATACGAGGACTAGGCCATTCCTAACATCCTTCTAGATCTATCCCTGTAGATCTTGATGCTAAGGATGTAGGATGCCTCGCCCATATCCTTCATGGAGAATTGCGTTGACAACCAAGCTTTAGTGGTACCCAACATCTTAACATCATTCCCAATGAGCAAGATGTCATCCACATAAAGCACCAGAAACGCAACTGAGCTCCCTCTGATCTTCTTGTATACACAAGGATCGGACTCGTTCTTGATGAAATCATATCCCCGTATAACTTCATTAAAATGTATGTTCCAGCTTCGGGAAGCCTGTTTGAGGCTATAGATGGACCTTTGGAGACGGCAGACGTTCTGCTCTTCTCCAACTGTTGTGAAACCTTCCGGCTGATCCATATAGATCTCTTTCTCTATGAAACCGTTGAGGAAGGCCGTTTTCACGTCCATCTTCCATATTTCATAGTCATACCATGCTGCTATGGCAAGCAGTATTCGAATGGACTTGGCCATTGCTACGGGCGAGTAGGTTTCCTCAAAATCGACCCCGGGTCGTTGAGATAACCTTTCGCGAAAAGCCTGGCTTTGAAGGCTATAACCTCCCTGTCAGCTCCAAGCTTACGTTTGTAGACCCATTTACACCCTACGGGTTTAACCCCTTTGGGTGGATCAACTAGGGTCAAAACCTGGTTTGCACCCATCGAGTCCATCTCGGATTTCATGGCCTCAAGCCACTTGTCCGAATCGATGTCCGACATCGCTTCTCCCTACGTCTTTGGATCATTATCCAACTGACCGGTCAGGCCCATAAAATCCATACCTATCAGGTGCATGGAATACTCTGGCCAACCTACGGGGGACTGGAACAATATCAGTGGGAACTACTGGCTCAGATGTCACTGCCGCCTCATGGGGTACCTCACTTGATTCCTCAAGGAGTACCTCATCGCGTCGACTATCCGATGAAAAATTCTTTTCCAAGAACACTGCGTTTCGTGAGACAAAAACTTTTTACTCGGAGGGATCATAGAAATAATACCCCGCAGTTTCTTTTGGATAGCCGATGAACCTGCATAAACTAGACCTTGAGTCCAGTTTATCTCCCACTAATCTCTTGACATATGCGGGGCATCCCCACACTTTCAAGTATTGGTAGGAGGCAGGCTTGCCCTAGCATATCTCATATGGCGTCTGGGATACCCTTTTAGATGGCGCCAAGTTCAAAACTTTGGCTGCTGTCTCAAGAGCGTATCCCCAGAAGGAAAGGGAGAGTTTGGTAAAACTCATCATAGATCGGACCATGTCCAACAAGGTCCGATTCCTCCTTTCAAACACACCATTAAGCTGTGGTGTTGCAGGAGGGGTCTACTGAGAGAGAATCTCATTCTCTTTTAGATAATCAGTAAACTCTCCACTTAAATACTCTCCACATCGGTCCGACCGAAGGGCTTTGATCTTTCGACCGGTTTGATTCTCTACTGCAAGTCTGTATTCCTTAAACCTTCCAAAGGTTTCAGACTTATACCTCATCAGGTAAACATAACCATACCGTGAGTGATCATCGGTAAAAGTTATGAAGTACGAGTATCCTCCTCTAGCCTGAGTATTTAGTGGACCACAGACATCCGTATGGATCAAATCCAACAGACCACTGGCTAGCGTACTTTGTCCAACAAAGGGTTTCTTGGTCATCTTTCCCTTCAGACATGATTCGCAGGTTGGTAGGTTGTCCAAATTGTCTATTTCTAGACTCTTTGAGTACACCAACCTTCTTATCCTATCTTTAGAGATATGACCTAACCTCGCATGCCATATCTGTGCGTTATTATGATCATCACATTTTCGTTTGTGTTCTGCAGTCATAATCCAATTAGACTGTTGAAGTATGTACAGACCGTTGACCAATGTACCAAGCAGATGAGAAATACCATCTTTAATAACAAAAAAACCGTTTTTATTGATGGTAAATTCATATCCCTCCTTATCAAGGACCGGGATGGAAATAATGTTTTTAATTATGCTAGGTACATAGAAACAGTCGTTCAGTACAATCCTAACATGACTACTAATGGCTAACTCTAGTGATCCTACGGCCTCCGCAGCAACGGCCTTGCCATCGCCTAGCCTCAGGATCATCTCATCCTTGGTTAGCCTTCTGCTTCTTTGTAGTGCCTGCAAATCAATGCAGATGTGAGCACCACACCCAGTATCCAATACCCATGAAGCAGAATTAGTAATCATATTTTCTTCAACCACAAACATACCTGGGTTGGAGAGGAGTTGTGGGGACTCCCTCTTCCAATGCCCTTTCCCTTGGCAATGCATGTAGACATCATTTGCCTTGGACCGCTGGAGAACTATGGGCCTTCCCTTTTCCTTTGCTCGGTCCAACCGAAGCAACAGGGATGCCCGGAGCGCGAGCAGGGGCCGCAACCGTCTTCCTTTTGCCCTTCTTTCTTTTCCAACGTCCGGCCCTCTTGCCATTCGCCTTGGAGGTCGAAGCCTCTCCTATCAATACCGCCGGCGCCGACTTGTGGGTCGTTGCCTCGTATTGGACCAGCATGTTGATCAACTCATGAATAGACTTCTCAAGTTCGTTCATATTGTAGTTTACAACAAACGGGTCATAGGATGGAGGAAGCGACTAGAGGATCACGTCAATGTACATGTCATTGTTAAGCCCAACTTTAAGGTCCTCGAGTTTGTCCACTAGGGAGAGCATCTTGACCCCATGACTTTGTACAGACGCTCCTTCAGCAAGCTTGGTGCCAAAGAATGCTTTTGTGGCGGCATATCTAATATGGCTATCCGGAACCGCATAAGCCTCGTTCAAGCAGAGCATTATGGCGGAGACGTTGTCCAGCCTCTCATACTGCTTCTGGATGTCGTTAAACATCGAAGCCAGTATGATACTGTATACTTTCCGGTTGTCCTCATGCCATTTCTCGAACGTCAAACGTTCTTCAGGCGTGGACCCCTCCGGTAAGTCGCTCAGTGGCGGCTCGTCCAAGACGTAGCCTTGGTTCTCGAAACCGAGGACAATCCTCAGGTTTCTCAGCCAGTCCGAGTAGTTCGTTCCATTGAATTTGTTAGTCTTGAGAATCATGGTTAATGGGTTCTTAAACATATCTACATTAATAAAAATGTAAAGCAGAAATTAGCAGATGATGGTAACATTATTGTTCAAGTTGAAGACTTGGTCTTTTAGTCTTTAACCCTCCCACTATTTATACGAAAGTCCGCCACTCTCAAGTGGAGTTTCGGGAAACCATTTCTTAGTGGGCTCGGGATCCACAAGTGTAATCTCCATGCCCCGCTTTTAGGATTCACATGAAGAAGACCTCGTGGGAGATATCCAATATCATTCTCATCCAATGAGATTCCCAAGATATTTTGCCTCACCTATTCACATGGTTTCGAGGACTCCAAGCGAACCATGTTACTCAATGTTGGGCCCGACCCATCTACCAAATCATGCCTCAAACTGTCGCACCCCACGACTCGTGAGACAGGGAAACAGCGAGCGCAGTCTTTTTGTTCACAACAATGGTGCAACTTTCCCCTAATCCAAGTGTGCAACGACTCGTGAGACCACACTTGGGTAGTGGTAGCTTCCTCACCACATTGCTGTGGATAGAAGGCTTGGACAGATCAAAATACCATTTTGATCCAAGTCCGTTCTGGGCCTAATATTTAATTTGGTCCAACCAAATGAGAGTTTGTGTATGACCGAGACCTCATCACATCATGGTGTTTTAGCATGCATAAATATCCAATATTTAAAGCGATAAATAAATACGTTGCATGCAAAAAACATAGCATATCCCTGTTAGGAAGATCACAAGCCCAACCTATGCGACCCACTGAGCCCGCAATGAGTCTATGGTCTGTCTAGGTTGGTCCTAAATTATTACAATAATAATATACCCATTATCATTCCAATGGGCCGTGTAATGCTTCTTGTTTCACGCCTTGATGCTCCTCTTTGGGGTCTCCGACTCCAAACACTTGTTAAAATTAAAACCTCACCAATCCTATGTAGTCTCATTACAACTTAAAGTAATACAATGGTAGTAATAAAAACAAGCATTAACATCATGAAGCTGAAATACGGGAGATGATAATCCCAAAAACAAGAGGCACGCAGGCCCCACCAACATCACTTGAGGCATTAACATCATTAACATCTAGAGCTCTTGTGATCATCCCATGTTGATTCCATCAACTCACATAACACAATTATTCCAATTAATCATGCATAAATACCAATGGATATTCCAAATACCCAAGTGATGTCCAACATCACAAAAGCATAAACATACAAATAATATGCAAAATTCAAATTTTAAATTTAATGGATATTTTTAAGCAATGCATCCAATGCATGTATTAATCCCAAATTAATTAAGCAAATTTAATCTAAGGAATGATCCAATTATTCCAAAATCAAATATGCAAAAATTAACATATTTTCAGAATATTGTGCAGAAAATACAAAAAATCAAATTTTTCGAAAAACGTCGAAAAACGGCACGAAACGGCCCAGCCGTTGTGCCTGCCGGCCACCCGCGCGCATAGGCAGGCACAATCTCTTGGAACTTAACTTCATTATCCATAAAATTCCTACCCCCAAACCAAAGCCCCATTACAACCAACATTGAAGACCTTTTGATCCTTGTGTATGCATGTTTTTAAAGTGGTAAAGATGTGGTGTATAAGCAAGCTTATGGTGAAACATTATTGTAGTAATGCATCGAAGGATACACTTAAGCCATATACACTTGAGGGTTTGGAAAGCGGTGAGCAAAAGTCCACTAGTTTTGTGTGATTGTTTTTGATGATGGGCATTGAGTGAGAACTTGTTTGAAGGCATGTTGAATTATCTTTTCATGTGATATGTCATTCTCATTGCACATGTTGCAACCTAACTTAAGTGTGTTCAATTATGAAAAGGATTCTAATTGCCAATATTTTGCTCGAGGACTAGCAAAAAGATAAGTGTAGTGGTATTTGATAAGTATATAATCTGTCATGATTTGATGCCTGTAAATGCCTTATTGTAAGGATTAATTACTCCTAATCATGTGGATTTAGTATATTCTCAGAAAATACACCTTGTAAGGAGTAAAGGTTGGTGAATTGAAGTCAAGAATGACATTTGGAGGCATTCAAGGGAACAAGTAGAAAAGAGAGACAAATTCAAAGTTTCCACTAAGCGTGCCCACGCTTAACGCTACAGTCAATTTAGGAGAAAAAGGAAAGCTGCGGATTTTGTTGAAAGAAGAAGGAATGAATGCTGAACACACTCTTGAAGATCCGAAATTTATCCTTTAGATAGCTAGGAATTAGGTTGTTAACATGTTTATTAGCAATCATATATCTATCCCCTTTTCTTGTCTAGGTTCGTGAGGTGCTAATAGTATAAATAGGAGGCACCTCACAACTTAAAAACCATCTCTTGTTTTACATTGAATTCTAGAGTTTAATCCATCATTCTACTTCTTCTATTTTCTTTTATTTTTATTACGTTGCCCAATTGCTAATGGAATTTCACTTTTTAGTGTGTTCTTCCATTAGCATGTTAGGCTAAGTTCTTAATTTTCCGGTTAAAGTACGGTGAATGCTTGATTCTTAAAACGTTGTGAGATCTAATAAGTGCTTAATTCTTTTATTAAAATCTGTATTCATGTTATTCTCTGCGCTCTTTTTACAAACATCTGATTTTTGAATAATGTGATCAGTTGTTCATTATCAAGAAAGTTTGTTTAGCTATTTGAACTTACAAATCCATAATTGTTTGTTTAATTCAATAATTAGTAGCAACATAGCATGATTAATCGTGTCAAAGTGGTTAGTTTTGTTATGGTGAATGCATGATCTGATCTAAATGAATCCTCGTAGGAATTTATTCGTTAGGATCAGGCCTTTCTAATTCTTAATGCTGTTAATAAATTAAATCTCGTGGACGTTCCTGAGATTGTTTATTGATTAGAGATCTAGCCAACGGACGTTCCTTGGCTGACGAAAAGGTAAGGAAGGGTGAGGTTGTTAGGTCGTACCAACGACCATAACTGATCTACGTGTTTTAATAATTGTTATATTTGCATCGATGATCAACGGAAAGAATCAAGCATGAACCCACTTTAACCGGAAAGCTTTCTTATCTATTAATCTTCCCCTTTAAATTATACTTCATTATTTTCTCTTAAAAATCCAAAATCCAACCCCCCCCCCCCCCCTTTTCTTTTTTATTTCTTTTAAGAAATCAACTTATCACCGATCCCAGTGGATTCGACCCTACTTGCCGCTTTCGCAAGAAAGTAATTATAGGAATTATTTTTGGTGGTTTCGACACCCATAAATAAAGGCATAAAAGCAAGTAGATCATGCCAAGCACATAGATCTATGCCCCTTACATCGAAGCGGATCCGCCCGGGAGCGCAAGTGGAAGCGAGAAAGCGAGAAATTGTGCGTAAATTTAAATCTAATTTAAATAAACGAATCTCAAGGGGTGTACCCTTGGGTGCTCAACCGGGCGTTCGATGTAGGATTTGTAAATATTAGAAACGTATATTTAAACACATAGGCCATAGAAGTATATTAAATCAATCAAAGCGTAGTAAAACCGTTACCTTTGATTGTTTAACGCGTGCTCCCAGCTACTTGCGTTGTTCCTTCCCCGGAATGCTCACGATATCCAAACGTATGGATTCTCCAAAGGTGATCCACACCACACCGGAAGAAACGCACGTTCTTCTTGTCAGAAAAGAACGGGTTTAAGAAGGAATCGGTTTAAGAGAAGAACACTATAAATTAGTGCTCTCTTAAACTTACTTTATTCTTCTTCTTGATTCAAAACCAAGTGAAGAACACAAGTGAAAGGGGGGAGGAAAAACCGAGAGTTAGAGAGGGAGAGGAGATCCGAAAATTCCTTTTTCTTTTTCCTAGAAAAAGATGAATAATGACTCACATATGCTTGGTGTTGTATATTCTAATATATATACATAATTAATGTGATTATTGGAATGTCTCTAGGTTCATCCAAGGATGTCTAGATTCATTCCAATCAATCACCATCAATTCTTCAATCAAGCCTACCAAAATATATGGTATGATCAAATGATACCAAAAGGGAAGAGCTTGATTGGAGTTGATTTTTCTCTTTCCAAAAGAGATACGTCAACATACCACCTAGCATGAAACATGGCTAAGTTCGCTTCCTCCAAGGGAGCATCTCGGCCATGTTTAATTAAGGGAAGAAGTCCAACTTCTTCCTATTCCAAAATAGGAATTATTTCTCCTCTCGGGTAAAATTTAACAGATCGGGTGTTAACGTAATCCAATTACGACAAACCCAACATTAAATCCAATTTAATGTCCATTTAAATTGTTCCCGTTGATCTTTTAATCCAATTAAAAGATCCAATGTCTCAACGTCTCAATTTTCCATATTTAATCGAAAAATCCAATTTACCGATTAAATGAAGGCCCGATACAATATCGGCCCGTCCATCCAATCGACTTTCCCTTAAGTAATCCAATTACTTATTTTATCCTTCGAGATTGACTCCAACTCAATCTCTCAACCTCCTCGGTGATCTGTGTGTGACCCTTTAGGTTCACCCTCAGCTAGACTTGGGTCCGTGTCCCACAAGGGCCCGTTACCATGGTGGCCGTCTAGCAACGGTCCATGGCACTAGAGACTAGGTGAATTGGCGTGAACATTTAGGCGCCGATTCCATAGGGGTACGATCCTTCCGTCTACCATCTACCGTCTCCCGGTCTTAGTCTAGGGTATGGAATTGGGCGTCGGTTCCCATCCTTGACTAGGCATCTATGCTTAATACTCGAGACGACGTATGCCTCATTGCGTCGACACAGGAAACCATTTCCTGTTAGACCAACCACTGTGGCCACAACTTCAAACAGCATGAACGTGTCTCCGAGTGCATAGGAGATACCTCTGTCACATACTAACAGGGGACGAATCCTCTTCTTGGAATCCACCGTCCTCGCTACACATTCCGACTGCACTGCACAAGGCTTATGATAATCATCTTACAGAATGATCACCTCTCGCCAGATCCAAGATACAACCGTCTTGTGCACGTAACTGCCATGATTCCTCAAGTTTGAGGATTAATCCCGTACCATCGGAACCGGGGAAAACCAATCATACCGACCAAGCCTCCAAGGCTTCCATATGATGATTCCCGCGAGTCAGTCCAGTCGCCTCGACCCTAGTGGACCAACCCATCAAGATCGTGTAGGCGTCCCACGCCTGTCGCCGATGAAACACGGAACTCATCCAATGAACACGACTCTTGACGCAAGTCTCAATAGGACTCTCGATGCCCTGTCTCTAGGTCCTCGACTTGGAACGTTTCAAACCCAACTCTTAATCAGTTGGTTTCATGACCACCATCCAATGCGCGGCCCAACTGCACGAGTTGTTATCCATGGTCTGTGGGCTTTGTTGCGATATAAGTTAAACACCATTTTAACAAACGTGAAATAAGCGCAACAAAGTAAGCACCAGAAGTGATAAATACTCATTTTATTCATCACATAATAATATTACATTTACATTGAGTTATATAATAGGTTACAAATCACCAAACCTATTGGCTTTCTAGTCACCTATTCTAACAAGGGTTGTGGTTGGGATGGCACGGGCGACTTTCTATTAGCTGGAGTATAGGACGTTTACTTGGGACCCCTTTCACTTGGCTTGGTCCTGGCCTGGGTCTTTTTAGACTATTTTCTTCATCCCTTCGCCTTATATCCGCTTCAGCTCTTATTGCTTTCCCCAGGAGTTGATCGAAGGTCCTAGCTTCAAATATGGCCAGTGCTGACTGTATCTGACTTTTGAGGCCCTTAGTGAACTTATGGATTTTAAGTTGTGGGTCTGCCATAATTGTAGGAGAGTACTTCCCTAGAGCATGAAACTTCGTTGAATATTCTACCACCGATATGTTTGGCGCTTGGGTGAGAGCGTTAAATTCCACCATCTTTTGAAGGCGAATTGCGTTAGGAAAGAAATGATTAAGGTACGCCTCCCAAAACCTTGCCCAAGTGATAGGTCCATCTACTAATAAGGAAGGGGATACTCCTTCCCACCATCGTGCTGCTTCGCCCACTAGGAATGGTACTATTACCCTTGGCCTTATTTCCATGGGGACTTCCATTAACTCAAAATTGTCGTCTACTTCCTTGAGCCACTTTTGCACTACCTCTGGGTCATGATTCTCAAAGGTTGGGACATGTGCCCTCCTTAATGCCTCATAGTGAACTTTTGTTCCCTTGTTCGTGAGGGGTTTCGGTTCCCCATGAGCTAGTTGTTGGTTCAAACCATGTACAGCTTGAGCTACTGCAGTCACTATGGCTACTAGGTCCTCTTGCCTTATTCTTGGTTGGTTCTCCTGTGGTGGATAATGCAGAGAGGGTTCTTCATTGTGGTCATCAAAGGGGGTCGCATAGCGGGGGTTTTGTGTGGTTCGTCTAGGTCTACCAGTGATCACTTTATCGAAAGGAGAAGTGAGGAGTTGGTATTTGAGCGTAGAGGTCAAAAGGGAATCTTTAGATGGAATGATAATTGCACATAAGCAAAATGATTTATACTAGAATGAACAATCAACACATAAACCGTAATAAAATCCTATCTCATAAGTACGAACATATAATAATTACTTAGTATCTTTGTCTTAGGCTACACGAAGGTAACTTAGCATCCTATCAGTGGACATGCAAGTCCATTATTAGCTGAAAATTTAGAAAAGGTAAGAAAGGAAACAACCAGGTCTAGTACTCAAAACCTATTCAGCTTGTGTCCTCTTCATTCTAGTCTCAGTCATAGCCAATACGAATCTACTCCACCACGTCTCCACCCATGGAGCCCTCATTGTCTTCATTCTCATTCTCCTCAGGGTCCTCCTCGAGCTCTTCTTCACTTTGGGCTGCTGCGAAGTCATCAATAGTCTCCCTCAAGTGAAGTATTTCATGTTGTAAAGCATATTTAGCTTGCCTTAAGTCCCTATTCTTGGCCTGCAGTTGCTCCCCCTGGGCTTTGCTAGAATGTATTTGTTGTTCTAGCCTCCCTTCTAGCTCGATAATTCTTTCTACTTGTTCGTTATAGCGAAGATCTAACCTCATGGCATCATCCCTCCAGTTTTCATTTTCTTTACGACTTTTATCGAGAAATTTTTGGAACTCTACTACTGCTTTTCCCAAGTCCCCACAATGCCCTAATGCAACCATCACTCGGTTGGTCATGTGTCCAGAAGGGTGGGGAAATCTCTCTGAGCTGATGTGCGTTATCTCCCAAATGGCTCCATACCTACACATATAGGATGATGACCTATGTGAGTTTTCCACTAGGGTTACTATTAGCATTGATTCTATTATTATTGTTACTAAAACTATTTTAATAATTAGCTTATTATATACTACTTCTAAATTGTAATAACGAGTTGAGGTGATGATCTCTAACATCTCGCCGAGAATTCTAGGTGGCGCCTCAAGTCCATCCTAATTCATTCCCTCCAAAACTCCAGAACATAGAAGTTACCTCCCAAATGTCTTCCTTTAAGTCCAGTTTACTAACCTAATATCGTAAACCGACGCTTTGATACCACTAAATGTCACGCCCCGAATCTGAGGCATGACATGGCAACATCACTAAATCGAAATATTTTTTGTGATACTAAGCCAACAATAAACAATCTCGAAATACCCGTGATCTTAGAAGCGAAATACCAAAACCATTATGCGAACAAATAAGCCAATAAGTCCTTAATTGAAAATAACTCAAAACTAAAGGCGAAATCCTTATACAACCAAGTCGATTAACATATAATGAGTAAAAACAAGATCCTCAAGAATTAAACATCTAAGGTAATCAACATCCCCAATATTGTTCCTCGTCCGTTCTTTCCTCTAACTCATCTGCAAGACATATTTTACGTACATGGAATGAGCGACTAATCGCCTAGTAAATGGATTTTTCCTTTCTATCGACTTGAGCACACATAATTATATAATGTCATTCAGCAAGTAAAATTTGATTATTGAGGATTTTCAAAGAAACGAGTACAAGAATAGTTCAAGACATTTAAATTGCATGCAGAATAGACATTCACATTGATACCAATAAAAGATAAACCTGCAATCTACTTAGAGTGGCTCCGATATGGCAAACTACCAAAGTTCGACAAAACAGGATTTCTTGTATGCCGTTAAGGTGGGCGAGATGTCATTTTATTCTCCGGCCAGGCCCCACTTAACACTAGTAGGCGGGTCAGAACATATTACCTTAGCCATAGCTATGCCCTACTTAACACCAGTAGGCGGGTCAGAAATATATCGAGACTAGCCCCTTAGCCCAATTTGGTCTTAATAAATTCCGAGCAACAATTTAAATCATACTTGTACTAAATGATAACAAAGAGTTCCAAGATTTCAACTGAGAGCATATATATTAAATGAAGGTAAAAAAAAATGTATTTATGCACAACACAACATTACATAAATATATGTAAATAAGTATGCTAAACAAAAGAAAAAAATCAAAATATATATGTGTATATATATTAAAGAGGTGTCTGAAATCAAATTCTTGATACGAGTAATAGTTTTTTTTTAGAAAAACACGATAGAAAGAAAAACCCACTTACCTATATCGTTGGTTCGTCAAAGTTGAAATCTAGTCCAAAAGGCTCGTGTCCTAAAAATAAAATCAATTATATTTTTATAATTAACTATTATTGATCTGCGTAACAGATGCACTACAGTATTCCCCTCAATATTTAGCAACTATACTAATTAATGGATGGGGGTATTATCTTATCAGTAATTATAAACAATGTTAAATTGGCCACCACTGTGCATTACTACAGTTTGAAAATGGACAAATACAACAAGGTAAAAAAAAAAAAAAAAAATAAAGCAAGAAACATGCACTCTAGCCTCATTAGAAAATGATTGCACTAACAAATAATATTTGTTTAAGGCCTAAGATCTATCCCAAGGCAATTCCTTCCTCAAATATACTCAACGCATCATGTACTCTAGTGTCTGTAGAAAATGATTGCACTAACAACAATATTTTTTTAAGGCCTAAGATCTATCCTACATATAATGTCATAAAAAAAAAAAAAAAAAAAACACTCACCTCTACTCACAGCCGACAAAGCACTCCTCTTTCAATTTTTGTTTATTCCTGCTCACTCTCTCATTTTTTGCAGTGTCTTAATATTTCTCACCATTTCCCCTCTCCGACATAGGCTCTCTCTATATATTTGTGGCGTGTGTACCCTAATTACCATATATATAGACTTTAATACTTAACAACTTCTATATTACTCGATTCTTCCTATAAAACTAAAAGAGGTTTATAATACATACTAATACACTAATTATAAATTCTAATTATATAATTATAAGACTAAAAAAAATATTTTATTTATCTTAGAAAAAAGAAAATAAAATAATCCAAGTACTATCTCTGTTACCAACGCTAACGAGATTATGTCATAACATGATTAATAAAATGGAGACTATATTTATATTTGACCTACCTCGTGAGTCACGGTGGTCAATCCCTCCTTCGAATTCTTTTCTTTGGAACCATCCGAATTTCCTAAAATGGAGGACTATGTCAATTTGATTATAACTTACAAGTAAAATAAGTAAAAATTATTCTCGATATGATACGATATGTGTATACGCTAATCTATCGCTCTAATAATTTTTTTTCTAGTAACTTATGCTCTATTGTGAAAGAACGGGGTTAGGTATTACAATAGGTATGTCGTATACATGGTGTAACCACTGGGAAGCTCCAGCGATGGTCCAAGCCAGGTTAGACAGGGTCTGCAGCGACTCGGGATGTTTAGTACATTTTTCGAGGGCACAGGTGTCCCATATGCCGGTGGCTTGTTTGGATCATGCCGTTCTTCTGCTTAACTTGTCCGGGGCCGCCGATGGGCCTGCCAGACCTCCGAGGCGATGGTTCTGCTTTGAGGCTGCATGGGCTCGGGCACCGATTGTGAGCGTATAATCGATTATGGTTGGCAAGGGAATATTGGGGCCACGGCAGCCGAGGTGCTTCAGCATAAGATATCTCAGTGTGCTTCTACCCTCAGCTCTTGGGATCAATTGCAGTTCGGGAACATTCATCGACGGGTCAAGGAACTAGGTGATGAGATCAACAGGTTGCGTTGGGGCACCTTGACTACGGTAGTTAAAACCCTGATTGAGAGGCTCCGTTATGAACTTGAGGAATCTTTAGCCCAGGAGGAGATACTCTGGAAACAGCGGGGTAAGGCCTTATGGTTAAACGAGGGAGACAGAAACACGACCTTCTTTGACGGGCAAGCCACCGAACGAAAACGACGTAAGGTGATTAAGCTCCTCCGAGAGGAGGGGGGTGCAGCTATGCGAAGAAGTCGAAAATTCAGGGTGTCATCGTGGACCACTTCTCGGATGTCTTCCGCTCCAAAGCCTCGGACCCCCTAGCGATCGACGACTGCCTCACCTGCCTGCAACCTAAGGTCTCGGCCGCGGCGAACCTAGCGCTCGGTCGCCCATTCATTGCTGATGAGGTCAAGATGGCACTCTCCTAAATGCACCCATTGAAATCCCCGGGGTCGGATGATATGTCTCCTATCTTTTTTCAGAATTATTAGCATATTGTGGGCTCTGATACTACTAAATATGTGCTTGATTTCCTTAATGGGGGCTCCCTTGACCCGGCCCTGAACCCCACCCATGTTGTTCTTATCCCCAAAGTTGCTAACCTAGAAACAGTATCTGCCTTCCGCCCTATTAGCCTTTGTAATGTCGCGTATAAGATTGCCTCAAATATCCTCGCCAGCCGCATGAAGCCTCTCCTCGATACCATAATCTCGCCCCACCAGTCGGCCTTTATCCCCGGCCGGCTTATCACGGACAATGTGCTTGCTACTCACGAACTCAACCACTGTTTAGCAGATAAATACCAGGGCTGACCGGCCATGCCTCGCTAAAGCTCCACATCAGTAAAGCTTATGACCGGGTAGAGTGGAATTTCCTTGAACGAGTGCTCCTTAGACTAGGTTTTCATCATAAATTTGTATCACTCATTATGCAATGTGTGTCGACTGTTTCTTATTCCTTTTTGCTTAATGGTGATTGCTTTGGTACTCGGAAGCCGGAAAGGGGTCTTCGTCAAGGGGACCCCTTTTCCTCCTATTTGTTCCTTTGTTGTGCAGAGCTCTTCAGCTGTCTTATCCAGGCGGAGGAACATCGAGGAACGCTCCAAGGGGTCCGGACAAGTCGTCAGGGGCCACGCATTACTCATCTCTTCTTTGCTGATGATACTCTCCTATTTTGCCAGGCCATGAGGTAAGCTCTACTCTGCGTCTGCGTTGTGCTGCACACTTTTGAGTCTGTTTCGGGGCTTGCTATCAATCTGGACAAGTCTCCAGAGCTCGCCCGCCTTCTAGGGGTCCCGATGGTTGATAAGCATGATAAGTATCTTGGTTTACCGGCAGTGGTAGGCAAATCAAAGTGGGTAGTTTTTGAGTGCTTGAAGGATCACATTCGGGGGGCTTTCAATGGATGGGCAGCCAACAGACTCTCGTAAGCCGGACGGGTTGTGATGATCAAAGCAATTATCCAGGCTATCCCTACTTACGCCATGCCGGACACTCTTCTCCGGGAAATTGAGAGCATGACGGCAGCTTTCTTCTGGCACCAAGAGGGGGACCAAAAGATTCACTGGAAGGTTTGGAACGAGGTGTGCCACAGCAAGGCTGAGGGTGGGTTGGGAATTCGCAAGATCAAGGAATTCAACGAGGCCCTTCTTTGTAAGCAAGCGTGGCGACTACTCACTCAACCGGCCAGCCTCCTCCATCGAGTACTGCAGCCCAAGTATTTTCCCGGTACCTCTGTTCTCGATCCCTCCGTCGACCGCGGCAGCCCCTCTTTCGCGTGGCGCTCGCTCAGCTGCGCACGCCTTCTACTCTGCTCAGGTACCCGACGCCTAATTGGAGATGGGCGGGCGACTCGCAGCTTCCTTGACCCGTGGATTCCTCGGCCCACCAGTTTTCGTCCAGTTTTTCTAGCCATCACGTTGCCGGCTGATTCTGCAGTTGCAGACTTGATCAATGTGGTTAACCTGTCGGACTCTGCACGGATTGGGGCCAAGTTCGCCCCCGTTGACGCTGATTGAAGCTTGCTCACACGGCTGTGGAAGGGAGCTTCGCTTCTCGGTCAAGAGTGCTTACCGCCTTGCGTCGCACCTCAGTTGCCCGGCAGAAACCAGTGCAGGCACCCGTGTGCAGAATTGGGGTTTCCTCTGGCGCGCTAAGGCCCATCCAAAGGTGTTATTATTTGCTTGTCGCTGCTGCCACGTTGCATTACCGACTCAGGCGAACCTCCGGAAGCGTGGAGTCGCGGTGGATGGGATTTGCGTCTGGTGTGGAGAACCCGAGGATGGCATTACACATATACTGTTGGCCTGCTCCTTCACACGGCTGGTTTGGGCCATGTCCCAGCTACCTTGTGCCATGGTGCTCGGGTTGACGACGGGAGTTGAAGCTTGGATGCGTCGGGCGCATCATGCACTGGACCGTGAGGCTTTCGTATGTTTCCTCAATATCTGTTGGGCTTTTTGGACCCATCGGAATAGGTGTCTCTACGAAGGAGGCGTTGGGGATGCCCTGGAGCTGCTCGCCATGGCCCAACAGAACATCCCGTCCAGCTAGGGGGATCCTGAAGTTTTTTTCTGTTGTTTTCTTTGGCTTATGCTTTTGTTGTTTCTTTCACGTATGTCACTATCTGCCATGTACATATGTGAACATTTGCCTCTTAATACTAGTACCGGTGTGGTTGTTTCCTCGAAAAAAAAATTACATCCCTTGTTAATTTATTGTTACATTTTTTGATTTTGAGAATATTGATGTATGCACTGTATAGATCGATTTTTTTTAAAGAGTTTAAATAATTTTTATAATGCATTCTATTTTTTTTTCTTAAACGCATGGAGAACTTAGCGTCATTAATATAATTAAAAGATATAGTTAACTAACTTTATTTATATTTTTCAATATTATTTATCTTCAATTTGTACTTTTGAATATGATCTCTTTGATTTTAGTTCATCACTTAAAATTTCAAATTTAATTAGTTTTTCCTTATTTATCAATAAAACATTAATACAAGTATACATATATCAATATTATCTATTTGAAATTCATAATTTTGGATATGATCATCTTTATCTTAGCTCAACACTTATTTTCAAAAGTGGGGTAATTTTTTGATTGAAATTTTTGCAAATGCTAATTTGTGAAAATTTTGAATTTTTTAATTATAATAATATTCCTATTGGTACATACAATTTTCCATATATATAATTTTTTTAAATCCAGTCATCTACTTATTAAATGCCATTTATATCTGCTTAACTATTAAATTCTAAATATTATAATTTGTGTTATCCTTTTTATTATAATGTAATATTTTGTTTAGAAATTGTTTTCTTTCTATGGTTCCTAATTATAATATGACACTCTTATTCAAAAAATGTTAATTTTGTAATTATCTTCCCTTTCATATCTTTGTCTTTTGTTTTATATAATAATTTTGTTGATTGTTAACTTTGTCTTTTGTTTATTCAATCTACAAATAAAATATGAAGGGATTTGTTGAGATTATATCTTTTATTTTATATATAATACTAAAATGTCATATTGGGTAGCATATTTAATTTTGGAATAATTGAATTCAATCACTAAAATTAATTTCTCGTTGTGCTAAATAAATTTTTCTATGTATTTAACCATTTATGTATATGTCATATTGGATAGCATAATTAATTTTGGAATCATTGACTTCAATCATAAAAAGAATTTCTAACTATGCTAAAATAATCTTTCTATGTATTAAACAATTTATGTTTTAAATCAATTATTTCTCAATAAATTCTTTCCAAATTTTCTTTCATGATTTTTTGGCTATCTTATATAGAAATTAAATAAATTAATTACTAAAATTGTGACATCATTGTGTAACTAATAAATACTCACTAAAATTTTGCCTAATACCATGCATTAATTAAGCATTTTGATTTGATGTCCACCTCTTCTCATCTCATTCAAGTATATATATAGTGGGACTTTTTTTTTATTTGTTCAAGTTTTTGTCATATCCTACTTCTAATCTAATTTATTTTTTTGTTTTCTTGATGAATTGAACTTCTTTTGAATTTTTATTTGTTGTTTAATATATTTTCTACTTTTCAGGCTTAAGTTTCGAGCATGCTATATTACAAATAACATACGATATATCCTTTTACTTTTATTTTATGCGTTCCAAATTTTAAAGAAGTCTTTTGAGTTTGAGATTATAGGATGTTCACATTTTCTCATCTCGTTTAACTATATATAGTGGGACTTTTTTTTTTTAATTTGTTTAAGGTTTTGTCATAGCCTACTTCTAATTCTAATTTAATTTTTAGTTTTCTTGAAAAAGTTAACTTCCTTTTGAATTTTTATTTGTTGGTTAAATTTTTCTCTACTTTTCAGGCTTAAGTTTCGAGCATGCTATTCCAAACAACTTACGACAAACCCTTTTACTTTTATTTTACGTGTGTTTGCAAGTTTCAAAAAAGTCTTTTGAGTTTGAGATTAGATGTTGTCCACCTTTTCGCATCTCATTTAACTATATGTAGTGGGATTTATTTTTTTTTAAATTTGTTCAAGTTTTTGTCATAGCTTACTTCAAATTGTAATTTATTTTTTAGTTTTCTCGATGAATTTAACTTCTATTTGAATTTTTAGTTGTTGCTTAATGTATTTTCTACATTTCATGCATAAAATTTTAGCATGCTATTCCAAGCAACTTACGACAATTCCATTTATTTTATTTTATGCGTTTACAAGTTTCAAAAAAGTCTTTTGAGTTTGAGCTTACGAGCTAATATTTTAGTCTATGGGTGAAACAATAGCATAAGGGGCAATGAAGATTTGGACCAAAAGTAGCAAAGAGTAAACAACGATAGAGATTTTACTATATAATTTTGATATTATAAAAAAAATAGAAATATTATATTAAATAGTCAAACAGAAAAAGCACAATTGCCAAAAAGTTTCTAATAAACGGGTAGGGGTCCATGCCAAACCCCCCGTCTAGACACAAACGGCTTTACCAAAAAAAAAAAAGCACAATTAATATTGAAAAGTCTCAAAAAAATGAATAAAATAATCGATATATATATTTCTACATAATAATTTAATAATTACTTTCATGCACAAGTAAGATATATATTTGATTCATTTTTTATAGTGATAACTTTGTAAATTTGTCATCAGACTTCCAAATATTAATTTGAAGAATTGCATTAATTTTGTATTAGTGATCAATTGTCATTTTCCTTATGATTTATTAGGTTTCCATGACATCGAAGTTATGGAAATAGGATAATACATAATATCATTTAAGCAAAATTTAACTCATTATGTTTGATATTTTATAATCTTATCTTTTGCTAAAATAATTTTTTTTATTTGTTTTATTTATATTTATATTTAATAATAATATTTTTTTTATATTTGAACTCCTTCATATTGATTTAGTTACTTGAAGTTCTGTAATATTCACATATACTTTTTCCCTTTTGGTAACAATTCTATAGAAGTAATGATACCATACTATTAGTTTTACTAGTTAGTATCCCGTGCCAAGGCACGGGAGAATTTTATTTTTTTTTAAATAAGTAATAAAACTATAAATAATTTACTTTAAAATATAAATAATTTAAAATTAAAGTAAATAATATGTATATAGATGCCAAAATATGTTGAATATAAAAATAAATTTAAATTATTTTACTAACTAATAATGAGTGAAACTTTTGAATAAGAATAAACAATGGTACAATTATTTGAATGCAAATATAAAATAAGCGACAATTTCAAATGGCAAAATAAAATTTAAAAAGGTTACAGAAATATAGCAATCAATGTATGCAGGACTATGTGTTCATAAAACAAATAAAAATGATAAGTAATTCAAATTTGAAACAAAATAAGTAATTGATAAATAATTCAAAATTCAAATTTAAAATAATCCATAAATATAAAAATAAGAAATTATTATTTAATATCAGTTTTTTATTAATTATATTACTAACTAACTTATCTCAACAATTTTTAGAATCTTTTGGATAAAGACAAATAACCTTATATTTATCTAAATGTAAATAAAAAAAGAGTAACTTTTTCTTACATGGCACAATAAAATTCAAATAGGCTATCCAAGTAAGCGTATACATGGCCCTCACTTGGATAGCCTCTATGTTTCTGTTTTATTATATATAGATGATAGAAAATTTGGGTTAATTGTAATTTTTGTCCTGTAATTATAGGTATTTGGCGTTCTGGTCCTTTAAGTTTATAGGGTAGCAAAATAGTCCTTTAACTTTTAAGTTAATTGCAATTTTCGTCCTCTGCTCGCCGGGTTTTTTAAAACTTGCCAGAATAATGGCACGTGATGAGGTTGATTATCTTCTTGAGTGATACCACATTTAGGCATTGCCCCTTCTTCCGGCGAGTTTAAAAGCCTCACGTTTGAATAACGTGACATTATTCTGGTGAGTTTTAAAAAATCCGGCGACCAGAGGACGAAAATTAAAAAGTTAAAGGACTATTTTGCTACTCTAGAAACTTAAAGGACCAAAACGCCAAATACCTATAATTACAGGACGAAAATTGCAATTAACACTTGAAAATTATGTTATATAGTAACATTATATAATAAGATGATGTAATATTGTTATGCGATTTTGTTACATAGATATTAGTATAAAAATTATTTTTTTTATTAAAATAATTTATGTTCCATCCAACAATTATATTAGAAGAGTCAATAAAACTAAACAATTAGTGAAACTTTAAGTTTATTGGATGTATATCTCTTTATTCTTATTTTGATAATCGTAAATTTTGGTAATTTTATTGATATTGATTAATTGTGATTTGGAGAAAAAAAATAATTTTATATTATTTATCTCAGTCTAACTAAAAAAAACTAATACTACAAGAAAATAGCTAAATAACAAAGAAAAAATTTGTTGCTGAAATCAGCATCGAGTTAATTAGCAAGTAAAATTTTTGTTGCTAATGTACATACTTAATATATATTTTAAACAATTTGGTGCTAAATTTGTTAGCAAGTATATTTCTTATATTAAATAATATATTAGCAATGAGAATTTTACTTGCTAATTAGCTCGAAACAGATTTTTCTTCATTGCTATTGAGCGTTTTTCTTATAATGTAACTTATACATAAATTTTTTTGTAAGACATAATTTTAGCCATAATTAAATTAAACCCATGCATAACACAGGGCACACGCTAGTATTTTATATAAGAACTCTTGATAAATTTATCAAAAGGAGGCTTTGTCCCAACAATTTTCTTTTCTTCACAGAAGTCTTTAACGAAACAAAAGTTGTTTCCTGAAATTAATCGAAAACATCAATATATGCTTATTAGAAAACATTGCTTTTGAACCTTGTTGCACATTTGGAATTGACATGATCAGTAATGAAAAGTGAGAAAGATACCCACACTATTAAATATTTGTCCAGAAGCATTAATTAGTATATGCATCGATCCCAACCTCTCTAGGACATTTATTCAAGTGCTGCTATCAGTAATTAGATTTCGCATGTTGAACGTTTTCGATTCATAATTTATGGTGTAGAATCAACAGAAAATGTGAATGAATTAATTGGCACAGCATCCATACATGAAAGATTTACTCGAACATCTGGCAGTAAAGTTGGACTTTGTTATTCATTTATGAAGATTCTTAATAGATAGTCAAAGTCTATATTATTGCAGTTGTACCAATAATATGCCACCTTAACTACTACTGATCAACCTTATAATTTAGCAAATGTTCTCTATATAAACATCACACCAAATAGGGTTTTCTTCACTCACAAATATTAATATTTCTCAATAGCTCCATAAAAGACTAATAACTTTTGTTGTTGATTTCCATCAACTTTGCAAATGGCAGGACTGATCATGAAGTCGGTGTGCATGATGATTATCGCCGCAATCTTTGTGGTTCGGGGCAGTGAGGCGGCAGTAGGCTGTGGGACTGTGGTCTCATACATGAATGCATGCATCCCTTACGTGACCGATAAGGGTCCGTTAGGGGCATGTTGCGGTGGCGTTAAAGGTCTCTATGCTGCAGCCAAAACTATGCCAGACCGACAAAGCGTTTGCAGTTGTCTGAAATCCCTTGCTGGTTCATACTCCACCATTAACTTGGGAAAGGCTGCCGGGCTCCCTGGACAATGTGGTGTAAACATTCCGTACAAGATCAGCCCTTCAACTGACTGCTCAAAGTATATACATTTCTTGTCCCCATCTCTAAGTTTAGAATTTAGCTTAGTTTACTTATTGATTGTTTCTTCTGTACGTCTTGTTTGACGTGGGCTTGTGTTTTGCAGGGTGAAGTGAGCTCAACATGGAAGAAACTTTGTCTTTTCAATGTACGATTACCGACATCTATATATATTCATAAGTGATCGAAGAGTAATTTTAAGACCCTATTGGTATCTCTACAAAGGGTTAATGCAATGTTTCCTTCCCATGACTGGATATTGTCTCAGTCACTAAAATAAATCTATGTACCCATTCTTATAATGAACAATGATAGTTAATGTTATATATGCTTGTCCCTAGTTGTTTTCTTATTTGTAGTCAATTAAAATTTCTTAACACAGAGATCCTTAATATTTTTTTTCTGAGAATAAAAGCAGTAATTTATTAGAAAAACTAGTTCAAGCTAAAAGCCTTGGGACACCACAACATAGGAAACGCTAGAAACCTAACATGCCCATAACATATATCGTTACATTCCGTGAAATTACAATTACAATAATATTTCACCTCCCCAACTCAGCGTCGCAATTTGGCCCTATTGCATGCTGTAATATTCTTTATAAGATCATCACTAAAGTCACGGTAGATCGCATTAAAGGATACCTGCCGCAACTGGTTAGCAATGCTCAAACCGCGTTCATTCCTAGTAGGCGGATTGGACATAATATAATGCTGGCGCAGGAGTTGCTATATGGGTATAACCGAGCAAATCTGCCACCACGATGTGCCCTCAAAATCGACTTACAAAAAGCATATGATTCCGTCAGTTGGGACTTCCTGCTAGAGATGCTGAGAATTCTTGGGTTTCATGCAAAGTTTATCGCTTGGGTTGAAGAATGCATCACATCACCGTTGTACTATATCCTTCTAAATGGCCAGCCGCATGGGTACTTCAACGGTGCGCGAGGACTTTGGAAAGGGGACCCCATATCTCCATACCTTTTTGTTTTGATCATGGAAGGGTTAAACACTATGCTACGAAAGAAAATTCATGAGGAACCAGGTTTCGGGTTCCACTGGCACTGCAGAGAATTGAGTATATTCCTGTTGTCTTGTGCCGATGATCTCCTATTTTTTAGTGAAGGGACGCCGACTTCGGTAAAGGTTTTAAGGGAGGGGATTGATGAGTTTGCAGCTGCTTTCGGGTTACGTCTTAATGCTGAGAAGAGTCAAATTTTTGTGTCCAAAGCAGCAGCCACACTCTCTGATGCTATTGTTGCAGCGCCGAGAATTTCGATTTCCTCCCTTCCCATTCGTTACCTCGGTGTGCCGCTTATTCATTCGCGACTGAGGATAGAGGACTGTCGTCCCCTCCTTGAAAAGCTTGACACGAGGATAAGCTCTTGGGGCGCCATACATCTTTCTTTCGCAGGACGAGTTCAACTTATTAAGTCTGTGCTCATTTCTATTTGTCATTTTTGGGCTATGGTGTTTGTTCTACCCAAGGGCATTATTAAAGCAATTGAATCCAAATTTCGTAAGTTTCTTTGGCAAGGCAACGGCACAACGAGTAGCTAAAGTAGCATGGGACCAAATAACCATGGATTCTACAAGGGGTGGCCTAGGCATCCCATCATTAGAACGGCTTAACTTGGCACCTATGGGTGGCCGACTCTTGGATATCATCTCGGCCAAGGACTCATCTTTATGGGTGCAATGGTGATAAGAAGGTGGTTGTTGTTGGTTGCAGGATTCGAACCCTGTTTGATTCATTCCTTATTGTTATCCTTTT
Organism: Sesamum alatum; assembly: GCA_034509735.1. Classification (NCBI taxonomy): domain Eukaryota; kingdom Viridiplantae; phylum Streptophyta; class Magnoliopsida; order Lamiales; family Pedaliaceae; genus Sesamum; species Sesamum alatum. The sequence goes on from JACGWO010000006.1 coordinate 20,984,015, forward strand.
TTGTTCATAAAACGCTAGTGTGACTTTCTTAGTCACACGCCTTTGTTAAGCAGACTGTTAGTTAGGTGGTTAATTAGTTTAGCAGTTAATTAGTTAGGGTTTCAGTTATGTTTTGTGAGCTTATTTATAGGGTTCATTTTCTCTGACGAAATAATACACTCAAAAGGGAAAGTCCACTCTCTTCTTCAAGAAATACAGCTTTCTTGCAATTCTTCTTGCTATCCATGGCTACGCAAACCACAAACCACGCTTCTCACCATGGTATCAGGGCCATCTATTGATGGTCTCTGGTACTTGATCACCCTCTACCCTTCTACTGATTTCGTTTTTTTCTTTTTCTGGTTTCTTGAAAAACACCAGAAATGCCGAGCCCCTCCAAAACCGAAGCCAAGGGTAAGAAAGTAGAAATTGACCTAGATGTGCTTCGAATGCAAGTATCAGAAAACCCCGAAACTGTTCTTGTTTCAAATGTGCTGATGGGACCAAATTATTTGGCCTGGAGTCGCTCCATCAAGATCGCACTTAGAGTGAAAATGAATATGGGATTTATTGATGGAAGGAATCCCAAGCCAGATGAAGAATCGGAACACTATGAGTAGTGGGCTCGAGCAGATGGATTGGTCATATCCTGGATTCTGACTACTATATCTAAAGATATAGTAGAGTCGTTCTTATACATTGACACAGGCAGAGAGTTATGGTTGGAAATCGAGGCTAGGTATGGGGTCAGTAATGGACCCCTGATCTATCAATTACAGAGAGAAATAGCTTCTGCAACCCAAGGAAACTTGTCAGTTTCAGCCTATTTTGCCAAATTGAAGACTCTTTGGGATGAACTGGGGTGCCTTGTGAAGACCCCTTCCTGCAATTGCGGAGCACTCAAAGAATTGGGTACTCAGCGTGAAATGGACCATCTCATGCAATTCTTGATGGGCTTGAGTGAGGTGTTTGAAAATATTCGGGGGCAGATCCAAATGATTGAGCCATTACCCATAGTCGCCAAAGCCTATGCTATGGTGTTAAGGGACAAAAGGCAAAGGGAGGTATCCGCATCCTTCATTGCTCCTCAACAAAATGCAGCTATGCAAGTTAAGACTTTTCAGCAAGGAAAAGGACAGTGGAAAAAAAAGACTCTCCAAGAAAAGCGCAGCCAAGTCTGTTCCCATTGTAACAAAACCGGGCATATAAAGGATAACTGCTTCGAAATTGTTGGTTATCCTGAGTGGTACAAAACACTCATGGAACAAAGAAAGAAAGGAGGAAACAGCATCACTGCCGGTCAAGCCACTGACCAAGAATCAGTTCACAATGTAGTGGATGATGAAGCCTTGTCACAGATTGTTAGAAGTAAGCTGCAAATAATTTGAAAGAAACTCATCATGATGACTTGGAGAACATAGGTGAACTCGAAGACTTTGCAGGTAAGACTATTGTTAAGAATCTGTGATCAAGATGCTCAAAAATTTGGATTATTGATAGTGGTGCTTCATCTCACATGTGCAATAACTTATCCCTGTTTAACAAAATTCAGAATAGACAAACTGCACATATGTATGTTCACCTTGCTGATGATTCTAAACAGAAAGTGGAGATTGTAAGAGAGATTTTACTTCCGAATGATCTAACTCTTGTTGATGTTTTGCATGTCCCCTCTCTGAAATTCAATTTACTGTCAGTTGGTAAGGTTTGTGATGACACCAACATAAGGTTTAAATTTTATCCTAAATGCTGTGTTTTGCAGGACCATAGGACTAATAGGACTGTGGCAGTAGGGAAGCTGATAGGGAAACTTTATGTTTTGGATGCCAGTTCTTTTGAAGCATGTAACATAGAACACTTACTCACACATACACAAGAACAGGCATTGACTGTTAAAGCACCAGATGCTAATCTGTGGCATAGAAGATTAGGTCACACTTCAAAGTTGTACAGTCCCATATGAAATTTTTGAATAACACAGCTCTTACTCTTGATTTGTGTTCTGTTTATCCTTTAGCTAAACAACACAGGCTCACTTTTCCTTCTAGTCAGACACATTCCACAGATATTTTTGATCTTATACACATCGGTATATGGGGGCCCTATAATCAGCCCTCAGTCTCACATTGCACTTACATGCTTACCTTGGTTGATGATCACAGTCGTAGTACTTGGACTTACCTGATGAAATATAAGTCCCAAACTTTACACATTATGAAAACCTTCCACAAAATGGTTCTTACTCAGTTTAACAAGAGAATTAAACCATACGTAGTGACAATGGCACTGAATTCCTCAGCCAAGACTGTCAAAAGTTTATGGCTGAGGAAGGAATAATTCATCAAAGGACTTGTACCTACACTCCACAACAGAACGGAGTTGTAGAAGTCAAACATAAGCACTTACTTCAGATTGCTCGAGCACTAATGTTTCAAGCCAACATGCCTAGTATTTTTCGGTCTGAAGCCTTGCTTACAGCCACATATATAATAAACAGACTGCCTACTCAAGGCCTGCTTTGGAAATCCCCTTTTGAACTCCTGCATAAACAAACCCCTAACTATGATCATATGAGAGTCTTTGGCACTCTCTGCTTTGCCACTAATGTGCAGCAACATAAAAGTAAGTTCGATTGCAGGGCTGTTAGAGGGGTGTTCTTGGGGTGTGCTCATGGACAAAAGGGATATAGAATTTATGACTTAAAGACTCACTCCCTTTTTGTGTCCAGAGACGTAGTTTTCCATGAGGATGTTTTTCCTTATGGTGGAAAACACCTAGATCCTGTTACCTGTACTACCTGCTCACCTGGATGATCCTATTCATCCTTCCTCACAAGAGCCTGATATTCAGACAGGAAATACTGATAATGATATAACTATAGAAAATATTTCTGAACCTGACTTAGAACGTGTAGAAGTCCCTTTGAGAAGATCCTCTAGGATTACACAGAGACCAGCTTGGCTGGAGGATTTTGATGGTTCATATAGTATGGAGGGTACAGATTTGCCCTTGCATCACTAGACTCAGTTATTCGCATGGTTGTTTTCTAGCATCACTAACCAGTTTGCAGGAACCTAGAAGTTATAAGCAGGCATCACAGACTGCAGAATGGGTTGATGCCATGAAGGATGAGCTAGCAGCTTTGCACAAAAATGAAACTTGGGAAGTCACACCATTGCCAAAGGGAAAGAAGCCCATAGGTTGTCGTTGGGTCTACAAGTTGAAGCTCAAAACAGATGGGACAGTTGACAAGCATAAGGCTTGTTTGGTGGCTAAAGGGTACACTCAAGTAGAAGGGGTGGATTATGTGGATAGTTTCTCCAGTGGCCAAGGCAGTCACAGTACGCACTTTGCTGCGGTTGCAGCTTCAAAGAACTGGTTGCTCCACTACATTGATGTGAACAACACCTTCCTGCATGGTTCCTTGGAAGAAGAGATCTATATGCAAGCTCCAGATGGATATGTTGTGCCTGAAGGGCATTTGTGTAAGCTGAAGAAGTCATTGTATGGACTCAAACAGGCCTCCAGACAGTGGAACATGGAGTTTACCTCTAAGATTGCAGTTTTTGGTTTTGTTCAATCACAACATGATCACTGCCTTTTTACCAAAACCACCCCTGCTGGATTATTGTTTTTGCTTGTTTATGTTGATGATATTCTCATTGCAGGTGCTTCAGAAATAGATATTCAAGAAGTAAAGACTTACCTCAATAACCTTTTTTACTATTAAGGATTTGGGGGCAGTCAAGTATTACCTTAGTTTGGAAATTGCAAGATCCTCTCAAGGACTAGTAGCAACACAAACCAAGTATGTTCGGGACTTAGTAGCTGACACTGGTTTGGCAGAGGCTAAGGCAGCCACTACTCCACTTCCAGCAGGTATTAAATTCACTGTCGAAGTTGGACATGAACTTCCTCATCCAGAAGTTTTTAGAAGACTTTTTGGGAGAATTCTTTACCTAGGATTCACTAGATTTGATATCTCTCATGCTGCTCAACAGCTTAGTCAATTTATGCAACATCCATGCAAGCAGCATTAGGATGCTGCACTTTATTTAATTCGATACCTAAAGGGTTCTCCTACTAAAGGTTTGTTTTTTCCCTGCAGGTGGGACTTTGAAGCTGGTTGCCTATTCGGATGCAGATTGGGCTTCCTGCCTAGATACCAGACGTTCCTTGACAGGCTTTTGTATCTTCTTAGGCACATCGATTATATCTTGGAAGACCAAGAAGCAGTCAACAATTTCACGTTTGACGGCCGAGGCGGAATACCGAAGTATGGGATCTACTACATGTGAGCTGGTTTGGATATACAATCTCCTGCTGGTTTTTTGGGATTCATGTACCAACGCCCATACCTTTCCTTTGTGATAACCAAGTCGCGTTACATATTGTTGCCAACCAAGTGTTCCATGAATGTACCAAACATCTAGAAATAGACTGTCATTTGGTTCGTGATAAGTACAAGGATGGCTTCTTGGCACCTCAGCATGTTTTTTCCAAGCTCTAGCTCGCGGACGTTTTTACAAAGTCGTTTCCAGGTCCAGCCTTCTTGGACATGATTTCCAAGGTAGGCTTGATTGAATTCACCCCAAGCCCAACTTGAGGGGGGGTGATAAGAAGGCTGTTGTTGTTGGTTGCAGGATTCGAACCCTGTTTGATTCATTCCTTATTGTTATCCTTTTTTGTTGATAAAACGCTAGTGCGACTTCCTTAGTCACACGCCTTTGTTAAGCAGACTGTTAGTTAGGTGGTTACTTAGTTTAGCAGTTAATTAGTTAGGGTTTCAGTTGTGTTTTGTGAGCTTATTTATAGGGCTCATTTTCTCTGACGAAATAATACACTCAAAGGGAAAGTCCACTCTCTTCTTCAAGAAATACAGCTTTCTTGCAATTCTTCTTGCTATCCATGGCTACGCAAACCACAAAACCACGCTTCTGACCAAATGGATACGCTGCACCAGACTTTGCCACTCCTCAATATGGACAGTGAATGTACTCTTGGGATCATGAGGATGGCGTAAACTGTTGAGCAAACGTGACCTTTTCCTTTCGGGGATGGAATTTAAAATCGTCTCGGGAGACTCTTTCCTCTTATGGCACGACCCCTGGCACCCCCGTGGACTATTGCTCCCTATTGTTCCGAGTGGACCTCGGCTGACGGGTATCCCTTCCTCTACGGCGCTGCATACAGTTATTGCGGAAGGTGAGTGGCGTTAGCCTTCTCGCACAAGGTCCCTGACGCTTCGAGATATTGAATTAGACCTCCCGCTGGTACAAGGGGGATGGGACAAAGTGGTTTGGAGATCAACCAAAGTAGAGTACTCTACAGCGGTGGGCGTGGCACTGTTATCACCGGAAGCGACAGCATTAGAGTGTCACATCTTGCTGAAGGGAACAATAAAAATTCTGAGAAATTTGTTCGTCCTTTGGCTCGCAATTCAGCAGAAACTCAGCACCATGGACAAGATTTGGCTCTAATACCTTGACCAATGTTGTGTTCTTGGTGATCACCAGGTGATGGAAACGCACGTCCATCTGTTATTTCAATGCGCCTTTTCTGTACAGTGCATCGTCCTGATTCGTCTCATACTACCATTTCCATGGCCTTATAGAGAGTAGAACAGGGCGATTCAGTGGATGGCCAAACGGTGGCGAGGGAAGCACATTGTGAATTTTTCTTACCGGGCTCTTATGGGGCGATTGTCGATCACTTTTGGAAAGAACGAAATAACAGAAGATACAACTCGCAACGTATGGAACCTAAGGTAGTAGCAAATTTAATCCTACAACAGGTGAGGGATCGATCATTGGTATGAATTTTCAGGATACACTACAATATAGGGCTTTGTATAGACTTTGGCACATTGCTTGGCAGGGGACCTCTACTTCCCTTTGTACATTTTTTTATATACATCTATGAAACTAACCTTTCCCGAAAAAAGATAAAAGGTTAGTGGAAATAATTTTATGGTTAAATTGCATTTTCTACCCCGTATATTAGGGGGTGCGGCAAAAACAAGAACCATATATAAAGGGGTGGCAAATAGTATCCCAGAATTTAATTATTTTTTGTAATTACAGGACTCCAGTCACCCGAATTACAAAAGTGGCCGGAAATGATGACGTGGACTAAAACTAGAGTTTTTTTTTGGGCTTCTACTGACTTGGTATATTAATTAAAATTTTGATGCCAACTAAGCAAATGACTTGGCAGAAAAAATGATATAAATTGAATCTTGAATTTATATTATCTATATAATCATAAATTATAAAAATTATTATATAATAAAGATTAAAAAAAAAGCCCAGCCCCCCTTCCCCCCCCCCCCCAAAAAATAACATATGAATTTATTATAGGTTTATTTTTTGTAATAATATATAATGATCTATAATATACTAATTTATTTTTTATAAATTCTATGTATGTTATTTTTTATTGTGTATTTATTTTATTTTTATACATAATATAAATACAAAATTCATTTTATACAATTTTTTTCCAAGTCATTTGCTTAGTTGGCATCAAAACTTTAATTAAAATGCCATGTCAGCAGAAGCCTAAAAAAATCCCTAGTTTTAGTTCACGTCATTAATTTCCGGCCACTTCTGTAATTCCGGTGGCCGGAGTCTCAACACAAACACAAATCACAATCATGACTTTAGATTGTTGTAGAAATTGTGTGATTTGTGTTTGTAATTATATCTCTAAAATAATTGTACATATCAAATCAATATAATAATTTATCACAATAATATATAGTAAAAAAATAAATGAAATAAAATTCGAGATATTAGAAAAGCTGCACGGGGTAAATACTCTTTTGGTCCCGTAAAAATAGAGCATTATTTGATTTGGTACCACAACTTAGGTAGGTGGCTGTTTTAGTCCCATAAAACATGTTTTTCAGCTTTTTTTGGTCCCAAATTGTCACGTTTTCAGTTTTTTTTAGTCCCAGAATATCATGTCAATTTTGGAACAAAAAAACTGAAAACATGTTTTATGGGACCAAAAAATACTGAAAAGTGTTTTACTGGGAGATGAAGACGCGTTGGAAATGAAAAAAGATGTCAGATAGGAAGTAGCACTTTCGGAGCTAAAAACACACTTCTCTCTTGCCTTAGCCACTGGATGTCGTCACCTTCATCTAAAGGTCTTCTTCATAAATTTATTGAGATATAATACACATTTTAGGAAACAACGATTGAATTAGAAAATTTGTTGTTGTTATATGAAAATTATTAGGATTTAAACCCTATAATTATAATAAATCTTATAATATAGTTTTAAAAAATTATAATATATTATAAGAAAAAATAATTTTATAATCTAGCTTTTTTTTTACTATAACGAATTTTTTCCTTATTAGAAGTGAAATTTCTTATAGTGATTACTGACAACTAACAAATTTTTCCTTACTAGAAGTATTATTGGGACTGCACGGATGACGAGATGTTCAGAGTCTTCAATATCATTGTCGGGAAATGACAAGGAGGCCGCTTTAGATTGTGATTTTTTTCTTTAATTTCTATTATTGTGCAGTTTTTAAAATTAATATATACATCATATGTTCTTAATTTAATTGTCTTCCAATTAATTTAATAATTTAATTATATAAATAATAAAATAATTAAAATTATAAATTAAATTAAAATGAATTAAAAAATACAATAAATTTAATTTTTAAAAAAATCAGACCATCGCAGAACCCGCTCCAAAATGCATCCAAAAATATCATAAACACCGTCCTAAATTTTGTAACTGAAGCCATTGCAAAACAGTTCCAATGAAAAAATCGTTCCAAAATCGTAATGAATATATTTTTACCGTAACAATTTTTTCCATACTTGGCTAGCAGTGATGGTAAGCATCGCAATAGGACTGCCATGTCATGCGTTCCAGCCCAAAAATGAGTTTTGGTGGCCATAAGACTAAATTTAATCAATTTTATAAAATTCAAGGACTAGATTAATAAAGCATATACTTAAAGGACTAAAATCAATATTGTGTAAACTTGAGATTTTACTAACAAATACTTTTTTTAGTAAAATATCTAGCAAAATCAATAAAAAAAAAAAAAAGTCGATGCAAAAAATCGGTAATGATGCCAAGTAAACATTAATCTTGCTAAATTCGTTGCTAATGTAAATTAACAATAAATTTCACTATTTTACAAAGAATTTGTATTGCTACTAATGCCATTGGTACTAAAGGGATGAGTATTAGAAACATGTCAAACATCTATCAAATACATGGCATACTGAACTTAAACATGCGGATATTTTACTTATATACAATTACTGTAAATCAAAATATCTAAAATTAAAGATGCATGTCTAATTTTACTTTTTATATTTTGGAATACAAAAACATGTTACCAACCATTATTGGATGCTGTTTTTTTTTCCTCTTTTATAGAAGCAGTGATTACACATTTACATCGATATTAATAATTGAGCAATTCATTGATCCGATAAATTAATAACATTACAAGTAATTAGTTCAATAGTAACGAAAAAATTTAGCATCGAGCGAATTAAGAAGTAAAATTTTTGTTGCTAATTTACATTATTTAATACAAAAATTTATTTGCTAATACATTTAGCAACAAAAATTTATTTGCTAACTAATTTAACAATGAATTGATTAAACATATATTGAATGGGTAAAATGCTTTTTTGGTCCTATAAGATTAGGGCATTATTTGTTTTATTACCACAACTTAGGTAGGTGGCTGTTTTAGTCTTATAAAAATACGTTTTTCAGTTTTTTTGGTCCCAACAAATTATGTGCAACTTAGGTAGTGGTTGTTTTAGTCCCATAAAATACGTTTTTCAGTTTTTTTGGTTCAAATGTAGGTGGCGTTTTTAGTCCCATAAAACACGTTTTTCAGTTTTTTTTGGTCCCAAATGTCATGTATTGGGACCAAAAAAAACTGAAAAACGTGTTTTATGGGACTAAAACAGCCACCTACCTAAGTTGTGGTACCAAATAAATAATGTCCTAGTCTTACAGGACCAAAAAAGCATTTTTGCCCCTATATTGAATAGTGTAATTTAGCAACGAAAATTTTACTTACTAAGTAGTTCAACGCGTATTTTAGCATCAAAATTTTCTAAGCTATTTTTTGTAGTATAAACTAACATTACAATATATTAATAAATAAATTACTACAAACTTACATTGAGTGAGACAAAAATACACATACTTAATAAACTCATAATCTTGAATTTGCTCATAGGTTCTTAATTTGAATCATTAGACTACGGTCAGTTTTATGCTGCTACTTTTCTAGTTTTGTGACAAAATGAATTACCTTTTATGAAAAGATATGTGATAGTACTATGCTCATTTTCATCTTTACCTAGTTATTTATAAGCACACAAGGTAGAATACTACTCACCAAATTAATGGAAACTGATTTTCTATACACAAACTGAAAGTACAATTAGTACCAACAATTTTCTATACACGATTGTAATTTTGGTCCTGTATGTATAGGGGGTTGGCATTTTTAGTCCTGTACGAATTTATTTTCGCATTTTGGTCCTGTAAGTTCGCGATTTTCGTGAATGATAGGAAAATCCACTTATGGGACGTAATTCGTGAATGATAAACATTGTGGGACTAAAATTAGAAACAGGTCCACTTATGGGATCAAAAATATAATTTACCCGTGTGTTTTATTAAGAACGCAGCTAGAGAGAATTTTGTAACGAAGAAGATCAAGTAGTTGTGTACAGTTGTCATGTTAGCACAGATATATATAGAGCTTAAGTTATTAATTAATCGCTAATAACCACCTAACTACCTTAACTAACTAATAAGCAAACCGCTAGTAAGAAACGTATTTAACTAACAGAGACACAAATTACAAAATTAGGAAGATGAAGATGCGTTGGAAAGGAAAAAAAAAACGTTAGATAGGAAATAGCACTTTCGAAGCTAAAAAACACACTTTCTCTCCTTGCCTTACCTACTGGATGTCGTCACCTTCATCTGAAGGTCTTCTTCACCCCCTCCTCAAGTTAGACGTGGTGAGGTCAACTATGCCTAACATGGAAAGCAACCGTAAGAAAGTAGGGTCTGTAAGAGCCTTTGTGAAGATGTTCACGACCTGTAGCTGTGGGGGAACATGACTGGGTGCAATGAGGCCAGACTTATACTTGTCCCTCACAAGGTGGCAATCAAGTTCCAAGTGTTTTGTTCTTTCATGGACTACATGGTTGGCAATGATGTATAAGGCTTCCTGATTGTTACAGAGAAATGGAATGGGCGTACGCGCTTGAACATGGAGATCCAACAACAGAGTGTGTACCCACACCAATTCACAAGTAGTCGAACCCATACTCCTATATTCAGCTTTTGGTATCAATCTTGAGACAGTAGTTTGTTTATTTGTTATCCATGAGATCAAGGATGACTCTAAAAAGATGCAGAACCATGTTAAAGACCATCTTGTATCCAGGCAAGAGGCCAATCAGCATCACAACAGGCCGTCAAATCTTTACAGCATCTTGTGGGAAGAAAGGCACTTGTCAGGTGAGCCCTTCAGATACCATAGGAAAAGTGTTGCATCTTAATGTTGTTTGCACGATTTTGCATAAATTGGGTCAACTATTGTGTGGCATGGAAAATGTCCAGTCTAGTAAATCCTAAGTAGAAGTAATCTTACCCACAGGTCTTCTGTATGATTTAGGGTTGGTGAAGGCGTGTCCTGCCTCTGCTGTAAACTAGATGCTTGGTGGCAGGGATGTGGTTGTCGTCTTTGCATGCCCCACACCAGTATCTAAGATGAGGTTCTTCATGTATTTCGATTGAGTGATCGCCATACCTTGCTGAGACTTGGCTATCTCCAGACCTCAAGTAATATTTGGCGGCTCGTAGGTCCTTAATGGTGAACTTTATATGAAGGTACCACTTGACTTCTTGAATGTGGGAGTCAAATTCACCTGCAAGAAGAATATCGTGAACATATACAAGGAAAAACAGCAAACCTGTAGAGGTGGTTTTAGTGAACAGGCAGTGATCGTGTTGGGACTGCACAAACCTAAAACTCTCCGATCTTGCTGGTGAACTCAGCATTCCACTGACGAGATGCCTGTTTTAGGCCATATAATGATGGTTTCAGTTTACACACATGTCCTTAGGGCAAATTCTATCCTTCTGGAGGCTACATATATATTTCTTCTTCAGGGAATCCATGTAGGAAAGCATTGTTGACATCAATGTGGTGTAGGTGCCACTGATTGGCCGTTGTGACTGCTAGAAGGTCCCTCACTGTGACTGCCTTGACTACTGGCGAGAAACTATCCACGTAATCTATTCCTTCCACTTTGTTTTATCCTTTTGCTATGAGTCTAGCCTTGTTTTTGTCCACCATGCTATCAACGTTGAGTTTGAGCTTAAAAATCTACCTACACCCGATGGCTTTCTTGTTGGTAGGCAATGGATTTATTTCCCAAGTAGAGTTGGCTTCCAAAGCATGGAGTTCTGCCTGCCTTGCTCCTTTTCGTTCAGGAATCTGATTTGTTTGCTGAAAGCTTCTAGGTTCCTGCAAAATAGTTAAAGAAGCCGAAAAAAATGCATGCGATTTACTAAAACCAGTAACATAAGGTGTGACATGTTCAGTGGCAGTGTAATCACAATGGAAATCTTCCATCCAAGCAGGTTGTTTTAGTGTCCTACAAGACCTTCTTAATGTAGTAGCAGGTTGTGCCTTGGTGTTGTGGTCAGTATTCTGAGGTGGAATTGAAGGTTCTGTAAGTTCAGGACTAGAACTAGGAAATAGAATATTGTGATCATCCATAATTGAAAGGATAGGTCAGGTGACTGGATCTAGTTGTTTTTCTGCATATGGGGAACTTGTTTCATGAGAAATAACATCCCTTGACACAATAAGGGTGTGAGCTTCTAAGTAAAAAATCTTGTATCCCTTTTGAGCATTGGCATATCCTAAGAATAACCTTTAATAGCTCTCCTTTCAAACTTGAATTTAGAGGGCCTCACATTGGTGGCAAAGCACAGGCTCCCAAAGATTTTCATGTGATCATAGTTAGGGTTCTGTTATGCAATACCTCAAACAGTACTTTCCAGTTCAACACTGGAGAAGGTAAAAGATTTATAATGTAGGTTGCAGCTAGGAAGGCCTATGACCAGAACATGCTAGGCATATTGGCCTGAAACAAAAGCACCCTAACTACTTAGAGTAGGTACTTATGCTTTCTTTCCACCACCCCATTCTATTGCGAGGTGTAAGTGCATGCCTTTGAGGTACTATGTATTCTGTTGCCATGAAGCTTTGGCAGTCTATACTTAAAAATTCCATTCCATTATCACTTCTCAAGATTTTAATTTTCTTATGAAATTGAGTAGATATAATTTTATTGAAGGTTCTTAAGATGTTTAAGGTCTATGATTTGTCTTTCATAAGAAACGTTCCATATGCTTCTATTGTGATCATCAACTAGTGTAAGCATGTAGGTGCCATGTGACAATGAGGGCTGATTATAAGGCCCCCATATGTGTATGTGATCAATATCAAATGCATCAGCCGCTCTAGATTGATTAACAGGAAAGGATAATCTTTGCTATTTGGCAACAGGACACACTTCACAATGATCCAAAACCATTTCATTATTATTTAAAAACTTCAAATGGTTTAGTACAGTATCAGATGTGTGGCGAAGCCTTTTGTGCCACAAGTTTATGTCAGTAGTGCTAATAGTAAGACCCTTGTCATGAGAGTGTTTCAAATTGTGCTTAATAGTGTGACTTTAAAAGAATTCTCATCCAACACATACAATTTTCCTACGAGCTTTCCTACTGCCACTGGTTTGTTAGTCTTGAGTTCCTGCAAAACACGGTACAGAGGATACAATTTGAACCTAATGTTCGAACTATCACACATTCTACTGACAAAGAGCAAGTTAAATTTTAATGCAGGCAGATGTAGTACATTAACGAGTTTCAAATTTTTTAGTAAGTTGTACGCCTCCTTTTATTTTAACATGTTGTTTAGAGCCATATGCTAGATGCATGTAGACACTGGATTTCCTTTTCTTAGTACAGTTAAGCATAGTGAGATCATTGCACATATGTGTGGTGGTACCACTATCTAAGATTTAGAGGTATGCAACACTGAGTTAAGCAACCACTTACCTGCATAGTCTTCTAGATCATCTGTTCTAGTGCAGTCAGTGATACCCGACTCATTTCTCACTATGATCCTTCGAAGTTCGTTTGATAAATTCTGCAATTGCTTCCTCATCCATGGCATTTTGGGTCGATTCTCGCCCTTGGTTGAACAGTTTGAGGTGTTGAGTGCCTTCCCAGTGCTTGTCCCCATCTTCTTCATTTGTTCCACTAGGGTATTATGCCATTTTGGGTAGCCATGGGTCTCAAAATAGGTCTCCTTAAGAATGTCCCGTTTTGGCACAATGAAAGCACAACTACCTCCTTTTCTCTTGTGCCGTTTTCCTTTTCCATTGACCCTTAGCTCCAGCTTCTGTTCCTACTTGTAAACCTTTAACTTGCATTGCCATAGTTTGCGCAGGATTTGAGTAGGTGGAGCTAGCCTCCTTCTGGTTTTCTTCCTACAATTTCATGGCATACGCCTTTCCTACGCTCGAAAATGGTTCCAACATTAAAATCTAACTGCATACATGACCGAAGGTGTCATTTAGGCCCATCAGAGATTGCATCAGCTGGTTTCTTTGTCTCAACCTCGCTATCTCCTTTGCAGCCCCACAACTGCACGAAGGTACAGACTCCAAACACCTTAACGCCTCCCAGAGTTTCTTAAGATTTCCAAAACACCTTGACAGAGGTTACCTTGGGATGCTGATGCAATTTCCCTATGTAATTGGTACACCATGGAGCTATTGCTAACCCCAAATCTTTCTTCAAATTCCAGCCAAAGCTCCCTTGTTGTATCTATGTACAAAAAGGATTCCACTATATCTTTGGAGATGGTGTTCAAAATCCAAGAAATCACTACACTGTCTGTCGTTGCCCATCGTTCGTACTCTTCAGATTCTTCATCTGGCTTGGGGTTCTTTCCATTTATAAAACCCAATTTCATCTTGGCTCTGTGGACGAATTTAATGGAGCGACTCCACGAGAGAAAATTTGCCCCAGTTAGGACGTTTGACACCAAAATTGTGCCTGGATTTTCAGTGGCCTAAGCCTTCACGAAATCCAGATCCGCATCAATTTTCTTGCTATTCCCTTCTTGTTTGACAGGATTTCCCATAGGCGAATCAATGTTTAATGCGGAGACCTCTTGGGTTGTTCAAGGTTTTCTGTAACTGAAAGGAAACAAAAAAATAGGGTGAAGTACCAGAGACCATAAAACGATGGCTCTGTTACCATGTAAAGAATCCAATAACGGCCCCATGGTGGGTTATATCAAGAACGCAGTTAGAGAGAATTTCATAACGAAAAAGTAGTTGTTGTGTACAACTGTGATAGTTAGCTCATATATATATAGAGCTTATGCGGTTAATTAACCACTAATAACTACCTAAGCACCTTGACTAATTAATAAGCAAACCGCTAGCAAGAAACGTATTTAACTACTAAAGACGCATTCACGATTACAAACTTTGGAAGACGAAGGCGCGTTGGAAATGAAAAAAAAGTCAGATAGGAAGTAGCACTTTCAGAGCTAAAAACACACTTCTCCCTTGCATTAGCCACTGGATGTCGTCACCTTCATCTGAAGGTCTTCTTCAGAAATTTATTGGGATTTAATACACATTTTAGGAAACAACGATTGAATTAGAAAATTTGTTGCTGTTATATGAAAATTATTAGGATTTAAACCCCATAATTATAATAAATCTTATAATATAGTTTTAAAAAATTATAATACGAAAAAATAATATTATAAAATAGGTTTTTTTTTTACTATCACGAATTTTTTCCTTATTAGAAGTGAAATTTCTTACAGTGATTACTGACAACTAACAAATTTTTCCTTACTATAATGAAATTTTCCCTACTAGAAGTACTATTGGGACTGCAAGGATGACGAGATGTTCAGAGTCTTCAAAATCTTTGCTGGGAATGACAAGGAGGTCGCTTTATATTGTGATTTTTTTCTTTAATTTCTATTATTGTGCAGTTTTTAAATTAATATATGCATCATATGCTCTTAATTTAGTTGTCTTCCAATTAATTTAATAATTTAATTATATAAGTAATAAATAATTAAAATTATAAATTAAATTAGAATTAAATTAAATGAATTAATTTAAATTACCAATATATTAAAAATAAATTCATTTATAAATAAATTAATCTATAGAAATACTTAAAATAATTAATTTAAATCTGAAAATAGTAAAAAATACAATAAATTTAATTTTTAAAAAAAATCAGACCATCGCAAAACCCGCTCCAAAAATGCATCAAAAAAGTATCACAACTACCGTCCCAAATTTTGTAACTAAACCCATTGCAAAAACGTTCCAGATTACTCTTGTTTATATTGAAATTAAGCCTTTCCCAAATTTTATTGCAAACCCATTACAAAAACAAGATAGAGTGATATTCATCCATCATACAACATTTGGGACGGGTTCCCTATCCAATGAAAAAACCGTTCCAAAATTGTAATGGATATATTTTTACCGTCACAAATTTATCCCTACTTGGCTAGCAGTGATGGTAAGCATCGCAATAGGGCTGCCATGTCATGCGTTCCGGCCCAAAAATGAGTTTTCGGTGGCCAGAGGACTAAATTTAATCAATTTTAAAAAATTCAAGGACTAAATTAATAAAACATATATTTACAGGGTTAAAATCAGTATTGGGTGAACTTGAGATTTTACTAACAAATGTTTTGTTAGTAAAATATCTAGAAAAATCAATAACAAAAAAAAAGTCGATGCTAAAATCGGCAATGATGCCAAGTAAATATTTATTTTGCTAAATTCGTGGCTAATGTAAATTAGCAACAAATTCCACTATTTTACAAAGAATTTGTATTGCTACTAATGCCATTGGTACTAAATGGATAAGTATTAGAAACATGTCAAACATCTATCAAATACATGGCATACTGAACTTAAACATGCGGATATTTTGCTTATACAATCACTATAAATCTAAATATCTAAAATTAAAGATGCATGTCTAATTTACTTTTTATATTTTAGAATACAAAAACATGTTACCAAACATTCTTTGGATGCTTTTTTTTCCCCTTTATTATAGAAGCAGTGATTACACATTTACATCGATATTAATAATTGAGCAATTCATTGATCCGATAAATTAATAACATTACAAGCAATTAGTTCAATAGTAACGAAAAACTTTAACGTCGAGCGAATTAGGAAGTAAAATTTTTGTTGATAATTTATATTATTAATTTAATACAAGAATTTACTTGCTAATACATTTAGCAACAAAAATTTACTTGCTAACTAATTTAACAATGAATTGGTTAAATATATATTGAATAGTGTAATTTAGCAACAAAAATTTTACTTGCTAAGTAGTTCAACTCGTATTTTAGCATCAAATTTTTTCTAAGCTATTAAGCTATATTTTGTAGTATAAACTAACATTACAATAAACTGATATATAAATTACTACAAACTTACATTGAGTGAGACAAAAATACACATACTTGATAAACTCATAAACTTGAATTTGCTCATAGGTTCTTAATTTGAATCATTAGACTACGGTCAGTTTTATGCTGCTACTTTTCTAGTTTTGTGACAAAATGAATTACCTTTTATGAAAACATATGTGATAGTACTATGCTCATTTTCATCTTTACCTAGTTATTTATAAGCACACAAGGTAGAATACTACTCACCAAATTAATGGAAACTGATTTTCTATACACAAACTGAAAGTATAATTAGTAGCAACGATTCCTTACTCGAGGGGTGAGATTGATGTTTCTCACAATTATATGGTTGTAAATTTGAGATATGCAGATATTGATATTTAGTTTACTTTTAATAGTAACGTTGTTTTTATTATTTACTTCAAATTTGGTGATTGATTTAGAAATATCAAAGTATTGTATGCCAAATATTATAATAATATTATGTTGGTTTTAGCATGTATTATTTTTTTTTAAAAAAAAAAGAACAGAGAAAGTGTAATTAGTCAATGGTCATTAATTTTAGAATGTGACAATTTTGTTTTGTACCACGTAGAACCTCCCCATCAAACTGTTTTTGTGCATGTAGGAAGTCTTTGATAGGTTGAGTACAGACCCCACAAATTTATTAGTCCAGCAGCAGACATGAAAGCTTAACTCAAACGTGGTAGTAGATTGAGTTGTTTGATTGACTGGCTTAATTGCATTTTAAGTCCTACAATTTAGAGTATCACATTTTTGACAAAGAAAATAGGGATTGACAATTAAGAACAATAACTAACAAAAATTCATATAGAATGTGTGAATAGTACTATGCTCAAGTTGTTTGTTCCTCATTGTGAAAAGACAAATATACCCTCATTTAAATATTATTAATTAGCATATTACAGATTTTGGAATTTTTAACAATTTAGAATTCTAAATATTCTAAACCTCCTCCATATAAATTTAGCATAAAAAACCTAAATCGTGAATCATGAATGAACCCAATTACACAGACCTGTCACGCATTAAATTTTAGTAACATTCACAGAAAATTATATTATAAAATTAGTTATAGAAAAAATAATATTCTATAAGAAAAATGTTTAAGAGTCTTAATTGCTCTAAACTACTTAAAGAATGAATAACATATTCAACTAAAAAAAATTAATATACCAAATAATATTTCAACACAATTACTTTGCTAGAACAAATCTTAATTATATTAAGAAAGTTTTGATTTACCATGACACATTAAAATTTAAAATAAACTACACATGAATAATATATAAAAATACTAATCTAAACTTAACGATATATAATATCTATATCTATATCTATACTCTATATAAATGTGTGAATACTCAAGTTGTTTGTTCTCCATTGTGAAAAGACAAATATACCCTCATTTAAATATTTTTAATTAGTATATTACAGATTCTGAAATTTTTAACAATTTAGAATTCTAAATATTCTACACCTCCTCCACTACAAGAAAATAGCTCAATAGCTACGAAAAATTTTGATGCTAAAATCGGCGTCGATGTAATTAGCAAGGTAAAATTCTCGTCGCTAATCTACATTATTTAATATATAATTGAACAATTTATTGCTAAATTCGTAGCAAGTAAATTTCGTTACTAACTTCATTAGCAAATAAATTTCTTGTATTGAAAAATATAGATTAGCAACGAGAATTTTGCTTCTTAATTAGTTCGATACTGAATTTTTTTTTTTTTTTTGTTGCTATTTAGCAACTTTTTTGTAGTGCTCCATATAAATTTAGCATAAAAAACCTAAATCGTGAATCATGAATGAGCCTAATTACACAGACCTATCACGTATTAATTTTTAATAACATTCACAGAAAATTATATTATAAAATTAGTTATAGAAAAAATAAAATTCTATAAGAAAAATGTTTAAGAGTCTAATTGCTCTAAAATACTTAGAGAATGAATAACATATTCAACTTAAAAATTAATATGCCAAATAATATTTCGACACAATTACTTTGCTAGAAGAAATCTTAATTATATTAAAAAAGTTTTAATTTACCATGACACATTAAAATTTAAAATAAACTACACATGAATAATATATAAAATACTAATCTAAAGTTAACGATATATAATAACGAATAAATATCAAAATTTAATTACAAATTAAAATAGATATATGGATATGATATTATTAAATTGAAATTGCTTTTGAAAATTTAACTATTGAGTGAATCTCTTAGTATTTGATTTTTTTAATATTAGTTAATCTTGAATGCTTTACTTTTACATCTATTATTTTTATATTAATTAATAGAATAAAAGTATTACAACAACAAATGTGACATAATTATTAAGTTGTAACATAATATATTATTGAATAAGAAATAGATTATACCAATCGGTGCATATATATGAAAATAAGATTAAGAAGTTAAACTAAAAATATATAGAATTTAAAATTGCAATATAAAGGAAAAAAATAAAATTTTATACAATAATATTTTAAAATTTAGAAGGTAATAACGCATGTAAATAATACTTTGACAATATTTAAAAGTTGATACTGAAATATAATTAACATTAGGATCTTACAATACAAAATATTGGTAATATTGTCTAATTAAATTATATTTTTATAATAATAATTAATAAATAATTAGTTTGTAATCATTTAGTGTCAATAAATTAAAAATCAACAATATTCAAAATATAGTAAAAGAAAACATATTACATACGCAGACATAATATAGCAAAATCAAATAATAGCAAAGAGACACAATCAAACCTACGAATAAAAATTGATCAATTTTATTAAAATAGAATTTCTTCTAAAATAGAGTAACGAATAAGTATCAATATTTAATTACAAATAAAAATTGTCAATATGATTAAATTAGAAGTGCTTTTGAAAATTTAAAAAAGAGCTGACTACTTCATTTTATTGCAATATTAATAGGCTAAAAACACTATGTCCCCTCCCCCTGCACCCCCAAGACCTTGACATTAATGAAGGGTATAAATAATAATATAATAAATAATTTAATTTAAAACTTTATCTTGAGTAATAAATTAACTAACATAATTGTAAGTCCCAATGAGATATATATAACTATTTCTATGCTTTAAAAGGTGCATAATATGTTGTAACATTTGGTCCCCAGGTATTATTATACACTTAATGCCCACATGACATTTCTTTTGAATATCGAGAGGGAAAGGTGTTATGGAACCAAAATTACTACTTTTTAATATTTACGGGACCGAAAGTGAGAATCCTAAAATCAATGGACCAAATTAAAATGGAAAGGGCCTAAGTTACGGATTGAAAAATGTTATTTCCCCCCTTATGAAAATAACAAAAGTCAAATGGTGAGTAAACATTAACACAATAATAATTAAAAGTATAAAATTTTAAAATAATTATATACTAACACATTAGTACAATTACATTTTCATATTAAGAAAATTAATAAATTTTGATAATAAACTTAGTACAATAAAATAATAAAGGGTTAATTACACTTAGACCCCCTCTGAAAATGCATAATTACACTTTCCCCCAAAAAAGTTTTGAAATTACACTTACACCCCCTCCGAAAATTCTCCGTTTACACCTGACCTCCATTTGTTAAACTATGGACGAAAAATGTTCACGTCAACAAAAAAAATTACATAAATTTTTAATTTTACTTTTCATTTAATATTTTCGTGTAATAATTTTGTACTTATAAGGAAAAAATATAATAATATTGGCATCACTGCATATATATACATTACATTTATCGTCTTATAAGTACAAAAATATACACGAGAATATTAAATGATGGGAAAAATTGAAAATTTATGTAATTATTTTTGTTGACGTGAACAATTTTCATTCAAACTCTAACAGATGGGGATCAGGTGTAAATAGAGAATTTTTGGAGGGGGTGTAAGTGTAATTTCAAAACTTCTTTGGGGGAAAGTGTAATTATGCATTTTCAGAAGGGGTCTAAGTGTAATTAACCCAATAATAAATAAAAGCTGAGTTTATGTTAAAATTAGACAAAAAAGATGATAAATAAATAAGCCAATGAGATTAATATATTTTTTCAGTAATAAATTCATAAAAATGATTTAAAAGTTTCAAAAGCATGAGTACTAAAGAGAATGAGAATTGATATATATATATATATATATATGAATAGAATATTATTAAATTGAAATTACTTATGAAAATTCAACAATTGAGTGAATCTCTTAGCACTTGATTTTTAGTATTAGATAATCCTGATTGTTTTACTTTTACATCTATTGTTTCTTTTATAAAGGTGAAAAATAAAATTTCATACAATAATATTTTAAAATTTAGAAGCTAATAAAGCATTTAATAATGCTTTGGAAATATAAATAAATTGATATTGAAATAAGATTAACATACATTATAGGATCTTACAATACAAATATTGGTACTATGTCCAGTTTCATTATAGTTTTATAACAATACTCAATAAATAATTAGTATGTAATAGTGTCAATAAATTAAAAATAAATGACATTCAAATATAGTAGTAAACGGAAACATACAACACACACATACAAAATGTAACAAAAAATAAAACAAAATTAAACAATAGGAAATAGGTGGAAAAACTGCATTTTACATCCCACAACTTACATCGTTTGCGATTTTGGTCTCATTAATTTTTGACGTAGCAATTTTAGTCCCATAAGTCCACAAACGTTGCAATTTTAGTCCCATTGACGAAATCCGTTAAAATTTTAACGGAAGGAGCACGTGCATGGGACTAAAATTGCAACGTTTGTGGACTTATGGGACTAAAATTGCAACGTTTCATTAGATGTGACTTATGGACTTAACGGAGCATGTGCCATGCACGTGCTCCTTTCGTTAAAATTTTAACGAATTTTGTCAATGGGATTAAAATTGCAATATTTGTGGACTTATGGGATCAAAAATGCTACGTCAAAAATTGATGGGACCAAAATCGTAAACGGTGTAAGTTATGGGACGTAAAATGTAATTTTTCCAGGCATAATAAAACCTGCAAATAAACCTAATCAATTTATTTTATTAAATTAGAATTTCTTCAATCCAAGATAAGGAGTTTTGACGAATTATTTTTATTTTAATATTAAATTTTTGAATATCATTAGTTTATATTTTCATATTAATTGGTTTGATACATAATAATGAAATAATCATTAGTGAATATACGAAATAAAAAATTTCAATTTTTGGGAATATCTTTTTATTCAATAGTACCAATTAAATTTAGAAAGTGAATTACGAATAATAGAATTGAATAGTTTCCTTATCAATTTAAATAATTATTATCAATTTGTTTGAAAATATAATTGTATAATACTAATGTTCAATGCAAAAAATATTAATAATATCACGAACTTAACATAAATGATATATTTACTCCTAAAAATATATTTGTACACGTGCATCGCACGTCATGTTTTCTAGTATATATATGTATATATGTACTTGTCTTTTGATTAGAATAATTATTTTTCCTCAAAAATTTATAAATTTTATTTCAATTAGTATATCTCGTATTTAATTTTTTACAAAATAATTATCATTTATATTATTAAAATATTGAATACTAATAGAAAAGTTGGATACTTAATTTAATAATGTTTTCACTATATAACATAATTTTTCATTCATGCACCATAAATAGACTTGCCTGATTGTCAAAAAATATATATTGTTTATTTAATCATAGTAATTTAATTTATATTTTTCTATAATTTAGGAATAATACCATATAATATAGCAATAGAATACTAAATTTTTAAAATATTAAATATGTGAAATTATAAATTTTATTAGTGATAAATCATTCAAATTATTTGAAAATTCTAACGTCAAATTTAGATGATCGACTTTGAAAATAAACACAAAAGGGTAAAATCGAATTGGGATTATTATAATGAGGCTAAATTAAGTAGTCTACAAAAAAATAAATTTATTTAAAAACAAGCAAAAGCAGTTAGAAACAAACCCCAAGGTACTTCTAGCTAATTTTGGCTTAAAAATACATTTTGTAGTAATTTCAAAAGCAGAGATTGGCATCCCAAACACATCCAAAATAGTTTTTCGAATCAAGATAATAAAAAATATTTTTTTGAAGCTTGCACAAATACTCCCATACAGATAAAAAACACAATGGTTCATGCGGACACATACAGATACACTCACATATGCACACACATACATGCAGAAACACACACACACAGAGCAACACACACACACACAAAACACACGGAGAAAAGTTTCACATGTAGCACACGCTGCACATTCAAGCACTCAAGCACACAAATATCATACACACACACCACACAGAACACGCGCAAAGCACACATCTATTTTATGATGGAAAACTTGAGGTAATTGCAAACTTACTCCCACTCTACAGGTCCCTTTGCAACTTTAGTTACACATTTTAATATGTTTTTGCAAAATTACACTACAAAAAATAGAATCATAGCCACGATTTTTTTTGCCACGGAATTTTTTGTGGAAAACTTGTCACGGTTTTTGCCATGACTTTACATTGAAATTTCAAAATTTTGAATTTTTGTGGCAAGTTCCATGGCAAAACAACAACAAATTTGTGCAACGCACATTCTGTTGTAACATTTCATTGAAAATTTTCGTCAACATTAAGGCGGCCCATTGTCAATTCAAGTCGTCGCAAAACTTGAGGCAAATTTTTGCCACGGGATGCTTCCGTTGTAATTTGCAATGCATTTTGCAATGACTTATTTTCGAGGCTAATTTTGAAATGAACTTTCAAATTATATCCCTTGCAAACATGTTGCAACGGAAATTGCAGAGGGATTAGGTCATGGATATTTAAAGAAAATTTTTTGCAATAATTTTTGCAATGATCTACATGTTATATTATTCTTTTAATAGTATAGCGACGAAATTGTCATTACAAAATCTGTGGCAAAACTTTGCCACGGACTACTTCCATTGCAAATTTGATATGCATTTTACAACCACTACAAAAAATATATATATATATATTTGAACGGCATTTGGAATAGCCGGCAAATTATATCCGTTCCAAACATGTTGCAACATAAAATGCAGCGGAATTAGGTCATTGATGTTTAACGAAATTTTTTTACAACGATTTACATGTAGCATTATTCTTTTAATAGTATAGCAACGAAATTGTCAATAGAAAATCCGTGGCCAAACACAGACTACTTCCATTGCAAATTTGCAATGCATTTTGCAACCACTACAAAAAAAAATAAAATATCGGAACAGCATTTGGAACGGTCGATTTTAAATTTATAACATGTTTAATATATTTGGAACGGCCTCTATAATGGCAAGCCTTCCGTTCCTTTGATAGACGTTAAAAAATATTTGTTATGGCGTTTGGGGAAGTCTTTACTAAATTGTACCAGAATTTATACCGACCACGCAAACCATTACAATCATTGACCAGATGTAAAAATTGACGTTGTAACTCCGTTTGGACGGCCATATATAGTTGAGTTTATTTGACCTATTTTTGAAATGGCTATTGTAATACTAATAGTCATAAGTCTATATTTATATTGGAATGGTCCTTTTAATCGCGTGTTTGAACAACCGTGACCTATTATTTGTAATAGTTTTGTATCTCATGTTGTAACATTAGTTTTAAAACATATTATAAAGGTTTCTGGACTGGTGGTTGTTTCTATTTTTGGAACGCTACTTTCAATGGTTTTGGATGAGCATTTTGTATCCCAATTGAGAATACTTACGTTGTTTATGGTATTTGTAATGGCCTTCTAATTTTATTGGAACGAAGTTTGTAATTGTTTCCTGGTTGAGTGCTGTTGAAGTGTACCCCAAAAATCCGTTACACAAGCCATTACAAATTTAGTATATTTTATTTATATTTAAGTAATTATAATATTTTTTTATATTTTAAGTTACAAATGTTTTGTTGAATTTTTTAAAATGCGAAATATTTTAAATAAATTATCTAGCAAGAAAATGGTAATAATAAAATTAACAAAATAAAAATTTTATTTAAAATTCATATTTATATACATATTATTTTTAGAATAATAAAAAAAAGCAAACATAACCTTGATCAGGATTGGGCTACATGTCGGCAACGTCTGTACCATCTTATGCCTCGTCATCAGGAGCTAGGGAATCAGCAGGCTGGGACAGTTAGGGCGGTGGAGGTGCTGGCCAAGTGGTCGCCCAACGATCCAACAACTCCTCGATCCTCGTTACCAATCATCGAGGTGTAGGCGTCGGAATTATGGGAGCGGTGCTAATGTATGCGAGCAATTGTGTTGTCATGATCAGCAATGAAAAGTGACAAACATACCCCATAATATTAAATAGGGATAATTACATTTACATCTTCTCACCTATTGTCCATTTATACAAACCACCCCTACCTTTTGAAAAATTACAGAAATCACCCCTGGCAGCCTTTAAAACCCAAAAATACCCTTATTGATTTGGTCAAACTTTACTATAAATTTTGAAGGACAAAAATGCCCTTAGGGGTGTTTCTGTAATTACCAAAAGGTAGAGGGGGTGTTAATGTAATGTCTATGAGGATGAGTAATATGACCCATATATTTTTTCATTATTTATATCAAACTTAAATTTAAATTTAAATTATTTTATCAATTTTTTTTAATTGAATCTCTATATAAAATTACAGTTTCTAATAATTGAAATATTAAATTATTCAATTAATATATATTTCTAAAATTACTTACTAGATTATAAGTTTAAATTAAAAAAAAATATCATACTTGAATAAATTATTTGAAATTAATAAAATTAAAAAAATATTTATCCTCTATTTTTATTTATAACTAAATTTTATTAAAATTAATATATTATAATTTAAAATAATTTATGAATTTTATATAAATCATATCAGAATTAGTAAAATAAATAATTTATTTATTAAAATGATATTTCAATTTTTTTTAAATTATCCCTCACCCCGCCGCCCCGCTTGCGCCCTCCTTGCCGCCTCCCCGTCTGCGCGCGACCCCTCTTCCGCTTTCACCCGCCTTCGTTGTCGCCCTCCGCCACCTTCGTCTGCTATCTAAATATATATATGCACAAAAATATAAACATATATTATATATGTATAAATATATATATATATTTATATATGTATAAATATATATAGATATACATATATGTATAATTTATTAATCATAGTAAAATTTAGATACAAATAAACATAGTGGATAAATAATTTTTTTAATTTTAAGAATCTAAAAATCATTTATACAAGTGTGATAATTACAATTTAAATGTATAGCTTAGTAACTAATTTTTTGTATTATATTAATTGAATAATTTAATATTTTAATTATTAAAACGTGTAATATATGTAAAGATTCAATAAAAATAGTTAATAAAATGATTTAAACTTAAATTTAAGTTTGATATAATTTATTAATTTTAGTTATAAATAAGAATAGAGGATAAATATTTTTTTAATTTTCATAATTTCAAATAATTTATTCAAGTATGATATTTTTTTAATTTAAATTTATAATCTAGTAACTAATTTTAAAAATATATATTAATTGAATAATTTAATATTTCAATTATTAGAAACTGTAATTTTATATAGAAATTCAATTAAAAAAATGATAAAATAATTTAAATTTAATTTTAAGTTTGATATAAATAATGAAAAAATATATGGGGTCATATTACTTATCCTCATAGACATTACATTAACACCCCCTCTACCTTTTGGTAATTACAGAAACACCCCTAAGGGCATTTTTGTCCTTCAAAATTTATAGTAAAGTTTGACCAAATCAATAGGGGTACTTTTGGATTTTAAAGGCTACCCGAGGTGGTTTCTGTAATTTTTCAAAAGGTAGGAGTGGTTTGTGTAAATGGACAATAGGTGAGGGGGTGTAAATGTAATTATCCCTATTAATCAGGGTTGTATCTTAGATATGGTGAGAGATTGGCAAGATGCACTTGAGTAGTCATAAGCCATATCTAGTGCAGCTCCGTTGTGCAGAGTGACAGTAGTTTCCAAGAAAGGATCTGTCTCCTGTCAAAAGGTGTTGACAGTTGTGTCTCACAAATGCTCTGTGTCTTGTCCCTAAAATCTATGGCCACAGTAACTGAACAGAAGGGAAGGTTTCCCTTGCGGCGTTTAGTAAAGGACAGACCGACACTTAGGTCCAAAATGGGTACCTGCATTATCCGTGCCATAGACCCTAAGTGGTGAGACCGTAGAAGGAAGGATAGATATACTGTAAAGCCTAAATGTTCATCCCCGTATATTCACCTAGTCTCTAGTGCCATGGACCATTGCTAGATGGCCACCCATGGTAACGGACGGATTCTAGGAATCCAACCAAGTCTAGCTGAAGGTGAACCTAAAGAGTCACACACAATCCGCACACATAAAAGTATTTAATTTAGAATTAAATATTTGGAGAAATGGAGCGATTAAATTGGATTTAATCTTGTCCTTATTTTCTTGGGAAGAATTAATTTCTTTTATTAGATAAAAGGGATTTATCTAATAAATTAGATTTATTAGAAATTAATTTAATGGGCTTGGAATAAATATTTATATTTAATATATTTATTTATTTATTGCCCTTGGAATATTTAAATAGGATTTAAAATATTCCCTTAAATTAAATTAATGGTTGAGATTAAAAGGGAGAAATCAATGGCTAATATTGGTTTGACCAAAGAAGCTAGATTTGACTAGGATTTGACCTAGTCAAATCCTAGTTGTAGTGGAGTTTTCAAAGTGTAGGAAACTTGAAGAGGAATAGGATTTTTCTTCTATAAATACTCCTTAGCACACACATTAAAGATGATGATGAATCTTGAAACACACACACTCGTGTAATCTCTCTCCCTCTCGGCCGCATCTCTCTCTCTCTCCTTCCAAGAAAATACTTTCTTGTTCTTTTGTTTTAACAATTGAACAAAAGGAGGATTGATCTCGTTAAACTAATAACATTTGATCGATCCATCCACTCCTAAATATACTTGTTCTCTCGCTAGCACAAAGATCAAGATACATGGGTGGATTGCGTGTCACGAATTAGAGGGTCTCCCATACCGCGCTTTCGCATTCGCGCTACTACCGGGACGATCCACACGCCTACCCTAGGCTTTCAGGGGAATCGCGACGCGGCCTATAGTTGTTCCTCGGCTCATTAGCGACGAGCAAGGGACATGACTCCTTGCACCCGTGACCGAGGCTGAGGTCCATCGGGTAGTTTTTGACATGGCAACGGATAGCACGGCCGGGCCGGATGGCTTTAATGCGGTATTTTACCAAAAGTGTTGGGACATCATCAGGATCGATGTCATAACAATGGTTCAAGATCTCCTCCAAGGAACCCCGCTACCGATCAGCTTCACAGCAACTACGATTGTCCTCATCCAAAGGTGAAAAATCCGACGCAATGGCGGAATTTTGCCCAATCAGTCTGTGCAACACCAGTAATAAAATCCTGACAAAAACCCTCAGTGACCGGCTCAAGCCCTCCTGCTGGGCATATTGATTGAGAATTGGAGTTGTTTCACCCCAACGCGGCTTATTGGGGATAATATCCTTCTCGCACAAGAGATTCTGCATGGAATTTCCTCCAAAAAGACCGACTGGAATATGGCCCTAAAACTGGACATGGCTAAGGCGTACGAAAGTCTAGATTGGGCATTCTTGGAGGCAGTCCTTGCTAAGCTCGGTTTCTCGGAAATGTGGCTCCATCTCATTCGAAATTGTACGCGAAACTGTTGGTTTTCGGTGCTGATAAATGGATCCTAAGTAGCTTCTTCAGATCGACCTGGGGATTGCGACAAGGTGACCCCCTCTCGCCGACCCTTTTTGTCATTGCATCCGAGTTCCTGTCAAGGGGGCTCAATGTCCTATTCTTGTCGGACAGGTTGCTGGCCTTTGAGAAAAGCAAAGGCATGTCTCACCTGGCTTACACTGACGATGTTTTGATCTTCACTAACTTTATGGAGGCGGGCTTAAGGAAACTCATGGAGTTTTTGCATGAATTTGAGGAGCATACAGGGCAAAGCATTAATATTGCCAAGAGCGCCTTTTCGCCGAAAAACCCACTTATGATCAAGCGACAAATTAAGAGGATCACGGATTTTGTGCTCAAACCTTTCCCCTTCACCTACCTTGGGGCGCCAATATTCATGGTGCGAACAAAGCTGGTATATTTTGATCAGCTTATTAACTCGTTAGGGACAAAAATTGGAGGTTGGTAGAAGAAACTGCTCCTGTATGGTGACAGATTACAGTTAATCAAATTCGTTCTCCTATCAAGTGTCGGTGCACCTCTTATCCATTGTCAAACCCTAAAATGGTGCTCGTTTGAATTGAGAGGATGCTCAATAAGTTTTTTGGGGTTCTTCTGGCATCGTCAAAAAGCTGCATTGGTCGTCTTGGCATCAACTTTGTTACCCAATTCACGAAGGAGGATTGGGTGTATGACGTCTTTCGGATATCATTGAGACCTTTTCCCAGAAGCTATGGTGGCATTTCTGGACGAGCTCGTCACTTTGGGTGGATGCACTCAAGAAGAAATATTGCAAACGTACTTGTTCGGCCTCCGTAGGACACCTCGCGAATGGCTCACCGTTGTGGCGTCGGTTATTAGTTGTTCAGGTTGTGGCTGAGCCTCAACTAGCATGGTTGCTCAGCAAGGGGGGTTTGTGCTTTTGGTACGATAATTGGCTGGGGAAGAGACCTTACAAGAGCTGGTGCAGTCCCATGTTCCTCTTCATGAACGGGTCTCTTATTATTGGATGAACAGGCCATGGAACCTCAGCAAATTGTCGGTCGTCCTGCCCGTTCACTTGGTTCTCAAAGTGGCGGCGATTCCATTTCTATCGGACGGGGTTGACGTACCATGCTGGAAAGGTCAAGCCAATGGCCAATTCTCGGTGAAATCGGCATAGAGCGTGGTGAGGGCGATTACAATACGTTGACCATTTCTCACAGACCTCTGGCATACCACAATTCTGCCATCCGTTTTGATCTTTGTGTGGCACCTACTGCAAAATTTTGTCCCGGTCGATGCTCGGTTGCAGGAGAAGGGACTGAACATCATGTCCAAATCCTGGTACTGTAGAGATATGGAGTCCATGCAGCATTTGTTCATTACAAGTTCAGTGGTGTAAAAAGTGTTGTGCTATTTTGGAGGATGGTTCAATGTTACCCCACCGAAAACCGAATTTGTTTCTACTCTGTTGCAAGCTTGGAGGATGTCCTCTCCCTATCCAAAGCGAGGCCATATCCGCCTCCTCATTCCTTTACTTTTCCTCTGGTTTGTTTAGAAATTGCGCAACGAGGGTAAGTTTGACGGAGTGCGTTTTACGGAAACGTCTATCATACGTTGGGTAGTGGCATATCTATGGAGGGTGTACAAAGGTAACGGTTTTACAGCAGAGCACTCACGAAATGATCTCTCGGTGGCCACAGGCTAGGTTTCTCGTTCAGCCGAGCCCTACGGCCCCTGCCGATACTTTGTCGTTAGCTCCCCCACCCCAGTTGACGGGACATGGAAACTTAACAGCGATGGAGCGTCAAAGGGAAACCCCAGGCTCACGGGTGGGGCGGGGGGAGAGGTGGTAATCCAGGATGCAAGAGGGAGCTTGGTTCTAGCGTTTTACGCTTTTTCGGGAGTCCAAATGAATACTTACGTCGAGCTTTTCGGGGTGGTTCATAGGCTTCAATTGGCACTAGACCAAGGCTGCACGGACGTTTGGGTGGAAATTGATGCTCTTGGTGTCTTACGGATCATTGAGATGAACAAAGGAGGCTGGCCCCTCTGCATTTTGCTGACACGCCTTCAGGTCTTCAAGAAATAGATGCGCATTTTTCTAATGTCTTCAGGGAAGCGAATCAGCCGGCGGATTTCTTGGCCAACCATGCATGTGACTTGCAAGAAGATGGGACCATTACGCAGGCGCAAGGCCGCTCTCGTCACTGATTAAATGCGATCTTCTTTTTTTTGAATTTCAAATTTAGATGAGTTTTGTAAAAGGAGTAAGTACTCCTCATTTATTGGTTTCAACATGTACATACACTATCCTTATGAGATTAATAAACGGGTAGGGGTCCTCGCCAAACCCCCCACCTAGGCACAGGCGGCGTACCAAAATGTTAACGCATATAATATTGTGCATGTTAGTCATATCTAACGTCTGATTTAAAATTGAATGGTCCAATTGAATGATGCACCAGTCTGAAAAACTAATTTTACATTCCGGATACAATATCTCCACAACTATAAAACGATTTTGTCCAAAACTTCATAGCATTTAAGACTTTGTCATTTTGATCATTTCTAAAGGTATGATTTCAAATCGAATGGTCTGATTAAGCAATGCGCAATAACAATCTAGGATCATAGTAAAATCAGAACGATACTTACAATTATGAATATACAAATTTATTTCGTATTGTGCACATATATCAATGACAATACTTATTTGTTTTATGTACTTATTTGTGTTCTCCACAAATTAATTACTTGCTTGGAACATTAATGTGTCAAGAACATATATTTTATTACGTTATACTATTTTAAGAATAATTAATCATTTCTTTTGAGATGTTTTATTTATTTTTACTATTTTGTAGTAGTTTTGCGGATGTTGGAACGGGTTTCGAGATGGTGAACCAAAAACAACGTCGTTTGAATTCGACCCCGTATAGGTATAAACAACGTCATTTTGAGGTCAAAACAACGTCGTTTAGAGAAATTTGTAATGGGTTTTGTGATGGATTTGTGGCGGCTAGCCGTTCCAAATTTTTAACATATATAGGGTACTTAGATTTATTTTTTTTTTAATTTTTTGTTAGAATAGATAACCAAAAAGCCAATTAGATTAGCCTTTATGTAATTTATTCGACAGACTTGGTGTAATATATTATTATGTAATGAATAAAATGAGTTTTTATTGTCGGCTTTGCCTTTGTTTTTGTCATTTAAGTATACTTATATTGTATCAACATCACAACAAAGCCCAAAGACCACATAGTCAACCCATGCAGTTGGACCACGCATTAAATGGTGGTTGTGAAACCAACTAGTGAGGTTTGTGTCTGAAACGTTCCAAGTCAAGGAACTCGAGACGGGCCATTAAGTGTCCTACTGAGACTTGCACATGCATCGTACCCATTAGATGGGTATCACGTTTCATCGGCGACAGACATTGAACATATATACAATTTTAGTGGGTTGGTCGACCGGGAGTGAGGCGACTGAACTGACTTACGGGAAATCATCATATGAAAGGTTTGGAGGCTTGGCCGGTATCATTGGAGCTCCCCGACTCCAATAGTACGTGAGTAGTCCTCAGACTTGAGGAACCATGGCAGTCACGTACACATGATGGTTGTATCTTGGATCTGGCGAGAGGTGATCATGCCATGGATATGTTCACCATAAACCTTGTCCAGTGCAATCAGAATGTTTAACGAGGACGGTGAGTTTCAATAAGAGGATCCGTCGTCTGTCAGTATGTGACAGTAGTATCTCCTATGCACTCAAAGACGTGTTTGTGCTTTCTAAATCAGTGCCCACATTGATTGACTGAATAGAAAATTTTCTATGTCGAGGCAATGAAGCAAACGCGGTTGAGTACTAAGCATAGAAGCATACTCCAGGATGGGAACCGACAGCCAATTATGAAACTCGGGACCCTAAATGTTCACACTGATATTCACCTAGTCTTTAATCCATGGATCGTTGCTAGACGGCCACTCATGGTAATGGGCATGTGTTGGACATAAGTCCAATTCTAGCTGAGGGTGAACCTAAAGAGTCACAGACAAATCATTGAGAAGGTGAAGGATTTAATTAGGAATTAATTCTGGAAGAGGTTAAACAATTCAATTATTTATACATGGGACAGTCAATTGGATGGATGGTCCAGTATTGCATTGAACATGTACTAATTAATAAGTAGGATTTATTAATTGAGGTATTCGGGCATAGGTCTTTAATTTCATTAAATAACTTTGGGCCTAATTTACATGGTCCTTGAATTAGATTAGATTTAATTTATTGGACACGGCGATCATTAGAAATTCATGAATTAGAGATGTTGTAATATACTCTTTCCCATAACTTCTCATACCAGGCCAACCCACTAAAATGCAAATAGGGATCAGAAATGTGGTCAATATAACGAAGAATAAAGAGATATCGTCTATACCCACATGTGGTACCAGAGCCGGTTCCATATGAGGGGCCATAGATTTATGCGTTAAACATGATCAATGTGATTTATCGGCTTTTTTTAGCTTATGATATGCTTTAATTGTATTATATTGTATAGAAATGAACTTAGTTAAATTTGTGAATTCATGGATATTATGCATGTCCGTTAAGGAATTGTTTTCTGAAATTACATTCTTGGTTTTCAGAATAAATGTGTAGAAACAAAAAGAGAAAAACTGTTCAATGCACGACAGTAGCAGCTTTTGTTGCCGCCCCTGTTGGCCGGTAATTGGTCACCAGGCGCGCTCAAGCACAAGCATTTGCACTGCTTGGCGAGCGTGCTAGCCGGCGTGCATGCTAGTAGGAGCGACCGCACATGCTGCGTTGCATGCGCGCACTGCGCATGGGCGCGCCCGCTGGTGCGCAGATGTGCACTCTGCCTGTCGATTTGTCGCGCGTGCAGGCGAGGGTGCCTGTGCGTGCCCGCACGTCTCCGCATGGCCGAATGGCTAAGCCTTTCAGTGTCGTTTTTGTCATTTTCCCAAAAATTGGATTATGTGGTATGTCTATATATTTTCTAAAAAAGATTAATTTTTCATATTTTATTTTCTATTAATTAGATAACTCCTATAATTAAATTGCTTAATTACTTTGGTATTATTTATGCATTGGATACATTTGGGAAGGATATCTGTTAGATTATGATTTGAACTTGTGTTTTCTGTGTATATTCATGTATTGTGATATTGGACATCACTTTGATATTGTATATCTTGGATAACGTGATTATTTGAAATAATTGTGTGTTGTTGTTAAATGAATTGACATAGATTGATCACTAAGCCCTTGACCGAATGTATGGTTTTTTAATATCTGTTGAGTGGCCTGTGTACCTCTTGTTTTGAATTCTCGTATCTCATTTTATGACTTGTAATAATAAGACCTGCTTTCCCTCTCTATAAATGTATTCCTCCCAGCTGTTGATCGGTTTTCTTTACCATGTAAAGAGAGTATATAGGATTTTTTTGGAGATGTTTTAAATTTAATATAATAAAGTAAGCACATGGAGGTGGAGGTCCACATTGGACGGATGCTCAAAGGCGAAGACCCGAGAAGAATCAAGAGACATTACAAGGCCCATTAGCATGATAATGGGTAGATAACTTTGTAATAGTGTAGGACCACCCTAGACACATCATAAACTTACTGCGGGATCATTAGGTCACATAGGTTGAGCTCGGGATCATCCAACAGGGGTTATGCTATGTTTATTTATATGCGACAAATTTATTAATGCTTTACAAAAATTGAATATTTGTGCATGCAAAACATTAATATGATGAGGTGTTGGTCAATTCTCAATCAATCAAACTCTCACTTGGTTGGACCAAGTTGAAATATTAGGTCCATGATGGACTTAGATCATATGGTTTGACCCGTCCAAGCGTTACATCAGTAGCAATGTGGTAAGGAAGCTACCGCTACCCAAATATGGTCTCACGAGTCGTAGCACACTAGGAATAGAAGAAAGATGCACCATTATGTTGAGCAAAGGGATATGATCATTTTTCTCTGTCTCATAAGTCCTAGGGGGCAACAATTGAGGTATGATTCGGTTACTTGATCGGGCCTAACACTGAGTACCATGATTCACTTGAGATGTTGTCCGTTATGAGTCCAACAGGAACAAAAGCGGACCGGGTTTCCAAGACAATACGAGACAATAAGGGTTTAAGCCGGTTAGCCAAGGTTTTAGAAGCAAGCTTATACACGACGTTGAGAAGGCTAATAGGGCGAAATTGTGTAATTGTCTAGGGGTATGGCATTTAGGAATGAGGACGATATGCGTATAGTTAAGCTTAGGAAAAAATACAGTATGATTGAAGAAATCAAGCACACAAGCAAGAGTTGATTTACCTACAATGTTCCCATATTTATAGCAAAAAAAGGTAGGCATACCGTCTAAACTCGGGGGTTTCTCCGAGTGCATTTGACCAAGCGCTTTCGTAACTTCCTCTGCAGTGTACGTCTGGGTCAACAACTAGTTCATAAGTGAAGTCACTTTAGGCTTTACATACTACATCAACTCCTCAATGCTTTGTTCACTCGGTGTTGACATCTCAAAAAGGTTACTGAAGTAAACTTGAATGATCTCTTCAACATCCTCCCTCTTCGTAACCATCATCCTGTTCTGATCCCGCAACTCGTTTATCTAATTCCTCTTTATACAGCTGGATGCCATAGCATGAAAATATGTGGTATTTTTGTCACCATCTTTAAGCCAATCACTTTTCCCTCTTTGTTTCCAAAACCTTTCCTCCTCACTCCGCAGCTCTTCCAATTTAGTATGGATGGCCCTTTCCTCATTCTTTGAGTTGATGGTGATCGATCCTCTCTTGATCATTTCTCCTCCAACATTTTCAGCCGTTTACGGATATTTCCAAACTTTTCAGCACTCCAATTAACTAAACCAATCTACATCTCTCCAAATTGTTCCAAGTGTATTATCCATTCCTATTATTCGAGGGTTCCTTCCATTCGTTGTTCACGATTGTTTCACAATCATCGTGTCTAATCCAAAAATCTTCAAATCGTTGGGGTTTAAATCTGCGGTTAGTCCGAGACGTATGAACCCTTCGCTAACCAAGAAAGATAGGCACATGATCCGAATAGGTGGTTTCCAAGTGCAACACGATGTGATTTTTAAACATCCCCAAATATTCCCCGGTAGGACACGCCCTGTCCAATCTCTCCTTAATCGTATGTGGCAAATTCCTGTTGTTGCACTACGTAAACTTATAACCTTCAAACACTACGTCATGCAGGTTGCACTCTGTAAGCGCTTCCCTAAAGTCCCTCATCTGTTTCGGAGCCTTTGGCCTCACACCGTCTTTTTCGTTAGCATGCAATATTTCATTATAGTCCCAGATGCAGACCCATAGTATAGATGAACGTTAGCTTAGTTGGTTGAGTAGCTACCAGAACTGTCTTTTTTCTTGAACCTTCGGTTCTCCGTACACTCCCGTTAAACGCCAATTAGCCACTATGTTCGAACACAAAAAGTGTGCATCGATGTGATTTTTACTGATACTCTGTACTAAAACCATAACGTCCTTCCGCCAGAATAGTGCTAAACATCCACTCCCACCACTGCAATCGATCCCAATTCCATTCAAGTTCAACCCGTGTTTAATGCTATTAATGTAACTAGCCAAACAACTAGTTTCCAATAAAAAAAAAAAAAAAATCAGAGAGGGATGATGAGACCGGACGAGCTTCTTGAGCTTTTGAAATATCCAACGACCCCTCAATCCTTAGCAGTTCCAGGCTAGGCAATTCATTCACGGTGGTACTGCGAGGCAATCTCCGCCGGTTCCAACAACTCAAAGCTTGGACGAGTCGTCTTCTTTTTAGGGTGTGCGGACTTATCCAATAATGCATGAATTGCAAATGTGTCTGGTGATTGTCATTTATTTCCTACTGAAACAATCTTTCTCTTTAGATATTTGTTATTATTTGGACTCTGCTGATCAAATTCAGTAGGTGTTGGAGGCCAAAGCAAGTGCTAGTTCATTAGTAGGGATCATGGGCGAGTCTAGGTGTATAGGTGTGGGTTTATTTATGTGGACTTGGTGGGTAGGAGCTATAGAACAATTTGATGGGGTAGTTGGGCTTGGGTGGACGATTGCTTTAGTGTGCTGGTAGGCTATATCTCTAGTGGGCTCAGACTGGTTAATGGACTCTCTCATGGGTGTTATTGGGCTTACAGGGTAGTCATGTAGTTTTGAGGTAGGTTGGCTCATTTTCGTTATAGGTGGGAAACAGGTTCAGTATAGGGCTACTTGATATTATGGTCCATATGGAAGCCAGGTAATATTGCCACTGAGGTCCCTTCCTTACTTATTGATACGTTGACTTTCCTTCCTCTTTCTGATCAGTATCCAGAATATGTGAATTCAGATCTTGCTCCTTCCTTTCATGACCCAATCATATCCTTAGAATCCGTTTTGATATGCCGAAGATCGGGATCCCCTTTTATTGCCCTCGTTCCTCTGATTTTTTACCAGAGCCTGTCTGAGAATAGTCGAAAAACCTACTGGGTTTGTCCGGAAGCTAATTGGAGACCTATCATTCATCGAACTTCCATCCTGCCTAAGACACTGTCTGAAAAGTGTGGTCAATCCTGGATCTTTAAAGTCTTCCACATATTGTAGTTCACATTTCGAGCTATGTGTCCCATCAGTACACAGAGGAAATAGAAGTTGGGCAACCTATTATATGTGGATCGGACAACAAATTCATCTCCAGCTGATGACTTTAGCTTCATGATCCTTCTTAGAGGTTTATGGACATTGAAGCCCACCCTGATCTTGATTATTTGCATGTGGGCAAGGGCCTCATCCTCATAATTGCCGGCTTTTAGATGTCCCAGTGCATGCCCAATGTGCATGATTATGCTTCCGGTCCTTTGTTCCCGTGGAATGTCATGAATGAACACAGTAAAGTCACTCCAATCTAAATCAATTGAATGATTAGCAAGTTTTGTTTTTCCTCAACCACATTTAGGATTATCAGATTTTTATCGAAGTTCCATGGACCTCTGTCCATACTCCTCTTAAGATCGATCGGATGTGAAAAAACCAAGGGAAAAACCTCTTTTCATACTCACGTGTCTACTCAGATTAAGAGCTCTTGTTAACGTGACCATCATGGCTTCAAAGTTATAACTTCTCCAATCAAGACTCGGCAAACCAAAGTCAGTCGATGATCAAAGCTTCTGTTTCACTCTTCTATCGGAATAATTACCTCTACCAACTCCTCCTCCATTAATGAGATATTACAACTTAAATCGGTAGTCTTCTAATCCATAAGAATCGAATGAACAAAGCGAAAGGGGAAATTGCCTAATATGCGTGAGGTTTACAGTGCCCCTATGAACAACCAGGTTGTTGTCCTAGTGTACCCTACACAAGAAAATTCCAAAAGCGATAGGGCAAATACAGAAGGAAGCGGAAAAAACAAGCAACAAATCAAAAGGCAAAGGTGAAAGGAACTACGAGGGGTAAACATCATTTTTGGTCCGTAAACTATGTCACTTATCCACTTTTGGTCCCTCATGTATTCTACTCATCAGAAACTTTAATAATTTCATCAGATTTGGTCCCTCCGTTAACTTTTCTGTTAAAACTAACGGATTTTAAAAAAGAGAACAAAAAAAAAAAAACAAATTTGTAACCAACAAGGTTTGAACTGAGGTCACATTTTTAACAAAACCAACTTACTACCACTAGGCCAAGTCTGTGATTTATGATTTTATTAACCCAAATATTACTTAATGTCTTTCTCTCTGAAGTATGTGTTATATCTCCAAATCAGCCACTTCAAATCACAAAAGGGCTCAAAACCCTTTCTCTGTTGCGCCGGCGTTTTCAGAAGCAGACTATTTTTATGTATTTAATCAATGACTTATGTATTGTTTATGACTTTTATTACATTGTTTGGTATTTCTATGACTTTATATTTTTGTTGAGTTTTTTAGAATTAATCTTGTGAAATTTTTATGATTTTTATATTCGATGTTGTTTGGGGGTAATACAGGACTTTAGAAACGTTTTAAAAAATTTGAGAGGCTTAAGAAAAAAAAAACTTGGGGCTGCTACAGAGAAGTGAAATAAGTAAAATTTCGGGTTAATAAAATGTTAAGTCATAGACTTGGCCCAATGGTAGCATTTTAATTTTGTTAAAAATGTGACCCCAGTTCAAACCTTATTGGTCACAAATTTATTTTTTTTATTTTTATTTTATTTTAAAGTCCGTTAATTTTAACAGAAAAGTTAATGGAGGGACCAAATATGATGAAATTATTAAAATTGAGGGATCAAATCTAATGAGTATGATACATGAGATACTAAAAGTGAATAAGTGACATAATTTACGAAACAAAAATGATGTTTACCCGAACTACGAGTAATGAAAAGTATGATTAAAATAAATTGAAGACAATGCGACAAAACTGTGATGTAGTTTCAGTTGCAGGCGGCCCAATTATTTTTTTATTACAAATAAATAAATAAGTGTAAGTGTACCCACTTACACTTTTGTCGCGACGCTAGTTGCCTTTTTTTTAATTATTTTAATAGACTGCACTTCGCGAGGCATTTATTGTTTTTTTTAAAAAAATTGTTAATTTATTTTAATTGTATATTTTCATTTAATTATTTATTAATTTACTAATTATATTTAATTAATAATTTACTATAAATCACTGTAAATATACAACTTTATAATTAATTTGTATTAACTATCAATTTGAAAATTTAAATAAAAAAATATAAGTGATGTGGAGAAAAATCCTATTCACAAAAAGGCCCTCCAATTTGTGGTAAATTACGCAAATACCCCGAGTGGAAGTTGAAGGAGGAGTTGAGGGGAGTTAAGAGATGGAAGTTAAGAAGGGAGTGGGCACGCGAAATGACCGTCATACCCTCAGCAGATCAATTCTATAAATAGGGGGTGAATTCATTTGTAAACTTACCTTTTACATATATGAAAATTACACTTTACACATTTCCTCACTTCTTTAGCTTCTTGAGATTGATTTGGTGCGCACGTGCATAGGCTATATTTTTCCGAATTTTACACCATCAATAAGTATAAAATTGAATAATGTTTGTCGGTTCCACAATTATGCCTTTGCTGTTGTCACCTAGGTCATCGCCGATATGTGTAATTTTAAACGTGTGGAAATCAAAAAATATGTTTATGAGATAACATACCACCATTTGTCAGGATGTTGCATGTTCATGTTGGTACCCACCTATAATGCATGGACACGGACACAGCGACACGAACAATTTCAGAAAATTAGGACACGACACGACACTGACATGACTATATATAATATTATATATATATATTCTAAATTTTTCCATAAAATTTATGTAATATGAAAAATATCAAGATAAAAAACAAAATAAACAGGTCTTATCCATAAATTATTAACCAATACATATGCCTTCAAAAATATACATAATCAGTTTATTTTACAAAGTACATAATGAAAAAATATCTAATCATTCAAATTACTTAAATTACTATAACATCTGTCGATTTTTTAGTAATTTCATCCTGAAACTTTTAGTTTGAGAGAAGGAAATTAATTTCTTTTTCTTTTGTATTTGTCCAAAAATTCTTTTTTTAAAAAGACAGTCCAAAACTTTTTAAAATTAAAAAAAAGAACCCTAAATGTGTCTAAAACATGTCGAAGACTCCGAAAAACGTGTTGAATATTCCAAATTTTCAGTTGGTCCACGATGATATTCTTCGTACCTCAACTCGTCCGGGTTGACAATAATGCCAACACCGTACTTATGGGACTCGTGGTCATTGTTATAATTTATAATTATCACTAATTTTAAAATATTTTTTATTTTTTCGTACATAATATAATATTATTAGGTCATATTGAATTAATAAATATATTTATTAATTTTTAAAAATTAATTATATTTATGTAGTAAAAACTTACTAAATAATAATTATAAATTTAAAGTTTAAAGAATAATTAATTAATATTAATTATGAATTATATATATAATTAAGCATTAATTTTTATTTTTATAACTTTAACTAATAATTAATAAAATAATTAAATTACAAATAATAATAATAATAATAATAATAATAATAATAGTAATAATAATAATAATTGGCTTGTCGCGAGCCAACCCAATTAAACTATATTGAAAAAGGATTATATTGGTGGGTCGCTACCCTAATTAGCTACTCACCATAGATTTTTAAGTCTACCCCAAAATTGGGTAGACTTACAAATTTTTTGTTTTTGGTTACATTAATTTAAATAGGTATAATTGCATAAAACCTCCTTATTAATTGTATTAATCTCGGTAGCTACGCCACCCACAGAATTTAAAGAACCTAAAGGAGCATGAGTCATATATTCTGTCGAACGCCGTTCTTTCCAAGGTTGTATATCTTTTTTCAACCTACTCAAGTTCAAGTCATTTTTTCAAAAATTCAGCTAAAAATCCCCCATGTTAAAAATATAGTAAAAAAATATCTTATATTTTTTAAAATAATGCACACTCTCCCTTATCGTTAGTTGCCACTAATGGTGTTATTTCTTTTACAAATTTGCCCATTATGCCCTTGTATTATTAATCATTGATCTTCAATAATATAAAATGGATGGTCCAGATTTTAAGAAAATTTAAGAATATATTATATATTTATATATACAAATATATATAGTACTATATATACAATATATATATATATTGAAATTTGGGCCGACGTCGGCGCCGTCGGAGACGACGGCGACCTAGAATGGGGCGACGGAGGGCGATCTCCGTCGCCTAGTGAAGGGCGACCTCCGTCGCCCGTCTCCCCCTTTTGCAGGGACGACGGCCATCAACCCCCTTTATTCTTTTCTTTTTCTTTTGTTATTTATTTTTCATTTTTATTTTTGTATTTATTTACAAAATTTTTTATATTTATTTACTATAATTATTTAGATAATATGCAAGTAATTATATATTTAAACATAAATATAATTTATATAAATAATATAATTTTTAAATATACCCAACACAAATTTATTAATTGTTGATGAATATTATTTGGATAAATTTACTGTAATTTATTTCTAATATTATAAAATATGTATAATAATTTAATTTGATGTAATAATATTTTATATATATATAATGTTATGAATATTAATTATTTAGTATTTATTATATTTTTATTAGCAAAATTAGAAAAAGTTAAAGAAATTAATTATAAACAATAAAGATTGGAATAATTGTATAAGATAGGGGTAATTTTATCCTTTCAAAATGATCAAAGGCTGAAAATATGTCAAAATGGTATCTCACTCTCATTTGCTGCACGTATAGATAATTCTTCGTTTTTTTTTTTTTTACGAAAATGATTTTTTTTACAGGATTTATAATTATAGGCAATTTTTTTTTACTATTTAATTAACACAAGTAAGCTTTTAGTAATTTTCGTATAACACAGGGGGTGTTGTACAATTTTCCCATTTAAATAAGCCAGTTGTAGCCCCGCCAAAAAAGTCCCGTTCAGACAGAGATGCAATGAGTAGGCATGAGGGAAAGCTCTCAGCAGAGAGAGAGAAATCGCACTCACACGAGAGAGTCTATCACAAATCCTGTACTTTTTCTTAAACTAGAAAACATGACGCTCGATGCACGTATACAAATATATTTTTAGAAGGAAATATGTCATTTATATTATGTTCATGATATTATTCATATATTTTTTATTGAAACATTAGTATTGTACAATTATATTTTCAAACAAATTGACAATAACTATTTAAATTGATAAGGTGACTATTCAATTCTATTTTTGTTATTCACTTTCTAAATTTAATTGGTACTAATATCTTTTTTGAAATTTTGTATTTCTTAGATTCAGTAATGATTATTTCATTATTATGTATCAAACCAATTAATAAGAAAATATATAATAATATTCAAAAAATAATATTAAAATAAAAATAATTAGTCAAACCTCCTTATCTTGGATAGAAGAGATTCCAATTTAATAAAATAAATTGATCGATTTTATTTGTAGATTTTATTATGCCTATTTTTTGTTTTTTAATTTTGTTTTATTTTTGGTTATATTTTGTATGTGTGTGTTGTATGTATTCTTTTAGTACTATATTTGAATGTCTTTTATTTTAATTTATTGACACTATTACAAACTAATTATTTATTGACTATTGTTTTAAAACTATAATCAAATTGGACCATAGTACCGATATTTGTATTGTATGATCGTATAATGTATGGTAATCATATTTCACTATCAACTATTTTATATTATCAAAGCATTATTTATATGCTTTATTAGCTTCTAAATTTTGAAATATTATTGTATAAAATTATATTTTTCACCTTTATAAAAGAAACAATAAATGTAAAAGTAAAACATTCAGGATTATCTAATACTAAAGAAATCAAGTGCAAAAGATTCACTTAATAGTTGAATTTTCATAAGCAATTTCAATTTCATATACAAATTTTAATTCTCTTTAGTACTCATGCTTTTTAAACTTTTAAGTTATTTTTATAAATATATTACTGAAAAATATATATTAATCTCATTGGCTTATTTGTTTATCATTTTTTTTTTTCTAATTTTAACATAATTAACTCAGTTTTTATTTATTATTTTATTGTATTAAGTTTATTCTCAAAATTTATTAATTTTCTTACTATGAAAATGTAATTGTCCTAATGTGTTAGTATATAATTATTTTAAAATTTTATACTTTTAATTGTTATTGTGTTAATGTTTACTCATAATTTAATTTTTCTTATTTTCATAAGGGGAAATAATATTTTTCAGTCTATAACGTAGGTCCTTTTCAATTTAATTTGGTCCATTGATTTTGGGATTCTCACTTTCGGTGCCGTAAATATTAAAAAGTAGCAATTTTGGTTCCATAACACCTTTTCCTCTGAATATTCAAAAGAAAATGCCATGTGGGCGTTAAGTGTATAATAATACAAGGGGATGTTACAACTTTTATGCACCTTTTAAAGCATAACAATAGTTATATATGTCTTGTTAGGACTTTGAATTATGTTAGTTAATTTAGTACTCAATAAGATAAGGTTTTAAATTAAATTATTTATTATATTACTATTTATACTTTTCTTCAATGTCAATGTCTTGGGGGTGCAGGAGGAGGGGGGCATGGTGTTTTTAACCTATTAATATTGAAATAAAATAAATCGTTTAGCTTTTTTTAAAGAAAAATAAATTTCAATAGAACTTCTAATTTAATCAGATTGATAATTTTTATTGTAATTAAACTTTGGTACTTATTCGTTATTCCATTTTAGAAGTAACTCCATTATAGTAAAACTGATCAATTTTTAATAGTAAGTTTTATTATGTCTCTTTGCTATTGGTTGATTTCGCTATATTATGTCTCTGTATGTAATATGTTTTCTTTTACTATATTTTGAATGTCGTTGATTTTTAATTTATTGACAATAAATGATTACAAACTAATTATTTATTGACTATTATTATAAAAATATAACTTAATTGGACAATATTACCAATATTTCGTATTGTAAGATTCTAAAGTTAATTATATTTCAGTATCAACTTTTAAAGATTGTTAAAGTATTATTTACATGCTTTATTACCTTCTAAATTTTGAAATATTATTGTATAAAATTTAATTTTTTGTCTTTATATTGCAATTTTTAATTCTATATGTTTTAGTTTAACGTCTTAATCTTATTTTCATATGCATCGATTGGTATAATCTATTTCTTATTCAATAATATTACAACTTAGTTTTTTATGTCACATTTGTTGTTGTAATACTTTTATTCTGTTAATTAATA
This sequence comes from Sesamum alatum, assembly GCA_034509735.1. Classification (NCBI taxonomy): domain Eukaryota; kingdom Viridiplantae; phylum Streptophyta; class Magnoliopsida; order Lamiales; family Pedaliaceae; genus Sesamum; species Sesamum alatum. Next base: position 21,028,276 of record JACGWO010000006.1, read on the forward strand.
TAAAAAAATAGATGTAAAAGTAAATCATTCAGGATTATCTAATACCAAAAAAATCAAATACTGAAAGATTCACTCGATAGTTGAATTTTCACAAGAATTTCAATTTAATAATATCATATCCATAAATAATTTTAATTTATAATTAGATTTTCATATTTATTCGTTAATATATATAATTTTAGATTAGTATTTTATATTTTATTCATGTGTAGTTTATTTTAAATTTTAATATGTCGTGGTAAATTAAAACTTTCTTAATTTAATTAAGATTATTTGGCATATTAAATTTTAATATATCTAGCAAAGTAATTGTGTTGAAATATTATTTGGGATATTAATTTTTTTTAGTTGAATATGTTATTCATTCTCTAAGTTGTTTAGAGCAATTAAGACTCTTATTTTTCTTATAGAATTTTATTTTTTCTATAACTAATTTATAATATAATTTCTGTGAATGTTATTAAAATTTAATGCGTAACAGGTTTGTGTAATTGGGCTCATTCATGATTCACTATTAGAAGTAGGTTATTAAATTCTATGTAATTTGACTCATTCATGATTCACGATTTAGGTTTTTTATCCTGAATGGATATAGAGGAGGTTCTGAATATTTAGAATTCTAAATTGTTAAAACTTCCAAAATCTGTAATATAATAATTAATAATATTAAATGAGGGTATATTTGTCTTTTCACAAAGGGGAACAAACAATTTGATTATTCACACATTTATATAAAGTATAGATAAGTTTATCTTTACAACAGTTTATAAGATATTTTAAAAATATTTATAAACCCACCAAAACACCCTCTCTGTTACACAATCTAAACTATTTTATGGATATACTCTGTTAGTTCAAAATAATTATTAAATATCATCCAAAATAAATAAATTAAACAATAAAACATTCAAAATATGATATAAAGGGATTATCTTACAAAACTAAAACATAAATAAATAACAACAAATTAAAAAGAAATACAAATAAAAAAATCAATTCTTATTAAATCAGTGTTACTTATAAAAGATTCAAAATAAGGAATTAAACCTTTAAAAAATTAATTTGTGATAATATTGGATAGTCCTTTTATAAATAATAGTAGTCACTGCACGTGATCCTCGCGCACAAAAAATTTTAAATGTAAATTAAGACAATACAAAATTCTTTTAATTGTAAATAAAATCAGGTGGGATAATTTCATCTTTAGTACCCCAGGTATGACCTTATTTCACCTTTGGTACCCTCTGTTTTCATGTCATCAATGTTGATACCTAAAGTTTCCTTTTTTCATCGAGCTGAGTACCTGCCGTTAGTTGACCGTCAGAGTTAACGGTCAAAGTCATTTTGGCGGAAAAATTGGCAATTTTTTGCCTATTTAAGCACATGTTTGGCTACCATTTACTACACCACAAAAACTAGAGTTGAAAAAGTAAAATTGAGAATATTTTAGGAAAAAAACGAGAGGTATGAGGAGAAATCAGTTTCAATCTTACTCAATTACGAGTGTGGGTTCGTCTAATGAGAACATTTATGTGGGAAAAATGTATTGTGAGTGTGGAATTAAGCTACCATTGAAAACTCTTATCTTCAATATCCGATATTTGTTTTATTTTTTATTTTTATAAATATGATTTATTACAATTTTAATATATTTGAATATAAAAATTAAATATATCCATAAATTTAAAATTTTAAAATATATATATGAAAACTTTCATGGACAATATTTTTAAATAAAAAATTATGGTGAACACTTCATTTTACATGGGATATTACAGTTTTATACTACGAAAAAAAGAGTAATTTATTATTACAAAATAAAATAAATCAAATAAATATAAAAATAAAGATGAGAACATGGAAGGCTTTGTTTTTCTTTTTTTTTATTTAAGGAATGATGGTTGATAAAGAACATACTAATTACATGTTTCTTATTAAGACCAAATTTTGGAGAAATATATTAACATATTAGATTTTGAGAGAGGTTTTAGACTTTTAATTGGGTTTTTGTAGACCAAAAAGAAAAAAATAGAAAGAAAGAAAAAGTTGGTGGGAGAACATGGGTGGTTATAGCAAGAGGGCATAATTGATAGTTTGTAAAATTGGTATGAGAACTACCAATATGATATCAAATTTCCATTTTTGTCCTCCATAAAATATTAATTTCATTCTATAGAAAGAAATAAGCAAATGTATTATACAAAAAGTAAAGGGTAGTTTCTGAAAAAATCATTAAAAAACTGCAATTTTAGACATAAAATAGCTTTCTCTTTTATAAATAATATATATACTATCTTCGCTTTCGTGTTAATTGATTTGAATTCGAAATTATGTATAATACTAAGTGAACAAGACATGCAAATTTATAATTTTAAGGATAATTTTCTAAAGGCCTCAATGATATCCGAAAGACGTCATACACCCAATCCTCCTTCGTCAATTGAGTAACAAAGTCGATGCCAAGACAACCAATGCAGCTTTTTGACGATGCCAGAAGAACCCCAAAAAACTTATTGAGCATCCTCTCAATTCGAATGAGCACACCGTTTTAGGGTTTGACAATGGATAAGAGGTGCACCGGCACTAATAGGAGAACGAATTTGATTAACTGTAATCTGCCACCATACGAGAGGAGTTTCTTCTTTCAACCTCCAATTTTTGTCCCTAACGAGTTAATAAGCTAATCAAAATATTCCAGCTTTGTTCGCCCCACGAACATTGGCGCACCAAGGTAGGTGAAGGGGAAAGGTTTGAGCACAAAACCCGTGATCCTCTTAATTTGTCGCTTGATCATAAGTGGGGTTTTCGGCGAAACGACAAAAGCACTCTTGGCAATATTAATGCTTTGCCCTGTATGCTCCTCAAATTCATGCAGAAACTCCATGAGTTTCCTTAAGCCCGCCTCCATAGAGTTAGTGAAGATCAAAACATCGTCGGTGTAAGCCAGGTGAGACATGCCTTTGCTTTCCTTAAAGGCCAGCGACCTGTTCGACGAGAATAGAGCATTGAGCCCCCTTGACAGGAACTCGGATGCAAGGACAAAAAGGGTCGGTGAGAGGGGGTCACCTTGTTGCAATCCCCGCGTCGATCTGAAGAAGCCACTTAGGATCCATTTATCAGCACCGAAAACCAACAGTTTCGCGTACAATTTCGAATGAGGTGGAGCCACATTTATGAGAAACCGAGCTTGGCAAGGACCGTCTCCAAGAATGCCCAATCTACACTGTCGTACGCCTTAGCCATGTCCAGTTTTAGGGCCACATTCCAGTCGGTCTTTTTGGAGGAAATTCTGTGCAGAATCTCTTGTGCGAGAAGGATATTATCCCAATAAGGCATGTTGGGATGAAACAACTCCGATTCTCAATCACTATGCCCAGCAGGAGGGCTTAAGCCGGTCGCTGAGGGTTTTTGTCAGGATTTTATTAGTGGTGTTGCACAGACTGATCGGGCGAAATTCCGCCATTGCGTCGGGTTTTTCACCTTTGGATGAGGACAATCGTAGTTGCCGTGAAGCTGATCGGTAGCAGGGTTCCTTGGAGAAATCTTGAACCGCTGTTATGACATCGGTCTTGATGATGTCCCAACACTTTTGGTAAAATACCGCATTAAAAGCCATCCGGCCCGGTCGTGGTATCCGTTGCCATGTCAAAAACTACCCGATGGACCTCAGCCTCGGTCACGGGTGCAAGGAGTGATGTCCCTTGCTCGTCGCTAATGAGCCGAGGACCAACTATAGGTCGCATCGCGATTCCCCTCCCCTCTTCGGCGAACAACAATTTTCAAAAAAAGTTAACCCCCGATTCCTTCAGCCGAGTGGGATCCGTCACCTGCTCCCCGTCCTCCCTAATGGCCCAGATGGAGTTTCTGGATCATTTCTTATGGACTAGAGAGTGAAAGTACCGTGTGTTGCATTCACCTTCTTGAACCCATTTTGATGCAGATTTTTGTCTGCCAAAAGTTTTCTTCAATTGCTAAGGCGTGTTGAAGGTAGGTGGTACTTTGGTTCATGTGTACCAAATTCTTGTCAGTGGGATCAGCATCAAAGATGCATTAGCCTGATGGGCTGTTGCTTCAGCTTGAGAGAGCCGCTCGAATATGTTACCGAATACCTCTTTGTTCCATACTTTTAAACGATGCTTCAGCCTTTTAAGCTTCTCAGCCAAGCACTTCATATGCCGGTCAAGCTTGGGTCGAGCCAAATTCTCCTTCACCACTTCCAAAAATTCGGGTGCCGAGCCCATATATTTTGGAACCGAAAAGAGGAGGGACGTGGTGTCGTCGGAGTGCGGATTTTGACCAAAAGTGGGCAATGGTCAGATGCCGACCGCACCAAGTGGTGCACGGATGTTAGGGGAAAGATATCCACTATCAAGCCGCTGCCAAAGCCGGTGGTTGGTTCATGTAGATGGGCTCCCCTCAAAACCCACATGGATTAACCCACTATCGAAAATTGCCTCGCTGAACTCCTCTACCGAATGATGATGTGGATAAAGGCCATTAGACCTCTCTGACACTGAGATCACGAAATTGAAATACCCCCGATGAGCCACGGCATAGAATGATCACTTATCGACCTCATGAACTCCCAAATGTCGCAGCAAACTTATTTATCGCATTTCCCATACACTATAGTGCAAAGAATGGGTATTAGGGCAGCAAGAGCCTGGAGCCGTAAGTGTAGGAATTGCTCGTCATCGCAAAGAACCTCATACTCTATGGAGTCTGCTAGCAGATACCAAATCTGATTGTTGCAGTTGCGCACAACATTCCCAAAACCAAACCGTAGGGAGATGGCTTGCTCTTCCACTATTGACGGGGGTCAATTATTCCTACCATTTGTAAGTGCTCTTTTTTGCATATGTGTCATAAAATCCTCTGCTTATTTCCTATCCCCTGTGCGTTCCAGATGAGTGCATTGATTGATGGGATTGAGAAGAGAGGGAACTCGCCCGTGCATGTCTTCGAGTCATGATACAATCCACCCGGGTGATGGATCGTGCACGCTAGTGTCTGCCCCTTGCCGTAACCTCAACAAAACCATCCTCGTCCGCCACAAGGTCCACTGCGGCCTCTTGTTCCGGGAGATTCCAGGATGACCCCTTATTTTCACGTTCTTCATCCAGACATCCCTCCGCCGAGGTGCCCCGAACAGGCCGTATAGCCTCCTCCTGCTCAAGGGGTTCGGATCCGAATACACAAATGTACAAATAGGATTCATGTCCACCAAACCAGACCCTGCTTCCTTTCCCTCTTGCGTTTCACACACAGGCTCACTAGTCTCTCCCCTGACCGATTTTACACCGGAGCTCTCAGCCATTTCCAAACTTGGTATGTGGTCCATCTGATTACCCTCCCTATCACCATTCTATTCTCGACCGTATGGCCTGGTTCATCATCCCCCTCAGGTGTCGGGTCCATCACAGGCTCAGGAGCAGCAGGGGCCTGCTCTTTACTGCCAACTTCCGAATCCCGGGCTTTCCTCTTCCTTATAACAGTTCGCAAATCATCCCTTTAGACCTTAGGTGCCTGTTCCCCCTTTGGACCTCAGGTGCCTGTTCCCAATTTCGCGAAATAGGAGCGGATAGCCGCCATGCTGGGGTAATTTGAAATAGATAATAAGAAAAAATAAAACTGCATAATTAAAGTTAAAAAGATGCTCACAGACTCCTTGAATAAATTTATCAGGAGTTTAGATCATGTCAAATATTTGAAAACACCCTTACCCATTTATATTTTCTAAAATTAATTTTACACTTTTTTTTTCCAAACCAATGGTCTAGATCTTCGTCTTTTTAATCCATAAGTGAAAAAGAAGATGCCAATTATATATTAAGATTTTTGGAATAACCTTATAAGAGTAAGCATTGTTTAAAATTTCCATACGTTTCAATCGAAACTATGGAAAGGTTTTCATGTGTTATATTATGAAAATAAAAATACATGATACTTGAAAATTATCTAATTTCCTTCAAAACACTTCATTTTTCTTTATTATTCTTCGAAATTCTGAGTTTCCTAAGAAACTTTTTATTTTTCCTATTTTTTTAGGAAAATATTTATTTCATTTAATGATAACAAATTTAATATTATGTTAAATTAATAATGTTATATGTATAAATGTCAATGTATTACATATATTTTATAACACATATAGTTAAAAATAAATATTATATTATTATGTAGTTTCAATAGCAACTACATCAAATAATACCTCTAAATATATAATTATACTACATAAAAATAATTTGAATGGGCGAAATGATACAAAATTAAATTAGATATGTTTGAATTAAAAAGAGAAAGGTAATATTTTTAATTTTTTCTAAAACTATTATGTATGTTTATTTAATTTTACGATTTTTCTATAGCGTTTCCAAAACGTTTTCGAAAAGTTTCTAATATTTATTAACTCGAAACATATGTTGGAAACAAAACTTTAATCCATGAGAGTAAGAGGCTGTCTGGCAAAGTTTAAAAGCTCATCAAAACATCTTATAAGCTGTTTAAGAGTTTTTAAAATGTTAAAGATAATTTGGTATTTTTTTGTATAAGAGCTTATAAGATCTCAAAAAAAAATATTTTAGCTAGATTTTATAAGATCTTTATAAAGTGTAAACTAATTCTAATTTTTTTTTAATAACATCTTATAAGCTTTATGTAATTAATAATTCATAAGATCAAAAATAACCTCATTAATTTGTTTTGTTAAAAATTTCTACCCTTGACATAATTCACATTTTTTTCTAGGACAAGAGGCTCTCTCTCTCCTCTCTCCTCTCTCTCTCTCATCTCTGTCTGGTTATGAAATTAATCACATAATTCACACTTATGTAATTACTAACTAATTTCCAATTATTATAGTTACGCAAAAATAAAATTTCTATTGATATTATATTTATCAAAAAGAAAGATTCAAAATATCATACAACATATGACTAAAAGTAGTTATTGCAATTAACAAATGAAATATATCAACTGCATATTTATGTTAATATTCGACCAACATCTGAATGTTAATATTATTTTGATGCAAAAATTTTAGGTAATAATTCGTCAAGTTTTTATTTTAGTGAAAAACATATCTACTAAATTTTTATTTGGAGCTAAACTAATGTGTACTATATATAAAAGTATTTTAAAAATATTTAAATACAAAGTATGTCAAGAAATAGCTACTTATTTGATTGTAATGGTATCATGTACTTTTTGATAATTTACCAGTAAAAAGACCTTATTATGCCAAATACCCTAAAAGTTTATATGATATGAAAATGTCTTATAAGCTTTAACATATTATTTTATTCAAACATACGTTTTGTAAGCTTATACTTAAACTAAGATCGAACATCTTATAAGTTCCTAAAACATTTTATAAGATGTAGGAACATAGAAGATAAAATAAAACTGACTAACCAGTCCTCACCTCATTACTCTCTGAGTAATTGCTTGAACACCCTCTAAGTTAATGTTTAAAAAATAAATCAAATAAATATTAAGAATAAAAATAGATATTTGCAAATAAAACACTAATTAGTTCAATTAATTAAATGGCTTGTAAAAAATAAAAAATAAAGACATAATCTCTTACTAATGGAGTTTAAATCTTAGAGAATCATTTGTATACCTTGTTCTTTTAGTTTCTATGATGCCAATTGTATTTTAGTATAATACCATAAGAGTATAAAAAACGGCAAATATGACACGAAAAACTGGTAAAAAATGATAATATGAGTTAGATTCCTATACATTAATAACATCAAGAAATGGATTAAAAATATGAAATCAAAAGTAACAGCACAATGGCAAAATATAATGTTGTGTATACAATAATATTGTAAAGTATGAAGTTAAAAAAGAATATAAATATATAATAGGCTAATACATTTTTAGTCCCGTAACTTAGGTTATTTGGCATTTTCATTCTTTTACTTTTTAGGGCAGCATTTTGGTCCTTCATCTTTTCACTTTTTGTATGTTAGTCATTTTTTCGCTGGAATTCACTATTATTGCCGGAAAAATGCATGTGCATCTCACATGACATTTTAAAATTGGAGCTTTTGTTCCTCTTGGCCCATTTCTGCTAACATTTTTGTCCTTTAACTTTTTAGGGTAGCATTTTGGTCCTGTATCTTTTTAATTTTTATGATTTCAGTCCTTTTCTTCGCCGAAGTTCACCCTCTTGCCGATGGAGGTGAACTTTGGCGAACAAAAGGATCGAAATTGCGAAAATGAAAAAGATGCATGACCAAAATGCTACCCTAAAAAGTTAAAAAATGAAAACACCAAATAATCTAAGTTACATGATTAAAAATATATTTAACCCATATACAATATTAATGAGACAAATAACAAGTTTAAAATGTAGTAAAAACAATTGATAGAAAAATATGATTAGCATAACTTTAGGACCTTGCGATATAAATATTCATTTTGTGGATATTCTATTAGTTCAAAATAATTATTAATATCATCCAGAATAAATAAATTAACCAAAAAAAGATTCAAAATATGATATAGAGGGATTATGTTACAAAACTAAAAAATAATAACAACAAAATAAAAAGAAATGTAAATAAAAAAATCAATTCTTATTAAATCAGTGTCACTTATAAAAGATTCAAAATAAGGAATTAAACATTTAACAAATTAATTTGTGATAATATTGGATAGTCTTTTTTTTATAAATATACTATCTTTGCTTTCGTGTTAATTGATTTGAATCGAGATTATGTATAATAGTAAGTGGAGGGAAAGTAGCATTTTTCATTTCATAACTTAGAGTCGTTCCACTTTTGGTCTCATTGGATACGAGATTCTCATATTTGGTCCTGTAACTTTCAAAAAGTAGCACTTTCGATCCCATGACACTTTTTGTTAGATATTTAACGGAAAGTGCCACGTGACCGTTAAGTGCATGGGACCAAAAGTGTTATATTTTGAAAGTTATGGGACCAAAAGTAAAATTTTCATAACATATGGGACCAAAAGTGAGAATCCATAACATATGAGACTAAAAGTATAAAGGCCATAATCGCCACATGCTATACAGGTGGTGTTTTTCTTTAAAAAGTTTAATAGAGATGTGACATGGGACCAAAAGTGCTACTTTTAAGAAGTTACGAGACTAAAAGTGAGAATCCCGTAATCAATAAGATTAAAAGTGGAAAGACCCTAAGTTACAGGACGAAAAGTGTTGTTTCCCCGTAAGTGGACAAGACATGCAAATTTATAATTTTAAGGATAATTTTCTAAAACACCCAAATTTATTATCAACTATTTAACCAACAAGGTCCATCCTTTATATTATGAATCAAAGTAACTAAAACTTAAAAAAATAGAATGGCTCTTTCGCTACAGATATATATATATATATATTTTGACTGGAAATATTACTATTATAGATAAGGAATAATAACAAGTCAGGTAGTACGATCAGTTTCTCAAGATAAATAGGCATAATTAAAACATAACTAGCCTAACAGCCGCACATGGCTGGAATGAGCCTCATGAAATCCTTGCAAATATGTTCTTGCAAACAAAACTGTAGCAGCGGGCGAACTATCTTTTTCTTGAAATACAACCAAGTTTCGATGTTTCCGAATGGCCCAAATAATCGTGAGCGCCAACTGAAATGCCTCCTTCAAACAATTTACAGCGAGATGAGGAATCCAAGATTCTACTGAGTTACCCCAATCTGAGTAAATGCTCCATGGAATAGGACTGAGAGCCCAGCATTGGCGGGCAAAATGACAAGTGAGAAAAGCATGTTGCGCATCCTCTGAAGTGAATGAACAAATAGGACAAAGAGAATCAGTACCTATATGGCGCAGAGTCAATTGTTGTAACAACGGGATAGCCTCATGACACAACCTCCAAACCATATGCTTCACTTTACTAGGAATCGCCGCATTCCATAAGAAACCCCACCTATCAGATTGCTGAAGATCAGATGGTTCCGCATGACTAGACCCCCGTCGTGCAATAACACGCAAAGTCAATTGATATGCACTTTTGACAGAGAAAACTCCTTTTTTCGTATAGTGCCAAACCCATCTGTCCGGCTCTGAATTTCCTGCTACAGTAACTGAACGAATACACTGATCATCTTCTTCATAGAATAATTGTTGAAGCTTCACCAAATCCCAAGAAATTTCATTAGGCAAGAGCAGATCACTTACCCGTAAAGCCTCAGACTGAAGCGGCCGAGGAGTAACTGGGCGGAAATGAATAGGTCTTGGCAACCAAGGATCTAACCAAGGATGGATTGAAGCCCCATCTCCGACTTATCTCGCTTTCATAACCCGAGCTAGGAGACTATTTGGATTAGTGATCAACCTCCATGCTTGTTTGGCTAACAACACTAGATTAAAACATCAAAGATCCCTAAAGCCAAGCCCTCCAAGCTGTTTCGGTTGGCAAAGACGTGACCAAGCAATCCAATGAATCCCTCTAGATATTTGGGACGTACAAAACCATTGCAATTTGCGATGAAGTTTTCAACAAAATTGAGACGGATAGTCACCAAGGGGAAATAATGTCAGCAAACAGTTGATATCAGGCCAACTTATTAAAGACCTTGTATCGGAGGTATGCTCCTGATTCATCCCCTTTTTTATAATTTGCTATTTATCATTTTTTACATTAAGTGTTGTGCTCTTCTCAAGGTCTATTAACTTTATTCCTAGTCCTTGTAAATTCCGACGAAGGATGGTCTATTATAATCTGTTTCATAATCAAGAAGTCTAAACTTAATGCTGGATTAAGGTTTTAGATGCAGTATGGGCCAAATCATCAGTGAAAGAGGAATAATTACTTTCGAGCTGAAGAGAAAGAATAAGATATATTGTTAGGCCTCGTTTACTTTGATGGATGAGATTAAGTAGATTAATGATGGATAAAATGTAGGATGAGATTAAATTGTATCACTAATATTTTCATTTAAATAATCTATTTATCATGATTAATCATCTATTTACCTAAATGTAAGTAAGCAAGAGATTGGATTCGATATCCAATCCAATTCTCACAAGTAAACAAGGCCTTAGATGACTACTATTGATAATTTCCACTCTAAAAATTTAGTCCACTTTTGAAGTTTACATAGAGAATCCAATAATGATTTTTGAAGTCATTTTAATTGAACCAAAAAGGAAAAGAAATGACATAACAAGAGATAGTAGAAGCACCAAGAGATTTAGAAATTCTGAGAATTAAATATTATCGCAATTGTAATTTCATGGAATGCAACGATATATGTTGTGGGCATGTTAGGTCTATAGCGTTTCATATGTTGTGAGGTCCCAAGGCTTTTAGCCTGAACTAGTTTTTTCAATAAATTACTGCTTTTATTCTCAGAAAAAAAAAAAAGTATCTCGGCATTAAGAAATTTTAATTGACTACAAATAAGAAAAACAACTAGTTTTAGAAAACCGATGAGCATATATAACATTAACTATCATTATTCTTTATAAGAATCGGTACATAGATTTATTTTAGTAACTGAGACAATATCCAGTCATGGGAAGGAAACATTACATTAACCCTTTGTAGAGATACCAATAGGGTCTTAATATTACTCTTCGATCACTTGTGAATATATATAGATGTCGGCAATCGTACATTGAAAAGACAAAGGTTCTTCCATGTTGAGCTCATTTCACCCTGCAAAACACAAGCCCACGTCAAACAAGATGTACAGAAGAAACAATCAATAAGTAAACTAAGCTAAATTCTAAAATTAGAGATGGGAGCAAGAAATGTATATACTTTGAGCAGTCAGTTGAAGGGCTGATCTTGTAGGGAATGTTTACACCACATTGTCCAGGGAGACCGACAGCCTTTCCCAAGTTAATGGAGTATGAACCAGCAAGGGATTTCAGACAGCTGCAAACGCTTTGTCGGTCTGGCGTAGTTTTGGCTGCAGCATAGAGACCTTTGACGCCACCGCAACATGCCCCTAACGGACCCTTATCGGTCACGTAAGGGATGCATGCATTCATGTACGAGACCACAGTCCCACAGCCTACTGCCGCCTCACTGCCCCGAACCACAAAGATTGCGGCGATAATCATCATGCACACCGACTTCATGATCAGTCCTGCCATTTGCAAAGTTGATGGAAATCAACAACAAAAGTTATTAGTCTTTTATGGAGCTATTGAGAAATATTAATATTTGTGAGTGAAGAAAACCCTATTTAGTGTGATGTTTATATAGAGAACATTTGCTAAATTATAAGGTTGATCAGTAGTAGTTAAGGTGGCATATTATTGGTACAACTGCAATAATATAGACTTTGACTATCTATTAAGAATCTTCATAAATGAATAACAAAGTCCAACTTTACTGCCAGATGTTCGAGTAAATCTTTCATGTATGGATGCTGTGCCAATTAATTCATTCACATTTTCTGTTGATTCTACACCATAAATTATGAATCGAAAACGTTCAACATGCGAAATCTAATTACTGATAGCAGCACTTGAATAAATGTCCTAGAGAGGTTGGGATCGACGCAGATACTAATAATGCTTCTGGACAAATATTTAATATTGTAGGGTATCTTTCTCACTTTTCATTGCTGATCATGACAACACAACTGCTCGCATACATCAGCACCACTCCCGCAATTCCGAAGCCTACACCTCGATGATCAGGTAACGAGGATCGAGGAATTGTTGGAGCATTGGGCGACCACCTGGCCCACACCTCCACTGCCCCAACCGTCCCAGCTTGCTGATTCCCTAGCTCTCGATGACGAGGCACAAGATGGTGCGGACGCTGCCGACGTGGAGCCCAATCCTAATTAAGGTTATGTTTGCTTTTTTTTTTTTTAATTTTAAAAATTGTATGTATATAAATACGAATTTTAACCAATATTTTATTTTGTTAATTTTATTATTACCATTTTCTTACTAGATAATTTATTTAAAATATTTTGCATTTAAGAAATTCTACAAAACATTTGTATCTAAAAATTTAAAATGATATTATACTTATTTAAATATAAATAAAATATACAAAAAATATACTAAATTTTTAATGGTTTGTGTAACGGATTTTTGGGGTACACTTTACTAGCACTCAACCTGAAAAGAATTACAAACGTCGTTCCAATAAAATTAGAAGGCCATTACAAATACCGTAAACAACTGTTCTCAATTGGGATACAAAATGCTCATCCAGAACAATTGAAGGCAGCGTTCCAAAATAGGAACAACGACCACTCCAGAAATCGTTATAATATGTTTTAAAACTAATGTTACAACATGAGATACAAAACCATTACAAATAATAGGTCACGGCCTTTCAAACACGCAGTTAAAAGGACCATTCCGATAGAAATATAGACTTATGACTATTAGTATTACAATAGCCGTTCCAAAAATAGGTCAAATAAATTCAACTAAGGCTGTCCAAACGGAGATACAACGTTAATTTCTACATCTGGTCAATGATTGTAATGGTTTTGCGTGGTCGGTATAAATTCTGGTACAATTTAGTAAAGACTTCCCCAAACGTTGTAACAAATATTTTTCAACGTCTATCAAAGGAACGAAAGGCTTGCCATTACAAAGACCGTTCAAAATATATTAAACATGTTACAAATTTAAAATCGACCGTTCCAAATGCCATTCCAATATTTTTTATTTTTTTTTGTAGTGATTGCAAAATGCATTGCAAATTTGCAATGAAATTAGTCCGTGTTTGGCCACGGATTTTCTAACGACAATTTCGTTGCTATACTATTAAAAGAATAATGTATCATGTAGATCGTTGCAAAAAAATTTCATTAAACATCAATGACCTAGTTCCGCTGCATTTTACGTTGCAACATATTTGGGACGGATATAATTTGCCGGTCATTCCAAATGTTGTTCCAATAAAAAAAAATTGTAGTGGTTGTAAAATGCGTAGCAAATTTGCAATGGAAATAGTCCGTGATAAAGTTTTGCCACAAATTTTGTAACGACAATTTTGTCGCTATACTATTAAAAGAATAATATAACATGTAGATCACAGCAAAAATTATTGCAAAAAAATTTCTTTAAATATCAATGACCTAATTCCGCTGCAATTTTCATTGCAACATGTTTGCAACGGATATAATTTGAAAGTTCATTTTAAAATTAGCCTTGAAATAAGTCATTGCGAAATGCATTGCAAATTGCAACGGAAGCATCCTATGGCAAAAATTTGCCTCAATTTTTGCGACGACTTGAAATGACAATGGGCCACCTTAATGTTCACGAAAATTTTCAACGAAATGTTGCAACGGAATATGCGTTGCAAAAGTTTGTTGCTGTTTTACCATGGAACTTTCCATAAAAATTCAAAATTTTGAAATTTCATTGCAAAATCATGGCAAAAACCGTGGTAAATTTTCCACAAAAAATTCCGTGGCAAAAAGTTCGTCACTCTGATTCTGTTTTTTCCTAGTGTAGTTTTGCAAAGACATATTAAAGTGTATAACTAAAGTTGCAAAGAAACCTATATTGTGGGAGTTTGCAATTACCTCAAGTTTTCCATCATAAAATAGATATGTGCTTTGTGTGTGTTCTATGTGTTTGTGTGGTGTTTGTGTGTGTGTATGATGTTTGTGTGCTTGAGTGCTTGAATGTGCAGCGTGTGCTACATGTGAAACTTTTCTCCGTGTGTTTCTGTGTGTGTGTGTTCTGTGTGTTGCTCTGTGTGTGTGTGTGTTTCTACGTGTATGTGTGTGCGTATGTGTCTGTATCTGTATGTGTGGGTCTATCTATTTGTGTGTCCGCAATCCGCATGAACTATTGTGTTTTTACTGTATGGGAGTATTTGTGCAAGTTTTGATAAAATATTTTTTATTATCTTGATTCGGAAAAGTATTTTTGACGTGTTTGAGATGTCAACCTTCGCTTCTGAAATTACTAGAAAATGTATTCTTAAGCCAAAAGCTAGAAGTATCTTTGGGGTTGTTTCTAGCTGCTTTTGCTTTTTTATAAATAAATTTATATAATTTTTTTGTAGACTACTTAATTTACCCTCATTATAATAATCCCAATTCGATTTTATCCTTTTTGTGTTTATTTTTAATGTTGATCATCTAAATTTGATGTTATAATTTTTAAATAATTTGAATAATTTATCACTAATAAAATTATAATTTCACATATTTAATATTTTAAAAATTTAGTATTATATTGCTATATTATATGATATTATTCCTAAATCATAGAAAATATAAATTAAATTACTATGATTAAATAAATAATTTATTTTTTGATAATCAGGCAAGTCCATTTATGGTGCATGAATGAAAATTTCTGTTATATAGTGAAAATATTATTGAATTAAATATCCAGCCTTTTTATTAGTATTCAATATTTTAATAATATAAATGATAATTATTTTGTAAAAAATTAAATACAAGATACTAATTGAAATAAAATTTATAACTTTTTGAGGAAAAATAATTCTTATAATCAAAAGACAAGTATATATATATATATATATATATATATTATACTATGTATTAAGGGAGAGCACCTCAGTGAAATTGCAATTTTGGTCCTGTATGTATAGGGGGTTGGCATTTTTAGTCCTGTACGATTTTATTTTCGCATTTTGGTCCCGTAAGTTCGCGATTTTCGCATTTTTGGTCCTATTCCGGCGAAAATGGCCGGAATTGTTTTTTTAAAATGGCTGGAATAGGACCAAAAACGCGAAAATCGCGAACTTACAGGACCAAAATGCGAAAATAAATTCGTACAGGACTAAAAATGCCAACCCTCTATACATACAAGACCAAAATTGCAATTTTTCCTGATAACAAAAAAATATTCATAAATGGGAAAATTACAATTTTGGTCTTGTATGTATAGGGGGTTGGCATTTTTAGTCCTGTACGATTTTATTTTCGCATTTTGATCCTGTAAATTCGCGATTTTCGCTTTATTTGTTACAACTTTTCTATAAATTTAACATTAAATTATTCTTTTGTATATATTTCATTAAATAATAAATTTTTATAAATATTTTATTTTAAATAGTACTTATAGAAGTTGTACACATAGTGTGTGCCAAACTTACTAGTATATATTAAGTAACAATTATATCTTTTTTACACATGAGGACAAAACAGTCTTTAATCAATTAAACTTGTTTCAGAAGTACTTTTTTTCCCGAACACTACCGAAATTAACTTTTATCTGTTTTTCACATTTTTTACAAACACTACACACTTTTAATTTTGCTACAAATTCTAATTACTTTTTTTTTAACAAAAATCACTTCTTTAAAAATAGAAGTTTTACCAAACCTGAATTTGAAACAATCCTTTTGCAGTTCAACCCATTTTTTACTTGTAGATTGGAACCCATGCCATTTTTTATCAGATTAATTTCTCACCAAACGGTTTAGTCCAACCAGTCCATATGCAACTCCATTTTGTGGCATTTTGTTATCGACAGTTTTCTTGATTCTACAAATTTTGCATGGATAATTGTATTTTGTGTAGGCAACAATTGCATGAAATAACACAAAGTGCAGTAAGTAGTTACCATTGCATCACAATAATAATGACATGGGTACAATATATCAAGCTCACCGACACAAGAGTGAACTAAAATTCTTTATTTATTGTTTATTTTTTTACTATAAAGCATTAATCGGACTGTGGATGGAAATATAGATCTCCTCTTCGACGAAACTCACTGCACCCTGCAAAACACAAGAGGTCGTCACCATTAATACAAATTCACACCTTCCTTACATGCTTTGCGATTAAATGCAACGAGCCCCATATGAAAACACTAATATGCATGCAACAAAAATTGTTGAATAAGAAAAGGGAGAACGAACCCCAAATGTTGGAACGAACAAGCTTTTTTTAAAAACAATTTACGAGCTTTTTGTACCTATTAGTGTTTTCGTAGGGCATAAAATGTCATTTACCCTCTGTTAATTCCAGGCAGTAACTAGAAGAATTTAAATTATACAAAAGTTTAAATTTGAAACATGTACATACGTTGAGCAATCAGTGGAAGGACTGATCTTGTAGGGGATGCTAACACCACATTGGCCGGGGAGTCCAGCAGCTTTCCCGAGGTTAACATTAGGGGTTGAGGCAGCAAGAGATTTCAGGCAGTTGCATACGCTCTGTCGATCGGGTGTGCTTTTGGCCGCAGCATAAAGACTCTTAATCCCACTACAGCATCCACCCAACGGTCCATTTCCCGTCACGTATGGAAGGCATGGATTTAGATATGAAACTACACTGCCGCATCCTATTGCAGCCTCACCGTCCGGAACAACCGACATCAGCAACACCACCGCGACGAGGACCACAAACATTGGCTTCATGCTTCCAGCCATTGCAATCGAAGGTAAGACAGTGGAAGAAAAATAGAAGATCTAGTGTTTTTTTTTCTAACAATTTTGGTATGTCTGCAGAAAAATCTGTTGAGTGTGATCCTTAAATAGAAAACCTATGCTTCACGTTCTGTTGTTGTATAGAATCAATGGCAGGATTTTATGGTTGGTGGTTGTCAGCTAAGAGAGGAGTATTAATGTTGGCATCATGATTTAACATAAAAAAAGAAATACATTCTAAACTTTAAAATTATAAAAAATTAAATGGAAACCTCCTCATTAAGGATCTTGTACATTTCACCATCCTTTCAAATAGTTTACAACCTCATTAAGAAAATTTTACTAAATAATATGTTTTGTTATTAATATAAAGTTTCAAATACGTTTTCTAAAGAAGCTATAAGGGCAACTCAGTTTAAGGGCAAATATGGGGTCTGTACTTCAAATGCGATTAAGTCAATCAATCAAGCACACAGTTGTGGGCAACTCAATTTACTGCCACGTTTGAGTTAAGCTTTCATGTCCATTTCGCCTAATTAGTCTTACAATTTTTGAAAAAAATTGTTCTATATGAATTTTTGTTAGTTATTGTTCTTAATTGTCAATCCCTATTTTCTTTGTCAAAAATGTGAATACTCTAAATTGTAGGACTTAAAATGCAATTAAGCCAGTCAATCAAACAACTCAATCTACTGCCACGTTTGAGTTAAGCTTTCATGTCTGCTGCTGGACTAATAAATTTGTGGGGTCTGTACTCAACCTATCAAAGACTTCCTACATGCACAAAAACAGTTTGATGGGGAGGTTCTACGTGGTACAAAACAAAATTGTCACATTCTAAAATTAATAACCATTGACTAATTACACTTTCTCTGTTCTTTTTTTTTTAAAAAAAAAATAATACATGCTAAAACCAACATAATATTATTATAATATTTGGCATACAATACTTTGATATTTCTAAATCAATCACCAAATTTGAAGTAAATAATAAAAACAACGTTACTGTTAAAAGTAAACTAAATATCAATATCTGCATATCTCAAATTTACAACCATATAATTGTGAGAAACATCAATCTCACCCCTCGAGTAAGGAATCGTTGCTACTAATTATACTTTCAGTTTGTGTATAGAAAATCAGTTTCCATTAATTTGGTGAGTAGTATTCTACCTTGTGTGCTTATAAATAACTAGGTAAAGATGAAAATGAGCATAGTACTATCACATATGTTTTCATAAAAGGTAATTCATTTTGTCACAAAACTAGAAAAGTAGCAGCATAAAACTGACCGTAGTCTAATGATTCAAATTAAGAACCTATGAGCAAATTCAAGTTTATGAGTTTATCAAGTATGTGTATTTTTGTCTCACTCAATGTAAGTTTGTAGTAATTTATTTATCAGTTTATTGTAATGTTAGTTTATACTACAAAATATAGCTTAATAGCTTAGAAAAATTTGATGCTAAAATACGAGTTGAACTACTTAGCAAGTAAAATTTTTGTTGCTAAATTACACTATTCAATATATATTTAACCAATTCATTGTTAAATTAGTTAGCAAGTAAATTTTTGTTGCTAAATGTATTAGCAAGTAAATTCTTGTATTAAATTAATAATATAAATTATCAACAAAAATTTTACTTCCTAATTCGCTCGACGTTAAAGTTTTTCGTTACTATTGAACTAATTGCTTGTAATGTTATTAATTTATCGGATCAATGAATTGCTCAATTATTAATATCGATGTAAATGTGTAATCACTGCTTCTATAATAAAGGGGAAAAAAAAAGCATCCAAAGAATGTTTGGTAACATGTTTTTGTATTCTAAAATATAAAAAGTAAATTAGACATGCATCTTTAATTTTAGATATTTAGATTTATAGTGATTGTATAAGCAAAATATCCGCATGTTTAAGTTCAGTATGCCATGTATTTGATAGATGTTTGACATGTTTCTAATACTTATCCATTTAGTACCAATGGCATTAGTAGCAATACAAATTCTTTGTAAAATAGTGGAATTTGTTGTTAATTTACATTAGCCACGAATTTAGCAAAATAAATATTTACTTGGCATCATTGCCGATTTTAGCATCGACTTTTTTTTTGTTATTGATTTTTCTAGATATTTTACTAACAAAACATTTGTTAGTAAAATCTCAAGTTCACCCAATACTGATTTTAACCCTGTAAATATATGTTTTATTAATTTAGTCCTTGAATTTTTTAAAATTGATTAAATTTAGTCCTCTGGCCACCGAAAACTCATTTTTGGGCCGGAACGCATGACATGGCAGCCCTATTGCGATGCTTACCATCACTGCTAGCCAAGTAGGGATAAATTTGTGACGGTAAAAATATATCCATTACAATTTTGGAACGGTTTTTTCATTGGATAGGGAACCCGTCCCAAATGTTGTATGATGGATGAATATCACTTGATCTTATTTTTGTAACGGGTTTGACATGAAATTTGGGAAAGGCTTAATTTCAATATAAACAAGAGTAATCTCAAACGTTTTTGCAATGGGTTCAGTTACAAAATTTGGGATGGTATTTGTGATATTTTTTTGATGCATTTTGGAGCAGGTTCTGCGATGGTCTGATTTTTTTAAAAATTAAATTTATTGTATTTTTTACTATTTTCAGATTTAAATGAATTATTTTAAGTATTTCTATAGATTAATTTATTTATAAATGAATTTATTTTTAATATATTGGTAACTTAAATTAATTCATTTCATTTCATTTTAATTTAATTTATAATTTTAATTATTTATTACTTATATAATTAAATTATTAAATTAATTGGAAGAAAACTAAATTAAGAGCATATGATGCATATATTAATTTAAAAACTGCACAATAATAGAAATTAAAGAAAAAAATCACAATATAAAGCGACCTCCTTGTCATTCCCGGCAAAGATTTTGAAGACTCTGAACATCTCGTCATCCTTGCAGTCCCAATAGTACTTCTAGTAGGGAAAATTTCATTATAGTAAGGAAAAATTTGTTAGTTGTCAGTAATCACTATAAGAAATTTCACTTCTAATAAGAAAAAAATTTGTGATAGTACAAAAAAACCTATATTATAATATTATTTTTTCGTATAATATATTATAATTTTTTAAAACTATATTATAAGATTTATTATAATTATGGGGTTTAAATCCTAATAATTTTCATATAACAGCAACAAATTTTCTAATTCAATCGTTGTTTCCTAAAATGTGTATTAAATCCCAATAAATTTTTGAAGAAGACCTTCAGATGAAGGTGACGACATCCACTGGCTAATGCAAGGGAGAAGTGTGTTTTTAGCTCCGAAAGTGCTACTTCCTATCTAACATTTTTTTTTCATTTCCAACGCGTCTTCTTCTTCCAAAGTTTGTAATAGTGAATGCGTCTTTATTCGTTAAATACGTTTCTTGCTAGCGGTTTGCTTATTAATTAGTCAAGGTGCTTAGGTGGTTATTAGTGGTTAATTAACCGTATAAGCTCTATATATATATGAGCTAACTATCATAGTTGTACGCAACAACTACTTCTTTGTTATGAAATTCTCTCTAACTGCGTTCTTGATATAACCCACCATGGGGCCGTTATTGGATTCTTTACATGGTAACAGAGCCATCGTTTTATGGTCTCTGGTACTTCACCCTATTTTTTTGTTTCCTTTCAGTTACAGAAAACCTTGAACAACCCAAGAGGCCTCCGCATTAAACATTGATTCGCCTATGGGAAATCCTGTCAAACAAGAAGGGAAGAGCAGAGAAAATTGATGCGGATCTAGAGTTCTTGAAGGCTTAGGCCACTGAAAATCTAGGCACAATTTTGGTGTCAAACGTCCTATCTGGGGCAAATTTTCTCTCATGGAGTCGCTCCATTAAATTCGTCCACAGAGCCAAGATGAAACTGAGTTTTATAAATGGAAAGAACCCCAAGCCAGATGAAGAATCTGAAGAGTACGAACGATGGGCAATGGCAGACAGTGTAGTGATTTCTTGGATTTTGAACACCATCTCCAAAGATCTAGTGGAATCCTTTTTGTACATAGATACAACAAGGGAGCTTTGGCTGGAATTTGAAGAAAGATTTGGGGTTAGCAATGGCTCCATGGTGTACCGATTACATAGGGAAATTGCATCAGCATCCCAAGGTAACCTCTCTCAAGGTGTTTTGGAAATCTTAAGAAACTCGGGGAGGAGTTAAGGTGTTTGGAGTCTGTACCTCGTGCAGTTGTGGGGCTGCAAAGGAGATAGCGAGGTTGAGACAAAGAAATCAGCTGATGCAATCTCTGATGGGGCTAAATGACACCTTCGATCATGTATGCAGTTAGATTTTAATGTTGGAACCATTTTCGAGCGTAGGAAAGGCGTATGCCATGAAATTGCAGGAAGAAAACCAGAAGGAGGCTCGCTCCACCTACTCAAATCCTGCGCAAACTATGGCAATGCAAGTTAAAGGTTTACAAGTAGGAACAGAAGCTGGAGCTAAGGGTCAATGGAAAAGGAAAACGGCACAAGAGGAAAGGAGGTAGTTGTGCTCTCAGTGTGGCAAAATGGGACATTCTTAAGGAGACCTATTTTAAGACCCATGGCTACCCAAAATGGCATAACACCTTAGTGGAACAAAGGAAGAAGATGGGGACAAGCACTGGGAAGGCACTCAACACCTCAAACTGTTCAACCACAGGGCGAGAATCGACCCAAAATGCTATGGATGAGAAAGCAATTGCAGAATTTATCAAATGAACTTCGAAGGATCATAGTGAGAAATGAGTCGGGAATCACTGACTGCACCAAAACAGATGATCTAGAAGACTATGCAGATAAGTGGTTGCTTAACTCAGTGTTGCATACCTCTAAATCTTTGATAGTAGTACCACCACACATATGTGCAATGATCTCACTATGCTTAACTGTACTAAGAAAAGGAAATCCAGTGTCTACATGCATCTAGCATATGGCTCTAAACAACATGTTAAAATAAAAGGAGACGTACAACTTACTAAAACATTTGAAACTCACTAATGTACTACATCTGCCTGCATTAAAATTGAACTTGCTCTTTGTCAGTAGAATGTGTGATAGTTCGAACATTAGGTTCAAATTGTATCCTCTGTACCGTGTTTTGCAGGAACTCAAGACTAACAAACCAGCGGCAGTAGAAAAGCTTGTAGGAAAATTGTATGTGTTGGATGAGAATTCTTTTAAAGTCACACTATTAAGCACATGTTGAAACACTCTCATGAAAAGGGTCTTACTATTAGCACTACTGACATAAACTTGTGGCACAAAAGGCTTCACCACACATCTGATACTGTACTAAACCATTTGAAGTTTTTAAATAATAATGAAATGATTTTGGATCATTGTGAAGTGTGTCCTGTTGCCAAATAGCAAAGATTATCCTTTCCTGTTAGTCAATCTAGAGCGGCTGATGCATTTGATGTTGTTCACATACACATATGGGGGCCTTATAATCAGCCCTCATTGTCACATGGCACCTACATGCTTACACTAGTTGATGATCACAGTAGAAGCATATGGAACGTTTCTTATGAAAGACAAATCATAGACCTTAAACATCTTAAGAACCTTCAATAAAATGATATCTACTCAATTTCATAAGAAAATTAAAATCTTGAGAAGTGATAATGGAATGGAATTTTTAAGTATAGACTGCCAAAGCTTCATGGCAACAGAATGCATAGTACCTCAAAAGGCATGCACTTACACCTCACAATAGAATGGGGTGGTTGAAAGAAAGCATAAGTACCTACTCCAAGTAGTTAGGGTGCTTATGTTTCAGGCCAATATGCCTAGCATGTTCTGGTCATAGGCCTTCCTAGCTGCAACCTACATTATAAATCTTTTACCTACTCCAGTGTTGAACTGGAAAGTACCGTTTGAGGTATTTGCATAATAGAACCCTAACTATGATCACATGAAAATCTTTGGGAGCCTGTGCTTTGCCACCAATGTGAGGCCCTCTAAATTCAAGTTTGAAAGAAGAGCTATTAAAGGCTATTCTTAGGATATGCCAATGCTCAAAAGGGATACAAGATTTTTTACTTAGAAGCTCACACCCTTACTGTGTCAAGAGATGTTATTTCTCATGAAACAAGTTCCCCATATGCAGAAAAACAACTAGATCCAGTCACCTGACCTATCCCTTCAATTATGGATGATCACGATATTCTATTTCCTAGTTCTAGTCCTGAACTTACAGAACCCTCAATTCCACCTCAGAATACTGACCACAACACTGAGGCACAACCTGCTACTACATTAAGAAGGTCTTGTAGGACACTAAAACAACCTGCTTGGATGGAAGATTTCCATTGTGATTACACTGCCACTGAACATGTCATACCTTCTGTTACTGGTTTTAGTAAATCGTATGCATTTTTTTTCGACTTCTTTAACTATTTTGCAGGAACCTAGAAGCTTTCAGCAAACAAATCAGATTCCTGAACGAAAAGGAGCAAGGTAGGCAGAACTCCATGCTTTGGAAGCCAACTCTACTTGGGAAATAAATCCACTGCCCTACCAACAAGAAAGCCATCAGGTGTAGGTGGATTTTTAAGCTCAAACTCAACGTTGATGGCATGGTGGACAAACACAAGGCTAGGCTCATAGCAAAAGGATAAAACAAAGTGGAAGAAATAGATTACGTGGATAGTTTCTCGCCAGTAGCCAAGGCAGTCACAGTGAGGGACCTTCTAGCAGTCACAACGGCCAATCAGTGGCACCTACACCATATTGATGTCAACAATGCATTCCTACATGGATTCCTTGAAGAAGAAATATATATGTAGCCTCCAGAAGGATAGAATTTGCCCCAAGGACATGTGTGTAAACTGAAACCATCATTATATGGCCTAAAGCAGGCCTCTCGTCAGTGGAATGTTGAGTTCACCAGCAAGATCGGAGAGTTTAGGTTTGTGCAGTCCCAACACGATCACTACCTGTTCACTAAAACCACCTCTGCAGGTTTGCTGGTTTTGCTTGTATATGTTCACGATATTCTTCTTGCAGGTGAATTTGAATCCCACATTCAAGAAGTCAAGTGGTACCTTCATATAAAGTTCACCATTAAGGACCTACGAGCCGCCAAATATTACTGAGGTCTGGAGATAGCCAAGTCTCAGCAAGGTATGACGATCACTCAATCGAAATACATGAAGAACCTCATCTTAGATACTGGTGTGGGGCATGCAAAGACGACAACCACATCCCTGCCACCAAGCATCTAGTTTACAGCAGAGGCAGGACACGCCTTCACCAACCCTAAATCATACAGAAGACCTGTGGGTAGATTACTCTACTTAGAATTTACTAGATTGGACATTTTCCATGCCACACAGTAGTTGACCCAATTTATGCAAAACCCGTGCAAACAACATTAGGATGCAGCAATTCTCCTCCTATGGTATCTGAAGGGCTCACCTAACAAGAGCCTTTTCTTCCCCACAAGATGCTGTAAAGATTTGACGGCCTGTTGTGATGTTGATTGGCCTCTTGGATACAAGATGGTCTTTAACATGGTTTTGCATCTTTTTAGAGTCATCCTTGATCTCATGGATAACAAATAAACAAACTACTGTCTAAAGATTGATACCAGAAGTTGAATATAGGAGTATGGGTTCGACTACTTGTAAATTGGTGTGGGTACACAATGTGTTGTTGGATCTCCATGTTCAAGCGCGTACGCCCATTCCATTTCTCTGTAACAATCAGGCAGCCTTATACATCGTCGCCAACCATGTAGTCCATGAAAGAACAAAACACTTGGAAATTGATTGCCACCTTGTGAGGGACAAGTATAAGTCTGGCCTCATTGCACCCAGTCATGTTCCCCTACAGCTGCAGGTCGCGAACATCTTCACGAAGGCTCTTACAGACCCTACTTTCTTACGGTTGCTTTCCATGTTAGGCATGGTTGACCTCACCACGTCTAACTTGAGGAGCGGGTGAAGAAGACCTTCAGATGAAGGTGACGAAATCCAGTAGGTAAGGCAAGGGAGAAGTGTGTTTTTAGCTTTGAGAGTGCTATTCCCTATCTGACGTTTTTTTCCTTTCCAACGCATCTTCATCTTCCTAAGTTTGTAATTTGTCTCTGTTAGTTAAATACGTTTCTTACTAGCGGTTTGCTTATTAGTTAGTTAAGGTAGTTAGGTGGTTATTAACGATTAATTAATAACTTAAGCTCTATATATATCTGTGGTAACATGACAGCTGTACCCAACTACTTGATCTTCTTCGTTACAAAATTCTCTCTAGCTGCGTTCTTAATAAAACACACTGGTAAATTACATTTTTAGTCCCATAAGTGAACCTGTTTTCAATTTTAGTCCCACAATGTCTATCATTCGCGAATTACGTCCCATAAGTGGATTTTTTTTCCAATTTGAGGACTCATTGGGGATTTCCATTAATGAAGTTAACGGAAGTTGGATCTCCGTTAAGTAGACCGATTTTGGAGGGAAATTGACTATCCTTCAACCACTTTTGGAGCGAAATTAACTCACTTCTTCTTGTTCTTATAAGAACTCATTTATTTCGTATTTTTTCTATATTTACCAACAAACAAAACATAAAATGGCTGCAATTTGTTTATATATAATATCTTTCTATTTTCATTTATACAGATTAAATTTTTAAGTCGAAAAAAAAAATACAAATACAAAAAATAGAAATCCTGTACTGAATTTCTGGTGCCAGTAATTGAACATCAAAGTTCTATAAATGCAATTTATGTTTTAGTAATTGTTGTTCTACTTTTTGTATTTGTATTTGTATTCTTGTTTTTTTTTTCGATCTAAAAATTTAATTTGTACAAATGAAAATAGAAATATATTATATATAAAGAAATTGCAGTCATTTTAAGTTTTGCTTGTTGGTAAATATGGAAAAAATAAGAAATAAATGAGCTCTTATAAGAACAAGAAGAAGTGGGTTAATTTCCCTCCAAAAGTGGTTGAAGGATGGTCAATTTCCCTCCAAAATCGGTCCACTTAACGGAGATCCAACTTTCGTTAACTTAATTAACGGAAATTCTCAATGAGTCCTCAAATTGGAAAAAAAATCCACTTATGGGACGTAATTCGCGAATGATAGACATTGTGGGACTAAAATTGAAAATAGATCCACTTATAGGACCAAAAATATAATTTACCCTAAAACCCACTATGCCTTCGTTATTGGATTCTTACAGTTACCTAATTCAATCATTGTTTCCTACAACTTGTACTAAATTCCACTATTTTTTCTAGATTTCCTCAAAGGACATAAAATTAAATAAAATATAAAAAAATACAGAAAATTGCAGAAAATGATAGAAAACTCACATAATTACAGGAAAATGGATTTTTCATAACAGAAAAATAAAGAAAAATTACAAAAACTAGAAAATTAAAAAGGAATTCTAAAAATTTTCAGAAAAATTAGAAAAAAATGAAAAAAAAAACTGCTCATGATTTTCAGAACATTGCAGAAAAATGAAAGCAAAATTTTGAAAATTTTCAGAAAAATACAACAACGCAATTTCATAATCATGCTCATCTCCATAATAATTTTCATGTAATTTCCGAGTAAATATTTCATGCATGGATGTTGTGCTAATTAATTCGTTCACAATTTCTGTAGATTCTACACCATAAAATACGAATCGAAAACGTACATCATGCGAAATCTAATTACTGATAGCGGCACTTGAATAAATATACTAATTAATGCTGCCTGGACAAGTATTTAATATTGTGGGGTATGTTTGTGACTTTCCAGTACTGATGCCAATTTCAAATGTACAACATGGTTCAGAAGCCGAAAATATAGATGTACCAACCAACACAATTAATCTGGGGAGGGCCTGTTTGCTTGTGTTTTTATTTTAGTTTTTGCTTGTCGGTAGAAAATAGGGTATAATGCAATTTACCCCCTATAATATTGCAAATGAGTAAATTACCTTCCTATGAAAATAAATTAGCAATTTACCCTCCTGTGTTTTCCAAAATGAAGCAATTTACCTCCCTGGACAGGGGAGAGCCTGTTTGCTTGTGTTTTTATTTTAGTTTTTGCTTGTCGGTAGAAAATAGGGTA
The DNA here is from genome assembly GCA_034509735.1 of Sesamum alatum. NCBI lineage: Eukaryota > Viridiplantae > Streptophyta > Magnoliopsida > Lamiales > Pedaliaceae > Sesamum > Sesamum alatum. The sequence goes on from JACGWO010000006.1 coordinate 21,055,734, forward strand.
TAATGCAATTTACCCCCTGTAATACTGCAAACGAGCAAATTACCTCCCTATGAAAATAAATTAGCAATTTACAGGGAGGTAAATTGCATCATTTTGGAAAATACAGGGGGGTAAATTGCTTCATTTTAAAAAATACAAGGGGGTAAATTGCTATATATTTTTTTCATAGGGGGATAATTTGCACATTTGCAATATCACAGGGGGATTGCTTGCATTTTTCCCGTAGAAAATATGTATTTTTAATTTTATATAGATTTTTGTGTGCAATAAAAATATATTTAGGTTAGAGAGAGTGTGTTTTATGTTGAACTGTATTGTCAATCAATATATTTCCAACGAGAATACGTATAAACAAATATGTTTTAACTTTAATACTATTTTTAAAACGTAAAATTGGAAATGGAAATGCAAAAATTAACTTACAAAAATCCTATTGAACCCAAATGTATTGATATTTTTTGTGGAGATAATATATTTAAGTTGATTTTGTATATAAGTATTTATACGACAGAGAAGAGATAAAAAAAAATATCGAGTCAGTATAAAGTCCCCAAGAAGAAAAGTGTTTCCCCTTTTTTCCATGACATTGCTTATGTGGCAAAGGATTTTTTTCATGTTGGCGCTTATGTGGTGGATGAATAATCAAACAATGCCTAGTCAGCATTTTTCTCAATTTAAAATGTCCTAAAATTGTACATGTTAGCAAAATCCGGCAACTTTTTAAAATTCGGTGGCCGGAGTCCTATAATTGCTTAAATTTTTTTAATTTCAGGGTACTAATTGCCACCGCTTTACATACGATCCTTATTTTGCAACTACTGCATATATACGGGGCTACAAGTAATTAAGTCATTGTTTATATATATATATATATATATCTAAATATATATATATATTTAATTAATATATATATTGTTTATATCTATAATATTGAATATATATATATATATAATAATAATATTTTATTGGTTGAAAACTTAAAATCAATGCCCATATGCAAAGAACGTGTGTAGTGCACTGCTATCTATAAGAGGGTATTTTACTTCATTTTAAAACTATAGGGAGATAATTTGCTCTTTTTTTCACAGAAAATTTTTGCAGTTTTCTCTTATCACATGGAATTAAATTGCGTTTTTCTTTCTTTCTGATGGTTGCCTTCGGAAAGTCCATGGCTAATTTTTAAAAGTCATATTTATCAACGGTGTGATCGCCCAAAAATTAACCAAAAGTTTTTACATAATTTTTTTAAACAACTGTTTTTATTAATTGTATTAATAGTTAATTCTAGTTAAACTTAATTCCCCGATATAAATTATAATAAAAAAATTAAATGTGCGATTATTATTAAGAAACTAAAAAATATATTTTTGTTATAATTTTTAATTAAAATAAAAAATATAAAAAAACAAAAGTACTAATCTAAGCACACAAGGCAGGTTGTCCTTCTACTATCTTATAAGTCTTTCTTGCTCTATGAAGGTCTTGGTAGACCAATAATAGAAGAGAAAAAATGGATAAAGACCTAGTTCAATAGCTCTATAGTTGCTAACAACAAGTCCATGTCCGAAGTCGAGCTACTAACTCCTTGTTCTACCTTTAGCATCTAACTCATAACGCATAACTCAAACAACTAACTCTTAGCTACGAGCTCATATAGGACTCCTAGCTCATATAGGATATGTAGGCCAACTTATTCAATTCTTCCTTCCAGTCAGAATAGCACTGGTCGGATCAAATCTTGGCTTTCAACAAGCTTGCAATCAAATCTTCAGCTGCTAGCTCCTTGTCTCCTTAAGATGTTAACTTGGAGCTTCTTCATAGAAAAAGTGAGACCCTCGGCCAACTGTTGCTTTGATGCATCTGACGAGCCTGGGGGCATAGCTATGTGTCAACATCATCACTAAGATTTCCTGCATGTATGCTATATGCTTCTTCATCTTCACAAACCCTACACAAGATGATACTGTGCACGAGGTCCCCTGTCGGCCAACCTATGTTCTGTCGCCTTAGAGCCTATGTCGAACACTTGAACTTTCTTCGTCTCCTCCACTATCGCTAGAATAGCTCCTCCTAGAATTTGTGTGGTACTAACAGTCAACGATGTAGCTTCCAGAGGCTGCTAGGAGGCATGCTTCTCCATGACCTTTCGGAACGCCTCTTAAAACCACAAATAAAATAAATAGTAGTTACAACTTAAAATAGTTATATTCAATAAATAAAATAATATTTATAGATAATCAACGCGACCTCCTTCGCCTGCAGGTCGTTCCAGGCTCCATCTACCTTCTTCTTAGTGTAGTCGGTGAACACCTCCCATCTGTTTCGGCAGCTAAGCTTAGACTATTGTGAAGATAATTAAAATAGTAGTAACTGCTATAAAATTACTTACCAATCCTCTTGTGCATGCCCACCTAGGAAGAACCTTGCTGTGGACAATGCTGGCTGATATAATTGACTACTTAGTTGGCCTTGTTCTCGGTCGAATCCTGGTGGAACTTGACGAAGGCCTAGATGATGATGAGGTCCTCTAGATCTCCTCCACCACCCAGTCTGGACTCTTGTTCTTCTTCGTGACCTCGAGGAATTGTCGAAGCAACCACATGGCTGCCTTGGCATGAAAAACCTTCTTCATGTCATACTCTGGGCTATTTTGGTGCTATACGAATCACAGGAAAAAATATAATTAGTACTAAATAAGATCAAAATCAAATGTATCTTACAAAAAAAGATAAAATGATAATTACCTTGAGCTCCTCGAACCAAAAATCCCATTGCTCTTGTGGGACACTCGTGCAGTTAGGCCACGCTTGGGTGTAGTGGCTCGACAATAGGACCCAAATCCCGAAGTGGAAGCTCTCAAACATGCAGCTAGATACGACAAACAAAAACACTAGTAAATAATATAATAACATGAATAAAAATAATTGAAAGAAAGGAAAACGTAAATCTTAAAATTACCTCTCATCCACAAGTGAGATGAACCTGCGCGATCCTAGAGACCGTGGTGGAGGTGGTGGTGCCATTAAAGATAGGCTAAGGTAGGCATTTGATGAGAACTTTTAAACCAACTTCCGAGAGTTAGTTTGAAACATTCCAAGTTAATTACCCTCAAGAATGGGCATTGAGGAGTGTTACAGAGACTTGCACTAAGTGATGTAATCATATGAAGATTGTTGAGTTTCATCGACGACAGACGTATGACGTCTATGCATGTTAATGGGTGCTTGACAAGTGGATTTATCAAGTTTACCGAATTGACTCGCAAGATTTCTCATTATGGACAACTCATTAGCGACGACAGCATGGAATTTTGTCCTTCGACTTGAGGAGCCACATTAGCCTTGTATATGGGGTGATTGTATTTTGGTCCTGGTTCGTGTGATCACAATATTGCGTGGCTGTAAAAAGTTCTACACCAGTGCAGTCAGACATACATGCAGGTTGGTGCTTTCCAAAAAGGAATCCATCCCCTATCATGAGAAAATGACAATCTCCTATGTTCTATAGACTATGTTAATCTCTTGAAGTCTGTGGCCACAACTGTTAATCAAATAAGAAAAAACTTTTCCATGTTAATTAATGAAAAACATAGTCAAGAGCGAATACATAGTTATCAAAGTAAAGTATGGGAATCGATTTAGAATTTCATGTCATAGATATTCATTGGGTGCTCGCTTGATGGAAGAACCGTATCTATATGGTATGCTCAGTTAAAGGTTCACACAAATTTCACATATTCTCTAGTGCCATGGACTGTTGTTAGATGGCCACCCACGAAAACATGAACTCTTGGATTAATGTATTAATGAAGAATGATTAATTGAATATGATTCAATTAATCTAGAGCAAGTTAGTTTCCAGATTAAATTGTATATGTGATACAACCCCAAGTTTAGATGAAGGTGAACTATAAGGTTCACACACAAAATGCTAACGATTATGGAAAATTAATTGGAGAATTAATTTTAAATGAGAGTTAATTATTGAATTAATTCCAAAAGAAAGAGAGGAAGTGCTAATTAATTAGATTAATTACATATTTCGGTTTTGGGATTAATCAGTTGGATTAATTAATCATAGGTTCATAAAATTAACTAAAGATTTGATGTGGACTTAAAACTAATTGATTGGAGTATTAATCACTAATCCAAAGTCAAAGTGTATTTTAATTCAAATTGTGGTTAATCCTCAAGGAACCACAAGGACCTAAGATGCATTAAAGGCCCTTGATAAGGGTTTGTATCCTCACGAGTGGAGCTAACCTACCTTAACTTGAAGCAAGCCACTCCCTATATATAGAGGGAGTGGTTGGCCATTTGTAAAGCCTCGAAAAAGGTGTGTGTTTTTATATTTCTCTCCCTCACTCTTTTGTATTTCTCTACTTCTAAAGAATTGTATCTCTTTTCATCATTCTCAAGAACTTGAAATTAATTCAAGTTTCTTTCTTGATAAACCTAGAACACTTTCTACTTCATATAAGTGTTGTTCTAGTCCCATTCTCTTTAGTTTCTAGCAAGGTTCAAAGAGACACAAGTTGATTTTTATGTGGACTTGCTAGACATAGCATAACTTTGCTCTTGCGTGGACAAAGCAAGAACTATTGTTGGAGGAGAGCTTTTGAAGCTAGGACACTCCAGTTCTCTCAAAGAGATATTTACCCTTTGATTTGCATCAACTAGTTGGTGTGCAAGTGCATGAATAGCACAGTTGATGTGGGGTATGATCTCGTTCAATATTTTATTTATCGCTTCTGTCGCTCATTTTATGCCCTAGCTTGTACCGGTTCCTTCAAGTGGTATCTTAACCTAGTTCGTTCACTTGGGTAGTTGATTGATGTGTATTTATGTGCTTTAATTTATTTTAATATCATATTTGTTATTATTATTCCTAGTTTATTTTATGTGTTAAAATCAAGTGGTTGTTGAGATTTAAATATTGGGCACGATGTAAATGTTAAATCATACTTTATGTTAGTATATAAAAAATAAAAAAAAAGAACAAAAAATGGCAAAAAACAATACGACCGTCGACATTGGATGCACCACTGCCCACAACGACAGTATGGCAGCATGCCTGCGAGTAGTAGATTAATGAATTTTAGGCTTGTCTTAGTGATTGTCAGCTGCAAGATCTTGGTTTTTAGAGGGATATCTTCATGTGGAGCAACCATCAATAGGCATTTCATACGGTATGAGCCTGCTTAGACCGGGCATGCTGTAACTCAGGGTGGGTACACCAGTTTCCCGCAACAAAGGTTACGCTTGAAGCTGCCCCCTCTAACCATGTTGCGTTGTGGATTAGTTTACTAGATTTGGCTGAAAGCAACCCCGATCATAAGAAAAGGCGCTTTCGCTTTGAGGTTGTATGGGCATCATCCTCGGAGTGTGAAGAGGAAATTAAGCATGCCTACAATGTTGCGGACACGGAACCACAAGGAGTTGTTGTGAACAAAATTTAGGATTACCGTCTGAATTTGCTACATGGGATAGAAACCGTTCCGGCAATGTCCGGAAAGAAGTACAACAATTTAATAAATAGATCAGTGAGCTCGAAGTTGGGATTCTAATAGGTGAAGTGAAGGCTGAGATCGATTACCTTATGGACAATTTACAGGAACCAGCTACTTTGGAGGAGGTGCTATGGAAGCAGCGTGCGAAAACTCGTTAGCTCGCCTAGGGGGACGTCAACACTGGGTTTTTTCATGCATGGACTAATGAACATCGGTTAAGAAAGAGATCAATAAAATTAAGGATGCTTAAGGTCGTGAAGTGAGGAGAGATTGGGCAATTCGGGAAGTCATCACGGGATTTTCAACAACATCTTCAAGTCTACACAACCCTTTGTCGACGCTATAGATGAAGTTTTGGCTAGCTTAGAGCCCTGGATTACGAAAGCGATGAACATAGAATTCCTATAGCCGTTTTTCGTGGACGAGGTAACGCTTGTCTTAAAGCAGATGCATCTTCTTATGTCATCCGATCTGGAAGGTATGTCTCCGGTTTCCTTTCAAAATTGGGCCAGGTTTGTGCTTGTGTTCTTGATATTCTTAATAAGTGGTCTCTTACACCTTTGTTCAATCTTACTCTAATCATTTTGATCCCTAAATGTCCCAGTCTCATGAGATCTTCACTTTAGGCCCATTAGCTTTTTTAACGTAATTTATAACCTTGCTTCTAAGGCGATTGCTAACAGTGTCAAGCCATACATAGACTCTATTATTTCTGCTTCTCAATCAGGTTTTATTCTTGCCGGCTCATCACGGACAATGTGCTTGTTGATTATGAGCTTAACCATTTTATTATGCATAAAAACTAGGGTAATGTTGATCATGTGTCTTTGAACTTGGACATTAGAAAGGCCTACGATTGAGTGGAATGGAAATTCCTTAAGAGAGTTTTGCTAAGGCTATGCTTTCTTGTTAAGCTTATCATGAAGTTCGTCACTACATTTTCCTATTATTTTATGTTATATGGCAAACAATTTGGTTTCTTACATCCAGAAAGAGGACTCTTCCAAGGAGACCCTTTGTCTCCGTCCCTTTTCCTATTTTGTGCAAAAATCTTTAGTTTCTTGGTTAGCAAGGCCGAGCAAGAGGTCCAAATTCAAGGGATCATTGTCTCTCGGCAAGCAAGTCGGGTCTCCCACCTCCTGTTTGCTGATAATACTCTGACCTTTTTCCAGGCTACGAGTGTTGCACTTGTTTGCATTAAGCAAATTTTGTCCCAATATGAGGAACCTTCTAGTCTGAAAATCAACATCAAGAAATCGGCTATTGTCTTTAGCAAAACGTGGGTGGTGGTGCATGGGAGGAGCTCACTAATATCCTAGGCGTTGAGGTGGTAGCTAAGCATGAGAAATATTTAGAACTCCTGACAGTGGTTGGGGCGCTCGGAGAAAAAGGTTTTTGAGGGACATACAGATCAAATCTGGAGCAAGATGCATTGTTGGTGTCGAAAAAACTTTCACAGATCCGTGCTTCTAAATCGGTGGTTCAAACTATCCCCTTCTACGTGATGAGTTGCTTTTGCCTTCCGGACACCTTTCTCCCTGAATTGAGGATATGATGGCCAACTTTTTCTTGGGATTGTGGTGCTGTAACGAAGATCCATTGGGTTACTTGGTATAAGTTGTGCGAGCGGAAAGAGGATTTCGACGCCTTAAGGAGTTCAACCTTGCTTTGCTCCTTAAGTATGTGTGGCATGTTGCCATGACCTCAGACAGTCTTTTCCATGAGATCCTTTGTCGGAAGTACTTCTCCCACTCTAACTCTTTTGTGGCTCCGATTGCTCTGCTCCTTCCTACACATGGCTCTCGTTGATAGGCACGACGGATCTATTGGCTGCTGGTCTACGTTGGAGGGTTGGTAACAACCATTCAATCTCGGTTGTTGGACACCCGTGGCTGCCATGGCCGAACACTTTCCATCTTGTGGATAGCCCCTCCTCGTTGTCGGTAGGGACCAAGTTGCAATGCTTATCTTTGTGAGCAACGGTTGGGACATTGATTTCTTCTGAGCTGAGTTTCACCCGTTCAAGCCAACTACATTCTCGCAATTGAGCTTCTGGGAGATGGGGCGCAGGACGAAGGTAATATGGCATTATGAACGGCACGGGTGATTCTTGATGCTTAGTGCTTATCAACTAGCAAGAAGGCTCGACAATGAGGAGAGTAGTTCGGGGTCTCCGAATAATTGGAGCTTTATTTAGGATTCTTCTATCCAACCGAAGGTCCAACTTTTGTTAGTTATTGTTTTTAATTGTTAATCCCTATTTTATTGTGCAAAAATGTGAATACCCCAATCATGTGCATAAAAATGGTTGGCCCAAAGAGGCCCAAATAGTCCAAAAGAAAGAAATAGATCGCACAAGCTTAAAGGAATGTAAAGAATAAAATACCTCCAAAGGGGGCCCAATTCATACCTCCAAGCCCAGGGAAGAACCCGATCAGGCCTCCCGAAGGAAGTCAAGATCAGGCCTAACCAGCCCCCCAGAAAGAATGCCCAAAGAAGGAAGGCCTGCAGAAGGGAGGCCCACAGAAGGGGGCCTAACCTGGCTACGAAGGAAGAATAAGGTTATCTAGCCTCATCCTTATCCAAGCAAGGATCTTGTAACCACCTCCTCCGAATCCGGGGGGAGTTCCACAACCGTCTCCCTGAAAATCTGGGAAGACATCCAAGATTCCTACCAACTACCTTTTACTTGTTAGGAGGCCTTACCCCGCAGGACTCTAGGAAGGTTCGGTAACTGACCCTCCAAGAGTCCAAGGCCACGAAGAGTCCTTCCACCTCAAGAAAACTCCTTTATAAATACAAGCCCCCTTGGCTCGTATGGGGGGACGAGTTTCTTGCCTTCTCAAGTTCAACAACGTTTTTCTACACTCTAAGCTCACAAACTCTTCTATCTGTTTACACTAAGCACACTTTACGCTCACATCACACGATTTCTTTTAACTTTCTCATTACATTAAGCTTATTTCTTCAATAACTGTTTATTGACTTGAGCGTTGGAGTGCTAATGTTCCTTTTGCAAGTCCCCTTTCCCTAGCTTGCAGAAACTCAAGCCCACTCCGGGTGTCCAAGAAATCAACTTTGATGAGCTCTTTTTGCTCACATCAACTGGCGCCGTCTGTAGGAACACGGAGCTGAGACATGAGAGCAATGGAAACCCCCAATAACGCGCTAGACAAGCAAAGAGCGGCCGAGGCCGCCACCGACCCTCCAGCGTTGCAGGTGGTGGGGATGCCCCGATAACCCCCCTCGGGCATTCTGGGGACGGACTTTCTGGTCCCTCCGAACCGCTGTGCAACCCCCCGCGAGACAGTACCCCCTCGGACACCTCCTCTGATAGGTTGTCCACAGGACTGATGGCGGCTATCCAACAAATGATTACCTCCGTCGTACGGATGCAATTGGCGGCCGTAACCTCTGCACCTTCAATGTCTATGGCCCAGACGCCTCTAGTAGCCCTTCTACCTACCGAGGCACCCCATATTCCACGTCCCCAGTACGGAGGCCCTCAGTACTCCCGGAGGGTGGTCCAGCTCCTCCTCCCCCGGCGCGAAATGAAGCTCGTCCTCATTTGGAGGCTCAACTAGAACGTTTGCAGGATGTTCAACTTAGGATGATGGGAATCCCATTGGAGGTACTAGGCGGCATCCCTTTTAGTGAGGAGGTCATGGCGGACGACCTCCCTCTCAATTACCGAACACCAGCTATTGCGGAGTGTGATGAACTACTGACCTCACCCGCAAGAACACTTGTCCCAGTTTAAAAATGCAACTCTCCTGTACAGATACACAAACAGAATCAAATGTCGCGCATTCGTCACTACTTTCGCCCAGTCGGCTTAGCTGTGGTTCAATCAATTGCCCACAGGATCAATCCGATCATTCGGAGACTTCCGCCGTCTCTTTCTGCATCAATTTGCCCATAGTAAACGACCCTAGAAGATGACCATGACCATTTTTTTCAATACAACAAAAAGAAGGAGAATCATTGAGGGAGTATCTCCAACGTTTTAACTCGGTGGCCCTAGAGGTCCTTTCTACTACCTCTGAGGTATTAACTTGTGCGTTTACGCAAGGATTTCAAGATGGGAATTTTTTCAAGTCCTGAGGAAAGAAACCTGCTCTCAATTTTGACAATTTCCTAACCCGAACCCAAAAATACATTAACTTGGAGGAGGCTAGGGAGTATAAGAACGAAGTCTTTGCTGAAAAATGCAATGAACAAGAGGGCGGGACCTTACTCCTTGTAGCCTTCGAGGAATAAGCCCTCCTCCATGGAGGCACAATAAGTCCTGCCCCAGGCAGGAGCCTTCTCAGAAACATTTTTTAGCCCCCCAGCAGGAGCCCTATAAGCATAAATCCTGCCCCTAGGCAGGATCCCCAAGGGGGCTCCAATGTATACCTCCAGGCCCAGTGAAGGAGTGGATCAAGCCTCCCAAAGGAAGTCAAGACCCGGCCTAACTAGCGACCCCCTCTCCCCTAGAAAGAAGGCGCAGGAAAGGAAGGCCCGCAGAAGGGAGGCCCACAGAAGGGGTCTGACCTGGCTATGAAGGAAGGATAAGGTTATCCTGCCCTATCCTTATCCGAGCAAGGATCTTGCAACCACCTCCTTCGAAACCGGGGGGGGAGGTCCACAACTACCTCCCTGAAAATCTAGGAAGACATCCAAGATTCCTACCAACTACCTCTTACTTGTCAGGTGGCCTTGCCCCCGCAGGACTCTGGGATGGTCGGATAACTGACCCTCCAAGAGTCCAAGGCCACGAAGAGTCCTTTCCGTTGAAGAAAATTCTTCCATAAATACCATCCTCCTTGGCTAGTATGGGGGGACGAGTTTGCTGCCTTCTCAAGTTCAACAACGTTTTTCTACATTCTAAGCTCACAAACTCTTCTATTTGTTTACACTAAGCACACTTTATGCTCAGTTCACATGATTTCTTTTTACTTTCTGATTACGTTCAAGCTTATTTCTTTCACAACAGTTTACTGACTTAAGCGTCAGAGTGCTAACGCTCTTTTGGCAACTTTCCTTTTCCTAGCTTGCAGAAACTCAAGCCTATTTCGTTCGAATCCAAAAAATCAACTTTGATTGAACTCTTTTTGCTCACGTCATCTAAATTGCACAACTTAAAATGCCATTAAGCCAATCAATCAAACACACTCTTGATGACCACTCAATTTGCTGTCACGTTTGAGTTAAGCTGACATGTCCCTCTGCTAGACTAATAAATATGCGGGGAGGTCTTATTGCAACAAACAGTTTGTCGGGGAGGTCCCCAGTATCACAAAACAAAACTGTCGCCTTCTAAAATTAATGACCATGGGCTAACTATACTTTTCAGTTTGTAAAATCAGTTACCATTAATTGGGAGAGTAGTACTCTACATTATGTGCTTGGATATAACTAGGAAAGGGTGAAAATGAGCATAGTACTATTCACATGGGTTTTCAGAAAAGGTAATTCGAGTCAAAAAATTAGAAAAGCAGCAGCATCAAGCTATCGATTGTCTCAGTCTAATAATTAAAATTGAGATTGCATGACTAAATTTAATATCATGAATTTGGGTTTTATCAAATATATTTATTTTTAGTACATATAATTTGAGTTTATTGTATTTTATTTATCAATTTATCGTTATATGAGTTTAATAATTGATCGGATCAATAAATTATTCAATTTATTGATATTGATATAATTGTGTAATTACTTCTTCTATATATAAAAAAAACGTCCCAGTGATCAACTTTTATTATTTACTAGTACTATCGCAATAAAATTGTCATATTGTAATAATAAAATAAATTTATAAATAAAAATATATTAATTAAAACTTTTTAGGTACTCTATAAATAAAAAATATTATTTTTAGAAGGAAACGCATAAAGTTAAAAATAAAATAAAAAATCTCCACTTTATTTATTATTTATTATTATATAAATAATATTTTTGCTACATGCAATTATGCATTTTTTTAGTATAAGTAAATGTCAACTCCTATAAGTAAATTTGGGCCAAGATAATTATGTAGATATACAACAACTTAAAAAAAAAAGACACTCAAACACACACACACACACATGTATATGTATGTTTGCGTGTAGAATATACAATGACTAGAATTGATAAATAAATATAGAGTCATTGATTTATTTATTTTTTATATATAGAGAAGTAATACATACAAAAATTTAAAAGTATGTTCATCATATACTTTATCATATAATAATACATTAATGTAAAAATAACGTATTTGTTTAATTTTTTTTATTTGACTTGGTGCTTTTCTATTGTTGTTTAATGTTTGCTGCCAAATTTTTTCCACTGAGGCTCCGATATATTAATGAATATTACTTTACTTTGATAATGACATTACAGGCTGAAACAATGAAAATAAAAATTTTCTTTTCTCTTTCACTTTTATCTTTTAAATCTTTCATTTTATTAATTAGCTCTAATTAAAATATAGTATAAAAAATGCAATATTGTATTCTTCTGATCCTATCCAAATTTATTTTAAGTTTTAATTTTTATTTAATTATAAATATTAATATTTTGTTATTCCAGTTATTCTACTTTTATGTTTGAACTATAATAATTATAGAACTTATTAAATGAAAATCAGATAAAGCATTTGAAAGGATATAAATGGAATTATCATAATATAAAGAAGTAAGAATATTTATTAACAATTTTACTATTAACTTAAGTTTAAATTTGTTTTGAATCTGTATTATAATGTAATGCTTTACATGACCAAACCAAGTAATTTCAAGTGCTAAAATTTGAAATATGCAATTCCTTTCCCTTTTTTTTTTTTTTCGGAAAGAGCCATCAGGCATATATTAAAACAAGGCCACTAAAACGTTCACATACAATTGTACAGAAGCATGTGACAACTCTCACTAATGAAGCCTAGCCTAACGGAAACATCAAACAGAAATACGACCAAGGGGTTGGGAATGAAAGACTCGATTCACCATGGCCTGAGCATCCCCGAGACGTGCAGCGATTGCGGTTGGACCATAGCGCCTAGCAGACCGAGAGGAAGACAAGGAACTCCCAGCGCCTAGCAGACCGAGAGGAAGACAAGGAACTCCCCTTTGCTCAACCTCCCTGCGCCCGCCGCATCCATGCCTCAGCGTCAAGACCATTCCAATCGAGCCATCTCCACAGGATGTCTGATAACGCCTAAACCAACCTGGCGAAAGGGTATTCAATAAGCACATGCTCGACGGCTGTCTCCTCGCCCCTGCATAAGATGCATGTGTTAGAATAGGTGACCAGAAAATTAATTGGATTGACAATTTTGGGTATTATTTAGCAATCTTTATTAAAGTAATATTGACTTAATGAATATAGTAAGTATTTATCCGTGGCACTATATGTTTGTTGTGCTTACTAACTACGCTAAACGGCATTTTAATATCACAACAAATGCCCACAGACCATTTGGATAATCCATGTAGTTGGGTTGCGCATTGGATGTCAGCTATGAAACCAATTTCTAAAGGTTGGTCTAAAATGTTCCAAGTCGAGGACCTCGAGACAGAGCATCGAGGGTCCTATGCAGTCTTGCACTAAGTATTGCATTCATTGGATAAGTGTCGTATTTCATCGGTGACAGGCGTTGGACGTCTATGCAAATTTAGTGGGTTTGTCCGGCTAGGGTTGTCGAGCTGACTGAACTGACTCGAGAGATCATCATATGGAAGCCTTGGAGGCTGGTCGGTATGAGTGGTATTCTCGGCTCTGATAGTACGAGATTAGTCCTCGAACTTGAGGAATCTTGGCAGTCACATGCATATGATGGTTGTATCTTAGATCTGGCAAGAGATGTTCGTATCTGGGATGTGTTCCTTATAAGCCTTATCTAGTGCAATTGGAGTATGCAATATGGACGGTGGGTTCTAAGATAGGATCCGTCACCTGTCAGTATATGACAGGTGACATCTCCTATGCGCTCTGAGACGGTTTAAACTCTTTAAATCTGTGGCCACAAAGATTGGTCGAGTAGGAAATGTCTTCCTAGGTCGATCAATAGAGCAAACACGTCTCGAGTTATTTAGCATAGATGTCTAGTCAAGGATGTGAACCGACAACCAATTTCATGCCCTAGACTTAGACCGAGAGATAGCTAATGGAAGGATCGTACTTGTATGGAATTCGGGAGCCCAAATGTTCACGCCAATATTCACCTAGTCTCTAGTGCTATGGACTGTTGCTAGAGGCCACCAACGGTAACTGGCGTTTTCCAATTAATGGTTATTTGAAAAACAGTTAATTGAATTGGATTTAATTGAGCAATTGTGTTGGACACAAGACCAAGTCCAACTGAGGGTGAACCTAAAGAGTCAGACACAAATCACTATGGAATATTTAGTCGAATAAATTTGGAATTAATTCTAGAAGGAACTAATTAATTTAATTGGATTAAATTAGTTAAAGGAGAAAATAAATGGTTGAATTATTTATTGGGAAATCCATTTGATGGATGGTCCAAGAATTAGTTAATTGGATTAGTTAATTTTTGTACTTAGAACTTTTAAATTAATTGGATTAATTTATCGAGTTTGGCTTAATTAATTGATTGGATCAATTAATTGGCGTTTGGGCTAGTGTTTATTTAATTGCATTAAGTAAACTAGTTGGCATCAATCTAAATTATGTTAATTGGATTTATATATATATCAAATGAACTTTTGTTGGACGTGATTTAATTAGATTAAATCATGGTCCAAGACGAGTAGTCCAAGTCCATGTAAAAATACAAGTTATAGTAAGTTAAGGAGGAACTAAAATCCTCTATATGTGATCACATATGTCAAGCCATGATGCTGCATAATGGGGTGATTTTTTTGTGCCATCAGGGTGGAGGTATGCATGAAAATATGTTAGTGCGTGTAGGTTAACTTGTAGTTTTGTGTTTTGATTTCTACTACACAAATCTGCAAACACAAGACTTGTTTGATACTAGTAATTCTCCAACAAAAAACTCAGCCAAATATACACTAAATCTCTACCAATTTTCTCCCTTTGGTGTTCATACCTTTTGGAAAGGGTTGAATAACAAAACATTCCAAAGGCACTAAACAATAGTGTTGTTTTGGATTGTTTCTTCTTCTTCGCTCTACTTCTGTCTAGCAATAGATTAGAGAACTCTTCCATAATATGGTGTTGACAAATTAGAGGGATTCTAATTTGGATCCTTAAAGTGAACGAAAGGAGGAACGTAAAGGGAGCAAAGCTTGTACCGGTTCTACATTTGTAAAACAAAAGGTAAAGTTCTATTTACATTTGAGGTTAACCTTTTGTTTTTATCCATAGTCACATGTCCAACATGTTATCTTTTCCTTTAAATGCTCTTGACATACACCGAACACCTGGGAACTTCAAAGGGAACACCTCTTTGAACCCGTCTTAAAATTTTTGTATTTTATGCTTCCGTTGCTTTCTCGCGCCGTCCCCGATTCTTTCAAACGCACCATCCACCTCCACCCCATTTCGCCTAAAGTTTTATTGGGTAGGGAGTGCCTTAAGGCAGCATTGCCATGCGAATAGGAGGACCTCCGAGGCCGTCTTTGTCTTTCAAATTAAATTCCAGCTCCTATTGGGGGGGATCCTCGTTCGTGTCCGGTGAGTCCGACCCATGCGTAGCTAGCCAATACACACTATTGACCGTGTAAAGGCCCTTCTCGTCATAGTGCCGATATAGCAAGTCCTTTGGATTGTCCCGCGCCTGGTAACCAAGATCCACTCCGTATAGGCCGTCTCCAATTCCGACCTCACCTTCTCCATGTCCCACAGTCTTTCGGCCCTCGGTCGACAAAACCATTATTGAATGGAAACTCACAATATTTCACAATATGCCCTAGCTTCCCGCACAAGTAATAGAAGTTCAGAAGATACACGTAGGTTGGATTCAACAATAACTCGTCTCCCATCGTCGAGTGGATCGATAACGCACCAAGGAGCGGACGATTCACATTGATAGCCACCCGATATGCAGCATAGACCCCCAGAACATCTCGAGTCGTCTAGCTCTATGTCCCAGAAACATCCCACCTATCCTCCAATTAAAGTAGCAACTCCCAAGTTCATCATACTCAAACGAAGGTTGTGAACATGAACGTAGAAATCACACTAGTTGAGGTCAACCTATAGTTGGTTCTCGTTCACCCTAATACTGTTCAGGACCATGATGTTGTTCACAAAAGTCCATGGGCATCCCTCCAAGGCCCGGTTTCAATCGATGATGTGGTTAAATCTGAGTAAGAACGCCCTCCGCGAATCTACCAGATAATCATCGCTTTAACCGGATTAATCATACCCTGGACAGATGTTCCCACGAGGCATAACTGATGGTTGTCAGATTCAAGTGCCAGAGACCCTCGGGCAGCACCAAACCTTGTCCCTCATCCTCCATTAATTTCGAATTCTGATTCATCCGTGCTATCTCCGCCTCCATACCTAACAGTTCTGTGATAGACAAACGCAACACCCTCCCGCAAACGATACCCTCTGAGCCGAAATGACGGCGAACCCCGAACGCACACCCACTTTGTCGACGACAAGCGAACCCCGCCTCAAACACCGCTACGAGTACAAAGACAAAACCCAGAAAGACGTCAAGAGCAGAAAAACAAAAACAACTACGAAACCCTAACCCCAACCCTAACCTTAAAACTCCCCTATGCAGGTGGAGACCCGTGGCAAGAAACAGATTACGGGGTTAGGGCGACTCTTCGACGAAGAGCCGAGGCAAATCAGCCGCCGGCGACACAGACTACAAAATGACACACCTAACCACGACACTACTAGGAAGCAAAAGACACAATCTAACTAGATAGAAGTAAGAGGAATTCCAGCCCATAAATCGGTGAGCTCGACATTAGTAACGCCCTGAACCGTTGTGAGGGAGGCTCAAGATTACTCCGGTGGCTGACGGCTGTGATGAAACGCCGGCGAAGCACAATGATAAGAAGAGTTTGAAAAGTGAGGAACACTCATGTTCGAGATAACATAGACCGCTCATGCGAGTGAACCTTATGCATTTCCTTTTAATTATTCATAATTGAAACAATTTTTTCAGTCAAAGTAATATTCATAGTTAATCATGATCACATAATAGATAAAATAAACTATAAACATATGTATATGATAGGACTATATTTTAATAAACTGAATAATCTTCTTTATCTATAAGTTGCTACAACATTATAATATAATAATAATATATGAGAAGTGTATGAACAAAAGATTATTAAATTGATCATAAACCCTACATAATTTATCATAATATCAGAAATTACAATATCTATATCTATATCTATACTCTATATAAATGTGTGAATACTCAAGTTGTTTGTTCCCCATCTATAATCTATATAAATGTGTGAATACTCAAGTTGCTTGTTCCCCATTATGAAAAGACAAATATACCCTCATTTAAATATTATTAATTCTTATATTATAGATTCTGGAACTTTCAACAATTTAGAATTCTAAATATTCTAAACCTCCTCCATATAAATTTAGGATAATAAAACTTGAATATTGAATCATGAATGAATCCAATTACACAGAATTCTAATAATCTACTTCTAATCGTGAATCATGAATTAATGAGCCCAATTACACAGACCTATCACGCATTAAATTTTAATAACATTAACAAAAAATTATATTATAAAATTAGTTATAGAAAAAATAAAATTCTATAAGAAAAATATTTAAGAGTCTTAATTGCTCTAAACTACTTAGAGAATAAATTACTATTCAACTAGAAAAATTAATATGCCAAATAATATTTGAACACAATTACTTTGCTAGAAGAAATCTTATTTATATTAAGTTTTAATTTACCATGACACATTAAAATTTAAAATAAACTACACATGAATAATACATAAAATACTAATCTAAACTTAAATATATAATAATAATAATAATAATAATAATAATAATAATAAATAAATAAATAAATAAATATCAAATTTTAATTAAAAATTAAATTGATATATAGATATGATATTATTAAATTGAAATTACTTGTGAAAATTCAACTATTTAGAGAATCTCAGCTTAGTACTTGATTTTTTTGATATTAGATAATTTTGAATGCTATATTTTTACATCTATTGTTTAATTAATTAATTAATCTGCGGCGGAGGCATTGTCAATGGCAACAGGGCTGTCCTCATTGTGGAGATGAAAATGAGGATTTGTTCCATGTTTTTTTTCTCTTGTCCGGTTGCACGACAAGTATTGGCTCTTTCTAATCTGCCTTTTTCTGTACTTTTGCAGGAGAAGTTGGCAATGGAAGATCGAATCCAACACATTTAGTCGCGCCTCGATTGCAACCAGTTTGAGTTATTCCTCGTTCTGTTATGGTCACTTTGGTGGTCTAGAAATCAAAGGCTGTGGCATGGAGTTTGTGCAGATCCTCTTGCAACCGTGAACTTTGCTGCTGCTTTTGTTGCAGCTTTTCATACTCAAGCTGATTCAGGAAGAATGCAACGTGTTCGAGATTCTGATAGCTGATGGGTTCCACCTCGTCAAGGGACCATCAAAATAAACTTTGATGGGGCGGTTCATAGTATCATTTCAGCAGTAGGGGCTGGAGTCATTGCTCGCGATTGGCGTGGGAACTGTCTTCAATGGGAAACTCGTCTTCAGCATGGATCTAAAGATGCCGAACATAGCGAAGCTATTGCAGCGCTTGCAGCAATTGAAATGGCTGTTCGCCACAGTTGGAATTCGGTCGTGTTGGAAGGTGACTGTCTCTCAGTCATTATGAAGATGAAAACTAAGAGGCCAGATTTCTCCTTGGTTGGTCCTATCATCAAAGACATTCACTTGTTGATTAATTCTGCAGGGGTTGTTGAGTCTCACCATGTTCCAAGAGCAGCTAACTCTGTTGCACATATGTTAGCTGCGAATTCTTGTTCTGGTGTTTGAAATGGGGGTGATCCTCTTGAATGGTTATTCCAGGCTTTGTCTGGTGACTCTTTTCCTATTATATAAAGTTGGAATCTTTCAAAAAAGTATTACAACAACAAATGTGACATTAAATTTTAAGTTGTAACATAATATATTATTGAATAAGAACTAGATTATACCAATTGGTGCATATGAAAATAAGATTGAGAAGTTAAACTAAAAACATGTAGAATTAAAAATTACAATATAAAGGCACAAAATTTACAAGGTAATAAAGCATGTAAATAATACTTTGACAATATTTAAAAGTTGATACTGAAATATAATTAATATTAGGATCTTACAATACAAAATATTGGTAATATTGTCCAAATATATTATATTTTTATAATAATAGTCAATAAATAATTAGTTTATAATTATTTAGTATCAATAAATTGAAAATCAACAACAATCAAAATATTGTAAAAGAAAACATATTACATAAACAGACATAATATAGAAAAATCAAATAATAACAAAGAGACACAATAAAATCCACAAATAAAAATTGATCAATTTTATTAAAATGGAATTTCTTCTAAAATAGAATAACAAATAAGTATCATAATTTAATTAAAAATAAAAATTATCAATCTGACTAAATTAGAAGTGCTATTGTAAATTTAAAAAAGAACTAACTAATTGATTTTATTTCAATATTAATAGGCTAAAAACACCATGTCCCCCTCCCCCTGCACCCCCAATACATTGACGTTGAAGAAGAGTATAAATAGTAATATAATAAATAATTTAATTTAAAATCTTATATTATTGAGTATTAAATTAACTAACGTAATTTTAGGTCCTAATGAGACATATATAACTATTCTTATGCTTTAAAAGGTGCATAAAATTAAGTTATAATATTTGATCCCCTTGTATTATTATACACTTAACGACCACATGACATTTTCTTTTGAATATTTAGAGGGAAAGGTGTTATGAAACCAAAAGTGAGAATCCCAAAATCAATGCACCAAATTAGAATGCAAAGGACCTAAGTTACGGATTGAAAATGTTATTTCCCCTTATTAAAATAAGAAAAGTCAAATGGTGAGTAAACATTAACACAATAACAATTAAAAGTATAAAATTTTAAAATAATTATATATTAACACATTAGTACAATTACATTTTCATATTGAGAAAATTAATAAATTTTGAGAATAAAATTAGTACAATAAAAATAAATAAAAACTGAGTTGATTGTGTCCAAATTAGGAAAAAAATGATAAATAAGCCAATGAGATTAATATATTTTTCAGTAATAAATTTATGAAAATAACTTAAAAATTAAAAAAGCATGAGTACTAAAAAGAATAAAAATTGATATATATATATATATATGAATAGAATATTATTAAATTGGACTTAATTGCATTTACTGCCCCGTATATTAGGGGGGTGGCAAATTATGGACATTAAATATAGGAGTGGCAAATACTGTCCTGGAATTAACTTCTTTTAGGCAATTGCAGGACTCCGGCCACCGAATTTTTGAAAGTGGCCGGAATTTGCTGACGTGGCCAAATATAGGATTTTTTAGATTGGGGAAAAAGCTGACTGAGCGTATTTTAAAAATATCATGCCACATAAATGCTGACATGGAAAAAATATATAAAATAAATTTTAAATTTATATTATGTGTATAATTATATATTACATTATTATATAATATAAATTAAATAATTTAAATAATTTATTTTTTTATTTATATTATATAATAATGTAATATATAAATATATACATGTGAATTTAAATTTATATTATATAATAATTTTATTTTTATATGATATAATTTTTTAAAATTATATTTATATATAATTTTTTTAATGTATATTATATCATAATTTTATTTCTATAATTTATAATTATATACATAATGTAAATTTAAAATTAATTTTATTTTTTTTTTTATGTCAGCGCTTGTGTGGCAGGATATTTTTAAAATATGCCCAGTCAGTTTTTTTCCCAATTTAAAAAATCCTAAATTTGTCCACGTCAGCAAACTCCGACCAGTTTTAAAAATTCGATGGCCAGAGTCCTACAATTGCCAAAAAAAAATAGTTAATTTCAGGGCAGTATTTGCCACCCCTATACTTAAGGTCCTTATTTTGCCACTCCCCCTAATATACGGGGCAGTAAATGCAATTAAACCTATTAAATTGAGTTCGCTTATGAAAATTCAGCAATTGAGTGGATCTCTTAGCACTTGATATTTTTGGTATTAGATACCTGAATGTTTTACTTTTACATCTATTATTTCTTTTATAAAGGTGAAAAATAAAATTTTATACAATAATATTTTGAAATTTAGAAGCTAATAAAGCACGTAAATAATGCTTTGATACTAAAATATGATTAACATACATTATAGGATCTTACAATACAAATATTGGTACTATGGTCCAATTTGATTATAGTTTTATAACAGTAGTCAATAAATAACTAGTTTGTAATAGTGTCAATAAATTAAAAATAAATGACATTCAAATATCTATACCAATTAATGGAAGTCAATAAATATCTTTTGTGTCATAAATGGAAGTTATTTTAGAAATTTTACAAAATTTACCCTTTGTTTTTGCATAATCAATTTTCACACTTCTCTCTACAAAGTGAAATTTATAATTTGTGGAAAAAAAAAAATTTTGAACATAATATTGGTAGTTCTCATACTAAATTTTTAAACTACCTAATATGCCATTTTTATTAACTCTTACTCTTAAATAAAAAAAAGAAAAAAAATCCACATGGCGATGTCAATTTATTGAGGACGCGGGGGAGTGGAATGCAGATGTATGGATAGGTGGCATGGCTTGCATACATATGTTTCTGCTATTGGTTTAAGTGATTCATCCATGAAGTAATGTCAAGTGAATTTTGAATGCAATGAGAACACCATTTTATATCGAAAAAATTATCAATAGATATAACAACATTTAAGAATTTATATCTATTAATAGGTATAATAATTATATCTATTAAAATTATTTCTTAATTAATTTTAATAAAATTTTATCAATTTTTGGTTATGATTGTTATAGATAAATTTAATAGATGTAATCGTGAATACGATTATTAACTAAAATAATTATCGTTAATTTACCTATTTTTTAAATAAGATTCGATTCATCACTATTTTCATATGCTAAATTATATCTTCAAAAATGTATTTCAATTATTCAAGTTATGCGATTTGAATGGTTGTGAAGAATTCTCAAGATTGATTCCTTCTGCCTTCTAAACTTCAAGGAGTTGCAATTAATTAAAATGTGAAAACTTTGCTTTTTTTCTTTTTTCCTATAGATTTTGTTGATTATGTTTGTTGTGGGGAATGGTGATTCATCTGTAGAGGCTTTTGATATTTTGTAGTTAAATATTGTGATGGAATTCATTTATTTGTGGAACTAGCAGCTAACGCCCACGTCCTCGCTCGCGAAAATTTTTAGGTGTAAGTCAAGGCAAGTATAAAAGTTATTCTTTTTTTTTTTTTATCTGGAAAGTATAAAAGTTATTCTAACTGTAAACAAAATAAAGCTGAATAAAATCATTTAACTCCATTTATTTTTCCCTTTCTAATCAGAACTTTAATAATTTTTACAAAAACTCTTCTCATAAAACATATAATTAACAAGGAATTGTAATAAACATATTAAAGAGCTTTTTAGACAATTGAGACGATGATTGCATGGAACTGAATTATGCTTTTTTAATTTATGTCGGTGAACCAGTTTTAAATCACTTATAGGCATTTTTCCAACTAAAACAACCTTTAATTTCAACTAATTAAGGCAAAAAATTAGATGGCATATCAAAGTTATTGCAGTGAGAAACCAAAAGTTGTAACCAAATGATATAATAATTTAAGCCCATCAAAATTCAAATTTTAGGCAAATAACTATAAGGAGTTAGTTACGTATACACAAATTCGAAATATTTATATATTAGATATCTTCTAAAAAACATTAAAAGAAAAAACTAGATATAAAAAAAAGAAGAACTAATCAAGAAGTAATGACTTCTAACTACTTTTTAAATTATTACAATTCACATTATAATCATACAATAATAACTCAAAAAGTAACTACATATTTTGAATCTCTTTTATTACACAAATATCTTTGGCTTCCTATTGACTCAAAAGTCTGTCCATAACATCCAATGCAGGACTAGGGAACAACTTTCTTCAAACTACTACCCTTTAAAATCTCAAACCCAACAAAAATTACATTGTCATATCTATAAAATTTTCATTAATCCCTCTACACAATCATCAATTACTTCTGCTAAATGTTTTGCAAAATGAAAATGTTTTACCTCAATTCTTTTGCTGCCCGCTTAAAGCAAAATTCTTGCCTTATATTTTGAATCATTTTTTTCTATCTCCTCCGTCGACTGGAGGATGCAGAAAAAAGGATTAGGAGACAGAAAGTAAAAATAAGACTTTATCTTCTTCTTTTTGTTTTTCAAGAAATAAAAGGAATAGAGTGACGAAGAAATTAGAAAAGTCATTGATTGTTCACCAACAACACAATATATATATATATATATATATTTGTATATATATAGCAAGTCGGTACTTTTATGGGAACTCATTATATCTACAAATTGATGAATTACATTATAATATTCAGAAGCAATGGATATATAGTCTTATTTTGTTTACAATTAGAAGAATTTTTGTATTTTTCATGATTTATATTTAAAAAATTTTGCGTGCGAGGACCGCGTGCGTTAGCTGCTAGTAGAAGTAAAAGAAAACATACAACATGCACATACAAAATGTAACAAAAAATAAAACAAAATTAAACAACAGAAAATAGGCATAACAAAATCTACCAATAAAATTGATGAATTTATTTTATTAAATTGGAATTTCTTCTATCCAAGATAAGGAGCTTTGACTAATTATTTTATTTTAATATTAATTTTGTGAATATCATTATTTTATATTTTCATATTAAATGATTTGATACATAATAATGAAATAATCATTAGTAAATATACAAAATACAAAAATTCAATTTTGGGGAATATCTTTTTATCAATAGTACCAATTAAATTTAAAAAGTGAATTACAAATAATAGAATTGTATAGTTTTCTTATCAATTTAAATAATTATTATCAATTTTTTTGAAAATATAATTATATAATACTACTATTTCAATGAAAAAAATATGAATAATTTCATGAACTTAACATAAATCATATATTTACTTCTCAAAATAGATTTCTACACGTGCATCGCACGTCATGCTTTCTAGTATAGTTAAATACGGCAACTTTTAAAAATAAGCTTGGAATCTTACTTTTTTATATTAGACCAAGATTTTTAATAATTTTTTTTCTTTACATAGCCATGTATATCCTTTAAATTCCATCGGTAGCTCTTATCATATTGTTTTCATGTGTTGTGAGATAAAGTTCAATGCTATAAAACTATATTAAACTCCTATAACCAACATTAGAATATAATATTACATAATAATTCAGAAAAAAAATATCTATATCTTTTTCTTTGATAATTTCAACAAAGAAAAAAATTATATACGCTATCAGGGCTCTTTAATAGGAATCTGCACTTTTACAAATTTAAGTTTATATTAAAATAATTATAAAATTATTCAAGCAAATAAATGTATATATCATAAATAATTAATTGAGTAAATAGAATTGATAGGGTGTATATCCAAATAATATATAATTTAATCTTTAGTTATTTATTAATTTAGTAGCAAAGTTCTCTAGAGTTAATGCTTTATACTTTTTATTTATTTTTTTTCCTATAATTTAATCTTAATTTGTACTTTAGAAATAATAGGTGTAAAACTTAATTAGTGTAAAGAATTAAAAAAGTATCATATCTTATATCCTTAATTATTAAAAAATGATTAATTTTAAACAGTTATACATAATTATCTCATAAGTAGTACTTTAAATGTTGTCACCTAAGATTAAAAGGCCTTTTAAGTTTTATTTGAAAATTTAATATAATCAAAATGTTACACTAGACCCCCTTTGGAAATATGAAATTATATTTTCTTCTATAGAAGTTTTAAAATTACACTTACACCTCTTTCAAAAATCCACCATTACACCTGACCCCGCCTTTTATTAGGATTTGATGAAAAATACTGATGTTAGTAAAGAAATTACATAAATTTTCAATTTTACCGCACATTTATTATTCTCATGTAATAATTTTGTACTTATAAGGAAGAAAATGTAATGATGTCAACCTCACTCCATATATATACATTACATTTATCCCCTTATAAGTACAAAAATATATATGAGAATGTTAAACAAAGGAGCAAAATTAAAAATTTATATAATATTTTTTTTCCACATCATAGTTTTTCATTCAAATCCCAAAGGAAGGGGTTAGGTAGGTGTAAACAAAAGTTTTTTGGAGGGGGAGTAAGAATAATTTCAAAAGTTTTTTGCAGAAAGTATAATTTCATATTTTTAGTGGGAGTATAAATATAATTAATCTGATAATTTATTTATCAATTTATTGTAATGTAATTTTATTAGTTTAGTAGAGCAATGAATTGCTCGATTTATTAATATTGATCCAATTGTCCAATCACTACTTTTTACTAAGAAATAAAAAGCTGCTAGCAGCATCCAAGTGATCAACTTTTATCATTTATTAACTTAAAATAATGTCCGTATATATTATTATCTTGATTGTTTTCTTTTCTTTTTTTTTTTAACTTTGTTTTAAGCATAGTTGTTCGTAATAATTTCTGATAATGGTTATCATATTACACATAAAAGATTTCATTATTGGTAACATGTTTTGTATTCTAAAATATAAAAAGTAAATTAGGCATGCATCTTTAATTTTAGATATTTTGATTTATATAGTAATTTTATAAGTAAAATATCTGCATTCTTAAGTTCAGTATGCCATAGGAAAAATGGCAATTTCGTCCTATAACTTAGGGGTGACAATTTGTGTCATATATGAATTGATTTTTGTAATTTAGTCTTATAACTTTAAAATTTTGACAATTTTGATCCTTTTTGGCCGAAAAAACACATGTGTCGGGCACATGTCCTTGACAATTGGGGCTTTCCAGCGAGATGGGACAAAAATTGCCAAATAACAGACTAAATTGCAAAAATAAAATCGTACAGGACCAAAATTGTCACCCCCTTAAGTTACAGAATAAAAATTGCAATTTTTCCCCTTAAAAAATGATATATATATTTTTTTTCTGAAAATACCACTTTTTTTTTTTTTACTCTTCATAGAGAAATAAATTAATAACAACATCTACAGTTAAAAATATATTTTTCGAGCTCCGTAAATCAACATACCCCCAGTTTGGTGAGGGTTGTGTTGAACAAATAGATTATAAAAGTATTATTTTACTAAAAAAATTCCCTATTTTTACTCTTCTTAGAGTAATTAAATGAATAAATTCCATACTTAGATCCATAAAAATTTAGACTTTCAAGCATTGCCCCCAACATGGGGTGTGTACGGGGAAGTGCTGAGCAAAGTGACTACAAAAACTCATATTTTGTTCTGAAAATTTCACTATTTTTAACCATAGAGAATATAATTAATAACGCATTTTAATTGAAAAGTCAGAGCCTCAAAAATATATTTTTCAAGCTTCGCAAGTTAACATGCCCCCAACAAGGAGTTTGGTGATATTACTGCTGAACAAGTAGATTGTAAAAATACTATTTTTTTTTTTCTAAACATTCACCTATTTTAACCTCTTAGACAAAATATATTAATAAATTTTATAATTACAAAAATTAGAGCCATAAGAATATAATTTTTAAACCCTGCAGATCAACATGCCACTAGTATAGGCTGTGTCAAGGGTAGCACTGAACAAATGGACTAAAAAATAAAAAAAAATTATAATTTTCATCCTGTAACTTAGGGGTTGTGGCAATTTTGGTCTTGCACGAATTGATTTTCGCAATTCAATCCTGTAACTTTGAAGAATTGGTAATTTTGGTCATTTTTCATAAGAAAAACGCACGTGATGGGCACATGACCTTTAAAATTGGGTCTTTCTAGCTAAATGGGATCAAAATTGCCAAAATTTTAAAATTACAGGACTAGATTATGAAAATCAATTCGTGTAGGACCAAAACTGCCACACCCCGTAAGTTACAGGATGCAAATTGCAATTTTTCGGTATTGAGGGAAAAGCCAAATTTAGTCTTGTAACTCAGGGGGTGATGATTTTTGTCCTACACACATTGATTTTCGCAATTTAGTCTTGTAGCTTTAAAATTTTGGCAATTTTAGTCTTTTTCCGGTCAATTTGGCCGGAAAAATTGCATGTGACATGCACATGACCCACCAGATTGCAATTTTTGTCATGTCACTTAGGGGTCATGGTTGACATTTTTGATCCTACACGAATTTACTACATGATTAATTATATGTGTAGTTAAACATATAAATATACTTAAAAAACCAAAAAAAAAAAATACTAGAAAATAGAAACAAAACTCACAAGCTGGCTCGCGTGCTTTTGTACAGGAATATTCAGGCTCGAGCTCGAGCTCGAGTGGAGCTAGCTTGCTGAGCTCGAAGCAGGCTCGACTCATCTAACACCCCTAGATTACATGTGGTTGCAGTATTTTCTTGACGGACAATTGGTAAATTGGCCAGAGTTATAAAAGTATGTGGTCTTTAACGTGCAACAAACAATTTGTTGCATTATAAGAAATATAACATTTAACAATGGCTAATTTTCAAGGTTAATAATAAATAATTATAGTAAATAGTCATTTATCACGGCCACGCAATGGTCGTTGGCCGTAATTTTCGTTAGGGTGGCTAAAACATTTGTCTTGACTAAAAAGCCATGGCAAATATATTTACCATGACTCTCACCGGTAACAATAAAAAATTTTATGGTGAAAAATCTAATTTTTTTCTTTGATTTTATTTAACTTTGATTAATAATACTTATTATCATGATTTTAGCAATAACTGTTGACGTCGAAATATTTTGGAATAAATACCAATTAAAATCCAAATGAATTGGCTAATAATTCGGTTCCAAAATAATAGTCCATAATAAATTTGGGCTTATTGTTAAAGAAATCAAATTCATAAGCCTATATTAAATTTAGGTCTTACATGGGTCAATCTAAAATAAATATAAATTTTTTATCTTGGGCTAGATATATGTCCAAAATGCAGTCCATCAGAAGTCTAGTCCATGTCAAAACCCACGTGATCAAGTTCAATGGAAGTGATCCCAAGCTGCTTAAGCCCTATTCACATATATAAAAAGAGGCCTCCACCTCTCACAAAGGGAGGGACAGAGACACACAAGCACAACAAATTCAAAGGGACCCAAGTACAAAAGCTCTCTGCCACGACAAAGATCTACGACCACGAAGGTTCCATGTCATGTTTGGCATAAAATCAATCGAGCCTTGATACCAAGTTT
Organism: Sesamum alatum; assembly: GCA_034509735.1. NCBI lineage: Eukaryota > Viridiplantae > Streptophyta > Magnoliopsida > Lamiales > Pedaliaceae > Sesamum > Sesamum alatum. The sequence continues at coordinate 21,083,668 of JACGWO010000006.1, forward strand.
CAAGGTGACACGTAGTTTGCTCCAAAATTCGGAGGAAATTCCGCATCGACATCCAAGAACAAGCTTCAAGCCTTTGGATCAAAATTCAAAGAGAAGAATCGGGGGTTACATCGAAATCAGAGATTATAACACCTTTTGATTTACATTAATAGAATACTTTTGGTCCATTTATATTCATGCCTCGTAATTTATTTTGCTGACATGGAATTTTGTGTGAATAAATTTCTGGCATGCCCAGTGGGATCATTTTTTCCCCTCATCCCTTCCTCCTACGTCGAAGTTCAAGTCATCACATCCAAACGCTCAATGGCGCCCCAAAGGATCAAGTCACCGTCAACGCCACTACCGCTAGTCAATCCTCCACCGAGGGCAAGATTGTTGACACGACCCCTTCACACGGTTCAAACTCTGCAAGTCCCATTGAGATCAACTCCAAGTCCACGTATTTTCTATCCTCCCCCCCATGATGGCCGACACGACTGCAATGGAGGAGCAACTAGCACAAATGGCCAAAGCCATCGCTAATTCCAGAAGATCGTCCAGGAAAAACACCTCCAAATCGCCCAATTGATGAGCAACTAAGATCATACGAACATTGAAGAAACCAGCAACAACCACAAGCATGCTTCCTTCTCAAAATATGTTGAAAGCGAGAAGAAAGTAGATAACATGACCTCACGCCAAAGTCTACACATTCTGAAACATCTCTTGTTACATGGTCGGTCCAACAATTGCAAGAGATGATCGCTGACACCATGAAAAGCCCAGTACACCGGAACGACTCAAAGCTCGCCCGCGTATTCAAAATCTTATACCAAGGCATCGACGCCTTGAGGATGTCAATGGGTTTCCTACTGTCGGTTCTGCAACAATTTGATTTAAGAGGCAACCTTAAACAATATGTTACCCACTTCATCGAGACATGCAATGACCCCGCACTGACGGTGACCTCTTCGTGAAGCAGTTTGTTCGTTTGTTTAAATGAAACACCTTCTATTGGTACATCAATCTTGAGCCCAAGTCAATAAACAATTGGGAAGAGATGGAAACGGAGTTTCTAAGATGCTTCTACAGCACACGCCAAACGGTAAGCATGTATGAACTCACCAACTCAAGGCAGTGGAAGGACTAGTCAATCATTAACTACATGAACCGTTGACGTGCTCTAAGCTTGAATTCTAAAGATAAACTCTCGGAGACCTAGGAGATAGAAATATGCATCCAAGGTATGCATTGGGGTATTGTTTACATCTTTCACGAGATCAATCCAAGAAGGTTAGAGGAGTTCACTACCCGCGTCCATAACATGAAGATAAGCATCGCCAATCAAAAACCCAAATTGCCAATTAGCCCCCAAAAGGAGTCAAGGAAGGATGAAGATTTCAACAAACTCGCTCCCACAGAGTCAATGGCCGTCAAAGTAACTCCTATTAAATTTCAGCCAAACGAGAAGAGTGAATGGCCTCAAAACCAAAAAACGCCACGTTATAGAGATTGGGTTACTTTGGATGACGAAGAAATGGTGGGCTTGAAGGTCGCCGAGTCACTTCTAAAAATGACATCCATATTTCAGAAAACGAGTAGAAAGCTCTACCAACTCTGTCAGCATCGCCACCAAAACTTAGGTTAGACAATCTTAAGCCCATACAAAGGGACGCGTCTAACGCTAACACGCAGCCCTTCACCAAGGTGGAATACACTGCAAATGCCGAGCCCCAGCTCAACCCTGACGAGATGCAAGAAGCCATGCGTTCAAAGATTCCAGTCGGTCAATACGTCAAGGAAATACGTTCCAATCACACTGCGTCAGAAATCAATGATGAAGAGTTTCACAAATTGACCGTCAATGAAGTGCCAATAAGTGGAGATCAGAAGACAAGGAGGCCACTTTACTCACCAATATTCCCCTACGTTGTTCGATCAGACGACAAAGATAAACAAAGCTTGTCACAAACCATGCTCATCCCTTATTCAAAGGAATCAAACAATGAAGTAAGGTGAAAATAAACGACCTTCAAGGTGCCAAAGTTGAACTAATCAAGCCCGTCACCCGTTTGCAAGCATTGGAGTCAAGTGAACCACTTCTTCTGAAAAATCAACCTGAACAAATTTCGGGGGCATTCAGCCCAAAAGCTTACCACCTCTTGGCAAAAGTAAGGTACGAGTTTTCGCTCCATCTCGACTCAACAAGTTAAATCTCGAGTTCACTGGTGAAAAGATCCATTGTTGGCTGAAGCACAAGATGAATTGAGAGGACAAGGCTTCTGCATCAACCAACCATGCACTGGCTTAGGCTTCACTCTAAACGGACTTGTGAGCAGTTCTCTCGGAGATGGTTATGCGCGTCAGCTGAATAAAAGAAGCCGACATGACCCAACAAATAAGTCAACAGAAAATGGTGAAAGTCAAGCACTTCATCTGTCTTGGCCCCGGGGAGTAAGACGTTATTCCTACTCATCCCTTTGAACAAGCCAATCAAGGTGAAGCTACGCATTGCCACACAATCATATGATTCAGAAAGCACTTCAAATAAAGAGGACGGCGAAAGGATGAAGCTACGTCCAGCCAACCATGTCAGTGTTGATGAAGACTCTAACTGGGACGTCTCCAAAAATGAGATCCAAGTTGCTCCCATGCAAACCTTCAAGATCGAGAACATGAAATTTCCACCATCTCAAATCAAAGATACGGCCTCGGCCTCTCAAATGACAAACTCATGAGGAAGATGCTCCATGACGAACGAGCTTAAACTGCATGTTACGCCTGGCTCGCATGAGTATAAACTGTGTATAACATCCCCCTGTTAAAAAAAAGAAACAGATGCAAGAAGTAAAGAGAATTCAAATATCTTTGAACTACATTTTCGACTTAATACCTTCGCGAGGTACGTAGGCAGCTTGGGTACATTCACTCGAGTTCCGCCATACCTTCGAACAAAAAAAAATTGTTGTCATCTACGGTCCATTCTCTCCCGTCCATGAAGAAGAAAGAATCAAGGAAGAGAAAAGGGTCACCAAATGACTATGTATCAAATGCAACGATATGTCCAACCCCAACAACCGCGTTCCGAGGTGTTACGCATATTAAGTCCAGTTGTGCATATTAAATGTTGCATTTTCGACCTAGCAAAAGGTGTAGAACACAACTAGACCGTATTGTATATGTTGAGCCGTGTTCTTTCAGAGGAGAGTGGGTAAACAGAGTTGAACACGCCATAGCCGTGTCCCCATATACGGCCGTGTTCCAAGGGGAAGCAGAACATGCCCCGGGGGTCCAAAAACATGATCGTATTGGAAAAAAATTCTCACCAGCAAAAAAAACTGAGAGGAACACGCCCAGGCCATGTTCCCTGACATAGCCGTGTTCCCGATCGGCAAAAAAAAAAAAGGTTCTCGAAGAGCATCATATATGTTAGTCAATTTCACCTCAGAATTAAGATCTTGGAGTTCCAATCAATTGTATATTGCAAATGTTTGTTACTAAGACAACACAAGAAAAATGGATACTTCGAGAGGAACATAAAGAAATTGAGTAAAAGAATACGTTTATTGCATCAAAGATCCATTTACATCGAATGAAGACAAGGAAAAGAGACAAAGTGGAAGTAGCATTAAATGCTAAACACTCAGGCAAACAAGTTGAAAGTTGCCAAATTTCGTCTTGAGTCTTCAAGAAGCACATCCATCCTCTTCAACTCGCTTGGTTGGATTCTTCGAACAAATATGAAGTGTATTCAAGCAATAGGGTCTGCCCTCTCTTCGGCTTCTTGACAAGCATCGTCTCGCTCGAGTAGAAAATGCTTCTCATCAAGTGTTGCGCGGCTTGGGGACAAACATCAATGTTGACAAATGGAAATGGTCAAGGTCTTCATTCAAGAAATACATGAAGAAGGCGCCATAGGAACCGAAAGCTGAACCGGTCGAAAATCAGCATGCCGCCTGAACCTGTGGAAAGCCGGGTGGTGGACCAAAAGTAAAGACTCGCGACTTCATGGCATGAAGGGCTTACAAACGTCATCGCCTAGAAACTCCTTGAAGGAAAGAGCGACTTCGTTGTTGAAATTCCAAAGTACAAGCAGCCATGAAGATTCAACTTCGTCTAATAATTTCTCTAATGGCGGAAGGCAAGACGTCACAGAAGGCACCATATCTCGAGGAAACTTGACGAATGTCCTTGTAGCGATCTCGACTTCGTGAAGGACGCTTGCACGATGGCCTCGCTCTTCTTCTATGGTGAGGATCTTTTTGCGGATGCACATGAAGAGAAACGCATGAATGGAGCCACGAATCGCGATCTCGTGAAGGATTGTTGCATATTGGCCTGGTGTGTCTTCCATGAAAAGAGAAGTCTTGTTGAACTAGAGCAATGGAATACTCCATGATCCCCGTCGATGATTAAGTGATGACTCGGAAGTGCAAACTCAACGTTGGCTTCAACGTCATAAAGAGAAAGTTTGTTGATCAATACCTTGGTTTGGCACGAGGCATTGGAGCGGGAGTCGAGCACCTCTTCCGTCACTTCTTCAAACCGCCGATGGATGCTCATGACTTGTGCCAAGATTGAATGGTGGAACAATGTTGGCCGGCCATGGATGTACAAGGTGACGCCTTCCACTCGAGGTTGCCACTTAATATGATGGTGCGTAGGAACGGCTTGTGAAAGTAAGAAGCAATGCCTTTGATCTTGGCATTGTCCTTGCCACTTCAAACGACGGTGCGTTAAAATGGCTCACTGAAATCTTCAAAGTCCACCACTTGATGCAAAGTAAAGGCCAAAGTCATCTTTTATAGTGGATCTTCATGAATATGATTGGGAAATTTCCATACTTCTCAAATCATGAAGAAGAAAGAGGATCGTAGACATGGGAATGCAATACTTTTTAATTTCCATACATGTGCAATATGACAGGTTTCTTATTTATTTTTCAAGAAAAATATGCCTACTGCTTGTTTGCAAAGAAAAAAAAAAAAAGAAAAAGGCGAGGCTTGCATGGTCTGTTGCTGCACAGTGAATTAAGAATGTAATGTTAGCCCTTGGTGGATGCTTTACAAAGAGAAATATATATATAAAAAAATAAAGGAAAGAAGAAAAAAGAGTCTGCTTGGATGTGTTGCAAAATTGGGGGGAATCGTCTACCTCATTTGATACAAGCGAAAATAAGGATATTGCATGAATGGTTTGGTGGGCCTATATGTTAAAAAAATGATGAATGAGAAAATCCAAGACTTTAAGTCATGCCTTCGACAATAATTGGCATTTTTTTCGCCGAGCCTCAAAGTGGGGGCATCTATCGACGTCGAAATATTTTGAAATAAGTTACCAATTAAAGCCCAAATAAATTAGCTAATAATTGGGTTCCAAAATGATAGTACATAATAGGGCTTATCGTAAAAGAAATAAAATTCATAAGCCCATACTAAAATTTGGGTCTTATATAGGTCAATCCAAAATATATATAAATTTATTATTTTAGGTTAGTTAAATTGGGCTAGATATATGTTTAAAGTTTAGTCTATCAAAAGACTAGTGCATGTCAAAGCCCATGGCAATCAAACCCAATAAAAGTGAGCTCAAGCTGCTCAAGCCCTACTCACATCTATAAAAAGGGGCATCTACCTCTCACAAAGCGAGGGACATAGATACACAAGCACAAGAAATCCAAAGGGGCCAAATTCCAAAAGCTCTTTACCACGATGAAGATCCACGACCACGAAGGTTTCATGTCTTCCTTGGCATCAAATCCATCAAGCCTTGATACCAAATTTCAAGGTGGCACGTAGTTTGCTCCACAAATTCAGAGGAAATTCCACATCGACATCCAAGAACAAGCTTCAAGCCCTTGGATCGGCATTTGGAGAGAAGAATTAGGGAATTACATTCACAACAGAAATTATATCCACTTTTCATCTAAATCAATAAAATGCATTTCGTCTATATTTTTTTTGTCTCGTAAATATTTTCACAGACTCGAAATTTTGTGTGAAAAATAACCATTAAAATTGTAGTCAATAATAATTTTTGTGTAGTATTGCGGAGGTCCCGCGTAGTACAAAACAAAAACTGTCACATTCTAAGATAAAAAAAAAAACAAAATAATTTCTTTTATTTTGGATTGTTTAACTGGGTCAAAGATGTTAAAGTACAACTACTAGGAGACTGATTCATATCAGAGTCCATAATTTCAAGTTCAAGTTACATAAGTCTTGCTCATACTTATAAAAAGGAACCTATACATACCTCTCAAAACACACACACACACAAAAAACACACAACTCAAATCCTAACAACTCAAGTCCTAGGCAAGTCCAAAACTCTCGACATCTTCCAAAACTATGCAGTCACAAAGGCTCTACGTCTTCTTGACATTAAAAGGTTTTTGATACAATATTTCAAGGTAGCTTGTGATTTTCTCCCACAACAGGACACACAAGCCAAGCTTTTTTTGTGTCTTCTTTTTTATTGACTTTTTTTAACCTTTCTAATTTTACAAGGTGTAATTAACCAAAATCTTAAGTAGCAATATTGTGTTGTATCTATTGAAAAATTCAACTACCTTTTTTTTTTTTATTATTTCATCAAACTTTGAAAATGTGTGCTATAGTTTTACTTAATTAACAAAAGGTCATTCTTCTCTATTAATATTCTAAGTAGACGACTTGAATTTTCAAATGTTGTTTTGATTTTACGATAATATTACTAATAGTGAATTTCTTTTTCTTATTATTGTTTCTTTTTATAATTTTATATTTAACTACATGTACAATTTTTCTTATGGATTTTTCCTTACAATTAAAAAAGTTATAACTTAATTTACAAAAAACATCAATTCAACTCAAGTTTAAAAATTAACTTAAACTATTATGTGTTGATCAAGATGCCCAAAAGAATGAAAATTCTTAAAATGCTAATTTAGATTATCTGACCCCCTTCTTTATATTTTATTAAATCTCTTATTTATTTATTTTAGTACTTGACAATAATTATTTTTGTTAATTATTTTTTCCCTTTTTAATTAATCCACTATTGTTTTCCTCCTCTGCATTCTGTTATTTTTTTCATGGAGTTTTCTTTTTCCATATGTTATGGATTGTGACCTTAATAACTAATTTTTATTTATTATTAGAAATAGTCCTTATGAAAACGTATACATATATTTCTACAGTGGACACAAACATTGCCGGGATACACACTTTAATCATAGTATAAATATAATACAATATATATAATAAAATAGTACTTAATATTTATTGAAGTTTTAGCTTAATATTTACATATACAGTTCATTTAGAGTTTTACTTTCAAATATTATCATATATAACCTAACAAAATATTTTTTCAAAAATATTTAAAGTATACTCTGACAAATTAACTGAATTGTGATAATATTTAATTTTTTATTTTGTTTGCGATTCTTGTAGCTAGTTAAGTGTTGGTTAAATTCATCATCACCAGTTTCTCTTTTTCTTTTACTACATATTAATAAGTAATTCACACACGCGCAGACACACATGCACACACACACACACATATATATGCATATTATTGTACTATATATATATATATTACTATGACTATTAATTAGTATTATTATTCTCACCTATTTATCAGTCGTATTTCTCTATATTTAAAATAATACTCCAGTGAAAGTGCCCATATACATTCATCTTTAGGAATATTTCATACTATTTAACATTTGTAATCGACTAAACTATCCTTTGTTATATTATAAATAACAATTATAAAAGTACAGTAAAAACTATAAACATTCCTATCACTCCAAGTTCTAGCAGTTCAAGAAGCTACACTAAAAAAAGATACAATTTGTGGATAACAAAAATGATATCTTCTAGAGTTATAAACTTACGACAGAAATTTCTATCACAATTTTTAGAATTTGAAATTATTATGATTGTCTATATTTTTTTAATATAATTTTATATCTGTTACTAAATTTAATAAGGGGTAGTTTAGTCATCACAAATATTAAAAAATATCAAAAAAGAATTATTATTATTTCCAAAGTACTGCACCACTGTGCATGTATATAGAGTTTACTTACATCTGTCACATATTTAATATTTTTTAATTAAGTGTACATAAATATTACAAAATAAAATAAAATAAAATAAAATAAAATAAGAATTTAATAAGTATGATTGACCAATTATTCATTTAAATTTTGATACATGTCAAATTATTAATTCTTACATCTATGTCAATAACTTATTGAATGACCTACTTAATAATCGTTTTTGCAATATCTATTACAATCTTATTAGTAACTATATATAATAACAAAATTATGACATATAATATAAAAAAATTAGACAAAGTTTATCAATAGTTACGTGCCCATTTTGTCTTTTTTTTTTTTTTTAAAAAGAACAGATATGTGTGGTGATGGTTTAAGAATAGGATTTACACCTTTCAATATTTTTTTACAATGAGCAATTTCTATCGTACATTGTAGAAAAGATGAAATCTTGTTCACTGACATTTTATTTTATTAGAGATGATTAAAAAATATAAGATATCTAGTAATTATACCTCAAATGATCAAATCTCATTTTAGTATCTTACTAGAAAAGTATTCACTATACATGATTAGTGATTTCATTGCATCAGCATGTTCCAATGAACAGTTTCAGTTGGCTATCTCACTAATGTGGAGAATCTGGGCGCATCGTAACAGGTTTATCTTCGAAGGAAAGCAGAATTGCACTGTTCATTATGTGCAACCATACCTGTTTGAGTTTTCACTGGCAACTCGACGCTTTAATATGCGATTCTTGGGAGTTTGCTCATACTGTGGTGTTTATTACTTGGTGGCACTTTATTAACCTCTGTAACTTGCTGTCTGCTCATTTGAGCAATTGAAATGAAATTTCCATATTCGTAAAAAAAAAAAAAAAAAAAAAAGATGATTGTATGTCTCTTGATATTGCTCGGAATTTATTCTTCATTTTTTGAAACGCGGCAATACCAAAAATAGAGAAGTAGAAAACAGAAACATCACCATGATCAACACAACGCATTTTATAATTTGGGATATAGTTTATAACAAAATACTTCCACATAGTGCTCCATCAGTGGGGTGCTAAAATAAACATTAATCTGTCCACCAACTCGGGATCTTTGCCAGACAACACAAAAATTAACATTCATCTAAGTTCATGAGGTGGCCTAAATCATGCAAGACCTAACACTTATTCAGTAGTCATTAACCATCGCAAAATGCAAAAATAACATGTACACATACTTAGTTTCGACCACCTGGGCACGATGAAAAAATAAGAGAAAATCCGAAGACCATTCTCTTGACACAATGTCCAGCACCAGTCATGAAAACGCACATGCATGTTCTCGAGCTTTCAAGTAGTGATATTGCTACCGCTACCATCCACAATGCTCTCCTGATTACTGACCGCGTCGTAGCTTGACTCGTCGCCACTTGAGATTGTAACAATACGATGCACCCGCTCATCTACTCGCTCTGGGCCAAATATAGTAGATAGCTCATTCCAGGCTAGTTATCCTACTAAGCGATACACATTGGCAACGCACACAAGAAAACCCCAAAATGAGCATATTATCTTAGTTCTAATGTTTTTTTTATCATAAACGTGCATAAACATATCTGTAAATAGTAATCTAAATGCAGTAGAGAGAGAGGTCAACGTTGCAAATATATTCCCAATCATCATTCGAAGCATGAATGACGTTCTCCTTGCGGTCCCACTGGATGTCGGGAGTCTGCAAGATGCACTAAAAAGTATTATAGCGCAAACGGAGATGCTCCAATCTATTCTTGATTACGTTGTAGTGAAATTTCCACCCAAAATCACTGTTGACAACGGCACGAGCATACATAATAGAATGCATGTTTGGTGTACAGGACACTTGCTTGTGTCCACATACAGCTTGATGATAGAGAGCGTGGATGAAGGCATTGTGATACTTACGAGACCAACAATATGTGTAGAAATGACGCCTTTGAGGCCTGATTGCAGCAACTGGTTGTCGTTGTGCGCTGGTGGAAGGAGGAATGTTCTGATTGGCCATTTCGAAGAGTCAAAGATCTAGTGGAAATTGGAGGGTTGCCTTAGAAATAGGGTTTGGGTTAACAAGATAGAATGTCACTTGTTTAAGTAGCTATAGATATATGGCAAAAGAAGATGCATGGTTCTATCATTTCCCATGAATTCCTATTAGGGGTGGCAATATGGGTGGAAACCCAACCCACTTAGTTTTGAGTTGGGTTGGGTTTGAAATTTCTTAATATGGGTTCAATATGATTTTGTTTAAATAAATTTAAATAAATTATGGGTCCTATATGGGTCCTAATGGTTCTTAAATGGGTTTTTCATATTTAGTTTTGTATTAGTCAATCAAAATTTATTTTAGTAATACAATAGAATTTATGAAAGATATTAGTATAATTATAATCATGAATTCATTATGGGTTGGTTATGGGTTTTAGGTGGGTTGGTGATGGGTTTTAGATGGGATGGGGATGGGTTTTTAAATGGATCCAACCTCATCACTAACTAAATCTATATATTCTAACTTCTTTCACATTTTTTATAAGAAACAAATTTATCAAAACATATTAAGTATGTTTTAATTTAACTTAGTTAATTTTTTTTGCACCATGAGTCTTATATGGATTAGGGATGGGTCTTAAATGGGTTCAACAAATGATTTAATTGCTTAGATTCATTGTTGATTTAGTTGTACTATATATCACTAATTACTTCTCATTTCTAACTTTTCACATTTTTAATGAGAAATAAAATTTTCAAAATATATTTAGTAAAATAATATATTTCAAATTAACGAGCAACAAAAGAAAAGTGAAATATTTTTTAAATTGTCAAAACTTGCAATTCACTGTTTCCATGTAAAATTATTTTTATTTTTATTTTTTTAATAAATTGACAGTATACAATTATATTCAGAATTTTAATGAATACATCAAATATTAATATCTAAGCATAATTTATAATGAATGAACATGTATGATCAATATAGAAAGATAACGATTATTATTACGATTGAAAGCCACAATTCAATTTCACAAATAATTATGGAGAAATTGATTGCATACTATTCATTTCATGATTTATTTTGAAAAATGCAGTATTTTTGTATACCTTACGAGTTTTTCATTTTATAGTTTAACAAATAAATCTTTAATGTACATGGTTACTTTCCAGAAACAATACATAATACAAATTTAGTCGTATTATTTACAAGTCGTATTAAAAATATCATCATCTTATTATTATTAACTAAAATTCTATTTTTAAAATATTAAATATGAAAAATGGTTACGTTGACCCGACCCAACCCACTTAGAATCCATTGATTCGGACCCATATTTAACCCAACCCATTTTGGACCCGACCCACTTGGACTCAACTCGAACCCGCCCATTTGACACCCTTAATTCCTATTATTGCACCTAGGCTGAAGTAAAGGGGCTTATTTATTTTATTAATATTAAGAGATAAAAAAATAACCAAAATAATTATAATATATAATATATAACAACAATGGAAAAAGTCGAACTCAAAGAGTTCGACTTTACAAATTTTATTTTTTTTTATAAATTGTGAACTCGAACTTAAAGAGTTCGACTTCAACTTTTTATTTATTTATTTATTTATTACTACTACGTATATTTAAATAAATGTACAACAAAAAATATATATTAACACAAAAAAAATATAATTACATCAAAAAAATTATATTTAAATCAAAAAATAAAATTTAAAAAAAATTAATTATAATAATTATAATTCTTAAAAATGACCGCCCGTCCCACAAGTGCGTCGGTGCCGTTGGCGCCGAAGTCTTCGTATTTCTTCACCCATATTTTGTATTGGTTCATCTTCAACATTATCATCATTATCTGCATTCATATGCAACCGACTTGATGATGTTGCAGAGCTAGACAAACCATAATCACGATATGCACCAAATGCTGGAAATGGAATTGGTGAGATGTTATATTCTGGTGCATATGTTGACTTGTGCCAAGGCCAAGGTCAAGATCAACCTGTCCATAATTAGGTTGTTGGCTTGGTATGTATGGAGCTGAATCAAACCAATCACTTTGTTGGGGCGGTTGAGGCATGTAGCAATCTTGATATACATTTAGAGGTGTATGCACTGTGGATGGACCAGCTATATCTGCCCCAATAGTATCATCACCTCTAAGTGAACTTGTAGACATTATGCTATTGCTTCTCCTTTGTCTGTGGGATGTAGACGGAGCATTATCATGTGGCGCTGCTTGTTCTTCGGGCTGATTATCCCTCGGAAAACGAGAAAGCATTTCACGAAGTTCAATCATTCCGATATTAAACCGGTCATGCATTTGCAAAGCCTCTTCGAAATTGGTTGGTGGAGGTTGCACACTTAAATGAAGGGCCTCTGCATATTGCTCCTGCACCAATTTAAAAATAATGAATTTAAATCTAAGAGAAAAATGGGTATAACATGAATCAAGTTTTATTGCACAACATACCACATGTTGTATTGTTGGTGCATGTCCAGGTTGATAGCCACTCTCTACACGTCTATCAGTAGATGATGAGATGAATCGATGAGTTATTCTATCGTATCAATCCCAATATTCATTTTCTGTATCTCTTCTGTTGGAAATGGGTGGTCGGCGCATAACCGTTTCATATCGTCTATCCCATCTACTAACGTGTAACACGTGATGAGTCTCCCAGTGTGTGCCCCCACGTGCTCTACGGGAGATGTTATGAAGGCTCATTTCCCGACTATCTGTACTCTGTGGGATGTCTTGCCTCATACCGAATTGGCGAAGTACCCATTCAGGATGATGCATTTCCACAATAGCATGAAAGATTAGAGGACATATTGATGTCCACAGCTGGGGGTTGAACTCATCTGAGTGGGCTAGAATGTTTTCCAAGTTCATGTCGTACGTCTACCAAAAAAAATTGAAATAAAAGCAAATATGTTAAATTAGTAGGTAATTAATATTCATAAATAAATATGCGTAACGATGAGTCTTGTTTACCTGATCAGCCATCATGTTATCTAGCATATATCTAAATACCCGAACAGTCCACCGTACAGTGCGAGTGAAGTTTTATTTTTTGTTCCACATTGCGCCGTACGGTGGTATTGGAAGGAGCCAATTATTATAAGTTTATATTGGCCCCATCGTTACACGTTTATCACCAAGATCGGGTGTTATTGGTGTGATACGCGACAAAGCCCAAATTTGTAAAATAATAAGCTTGTGTCAAAAATAAAATATTGCAATAAGTTAGTTAGTGAGAAATATAAATATTTAATGTCAGCTGCAGTAACTGCAACGAGCCACCAATTTGGTTTTGACTTTGGTGCTGGCATTACACGATTCACGGTACAAGAATGCGAGCACAGCACTGCCCCAACTATAGTTTCGAGTGGCGTCGATATCCTCTAATTTTTGGACATATAGTAATGATACCAAATGTCCAAATGAATCAGGGAACATCACCCCACCGAAAAGAATTAATGCCATACAACATGCATATTGTACAATATTAGGGAACGGTGTGTTAACATCAATTCTGATCTGTGTAATATGACGGAAAATTGTGTTTATGGACACACGCGAACCGAGCGCATCAATGGAGTTCTGAAAGGGGCTCGTCGATTGCCTGTGACTGCAATAGTGGAAATAACATTTGCTCGTTCAGTCCACTATTTTCGTGAGAGGATAGCAAAGAGTGGTGTCATGTTAAGCAACAACCAACTATGGACGGACTTTGCAAACAAATTGTTCCAACGTTGGTTTGAAAAAAGTGTTGAACATGCTGTGACGAGATACAACCAGCACCAACAGTCTGCCTCCGTTGTAACAAAACGTCAGACTGGACATGGATTCAACACTCACGTCGTCAAAATTGACACACGAGAATGTTTATGTAGCAAATCGAGTCAATTCGGCATCCCCGTGCTGGCATGCTCAAAAGATATACGCTGCATATAGAATTAGTGCCCCATCAATGCTGAAGGACTATTATGATATAATGGCTTATAGGAGAACATATTCTAAGTCTTTTCATCCTGTGATGGCGGAAGATTATTGGGATGTTCCACAATTTGAGTTGGTCCATGACACTACTTTGCGTGGCATCATTCGTCCTGATAGAAGCCAAATATCACGTATTCCTAACGAGATGGATTGGGCACAAACACGAGATAGACAACAATACCAACAAAGAGATGGTCATTCAAGATAAGCTGATGTGTCGGTGAGGGATCGTAGAAGACAATAATAATTTTAAGAATTGTAATTATTATAATTAATTTTCTGAATTTTATTTTTTGATTTAAATATAAGTTTTTGATGTAACTATATTTTTTTGTGTTAATATATATTTTTTGTTGTACATTTAAATTAATTATCAGTATAAATAAATCAATAAATTATAATATACGTACTAGATATAATAATAATAATAATAAAATAATAAATTAAAAAAAAAAGTTGAAGTCGAACTTCACTAATTTTTTATTTTTATTTTTTTATAAATTGTGAAGTCGAACTCTTTGAGTTCGACTTTACCCATTATTGTTATATATTATATATTATAATTATTTTTATTATTTTTTTTAATATTAATAAAATAAATAATCTGAAGTAAAGGCTAATGATTAGTAGGGATTATTATTATTATTATTATTATTATTATTATTATTTTTTTTTTTTTTTTTTGAGAATATAACTTTCATTACTAAGGCATAATTACATTATATATACGTGAATCCTCCTGGACAATGGATTCATTTTCTAGACCTAATATAACTACATACATTATCGCCGTAAACAAAATTTTCCAAGTAGTTTGGACAGCTATTTAAAACATGATTTATATCCGTTAATATACTATAATTAGCTAGAAAGTCTGCACAGCGGTTTGCTTCCCTGAAACAGTGCTCTATCTCGACTTTCCGGAAATCAGTAAGCAATCTCCGACATGCTTGAAGCAGATGCTCCGAGCCCGTTGGAGTTTGATGTAGAAGCCCCTTCATGCATCTGGTAATAAACATAGAATCAGTCTCAACAATAAGGTATTGAACGTCAAGATCCTTTGCCATATGAAGTCCGAACCAGAGTGCCATGAGTTCAGCTCTGTTATTAGAGATCAAACCCACCGGGTATGCAAAAGCAGCAATGAAATCACCCTTAAAGTTTATGATAATACCTCCCGCTCCTGATGGTCCCGGATTTCCTTTTGAAGCACCATCACAATTAAGTTTGAAGAACGGTTTAGTAGGGGGATTCCATTTGATTAAAACCGTTTTCTGATGATGCTTTTTTTCATTTTTTGAGAACAGATTATCCCAACTTTTTATTCTTGATAAGGCACGATTACAGTCTATAGGTTTTTTTTCAAAAATCAGTTTATTTCTGAACTTCCATATTTCCCAAACACTGTGCAATGTATGTAACAATTTTGAGTAATTAGACTTAAGGGCATTGAGAGAGATAATGAAATTTGTGTTAGAGATTAAGGGTGTCATTGTAGAAGTAATAGGTATGAAGGATTTGCATGCTGAGAATAGAAGAGTACTGGTTTCAATATCAAGAGAGCAAGCTGAACATATAGGATTACTAAGCACCCTTTTCTGAGCTAACTTTGATTTTGTGTTAAGGGCGTCATGACCTAACAACCATCCAAAGAAGGATATTCTTGGCATAGTTTTAATACTCCAAAGGGTTTTCCACAGCAGTTGAGGTTCATTAAGAATGCATTGATCAAGCATTATCTTTCTGTATGCAGATTTGATACTAAACACCAGTACTATCCCAAGCCCAATTAACAGAATCCTCATGTTATGAATAAAAGGTATAGATCTTAGGAGGTTGATATGATCATCAGTGATCACATTCTTAAGAAGATTAAACTTCCAGTAAGGAAAAGTTTCTATCATGTAATAGTTAACACTGCTATTAATACAAGAAACGTGTAAATTATGAACAGAGTCTATGATACGAAAGTTTCCTAACCATTTATCCGTGAAGATTTAACTCTGACTCCGTTTCCTATGTTCCAATGAACAGAATCTTTAATAAGGGGAAGAGTTTTAATAATGTTTTTCCAAATCCAGCTGCTTTGGTTTTTACTACGAGCTTCAAGAAAGGAGGTTTCTGGGTAATACTTGCCTTAAAAAAAATTAGAACATACAGAATTAGTATTAATGAGGAGGTTCCAAGCAATTTTAGTCATACAAGCTTTGTTGAAGATGGTAAGATCTTTTATATCCAGACCACCCATGTCTTTAGGTTTACAAACAGTTTCCCATTTAACAAGACTTTTCTTAGAGCTATTAGGGCTAGCATTCCATAGGAATTTCTTGCACAATTTGTTAATAGAGGATATAGAATGAGAAGGAAGAACAAAGGATCCCATAGCAAACATAGGAATAGAACTGAGAACATGTTTAATACGAGTAGCTCTACCTGCGTAAGAAAGAAAATTATTATACCAAGTGTTAATCTTATTATGAATTTTGCTAATAAGCTCATAAAAGGATTCCTTATTCAAACGCCCATAAGAGAAATGCAATCCTAAATACTTATCATTCTTATTAACCCTCTTAATGTTGAGTATTTTTAAGATATCTTTTTGTCTCAGCCTGGGGGTGTTTGGAGAGAAAATAATTTTTGATTTATCCCAATTAATTTAAGGCCTCAAATATTATAAAAATTAGTCAAACAATCTTTGATAGCCATTGTTGAGGTATCATCAGCCTTACCAAAGATGAAACAGTCATCTGCAAAACAGAGAATTGGAATTTGAGGGCAATTTTTACCTATGGAAAAAGCATGAAATTTGTTGGTGGAAGAGAGCTCCATAATATCTTTAATAAGAACATCAAGACAAAGGATAAAAATATAAGGGGATAATGGATCTCCTTGTCTAAGTCCTCTTTGTGGAGAGAAGAAATTTGAATCTTGGCCATTTATGTTTAAAGAATAGGATACCGATGTAATACAAGTCATGATACGATCAATAATAGTACTAGGAAGGTTATATTTACTAAGGGTGGCTTTAATAAAAGGCCATTCAAGGCTATCATAAGCTTTTTCAAGATCTAATTTTAAACCCATAAAATAATTATTTGGGTGAAATTTCTTTTTACTCTTCATAAAATGAAGAATTTCATGTGCCATAAGAAGGTTATGATTAATGTTTCTGTTAGGGACGAAAGCATTTCGTAATGGGGAAACAAGTTTGTCGATAACCGGTCTCAGTTTTTTAACTAAAATATTAGCAATAATTTTGTAAGTAACATTACAAAGACTAATAGGTCTATAATCTTTTATTAGTTGTGGGTTCTCTTTTTTAGGGATAAAACTGATTCTTGTTTGATTAATGCAGTGATTAAGATTACCCGAAATGAAAAAATCTCGAACCAGTGTAGTAATAGAATAATTAATAGTAGGCCAAAATGATTTAAAAAAATGGCTATTGAAGCCGTCAGGCCCAGGAGATTTTGAAGAGCCAATTTTATTAAGAGCATTCCAAATATCTAGATCAGAAAGGTCTAAATTTAGAGAATCATTATCATAAGAATCTAAAGAGTAAAAGGTAGAGAAATTGTTTAGAGGATAACTGGAATTATAAGTACTATTGAAAACATTGATGTAGTAATCAAGAAAACTCTTAGAAATATCTTGTAAGGAGGTAACAAAATTATTATTACTATCTCTGATACCCTGAATAAAATTACGTCTTTTCCTATTACTCGCAAATGCTTGGAAAAATTTAGTATAGAGTCGCCTTCTAACTGTAGGGATTATTAATTACACAGCCACTAACACTGCACTATCATAACCGAGCTTCAATGCTCATCTCCACTGTCGGTTGAACATTGACATGTCATTCCATCAAGCTGAATGGAACGGACCATCATTATGGCAGAGGAGATTTTTCGTGTGGAACCTTATTTAACATTGCCCGATAGAAATGTATTTCTTCTTGTTAAAAATCCCTCTAGCATTGAGAGAGAGATGGTGTTATGTGCTATAACCTTGTGTGAGTGGTAATAATTGTATACAACCAATTTTAGAAATATATATTCGAACATATTTTCCACATAAATAAAATATTGAACAGCTTTGAGTTAAGGCCAATTTAGTCAACGTCTAACTTGCATGCAATACATGTTATAGTCATATATTCATAATAAGTGAATAATTCAATGTTTATTGACATTATGTATTGCATCGTCTGATATTTAAATGCATATTTCTCTATATAATTCAAATTATGTATGTAATCAGATTTTTTTTTATGAGTTATCAATCGATTGCCAGGATAATTTATTGTTCCTATACCAATAACTAGGTTCGGTCCTATAGGGTGTTATAATAAATAAATTTAGCTCTTACGTTAATAATATTAAGTTGGATCTTCAAAAAGGATTTGTATATTATCCTGTTACTAGGGAACATTGTCTATTTTTCAAGGTTTAAGGTTTTAAAATCCAATATTCTAACGAGAAAGAAATAAAAAATCATCACTCACTATATATACATGAACAACATTTGATAAAAAAATGTCCATTGAATCCAATATTAACTAATCAGAATTATAGTTCAATATGATTAATCAAACACAAGAAATTATAATTACTAGAGTATGCTTTCATTAACGGGTCGATCTGGGATTAGTGAGACCCGAAAGGTCAAGGCAATCGTATTTCCAAGAGATGCTCCTTTATTTATTAGCGTAAGGTTTTAATAAACAACTATATAGTCTATGCTGAGTGGATTAGAAGTTAACTTAACCTAGTTAACACTTGATCTAGAAGGGTAAATGCATAAAACCACATAGTACTATGCAGATATATATATATAAGTAGATTAATATGCATCAATATAGTTCCAGCAGTGAAAATTTCATCGCTCAGCAAACACATCAAGCTTAGGATTCTTAGGCTGTTTACGAAGCAGATATTTTAGCACCGACGGGGATGGAGATTTGTTTGTAAGGTCAGGCTCGTTAGATGCAAATGAGCTAGGGGCCGCGGCTTTCTTTGGCTACATTGATTGGGGGACTTTGATCAACGCTTACACCAGGACGGCAGATGCGTTGACATTCATATAAGCACGACAGGCCCACCACAATGGATCGTCATCAATGCTGCAATCCATGTAACTGTCGATTCATACTCAGAAGATTCCTCAACATAGGGTGGAATCTCATGAACCCACCCATCGTCCGTGCATGTTCCACTAGGATCAAAGAACTCTTCCTCATCGTCCATGTTATCGTCCGAGGTAAATTCCCCACACTACAAGAAAAAATCCTAATAGCAACTACGTGAATTCCTTGCAAAATATTAAAATTCGTTGCTAATTTATATTAGCAACAAATTTAGCAAGAAAATTAGCTCGACGCTAATTTTAGCATCAAATATTTTTGTTACTGATTTTGGTACAAAATTTACTAAGGAAAAATTTCCTTGCTGATTAGCAAGGAATATTTTCGTTCCTATTCATAGCAAGGAATAAATTTGTTGCTGATTTTGTTACTTCAAATTGAAAATATTAAAAGTATCTAATTATTCAACAACGTATATATTCGTTGCTAATATTAATTATAAAATTGGATTTCAATTATTCATCAAGACTTTTTTTGTTGCTAATTCATTACTAAAAAATAATTTTAATTGTTCAAAATTTTCAAATTAAATTATTTTAAAATTTTACTTGATTGATCAATTACAAAATAATAGCAATAATAACAATAACATCAAAACAAACATATCATATTAAAACAATTAATATGAAACTAAATAAAAATACCAATAAAATGAATTTGCAATGTAATTAACAAGGAGCACCAACTAGCATTCTAACTCTGTCATCCTTGATGATATTGAATGAGAAATATAGCTATTTGAGAATAAGTTAAGCATGTCAACACAGAAACAAGAACGGCCACTATAATGCATCTGAACATAATATCCCAAAGATAGAAAATAAAAAATTTCCATGTCAGAGAAATATTTCATCGTTACAATGGACAGACAACTCGACCAGTTAAGAATTCTAAATAGAAAACAACTCTCTTAAAAGAAGCGTTGCGGCTTTCCCATGGTACTCTTCAGGTACAAGCACCTAACCTGTTACCAAGAACACCAAATAAAACTTCTTAGCAAAATTTGAAAATGAGGCAAAATAAGCTAGTGAGGCGAGACTCTAGACAATTATCCCTAACATGACAAAAAACCTCAAAAAATAATGAATTAGACTATGCCAAGCAAGAGCTCAAGGAAAAAGAAATTTGAGTGGAAGTTTCAACCCATTCTTATGTCTTATTTAGTGGATTGATATTTTGCTGCTTTGTGATAATCTCATTGCAGACAACCAATTACAATATTCCAGAAGCCAGGCACCTTTAATTGAAGGGCAGTTGTTGAAATGAAAATGCATGACCAATAGAGATATGATGTTATACATAAGCTATCAAACAGGGACCCCAGCAGGGTGACAATAGAAGAATAATTACGATTGTTCTGTATTTGTTTCCAAGCCAAGAGAGCAACATGTACAAGAAGATGAACTTTCTTGAGGGGTCCAGAATTTCTGGAGGAACAAACTTAAATGAAACTAGGACAAACTTCATGTTAGTCAATTGAAAATTCGCTATGATCAATTATGCCTTTCCAAGGAAGCAAAAAAGAGCAGTAGAAAGTTGTACAAAAGATGATCAAACAAAGATATGTCCACAACTGCATGCCTAAGTGGTGATTTTACATCAATTGTTCCCAATACTTTTGAACAAGCATATGTGTCTAAATATCTAGGTTTTATTTCAACCTAGATTTCTCAGTTTGCAACAAGGTTATCAAATGAATTATCATTTCTTGCCGCTCAAAATAGAAACATTGTCCTTATTAATTAGAAGGAAACACATATATGTACGGCCCAACTAATTTAGGGGGAGACATTCTTGGGCAATATTGTTTGCCCTGGACAATCTTTATCAACTGTTCCATCTTTTTTTTTTTTTCCCCTTACAGTCTGCTACTACTAGATATGACCCTCCAACTACTGAATACCACTACTGTCACATTGCCATTGTTAACACATTAGCTTCACATGGTAGAGTAGCAATCAAGTTCTTGAATCTATATCTCTGCTTGTCGATACGAATTACATTGCCTAGCTATTACATAGTATGAAACTAAAGTAAATATGAGAAGATATTATAGTTTTAAACTAAATTTTGTGTTCTTGTAATATTTCAAGGCAGACGCCATGGGAGAAAGCTATCTTCCTCAGACTACATATATATGCTCATATATGTCCAAACATATGTATATAAATATTATTGAGGCAGTGACTTATGAAGATAAGGGGCTTACTAATATATTAGAACTAGGCAGAACACATTTAAATCATAAATGAAACTGAAAGGATCAGCCACTAGCACATCAACTTAACCATTCGCCTGGGCAAATGAAACAATAATATCTGACAAATTATCATAATCACTAGATCCTTCCCCCTTAGCACCCACACACCTAACGGCACAAAATGAAGCTAGTTCATTACCAGGAAATAAGTAGTATGCTCGCTCACAGTATATGTGCACTAATAAGCTAGCTCCTATGACTTCTAACTGTGCACTAATCTAGCAGAATCCTTTTGATCTCTATCAAATGAACTCACCAAGTCTTCTCATCTATATCCAATCTACATACTCGGGGCATTTAGTTACACGCCAACATAACTATTTACTGCAAATAAGTTCCAGCAAAAAACAATCTCAGAGAAGAAAGCAATGAGAATTATTCCAAACAAAGTCAATTAGTAAAAGAAACAAAGCAGAAACAACTCCACCACTGCAACTGATGTTAGTCCGTCGTAGTTTATATTAAAGTTAGTGAATGTAAAGCTACTAAATTCAACTTAAAGGAATAAGAAATAGCTCAAACTGAGGCCAAGGAAAGCTGAAAACTGGAATGAACTTCCAAGTGCACTCTCACATGCATTTTCTCAAACATTATGCTAGCATAATCACACATGAAAAACACTCACTCCCAAACATGCATTTTAGTTATCTAACTCTAAAAATTTATTAATTTCAGTTCATAATTCTTCAGCAACAATATTGTTC
This sequence comes from Sesamum alatum, assembly GCA_034509735.1. Classification (NCBI taxonomy): domain Eukaryota; kingdom Viridiplantae; phylum Streptophyta; class Magnoliopsida; order Lamiales; family Pedaliaceae; genus Sesamum; species Sesamum alatum. The sequence continues at coordinate 21,105,840 of JACGWO010000006.1, forward strand.
CTCACTCTCTCATATACGCAACCAAAAATCAGTGCGAGAAAGACTAACCAGTGCTCCGGTAAGGAGAGTGCGAGAGGAAGAAATCGGTGCGAGAAAACAAATCTTTGTCAATTAGACCATAAGAAAATATTATTAAAAAAAAAAAGGTAGACGCTAAGAAAAGGCAAGAGGAAGAAATCGTCGGAGAAAACATATCGTTGCTCAATTGGTAGAAATTTTTCTCTTTCTTTTCTTTTGGGAATCCATTTTATTATTTCATTATTATTTTTAATTAGGTATATTTTTAGATTGAATTTTCTATAATAATAAAAATATTCTTAAAAAAAGACATTTCTTTAGTTTGTTCCCAATTAAATGAACTTGAAATTTTTTTCAAATGTTATATTTATATAAAAATATAATTTATCATGGCACAATAAAAGTTTTTCAATTTAATTAATTATATTTTGCAATGAATTCTTTTATTGCTAAATTTTTTTATATTTGATTTAGTTTTACAAAAATTTTAGCTACGAATTCTGCAACGAAAATGTTAACAAGAACTTTTCAATTTTTTAACCATAACTAGCTACGGATTTTTGCAACATGAAAATTCCTTTCAATTTTTAGCAACAAAATATTTGGTCTCTAATGTTAATTTCAAAACTATAAAAACTTAAAATCCTTATTCCTTGCTAAATTCATTGCTGATCACCAACAAATTTACTCTCGTTTCTGTTTTTTATAGCTATTTACATAATTTCTTGTAGTGCCACAGAGAATTCATAAAGCATTTCAATTTGGCTCAAGGGCTTTTACGTAGGCCTTTCCAATCTTTGTACCCTGAAAATCAGCAAGAAACAAGAATACCATGAATTAGTGTCTGTTTCTGTAGACCAAGGGGAACACCAACATTGTTGTTCAAATACTATTTAGGCATTGCTACATATTACCTTAGTTATTTTCTCCGAAACATGGTCGTCGGCGCAAATGACATTTAGCCGGGGATCCCATTCCATAGCAGCCAAGCTAATGATCCAATAAAAAAAGCTTGGCCAATAACTTCTGGTAGTACGAATACGATAGTGTTGAGCCATATTTAGCATTGATATCAAACAGTGAGCATATAATGACATGACAATTGGTGCGATCGTGATAAAATGACCCCTTTCGATGGTGCTCGAGAAGCAACTCCATAGACGTGCCTTTGATTTTCAGTGTCCAGTGATCACAGTAGAAAAGTTTCTGCTGTCAGTAGAAGCCATCTCCTGCCATAGTTGATCTTACAAATATGCACTAGAACAAAGACGTTGGTAGGTGTTTTTGATGAAAAAGTGGGGAAGATGTATGAGAAAGAGTGCTGAAGAAAGGGGTTTTTATAGTAATAACTCCACCTAATACTTCATCAAATAGGGGGAAAAGCACAAGTTATTTTTCAACACCAATGAATTCATCTTGACAGAATTAAATGTAATTCACATCAGAGTAGACACGGTTGATTGACAACTAATAAACCCTTCGTTGGGTATATATGGCTAATCTTAACAAATTCTTTATTTTTACCGTTCATTATTCTTGGCTCTTTGTATTTTAACGTTGGTTATTTAATTAGCTACAATAGTAAAAATGCTAAATATATACAACTGTGATGCGCATCGGAGTCCAGCAGCACCAAAAAATATCGAAGGATCTTCACAAAAGTCTCAAGATTGTAGGGGAGACTAACCTGCAGAGAGGGGTTACCACTCTGATACTTAAGTCAGTAATGTTCGACTGAATGACATATAAGGAAAATTGAATAAAGTGAGAATGATGGTAAAGTAATGTTTTGTAACGATAATTCGTGTGATAATATACTGAAAATAGTTGAAAAGTGGATAAAAGTCGTGTGCAAGTGAATGCCAAGAGAGTACAGATGCTACTTGTGAGTTGTGAGTGCAATTTGTAAGATGTAGAATGTCCCAAACGACTGCACAATATGCTCCTTTTATAGCTGGTGTTGAACCCGATGTTGGAGGAGTTAGGTTGAGCTCCGTATACCGTTAGAAATCATGAGAAGTCAGCTTCTCAACCCAAAAAACCGCGCATGCGGAGTTGAATTGGTGAAGATATATACATTTAAGTTGACCCTGCCACATCTGCCAGTTTTTCCAAGAAAGCAGTTACTTGCTGAGAAAGATCCGGATTCTAACCAATCTACTGGAAATTTGGATGAGATTTTTTAGTATGACGTGACTTTATGTGTTGGCCAGTCGTGTGATGTGGAATCCAAGATGTTTGATGACTAGGCTTGCTGCACGAGCCTTTTCTGTTGGCCTGCCAAGTTAGTGCATAAAAAACTGGGCTTATGCATAAAAAGCCTTACTGTTATGGGCTTGATGGCTTGGCCTGCTGGGTTGGCTGGCCCTGAGGCGTACTCCTAGCTCTTGGGCTAGCCCGATGGATTTGAGGGGGCATCATCACTTCCCCTACTCCAGTAGTGCGAGACCTGCGGTTGGATTGGTGGAGTAAAAAAAAACAGTCCTGCAAAGATTAGCACAAGAGCTATATATCTGTGTGTGCCAGCGGGAGAGGTCCTGTTGTGCTGCTCCAATCCTATTGTGCATCAGTAGGGCAGATCCTGTCATTTCTGTTATCAACGAGGAAGATGTGATTTAATAAAAGATCATACATAACGTAGTATATGAGTATGGATAGAACTTAAGTAGTAAGTTAGCCTAAGCAGGCTTTATAAGCATTATGTTGAAATATATGTGCCAATAGAAGGCAACTAAAAATTGGAGTGGGTGTGTCAACTAGTGGTGGCTGAGTTGTATGCGTGCGACGACCAGTGGTGTCTTATATAACTACGTGTACCAGCTGGGGTCAACTTACGAAGTATGTGCACCAGCCAAGGGCGACTTATTAGGAGCATGCGCCAGCGAGGGCGGCTTATGTAGAAGCATGCGCTATCTAGGGGCGACTTATGTAGGAGTGTGGGCCAGCTAGGGAAGACTTAGTAGAAGCATACGCCGACTAGTGGTAGCTTACGCAAGCGCCCATGCCAGTTGGGGACGACTAATTAGGAGCGTGTGCCAGCAGATGGCTTATTAGAGTGAGCCAGGAGCTGAGAACTGAGCCTACAAATAATACAAGAGAGGAAGCAAGACTTGCTTTTATTCATGTGAGATAGTTTACACGAGTAGTAAAGTTGTAAGTACTCCTAGTTAGTGCAAATACTGAGCAAATTTCTAGTTGTATCTCCTGCTCCTCGCCTTACTGAGGAGCGAACCGCTAAGAAGAAGTTCCTGCTACAGCAAGGTAACAAGCCTGAATGTTGGCCAATGGCCTTTTCCTGTATAGCCCCCGGCTGGTGGAGCAGGTTGGTCAACAGCCTCCAATCATCAGCAGGGTATGTGCTGGTCTAGCTTTGAAATCCCTTTTTGGATGCTGCATTAGTGGGAGCATAGCAAGACCTGCTGCAATAGGTAGTAAGAAAGTGCTAGAAATAGCAAGTAGAAATAAGATCGAAGCCGTTATGGAGTATATGCATGCCCTTATGTATGAGCTATCATAGCTAGATAAGTATGCCTGTTGAAGGAGGATTTATTTAAGACTTTCAGTCTCTGAAATGAGCAAGGATGTGCCCATTAAGGAGCAGCTTATTAGGGCTCTTGAAGCCAATAAGGGTGTGCCAGCAAGGTGGCTTATCAGGGCTCGAAGCCAGTAATGGTGCGCCAACAAGGCCGCTTATCAGAGCTCGAAGCTAGTAAGAGTGTGTCAACAAGGCGGCTTATTAGGGCTCGAAGCCAGTAAGAGTGTGCTAGCAGGGCAGCTTATGAAATGCGTGCGCCAGCAAGGGCGGCTTATGAGATGTGTGTGCCAGCAAGGGCAGCTTATTGACTGCGTGGGCCAGCAAGGCGGCTTATGTGGGCTAGGAGCCAACAAGGGGATTAACCTGTTGATAAAGCAGAGTATAGCACAGGAGCAGAAACCACACTTTATTTAGATATTATAATGATGATTCGACAAGTAGTAGAGTTATAAGTGAAGAGCACAACTTTTAGGAATAAAACTTCCTGTGCTCCCTGAAAGCTGTTGTGGGTCGTCCTGGGAGAAGCGCGAATGCGGAAGCGTGATGAATAAAACATAAATAAAATATTCTTAAACTTAAAGGTAAATATACATTCAAGGGGTGTTCCCTTGAACCTCTCGGGTGTTCGGTGTATCTCATGATCAAAGTAAACATGCAATATCATGGTGGCCATATGGTAGAAACGAAACTGAAATTAAAAGACCTACTTGGTTGTAGTTTTATTTTTGTACCGCTACACGCGTTGTTCCACATTGTGCCACCAGGATTCCAAGTTAGGAACCCTCTAAATCGTCCACTCAATCCTACTGAGTCTTGATCCCCGTGCTAGCAAGAAATCAAAAGAAATAGGGAGGACAAATCGACCAAGCGTTATTAATTAACGTGATCAATCCGTCTAGTGTCCACTTGTATTAAAACGAGGAACTAGGCTTTTCTTGGAGAAAAGAGGAGAAAAGGGACGAGAGAGAGAGAGAGAGGGGTCGGTGGTGTGTGTGTGTGTGTGCTCATAAGATGATCACCTTATGTGTGTGTGCATCTATGAGTATTTATAGAAGAGGAATACTCTCATTCCTCTTCAAACTCTAATTAACAGACACACTTTGACTAGGATTTTAACTAGTCAAATTAGGCTTAGACTTAGTCAAACTAATCTTGGCCTTCCATCTCTCTTCTTTAATCTCATCCGTCCATCACCTTGATGGATTATTTTATGGAATATTTAAATATTATTTAAATAATCCATAGGACTTTAAATAATTAATATTTATTTATTTTAAGCCCATTCCCTCATTTCTAATAAATTTCATTTATTAATTGATTCCATTTAATCTAATTAAAGGAATAACAATCCAAGAAAAAAGGGAATCAATTTAATCTAATTGAATTGTTCCACCTCTCGGGATTAATTCTAAATTAATTCTTTTGTTACCGGTGGATTGTATGTGACTCTTTAGGTTCACACTCAGCTAGACTTGGCTGAACTTCCAATTATCTCATGAAGGGAATTCGTCCGTCATCATGGGTGGCCGTCTAGCAACGGTCCATGGTACTATAGACTAGGTGAATATTATGGCGTGAACATTTATGCTCTTCAATTTGTTTATCATTCTTTCTACTATCTCACAGCTATAGTCTAGGGTATGGACCTTTAGGACGTTGGTACCCATTCTCGACTTAAGCCTTGGCTCGTTCACACTAAATGTCATAGGGATCCCATCCTACTGTTCAGTCACTGTGGCCACAGATTTATGGATGACGAGTCTCAGAGTATAAGTGAGATACTACTGCCAACCCTTTTGACAGGAGATGGATCCTCTCTTAGGACGTACTGCCCACACTACACATATTAACTGCACTAGATAGGACTTATGACAACCGAGTCTCTAGACTTGGTAGTCTCTTGCCAAACCTAAGACACAGGCATGGTGTGTATGTGCCCACAATAGTCCCTCAAGTCTGAGGATCAAACCCGTACTGCCGAAATCGGGAATATAAGTCATACCGACTGACCCTACTCATGGTCTTCCATATGACGATTCCCACGAGTCACCTCAGTTAGCTAGCATCTAGCTGGCTGACCCATTAACATTGCATGGACGACCCTCGTCACTTGTTGATGAAACGCGACTTCAATCGGTTAGTGCAAGTCTCAAACGGACTCCCGATACCCTATCTCGAATTCCCTTGACTTGGAGTGTTTCAGATCGATCCACAGAAATTGATTTCATGACCTGCCATCTTATGCGTAGTCCAATTTCTTAGATTGACGTTTCGGTCTGTGGGCTTTGCTTGTGCATTGAACAGTCAATAATATAAAGCAGTAAGTGGACACAAACAAAGTATTTAAGCCATATGAATATCACTTTCTTATTCATAATAATTATTAAAACACCGATACTGTCAGACATAAGTTACATAAGCCTAATCAGATTGGCTTCATGGTCACCTATTCTAACAATCTCCACTTGACCTAAAGCCAATCGACCATATGCCTTATCCCCATCTGCTTAAGATGCTGCGTATGAGTAATTTGTGACATAGGCTTTGTCAATGGATCTACTGTGTTGTCTTCTGAGCTGACTCGGTCCATCCAAACATCACCTCTTCCTACCATTTCCCTCAAAAGGTGGTAGCGTCTAAGTATGTGCTTGGATCGATGATGAGATCTCGGTTTCTTTGTTTTGTGATATTGCCCTATTGTTATCACAGAAGATAACCACGGACTCGACAATACTAGGCACCACACACAACTATTGGATATAGTTTCTCATCCAAACTGCTTCTTTAGCAGCTTCTGAAGCTGCTATTTATTCGGCCTCAGTGGTGGAAGCAGCCGTGGTTTCCTGCTTGGAACGTTTCCAAGCCACCACACCACCATTGAGTTTGAACACATAGCCCAATTGAGACTTCGCATCGTCGTCGTCCGTCTGGAATCTAGCGTCGCTAAAGCCTTCCAGAATCAATTCTCCATCGCCAATGACCAAGAACATGTCCATAGTCCTTCTTAGGTATTTAAGGATGCTCTTGACTGCACTTCAATGTGTCTCGCCTGCACAAGACTGATATCTACTAGTTACACTCAAAGCGTAAGCGATGTCAGGCCTCGTGTAGTGGACGACGTATTGGATGCTGCCTACGGTAGAAGCATACGGGATGGTCTTCATCCTTTCAAGCTCCTCATCAGTCTTGGGAGACTATTTCTTAGACAACTTGATCTCATGCCTCATGCGAAGGAAACCTCGTTTGGAGTTATTCATGTTGAATCTTTTCAAGATTTTCTCCATATACGAGTTCTGGGTTAGTCCTAACATTGTCTTAGATCTATCCCTGACAATCTGGATGACTAGAATGTAGGAAGCTTCACCCAAATCCTTCATGAAAAATTGTGTGGATAACCATTCTTTTGTGTCACCTAACATTCTAACGTCATTCCCAATGAGCAGAATGTCGTCCACATAAAGCACTAGGAACACTATAGAGCTCCCACTAACCTTCTTGTATACACAAGGGTCATAAAATCATATCCTTGTATGACTTCATCAACGCGAATGTTCCAACTACGGGATGCTTGCTTAAGGCCGTAGATGGACTTTTGGAGACGACGAACTTTGTGCTCTTCTCCAACAACATTGAATCCCTCCAGCTGATCCATATAGATCTCTTCTTTAATGAAACTGTTAAGGAATGCTGTTTTCACGTCCATCTACCATATTTCGCAGTTACCATGCAGCTATAGCAAGCATAATCCGAATGGACTTAGTCATGGCTACTGGTCAGTAAGTATCCTCAAAGTCGACCCCGGGTCGTTGAGTGTAGCCTTTCACCACTAGCCTAGCCTTGAAGGTGGTAACTTTTCCATCAACGCTAAGTTTACGCTTATAGATCCATTTGTACCCGACTGGTTTTGTTAGAATAGGTGACCATGTAAGCCAATTTTGGCAGGAATATGTAACCTATGTCTAGACAATTTCAGGTGTTTGATAAATCATTAATGAATAAAGAAGTGAATTTCATTTGGCATCACTTTGTTTGTGTTCACTTATATTTGTTTTCCATATCTGTTCACTACGCAAACAAAGCCCACGGACTGAGAATCAATTTCGGGGACTGGGACTACGCTTGGAGGTAGGTCCATGGAATCAGTCTTCCCGAATCAGTCCGGAAATCTCCAAGTCAAGGAATCCCGAAAATGGGTATCGGGATTCCATTTGAGACTTGCACTAAGCACCTGCTGTCGTGTTTCATCGACGGGTGACGAGGGTCGTCTAAGCAGTGTTAGTGGGTTAGCATGCTAGGACGCAGCTGACTGAGGTGACTCGCGGGAACCGTCTTAAGGAGGACCTTGAGTATGGTCAGCAAGGTATGACGTGTATTCCCGGTTCCAACGGTACAGGTCAAGTCCTTTGACTTGAGGAATTGCTGAGTTTACCTGTACATCAGGGCTGTATCTTAGATATGGTGAGAGATTGCCAGAATTCTCTTTGGTAGTCATAAGCCATGTCTAGTGCAGTTCTGGTGTGCAAAGTGACAGTAGTTTCCAAGAAAGGATCTGTCTCCTGTCAATAGGTTTTGGCAGTTGAGTCTCATGTATACTCTAGGTCTTGTCCCTAAAACTGTGGCCACAGTGACTGAACAGAAGGGAAGGATTCCCTTGCGGCGTTTAGTGAGGACAGACCGACACTTAGGTCCAAAATGGGTACCTGCATTTTCCGTGCCCCAGACTCTAAGTGATGAGACCGAAGACAGAAGGACAAGTGTACTGTTAGAGCCTAAATGTTCATCCCTGAATATTTCACCTAGTCTCTAGTGCCATGGACCGTTGCTAGATGGCCACCCATGGTAACGGAAGGATTTTAGGAATCCGACTAAGTCTAGCTGAAAGGTGAACCTAAAGAGTCACACACTATCCACACACATTTAGATATTTAATTAGGAATTAAATATTGGAGTGAAGGAATGATTAAATTGGATTTAATCGGGTCCTTTATTTTTCTTGGAGAAATAATTCCTTCTATTAGATATAAGGAATTAAATTGATAAATTAGATTTATCAAAGGGATTTATTCAATGGGCTTAAATAATATTTATATTTATTTTAGCCTCTTGGAAATATTTAAATAGGTTTTAAATATTCCATTAAAATTAAATTAAATCAACGGTGAGATGAATGGGAGAGATGGATGGCTAGGATTGTTTTGACTAGGTCAAAACACAACTTTGACTAGGACTTTGACTAGGTCAAAATCCTAGTCAAAATAGAGTTCTTGAAAGAGGAGTTTAAAGAGGATTAGACTCCTCTTCTATATAAACCCCTAGCATCCTACAAGTTGAAGGATGATGAATCTCCAACACACACACAACACACACACACACACTCGGCTCTCTCTCCCTCTATCTCGTCCGCCCTCTCTCTCTCACACACTCCAAGAAAATTATTTTTCTCTTAGTTCTCTTGTTCTTGGAACATTAGAACTTTGATGAATCAATACCATTAATTCATAATGTGTTATTGATTCATCCACTCCAAATATTATACACTTGTTCGTTGCTAGCACGACGTGCAAGATACGTGGGTGGATCGTGTGTCACGATTTGGAGGGTCTCAAGAATGAGATCTTGGTGCAAAACGGGGAACAACGCGTGTAGCCGTTGAAGACGAAAACGACAACGGGTAGGTCTCGTTTTAGATTTTCGTCCTCTTTTATTTTCAACCCTATGGCCTCCATGATATGTTATATGTGATTTATTCATGAGATACACCGAACACCCGGGAAATTTCAAAGGCACACCCTTTGAAACGTGTTTTAATTTAAAAGCATGTTTAAATTCCGTTTTAATTTTTAATTATACCGCGCTTCCGCATTCGCGCTTTTCCCGGGACGATCCACAATTCCTTTCAGGTTTAACGTCTTTGGGTGGATCTACAAGTGTCCACACTTGGTTTGTGCTCATGGAGTCCATTTCGGCTTTCATGGCCTCAAGCCACTTTCCCGAGCCGATGTCAGACATCACATCCCCATATATCTTAGGATCCTTATCCAATTGACCGGTCACGCTTAGGAAGCCATACCTCAAGGGAGGGCGAGGCACTCTAGCTGACCTACAAAGGACTGGAACGTCAGTGGTGACTGCGGGCTCAGATAAGACAGGAGCTGGAGGTTCAGGTACTATGGTTGGCTCTTCGTGAGGTCGGTTGACATGCCGGGCATGTTGATCCTCGTGAGGTAGCTCGACCCGTTGGGTACTAAACCTAAAACCTCTAAGTGAGGTATCCGTAGCTTCTGGCGCTGATGACCGATTTGCCTCACTTGATTCCTCAAGGAGCAGTTCATCACGTTGGACATTCGTTGGAAACCCTTTTTCCAAAAATACTGCATTCCTCGAAACAAAGATTTTTTGTTCCGAGGGGTCATAAAAGTATTAACCCACAGTTTTCTTAGGATATCCAACGAACCTGCACAAGCTAGACCTCAATTCTAACTTGTCTCCCACTAATCTCTTGACGTATGCAGGGCTACCCTACACTCTCAAGTATTTGTAGGAAGCAGGCTTGCCGTGCAATATGTCATATGGTGTTTGGGTCATGGCACTGGTTGGTGCTAAGTTTAGCAACTTGGCTGCTGTTTCCAGTGCGTAGCCCCAAAGACAAGGGCAGTTCAATAAAACTCATCATGGATCGGACCATCTCTAAGGTACTCGCCACCTCGGTGTGACCATAGGACTTTAATTTTAAACTCGGTTTGGTTCTCAACTTCAAGTATAAAGTCTTTAAACCTCTCAAGAGCTTCAGACTTGTACCTCATTAGGTAAACATAACCGTACCGTGAGTGATCATAGATGAAGGTTATGAAGTAAGAGAAACCACCTCTAGCTTGTGTCCTTAGTGGTCCACACACATCCGTATGGACTAAGTCCAACAGACCTGTGGCAAGCCTACTTTGTCCCACAAAGGGCCTCTTGGTCATTTTCCATTTAAGGCAGGATTCACAGGTTACTGGATTGCTCAAGTCCCCGACCTTTAGGTTCTTTGAGTCTACCAACCTCTTCATCCTTTCTTGAGAGATGTGACCTAGCCTTGTATGCCACAGTTGTGCGTTTTTCTGTATCTATTTTGCGTTTGTGTTGAGTAGTCATAATGAAATTAGACTTTTGCAGGATATAAAGTCCTTTATTAAGTGTACCAAGCAGATGAGTAAATCCACCCTTCATCAAATAAAAGCAATTTTTATTGATCGAAAATTTATAACCACTATTGTCTAACAATGGAATGGAAATGATATTTTTGATCATGCTAGGTACATAATAACATTCTTCTAATTCTATCCTAACATGATCACTAACTACTAAGCTAGCGGTTCATACTGCTTCAGCCGCAACGGCCTTGCCATCGCCAAGCTTTATGACTTCTTCGCCTTTACTCACTTTTCTGCTTCTTTTCACCACCTGCAAGTCATTGCAAATGTGAGTTCCATAGCCGGTATCCAATACCCAAGAAGCAGAATTAGTGATCATAACTTCAACCACAAACGTACCTTGCTTGGAAGGGAGTTTGGGGCAATCCCTCTTCCAATGCTCTTTCTCACGACAATGTACGCATATGTCATTTGCCCTCGACTGTTGCTTCGAGTCAACCTTCCTTTTTCCTTTGCCTTTCCTCACTTTGGCAACGGGAACGCTCCTAGCGTTGACAATGGCAGTGACGGCCTTTCCCTTTTCTTTTTTCCTTTTCCAACGTCCGGCACTCTTGTCTTTCTCCTTGGAAGTTGAAGCCTCTCCAAACAATACCGACGGTGCAGACTTTTGATCATTGCCTCGTATTGCACCAACATACTGATCAATTCGTGGATGCCTTTCTCAAGAGCATTCATGTTGTAGTTAACAATAAATTGGTCGAAGGAGGGCGGGAATAACTGAAGGATCACATTTATTTACGTCTCGTTATCGAGCCCTGCTTTGAGGTCTTCGAGCTTTTCCTCTAAGGTAAGCATCTTGACCCTATGCTCATGTACAGAAGATCCCTCGGTCATCTTAGTTCCAAAGAACGCCTTCGTCGCGACATACCTAGTATGCTGGTCCGAGACTGCATAACAATTCTTCAATCGAGCCATTATGGAAGGAACGCCGTCTAGCCTCTCATATTGTTTTCGTATCTCATTAGTCATAGATGCCAGTATGATGCTACGGACCTTCCGGTTATCCTGACACCAAATCTCGAACGTCTCACGTTCTTCAGGCGTGGATCTTTCCAGCAAAGTTCGAGGAAACGGCTTGTCCATGACATAACCTTGGTTCTCATAATCGAGGACTATCCTCAAATTGCGCAACCAGTCGTTGTAATTTATTCCATTAAATTTATTTATCTTAAGTATGGCTGATAACGGATTCTTAGACATGGTTTTAAATCTACATTTAAAAACGGAGCATACAATCAGCAGAATAAAATGGTGTTTAACAACAATTAAAGACTTGGACTTCAGTCATTTAATGCTCCCACTATTTCTACGGAAACACGACACTCTCAAATGTTGTTTTCGAGAAACCCCTTCCTAGTGGGCTTGGGATCCACAACAAAATTTTTCATACCCCGCTTTTACGATTCGCATGGAAAACAACTTGTGGGAGGTATTCCATACCATTCTCATCTAACGAGATTCCCAAGATGTTTTGCCTCACCCTTTTACGTGATCCCGAGGACTCCAAGGGAATCACGTTATTCAGATGTTAGACCCGACCCAATCAACCGAATCATAGCACTCACTGCTACCCCCACGACTCGTGCGACAGGCAACAAGAGTGTATTCACTTTGTTCACAACAAAATGCAGCTTATTTTCAAGACAAGAGACGTGCCACGACTCGTGAGGCCACACAATTGACTGAAACTAGCTTTTTCACTTTGTCATGGATGGAATGCTTGGACGAACTACTAGGGTTCTAGTCCATTTATTAAGGGTCTAATATTTTAGCTTGGTCCAACCAAGTGAGAGTTTAATGATCGAGATCTCATCATATCACATACATACATTATGCATAGAACGTTTTGCATGCTATAGCAATAATATAATAAATAAACCATTCATCCATCACATAAGCCACATGCAAAATAAAAGCCTAGCATGCCCATATTGGATGATCACAAGCCCGGATCCTACTCGACCCACTGAGCCTACAGTGAATCTATGGTCAATCTAAGGTTGGTCTTACACTATTACATTTAATAGTAGAAACCCATCAACACACTGATGGGCCTTGCCTCCTTTCCACCGAGTGTCCATGGAACTCCTTGGATCCTCCTTCTGGCCATCTTTCATCTTCTTTATTTAAAAATAAAATAAAAACTCACAACTATACTACGCTCATTACAACTTAAAAAGAAACCCCGATGACACCCGAGGAAGTACAGTTGGAGGGAGATAGAAGAACTTATTATTCCAAGAAAACTAGAAGAGAGAGAGGAAAATAAACGAGGAACATAGGCCCAACACAAAAATAAAACCATACATACGGTCGGGGGCTTTGTGATCATCCATTCTTATTCAACGCAAATAGCATTACACATAATCCATGATATCCAACATTATTAATCCATTAAAAAATGAACGCATAACTTCTACACTTAAAATTGGTGCAATAATAGAAATCCTTTCTTGTTAGGAAAACCTTTCGTCATCATTTAAACAATATTAAATTTTTGGTGGTTCCAAACCAAGCAAAACTAAAATATTTTGAATGCCTTGGGTGAATGCACTGACCAACACCTCTTGGTGGGGTGTAGGGACTTCTAGGATTGCATTATTGAAGTGTTTAACATACGTCCTCAAGGTTTCATTTTCCTCCTATTTGACTTCGAAAAGGCTGATAGCCAATTTTCGGTACTTCTTGCTGCTAGCAAACTGGTGTAAGAAAAGGGAGCTAAAGTCTACAAAAGATCTAACTGATCCAGTTTGGAGCTGGTCGAACCATTATTAAATGGAATCGGTTAGTGTAGTAAGAAAAACATGATACTTAATACCATCAGTATACCTGTGCAGTAGAGATGCATTTTTGAACTTACACATGTGCTCAGTAGAGTCAGTAGTACCATTGCAGACATGTTGGTGCGGAGGTGCTCGGAAGTGAGCAGGGAGCTCATCCGCCCTGATGTCAACGCTGAATGGAATGCCTCAACAGAAAAGGCCTCCTTTCTTACCTCTTGGCGGAGTTCCATCATTTCCGTTCTGAGAGAGTGCCAGTACTCGGGAGGTACTTGGGGTACTGCCTCTTTGCTGGCGAGGTCAGTAAAGGTTCATTTTGTTGTACGACAGTGGGAATTGGTGGATCAGTTCCATTTTCCTGCTGAGAAGGTTGTCCTGCTCCACTGGCTGGGGAGCCTCAGAGTGTTGATTGGATGGTCTCCACAATGAACTGTCGAAGCTGCTCACAGAAGAGCGGGTTCATTACAATAGGACCGGCTGCCAGATCAACAGCTTGGGCTGGGCTACCTCTAGTTGGAGCTAGAAGGTCAACTAGAACTGGGAGGTCACTGGCTGGAGCTGGGAGGTCAGTGGTTGGAGCAGAGAGGTCCTCAGCTGGAGTAGGGCTGCTACATGCTGGAACTGAGTGGTCACCAACTGGAGTGGGACGACCATCAGCCGGAGCAGGGCTGCAACCAGCTGGAGCAAAGAGGCCACCAGCTGGGGCTGGGGCCTTACTAATGCCCAAGGTGTAATTCGGAGGTGGAGGGGTAGATCCAATTACAGCAGGGAGAGAGGTGTTTTTATCGAAAGATCCATTATCGCCTCCATTGTATGAACGTGTCATTTCTAACGTCAAAGCTCAAGTGTTCCCACAGACGATGCCAATAATGCGTACCGGAGTCTAGCAGCACCACAAAATATCAAGGATCTTCACAAAAATCCCAAGATTGTAGGGGAGACTAACCTACAAAGAGGGGTTAACACTCCAATGCTTGAGTCAGTAATGTTCGACTGAATGAAATAAAGGAAAAACTTGAATAAAGTGAGGCTAATGGTTAACTGATGTTTTGTAATGCTAATTCGTGTGATAATATGATGAAAATATTTGAAAAGTGGATAAAACTCGTTTGTAAGTGAATGCCAAGAGAGTATAGATGTTACTTGTGAGTGCAATTTGTAAGATGTAGGATGTCCCAAATGATTGCACAATATGCTTCTTTTTTAGCTGTTTTTGAACCTGATTTATACACGTTAAGTTGAGTTCCATATACCGTTAGAAACCCTGAGAAGTCAACTTCTCAACCCAACAAACCGCGCACGAATCGGAGTTGAATTGGTGAAGATATCCATTTAAGTTGACCCTGCCACATCTGCCAATTTTTCTGGAAAATCAGTTACTTGCTGAGAAAGATCTGGATTCTGGCCAATCTACTGTGAATCTGGATGAGAAGTTTTAGTATGATGTGGCTTTAAGTGTTTGCCATCTGTGTGATATGGAATCCGAGCTGTTTGATGACTAGGGTTGCTGTACGGACCTTTTCCGTAGGCTTTGCCAGGTTAGTGCATAAAAAACTAGGCTTATGCATAAAAGGCCTTACTGTTTTGGGATTGATTACTCCTTGCTATTGGGCTGAACCAGTGGATTTGAGGGGGCATCAAACTGAAATAGAAAATTTAGTATGCGGGGTATGGCATTCAAAATTATAGAAACCAAATGATTCAATAATGAAAAACATACAACCAATTCAAATAATGGTAGGTACGCGAGTTAGAAGTTGGTATAACACAATGAACATGTTTGAACAATCATTTACAATATATTAGAGGATGGGGATGATATTATACTAATTGACAACATCTCCCAAACTGACTATCAACAAATTCAAACCAAATATATATTACATGAGGAAAATCGCGAAAAACATGAATAGTCAATTCAATACGCACGAAATTCATATGCACAGTATATTACATACAATCATGATCAATTACTACATAACACACACCAACTGAAACCAAAATGATCTTGTGGAATTTCATTATCACTTACATTTTGTAAAAGTAGACTGCATGATATTGCATTAGATAACAGTCCAAAATGTTTAAGCTATAAATTATATTAACCTGAGTTCAAAACACTAGTTTCACAGCATGCAGAGAAACCAATCACATGTTCATGATTGTAGTCCGAACATATAGAATTAGAAACACAAGGATATGACTGCAGCCTCAATCCCCATTAAATGGTACGACATCATCTTTCCTTATAGGGCCTCCCGCACAAAAGCCTTTTGAGAAAACTCGTTTAATTGTTTTTCTTGACTATTTGTTTGATTCAGCAACCCTGAAATAATTTCCTTTGACCTATAGCACATTGGTGGGTCAATCTATTGAAAGACACCACAATAGCTCCCCTACATATAGACACAAGCATATACAAATACACTTTATTTATCAAACAGTGGGTATGCATATGATGTTAGAAATTTAACTGTTAATAGTGAGAAAACACACGAAGGAATACATACACCATCACCCGGGCAACCGCGAAAACGACAACCGTGATTTGAATTAGTTCATGAGGTACGAATGACAACCTCTAGCCCGCACAAACATGTGCACACAATGTATTTAGTAATTTTTGAAACAGCGAGGGGGTATTTGTAATTATGCCAAACATAAGAGGAGGTAGATGTAATTTACCCTAAAGAAAAATCTTAAGACATATAGATATATTTATCAATTTATGGCGTGGTGTTGTTTTCAATATGGATTTATATCATTTAACTTCTTTATCTTTCTTTCCTTAGTATGACACTCCGATATGACTTCAATAATTGCAATTTAATTAATTTATCTCCACTTGCTAATTAATATCTCCTTTCTCATCTTTTGTTCTTATATATTCTATGGTCATGAATGGTTACAATTCAATTTAAAAATAATTGTAAGCAATCATATTCGTATGGGACATTATTAATTAATAAGTCAATAATATATAGTCTTGTTGAGATGGAGCAGGTTTTTCTCAACTTCATGGAAAGTCATCTCAGGGTATGTTTGCAACTTCTTCGACATACTTTTGGTGATGACTCCGATACTGTCATTTGAACTTGAAATAGCAACTTTGAGCGCCGGAATCTTGTTGGCGGCCATTGCGAAACTTCCAAAACTTTGGTGAAGAGATGAGAGGTAGAGATGGTCTCACTGGGCGTGCCAGAAATTTGTAACGCAATTTTCGTGTTTCAAAATTTATTGAAACAAGAAAAATATTACAAATGATTTTTGAATTTAATCAAATATCTTGTGGGTGTGAAATCTCTAGTTTAAGCCTCTGATTCTTCGCAATCTTCAATTTCAGCAACTTCAAAGGGGGAACTTGACGTTTTGATCTCCTTTGACGTTCACTTGGATCTTCAATAACGTTAATTGGGGGGTCTTTCGACTTATTCCCGAATTAAATGCTATAATTTTGGAAGACTTGACTTGAACTCTTTGTGTTTCTTGGTGGAATTGAAGCTTTGATCTTTCGCCAAGGTGGACTTGTGTTTGATAACGTTAATCCGGGGGTCCTTCGACTTGTTCTTGAATTAAACGTTGGATTTGGATGATTTCCACGACGAACACCTTGAACTTTTCTTGAACGCCGTGGATTCTCCTTGATTTGCAGTTGAGAGGATTTTGAAACTTCTTGAATGCTCTCTTGGTTGTGCTTTCAATTGTTTGTGTGTCCTCAATTGCTAGAAAATCACCCCTATTTATAGTTGTAGGGTGAAAGACTTTGCCATATTTACTTGATGACGTGGCGCGATTTGATTGGCCCTTCATGATTTGTTTGACATTTATTTCCCTAATCACAAGATGTGATTTAGACTTACCAAATCAGTGGTATTTGCTTCCTTTATTGGCAAGGCAAGATTCAGATTGCCTTAAAAACTTCAATTCCATACATGACAACATATAATTTATCCATCAATAAATAGTTCATTTTATAAAATATAAAATTGATGGAAAAATATATAACACATGTCAATAAATAATTGACAATAAATTTTACTCGCCTACAAATGCCCCCTCGAGACTTGTTCACGAATTGCACAGAGCGAAAGAGTGAACATGTCTCGAAATTGTTTCTTCGCATGAGATTTTATTTCCTCCACTTTCTTCTTCTTCTTCTTTTTCTTCTTTGACATGCGACTGAACTTGAAAAATAAATTTCAAACTACCTATGTACCCCCTTAAGAGGATCAAGTCATACTGTAGTTCAATCATAAAAATATGTAGAAAGTTTAGACTCGTATTAAGGAGCCTTCAATTTTGATTTTGTAGATAGTTTATACTCATATGAAGGAGCCTTCATTTGACCTTTTTGAATTTGATAGATAGTTTATACTCGTATCAAGGAGTCTGCATTTGACTTTTTGAACTTGGTAGATAGTTTATACTCGTATTAAGGAGTCTTGAATTTGTGGATAGTTTATACTCATATCAAGGACTCTTCATTTGAATTTGAATATGGTAGATAGTTTATACTCGTATCAAGTAGTCTTGAATTTGTGGACAGTTTATACTCATATCAAGGAGTCTTCATTTGAATTTGAATATGGTAGATAGTTTATACTCGTATCAAGGAGTCTTTATTTGAATTTACAGACAGTTTATACTCGTGGCAAAGAGTTTTGAATTTATAGATAGTTTATACTCATATCAAGGAGTCTTCATTTGAATTTGAAAATGGTAGATAGTTTATACTCGTATCAAGGAGTCTTCATTTGAATTTTTAGATAGTTTATACTCGTATCAAGGAGTCTTCACTTGAATTTGAATATGGTGGATAGTTTATACTCGTATCAAGGAGTGCTTGAAGGAATTTCAGTTGGGAGTTTCGATAGTTTAACCTCATATCTAGAAGCATTATGACAGTTTAGGTTTTATCAGGGAGTGTAATTGACAGTTTAGGCTCTTATCGAGGAGCGTAATTGACCGTTTAGGCCTTTATCGAGGAGCGTAATTAACAGTTTAGGCTCTTATCAGGGAGCGTAATTAAGGTTTTCAGTATGATGTGACATATTCTTCTTGTCCATCTTCATCACTGCCCACGCTCAAGTATTCTTGTTCGTCAATATTCATGCTTATCTCAATGGCATGTGCACGGGTGGCTAATTCTCCAAAAGTTTTTTGTTTGATTCCTTGAAGTATGTAGCAAAGTCCCCAATGCATTCTTTGGATGCATATCTTAATTGCAGAAGTTTCAGAAAAAGTATCTTTGCAACTACAGCTCAAATTTCTCCAGCGATTGATATAATCATGACGGGTTCTTCCTCCTATTGGTGCGAGTTTGTGAGCTCGATCATGCTGATTGTTCTTCTGGTGTTGTAAAAGCGGTTGAGGAACTCTTGTTCCAATTGCCCCAAACTATCAATTGAGTTAGCTTCCAAGTCAGTGTACCAGTCAAATGCATTCCCTTTGAAAGATTGAACAAATTATTTCACGAGATGATCTCTATAAGTCCCCGCATTGTTGCATGTTTCGATGAAGTGAGCCACATGTTATTTTGGATTGCCCTTGCCATCAACTTTTGAAACTTGGGAGGTTGATACCCAACTGGCATCTTCAGATTATCAATTCTGTGTATATGGCTTCGTATAAGTCATAGACGATTTAGAGCCTCCATCGAGTTTGTCTTTAATAGTCCCCATGATGAACTCTTTCAATTGGTCAACAGGAATCAACCCATCTGAGGAGACTTGCAACTCTTTTGTTGATGACTTCTCCCTTTCGTTGGTTTGTTGCTTTTGGGATGTTTTAGCTTCGTCGTGGCCCTCAACTTGTTTTCTGGCCACATAACTGGTGTCAATATTATCTATCTTGTTCATCAATTTGTTGATTTGAGAGTCTTGCTGGTAAACATGCTTTGCTAGACTCTCTGTGGACCTCGTCAAGCTTGCAATTTGTTCCTCCAAGGTTGTCGTATTTGTCACCATGACGGGAGCAACGCTTGATGTCGAGCGGGGAGTAGACGAAGAGGAGTCATCCTTCAGGTCTCCGTCATGTTCATTAGTCTTGTTGAGATGGGGCAGGTTTTTCTCAACTTCATGGAAACTCATCTCAGGGTATGTTTGCAACTTCTTCGACATACTTTTGGTGATAACTCTGATACTGTCATTTGAAATTGAAGCAGCAACTTTGAGCGCCGGAATCTTGTTGGCGGCCATTGCGAAACTTTCAAATCTTTGGCGAAGAGATAAGAGGTAGAGATGGTCCAACTAGGCGTGCCAGAAATTTGTAACGCAAATTTCGTGTTTCTAAATTTATTGAAATAAGAAAAAGATTACAAATGATTTTTGAATTTAATCAAATATCTTGTGGGTGTTAAATATCTAGTTTAAGCCTCTGATTCTTCACAATCTTCAATTTCGGCAACTTCGAAGGGGGAACTTGACGTTTTTGTGACGTCCATAGAATTTTTTTTCATAATCGAGGGGCTAATTAGTCATTATTAAGGAAATATAAATTTAATTATGAGTCATAGGTTGAAATTATATAATATATTAAAACCTAAAGGGACTAAATTGGGACCTTATTAAATATTTATGGTCAAATTATATATATATAGAAGTTGGGGGATCAAATTACAATTTTAATAAAATAAAAAAATACAAAAAGAACTGATTTCAGTGCAGCACGTGCCTGCCTACCAAAGCAACCTTCATATATTAAAATATATAAAACTAACTTACAAATTAAGAAAACATCACACACAAATTTAAAACACACATTTACACATAGTTAAGTGTGTTTACTTTCGGACTCGAAACAGGTTAGTGAATTTTTATTATAAATTATAAATTAATTATTATATTAATATTGTTTAGTTAATATATTTATTAAATATGATTTTTAATATTCGATTTACTATTTAATCTAGAAATTTATTGAATTTGAGTATTTATATAAATTAGCGTTCGGTATATATTTAATTGGACCGGAGATATTATAGCCAATAAATTAGAATTTATTTAATCTATTGGATTTAGTTGTTGGTATAATGGGCTACTCAAATTATCAGGTTTATTAATAAATACCTAATTTTTCATACTGATGCTTAATTAATAAGTAGAATAGTGAAGAATTGACAGAAATTAATAGGAATATTAGAAAATTATGTTTCAGAAATATTAGGATTGTGTTTGAGAAATATTATATTTATTATATAAAAGAATATGAGAGTTTCGTAATAATTTAAGTTTAGGGATGTTATAGAGAACAATAATTTTTTTAGAATATGATAGGTTTGATAAATACGCTCTTATGAGTTAATTAATTAATTATATATTGGGAAAGTTTATAATATATAATTATTTAGATGAGGAATGAACGGGGATTTGAATTTCAATATATATGAAATATTAAAAGATTGAGAAAAAATATACGAATATTATTTAGTAATTTCATTCGAAATTTACGATATTTCGATATATTGATTATACATATTATAACCTATTATAGGACACGAGGATAAAGTAGATGATTGATCAACTCCTTTTACTAATGTAATCGTTTTGCGATTTGAGGTAAGTATAGTTAATTGGATCTATATAACTATATATGATTATAATTGTTTGTCATAAACAATGGTTGGTATTTGTAAACGCTTATGTGGATTACGTGGTTATTCTGTGAAGTTGTCTCTATGTGTTTATGAGACGTCCATAGATTTTTATACTTAATTGAGAGACTAATTAGTAATTATTAAAAAAATATAATTTAATTATAAGTTAGTGGTTGAACTTATAAATATATTAAAACTTGAAGGGACTAAATTGGAGCTTTATTAAATATTTGTGGTCAATACATAAATACATAGAAGTTAGGGATCAAATTA
Organism: Sesamum alatum; assembly: GCA_034509735.1. Classification (NCBI taxonomy): domain Eukaryota; kingdom Viridiplantae; phylum Streptophyta; class Magnoliopsida; order Lamiales; family Pedaliaceae; genus Sesamum; species Sesamum alatum. Next base: position 21,127,233 of record JACGWO010000006.1, read on the forward strand.
TAATTTTAATAAAAAAAATATCACTTTAGCGCAGCACGTGGCTCCCTATCAATTCCATCCTCATATAAAATATATATATACAACTAACTTACAACTTAAGAAAACAAAACATATTTTAAAAAGTTAAACACACACTTTCACCTAGTTGAAGGTGATCATTTTCGGACGAAACAGGTTAGTATTTCTTTTTGCTATAAATTATGCATTAATTATTATATTAACATTATTTAATTAGTGCATTTATTAAATATAATTTGTACTATTCAATTTACTATTTAATCAGAAAGTTTATTGAATTTGAGAATTTATATAAATTAGTATTCGGGTATATATTTAATTGGACTAGAATATTATAGCTAATAACTTAAAATTTATATGACCTACTAGATTTAGTAGTTGTTATAATGGACTATTCAAATTGATCGGGTTTATTAACCAAATACATAATTGTATATATTAGGGTTTAAATAATTATTATTATAGTGAAGAATTAGTAGAAATTAATAGGAATAGTAGGGAATTATATTTGAGAAATACTAGGGAATTGTATTTGAGAAATATTATATTTATTAAAAAGAAATATGAGATATTTGTAGTAATTTCATTTAGGGATGGTATAGAGGACAATAATTATAAAAACATGAGGGGTTTGATAGAATCAGCTCTTATGAGTTAACAGATAATTTGAAACATACCGGGGAAGTTTATAGTGACTAATATTTAGACGAAAAAGGAACAAAGGTTTGAATTTCAATATAAATGAAATATTAATTAGTGATTTTATTCAGAATTTACAATAGTTTTGATATATTAATAATATATATTATATCCTACTATAGGACGTGAAGATAGAGTAGAAGGCTGAGCAGTTTCTCCTATTAACGAGATCTTTTGAGTTGGAGGTAAGTATAGTTAATTGAATTTATATATAAGTATATATATTTATATATGTTTGTGTGTGTGTATCATGATATGTTTATATATATGGAAATATATTCTTGTGATGTATACGAAATTATGACTTGTTGGCTATTTGTCTGGATTACTTGTTATACTGTGAAATTATCATTAAGTGATTATATGTGGTTAGGGTGTATGAAAGTTAGATGGGTAATTGTGTGTACTAATGTGATTGTTAAATGAAATTGAACATTGAAGTAATTGATTGGGACTTGATTGTTGAATGAAGATGAGTGATGAGAATATCTGATGAGAATATTGTGAATTGAGATAAATAGATGGCTTAGCTAACTGGGGGTCATACTGCAATGGTTTATCATGATATGATTAATGACGAGCTGTGTGCTGTCATTGATCAAGGAAGATGATGTAACATATCATACGAGCTGTGTGCTGTGTGATATGATGGATGATGGGATATCATACGAGCTGTGTGCTGTGTGGTATCAGTGATGATGGGGTATCATACGAGCTGTGGTGCTGTGTGGTACCGAGAAAAAAAAGGAGATATTATGATTGAGGGGATGATAAACGGCAAAGACCATTGTGTGATGCACTCCAGCATGGATAAGCAGGCCCCTAAGGAAATAAACTATAAAGTCGAGTATTATGTGTAATTTGATATATGATTGTTGGTATATGTTGTTTTTTATATTTGCTGCATTGTATGATATTCGTTTTATTATGTATGTGTGTGTATATGTATAAGTCAATTAGCTATACTTATTGAGTAGGCAACTCATCCCTTGCCAATATTTTCAGGAGATAGATCACGGTGACTACCTATAGTAACTTTGAAGACGTGCATGGATCTAAATAGGTGGGTCAGCCGTGACATCTGAAGCCATATGATTATTAAGCATCTAGTCTTTTGTCGAGTTTGCGTTTTAGATTCTGTAACAGCCTAAAACTTTTCTTTTTTTTGGAGTTTTGTACATGGCATATTGGTGGCTTAGTAGATATGAACTTTCGATGATGATTATCGTATGTCAAATCTATATATATATATATATTATATTACAATAGGATTGATTATATTCATTTTAAATGAAATCTCTTATAAGGCATGTTATAATTAAAAAGGGGTGTATAATTAGTGGTAATACAGTGTAGTTACGTAGAGGGTGTCACATTGGGTGGTATCAGAGCAGGTCTACATTTCTAGGGTGATAAGTTGACTATGGGATATGTTTAATGATTAAATTGCTTAATGTAGGATGGTTTTGAAGGACAAGCGGATCCGCCCGGGAGCGCGAGCGGAAGCGAAAAAAGGGCGTAAATTTAAATCTAATTTAAATAAACGAATCCCAAGGGGTGTACCCTTGGGTGCTCAACCGGGCTTTCGATGTAGGATGTGTAAATATTAAAACATATATAAAACACCTAGGGCATAGATAGATTATAAATCAACCAAAGAATTCCTTCTCCGGAATGCTCACAAAATCCAAACGTATGGATTCTCCAAAGGTGATCCACACCACACCGGAAGAAATGCACGTTGTCCTTGCTAGAAGAAAACGGGTTTAATGAAGGAATTGGTTTAAGAGAAGAACACTATGAATTAGTGTTCTCTTAAACCTACTTTGTTCTTCCTCTTGATTCAAAACCAAGTGAAGAACACAAGTAGAAAATGGGAGACATGGCCGAGAGTTGAGAGAGAGGAAAGGACCGAAAGTTTTTCTTCTTTTTCCTAGAAAAAGATGAATTATGATTCACTTATGCTTGGTGTTGTATATTCTCATATATATACATAATTAATGTTTTTATTGGAATGTGTCGAGGTTCATCCAAGGATGTCTAGATTCATTCCAATCAATCACCATCAATTCTTCAATCAAGCCTACCAAAGTTTATGGTATGATCAAATCATACCAAAAGGGAAGGGCTTGATTGGAGTTGATTTGTCTCTTTCCAAAAGAGACATGTCAACATACCACCTTGCATGAAACATGGCTGATTTTACTTCCTCTAAGGGGGCATTTCAGCCATGTCTAGTTATGGGAAGAAGTCCAACTTCTTCCTATTCCAAAATAGGAATTATTTCTCCTCTCGGGTCAAATTTAATGGACCGGGTCTTATCGTAATCCAATCACGACGAACCCAACATTAAATCCAATTTAATGTCCATTTAAATTATTTCCGTTGATCTTTTAATCCAATTAAAAGATCCAACGTCTCAATGTCTCAACTTTCCATATTTAATCGAAAATCCAATTTACCAATTAAACGAAGTCCCGATACAATATCGGCCCGTCCATCCAATGAACTTTCCCTTAAGTAATCCAATTACTTATTTATCCTTCGAGATTAACTCCAAGTCAATCTCTTAACCTCCTCGGTGATTTGTGTGTGACCCTTTAGGTTCACCCTCAACTAGACTTGGGCCCATGTCCCACAAGGGCCTGTTACCATGGGTGGCCGTCTAGCAACGGTCCATGGCACTAAAGACTAGGTGAATTGGCGTGAACATTTGGGCGCCGATTCCGTATGGGTACGATCCTTCCGTCTACCGTCTCCCGGCCTTAGTCTAGGGTATGGAATTGGGCGTCGATTGCCATCTATGACTAGGCATCTATGCTTAATACTTGAGACCATGCATGCTTCATTGCGTCGACACAGGAAACCATTCCCTGTTCGACCAACCACTGTGGCCACAGCTTTAAACAACATGAACGTATCTCCGAGTGCATAGGAGATACCTCTGTAACATACTAACAGGGGATGGATCCTCTTCTTGGAATCCACCGTCCTCACTACACATTCCGACTGCACTGGACAAGGCTTATGATAATCATCTTACAGAATGATCATCTCTCGCCAGATCCAAGATACAGCCGTCATGTGCACGTGACTGCCATGATCCCTCAAGTCTGAGGATTACTCCCGTACTATCAGAACCAGGGAAAACCAATCATAGCGACCAAGCCTCCAAGGCTTCCATATGATGATCCCCGTGAGTCAGTCGACCAACCCATCAAGATCGTGTAGGCGTTCCACGCCTGTCGCCGATGAAACACGACACTCATCCAATGAACACGACTCTTGACGCAAGTCTCAATAAGACTCTCGATGCCCTGTCTCGAGGTCCTCGACTTGGAAGGTTTCAGACCCAACTCTTAATCAGTTGGTTTCATGACCACCGTCCAATGCGTAGCCCAACTGCACGAGTTGTTAACCATGGTCTGTGGGCTTTGTTGCGATATAAGTAAAACACCGTTTTAACAAATGTGAAATGAGCACAACAAAGTAAGCACCAAAAGTGATGAATAGCATTTTATTCATCACATAATAATATTACATTTACATCGAGTTGTATAATAGGTTACAAATCGCAAACCTATTGGCTTTCTGATCACCTATTCTAACAAGCTTCTCAAGGTGAACGTGCTGACCCAGTAGCTAGTAGAGAAGAGTTAGTGGAGTCCGTTGAGGGCTCCATTGCACCTGCAAGTGCAGGTGGGGTTGGGTAGGTCGAGAGGGTGTTGGTGTTGATGCTCCAATTCCTTCTGGTGGTGCTCCAGCGGTAGGGTTACCACAAGAGTATGCACAGATCCTCCAGATGGCATTGCAGGCCCAATCCCAAGCTCAAGCACAGTTTCTTGCACAGGCATATATACCAGCCCAGTGCCAGCGCAGATGGTTCCTACAATTGACCGTAACTATGAGTGGATTAGAAAGAGGAGAGCTACAGAATTCTAGGGTACCCTAGACCCAGAGATTGCTGAAAAATGGTGGGAAAAGACCAAAGATGTGATGAACTTGGTGAACTGTACTCCAAAAAATCGACTTAAGTATGTTGTTTCCTTATTCACGGGGAATGCGCTGATTTGGTGGAGGTCGGTAAAGAGGGCATATGAGCCACGAGAGATAACTTGGGCCGAATTTCAGAAAGAGTTTGATGATAAATACAGACCTAAGATGTACCAAGATAAGAAGAAGATGGAGTTTCTGAACTTAGTACAAGGGGATGATTAGACAGTGGCAGAGTACGAGATTCATTTTGCTGCATTAGCCAAGTACGCATCGGAAACAGTAGCGACACAGGAGGACTGATGTTACCGATTTGAATAGGGGTTACAACCTGAGATTAGGAAGGGCCTTGCAGTCAGAATTATGAACTTTAAAACTCTTGTTGAGTCAGCAGTTCGGATGGAAGAGGCAGTGACTGAAGAGAAAAAGAAAGGAGAAGAGAAAAGAAAGTCAACATATACAATAGGGGAGTCCAGTAGATTGACCAAGAGGGGCACCGGCCGTTCATTTTCAGCAGAGGGTGGAAGTTTCGCACGTGGTGGTTCCACTTTTCGAAGAGATAGTGGATCGAGATTTGGTGGATCAGTAGAACGCAGTTCATCTAGTTTGCCTTCTATTGGATCAGGTAGAGGAGCTGGACAGAGTTGTGGCAGGGGGCTACCCTTTATATCGAGTTGTCCTACTTGTGGAAGACGACATCTGGGAACATGTTGGGGACCTGGTGCTATACCTAAGATTTGCTATAACTGCGGGGGTAGAGGACACATGTCTAGAGATTGTCCCAGCCAGACTACCGGTGCTGCAGGTATGAGTGGAGGTTCAGCCAGTGGGGCTCAGAGTCAAAGCAGTATAGGGAGCAGTGCTCGTGGAGCTGAAAGAGGCAGAGGCAGAGGCAAGGGCAGAGGCAGTGATAATAGAGATGGTAGCCATATTATTGGTGGGAGTACGAGGGGACCGGGAGCACAAGCAACTCAGAGATAAACCCGAGCAAGAATATATAATATGACGAGGGAAGAAGCTCCAGCCTCAAAGGACGTGATATCAGGTACGATCTTATTATTTGATATTGAGGCATATGTTTTAATTGACCCTGGCTCTACGCATTCATATATATATATATATATATATTCAGAATTTGTATCTAAAATACCTGGTGAGAATAGCCCTTTGGGATATAATTTGTTGGTTCATTTGCCCATGGGAGCAGGTGTAATAGTGAATAATGTTAGAAAGGGGAGTTTAGTGAGGATTGGTGATGTAAACTTACTTGTAGATTTGATAGTGATGGATATGAAGGAGTTTGATGTAATCTGGGGGATGGATTGGCTAGTGCAACATAAGGCAGTGGTTGACTGTTATAAGAAGAAAGTGATGATTGAATCTTCTGGCAAGCCAAAAGTAGTATTTGTGGGGGATCGACAAGTAGTACTAGTCTGTGTAATATTGACTATTGAGGCGAGACGATTAATGTTAGAAGGGTGTGAGGCATATTTAGCCCGTGTGATAGATACTGAAAAGATTAGTCCCACACTGGAAGAAATCCCTGTAGTGATAGATTTTCCTGAAGTGTTACCTGATGACCTACCAGGTTTGCCACCACATAGGGAAGTGGACTTTACTATAGAAACTCTCCCAAGAGTTACCCCGATTTCTATTGCACCGTATAGAATGGCCCCAGTAGAATTACAAGAGCTTAAAAGGCAAATAGAAGAATTGCTGGAGAAAGGGTTTATCAGACCAAGTACTTCACCGTGGGGAGTGCTATTGTTATTTGTTAAAAAGAAAGACGGTCGTATGAGGTTGTGCATCGATTACCGCTAATTGAATAGGGTGACAGTGAAGAATAAATATCCGTTATCGAGAATCGATGATTTATTAGACAAGTTGAAGGGAGCCACTATATTTTCAAAGATTGATTTGAGGTCTGGGTATTGGCAATTGAGGATAGTAGAGAAAGATATACCAAAAACAGCTTTTTGTACTCGTTATGATCGCTATGAGTTCCTGGTGATGCCTTTTGGGTTGACAAATGCACCGGCAGTGTACATGGCATTAATGAATCGTACATTCCAAGAGTACCTGGATCAGTTTGTGATAGTCTTCATAGATGACATCTTGGTGTATTCGAGAAATAGGAAAGAACATGAACAACATTTGGGAATAGTGTTGCAAAATTTGAAAGAAAAAGAGTTGTATGCTAAGCTAAACAAGTGTGAATTTTGAGTAAATCAGGTGGTTTTCCTAGGGCATGTGATATCGGGTGATGGGGTTATGCCTGCCCCTGCAAAAGTGAAGGCTATTATGGGATGGAGAGAACCGAAGAATACGACTGAAGTTCGAAGTTTCGTGGGATTAGCTGGGTATTACAGGCGTTTTGTCGAGGGCTTTTCCATAATTGCAGGTCCTTTGACTAAGTTATTGAGGAAACGGGCACCATTCCATTGGACTGAACAATGTCAACAGAGTTTCGATGAGCTAAAGAAAAGATTGACATCGACTCCGATTTTGGTTTTACCGTCTGGCAGCGGTGGATATATAGTATACACGGATGCGTCAAAACAGGGTTTAGGATGCGTATTGATGCAAAACGGGAAGGTAATCTATGCATCTCATCAGCTGAGAACTCATGAGTTGAACTATCCAATGCATGACTTGGAGTTAGCAGTAATTGTGCATGCGTTGAAGATTTGGAGGCACTATCTATATGGCGAAAAATTTCAAATCTTTTACCGACCATAAGAGTTTGAAATATATTCTGACCCAAAAGGAGTTGAATTTGTGACAAAGAAGGTGGATGAACTATTAAAGGATTATGATTGCACCATTGATTATTATTTGGGTAAGGCGAATGTGGTAGCGGATGCATTAAGCAGAAAGAGTTCAAGCACTTTAGCCAGTGTCATAATTTGACATTGTTAGTAGAGATGAGATTTATGAATACAGAATTAGAGGTTGATCGGGTAGCAGGTTTGTTGGCAACTTTGCAGCTTAAGCCGGACATTGGGGATAAAATTAGGGAAGCACAGAGCAAAGATCCTTTCTTATTACGGATGCTAGAGAGAATGAAGCAGGGTAAGAAAACCCAATTTCTCAGTGAGGGCTGATGGAGTGATAGTGAATAGAGGACGAGTCTGTGTACCTGATGTGGATGGATTACGGGAAGAGATTTTGTGGGAGGCTCACAATGCACTGTATGCGATGCATCCTGGTACTGTAAAGATGTATCGAGATTTAAAACCATGTTACTGGTGGCAGACAATGAAGAAAGATGTGGCAGAGTTTGTAGCTAAATGTACGATTTGTCAACAGGTAAAGGCAGAACATCAGGCGCCAGCAGGTAAACTTCAACCTTTATCTATACCAGAGTGGAAGTGGGAGAAGATCACTATGGATTTTGTTGTATGGTTGGCCCGTACACTTAGAAAGCACGATGCTATTTGGGTAATTGTGGATAGACTGACGAAATCAACTCATTTCTTACCTGTACGACAAAATGATTCTCTGGATAAGTTTAGTTGAGTTGTACGTTTAAGAAATTATGAGGCTACATGGTGTGCCTATATCTATTCTGTCAGATAGAGATCCTCGATTCACCTCACATTTTTAGGAAAGCTTACAAACGGCGTTACGCACGAAATTGTATTTCAGTACCGCATTTCATCCTCAGACAGATGGACAGTCAGAAAGAACAATTCAGACTCTAGAAGATATGATGAGGGCTTGTGTAATGGAGTTTAAGGGCAATTGGGATGATCACTTACCTTTGATGGAGTTTGCATATAACAACAGTTTTCACTCTACCATCGGTATGGCCCCATGTGAAGCTTTATATGGAAGAAGATGTCGGAGTCCAGTATGTTGGGATATTGAGAGATTACGACAACTAGAAGGTCTAGAACTAGTACAACAGACGATGGAGAAGCTACAGACAGTTAAGAAGTTTTGAAAGCAGCCCAAGATCATCAGAAAAGTAATATTGACAGACATCGAAGGGAGATGGAATATGAAATTGGCGAGAAAGTCTTCCTGAAAGTATCTCCGTGGAAGGGAATTTTGAGGTTTGGAAAGCAAGGAAATTAAGTCCGAGGTATATTGGACCGTATCAAATTATTGAAAGAATCGGACCACTAGCGTATCGACTAGCACTCCCAGTAGAGTTGTCACAGATACACGATGTGTTTCATGTTTCGATGCTACGACGATATCGATCAGATCCTAGCCATGTTATCCATGAACCGGAAATAGGGATTTATGAGGAATTAACATATGTGGAAGAGCCAACGAAGATTTTGGACAGAAGTATAAGAAAATTGAGAAATAAGGAGATACCAATGGTAAAAGTGAGGTGGAGTCATGATTCCCCAAGAGAGGCTACTTGGGAGGTTGAGGAGCATATGAGAGAAAATTCCCTTATTTATTCCCTAAAACGGGTAAGTTAGTTAAATTTCGAGAACGAAATTTTTACTAGGAGGGGACAATTGTGACGTCCATAGATTTTTATACTTAATTGAGAGACTAATTAGTAATTATTAAAAAAATATAATTTAATTATAAGTTAGTGGTTGAACATATAAATATATTAAAACTTGAAGGGACTAAATTGGAGCTTTATTAAATATTTGTGGTCAATACATAAATATATAGAAGTAAGGGATCAAATTGTTATTTTAATAAAAAAAGGGATGGTATAGAGGACAATAATTATAAAACATGAGGGGTTTGATAGAATAAGCTCTTATGAGTTAACAGATAATTTGAAAAATACCGGGGAAGTTTATAGTTACTAATATTTAGACGAAAAAGGAACAAAGGTTTGAATTTCAATATAAATGAAATATTAATTAGTGATTTTATTCAGAATTTACAATATTTTTGATATATTAATAATATATATTATATCCTACTATAGGACGTGAAGATAGAGTAGAGGGCTGAGCAGTTTCTCCTATTAACGAGATCTTTTGAGTTGGAGGTAAGTATAGTTAATTGAATTTATATATATATGTATATATATATGTGTGTGTATGTGTGTATCATAATATGTTTATATATATGGAACTATATTCTTGTAATGTATACGAAATTATGACTTGTTAGCTATTTATCTGGATTACTTGTTATACTGTGAAATTATCATTAAGTGATTATATGTGGTTAGGGTGTATGAAAGTTAGATGGGTAATTGTGTGTACTAATGTGATTGTTAAATGAAATTGAACATTGAAGTTATTGATGGGGACTTGATTGTTGAATGAAGATGAGTGATGAGAATATCTGATGAGAATATTGTGAATTGAGATAAAGAGATGGCTTACCTAACTGGGGGGCATACTGCAATGGCTTATGATGATATGATTATGACGAGCTGTGTGCTGTAATTGATCAAGGAAGATGATGTAACATATCATACGAGCTGTGTGCTGTGTGATATGTGTTGGAATAGGTGACCAGAAAGCCAATAGGTTTGCAATTTGTAACTTATTCGACAACTTGATGTAGATGTAATATTATTACGTGATGAATAAGATGAGTGTTCGTCACCAATGGTACCTTCTTTGTTGCGCTCATCTTACATTTGTTAAAATGGTGTTTAACTTATATCGCAACAAAGGCCACAGACCATGGATAACAACTCGTGCAGTTGGGACACGCATTGGATGGTGGTCATGAAACCAACTGATTAAGAGTTGGGTGTGAAACGTTCCAAGTCGAGGACCTCGAGACAGGGCATCGAGAGTCCTATTGAGACTTGCGTCAAGTGTCGTGTTCATTGGATGAGTGCCGTGTTTCTTCGGCGACAGGCGTGGGATGCCTACACGATCTTGATGGGTTGGTCGACTGGGGTTGAGCCGACTGGACTGACTCGCGGGGATCATCATATGGAAGCCTTGGAGGCTTGGTCGGTATGATTGGTTTTCCCCGGTTCTGATAGTACGGGAGTAATCCTCAGACTTGAGGAATCACGGCAGTCGCGTGCACAGGACGGCTGTTTCTTGGATCTGGCGAGAGGTAATCATTCTGTAAGATGATTATCATAAGCCTTGTCCAGTGTAGTCGGAATGTGTAGCGAGGACGGTGGATTCTAAGAAGAGGATCCGTCCCCTGTCAGTATGTGACAGAGGTATCTCCTATGCACTCGGAGACACGTTCATGCTGTTTAAAGCTGTGGCCACAGTGGTTGGTCGAACAGGGAATGGTTTCCTGTGTCGACGCAATGAAGCATACGTGGTCTCGAGTATTAAGCATAGATGCCTAGTCAAGGATGGGAACCGACGCCCAATTCCATACCCTAGACTAAGGCCGGGAGACGGTAGACGGAAGGATCGTACCCATACGGAATCGGCACCTAAATGTTCACGCCAATTCAAATAGTCTCTAGTGCCATGGACCGTTGCTAGACGGCCACCCATGGTAACGGGCCCTTATGGGACACGGGCTCAAGTCTAGCTGAGGGTGAACCTAAAGGGTCACACACAAATCACCGAGGAGGTTGAGAGATCGACTTGGAGTCAATCTCGAAGGATAAATAAGTAATTGGATTACTTAAGGGAAAGTCCATTAGATGGACGGGCCGATATTGTATCGGGCTTTCGTTTAATCGGTAAATTGGATTTTCGATTAAATATGGAAAGTTGAGACATTGAGACGTTGGATCTTTTAATTGGATTAAAAGATCAACGGGAATAATTTAAATGGACATTAAATTGGATTTAATGTTGGATTCGTCGTAATTAGATTACTATAAAACCCGGTCCATTAAATTATACCCGAGAGGAGAAATAATTCCTATTTTGGAATAGGAAGAAGTTGAACTTCTTCCCTTAATTAAACATGGCCGACATGCTACCTTGGAGGAAGCAAAATCAGCCATGTTTCATGCTAGGTGGTATGTTGACTTATCTCTTTTGGAAAGAGACAAATCAACTCCAATCAAGCTCTTCCCTTTTTGTATGATTTGATCATACCATAAATTTTGGTAGGCTTGATTGAAGAATTGATGGTGATTGATTGGAATGAATCTAGACATCCTTGGATGAACCTAGACACATTCCAATAATCACATTAATTATGTATATATATTAGAATATACAACACCAAGCATGTGTGATTCATTATTCATCTTTTTTCTAGGAAAAAGAGAAGACAAATCCTCTCCTCTCTCTCCAACTCTCGGCCTCTCTCCCTCTCTTACATTTGTGTTCTTCACTTGATTTTAAATCAAGAAGAAGAACAAAGAATCTTTAAGAGAGCACTAATTCATAGTGTTCTTCTCTTAAACCGATTCCTTCTTAAACCCGTTCTTTTCTAGCAAGAAGAACGTGTGTTTCTTCCGGTGTGGTGTGGATCACCTTTGGAGAATCGATACGTTTGGATTTCGTGAGCATTCCGGAGAAGGAACAACGCAAGTAGCCGGGAGCATACGCTAAATAATCAAAGGTAACGGTTTATTACGCTTTGATTGATTTAATATACATCTATGCCCTATGTGCGCGCGGCCGGCCGGCCAGCACAACGGCTGGGCCGTTTTGTGCCGTTTTTCGACTTTTTTCGGAAAATTTGATTTTCTGTGTTTTCTGCACAATATTCTGAAAATATATTAATTTTTTATTTTTGATTTTGGAATAATTGGATTATTCCTTGAATTAAATTTGCTTAATTAATTTGGGATTAATACATGCATTGGATGCAATGTTTAAAATGTCCATTAAATTTGAAATTTGAATTTTGCATATTATTTGTATGTTTATGCTTTTGTGATGTTGGACATCACTTGGGTATTTGGAATACCCATTGGTTATTTATGCATGATTATTTGGAATAATTGTGTTATGTGAGTTGATGGAATCAACATGGGATGATCACAAGAGCCCTAGACCTTATGTATGGATGAATGTATGATCATTTATTTTTCTGTTGGGTGGGGCCTGCCTGCCTCTTGTTTTGGGACTATCATCTCCCGTATTTTTAGCCTCATGATGTTAAGGCTTGTTTTCTTTGTTACCAATGTATTACTTTCAGTTGTAATGAGGGTAGATAGGATTGGTGAGGTTTTAATTTTAACAAACAATTGAAGTCGGAGACCCCAAGGAGGAGCATCAAGGCGTGAAACAAGAAGCAGTTCAAGGCCCATTGGTATGACAATGGGTTTATTATTATTGTAATAATTTAGGACCACCCTAGACAGACCATAGACTCACTGCGGGCTCAGTGGGTAACATAGGTTGGGCTTGTGATCATCCTAACAGGGGTATGCTATGTTTTATGCATGCGGCGTTTTTTATTTATCGTTTTAAATATTGAATATTTATACATGCTAAAAACACCATAATGTGATGAGGTCTCGGTCACACTTAAACTCTCATTTAGTTGGACCAAATTAAATATTAGGCCCAGAACGGACTTGGATCAAAATGGTATTTATGATCTGTCCAAGCCTTCCATCCACAGCAATTTGGTGAGGAAGCTACCACTACCCAAGTGTGGTCTCACGAGTCGTGGCACACTTGGAATAGGGGAAAGCTGCACCATTGTTGTGAACAAAAAGACTGCGCTCGCTGTTTCCCTGTCTCACGAGTCGTGGGGGGCGACAGTTTGAGGTATGATTTGGTTGATGGGTCGGGCCTAACATTGAGTAACATGGTTCGCTTGGAGTCCTCGGAACCATGCGAATAGGTGAGGCAAAATATCTTGGGAATCTCATTGGATGAGAATGATATTGGATATCTCCCACGAGGTCTTCTTCATGTGAATCGTAAAAGCGGGGCATGGAGATTATGCTTGTGGATCCCAAGCCCGCTAGGAAATGGTTTCCCGAAACTCTGCTTGAGAGTGGCGGACTTTCGTATAAATAGTGGGAGGGTTAAAGACTAAAAGACCAAGTCTTCAACTTGAACAATAATATTACCATCATCTGCTAATTTCTGCTTTACATTTTCATTAATGTAGATATGTCTAAGAACCCATTAACCATGATTCTCGAGACTAACAAATTCAACGGAACGAACTACTCGGACTGGCTGAGAAACTTGAGGATTGTCCTCGGTTTTGAGAACCAAGGCTACGTCTTGGACGAGCCGCCACCGAGCGACTTACCGAAGGGGTCCACGCCTGAAGAACGTTTGACGTTTGAGAAATGGCATGAGGACAACCGGAAAGTACGCAGTATCATACTGGCTTCGATGTCTAACGATATCCAGAAGCAGTATGAGAGGCTGGAGAACATCTCCACCATAATGCTCCGCATGACGAGGTTTATGCGGTTCCGGATAGGCATATTAGATATGCCGCCACAAAAGCATTCTTTGGCACCAAGCTCGCTGAAGGAGCGTCTGTACAGAGTCATGGGGTCAAGATGCTCTCCCTAGTGGAGAAACTCGAGGACCTTAAAGCTGGGCTTAACAATGACACGTACATTGACGTGATCCTCCAGTCGCTTCCTCCATCCTATGACCTGTTTGTTGTAAACTACAACATGAACGGACTTGAGAAGTCTATTCATGAGTTGATCAACATGCTGGTCCAATACGAGGCAATGACCCACAAGTCGGCGCCGACAGTATTGATAGGAGAGGCTTCGACCTCCAAGGCGAATGGCAAGAGGGCCGGACGCTGGAAGAGGATGAAGGGCAAAGGAAAGACGGTTGTGGCCCCTGATCACGTTCCGGGCATCCCTGTTGCTCCGGTTGGACCGAGCAAAGGGAAAGGGAAGGCCCGTGGTTCTCAGCGGTCCAAGGCAAATGATGTCTGCATGCATTGCCAAGGGAAAGGGCATTGGAAGAGGGAGTGCCCACAACTCCTCTCCAACCCAGGTGTGTCTGTGGTTGAAGTTAATATGATTACTAATTCTGCTTCATGGGTATTGGATACCGGGTGTGGTGCTCACATCTGCAATGATTTGCAGGCACTGCAAAGAAGCAGAAGGCTAACCAAGGATGAGATGATCCTGAGGCTAGGCGATGGCAAGGCCGTTGCTGCGGAGGCTGTAGGATCACTAGAGTTAGCCATTAGTAGTCATGTTAGGATTGTACTGAACGACTGTTTCTATGTACCTAGCATGATTAAAACATTGTTTCCATCCTGATCCTTGATAGGGAGGGACATGAATTTACCATCAATAAAAACGATTTTTTCATTATCAAAGATGGCATTTCTCATTTGCTTGGTACATTGGTCAACGGTCTGTACATACTTCAACAGTCTAATTGGATTATGACTGCAGAATACAAACGAAAACGTGATGATCATAATAATGCACAGATATGGCATGCGAGGTTAGGTCATATCTCTAAAGATAGGATAAGAAGGTTGGTGGACTCAAAGAGTCTAGAAATAGACGATTTGGACAACCTACCGACCTGCGAATCCTGTCTAAAGGGAAAGATGACCAAGAAACCCTTTGTTGGACAAAGTACGCTAGCCAGTGGTTTGTTGGATTTGATCCATACAGATGTCTGTAGTCCACTAAATACTCAGGCTAGAGGTGGGTACTTGTACTTCATAACCTTTACCGATGATCACTCACGGTATGGTTATGTTTACCTGATGAGGTACAAGTTTGAAGCCTTTGGAAGGTTTAAGGAATACAGACTTGAAGTAGAGAACCAAACCGGTCGAAAGATCAAAGCCCTTCGGTCAGACCGAGGTGGAGAGTATTTGAGTGGTGAGTTTACTGATTATCTAAAAGAGAATGGGATTCTCTCTCATTGGACCCCTCCTGGAACACCGCAGCTTAATGGTCTGTCTAAAAGGAGGAATCCGACCTTGTTGGACATGGTCCGATCCATGATGAGTTTTACCGAACTCCCCCTTTCCTTCTGGGGATACGCTCTTGAGACGGCGGCCAAAGTTTTGAACTTGGCGCCATCTAAAAATGTATCCCAGACGCCATATGAGATATGGCATGGTAAGCCTGCCTCCTACAAATACTTGAAAGTGTGGGGTTGCCCCGCATATGTCAAGAGATTAGTGGGAGATAAACTGGACTCGAGGTCTAGTTTATGTAGGTTCATCGGCTATCCAAAAGAAACTGTGGGGTATTATTTCTATGATCCCTCCGAGCAAAAGCTTTTTTGTCTCGCGAAACGCAGTGTTCTTGGAAAAGGATTTTCCATCGGATAGTCGACGCGATGAGGTGCTCCTTGAGGAATCAAGTGAGGCACCCCAAGAGGCGGCAGTAACATCTGAGCCAGAAGTTCCCACTGATATTGTTCCAGTCCTCCGTAGGTCGGCCAGAGTATCCCATGCACCTGATAGGTATGGATTTCTGGGCTTGACCGGTCAGTTGGATAATGATCCAAAGACATACGGAGAAGCGATGTCGGACATCGATTCGGACAACTGGCTTGAGGCCATGAAATCCGAGATGGGCTCGATGGGTACAAACAAGGTTTGGACCCTAATAGATCCACCTAAAGGGGTTAAACCCGTAGGGTGTAAATGGGTCTACAAACGTAAGCTTGGAGCTGACGGGGAGGTTACAACCTTCAAAGCCAGGCTTGTGGCGAAAGGTTACACTCAACGACCCGGGGTCGATTTTGAGGAAACCTACTCGCCCGTAGCAATGGCCAAGTCCATTCGGATACTGCTTGCCATAGCAGCATGGTATGACTATGAAATATGGCAGATGGACGTGAAAACGGCTTTCCTCAATGGTTTCGTAGAGGAAGAGATCTATATGGATCAGTCGGAAGGTTTCACAACTGTTGGAGAAGAGCAGAAGGTCTGCCGTCTCCAAAGGTCCATCTATGGCCTCAAACATGCTTCTCGAAGCTGGAACATACGTTTTGATGAAGTCATACGGGGATATGATTTCACCAAGAATGAGTCCGATCCTTGTGTATACAAGAAGATCAGTGGGAGCTCAGTTGCGTTTTTGGTGCTTTACGTGGATGACATCTTGCTCATTGGGAATGATGATAAGATGTTGGGCACCACCAAAGCTTGGTTTTCAACGCAATTCTCCATGAAGGATATGGGCGAGGCATCCTACATCCTTGGCATCAAGATCTACAGGGATAGATCTAAAAGGATGTTAGGAATGGCCCAGTCCTCGTACATTGAGAAAGTCTTGAAGAGATTCAAGATGGAGAACTCAAAACGAGGATTCCTTCCTATGAGGCATGGAATTAAGTTATCCAATAAACAGTCTCCTAAGACTGATGAGGAGCTTAAAAGGATGTTGGACATCCCCTATGCTTCAACCGTAGGCAGCATACAGTATGTTGTTCAGTGCACTAGACCTGATGTGGCTTTCGCTTTGAGCGTAACTAGCCGATATCAGTCGTGTGCCGGGGAGGCACACTGGAGTGCAGTCAAGACTATCCTAAAGTACCTGAAAAGGACTAAGGACATGTTCTTGATCTATGGCGGTGGAGAGTTGATACTGGAAGGCTATAGCGACGCTAGCTTCTAGTCGGATGACGATGATGCCAATTCTCAGTATGGTTTTGTATTTAGACTAAATGGTGGCGTGGTTACTTGGAAGAGTTCCAAGTAGGCTACCACGGCGGACTCCACCATAGAGTTTTGAATACATAGCAGCTTTGGAAGCTGCTAAGGAGTGGTTTGGTTGATGAGCTACATCCAAGGGTTGGATGTAGTACCTAGCATTGCTAAGCCTGTAATTATCTTTTATGATAACAACGGGGCAATAGCGCTAGCAAAGGAACCGAGATCTCATCACAATCCAAGCATATTCTTAGACGCTACCATCTGCTTAGAGAGATGGATTGCACGAGTGACGTTCGGTTGGACCGAGTCAGCTCCGCAGAAAACATAGCAGATCCACTTGCTAATCCCATGTCGCAAGTTGCCCACACTCACCATATGAATAAGAGGTTTGAGGTCAATGGGTGATTGGCTTTAAGTCAAGTGGGAGATTGTTGGAATAGGTGATCAGAAAGCCAATAGGTTTGACAATTTGTAACCTATTCGACAACTTGATGTAGATGTAATATTATTACGTGATGAATAAGATGAGTGTTCGTCACCAATGGTACCTTCTTTGTTGCGCTCATCTTACATTTGTTAAAATTGTGTTTAAATTATATCGCAACAAAGGCCACAGACCATAGATAACAACTCGTGCAGTTGGGCCACGCATTGGATGGTGGTCATGAAACCAACTGATTAAGAGTTGGGTCTGAAACGTTCTAAGTCGAGGACCTCGAGACAGGGCATCGAGAGTCCTATTGAGACTTGCGTCAAGAGTCGTGTTCATTGGATGAGTGCCGTGTTTCATCGGCGACAGGCGTGGGACGCCTACACGATCTTGATGGGTTGGTCGACTGGGGTCGAGCCGACTGGACTGACTCGCGGGGATCATCATATGGAAGATTTGGAGGCTTGGTCGGTATGATTGGTTTTCCCCGATTCCGATAGTACGGGAGTAATCCTCGGACTTGAGGAATCACGACAGTCACGTGCACAGGACGGCTGTATCTTGGATCTGACGAGAGATAATTATTCTGTAAGATGATTATCATAAGCCTTGTCCAGTGCAGTCGGAATGTGTAGCGAGGACGGTGGATTCCAAGAAGAGGATCCGTCCCCTGTTAGTAAGTGACAGAGGTATCTCCTATGCACTCGGAGACACGTTCATGCTGTTTAAAGCTGTGGCCATAGTGGTTGGTCGAACAGGGAATGATTTCCTGTGTCGACGCAATGAAGCATACGTGGTCTCGAGTATTAAGCATATATGCCTAGTCAAGGATGGGAACCGACGCCCAATTCCATACACTAGACTAAGGCCGGGAGACAGTAGATGGAAGGATCGTACCCGTACAGAATCGGCGCCTAAATGTTCACGCTAATTCACCTAGTCTCTAGTGCCATGGACCGTTGCTAGACGACCACCCATGGTAACGGGCCCTCGTGGGACACGGGCCCAAGTCTAGCTGAGGGTGAACCTAAAGGGTCACACACAAATCACCGAGAAGGTTGAGAGATCGACTTGGAGTCAATCTCGAAGGATAAATAAGTAATTGGATTACTTAAGGGAAAGTCCATTAGATGGACGGGCCGATATTGTATCGGGCTTTCGTTTAATCGGTAAATTGGATTTTCGATTAAATATGGAAAGTTGAGACATTGAGACGTTGGATCTTTTAATTGGATTAAAAGATCAACGGGAATAATTTAAATGGACATTAAATTGGATTTAATGTTGGATTCGTCGAAATTGGATTACGATAAAACCCGGTCCGTTAAATTATACCCGAGAGGAGAAATAATTCCTATTTTGGAATAGGAAGAAGTTGGACTTCTTCCCTTAATTAAACATGACCGACATGCTCTCTTGGAGGATGCAAAATCAGCCATGTGTTCATACTAGGTGGTATGTTGACTTATCTCTTTTGGAAAGAGACAAATCAACTCCAATCAAACTCTTCCCTTTTGGTATGATTTGATCATACCATAAAATTTTGGCAGACTTGATTGAAGAATTGATGATGATTGATTGGAATGAATCTAGACATCCTTGGATGAACCTACACACATTCCAATAATCACATTAATTATGTATATATATTAGAATATACAACACCAAGCATGTGTGATTCATTATTCATCTTTTTTCTAGGAAAAAGAGAAGACAAAAATCCTCTCCTCTCTCTCAAACTCTCGGCCTCTCTCCCTCTCTTACACTTGTGTTCTTCACTTGATTTTGAATCAAAAAAAAGAACAAAGTATGTTTAAGAGACCACTAATTCATAGTGTTCTTCTCTTAAACCGATTCCTTCTTAAACCCGTTCTTTTCTAGTAAGAAGAACGTGTGTTTCTTCCGGTGTGGTGTGGATCACCTTTGGAGAATCAATACGTTTGGATTCCGTGAGCATTCCGGAGAAGGAACAACACAAGTAGCCGGGAGCATACGATAAATAATCAAAGGTAACAGTTTTATTACGCTTTGATTGATTTAATATACATCTATGCCCTATGTGTTTAAATATAAATATATGTTTCTAATATTTACACATCCTACATCGAACGCCCGGTTGAGCACCCAAGGGTACACCCCTTGGGATTCGTATTTTAAATTAGATTTGATTTATTTTACGCTATTTCCATGATTTCTCGCTTCCGCTCGCGCTCCCGGGCGGATCCGCTTGTCTTTCAATATGATGGATGATGGGATATCATACGAGCTGTGTGTTGTGTGGTATCAGTGATGATGGGGTATCACGAGCTGTGTGCTGTGTGGTACCGAGAAAAAAAAAAGGAGATATTATGATTGAGGGAATGATAGCCGGCAAAGACCATTGAGTGATGCACTCCAGCATGGGTAAGCAGGGCCCTAAGGAAATAAACAATAAAGTCGAGTATTATGTGTAATTTGATATATGATTGGTGGTATATGTTATTTTTTATATTTGCTGCATTGTATGATATTTGTTTTATTATGTATGTGCGTGTTTATGTATAAGTCAAATAGCTATACTTATTGAGTAGGCAACTCATCCCTTGCCAATATTTTCAGGAGATAGATCACGTTGATTAGCTATAGCAACTTTGAAGACGTGCATGGATCTAAATAGGTGGGTCAGCCGTGACATCTGAAGCCATATGATTATTAAACATCTAGTCTTTTGTCGGGTTTGTGTTTTAGATTTTGTAGCAGCCTGAAACTTTTCTTTTTTTTGGAGTTTCGTACATGGCATACTGGTGGCTTAGTAGATATGAACTTTCGATGATGATTATCGTATTTCAAATCTATATATATATATATATTATATTTACAATAGGATTGATTAGATTCATTTTAAATAAAATCTCTTATAAGGCATGTTATAAATAAAAAGGGGTGTATAATTAGTGTAATACAATGTAGTTACGTAGGGGGTATCACAGTTTATTTGTGATTATTTATGTAATATATAAATTGACAGATGATTGCTTTATATTATATTCTATTGTTGCATGATGTTTAACGAAGAAGTTAATTATGAGTATATCGTTAAATTGAGATAAAGAGATGACTTACCTAGTTGGGGAACATAGTCAATGGTTTGTGATGAAGTGTTGATGATGATGTGATTGACGATGTGATATGAGAAAAATGAATATAATCTAGGTACCATGGCGCATACGGTACCAGGGTATTCCGGGTAGCGGGGGATATCATGTGCTGATAGCTGCACACTGGGGTGGTGTGGGGATGCCATGTTCGTTGTGATGTTCTGTGCTGATATTGCTACACACTCAGATAGTGTGGGGATATCACATTCGACGGGTATCCTGTGCTGTATACGAGATGACATTGATTGAGATGATGGTAGCCGGCAGAATCATTGACTGATGTACTCCAATTAGAGTTAGCAGGGTCCCAAGAGTATAAACTGTGAATTCTGACATTATATTGTAGACTGATACATGATTGTGGCATTGATTACTTTGTAATTTTGTGGTGATTGTATATCGAATACTTGTTGGTTGTATTACGATATGTATTTATGGGTGTGTATATAGGTTGGTTAGCTATACCTATTAAGTAGGCAATTCATCTCTTGCCAATATTTTTCAGGAGATAGATCACGGTGACTAGCTACGTGAAATTTGAAGTCGTGAAATGGATCTGAATAGGTGGGTCAACCGTGACATCTAAAGCCGAGGGTTCTGTCGATATGATTATTAAACAGCTAGTCTTTTGTCGGGTTTGCGTTTTAGATTCTGTAATAGTTCGAAACTTTCATCTTTTGGAATTTTGTACATAAGTATATCGGTGGCCTAGTAAATATAAACTTTTGATGATACTTATCGTGATTTAAGATACATTTATAGATTTATATTATATCGAAAAAAATAGAGTTTATCTTATTAGTTTAAAATAAAAAATCTTATAAGACAACTTATAATTACGAAGAGTATAATGATTAGTTGTGATAAAGTATAGTGCCGTAGGGGGTGTCACAGTTTTGATCTCCTTTGACGTTCACTTGGATCTTCAATAACGTTAATTGGGGGGTCTTTTGACTTATTTCCGAATTAAACGCTATAATTGGAAGACTTGACTTGAACTCTTTGTGTTTCTTGGTGGAATTGAAGCTTTGATCTTCCGCCAAGGTGGATTTGTGTTTTGATAACATTAATCCGGGGGTCCTTCGACTTGTTCTCAAATTAAACGTTGGATTTGGATGATTTCCGCGATAAACACCTCGAACTTTGCTTGAACGTCGTGGATTCTCCTTGATTTGCACTTGAGAGGATTTTGAAGCTTCTTGAATGCTCTCTTGCTTGTGCTTTCAATTGTTTGTGTATCCTCAATTGCTAGAAAATCACCCCTATTTGTAATTGTAGGGTGAAAGACTTTGCCATATTTACTTGATGATGTGGCACGATCTGATTGGCCCTTCATGATTTGTTTGACATTTATTTCCCTAACCACAAGATGTGATTTAGACTTGCCAAATCAGTGGTATTTGCTTCCTTTATTGACAAGGCAAGATTCAGATTGCCTTAAATACTTCAATTTCATACATGGCAATATATAATTTATCCATCAATAAATATTTCATTTTATAAAATATAAAATTGATGGAAAAATATATAACACATGTCAATAAATAATTGACAATAAATTTTGCTCGCCCACAAATGCCCCCTCGAGACTTGTTCATGAATTGTAACAAAACGAAAGAGTGAACATGTCTCGAAATTGTTTCTTCGCATGAGATTTTATTTCCTCCACTTTCTTCTTCTTCTTTTTCTTTCTTTGACATGCAACTGAACTTGAAAAATAAATTTGAAGCTACCTACGTACCCTGTTGAGAGGATCAAGTCATAACGTAGTTCAATCATAAAAATATGTAGATAGTTTAGACTCGTATCAAGGAGCCTTCAATTTTGATTTTGTAGATAGTTTATACTCATCAAGGAGCCTTCATTTGACCTTTTCGAATTTGATAGATAGTTTATACTCGTATCAAGGAGTCTGCATTTGACTTTTTAAACTTGGTAGATAGTTTATACTCGTATCAAGGAGTCTTGAATTTGTGGATAATTTATACTCATATCGAGGAGTCTTCATTTGACTTTTTGAACTTGGTAGATAGTTTATACTCATATCAAGGAGTCTTGAATTTGTGGACAGTTTATACTTATATCAAGGAGTCTTCATTTGGAATTTGAATATGGCAGATAGTTTATACTCGTATCAAGGAGTCTTTATTTGAATTTACAAACAGTTTATACTCGTGGCAAAGAGTTTTGAATTTGTAGATAGTTTATACTCATATCAAGGAGTCTTCATTTGAATATGAAAATGGTAGATAGTTTATACTCGTATCAAGGAGTCTTCATTTGAATTTGTAGATAGTTTATACTCGTATCAAGGAGTCTTCACTTGAATTTGAATATGGTAGATAGTTTATACTCGTATCAAGGAGTGCTTGAAGGAATTTCAATTGGGAGTTTTGATAGTTTAACCTCATATCTAGGAGCATTATGACAGTTTAGGCTTTTATCAGGGAGCGTAATTGACAGTTTAGGCTCTTATCAAGGAGCGTAATTGACAGTTTAGGCTCTTATCGAGGAGCGTAATTAACAGTTTAGGCTCTTATCAAGGAGCGTAATTAAGGTTTTCAGTATGATGTGACATCTTCTTCTTGTCCATCTTCATCACTGTCAACGCTCAAGTATTCTTGTTTGTCAATATTCATGGTTATCTCAATGGCATGTGCACGGGTGGAAAATTCTCCAAAAGTTTTTGGTTTGATTCCTTGAAGTATGTCGCAAAGTCCCCAATGCATTCCTTGGATGCATATCTCAATTGCAGAAGTTTCAGACAAAGTATCTTTGCAACTGAGGCTCAAATTTCTCCATCGATTGATATAATTAATGACGGGTTCTTCCTTCCATTGGTGCGAGTTTGTAAGCTCGATCATGCTGATTGTTCTTCTGGTTCTGTAAAAGTGGTTGAGGAACTCTTGTTCCAACTGCCCGCAACTATCAATTGAGTTGGCTTCCAAGTCAGTGTACCAGTCAAATGCATTCCCTTTCAATGATCGGACAAATTGTTTCACGAGATGATCTTTGTAAGTCACCGAATTGTTGCATGGTTCGATGAAGTGAGTCACATGTTGTTTTGGATTGCCCTTGCCATCAAATTGTTGAAACTTGGGAGGTTGATACCCAACTGGCATCTTCAAATTATCAATTCTTTGTGTATATGGCTTCGTATAAGTCATAGACGATTTAGAGCCTCCATCGAGTTTGTCTTTAATAGTCCCCATGATGAACTCTTTCAATTGGTCAACAGGAATCAACCCATCTGAGGAGACTTGCAACTCTTTTGTTAATGACTTCTCCCTTTCATTGGTTTGTTGCTTTTGGGATGTTTCAGCTTCATCGTGGCCCTCAACTTGTTTTCCGGCCACATAACTGGTGTCAGTATTATCTATCTTGTTCATCAATTTGTTGATTTGAGAGTCTTGCTGCTGAACATGCTTTGCTAGACTCTCAATGGCCCTCGTCAAGCTTGTAATTTGTTCCTCCAAGGTTGTCATATTTGTCACCATGACGGGAGCAACGCTTGATGTCGAGCGGGGAGTAGACGAAGAGGAGTCATCCTTCAGGTCTCCATCATCTTCATTAGTCTTGTTGAGATGGAGCAGGTCTTTCTCAACATCATGGAAAGTCATCTCAGGATATGTTTGCAACTTCTTCGACATACTTTTGGTGATGACTCCGATACTGTCATTTGAACTTGAAGCAGCAACTTTCAGCGCCGGAATCTTGTTGGCGGCCATTGCGAAACTTCCAAAACTTTGGCGAAGAGATGAGAGGTAGAGATGGTCCCACTGGGCGTGCCAGAAATTTTAAACGCAATTTTCGTGTTTCTAAAATTATCGAAACAAGAAAAATATTACAAATAATTTTTGAATTTAATCAAATATCTTGTGGGTGTGAAATCTCTAGTTTAAGCCTCTAATTCTTCACAATCTTCAATTTCGGCAACTTCGAAGGGGGAACTTGACGTTTTGATCTCCTTTGACGTTCACTTGGATCTTCAATAACGTGAATTGGGGGTCTTTTGACTTATTCCCGAATTAAACACTATAATTTTGGAAGACTTGACTTGAAATCTGTGTTTCTTGGTTGAATTGAAGCTTTGATCTTCCGCCAAGGTGGATTTGTGCTTTGATAACGTTAATTCGGGGGTCCTTCGACTTGTTCTCGAATTAAACGTTGGATTTGGATGATTTCCGCGACGAAAACCTTGAACTTTGCTTGAACGCCGTGGATTCTCCTTGATTTCCACTTGAGAGGATTCTGAAGCTTCTTGAATGCTCTCTTACTTGTGCTTTCAATTGTTTGTGTGTCCTCAATTGCTAGAAAATCATCCCTATATAGGGTGAAAGACTTTGCCATATTTACTTGATGACATGGCGTGATTGGATTAGCCCTTCATGATTTGTTTGACATTTATTTCCCTAATCACAAGATGTGATTTAGACTTACCAAATCAGTGGTATTTGCTTCCTTTATTGGCAAGACAAGATTCAGATTGCCTTAAATACTTCAATTCCATACATGGCAATATATAATTTATCCATCAATAAATATTTCATTTTATAAATATAAAATTGATGGAAAAATATATAAGACATGTCAATAAATAATTGACAATAAATTTTGCTCGCCTACACCAATATCCCTCTAATTGAATAAATTAAATACCAAATAATATAAATTTATTTAAGTGAATGAATTACAGTAATTTTTCATGAAAGTCATCGGTTGCATATTGCAATGGAAATGACAAATTTTGCTTCGACTTTTGCCATGACTCATAAAGAAAGTGATTCCTCTCATGTCATTAATATTTTTCTTCCCGTGATTGATCTTTTCACTTTTGGTCCGTAATTTTCAAAATATAGCACTTTTTGTCCTATTGCACCTTTCTGTTAGATATCTAACGGAAAAGGCCATGTGGTTGGCAAGTATATGGGATCAAAAATACTACTTTTTAAAAGTTATGATACCAAAAGTTAGAATCTCATAATCAATAGGACCAAAAGTGTAAAAGCTCTAACGACTCACGCGCTTCATTTTTCGTTAAAATATCTAACGGAATGGTATCATGAGACCAAAAAATGCTACCTTTTAGTAATTATATACGAGACCAAAAGGCCGTGGGAATTGAAATTTTGTGCAGTTTTGCTGCAATTATATCTGTTTTGGCAAATATTAATGTGTTGTTGAAGTTAATGGTGCATGCATTCAAGTTCAATTAGATAATAGATATAATATATAAGATTCATTTGTAGATGTACGCTCCATTGGACTGGTATGGGACGCACCACTAGAACGAGATTCGGATGGAGTCATTCCAGAACGATTCATATAAAATAGTTAACATAGAGGCAATAGTTAACAATTTAGATAAAAACTACTATAAGCAAATCAATGCTTTAAGGTAATGAAAATACAAGGATCATTATCGGTGCATTCCCGAATAAAAATATCTAGATAATTTTTCCTACATGGTCTACAACTGGAATTGCATAAGCTAAAATGTTCGAGATATTACACTACCAAATATGAGCATGAAATGCAATATAAACGTGTAGATATCGATGAATTAGTAAAACTCATATGAACCTCTTCTTGATAAATTAAAGAAAAAAAAATCAAAAGATCAACGACCTCTTCCCCAAAATTGTTGGCCCAAACTACAATTTCTAATGTGGAAACATCACCGGATCCTTTCAAGCCCTGGAAGGGACTTAACAAAAGTTCTAATGTGCAATAAAAACCCAACCAAATGAAGAAGGAAGACAATGACCTCTTCCCCAAAACTGTTGGCCCAAAGTATAATTTTTTATGACATTTTTGTTTATCTCCAAAGGTAATTGTGTCCTTACACAAGTTAAACACATATTCAATTCTAGAAAGTAAACATCAGACCCACCACAATCTATTCATAGTCCATAGTTTAATAATATAGAGTAAAGGAAAAACTAACTAATCAAACAACTAGTCATCATAGTTTTAATTACATTTTAATCAATCCCACCCTAATCATATCAAAGATGTAAGGTACCCCAGATGAGGAAGGGTCCTAGCAACGTGGAAGTTATTGGGGAGAGGTGGGTTTGTTTGAGATGATGAGTGGTTATGAGGGTCCTCGATTTGGGGCTGAAATTTTCAAAAGTCGTCGTCACCTTGGTGGCCTTTTTGCCAACTACATCCATCGACGCATAGGCGTAGCTCATAACCATGGTCTGAACAGAGTATCTTCCCCCCGATCAAGGTAAATCGTCGTAAAAATGGAGTTCACGGTACTGTCCAAAGTGGCCCAGGCGACAACAGAGGTAGCGAAAGTTAGGGAGAAGTTCGTATTGAAAGTAACAACCATGTTTTCTATTCCTTCTTATTGCGCCGCATTTGTGAGCATCACTATCCTTCATGATGGCTTCTGTACGCCAATCGCGTGTTAGAATATAAAAAACATATATCACTCACAAAGGAGAGGAGGATGAGAACTCATAAATATACTTATAAACTTTTCTCTCTCTTTTTTGGTCTACAAATGACTCCAACATATGGGGTATTTATACTTACACAAATACACCCTTCAAACTCTCCTAATATATAAGTTCATCAATAACTAAAAGACATACATGCATTACATAATTCCTATGCATGTATTATATTAATTCATCTAAATACGAAGAGACACATTCATGTATTTTATCCAAATACATGAATAGATATTCTAGACTTACGTATCTAGTTTATAATTCAACACTCCCCCTTAAACTAGATTCATCACTCCAAGTGAAAAACGCAACTTCTTGAAAACATCAAACTTCAAAGCCTTCGTGAAGATATCCGCAATTTGATCTTGTGACTTCACGTACTCAAGCTTCACTTCGTTCTTCGATATACATTCTCGAATGAAATGATACTTCATATCAATATGCTTGCTCCTATCATGAAATACCGGATTCTTGGCTAATGCTATAGCCGACTTGTTATCCACATAAATCCCTATCGGATTCTTTTGTTGAAAATTAAGTTCTTTCAACAAGGGAGTAATAAGTGTGTTTTTACTTAAAGAAATTTTCTCTCTCTAGAAAATTGTAGACCACCATTGCTGCGAGCTTGACCCCCAGCCCAGATCTATCGGATTCCACCACTCCCCCACCCACGCTCCCAACATCTGTTACACCTCCGACCTCCACACCTTCTCACCGGTTTTTTTCTCCTCCCTAGATATTCCAAACCCTCACGCACGCAATCTCTCATCTACCCCCCTTCTTCGCCTCTCACCATCGTCGCTGGCACCCATCCGCCGGCGACACCCTGATCCCCCTTTCCCATCCATGCCTTCTGCTTCCCCATGACAGAAAACTTCCACACCTAACCCACCTCCACCAACCACTGGCCCATCTCTACCTCAACCCCCTCAAACACCAGCCCCTCCGCCGGTAGAAAAGAGCTATTCCTCCGTGGTACAACTTGCATATAGTACTACACTCTCAGACCCATCCAGGGCAGCCAAAAAATCCTTCCAAGATGAGGAATTTCCCACCGTGGGCACAGCTGCAACCTTCAAGGGAGTACCAGAAATTTCATTTTCCAAAATGGAGACTGAGAAACTCGCCCTCAGACTGAAATTTGCATTGGTGGGCAAATTCTCACATGGTCTTCCCAGCCTCAATTTTCTCAAGAACAGAATCATCAAATTGGGATTAAGAGGTAATGTGTCTGTTGGTATTATAAATTTGAAGCATGTTCTTATCAACCTGTCTCATGAAGAAGATTTTCCCCGTTTATGGCTTAAAGGAGAATGTACTTTTGATAGCTTTCACATGCGAGTGTTTAAATGGACTCCCACGTTCAATTCTCATATAGAATCCCCCATAGCACTAGTGTGGATTAAACTCCCTGAACTCCCCTGCCATCTTTTTTATAAAAGTGCACTCTTCAGCATAGCTAACTTGATTGGAAAACCCCTCCGCATGGATGAACCCACTGCTGACTTATCTAGACCAAGTGTAGCCCGTGTTTATGTTGAACTTGATTTGAATGCACCTAGAACACAAGCTATCTTTGTCAAATTTGAGGATGTTACATTCTGACAAACAATCATCTATGAAAATTGCCCGCTCTACTGCTCATTCTGCAAGCACATCGGTCATGACCAAAATTCCTACTTAGCAAAGACCAACAATCAACCATCTGGAAGTGGTAACCCTCCTAAAGACAACAAGGATAAGAACACCACCAAGGACAAAGGCAAATCAGTAATGATAGAGGACACAGAACAGGAAATAGTTGGACATGGGAACTATTTAAATAGAACCAAGGACAATCTAAGCTGCCAAGATGACCCTACCTACACAAATGCTGAGAAAAGATAGGATACTTCAACAACATCATAGGCTTTTGAAACTAGAAAAGAAGATCAGGATAAGGACCCTCTTGGTGATTTTAATTATGATGATCCTCTACTGGCAGAATTACTGAATAGAAACTGGGATCAACCAACATCAAAAACACCCCCCCCTCCGATCAGAACATTATAGAAGATGTGGAGGAGATTAACAGACTATTAGAAGCAAAGGGTGATCAAAAGAACATCGACCTTAATGCTACCAAGACAGAACAGAGAGGAACAGAGGGAAAACAGGCCCAAATCAGGGATACCCACAACCTCCCATGGAGAAAACTACAGTGGGCCACCACAACACATAATTGTAACTCCACCAGATCAGAGAAAACTGCAAGAAGAAGATAAAGGAGAAGAAACAGAAACTGACACAGAAAATTTGACTACCTGTACTCCTACATTCAATAGATTTCAAAGCTTGGAGAACATGAATGAAGATGAAACAGACCACCTTACTATTCAAACTATTAACTCTGCAAGCCAATCAACAGATAGTACACAGAACCTTCTGGAGACACAACCTAATACCTCAAAGGGATTCCAAGTAGCAGAACCTGGCAGAACTTCAGGATAGCCCAACACCAAAGGAACTAATCACTGAGGAAGCAACAAATAGAAAGCACAAGAGAAACAAATCAACCGAAGAAGCATCAACATCCATCAAGCCTACAACACACCTACAAAAGGGTAAAAGAGGCAAAGGTAACTATTCTACTAAAACTTTTACCAACAGGAGAACAAGATCCTCCTCTTCATCTTCCCTGCAATTTTAACATGTTTAAAATCATGATATGGAATATAAGAGGAATTGGGAAAGCTAGTAAACAAAAATTCCTATATGATGCTCTTATTGAGAATAAACCTCATATACTTGTACTCCTGGAACCCTTTCTTGCTTTGGATGATGTTCTGTTTACTCGTATGTTTAGATTTAACTCTGTATGCTCTAATGTGACCAACAAAATCTGGTGCTTTGCTTCTCATGAGGTTGATATTCAAATTGTTAATAATCATGCTCAATTTCTTCATGTCAAGGTGTCATCTGGACTCATTCCTTCTGATATTTTCTGTACTTTTGTTTATGCTAAGTGTAGTCGTGCCTCTAGAAGGCCTTTATAGAGAGAATTATGCCAGCTTGCTTCTTTTAATGTCCCTTGGATGGTTGGGGGAGACTTTAATACCATTCTGCAGGCTTCTGAAAACCAGGGGGGAATTACTGAAAGCGTTGGGGCTATGGAAGACTTTCGTAATATGACTTTAGACACTGGCCTGATAGATGCAGGTTTTGAGGGTGATATATTAACTTGGACTAATAACAGAATATGGAAAAGACTTGATAGAGCCTTTCATAATAACACTTGGGTTGACACTTTTAATTGCACTAGGATTACACACCTTCCTAGAAGACATTCTGATCATCACCCTTTACTCATAACTGCTTCTATCTCTGCCCTTAGAGCCCCCTCATCTTTTCGGTTCCAAAACATGTGGACCAAACATCACACATTCACTGATAACATAGCTCAAATCTGGAACATCCCTATTTCTGGCTCGGGTATGTATAAACTGCAACAAAAACTTTATAGAACCAAAGATTTCCTAAAGGCTTTGAACCAAAACACCTTTGGCAATGTGTTTAACAATGTTAATGATGCCAAGAAGAAAGCCAATGAAGTTGAAAAACTCTTTGACAATCATCCCACTGATCATAACCTCATTGCTCTTCAAAGAAATAATGTTGAACTTGTCCAAGCCCTCAGTTTTGAGGCTGAATATTGGAAACAAAAGATTAATTGTAAATGGTTGGAGGCTGGGGAAAGAAAAACTAAATATTTCCACTCTCTGGTTAAAAAAAAAAAGAGCTAAATCACTCATACATAGAATCAGAGACAACAACCAGGATATTAGTGATCCTATTCTTATTAAATAATCTGCTGCTAATCATTTTGAAGACCTTCTGTCTGATAATGCCAACCCTAGCCTCAATTTTGAGCTTTCTTTTGATCTACTGCAGGTTCCCATACCCCTTACTGACAATCTGCTTGAAACACCCACCCTTGAGGAGACTAAAGATGTTGTTTTCAACATCAGTAGAGATAGTGTACCCGGCCCTGATAGCTTCACCTCGGCATTCTTCCAAGAATGTTGGGAATTCATCCAATTGGATGTCTATGAAGCTGTTAAAGACTTTTTTAATGGCACCCCTATGCCTAGGAGTTTCATAGCTACCATCATAACACTTATCCCTAAAGTGGAATTCCCTCAATCTTGGAGTGATTTTAGAGCTATCTCCCTTTGTAATGTCACTAACAAAATCATCTCTAAACTCCTTTACAAAAAACTGATCCCTATCCTGCCCCACATTATATCTCCCTCCCAAAGTGGTTTTGTTCCTGAGAGACTTATCAGTGATAATATCCTTCTTGCCCAAGAGATGATACATGCCATTGACCGCAAAAGAAAAAAAAGGAAATCTTGCCATAAAACTGGACATGTCTAAGGCCTATGATAGGGTGAAATGGGCCTTTTTCCTTAAAATCATGGAAAAAAATGGGCTTCCCTAGAGGCTTCATACACCTAATCAAAAATTCTGTCAATAACTGTTGGTTTACTTTCCTTTTTAATGGGTCTATCAATGGGTTCTTCAAATCCACACAAGCTTGAGACACCTAATCAAGAATTCTCCCCTGCTCTTTTCCTCATTGCAGCTAAAGCCCTTTCTAGTGGCCTTAATCACCTTTGTCACAACAATCATGACATACATTACCTCACAGGCAGTAATATTCCCATATCCCACCTTGCATATGCTGATGATATTATCTTATTTACCCACTGTGAAGCTAACAGCTTAAGCAAACTAATGCATTTCCTTGAGTTCTATGAAAAAATTTCAGGACAAAGAATCAACCACTCCAAAAGTTTCTTCATTCCAGGAAAGAAGGCCAACCTGGTGGCACAAAGGATAAAAAACATAACGGGCTTTGTATTAAAATCCTTACTAGTCACATACCTTGGGGCTCCGCTTTACAAAGGTAAGAAGAAAAAAATTTTGTTTGATGCTCTCACTATTAAGATCCTTTCAAAAATTGCAGGGTGGGAACATAATCATCTCTGATACGGCAGCAGATTGCAGCTGATCAAAAGTGTCCTTACATCCATGCCTATCTACTTACTTCAAGTCCTTCACCCTCCCATTGGAGTCATCCAATGCATTGAACAACTCTTCGCCAAATACCTCTAGGGATCTATCAACAATCAAAAGAAAATACATTGGACCAAATGGAAAAACATATGTTATCTAACTGAAGAAGGAGGCCTGGGAGTAAGGGACCTCAGGGATGTTATCAATAGTTTTACACACAAAGTCTGGTAGCGCCTCAGAGACAATACTTCACTCTGGTCCAAGTTCATGATAAGCAGATACTGTAAAAATCATTTCCCAACCAAGACCAATATCTCTATTCATGACTCACCAGTTTGGAGACGCATAAGCAAAGTTAGAGAGGAAGCTCAATCGCACATCTTCTAGAGTCTTGGGAATGGACAAGCAGCATTTTGGCAGGATTGGTGGATCACTGAAGGTAGTCTTCAAGAGTTAACTGGAAACTCAAACATAGACAATAAACCGGTCAGAAGGTTTTAGACAAAAGACAAATGGGATCTAGAAAAACTCAGGCGGGTTGTGCCTGAAGACCTTGTGAACAGAATCCTGGAGGTGCCTATTAATCAGGGAAGTAAAGACCAAATGTTCTGGAGATTGTCTAAGAATGGAAACTTCTCCACAAAATCCACATGGGAACACTACAGGGATCACAGACCAACACATCAAATCTACAGCAACATATGATCCACACTGCTCACACCCTCCATGTCCATTTTCATGTGGAGGCTTATTAACAACTGACTGCCTACAGACAACAAACTCAAACACAAAGGTATTTCATTGTCATCTAAGTATTGCTGCTGCCGAAATGAAGAAACAGACAACCACCTATTCATTTCAAACCCACACTCTAGAGATGCATGGATGTTTTTTGCTGACAAATTTCAAGTCACATTGCCTCATACCGAAAACATCATCTACTTCCTGCAAAGCTGGAGAATGGGAATCTCCAACCAGACACTCCTGAGGGATGTTATACCCTTCATTATTTGTTGGAGTATATGGAAACTTCGCAACTCTGTCAGACATGATAGGGCTAGCTTTAAACATGATACCATCATCCGCAACACTCTTAAGCACATTCAGCTCCTTCACAAAAGTAGCCTCATCAAACCTGAACACATCAAAGGTGACTAATTTGCAGCTTCTCAATTAAGGATCCAGATAACAGCTAAGATCAAACACAAAAAAGTTGTCACTGTCATATGGACTAAACCCCATGAAGGATGGGCCAAACTTAACACGGATGGAGCCTCGAAAGGGAATCCAGGAATTTCTGGAGCAGGGGGTATTACCAGAGATCACTCCGGTGAGGTGCTCCTTGCATTCCAAGAACCTCTTGGATACTCCACAAATGTCCAAGTAGAGCTACGCGCACTCTACCGAGGTCTTATAATTTGCAAGGAGAAAGCGTACAATCGCTGTGGATCGAAGTGGATGCAGCATATATCATACAACTCATATCCTCCACTAACAAAGGAGCATGGATGTATCAAAACACTCTCCAAGCTATAAGAAATCTGATGGGCATGATCAATACTAGACTCTCACATATCTTCAGATAAGGCAACCAAGCTGCAGATTGCCTTGCCAATCAGGCCTGCTCTACAGAGTCTCTGCACATCCTCAACATAGAGCAACTAACTGGTAAAATCTCAAGTATCATTTATTTTGACATGCTTGCCCTGCCTAATGTTCAGGTTGTTCTGTGCTCACCTTCACAATAGTTTATTTATGAACCTGTTGAACCCCTGTTTTTGCTGGCTTCCTTTTGTTTGGACCAGAGTATACTCTGGTTCACATCATGTGATACTGAAACAGATTATACTCTGGACTATTCTGAACCCTCCTTTTACCTTTGCTCAGACTAAGCATATCATGATCACTACAACTGCACATGCATACACACTCACTCTCACTAGTGGGATCAAGTATGTCGATACTGATCTCTTGTACATTGACTCTTTCTGCTCTACTTATGAATTATATGCTCATTGCATTGTTGGTTTTTTGATAGAAGACAGAAGCCTCTTAATTTCTTACTCAGTGACTCAATCTGGTTTTTGGCATTATGAAGCTATATTTTGCACTTGTGTCATGAGATTGTGCAGGTTCTTTGATTCTATTTTTGCTTCTACTTTTATCTCCAACTATAAGGGAGTAGTACTCCTTATTTACTATTTCGCTCACATCATATGTAAGGGAGTAGTACTCCTTGTTTATAGCTTTTTAGGCACATCTAGGGAGTCAGTACTCCTCGTTGTAATTCTCCCTTATTTTGAATTAATATAGAAGGGAAGGGGACCTCAAAAGGCTCCCCCCACCTTCCGGGTGGTTTTTATAAAAAAAAAAAAAAAAAAAAAAGTTCTTTCAACAAACCTCTCAACAAAATAACATGACAAACACAAGAAGTAGCTACAATGTACTCCGCTTCGCAAGTAGAAAGAGTCATGATAGGTTGCTTCTTCGAATTCCACGTAAATGTCGAATTTCCCATAAAGTACACGAATCCAGTTGTACTTTTCCAACTATCAACATCACCTGCCCAATCACTATCACTATTGCCAACAAGATCAAAATCTTGAGAAGATTTATTGAAAATTCCATGATCAATTGTGCCTTAAATATATCGAGGTATTCTTTTGGCAACTTTCAGATGAGATGCAGTAGGAGCTTCCATGTGACGACTCACAAGTCCAACACCAAAAAGAATATCCGGCCTTGTACAAGTTAAGTACCTCAAACTTCCAACAAGACTTTTAAAATATGTGGAATTAATTTTCTTACCTTCTTGATGTGAAGATAATTTGATTCCACATTCCACCGGGGTGCTTTCGGGCATGCAATTTTCCATCTCAAATTTCTTGAGAATTTCCTTGGCATATCCTTCTTGAGAAATAAATATTCCGCCATCTCGTTGTTTTACTTCAATGCGAAGATAATAAGACATTAAGCCAATGTCCGTCATCTCAAACTCCTTTGCCATAGCTCTCTTAAAATCATCAAACATTTTCGGATGGTTTGCTGTAAAGATCAAGTCTTCCACATATAAACAAACAAATAACATATCACCTTTTGAGTTCTTCTTCACATAAAGAGCATGTTCATGTGGACACTTGATAAAGCCTTTATTTTGGAAATAGTGATCAATTCGACTATTCCAAGCACGAGGGGCTTGTTTCAAGCCATAGAGAGCCCTTTTTCAATTTCAACACTTTATCTTCTTGGCCTTTCACCACATAGTCCAGGGGTTGATCAACATAGACTTCTTCCTCCAAGAATCCGTTCAAGCAAGCGGATTTTACATCCAATTGGTGAATTTTCCAACCGTTTTGAGCTGCGAGAGAAATAATCAATCGAATTGTTTCAAGACGAGCAACTAGTGCAAATACCTCGTCGTAATCAATTCCGGATTTTGGCTTATACCCCTTTGCCACCAACCTTGCTTTGTATTTTTCTATCTCGCCTTTAGCATTTCTTTTAATCTTGCACACCCATCTTATGCCAATCGTGTTTTTGCCTTTTGATAATGATTCAAGCTCCCATGAAGCATTATTTTGAATTGCTTTACTGTCTTCATCCATTGCATTTCTCCACTTCTCATCACGAGCGGCATCATCAAAATCGATACTGGCTCAGTTTTCGCAAATAGGGAAAATTGAGTAAAGTCACTCAAATTTGTTAACTTTTCCGTGACATCATATAATTCACGTAGACCCCTGAATCCTCGAGGGCCTTCACTTGAGCTCGCCTCATCAGCTTGAACATTTTGTGGCGGCGAAGTTGATGGCGGTGTAATGGGTTGTGACATGTCTTCTTCATTATCATCAAAGAATGGACTATAATTATCATTTTTGTTTTGATCATTCCATTACCAAAGGCCTTCTTCGTCAAATTCACATCATGACTTATCACAATTTTTCCGCTGCTCGGATTGTACAACTTGTACCCTTTGAAACTTTTGTCATTACCAATGAACACATACCATGCACTTTTATCATCAAGTTTTATTCTTTTCTGATCCGGAACATATGTATAGGCAATGCTGCCAAATACCCGTAAGTGGGTTATAGTTGGTTTATACCCACTCCAAGCTTCTTGAGGTGTTTTTTCATGAACACTTTTGGTGTGACTACGGTTCATCAAATAAACTGCACAAGAGACAGCTTCAGGCTAATATTCCTTCGGCATATTTTTGCATTTCAACATACTCCTCGTCACGTTGAGAATGGTCCGGTTCTTCCGCTCGGCTACTCCGTTTTGTTGAGGTGAATATGGAGTTGTCATGGGATGTTGATTCCCATTTTGTTCTCAAAAAGCCTTGAACTCATTTGATGTGAATTCACCTCTTCTATCGGACCGAAGAGCTTTAATACGATAGCCACTTTGGTTCTCCACCATCGCCTTGAACCTTTTAAAGGTCCCAAACACCTCCGATTTCTCCTTCAAAATATACACCCAAGTCTTCCGAGAATAATCATCAATGAATAGTACAAAATAACTATTTTTATCCCGTAAACATGGTGTAATAGGTCCACAAACATCAAAGTGTATTAGCCCAACGGGTGTTGAGCTCTTGTCATTGATTCCTTCGGAAAGCTCTTTCTTGGTTGTTTACCATATAGACATCCTTCACAAAGTTGATTAGGATTGTTTATGGGAGGCAATCCTTTCACCATTCCTTTGCTCATCATTTTGAGATCATCAAAGTTCAAATGTCCAAACCTCAAATGCTATATCCATGATTGTTCCTTGAAACATGACTTCAAACACATAGGGACGTCACTTTGAATGTTTAGCAAAAAAATTCTATTTCTCGTCAAGGGAACTTTGGCCAATAATCCGCCGTTTTCATCCTTCATCGTCAAGCTTTTATCTTTCAAGTGTATATCGTAATTTTTCTCCAAGAGTTGTGCCAAACTCAAAATATAACTCTTCATGGCAGGAACATAAAAGACATTGGAGATAAATTGATGGCTTCCATCTTTTGAACGAATCAAAATTGTACCTTTCCCTTTGACTTGAACCTTGGAAGAATCTCCAAAAGTTATATTGCCGTCAATTGATTCATTGAGATTTACAAATAGATCCTTCTTGCCACATATATGACTGCTTGCGCCAGAGTCAAGATACCACCGACTGTCTTTCTCATCTTGATTATTTTTGTATGCAAGAAGCAAGGTGGGATCCATTTTTTCTTTAACATCGCTTTCTACAAGAGTACTTGTCTCTTTCACATTTGAACATTCCCAAGCGTAATGATGAAATTGATGACAATTAAAACACTCAATGTTGAACTTGTCATATCGTGATTGATTTGGCTTATATGCACCTCTCCAACTTCTTGATTGGTATTTTGGACGGAATAATTACTCTGTTTGTCACTTGATGCATAATTATGCTGTCCTCGTCCGCCTCTTCCACATCCTCGATTTTGTCCTTCACCACGAAATCCTCCACGTCCTCTTCCTCTTTGGGACGTACTTTGATTTGTTTCTTTAATAGATAGCTTTGCTTTCAAAGCTTGTTCCTCTGATTCTTGAGTTGGTTTCTTCAACCTTTCTTCATGAGCTTGCAACGATCCGGCAAGTTCATCAACCGTCATGGTGTCCAAATCCTTGGACTCTTCGATGGCAATAACAACATAATTAAATTTAGGATCCAAAGATCTCAAAATTTTTCCACCGATCCGATCATCCTTCATATCCTCTCCATATCTCTTCCTTTGATTTGTAATAGCCAAAACTCTTGACATATAATCCGAAATGGTTTCGGAATCCTTCATGTGAAGAGATTCAAACTCACCTCTTAATTTTTGGAGACGTACTTTCTTCACTATGTCGGCACCTTGAAAAGAAGCTTGAAGAACTTCCCATGCATCCTTGGAGGTCGTTGCCGCAGCAACTTTCTCGAACATCTTTTCATCTAAACCTTGATGAATAAGTGTGAGTGCCTTTTGATCTTTTTTCTTTGCGTCGTTTCCTTCAGCACCTTTTTCCACAGAGTCCCATACTTCATAGGCTCCATGCAACGCATTCATCCTTATGCACCAATTATCATAATTTTCTTTGGTGAGAGTCGGAACTATAAATGGTGTTTCGTTCGTCATTTTTCTTCAAGCTTGGTCTCCAAACAAATTGGCTCTTGATACCACTTTGTTAGAATATAAAAAACATATATCACTCACAAAGGAGAGGAGGATGAGAACTCACAAATATACTTATAAACTTTTCTCTCTTTTTTTTGGTCTACAAGTGACTCCAACATATGGGGTATTTATACTTACATAAATACACCCTTCAAACTCTCCTAATAAATAAGTTCATCAAAAACTAAAAGACATACATGCATTACATTAATTCTTATGCATGTATTATATTAATTCATCAAAATATGAAGAGACGAATTCATGTATTTTATCCAAATACATGAATAGCACATTTTCTATATTTAGGTATCTAGTTTATAATTCAACATCGCGACCCTGATACACAGAACTGAGCCTCAGGATGTTTTTATTCTTTCTTACTGTGCCGCTACAAACAAAGACAAAACCTAAGCTATGGGAGCTCACACGAGAGAAAAGATGCTCTCATGCAAGAGAAGATCAGTGTCATTTAGTTTTTACACCCAGTGGGTTTGTTTCTTCTTACTGTACGCTTTTATGTGTCTTTTATATCAATTACGAGCTTTCCTAAACATTAAAGTGCACATGCACTACAAAAATAGAGACGAGTAACTACAAAGTAAACCTAGTAACAATTATAATGTTATCACAAATTAGACATATTTAGTAACAACAATTTTTATTTTATCAAAATAATGAATTTCATGATTTTAATAAGGGATTTAATGCAATTTACCCCTCTGTGATATTGCAAATCAACAAATTACCCCCCTATGAAAAAAAAAATAGTAATTTACCCCCCCCCCCCAATGTTTTTAAAAATGAAGCAATTTACCCCCCTAGGCAGGGGGTAATTTGCTCATTTGCAATATCACAGGGAGGTTACTTGTATTTTCCCTTTTAATAAGGGATAATTACATTTACACCCTATAATTTATTGCTTGCTTCACAAATCGTCCTTGTCTTTTGCATAATTATAGAACAATCCTTGACAACAAAAAAATAGGGGTAGTTTGTGCAATGATATTGATATTTTTTGGAAGTGTATGTGTAATTTTTCGAAAAGTAGGAATAATTTGTGTAAATGATGTTGATGTTTCTAGTGGATGTATGTGTATGTAATGATCCAAAAGGAATGGGTGGTTAATTTGTGTAAACGGTCCATAGGTTAGGTGTGTAAATATAATTATTCCTTTTAATAATGACTTTGTAAGGGAAAATTGCATTTTACGTCCCATAACTTAAACTGTTTTCGATTTTGGTCCCATTAATTTTTGACGTAGCAATTTTAGTCCCATAAGTCCACAAACATTGCAATTTTAGTCCCATTGACGAAATCTGTTAAAATTTTAACGGAAGGAGCACGTGCATGGGACTAAAATTGCAACGTTTGTCGACTTATGGGACTAAAATTGCAACATTTGTAAACTTATGGGACTAAAATTGCAACGTTTCATTAGATGTGACTTACGGACTTAACGGGGCAAGTGCCATGCACGTGCTCTTTCCATTAAAAATTTAACGGATTTTGTCAATGGGACTAAAATTGTAATGTTTGTCGACTTACGAGACTAAAATTGCTACATCAAAAATTAATGGGATCAAAATCGCAAATAGAATAAGTTGTGGGACGTAAAATGCAATTTTTCCGACTTAGTAATGTATTATATATTAACAAGAATTAGTAACAAAAACTTTTACATAACATGATCACTAAAGACAATTAGTCACATATGTACAGTAACGACCTAGTGAGGGCAAATAATGGAAAATTTTCATTTTTTGGCCCATATCTTAGGACATTTTTTGATCTCACATTTCGTCCCATTTGTTCAATTTTTCTCAAATTTGGTCCCAAATGATATTTTTCATCAAATTGTTAACGGAGCTGTCAACAATGGCAGAGTCTTGCTCCAATAACATACTTGACGGCTCCGTTAACAATTTGACGAAAAATATTATTTGGGACTAAATTTGAGATAAAATTAAACAAATGGGATTAAATGTGAGACAAATGCAACAAATGGGATCAAATCAAAAAAGACCTTAAAATTGGGACTAAAAAGGCGATTTTACCACAAATAATTATGTGTCATTATATATATTTTACTATCACAAAGTTGTCACTATTGATATATATGTCACCAATTATCTATAGTGATAATTTTATGCACAATGCTTGCCACTAATAGTTATATAAACAAGATCAAAATTGTCGTTACTTAATATAT
Source organism: Sesamum alatum (assembly GCA_034509735.1). Lineage (NCBI taxonomy): Eukaryota > Viridiplantae > Streptophyta > Magnoliopsida > Lamiales > Pedaliaceae > Sesamum > Sesamum alatum. The sequence continues at coordinate 21,167,861 of JACGWO010000006.1, forward strand.
ATTTTTAATAAGAACTTTAGAATTGTCACTTACAGTTTTTTTTATTGTAGTGGGGTCGTTTAGAATTTTATATCAGATTCATTCATGCAATCAACTAAATTTTTTCAAAATAAAAAATCAACGTGTTGTGTTATGCTTTTTGCTTTTACTCGAAAGCGAAAATGAACATCTGGAGAATATATATTATCTACCTTTTTCAATAAATAAATGAATATACCCATACGTATATATATTTTTTGGCTTAAAAAAAGACGTGGTGGGCCTTCAAGTTTTGGTAGTTGACAAATTCTTGAAAGTTTTATGTTTTGAAACTTTCTTCCAAGATTTCGAACTTTTTTATCAAGAGTCAATCTTCTTTAAACCCGACATATCCACTAATTTGCTGCACTCGAACAAATATGAATTTTCAATATGGTAAATTATCATAGTTAAAAGTAAAAAATTGTGGTGAATACGAGTTAATCACGACTATGTAATGGCTATTAGCTGTTGTTTTTGTAAGCGAGGCCAAAATATTTGCCACAGCTAAAAATTATAGCAAATATTTTAGGCATAGGTAAAGCTATATACCAGATGTTGATTAATCACCACAAAAAAATGCGAAATTTATAATGGCTTTTTTGTAACGGCTTCTAAACCGTTACACTACCAACGACCTTTGCAACAACTTTGTAAAGGATACCATTTGCTGAGGTCATAATTTTAAATGAATGAAATTAATACCAAGAGCGTAGGAATAGCCGCTACAAAAGTCGTTACAACCTAAACGTGTAAGTTGAGTCGTTACAAAATACACGCCGCTACAAATTGTAGCGGCTTTAGGAAGAGCTTGGTATCATCGTAACGGCCTGTAAGCTGATGGATCCAAGCCGCAAGAAAAGCCGTTGGAAAATGATAGTCCATTACAAAATAGGTACGACTTTTATACCAGGTAACAACTTGAACCTTTCTTTAAAAGTAAATGCCGTTTAATTATTTTTATAGGTTGACTATATATATATATATTATTCTAAATTTATGTATATGTATGTCTGCGTATATGTAGTTCTCATCATGTTAAGGCAATTGAGAAGATGGATGTATGAGAAGAACCTCCCGAATAGGGCGGGTCTTACGCCGGAGTTTGAGGATGGTGTTAAACCATTCATAGAGTGGGCTCAGTCTCATATATAGACGGAGATAGGATTAGGTGCCCGTGTGGGAAGTGCAAACACGGAAAGTTCAAAACACCTGACGAGGTCAATTTTGACTTATATAGGTGCGATTTTTTTGAACGGCTTTACATATGGCTATTCCATTTTAGACTTACCCTGGACGACGTCGTTTAAAGAGAAAACGATGTCGTTAAGGTAAGTCAAACGACGTAGTTTTGTAACGGCTTTACATATGGTTGTTGCATTCAAAAGCCGTTCCAAAATTTCTTAGTATAAAAAGCACAGTTAGCCTTTTTCTCCCCCACCTGCACTTCATCTTCTTCCAAAATTTCAGACTTACCCCAAACGACGTTGTTTACAGAGAAAACGACATCGTTAAGGTAAGTCAAACGACGTAGTTTTGTAATGGCTTTACATATGGCCGTTGAATTCAAAAGCCTCCCCCCCCCCCCCCCCCAAACCCCCGTCTGCATCTCTCACTCTCATCTCTCACTCTCACCACCACCACCCTACAAGTTTCAGCCACCACTAACCCCCCTCTCCGTCTCCATCTCCCTCTGTCTCTCTCAAAACCCCAACCACCCTCACCCCAACCCCCGTTTGTGAAGCCCTACCTTCGCCACCATTGCCGCTATCTTCAGCTTTCATCACGGAACCAAGTTTCAATCACCACCAGCCCCGCTCTTTGTCTCCCTCGCCCTCTGTCTCTCTCAAAACCGCAAACCCCCTTCCCCCCTCCCCGCCAACCCCCATCTGCGAAGCCCCACCTTCGCCAACACTACCGCCGTCTTCAGCCACCACCACCACCACCACCACCAAGTTTCAGCTACTACCAACACCCCCTTGTTCGTCTCCCTCTCAAAACCTAGGTTTGTTTTCTTTTTTTTTTTTTTTTGTTATAATTCTGTAAATTTGAGTAAATTTATGAGCATGTGTACATTGTTTGTATATTTGTGTATGATTTGTGTAAATTTGTAAATTTATATAAATTTGTGTAAAGTTTTTGTTATTTTTCTGTAATTTTTTGTTAATTTCTGTAAGTTTGTGTAATATTCTGTTTATTTTTGTAATTTCTGTTAACTTATGCAATTTCTGTTAATTTATGTAATTTGTATTAATTTTATGTTGAATTTTGGTTAAATTGTTTGTAAATTTCTGATAATTTTCTGCAATATGTTGTGTAAATTAATTGTGTAAATTCTGTTAATTTTGTAATTTCCGTTGGTAATTAATTGTGTAATTTCTGTTGCTAATTTTGATGAACTATAGAAAATTCTGTTAATTTTGTAAGTTTGGAATTTTGAAAAATGTGAAAATTTTGTTATTTTCAGTATTTTTTTAAAACTTTGTAACGACTTCTTAAATTTTATTATTTTTTTGAGAAATTTCTAAAATTTTCTGAAATATACAAACTATTTTATGAAATGCTTTAAGATTTATTCTATAAATTTCTATAATATTTGTGATTTTTTAGATTTATTCTTTATTGATGAAATTCTGTAATTTTCAGAATTTTATTTTTACAATTTCGTTGTATTTTTATGTCATTTTAGGATTGTGGAATTTAGTGCACATTTAGGATTTTGGAATTTGGTACATATTTTAGTAATATACTTTAAGACAATTTAGAAGATAATTCATTTAATAAATTTAATTTAATATAATTTTTTTTATAATTTAATAAAATTGATTTAATATAATTAAAATTTAATAATATATGGTAAGAATACAATTGATATAATATAATTTATAAAACAAAATATTTTAGAATACAGTAAAGTTTTTAATACTACTTTATGCAAAATATTATCAATATAATGTTTTAATGTATAGATTTCATGACGATCGGTGCTTCGGCCCCTCCTGGACGTGGTCATGGTTGTCGCCGTCGCCAGACTACTCTTACTCCCACCATTGAAACGGCTGCCCTCCCATCACTCCCACCACCACCAGCAGAGCCTCCAGTGCCACAGGCCTCGCAAGTCGACCCGGCCACTCCGGTGTCATCGACCGCGGAGGTCGACAATTCACAGGTCCCGCAGGCCTCCAGTTCTTAGGGCCCCGCTCCTCGGCCATGGGATTTACCACCGCCACCACCACCACCAGCGCCCCAGTGCCACCTTCGTTTGCATGTCACTATATCAGCCTCTGCGATGCGGGTAATTTAATACAAAAATGTATTAAATTATTTTCATTTTATTTTATCCAATTTTAATTTGTAATTATTTTTTCAGGTCGGGCCGAGATTTCCACATTGCCATCAAAAGCGACGGTGCGCAACCACTATCCTCATCCTTGGGGATGCATAAAGAAGATTCCACAGGATCTGTTTTGGCTTGATAACGTTAAGGTAATTAATATTTAATTATATTTTATCGATTATCGATTACTAAAAGTTTTTTTTTACTATGTCAATATGCAGCTTACTTACTGGTCGGACTGCGACGACGAGTCCATGTACAAGATCGTCCGATGGCAGGCCGGACGGTTCCTGCAGAAGCAGTTATTAGACGCTTGGGCTCAGTTGTCCCGACCGCTTTGGCTGGCCGAGCAGATTTGGCGACAACTGCTGAAGTACTTGGACAACCAGGACTTGAAGGACATAGTTGAAGTAAGGCCAATCGGGCAGCCAACCCGGTCGCAGCAGCAATCGTCTACAAAGGGGGCTCGTCGTCCATTAGCCACCACAAGAAGAAGATGGTAAGTATAAAGTATATTTAAAATGATTTCATTTTTTTTAAATGTGTTAATTAATTGTTTAAATTTGTCTTTGATATGAGATACAACTCGGTGGCTGAGTAAAGCAGATGGAGTTGTTCTCCAAGGTCTACAAGAGAAATGAGGACGGGCAATGGAGCGGCCCGAGGGCGGCGAAGGTGGCGGTAAGTTTATTTTTAGTTTTCTTTCCAATTTATATTATAATTTGATTTTTTTTTTCATACTAAGTCCAGTATTTCATTCGCAAGAGACGTTCGAGAGGATGGTGGAGGAACAACAAACTCAGCCACCAAATGATCAGCTAGATCCTCCATCATCTTGTCAAAGCTCGGTGGTCATGACCGAGCACCAGTTGTGGATGGCGACAGCAGGCAGCCAGAAGAGGGGTCGGGTATTCAGACTCGGCTCTGAGGCCCACCTCTCAATCGCTAGACCCTCGCAGCTGAGCTCGTCATGTGCTCCACCGCCCCGGCCACCACAAGAGCAACACCCGGACCTCAATGATCGGGTTCGTAGGCTCGAGGAGATTTGCCCGAGCCTCCATCGGCACCACCGTCCCAAGATCCAGTCGATCCCCCAGAGCACGACGATGAGGCAGAAGACGGGGAGTTCGATCCGTATATAGATTAGTGTCGTGTTTTGTGGTTTCTATCTTTTTTTTTTTCAAAATTTGTGTTTATATTTTAAAAATAATTTTGAAAATACAATTTTAATTTTGTTAGTTATATTGTTACTTCTTCTTGCTACCAAAATCCGATATATTTTTATATTCAATAAATTATAAAAATTAATAATATAATACAAATAAAAATTAAATTAGTATTATATTAAAATAAAAAAAAAAACTAAAATAAAATTTTATAACGGCTTTAGCATGGGTTCTAGGAATACATCTCACTAACATACATTAAACTGGCCTGGACATTCCAAAAGCCGTTACAAAAAACACATGTATAACCACACAACCGTTAGAAACACCGCATGTAAAGCATTTACAAGAAATGGTACAACATTGTTTAGATAACCGCTCCAAAAAGAGGTACAAAAACCGTTTTAAAAACTGCTACAAATCCATAACAAACATGCGCACGAGGTGTCACAACAATCGTTACAATATTGGTTACATGCACATTACAATAAGATTTACAAACACCGTTACAACGAAAAGCCCAACCGCCACAATTACAACTGAAAAGATCGGTCCAATGTGATACACTACTATCACATTCTTTGTAACAAAAGTCGTATCAAATAAATATTTTATTAATTCACCCTGACCGTTCCAAACAAAGATACAAAATTATTTTCTGCTTTAGGTCAATGTTTGTAACGGTCTCTAAGGTTGTTACACAGTTCGGTGAAAATTGTAACGCCTTATGGGGTTGCCGTTACAATTATTTTGTAACTCATATTTTTGGAGCGGATTTTGGACCGTTACAAAAAAAGGGTACAAAATTTAAAAGGCATTCCAATGTTTAATTTGGCAGTTCTAAAATCCGATGCAATAAATTAATTTTGTGTGTAGTGAACCATGATTAAAACTTAATTTTTGTATCAATTTGTCTAATCGTGAAAAAATAGTATTATATTTTGCTACGATTTTTAATCCGTAGTGATTAATAATATAGGGAATAATCAATTTTTTTAGTCCTTGTGGCATGTTGACGTCGCCTTTGACAATATTCATGGACGTTTGTAAATTTTGTACTCAACAATCGGAAGAAATAACATAAGCGGAATATAGAGAATTATTGAGAAAGAAATGAGCGTGTAAAAAGGTAAATATGCTGCCATTTCACAGGATATCGATATGACAACATATATATCAAGTTCATTGACTCAGCAGTGAACTTCAACTTTTTATTATTCATATTTTATTAGAAAACAAAACCGACTGCTGCTGATAGACAAACGTATTTCTTCCTCGCAATTGAAACTCACTGCACCCTGCAAAATACAAGATGTCGTCACCATTAGTACAAATTCAAACCCCTAGTGACTCAATACTTACGAAAATATTTTATGTTAAAATCAGTATCAAAATAATTAACAATTAAAATGTTCATTGCTAATCGACACTATTTAATATATATTTTAAACAATTAATTGCTAAATTGGTTAGCAAGTACATTCTCGTTGCTAAACTTATTAGCAAGTAAATACCTTCTATTAAACAATGTAAATGAACGACGAGAATTATACTTTCTAATTAACTCTGTTAACTTTTTTCCGTTGTTATTGAGTTATTTTTTTACAGTGACCAACACAACCCCATAACACGGAAGTGTCTCAGCTTATTCTTTAAAATGTTGAAAAGGTTTACGTTCTTTTTTTCTTTTTCTTCTTTAGGAGGATTTTGTACCATTCTTACACTATATGCAATACCTCGATAAATCGAGATTATTGTAAGAATCTAAATTATATAAAAGTTAAATTCGTAAGATGTACATACTTCGAGCAATCAGTAGAGAAACTGATCTTGTAGGGGATGCTAACACCACATTGGTCGGGGAGTCCAGCAGCTTTGTCCATGTTAACGTTAGAGTACGAGCCATAAAGAGATTTCAGGCATTTGCATACGGTCTGTCGGTCGGGTGTGCTTTTGGCCGCAGCATAGAGACCCTTAACCCCATTGCAGCATTCACCCATCGCACCCTTTCCGGTCACGTATGGAAGGCATGGATTTAGGTATGAGACTACATTGTCGCAATCTATCGCAGCCTCACCCGACATGATCAACGCGACCGCGATGAAAACAACAAACATTGGCTTGATGGTTCCAGCCATTGCAATCGAAAGTAAGACAGTGGAAGGAAAATAGAAATTCTGGTGCTTTTCTCAAACAATTATCGTATGTCTGAAGAAAAGTCTGTCCAGTGTGATGCTTATATAGACAACATTTGCTTCACGTAGTACTGCTGATTGTATCAATGGGCAGGATTTTGTGGTTGGTGGTTGGAATCATGATTTAAGTGTGTGATTTAGGCATAAAAAAAGTTAATACATTTTAAACTTATTCAAAAGAAAATAAATCGTCGAATACCTAGAAAAAAGTTATACTTAAAATACAAAATCTTATTTCATGATGAGTAAGCTCTTTAATTGATTGGATAGATGAATTTTAGAGTTTATAAAATGTTAATAATTGCAGTTATCTGATTTTAGATATATAGTTAAACCTAAATAATTATTAAATTTTAAAGAATAATAATAAAAATGTCGTGTTTTTTAGAGGATCTTGTTAGATTCATAGGTATTTAGCTCGTTGTTGATTTTAGTATCCAACTTTTTTGTTGCTGATTTTGTAAGAAATCTTACTAACAAAAATATTTTTTTGTACAATTTCTGGGGAACTTTTCAATTTTTTTGCAAAGGCAAGCTACAAAGTTATGCAACATTACAATTGCTTTTTAATAACAGAAAATATTTCATTTCTAATGTTAATTTTAAAATCTAAAGAACTAATTAAAATTCTTATCCCTGGCTAAATTCCTTGTTAATTATCAATAAATTTATTCTTCCTTTTATTTTTCCTAGCTATGATCCATAATTTTTTTAAGAGTGTACAAACTTTAAATAAAAATTACTAAATACTTTATATATACTTTCAATTTTTTATTTTTAAACATTCATTTAATCAAATCGAAGATAAAATACACTATTCACCCCCTAAACTATAGCCCACGTAAAGATTACTCCTTGAACTCATCATCTATAAACTTTCACCCCACAAATATATCACATTTACTCAAATTAATCACAGAGCAAGTTTGATATATTTATCATATGATTGATCACTCTCCTTGAATCGTACAACAATCACAAAATAAGTATATTATACTTGTTATATAATTAAATTTGTTCCAAACAAACCTAGTTTGTTAGAATTTCCCACGAATTTAGAGGCAATTGTTACATGCCCTATAGTTTAGGGAAGAAAAATGTATTTTACCCTAAAATCAATCAAACACACTCTTCACAACAACTCAATGACTGCCGGGTTTTATGTTTGCTTTCATGTACACAGTATCTCTGGATTCTAGTTCATGAATTACGCGTGTTTGTTTTTCATTCCAAGACTTCAATTCAGATTTCTGCTGGCAACGTCCATTAATTTCGGTAAAAATAAAAGAAAGAGCATTAACACCCAACTTCGTAAAATCTCATTTTTCGTTTCATATTTTCGGATTTTTTTTTATTTGATCCCGTTTGTTGTATTTGTCTAATATTTATTCTCATTTGTTCAATTTTTTCTCAAATTTGGTCCCAATATTTTTCGTAAAATTATTAACGGAGCCATCAACAGTGACAGAGTCTTGCCCCAATAACAGACTTGACGGCTCCATTAATAATTTGACGGAAAATGTTGTTCGGGACCAAATTTGAGAAAAAAATTGGACAAATGAGACTAAATATGAGACAAATGCAATAAATAGGACCAAATTAAAAAAGGCCCTAAGATAGGGACCAAAAAATCGATTTTTCCCAAGCTCCACTTTTACCATTTATTAAATGACTTAAATGCATTTTTGTCCCGTGACTTATATAGGTCATTTGGCTTTTTTTTTTTTTTTTAACTTTTAGAGTAGCATTCACCCGAGTTCACTTTTTTTGCTGGAAAAATATATATGTCCGTCGGGGACATTATAAAATTGGGGCTTTTGCTCCTATCGGTTCATTTCTGCCAGTATTTTTGTTCTTTAACTTTCCAGAGTGGTATTTAATTGTGTCCTACATCATTTTAATTTTTGCGATTTTAGTCATTTTTTCACTAAATTCCACCCTTCTCGCTAGTTGTGGTGAACTAAAGATGTAGGACAAAAATACTACATAGTAAGTTAAAGGATAAAACGCCAAATGACCTAAGTTACGGGACCAAAAATATAAGAATTCCTTAACCAATTTATCCATCGATCTATCTTTGAAACGTATGAGATGTTTAAAAAATCACTTATGAAAAAACACGTTTTAGCAATGATTCCTTAAGAAAATCATCATTATTTATATTTAACGAAAGGTATTGTGACAGTCAAGAGAACGTTGCAGAAAATCCCATTGCAAAGTATTGCGAGGGATTACCAATAAGTAGCAATACTTTGCAAGTTGAGAACAAACTGTAGAAAATACCATAATTTCAACGGACAAGTGTATTTACTATTTGCGACGAGCACATTGTTCGGGTGATGGGGAAGTTTTGGGACGGATGTTAGGACGACTGACCATCGCAAAATTACGATATTTATATGAATTCTTCTAGCGACATTTGCGACAATCTGGATGTGCGTGCTTGTCATTTGTGTTGCGCCCATAGTACCTTCCATCCCAAAATTTTATGACAAGATATTTGCAACAGAAAAATTAGTTAAAAAAACTTTCCTTGTATGAGGGCTTTCTCTCTCGTGTTCCTTTTGAGTGTTTGCTGGGGCAGCCATGGGAGGTCTTCCTTGCTTTCATGGTTGATTCCCTTTCCGGAGCTCACCATCACTATCATACGCTCGGTTAATTCAAGGATCTATGGCGACATAATGATTTTTTCCCTTACCTAGTTCATCTTTTATATGTCTTAGTTTACTGGTCCCGTTCTTTTCTTTTGCCGTTTCTTGATCTCTTTTTCGTGCTTTTGATTTAATGCTTTTTTTCTAAATCTGCAGAATTCGGTTATGTCTCATTGCGTACATCGTTATCATCCACTTCTCCGATACATACTTGGTTCTCATCAAGTACGACCACATCAAATGGATGACGAGATATCAAACCTTAGTCGGAAACTCTCACTGTCAGTTGATGAGAATGCTGTAGTGGTCATGCCTACGGGACTTTGGAATGGAGATCCGGAACCAGAGGGCTTCTGTCTCGTTGGGAGACTTCTATCTCATAAACCTTTTCAATTTGAGGCGCTACGTTCCACTATTAGAGCGGCTTTCAATCCAATCCGAGGAATGACAGTGAAACTTATTGAAGGTAATCAGATTCTCTTCATCTTCAATCACCACTTGGATCGTAAGAGGGTTTTCGATAATGCTCCGTGGGCGTTCGAAAAAAATCTATTGGTTCTAAACATGGTAGTGACCGAGGAGAATCCGATGATGGTGGGTCTTGATTGGTGTGCTTTCCATGTGCATATATATGACCTACCTCTCAGTAAAATGACGAAGGAAGTGGCGGAATTCATAGGCCAACAGTTAAGCAGGTTCATGGAAGACTCGTCGACCACAGGAGGATTATGGGGTTATTCCCTTCGTATACGAGTTAGTTTGAATATCACGAAGCCATTGAAACGGGCACTGAGGCTTTTGTACTGCAAATAGGGACGAATATCTTGTCTCCTTTACTTACGAGCGTCTTCCGAATCTCTGCTTTCTTTGCAGATGTCTTGGCCACATTTCACGTTCCTGCGAGAAGTAATTACAAAAGGGTTTTATCGATCCAAGCTAGGACACCCCGTTTGGTTCGTGGTTAAAAGCTTCCCCTCCAATGAACCCTTGGATCAGAATTCTTGCTTCCACAAATCGACCATCCGCGCATGATCAACAACGGCTTACATTCGTGGTGAGCACACTGTCCCGGCCGACTGAGAATCCAGAAACTCAAAGAGGAGTTGCTATCTTCGAATATTTCAACAGTCCCTCTCCAGCGATCGATGTAAGGGGGGACATTCCTCCCCAAGTTGATGATGGTTCTCATCTCTCTAGCCGATCACTTTTGCTCCACTAGAGTCCTAGTAGCAGCCCACTTCAATCTAAAACCTGGTCCCAAATAGTCAGCACAGACCATCCATCCCCAACCAAACCATGATGACACCCAATTCAACCCCCCACCTCAACACCCACTCACAAGTCCGCCCAACACTCACGTCAACTCATCCATCTCTCATCTCCTCTCCACTAAATCTTACCAAGAAGCATATGTCTCCCACCACAACTCGCCACATCACCATCCCTCCACAAAAACACTAAACAATCACACCCCCACCTAGCTCCAATTCTCTCCCCACTATATCCTACCAAGAACATTCCATCTCCCATATACTCTTTACCACAACTGAGAACACCTCTCATATCCGTACACCACTCACTCCTATTTTTAACTTAGATAATATCCCCTTCCAATTTCACAGTGGCCCCTCTCTGCACAAACAAAACCTCCAGAAAGGCCTTCAAAACAGACCCATGGTTACCATCATAAAAAAACGAAAACCTCTCAACATAAGCCCCACCTCTCTTGACATTATCTCAAGTTTCTCGGCGACTGATTGATGAAGATGATTCCAGCGACACCTCCCCTCTATCAGCGGCGGCGACTGCGGTGCGGTCACACCGAGGTCAATGATCTTGATTTCTTTGAACTGTCAGGGGATCGGGCCCCTTGGACAATTCAAGCTCTTCGGGACCTAATTCGCTCCCACAATCCCGACTTGATTTTCTTAATGGAGACCAAGTGCCAGGCAAGACAAATCAACAATGTAAAAAGGATGTTAGACATGCATGACATCTGTGTCAGTTCAGCAGGACGCAGCGGTGGTTTAGTTCTCTTATGGAAAAAAAACTGTGAATGTTACTCTTCAGTCTCTATCATCGCGGCACATTAACGTAAACAGTTCAGGACAATCTACAGGCACCGAGTTGGAGGCTCAGTGGTATCTATGGCGATCCAGAGGTATCAAAGCGGAAACATACATGGGCTTTGCTCTCTAAGATGCGAGCTCAGTCTCAAAGACCATGGGTATACGTCGGTGACTTCAACGAGATACTTGACAATTCTGAAAAAAGCGGGGGTAATACAAGGGCCAACTAGCAAATTTGAGACTTCCGTACGGCTCTAAATGTCAATGGTCTGTTTGACTTAGGCTTCTCCGGCGCAAGTTTCACATGGTGCAACAGACAAGAAGCTCCGAACACGATTTGGGAAAGGTTAGATAAAGCATGTTCATCGAACAGTTGGATACAAATGTTCCTTACCGCCACGATTCAGCACCTGTCCACCATCTACTCAGACCATTCCTCGATTTCTTTGAATCTCAATCCAGTAACAAGCGTCCCGGATCGTCGGAGCCGACCATTCAGGTTTGAAGCGGCTTGGATAGGCTTCGCCGAGTGCAACAATATCATCCACATTTTTTGGGCTCCAAAGGAGAGAGCAGGCAATGGAGGGAATTTTTGTTACTCGACTCCACAACTACAGTGAACAACTTAAAATGTGGGATAGGAATATGAAAGGTAAAGGCTTCAGGAAAAAGATTGAGATGTTAGAGGAAAAAGAGGCTAAAATTAGAGAGGGACCAATCACTACCGAATCACGACTGGAGGAAACCCGAATTTTTCAGTGCATTGAGGATTTAACGACACGGGAAGAATCATACTGGAAATAGCATTGTAAACGACACTTGTTGAGCTTAGGTGACCGTAATATAGCTTTCTTCCATGAACCAGCTAACAGACGACGCAAAACTAATAAGCCTTTGAAACTGAAGGATGAGACCAACCAGTTTGTCGAGGACACCGATGGGTTACAACGGCTGATCAGTAGACACTTTGCCGAGGTTTTCGGTTCTCGTTATCGATCTGTTGTTGATGTGGAAAGAGGAACCAAGTGTGTATCAGCAAAAGTGGACGAAGGGATGAACCACAATTTGCTTCGACCGTATTCCGCAGAGGAGGTTCAAAGAGCAGTCTTTCAAATGGGGCCCCTTAAATCGCCGGGACCAGATGGTATGCCTCGGATCTTTTACCACTTTTATTGGAATACTATTAAATCGGATGTGGTGTGCTATGTGCTTCGTTTTTTGAATGACCGCTCCTTTGACACCTCTATGAACAAAACCCAAATCGTATTAATCCCTAAATGTCAAAATGCTGTTTCTCTATCTCAATTCTGCCCCTGCAATGTTATCTATAAAATCGCATAAAAAACCATTGCAAATAAGCTGAAACCGCACTTAGACCACATAATCTCTCAACATCAATCGGCCTTCATTCCAAGTAGATTGATAACTGACAATGTGCTTATAGCCTTCGAAATCAACCATTTTCTTCGTACTAAAACCAGAGGAAAAAAGAGTCATGCAACCATTAAACTTGACATTAGCAAAGCGTATGACAAAGTCGAATGGTGTCTTTTAGAAAGGATGCTTGTTAGACTAGGCTTTGATACTCGCTTTGTTAGTTTGATCATGACTTGTGTTAGCTCTGTGAATTACTTGTTTCTATTGAATGGTTGTGAATTTTGATCCCTTACCCCTTCGAAAGGTCTCCGTCAAGGAGACCCTCTCTCCCCTTATCTTTTTCTATTGTGCACAGAGGCTTTCAGCTCCTTGTTACATCAAGCTGAACAGGTAGGGCACCTTGACGGCACCAAGTATCTCCTATTTACTCTTTGCCAATGATACTCGGATTTATTGTCAGCCCACCCATCAGTCTCTGTCGAGCATTAAACATACTTTGGAGGTGTACGCGACTGCCTCCGGACAGGTTATCAACTTGGAGAAGTCATATATGGTCCTGAGTAAAAATGCAGATCCACAATCCCGTATTCCTCTTATGATGATCTTGGGACTTTGTACAGTGGATAGCAACGAGAAGTACCTCGGCTTACCATCAACCGTGGGGCGGTCAAGCAAGGCAGTTTTCTCATATTTACGAGACAGAGTTTGACAACGAGTACAAGGATGGAATGAGAGAAACCTCTCACAGGCGAGAAAGGATATTATGATCAAGTCAGTTATTCAAGCTATCCCTACCTGCGCCATGAGTGTTTTTCGGTCACCTGATGGACTTCTCACCGAACACAAAGGAATGACTGCGGATTTCTTTTGGCATAAAAAGGATAAGAAACGGATTCATTGGGTCAAATGGCAGACGCTTTGTGCAAGGAAGTTGGAGGGTGGCCTAGGATTTCGAATGTTAGGCATTCAACTCAACAATGCCTGCTAAGAAACTATGGCGTATTCTGCTCAAACCGGATTCTCTCATGTCGTGGGTCTTCAAAGCGAAATACTTCCCCTACACATCCCCGTTTGAGGCCACTCTTAGTCACCGACCATCGTTCACATGGCGCTCTATCCTTAGTTCCGAGGATGTCGTTCAAGTAGGGGCTTACCTCAAATTGGATCCGGGGAAACTACAGAAAATTTAGTGGGACCCTTGGCTCCCATGGCCAAGTACCTTCAGACCGCTTACAAGACCCCCGGACGGACTTCAAAATGCAGTGGTGGCAGCCCTTATGGATCCTGTGAGCAAGGAATGGGACATGGAATTCTGGACGGTTTTTTCATGAAGGAAAATAAGGAACAGATTCTCAACATTCCATTGGGACGTGAATGTCAATCTGACCTATGGATTTGGCACTACTCACGAAATGGCGCTTTTAGTGTACACAACGCATACTATGTGGCCCTCAAGGCTATTAATTCCCACTCGATGAGTTTAGACACGCCGTCCTGGTATCTATTGGTTGGAAATATATTTGGAATTCTCGCATTCCGCCGAAGGTATGTCTTGTTTCCTGGAAAATTTTTATGAATGCCTTACCTACTGGAAGTAACTTGGAGAAGAGATGGCATGGAAGCTCTTTTGTCTGCCCTTTTTGTAAAGGGGATTTTGAGAATTTGCGACATTTGCTTCTCGATTGCCATTTCCCATGGCAGATGTGGGGACTGTCTGGGCTCTTATGGGCAGTCATCTCTGCTTGGGATGGTGACCCTCTTTCTTGGTTCTTAAAACTTTCGACCGAATTGTTACAGGAAGATTTTGAGAAATTTCAGGTTCTCTGTTGGTATCTGTAGTGGAGTAGAAATTGGTTACGCGTGGAGAATATTGTCACAACACCGATGCAGACTATCTCCTTGGCATTCTCCTTCATCTTGGTGTTCATGGACGCAAGCCAAAGTTGCACAGCGTAGCCTCGGACACTCGGCATCCACACTACTGGCTAGCGCCCACCCCCGCGAGGGACGATCAATATTAACTTCGATGGGACTGTCTTTGACAATGGTGATGAGGCAGGTGTGGGTGCTGCTGCTGGGGATTCACTGTAGGAAAATAAAGCATATATGTGAAGCGCATTAACATATATTGCACATAATCGGTTCCAGTGATTACCTCAATGGTATGGTATGTCAACATGCAGCGGAATTAACTTTGACACCTGGATTTTTGTGGCTCGTCTACAAGCTTCCTACGATCTCTTTTATCTGCAAGCACGCCCTACAAATCGATGTATCTCCTAGTACGTCCCTTTGTCGGCCTTGTCACCATCGCCCTTCTCTCGCTCCACGTAGATCACTACCAGAGCTATCCACTAGAGTTTAGACCCCTTAAACTCCCGGAGACTTTGGTGATACTCCAAGAGAGAACAGAGAGAGTATTTGGCGGGAGGCTTTGGGAGAGTGTACGTCGGATAGTAATTGTGTTTTACATTCCATAGAAGCACCCTATTTATAGGTGTGCACGAGAGGAGTCCAACCCTAATACAATCTGTAGGGGACTACAGACTCTTCACACAAGAGGAGTCCTCCCTAACCACAAGTTTGGGAGACATCAAACTCTTTTAAATATGAATGATATTTAATATCTCCCACTCATACATATTTGACATAGCCGCTCCAATCCAAAAATTTCTCATCTCCCATCCCCTCTTTCATACAGGGAGTAAGGCGTGCGACCAAGCGAGAAAAGAGAAAAACATGAGGAGAGTTATATTAAGTCATCACCAATACTAACATACCTCATCATCTCCAAAAAAAACTCGCTATGTACCCCAAACCTCGTGGACACACTTGATCAAGCATCTCTAGATCCCTCAACAAATAAAGCATGCTTGACCCTCTCAGATATGCTTCTACGTTCATGACTAGACAGACATATTCCAACTAAGTCGCCCGGGCTATGAACAATAGAACATAAGTGCGTCACCAACTTGGTTCTTCCTCGGCCTCTCACATTAATCAATTTGGCCTTGACAGCTTTCCTAGACATGCTCCGACAGACCGTATAACTCGTGGCCATTGGAAAGCATCCTAAAGTAGCATCATCAAGCTTACGCCTCATGACATGTTCCTGAGTCCCAAAGGGTACAAGGGATTTTATGGGCTCACACAGTGACAAAGCAGGGACCTATTCAGTCACTCCCCATAGTAGGTCGTCTTAACGCACATGTAGTATGATCACATGCTCTCAACATCATATCAACCTAAGTCCAGTCGCTATCCAAGCGCCTAACTTGCGCACTACCAGACAGTCACTCTCTTAATGCCCTCTAATAGTTCGCACATTCAGCTCGAAAATAGGCCTTTTATGAAGTTCGGACATACTTCATAATCAATCAAATATGTGATCTCATCTTAGCTTCTCTAGCCAAGGCTACTATTTATTATACATTGTCCTTCCCCACTTCTTAAGTGCGAAGGTGATCATTCGCATGACTCACTAGTGCGAAATGATCTTTCAAGTCTCATCCTGTTCGCTATTACAGCGCCAGGGCGATTACCCGTGTGAGAGGACCAATCAGGGCCTAGTGACATTTCATAATTCAGTACCAATCTTATGTTCTCACAAGCCATAAGAATCAAGTTCTACATGATCCTTTACCACTAACATGCCTTCATCAACACCGAGGCTTGGTAAAAGGGATGAGCACCCATACCGCTCGTAGAACATGTTGGAGAACAATTGATTATGCAATTATCTGATATCTGTATACTAGGTCCTCCAACAATACTTGGCGCCCAAAGTATACAGAGTTTCGCTATGTGCATTACATATGCATCATAACCAGATAGTTTTAGTCTGATCTTAGATTACTTTCATAGATCACTTTGTTGCATCACAATATGTGCATCAAGGATCACTTCGATATCTGCTCACCATTCTAATTATTGAGCACAGGACTAGTTGTGCACACATATTGCGCATCAAACATTCTACAGCGCCCACGAACACATCATTTCTTTTCTTCTTTCAATTTAAGGCATCTCCCTTAACTAAGAACACTGTGTTATGGAGTATCAATTAGGATAGTATGATACGTATACAACTTTAGTGTTTGAACACTAAGTATGCATCACACTTGCTCCTATGTCCATGCGAAAGACCGCCACTCTATTTGGCGATATCTCTACGTCACTTCTAGCCATCAAACTTATTCGCCCGCATCGGATGAGACCTAATTCTCTCACAATTTTGACATATCTGGTGGTCATCTCGATCATTGTTAAGCCTATCAAATGATAGCTCGATGGAATCGATATTATCACTACCTGGACAATAATTCAAGTTATAAATGGAGCTTGTAGACACCAAACTTGCGCTTGCCCCACAACTTGAATTAACTGGAAGATCCACATGATCATCATGTCCACTACTTAATTGGATATGTCAACTATCATCAGCTAGGAACACCTACGTGAAAGTAGCGATAGTGGCTATGCCGAGTTCAGACAAATCTCACCATCAAGGAGAATGTCTCAAAACTACACCCCTTAGTGGGCGTAAATATTTCGCCGTCAGTTGACCTTTATACTTATCTACTTGCACTTGACCTTTCAGAATCCACATGTTTCAAAATGATCTTGCACATAGATAGGAGATCAACCTTGTTCTTAGTCATTAGGCTTATCAATTCCCTTTAAGCACTTGTCCACCGGAAGTGTTACGTGAAGTCAATTCTTGACTCATCAATATCCATCAAATACTTGTGGAGGATACCCATTCAGTCTCATATAGACGATGAGGAACATTATTAATGTTTACTCCTTATTCGTGAAATTTGAGAATCCTTTGTCTAGTCAGACACTCCCATTAACTTTTGAGTCGCTTCGATTATCTCTTGCAACTAAAGATGAATAAAATATCATCATTGTAGAGAAATGAGCGCCTCTCTTAAGAATCTTTCACTCTCATAGTTAAGATTCTATTGACCTCACGACTCTAAAAAAGGTTCCTTCTAAAGGAATCTATATTGCGCGACTAATTCCTCCATGAACCCTTTGTTCATATCTTGCTAATTCAGTAGGTACATGTCATATGCTTGCTACCATATTAACAAGAGTTGGAGAATTTCGTAGAGGCACTTCAACATGTTGTAGTTTGCATTCGAAAATTGCATCTACCCAAGTGAAATGCAAAAATGGTCTTACGCCATTTAAGTTCTAGACATTTCTAGAAATGTTAGATTCTTTTCCTTTTGCAAGCTCATGCAGCTGCTAAGAGATTAGAATCATGATTCGTTTGCAGTTTTATATTCCTCAGTGTTTGTCCAACGTAATCAGACATGGTACTTTCGCTTCTTGTCAGTACATGGAACCATAATGTTCACATCCTTTAATTCTCTACCTTTGTAAAAAAATCGCTGAAAATAGTGTTTTTTAACTAGTGAGAAAGGTGCAGTGATCAATAGCGTGAGAAATACTATTGCATCATTTCAAGAACTAGGGTTTTTGATTTTCTCATAAACCATTCATCTATTTTCCACCAAAATTTAACCATGTGATCTTCACTTCAAAAACTTACATATGATAGGAAAAAGACTATAAAAGAACCCACAGATCTCGTATAAAAAAGGGTTCGAATTTGCCATGAAACAAGTGGGTTTGTAATGCTAATTTGTACAATATGTAAAAACATATCATGCTAATTACATATATAATCTCATGCTTCATAAGATAGTTTCATAGCATAAAATTAAATACACACATGCTTTCCAATATAAAGCGAGTACAAGCCCTAATGGCTCTGATACCACTGTAGGAAAATAAAGCATATATGTGAAGCACATTAACACATATTGCACATAATTGGTTTCGGTGATTACTTCAATGGTATGGTATGTCAACATGCAGCAGAATTAACTTTGACACCCGGATTTTTGTGGCTCGTCTACAAGCTTCCTACGATCTCTTTTATCTGCAAACACGCCCTATGAATCCACGTATCTCCTAGCATGTCCCTTTGTCGGCCTTGTCACGATCGCCCTTCTCTCGCTCCACGTAGATCGCTACCAGAGCTATCCACTAGAGTTTACACGCCTTAAACCCCCGGAGACTATTGGTGATACTCTAAAAGAGAACAGAGAGAGTATTTGGCGAGAGGCTTTGGGAGAGTGTACGTCAAATAGTAATTGTGTTTTACATTCCATAGAAGCACCCTATTTATAGGTGTGCACGAGAGGAGTCCAACCCTAATACAATCTGTAGGGGACTACAGACTTTTCACACAAGAGGAGTCCTCCCTAACCACAAGTTTGGGAGACATCAAAATCTTTTAAATGTGGATGATATTTAATAAGCTGGTTCGATCATTGCATGGATTGCTCACATATTCAAACGACGGGTTAATGCAAAGATTAGTGAAGCACTTGCAGCAAGAGAGGCGGTTGATCTTGCCATTCAATAGAATTGGCGAAGCATTATTCTGGAAGGCGATTGCTTGAGCGTAATCAACAAACTTAACGCCGGATCGGAGGATACTTCTTCCATTGGTTTCTTTAATTTTCAACATTAAGACTATCCTCAATTCTTGTGAGGAGGTATCGTTTATTCACTCTGGTCGTATTTCGAATAAGTTAGCTCAAAAGTTAGCTAGGAAGGCAGGTGACCGTTTGGTTGGTTCCTTAAACTTTTCTCCAGCAGAAGCCTTTCGTTTTGGCTTAGTTGAAACTGATTTATGTTAATGGATATGATCCCTGTTTCTTTCAAAAAAAGAAAAAGATATTTGCAATAGACTTCCCTTTTGTGATAGTCTTAAAAAGAGATATACATGTCATTTTTTTGTGATGGGAAGGCCGACCCCATATCCATCACAAAAATTATTTATTTCAAAACATGCCCAAAATTTTAGTTTTATCAATTTTATAAATTAAATTATAAAGTGCAGTTAATAGTAAGTTTTGATAAATGTTAAGATTAGAATGAAGCAAACAATTTGAGTTGGTATTAATATATTAAATAACAATATTTAATTAAAATAAAAATACAAAGAAGGTCCTAGTCTAAGATATTCACTACAAAAAAATCACTCATTATCAGCGAAAGAAAATCAGCGTCGAGCTAATTAGCAATGTTAATTCTCGTTGCTAATCTACGTTATTTAATACAGTAAGTTTACTTGCTAATGAATTTAGCAATAAAAAATTACTTGCTAACAAATTTAGCAACGATTTGTTTAAAATATATACCAAGGGGTGTAGATTAGCAATGAAAATTTTACTTGCTAATTAACTCGACGTTAATTTCAGAAATAAATTTTTTCATTGCTATTAAGCTATTTTCTTGTAGTGATTGGCCTCTTGATCGTCATCAGAAGGTTGGCCATCTATGTCTGTTGTCAACTACTGCCCCGCTGTGCCAGTTGGCGCATCGTCCATTCGACATTCTAGGGCCTCGTCTGATGCTGGCGGCTGAGGTAGGGGGTGCTTAAATGGTGGCCGCTGGTTGAGAATTCCCATATGCCGCTGCTCAGGTAGGGGGTGCTAATGTGCTACGTCGGTTATGCAAATGTTTTCTAGGGTATATACTGGAGCTGTAGATGACATTCCCAAGAGCCCTGCATATGTGGAATGGGCCTTGGAGCCCATCCTGAATGCTCGCCCCTTCTTCCATCCACTTGTTGTAGTCAACAATAGCTCCTTCTCATGTGGAGCACTGACAACGATGATTCACTTCACGGGACTGCTGGAAGGCATGCTAATCGGCCAACTTCTAAAGTTTATCCTCAAATAAAAAGAAAATAAAAAACTGAAGGTGGTATAAGAGTTTGAAAATGTGGAAGTTAGAAAGCCAAAAAAAAACATGTAATGAAATAAAGTTGCAGCAGGAGTTGGCACAGTACTCAAGGCAGGCAAATCAGCATTGTACTCATGCACCCATTCCTTACCATTTGCAGTTTAATTGTAATATATAATGGTCTACAAAATTCTTTCTAAACAAGTGGTAGGTAACCTCATATGTTATTTTAAATTTATGGTGCTTGCACTTATTGCATGACCATCTAATATTCTTGTCCAACATATATGTATGTTGATCTTTAATCCAGTTTATGAATTCATAAATAGCAACCTCAAGCTTCAGTCAAGCTCCAATGTTCTTAGGTAAGTTTTTTATCATGTATCCTCCTCTTCAATTGTCGTTATAACGTTATTACTTAAATATATACACATAATTAGGAGTGACCAAGATGCAGTTTCGATTTTTTCAAAGCTATTTTCAAATTGAATTGCCATTGGTGATTTTATAAAATAATTTTTCAAATTGCCACTTTTGAAAACAAAATCAAAGGTGCGGTTTTGTGTGGTTTCGGACGGTTTGGCAATTTTACCACTTATTACAAAAATAAAACGTTAAAACTAACAAAAATCTAACAAAATATAATTGAAAAAATAAAAGTCAAATACACAATAATTTAAGAACATATAGCCAAAATCATTAAGTAATAAAATATAACAAGTTTTGTAATAATTAAAATTAAATATACAATAGTTCAAAATATAATACAACTAAAAGTCTTTAAAAACATATTGAATGTCACTAACTACAATGACATTTGATACACCAAATAATTCTATTGTAGAAATCCAACTTCATTTTAGCAAAAAAAAAAAAAATTGATAAATCACAAAAAGTATATTAATCAATCATATAAATTCAAACATAAAGAAGATTCCTTTCATATTAATTTTATATGTCCCTTAAGGAGTCGGGGGAGAAAATAGAGAATAAGGGACGGTGAAAAATAGAGAAGAAGGAAGGGGGGGAGAAAAAGAGAAAGAAATGAGGAAAAATGAAAGAGAAAGAGAAAGAGGAGGAAGGGGTAAATTCCAATGGGTTTGATTTGTTATAAAAACTTAAACATATTCTTTTTTATAGAGCCCAAGTCTTAGTTTTACAAAACGGGATTTGGAATATGGACCTTTGATAATATATGAACTTTGGGCTTTTATAATTTGAATAAGAAATTCTTCTAAATAATTAATTAAGTTTATCAAATTATTATATATATAATTTTAAAAAAGTAATTATATATTTAAAGGTGCAGTTTGGTTTTTGGCGGTGTTTTTAGTTATAAATTAAAACCAAATCAAAAGTGCGGTGAGATTTTATTAAAAATCTAGAATAGCGGTTTGGAAGATAAATCATAAAAAACGATTCGATTTGGGCAGTTTGGGCGGTTTTGAAATTTTTTTGATAGCCCCTACACATAATACATAATTTAAACAAAGTAACTTATTTTTCCTACATTCACATACTCATGCATATTTTCATTAATAGGGAAATAACAATAGTAGAACCTCTACAAATTAATACTCAATAAATTAATAAGATAATAAATTTTCAAAAAAACCCTTATATAAATTTATGGTCCCTTCAATATTATAAATTAATAATTCTGTAAAATTACAAATATAACTAGGACAACTTAGTAAAATATGATTCTATTGTTGTTTGTTTCTTCTTAAAATTGAAAATTATCTGTATTTCATATCTAACATTCCTTACTACATGCAAAAGCTCCAGTGTTACATTCTCACACTGCAACAAAAAATTGCCAAGAGTTGTTGCCGCTATGGCTGCTTCCTTTTGGAAGAGGTATATTTAATCAGTTCACATTGTGTGTGAACATTGTTCAATTAGTCAATACAATATATATGTTTTATTCATGAACAGTAATGTAGGTTCGTTGCATCAGAAAAAATCTCTTTAAATTAATAAATTATTAATTTATCGATTAATTAATAACTCTTTAAATTAATAAAATTGTATGGTCCCGACATTATTAAGTTATAGAAGTTTTACTGTATATATATATATATATATTTGCAACAACTGTCACAAAACCGGATCCAAATACAAAAAGGACAAAAAAATGTTCAACTCTTACCCGATTAATGATGCACCACAACCTTCAGTTCAAACAGAATACGTTGATTAAAATGTACCAATATCGTAAATTCGATGTGAGTAAGAAATAAAAAAAAATAATACTTGATGATTAATAAATAGAGAGAGAGCTTGTATGCGTTGAGATGTTGTAAAAGTGAAGGAATACAAATAAGAGGACGATTCCAATATATATAGGAAATTGTAACAAATATAGGGATGAATTGGCAATAGAAAATAATTGTTGGTGTTAAGATTTGTGGCTCAAATTCTCAAGGCCCAATGCCCAACCACTCTGGATGGCTGGACCACCACTTGGCTCTGGCCTATTCACCCTGGCCTAATTTCTTGGCCCAACCTACCAACCCGACCCGTATGTTTCTATACTATCTGTTGATCCCTCTTTCTTAACCCTAATCCCATTTCCAATGGGTGTCCCCTCGTTTCTCCCGCCATTGATGGCCTCTATTCTCTCAAACATCGTCTTTCTCTCCAATCGTCGTCTTTGAGCATTTACTTCCTCTAAGCACTACATATATATTGTTGCTGCAGTTCTGTATCGGACATACTGAACAATCTCCCACTTCTCTTCTCTCCTTTGAAAAACCCTAACACTCTAAAACCTCCGTGGTATTGCCTTCGTGGCCTCTAAGTTATAAGCCTTTGTGGCTGAGCCTTTGTGGCTTGGATTGATCTGTGCCCTGTGGCCGTGGTTAATCTGAGGTCTTGGTGGTCTGTGCCTTAGTGGCTAAGTGGTTTCAAGCAACCAGAGGTTTGGGTTGCAAAGCCTTGGTAGCTTTTGGTTCTAATCTCCTAATCTGGCTTTCTGAGCCTTAAATTTACTATTGTTCAATTCTTTTGACCTTGAAATTTATGTTTGTTCTTGTAAAGGTTTGTATCTAAGAGTTTCTGAACCCATTTTACATTCTAAAATTGGATCTTTTCCTGGATAGTTTCTGGAGGTCTATATCGAACAGTGGTATCAGAGCCTTGGGTGAACCCCCTTGGTTCTATCGCCTACGGTAAAATCTCTCTAATCCTTATCTTGCTAATTTACTGTAAGTATTTTTTATTTCAGTCTCAGACCTAGACCTACTCTCTAATTCCCTCTCTTGGCCGGGCCCTTGAGGCCGTCGGGTATTTGGTTTGAGGAGTTAGTTGAGCCCCTCTGAAAATTATTTACTGCATATCTTGTTAAACTCCTCTCTGTTATCTCTTGTGATTGTTCGGAATACTGTATTTTCTCTATACACTGCCTATACTCTGTTTGAAAAATGGTTGTTTATAACTTGCAACCTTTTGATGGTAAGACTGATTTTTCAATCTGACAACAAAAAATGAAAAGCATGTTGATTCAACAAAAAGTGTTTAAAGCCATTGATGGCAGGTATGTAGGAAATGTTTCTCAAGATAAAAGGCTTGAAAATGATGAGTATGTGTATTCTTCTATTATCCTAAATCTATCTGGTTCTGTGATTAGAAAAGTAGGAAAATAAAATTCTACTAAAGAGCTTTGGAATAAACTAGAGGAATTTTACCCTAAAACCTCATTGCCTAATAAACTGTTCTTGCTAGAAAAGTTCTTTAGGTACAAACTTGACCTGTCTAAAAACATTGATGAAAATATTGATGAATTTACTAAGTTAATTCAAGACATTAAACTGATTGGTGATAAAAACATTGATGATTACACTCCTATTATTCTATTAAATGCTATACCTGAATCATATGGAGATGTTAAAGCTGGCATTAAATATGGAAGGGATAATGTAAATCTAGAAATTGTTATCAGTGGTCTCAAGAGTAAAGAAATGGATTTAAAAACCAATAAACCCAATCAAACTCAAAATGACGTTAATTTTGTTAGAAGTAGGACTAAGAACAGGAATTATGATTATAAGTTTAGAAAGCATAGTAAAAGTAGAAGCAAAAGCAGGGAAAATACAAACAAAAGAACAAAAGGGAAAAAACAGAATGATAGTCATGATAATGAAAAAAAAGGATAAGAAATGTTATAACTGTGGGGGAAAATGTCACTTTATTAAAGACTGCAAAAAGGCAAATAAAATGTTTCAAATGAGTTTGCTAATATGGCTGAAGAAAGTTCTAGTGAAGCATATATGATTTATTATATAAATTTTGCAAAATCATCTTTGGATATGAATGATGGGCTCATTGATTCTGGATGCACATTTCATATGACTCCTTGCAGAGAAATTCTGATGAATTATAGGTCTGAAAATTTTGGTTCTGTTTCTATGGCAAATTAAAAACTATGTTATGTCCATGGCTTGGGTGATGTCTGCTTAATTAGTTAGAATGGTTTCAAGTTAACTTTGAAAAATGAAAGACATGTTCCTGATTTGGCCCACAATTTGATTTCCTACTCTACCCTAGAGGAAGAGGGGCTTGAGGGAAAATGGGTTAAAGGGATACTGAAAATTGTAAAGGGTTCCCTTATTGTCTTTAAGATCAAAAGGAAAAGGAATTTATATGTCTGCATTGTAAAGTATGAATCTTTTATTGCATTTGTTTGAAAATCCAGTAAAACTGATCTATGGCACAAAAGGTTTGGCCACATCAGCTTGAAAGGCCTTGAACTGTTATACAAAAATGGCATGTTGAGAGAAAAGCCTGATCACATGGAATTCTGTGATGAATGTGTTCTAGGAAAGCAACATATAGTGCATTTCCCATCATCACCTTCCCCTAAACCCACATCTTCTTCTTGCATTTTGAATTATGAAAAACATGCTGATGTATGGGGGCCTGCTCATATTGAAACTCATGGGGGAAACAGATATTTTCTTTCTATCATTGACAATTTCTCTAGAAAAGTTTTTGTCTTTCTGATGAAGCAAAAATCTGAAGTATTTGAGAAATTCAGTAACTAGAAAAGTTTGGTTGAAAACCAAACTGAAAAGAAATTGAAAGCTCTAAGAACAAACAATGGTCTGGAGTTTTACAACCAACACTTTTCTGATCTATGTGAAAAATTTGGTATCAAAAGACATAAGACCACTCCATACACTCCTCAATGGAATGGTGTTGCTAAGCGTATGAACAGAACTTTACTTAATAAAGTAAGATGCCTGTTAATCAGTTATGGGTTTTCAAAATCTTTTTGGGAGAAGCACTTTTAACTGCTGTATACTTGATAAATAGATCTCCTTCTGTGTCTTTACTTGGTAAAATTCCTTAATGTGTATGGACAAATTCTGATGTGATCTTTCTTCTCTTCGCATTTTTTGTAGTTCTGCATTTGCCTTAGAAAATGGTGATAAGCTAGACCCTAGGTCCCAAAAATGTGTTTTTATTGGTTATCCAGATGAGGTTAAGGGATATAGACTCTGGCTTAGGAGCCAACCAAGATTCAAAGTTATAATCAGTACAAATGTCATTTTCAATGAAACTGAAATCCCTTGCTTGTCTAAATCCCCTAGAAAAATTGATGAATACAACATAGAAAGCACCTTGAATAAGGTGGAAGAACCATCGAAGAATAACCAACTAGGGGAGGAAAACATAGAAGAAAGACCAAATACTGATAATGATAATTCTGGAAATAATGGCCTTAATCAGTATCTTTTAGCTAGGGATAGATAACAAAGAGAACCTAGGATTCCTTCTAGGCTCAAAGATTTTCACCTAGCTTTAAACTCAGGTAGTTTTGAACCTAATATTTATGATGAAGTTGTAAAATCTCCTAATTCAAAACTATGGATGATAGCTATGAAAGAAGGAATTAAGTCTGTACATGATCACAAAACCTGGGTTCTTGTCCCAAAACCAAAAGATGCTTCTATTGTAGACTGCAAATGGATTTTCAAAATAAAACAAGAATCTGATTCTTCTCGATTTAAGGCAAGATTAGTTGCTAAAGGTTTTACTCAAAAAGAAGGTGTTCATTACATTGAAATTATTTCTCCTGACATAAAATGTACCACTGTGCGAATTATCCTTGCTCTTGTTGCCTAATTCGATTGGAAACTTAAACAGATGGATGCTAAAACTGCATTCTTGCATGGTGATTTGGAAGAAAAAAAAATCATGAGTCAGCCTTATGGTTTTGTTGATAAGAAATATTCATATTATGTTTGCTTGCTGAAAAAATCACTTAATGGACTTAAACAGTCTCGTAGACAATGGAACAAAAAAATTGACTATTTCACGAAATCCTTGAAATTTAAAAAAAGTTCTTATGATCCATGCTTGTACTTAAAAAATGAAAATCATATCCCCATATTCCTTGTTCTCTATGTGGATGACATGTTAATTGTCAGTCCTAAAATAAGCATGGTTGAATGTCTTTAGACTGATTTATTCAAAAATTTTGAAATGAAAACTCTTGGCGATGCCAAGAAAATTTTGTGCCCGAGTGTAGAAAGAGATAGGAACAATTCTACAATTTTTCTAAACCAAAATTCGTATGTGACAAATGTGTTTCAAAAATTTTCTATGACAAATTCTAAACCTTCATCAATCCCTTTAGCTGCTCACTTTCAACTTAGTAAGGATCAGTCCTCTAAAACTGATTTTGAAAAGGCTCGAATGAAAAATATTCCCCATTCAAATGCAATTAGATCTGTCATGTATCTCATGGTTAGCACCAGATCTGATATTGCCTATGTTGTAAGTTGTATGAGTAAATACATGTCAAATCTAGGTACCCCTCATTGGGAGGCTTTGAAATGGCTTCTAAGATACTTAAATGGTTCTATTAATTCTGGAATTAAATTCTCTAAATACTCTGAAGGTGCGAATTTAGTTGGCTATATGGATTCCAATTATGCAAATGGTAGGGACAATCGAAATCCACTACTTCCTATGTGTTTACTTTATGTGGTGCATGAATTAGTTGGAAGTCACAACTTCAGCATATTGTTGCATTGTCCACTACAGAAGTTGAATACATTGCCACAACAGAAGCATTTAAGGAAGCCATTCGGCTTAAAGGTTTGCTCAAAGAACTCGGTTTTCTTGAACAAAAATTGACTGTTTTCTCTGATAGCCAATCTAGCATTCAATTATGTAAAAATAAAGTCTTCCATGATAGAACAAACCATATTGATGTCAGATACCATTTTATTAGGGACATTTTCAATAAACAATTATCAACCTTGAAAAATTAGCACTGGAGAAAACCCAGCAGATATGGGTAAGTCTCTTTTATTTTTTTGCAGGTTTGCTACAGGGTCTCGGTGGATAGGCAATGATGAGTATACCATGATCCGGCACCTTTCGGATTTAGTCCAAGGTGGAGATTGTTAAGATTTGTGGCCCAAATCCTCAAGGCCCAATGCCCAACCACTCTGGATGGTTGGACCACCACTTAGCTCTGGCCCATTCGCCCTGACCCAACCTCTCTGGCCCAATTTCTTGGCCCAACCTGCCAGCCCGACCCTTATGCTTCCTATACTATCGCTGACCCCTCTTTCTTACCCCCTAATCCCATTTCCACTGGGGCCACTATTGATGGCCTCTGTCCTCTCAAACGTCGCCTTTCTTTCCAATTGTCGTCTTCGAGCATTTACTTCCTCTGAGCACTATATATATTGTTGTTGCAGTTCTGTGCCTCACACACTGAAAAATCTCCCACATCTCTTCTCTCCTGTATAAAACTCTAAATCTCTAAAACCTCTGTGGTATTGCCTTCGTGGCCTCTGAGTTATAAGCCTTTGTGGTTGAGCCTTACTGGCTTGGATTGATCCATGCCCTATGGCCGCGGTTAATCTGAGGCCTTGGTGGTCTGTGCCTTAGTGGCTAAGTGGTACCAAGCAACCACTAGTTTGGGTTGCAAAGCCTTCGTGGCTTTTGGGTTCCGATCTCCAGATCTGGCTTTTTGAGCCTTATATTTATTGTTGTTCATTTCTGTTGACCTTGCAACTTCTGTTTGTTCTTGTAAAGGTTTGCATCTAAGGGTGTCTCAACCCATTTTGCATTGTAAAATTGGATTTGTTCCTGAGTAATTTCTGCATGTCTATACCCAACAGTTGAAATAAACGCATGGATTTGCAGTGGACTTTGCAATGAAATTTGCAATATATAGCTGCAATTACATTTGGGTTCACTTTTGAGAAGCCACCCCATTGCAATGCTATTGTAATTCTCTTTGGGATTTGCGATGGGTTGTCCCAATTTGCGTTAAACTCGCGGCACGAACATTACAAATCAGCGACTTAAGTATTCCATCACAAAATCCACAGTAAATGTGAGACAAGATAAATTTTGTAATGAAATTTGCGATGGATTGCGACGGAACAATCTCCCACCAAATTTTGCTATGGGTTTCCGACCAATGAGGAGGTTCTCACAAATTGACATCACCTTTTAGTGATGAATTTTGAGATGGTTTTTCCCATCTAGGTACCATCCATCCCAAATGTGTCGCTAAAGCCGCCATCAATTTGCGACATTCGTAGGCCATTGTTAGAGTCATCATTTTTGTGGTCTAACTTGTGATACTAGAAGAGTTACAGGGAGATTCACCTACACACGTGATTATGTTTTTTTAGGAGAATCTAACCCCTCACCATTATTGTTGTGAGGGGCCACCGTTGGTCGCGAAATTCCATCATTTTATTTTATTTTTTAACAAAATTTAGTTAATTTTCATATTTTTTGTAGTTGTTGGTTGAGCCTGATCTTTTATCATTATTGGTAGGATGTTAGGCTATTTCGGGGCCAAAGTTTATAACTTTATGAAATATCCAGATTTTAGTTGGTTTCAATTCTTGTTTGGCCTTTGTTAGAACTTTTTTTTTTTTAATACCTGCAAAATCTATCATAGGAGTTCATTAAAAAATAAACTAATTGTTTTCCAACATCGAGTCTTTTGAGAAATAGAGAAGCGTTCTTCAATTATTCTCAAATTTTACTGTTTCCGATAGATCATTTTTCCATCATGTTTGTTTGTGTTTTCATTTTCAGTTTTCAGTTGCAGTGGAAAATATATATTTTTAATTTTGTATAGAGTTTTGTGTAAAATGAGAATATATTTGGATTAATTAATTAAATTATGTTTTATATTGAACTGTGGTGTCAAATCAATATATTTCCAATGAAAATATATACAAACAAATATATTTTCACTTTAGTTAGTGTTTCACAAACATATTCAATTTCGATTCATCTATAAAATATGTAATAGTTTTAAATTTTGTCCACAATGCAATTAAACATGAATTAATGAATTTTCTATTTTTGATCGCAAAAAAGAGATGCATGACCAAAATGCTACACTAAAAAGTTAAAACGACGAAAATGCCAAACGACTAGTGGCGGAACCAAAAATGCATTTAACCTCAACTAAACTACATATCGAATAGAAGACATGTTTAAATATAGAGTCTATTATTAGAAAATTATATTGCGAATAACTTTTAAAATAATTGTCTTAAAAATTAAGAATTTCTTAGAAAATAAATGAAATAACTAATTATATTTTTTTTTCCATTTGGGCCACACGGAAAGATGATGGATTATGATCTCTATTTCTTAAGTTAAACAACTTTACGATAATTTAACAAGTAAATTTTTTATGACAAATAAAGGGAATAAAAAATAATTAATGTATAGATGATTCGTTATAAATTCGAAAAGTTTAATAAGAGGTGAAAGCAAAAAAAAGAAATTAAACTGTTTTACCTTTTTTACATAAAGTAATGATGATTTTCTGGGTTAGTGACCCGCATGCAAGAAGTATGGAGAGTATCAAAATTAGAACCATGATGGATAAGAATGCGGCCAACCAACGTCAAAGAATAATCATCCGAACCCCCTGGCTATAACTCATCGGGAATGACCAAACCTTGTTCCTTCTCCACCGTAAAGGATAGTGCATGATTCATTTAGTCAATCTCTTCATCCATTGAAGCTATCTTCTACTAGACCCAAAGCATCGGCAAAGCCAAATCACCCACGTAAACACAAGAGAGAAAACCAACAAAGAAGAAACCATGAACCAAGGAAACCTAGGAAAAAACAGGAAAGAAAAATACAATGTGGCCAGAAAAGGAATTAGAGCACTACAACAGAGAAAAAGAAAGTGAAGAATACCAAAGAAAACATGACGGAATCTAAGCAAGCAGCAGATTCCGATCAGACGACGGAGACACACTAATAAAACCCTATGTAGTTAGGAAAAACTGGAAAGCAAAAACTGAAGAAGAAACCTCCCATGCAAAGAAAAAGAATACTCCATAAAAGAGAGAGAGAGAGAGAGGGAGAGAGAGAGAGAGAGAGAGAGAGAGAGAGAGAGAGAGAGAGAACGAATCCTTTTTAATTGCAAGTGATATATCAAGATGTTGATGTAGGTTTGAAAAATGCAAAGTATATGAATAATTATAAACTATTTTTATGTTCATTCTAAGTTTATACATGTGAGATGTTATTTTGTAATTTGTCAATTAGTTAAAATTTAAAATAATTCAATTTCAAAAATCAGCCACGCTACCTTCACATACGCCCTATCGAGCCGCTCCTTAATGGTGTTAAGAGATTCCTTTTGGTTACCCCACTTGAATTGGTAGCCCTCATATCCCAAGTCGTGGAAATTGTTGAGCAGGGTATCTCAAAAGTTTTGCATAAGTCGTTGTTGTAAGTGCACTCCCCATCTTCTACCCACTTGCAAGAATTTTGTTGAAATCCCCAACAACCAACCACGGCCGAATAAACTTAGATGCAATGTTGTCAATAAGGCGCCATGAATTGTATCGTGAAGACGCCGTGGGCCACAGTATACACCGATTGACCTCCACATCTCATCGAATGATGGTAGTTGAACTGATATGTCGATATGGTTCGTCGAAAAGGGTTGCACTGTTACTTGCATATCCTTTCTCCAAAGTAGAGCCAACTCTCCACTCTTTCCAATCGAATCCACTACAACCCCTTACATTTCAAGTCCGTTTTTAAGATTCTCAACAAAGCCTAACTTACTTTTGGTTTCACTTAAGAAAAGGAATAAATGCAATTTACTCCACTATGTTAATGGAAATGAACAATTTACACCCTGTGAAAAATAAATTAGCAATTTAGCCCCCTTTGTTTTTTAAAATGGAGCAACCCCCCTTCCCCACCTTTTTTATTGTTTAATTAAAATTTAAAATGATATTTATGCCCTTATTTAAAAGCAGTTGGATCTTAATTTCAATCTAAGATTCAAATTTAACTAATAAATCAACGGTGTAGATTTTTATCTAATTCGAATCAATGGTTTAAATTTAAATACATAATAATTTAATTTATATATTATATATAGTTAAATTTGGACGTATATATACTTATATAAAAAGATTTGTATATATATATATATATATAGAGAGAGAGAGAGAGAGATGCCGGCAGGGAGGTAGGTGTTGGGGGGGGGGGGGGGAACAAGGTGATCTGAGCACTGGAGGGGGAGGAAGAGGGGAGTGGGTCTGGGTGCACTAGTTGGTGAAAGAGGCGAAGGGGCAGCGAGGCTGGGGAGGGGTGCGGATCTGGGCACAGGACGGGGAGGTAGATTGGGTGGTGGCGGGGCAGGGAAGGGGCAGATCTGGGCGCAAGAGCAACGGTGGCACTGAAGGGGCTGGCGACGGAGAGGATGAATTGAGCGGCAAGGGGCGGCCACAGCAGGAGGGAGGAAGCTAGGATTACTGGCGGCGTTAAGAAGTTGAAGAAGAGAGGAAAAAAGAATATATGTACATATATATATATATATTATTTTTATAAATAATTCATATTATGTTTATAAATAGCATATATATATATACTAATATATTAACTATGTATATAAAATAATATTTTTATTGGTTAAAAAATTATGCACAGGTGCAGGGGGGTGGGTGTAGTGCACCACTGCGGGCCTAAAGGGATATTCAGCTCTATTTTTAATAACACAGGGGGATGGGACAGGAAAGGTGGGCGCTTGTACGTTGGTTTCTAATGAGTGCTACAGAAAGTATTCCTTTTCTTTCATAGAAGGCGGCCCACCTTCACACTCATCTAGATAGTTTCATCAAGTTCATTTTACTATAGACCACTCAACAACTGAGCTACGAAACCATCTTCTTGGCCCATTGTTTGTTAGGATTATCCATAATGTCCTTGTTAGGACCACCGAAAATATAAGGCTATAGATTCTCATATGGTTATTACCATATTTCATTAGTCTTGGAGTTTGACCCCCACTGCCCTTGAAGTCTCAAGGATAACTCTCCTGGTTAGTCCCTTTATGAGAGGATTTTCCAAGCTCCTCTAGGACCTCACATCATCCACAAAGATTACTCCATTCTTCAAGTGCCCTTTTGTTGCACCGGGTCTGATGCGAATATAACTCATTGTGCCATGTATGCATAGTTCTTGACAATTCCAATAGCAGCCTGAGAATCATACTGTAAGAAGATTGGTACAGATGACCCCCACAAGGACACATCACCTACCAAGTTTCTTAACCACTTGGCTTCATGACCTGCTAGTTCAAGAGCTATAAATTTAGATTCCATGATAGAGCGAGTAATACAAGTCTATTTCACAAATTTCAAAGAAATAGCTCCCCCCCCCACCCAAAAAAAAAAAAAAAAAGTCAAGACATTGCCACTAGTTGAACTCACTTCATCATTATTATTTACATAGTTTACATCATAAAACCCTTTTAATTCTATAGGAAACTATTAAAATGCAAACATAAATTCATCGTACCTTTTAGGTATTTTAACAAGCGACGAAGTGCATTTAATGTTCCTTCAACATACGCTATGTCAGGTCTAATGTAATTCATGAGAACATAACAATCCCTATGTTTTTTTTTGTTGGCTTGTGATACTTTATCATCATTATTCTTATTTGGACATATTCTAGGATCATATGGTATTCTAATAGGTAGTTCGTCATGACAGTTAAATCTTTTCAGAATTTTTTCTATATAGTGTTATTGACATAAGAAAAATCCACTTTCGCTTTTCCTACTTTTAATGGATAGGATTACATCAGCTTCTCCTAGGTCTTTCATTTCATTGTGAAGATAGCAATCTTTTGGTTTGGTTAATCACCTCCAAGTTGATACCAAAAGATTCGCATGTCATCCACTTATAGAAACATAATCACACAACCTAATCCAAACAATTTAGAGTAAACACAGGTATCTGATGCATTCATACTATATTCATTAGTTATTAGAGTATGGTCAAACTTTTACCATTTTCTGGGAGCTTTCTTAAGACCATATAGTGATTTTTTTAAGTTTATATATCTTATTCTCTTGACCAGGAATTACAAACCCTTTAGGTTGTTCCATGTATATTTCCTCTTCTATATCACCATTTAGTAATGTTGTTTTTACATTCATTTGATGAATTATTAAGCCATGAATATTTGATAGTGCAACTACGGTTCTAATTGTTGTAGCTTTTGTCACATGAGAATATGTCAAAGTAGTCTATATCTTTATTTCGAGTGTATCCTACAACCACCAGTCTTACCTTAAATTTGTCTATGGATCCATCTACTTGATTTTGTTCTTGAAAACCCATTTGCATGTAATAGGCTTACTCCCTACCGGTAAATTCCCTAAATCCCAAGTGTGATTTATCATGATAGAATCTAGTTCATTTTTAATGGCTTCTTTCCAGAAACAAAATCTATAGGAGTTGTAGCCTCTACATATGTATTAGGATCTCCATCTACCAAAAATACTGGGACAAAGTGTTCATTTATTTTATATAGGTCTTCAACTAAGAAAGCAGTTAAGAAATCTGGTCCATGACTACGTTCATTTTTTTGTCTCTTACTCCTAATTTCTTTCATACTTGAAACAGAGGAAGTTGTTAAAGGTTCTAAGTGGTTGCTTGAAGAAGCTACTTGAGTATTAAACGCCTTATTAAAGGGAAAAATTAATTCAAAGGATACATCATCTCTAGATTCACAAAATGAATAATCATGAAAACACATGAATCTATATGCAGTACTCTTTTGGGCATAACCAATAAACATATAATCAAAAGTCTTAGGCACTATATTTGTTTTTCCAAATTCTGGATATGCAGCTGCTGCTAGGTACCCCCACACGTTAAGATAACCAATGTTAGGTGAAAAACCTTTCCACATTTCATAAGGTGTTTTATCCAATGTGGGACTCTATTAAGGATATAACATGCAAATAGAATTGCTTCCCTCCACATATTATTAGGCATGCTAGAACTTAGTAGCATAGCATTCATCTTTCTTTCAGGGTTCTATTTTTCCATTCAGCTATGTCATTTTGTTTAGGTGTATAGGGTGCACAGTTTCATGGATAATACAATTACTTACACATAATTTCTTAAGAAATTTAGTGTCATATTCACCTCTTATATCAAACGTAAGCCTTTTAATTTTCTTATCTGGGTTGTTTTCAATTTCGGATTTGAATTTCAAAAACATTTCAGCTACTTTATCTTTTGTTTTTAGCAGATAAATCTTAGAGAATTATCATCAACAAAGGAAATATAATATCTTTGACCTCCTTTGCTTAGTGTGTTTTTGAAATCAGCCAGGCCCAAATTAATTAGTTCAAGTAATTCAGTGCTTTATGAGTTCAACATGTTTAAAAGGTTTATATATATATATATATATATATATATATTTAGCTTTTACAAGGTCTAAACATTTAGAAAATTCACTTGCATTATATGAATTTATACGGTTCATACTTTTTAGTCTTTTGATTGAAGCATAGTTAACATGTCCTCGCCTATCATGCTAAATATCAACAGATTCAACCATATGAGTAGAACTTGAAGAACTTTTAATGGAAATGGTAGGAATGGTGGGTAGGACAAATAGTCCATCTGCCATGCATCCTTTCCTTATGAAATCATCAGTTTTGGTTATTATCATATTGTCAACTTCAAATACTATTTTTAGTCTAACTTTATTGAGAAGATTACCATAAATCAAATTCCTACGAAGTCAGGCACATGCAATACATCATGCTAAGCTAAAGTTTTGCCAGAAATAAGTTTAAGTTGAAAGTTTCCATTAAGATGCATTCACTGTCGGATACCTTGTGGAATTCTTGGAACATTCTTTGTTGGAACATAAATGCTTGGAGGCGCTGGTGTCCAAAATCCAGTTTGTTTTGTTCTCAACCAAGTTCGCCTCCACGACAACTGTAGTATTGATCTCTTCATCTTCAGCAAGATTGAGTTATGGGGTGGTTTGAGATGCCGACTTCTGGTTTGTTTTCCATTCGTCTTTCCTTTGAAGCATTGATGCGCCTTATGGCTTGCTTTCCACAGCAGTAGCACAACTGCTTGTTCTTTTGGATCTTCCAATCATCTCCTTTAAAGGACTTCTGGTGTCCATCTTTTTGGAATTTCTTCTCCTTATGTTGAAATCCGTAGTTAGAAGATCCAGAAGGTTCAACTAAGTTAGCTTTAATAGAAAGGGAAGAGTTAGAAATTTCCTTATCTTTCATATGGTTGGCCTCCTCCGTTCTCATGTGGCTGATTAACTCCTGAAGAGTTAGGCCCCTTTTCTTGTGCTTCAGGTGGTTTCTGTAGTCACTCCAGGTAGGTGGAAATTTCTCAAGGAGGACGTATGTCTATTAGACTTCGCACATCTTCATGTCCTTGCTAAGAATGTCAGCCACAAGGTTTTCATACTCATTTACTTGGACCATTATTGGCTTGCCGCCAATCATATAAACTGGGAGCCATTTCCCGACAATATATTTCTTTCTTCATGCATCATCTCCTCCGTCTGGCCTTTGCACTCTTTTGGTTGATGAATAAGTCGACCAGGGTGTTGGTCATATGATTCAACAGATGACCTCTTACCATTTTTTGTCTTTGTCGTTAACTTGGCTTCATCGACCTTTTTTGAACTGTCGGTAGAAGTGGTCACCATAGCTAGGGACTATAGATGTCTCTGTTAAACTTACTGGTGAATTTTTTAATAGTACGTAGTGCACCTCCAATTGTTCGAAGAGTATTAGTTTCTGCGACCAACGCTTAAAATTGGTTCATCCAGTTGCTCCAACTTTGATAGATCAAGGAAGGCTTTCGAAGTAGGGACAAGCATTACAAAATTTTGAGTAATGTATATTTTTTGCTTTCAGATTATGATACAAATTGAACAGCAATTGTTGTGCTGTGAAAAAATAATTGTCCTGAAAGTAAAAATTCGGTACAACTGTGGTGTAATTGTTAGAACTGTTTGCTCCCAACGTTAACACAACACTTTCTAACATGTGCACTCGTGACAGAGAGTTGGAACAATAGACAAAAACACTCAAAAATTGGAATTGTAAAGCAGCGAGAGAAAGAGAGCAGAGGAAGAGTTTTTGAATATTGTGTGTAAAGTGGAAGAGCCCATGCCTAGGTATAAAGGGGAATGCCTCGCTTGTTAAGGTTGAATCCAGGATACTCTCAATAAAATCATATAAAAAACGACTTGGTGCGGAGGATTTTTCTTAGCAACCAATACTTGGTCAAAAGGTGTTACTTGTTTTATTATTTCTCATTAACTTTTTGCTTCCCTTATGCTAAGTAGAATGGTATAGATCCAAACCAGGCAATTAATCAGAGCTCTACTATTCTCGTTAACTGACATCCTCTCTTCTCATCGCCCTCCTCTTCTAATTCCTCTTTCTCTCAATTTCTACATTATATTCCTCTTGATTTCTCTCGTATCATTTATCTCTACTTTTTAATACGAAGATCATGGCATTGCTTGATATACGTTCCACCTCCGACACGCTGGGACATAACATTTGGTATCAGAGCAATTCCGGTGCCAGAGAACTGCCTGAAAACCGCAGCAACGATTGAAGAAAACAACAAAAAAATGTTGCAATGGGTGGTGTCCTTGAAGAGCATTCAGTATGAATTGTTTGAGACCTTGAAGCTCCTGCTTGCAGAAGTAGATAAGATAGTAAAGCAATATCCAAATGTCGTTTACCTCACAGACGACCTTTATTAGAAATGAAAATTTCGAAATGGAGGGTGGATCTAAAGCATCAGCAGCAAAGGAAAGTCTAGAAGAAGTTGGGCAGGAGGTGTTTCAAGAAATGATTGAGGAGAACTCTAAGGAACCGCATGTGGTTGACTTCGGGTAGAAGGTGTTTGATGAAATGCCTGAGGAGAGATATAATGAACTGACAATTTTAGAAACTGATTCGAGTATGTCTGATGCTTTTTACGTGAAAGAAGTCGGATTATGTTCAACCAATGTTAGCTCCCATGTGTTTGATGAAATACATGTGAAAGGAATTCGATGGAGCAAGTGCACGAGCAATTGATTCAAATATATTTGATGAAATGTCTCTTCAGGAAATGGGGAGTATAGTTGAGGTGAACTGCGGCGTCTTCCTTAGCATGCTTATGATAGAATTAAAAGAACAGAGTGTCGTAGGGGCTCAATATTATCATGAGTGAAAGCGAGGGTTGTCCCTCAACTACAAGGTCTAGCAGAATAGCAGCTACTGGAAGTATGCTTGCAAACATGATTCAAAGTTTTGGCCGATATTCGATGATATTGGCCGACACATAACCGGATCGACCCTTGTTGATCGAAAAAAATAGCCAATTCCCTATATTATCCGACGAGACTTCATATCGCCGATATTATCCTATGTCATCCGATATTATCGTCGATACAATGATAGTATCGCTTGTATTTGATGACATCGTTGATAATATTGGATGATATCGGCGATATTACGACGGAAATAAAATATTTGTTTATAGTTTGCACCTTATGCGGGGCGACCGACGTTCTCTTCTCACAACTAGTTCCCTCGTCCCCGATTCTGTAAGACAATCTCGTTTTGATAAATTTCTTGGTTCATCTTGGTTGAATTTACCAACTGTAACATTAATCATAACTAGTAATCTTTTGTGGTAATTAATTAGGTTGTGAAGGGACAAGGGGTGGTGAAGGTGATGAAATCTAGATATTGGGAGCTGAAGGAGGGCGACCACGCGTGGGGACTACTGACCTTGTGACAAAATTTTGTACAATTTACAACACCTTTGCAGAAGGACAATCTTGAAAGTGAACAAGTCCAAGTGAAGAAATCCATTAGGACGATTTTTCAGCCAATAATTAAGTTTTTTTTTTTCTGCATTTTACAGCAACGTTGCAACCATGTGACTCCTGCATTTTACAGCAACTTTCTGAAAACATTGTGCTACCCGTGCCCATCAACAATTGAGGTGTTTTCAAGTTCATAAATTGGGTGCAAGGCATCAACTCCCTCAACCAAAATTATATGAAAGTAGAAGATTTGCTGAAGAATAGAAAAAGTATAAGAAAAGTAAAGTTTGTTGAAAAGTAGAAATACTTTGACGTGCAAGTAAAATTTTCCTGGTCTCTTCTTCACTATTCTTTAATTAAATATTTCTTCTCAAATATTATACTAATCAATGTATTTTGTTAATTTTAACAAATATAGGAATTTATAGCTATAGTAGAATTTGAGATCTATATGCCCGATAGATGTTATCAATGTTGGTTCTTACACCACGCCTTTCAGTCATAATTACTCACCTACTTCACATGATTATTATAGAAGGACTGATGATAATGATGATGCCGATCATCTCGAGCCCCACGGGCGATCCACTTTCTTTTGATCATGTCTGTATGTCTTAAGCATTTTTGTAATTTATCGATGCTTGATATTATAAAACTTTTGATTTGTAATATTATATAGTAATTTATGGTGCTTTATTGTTTTTATAATTTTACTAATCTTTTTGGAATTTTTTAAGCATTGGATAACATATTTTCTTGGTATTGCCCGATAATATCCCAATACGCTGCGACAGATGTGGAACAATATCTGCCGATATTATCACCGATACCGCAACTTTGAACCATGCTTGCAAAACCTCAAGCATCTGTCATGTGCAGCAGAATTTAAGAGAATAGGAATACCATTACAGAAGGTAAAGACGAATATAATTTTACTGACCGTAAGATCACCATGCATTACAATTGTGACTGTAAGATGTCTTTGTATCGTAATGGTCACAGTATGGTTGTCATTACCAAAATTGATCCTGGAGGAATTATTATTGACAAATGGAAATCAAAATTGCTTAGCCTCTTTGATACTGATGATAGCTTTAAATTTTAGCACTACAGTCGATAATAAGATGTTGGAGTGTCAAAAAGGTAGATGGGTCGAATTAGGTTGTGTCGTTTTAATCCCATGGCAGAATACAAGATTTGGAGCATCTACTGATGAGTTCAAACGAAACTAGCAGCGCCTCAAAACTTAGTTTCAGAATAGGCATTGGCTCTTTGAATAATCTTGGTGCGTGGGAGGGAAGGATCATATTCTTCTCAACATATCTAGAGTTATTGGCACAAATTAACTGAAGTTACAGCTTTATATCAGTCAATTTGATTGTAGTATATTTTTAGTTTTCCGGGTATTGGTCGATCAACTTTTCAGTATGGAGAGATACTTAAGTGCTGGAGCATTTAGCTATGAGCTTGAGAGAAGTCCACAAGGTGACATAAGCACCAAGTGCCCTGGCATTTGATCATTTGGAATGAACTATTGGATGAGGATTTGGCTGAAATTTAGAGCTATAATTTGTGTTGCTTGACTCATTGTAATGGATATGGGCATCTCATCCGCATTAATGGTTTAGAAAACAAGTCAAGATTCTTCGCTGTTGACGTAAGTTGTTAGAACAAGGAACATTTCAGCTTGTCATGCAAGAAAGGAAGTTGTTCAGCTAGGAAGAGTATCTTAGGGAGAGTCATGGTTTGGGAAATGGGGCTACAAATTTAGTGGTGGAACCACAGAGCAAAAATATGATTCAACCATCTTGTTTCTGAGCTCGTTATACTTCGATATAGTCTGTAATTTCAAGAACAATGGCCATATAAGGATGATCAAAGAAATGACAGAAATGTATACAAGATTGAGTGATAAAACGCTGTTCAACATCACTCATTTGTTCAACTTCATCTTGGCTTTTTAATCAATAATTCCAACTGGTAATTTCTAGGCATGAACTGAGAGATTGGGCGAGAAAATTATTTGGAGACAGTGGTTTGATGGGTTTTGTGCTGAAATCTGTCAAATGTTTTCGAGTGGGTAATCAAATTTGTTGTGCAACACTACAAGAAAATACGATATTAGTGATAAAATATTAAATAATAATTTAAAAATTATCATTAAAAATATATATTAAGTGACAATATTTTTTTTTATCTTGTCATAATATATTTATTAGTGACAAAAATTATGTATAAAGTTGTCACTAAATACAATTAGTGACAACAAACAATTATTTCTTGTCACTATACATGAATGAATCATTAATTGTATTTAGTGACAACTTTGTGGATATTTTTTTGTCACTAATTCTTGCTAATAACAATTTTTTACAAAATAATAGTAATTATTAAAATCATAAAATTCATTATCTATACTATTATGTAAAAGAAACTCTTTTTTTCCTCACAAATGAAGGTTAATGACCCCGCTGCACCACTTTTTTGAAATGCCAAAATAACCTCATCCAAGATGATAACTACTTCATTCAACTTTCCAAATTTTATATTAATTGATAAATTAGTTTTTTCTTTCTTTCCTTTTTTTTTTTTTTAATGTGATGTGTTAGTTTATATATTTTACTTTTATTTATAATCTATTTTAAAGCGTAAAAAATTATTTATTATAAGCACGCAGAAACAGCGTGCCACGACGGCTAGTTGTGACAAAATAAACATTCGTGTCACTAAATATTTATAATTAATGAAAATATTAATATTGTCGCTTAAATTTTTTTAGTCGCTGATCTTCTATCTTTTTGTAGTGCAATAAATTGCTTCTCCAGATTAGCCGAGCTCACCGTGAAGAAATATGGATGGAGATCCTTGAGGACAACGATCATTGCAACGGGGGAGAAATGTCATCACTCAAGCATTCAACAAGCGATATATTTGGAATTTGATGAAAACAAAATAGGGGTCATAGTGAAAAGCAGAAGAAGCGTGAATTACGTTATCAAAAGTTGTTACTTGCTTTATTATTTTTTATTCACGTTTTCCTTTCCTTATATTGAGTGGAATGGTGTAGATCCAAACCAACCAATTAATCAGAATTCTATTGTTCTCGTTAACTGACTTCTCTCTCTTCTCATCTTCGTCCTCTCCGAGTTCCGCTTTCTCTTCTCTTTTTTAATAAATCAGTTACAATTGTATTATGAAATTTAATCATTAACCATTAATATACGTCAATTACCAATATTAAACATGTATAACTAATCAA
This sequence comes from Sesamum alatum, assembly GCA_034509735.1. Classification (NCBI taxonomy): domain Eukaryota; kingdom Viridiplantae; phylum Streptophyta; class Magnoliopsida; order Lamiales; family Pedaliaceae; genus Sesamum; species Sesamum alatum. The sequence continues at coordinate 21,209,856 of JACGWO010000006.1, forward strand.
ATAATTATTACAGTAAACCAACAACTATTATTAAAGTAGACCAATACCCACACATAGGTAGAACTCGAACCCACAATTTTTTAGTTATAGAGCCTCAACTTCTACATTATATTCCTCTTTATTTCTCTCGTATTGTTTATCTCTACTTTTAATACGAAGATCATGGCACTGGTTAATTTACGTTCCACCTCTGACATGCCAACACCTAACAGGAACGGTTTTTTTATTATTTGGAACGGTAAATAATTCATTTGAACCTTTTGGACTGCAATTAGGAACGGTTGAGAAACGAGAGGCTATCCGTGGCAATAAGAGGCGATCCTAATTATTAGGAACGGTAACGAGATTACCGTTCCTATTTGGGAACGGTGTTTGGCACTATATGGTTCTACCATTCCTAATTACCTTTGTACGTATAATTTTGATTTTTTTGCATTTGGAACACTTTATAAACATTAGGAACTGTATCATTGAAAATAAATCGCGCAATTAGGAACGGTGTTTAGAACTTTGTTTGGAACAGTCCGATAATGTTGTAGATAAAATTTAGCATGGTGTCTGGGATATATATAGGAACAGTGTATTGTAGAGATTAGGAACGGTGTTTGCACTCAAACTTTGGAATAACGTTTTGGTCCGGTTTTTGGTATTGTCTTTAGAACGAAAGTCTAACCACGAAAGGATTGATTTTGGAATACAATTAGGCACGGTGGGTTCCGTCTTTTAGGAACGGTTCACGTGTAGAGTTGGAATGGTTTTGTCATCGGCGTTGGGAACAGTAAGTCTCTTGAAAAAGTCAAATATAGGAACGGTACGTTGCGAATACGAACCATCGAAAGTACTGTTCCTAATTTATGGTTTTTTTTATATTAATAGTTTTTATCATTTAAATTAATAATAATATTTTGATTATATAATTAATATTTCAATATGAAATAATGCATAATTTAGAAATAAAAATTATATTAAATACAAACATTATTCGATTTGATTACAAAAGAAAAAAAAATACATAATTTACTCTTCGTCCCCATCGGCCTCGTCCATCTCGTCAATGTCTGGACGGGTGGGGTCTCTAGGAGGCCGTGACGGGCCGGCGCCGGAGCGACTGGTCTGCATGTCCTTGACCATGCCCATCAGGTCCACCATCATCTCCTCGAGGCGGCCCAACCGACCCTCCATGTTTGACGGAGGCGCTGGCTCTGGCGCGGGCGCTGGCAGTGGCGGTGGCGGGGGTGATGGCGATGGCGATGGCGAGGTAACGACCTGGTTGAGCGCCAGGGCCTCAGAACCAAGACCAAATACCCGGCCCTTGTTCTTGCCCCCGACGCAACTCAGCCACATCTACTGCTCGGTCTGCAGCGCCACCGAGGCCTTTGATTCGGAAGCAGGATCCTCAGGGGCCTGAGACTGATGATCCTCCATCATCTTCTGGAACATCTCCTGCAAAAATAATTACAATAAATTAGAAAATTTTAAAATATTTAAAAAAATACTGTAGAATGTATTAATTACAACTTACTGCCACCTCCGCTGCCCTCGACCAGCTCCAGCCGCCGTCGGTCTTCTTCTTGTAGCATCTGGAGAATAACTCCATCTACTTCACTGGCCGGCCGAGGTGCTCCTCCTGTAAAAAGAAATGGGAAATAGTTATTACAATTTTAATTTAATAGTAATAAATAATTGAAATAACATTAGATATCTTACCATTTTCCGCTTGTGCATACCGACGGAGACAGATCCCCCGCGGTACACAGTAGTGGATGCGGCGGGGTTGGCGTTTCGGTTCGCCTTGTTCTTCTCGCACTCCTTCTGGAACTCCGGGGAAGCCCAGTACAGGAGGAGCTGCCGCCACACCTCGTTCGCCAGCCATAGAGGCTTCTGCAGCGACTGTCTGGCGAGGACGAACTTCTTCCTCAAGAACTTCCCCACCCAGACATGGAAGATCTTGAACATCGACTCGTCGTCGGCATCCCACCAGTACGTCATCTGTATTAAAAAATATATATATAAATATTTTTTAACTTAGATTGTTAAAATATTTAAAAAAAAATTAATTCCTGTTACCTTCAAGCTCTCGAACCAAAAATGCTGGTGCTCTAGCGGCACCTGGCGCAAACAGCTCCAAGGGTGGGGATAGTGTCCTCGCACGACCGCGTACATGCGCTCGTGGATCTTCCGATCACGACTGAAATTACAAAATAATTAGTATGTCATAAAAACATTAATTTAAGTTACAAAAAAAATTTAAAAACATAAATTGTACCTCGCATCGGCGAGTGTGATGTACTGGCGCGCGGATGGTGGTGGGAGTGGTGGGGATGGTGGTGGTGGGGCAACCCATGGACGGGCCGGACGACCGTCGGTGCGGTAGTGGATGGTCCGGGCTGCTGATCCGGCGCAGTAGTAGACGCACCGGGCTGCTGATCCGGCGTAGGTGGTGCGGGTGTCGGATCTGCCGGCGCAGGTGGTGTGGGTGCCGGCTCTGCCGGTGGTGGTGCCGGTATATCCGGTTCGCCGCGACCGCGACCACGGCCATATCCACCTACTCGGGGTGGAAAATCCCGACCAGACATTATCTAAAAAAACACATAAGTATCAATTTATTTCAATAATGAAGATTTTCTAATGTATTTAATATATATGCAAACTAAATTCTACAACTGTACATATTTATACTAAATACCATAATTTTACCCTAAAATTGCACTAATTCCTTCAAATTATCATATTTTTAATTATTGAAATTTATTGAAAAATTAAAATTTCTAGATTATTAAAAAAAATAAAAATTTCAGATTTTTTAAAAAATTCAAAATTCCAGATTTTTAAAAAATTCAAAATTCCAGATTTTAAATATTTTAAATTTCCAGATTTTTAAAAAATTCAAAATTCCAGATTTGAAATATTTTAAATTTCCAGATTTTTAAAAAATTCAAAATTACAGATTTTAAATATTTTAAATTTCCAGATTTATAAAAAATTCCAGATTTTAAATATTTGAAATTCCAGATTTTAAATATTTTTAAATTCCATATTTTAAATATTTAAAAAAAATTCCATATTTTAAATATTTAAAATTTCAAGATTTTTAAAAAAATAAAAATTACAGATTTTAAATATTTTAAATTTCCAGATTTATAAAAAAATCCAGATTTTAAATATTTTAAAATTCCATATTTTAAATATTTATAAAAAATTCCAGATTTTAAATATTTGAAATTCCCAGATTTTTAAAAAATTAAAAATTCCAGATTTTTAAAAAATTAAAAATTCCAGATTTTAAATATTGGAAATTCCAGATTTTAAATATTTATAAAAAATTACAGAAAAATCAGAAATTTTTTTAAAATTACAGAAAATTTTCAGAATTTTCAAAGTTTTTCAGAAATTTTAGAAATTACCAACAGAAATTAACAACAGTCAATTACACCAACAGAAATTAACAACAGATAAATTACACCAAAAATTACAACTACATTACACTAATTAACAGGAAATACAAAAAATTGCAGAATAATTACGTCAATTTACAGAAAATTACAGAATAATTACAGAAATTACACAAAATTACAACTAAATATCCTAACTAACATAAATTACAACTAAGTATCCTAACTAACAGAAATTACATAAAAACACCGTAACTATAAATAAATTTCAAAAAAAAATTATAGAAAAATTTTAATGAAATAAAAATTAAAGAGGGTTTCTTCAGACCCTACTTGGTAGTTGAGGCTCGCGGACGGTGGGCGGTAACGGAGGTGGTGGACGATGGTGGTGGTGGTGCGCGTTAGTGGTGGCAGAGGCGGAGGGTGGTGGTGCGCGTCAGTGGGCGTCAAGGCAGAGGCGGCGGACGGCGTGGATGGTGGCAGATGCGGCGGACGGCGGACGGTGCCTGAGGGAGAGAGGCGGATGGGAGAACGGTGGAGGGAGAGAGGCTGGGGGAGGGAGGCTGAGGGAGAACGGCGGAGGGAGAGAGGCTGAGGAAAAAGGGCGGACAGAGAGAGGCGGAGGGAGGGAGGCTGAGGGAGGCTGAGGGAGGCGAACGAAGAGGGGCTGAGGGAGGGAGAGAGGCGTTCTAAGAGAGAGAGAGAGTGAGGGAAGAGAAAGTGAGAAAAATTCAGCCAAGGGTTTAATTTATATAACATTTTGGAACGGTCGTTTTTTCCCTTACCGTTCCTATTACCGATCCTACCAAAACAAAACGACGTCGTATTAGACACTATACGATGTCGTTTTTATGTTGTTGACCTAAATAGGAACGGTAACTTAGTAATAGAGGCATTCCAATAACCGTTCTCAAGACCACCGTTCCTACATTAATTCCAAATACTTAGTACTTGGAATTGTACTAACAGGAACGGTCTTATAATACAACAACTGTTCCCAACCCCGTTCCTAATCAAAGAAACGATGTCGTTTTTAGACATGCATATAGTTAGCGTTCCTAATTTTATACATTACCGTTCCTATATGTATTGCAATTATTTTTTTTATCTTCTTAGATAATAAAAATAAATTAAGAAAAACATGTTCTGAACACTTGTTTTATTAAATAAATGTATACAATTGGATGTTTAAAGATTATAAAAATCTATAATAATTTTCAAAAAATAGACACACATTCACAATATGAAGTACATTTGTAAACATTTTTTTGTTAGTATTTCACAGATGTAACTAGCATCCTATATTGTTGTACTGCACGGCATAATCAGACTGTCAAAATTTAAATCAGACCGTTAGATATGATATAACATACAAAAGAATACATTATATGTCATTTTTCAATATTTCGGTGTGCGGATCTCGAGTTTTCGTATCCGATCAATATTCATCGTTACAAAAACAGATGCATCCTTAAATCCGGGTTACTGATTGGAAATCCGACTGTTGGACATCAATTCATATCCATAACCTTGTACGTGTTAAAAAATGGTGACGATCCAACTGACGGATGTTGAGATATCGGACAAATTGGTTGGAGTTCTAATACTAGGAACAGGTACCTAATAGACAGTGTGGTCCTACTACCGTTCCTACTCTAAAAAACGATGCCGTTTTAAAGCACTAATACAGTAACCGTTCCTAATTCAAATTTTCCATATTTTTTTAATTAGCCGCCATATTTGAAATATTGTACCTCAACTAGAAATGGTCCTAATAAATATGTACCGTTCCTAATTCAAATTTTCCTCATTTTTTTTTAATTAGCCGCCATTTTTGGAAATATTGTACATCAACTAGGAACGGTATGTATAAATTAGTACCGTTCCTATTTCAAATTTCCCTTATTTTTTTTAGTTAGCCGCCATATTTGAAATATTGTACCTCAAATAGGAACAGTAATTATAAATTTGGACCGTTCCTAATTCAAATTTTCTTCTATTTTTTTTTTTATAAAGTAGTCATCATATTTGAAATATTAATAACTATGATAAAAAATTACAGAAATTTTTTGGAAAATTCAAAAGTCTCTTCATCGGACTCAGCCTCGTCAAAGTTATCTTTATCTTCATCTTCGGATTCACTGTCTGGCGAGCGCGATGGCCCTGCTCCATGATCAACGACCAATTGTAACCCCGTTGGGTCATGCAGTTCAAATGTTTGGTTATCTATTACAACATCTGGATTAGGTATGACTTCATCCATCTGATAGGCGACCTCAGTCCATCGCGAGTCATCGATAACTCTTTGAGCCTTAATTTTGCAAACAACTTTTCGGTCGACTTTGTCCTTCTTCATGCTCGGGTAATCCGTATAGTATACTTGTACTGCTTGTTGTGCCAGTATGAATGGTTCATTCTTTTGGTAGAGCTTTTTGAAGTTGACATCAACGACGTGATAATGAGGGTGTATCTTCATGCCTCTGACCGGATCGACCCAACGACAATTAAACAGTACAATGTGCATGTTCGGAATTAGTGGGTAATCTAGCTAAATTATCTCTTTCAAAATTTCATAGAAGTCAGAATCTGTGTCTGTATATGATGAGCTTTTGACACAAACACCACAATTCATTGTTGACTTCCCAACATTGTGACGTTCAGTGTGGAAATTGAAGCCATTGACGAAGTAAGATGGGTATGTCGTCACTTCTGCACTTGGCCCCCAATAATGCAACTTCAACAATTCCTCGTTTGTGTGATTCAATTCGAGTTTCACCTGCAATTAATGATATATATAGTAATTGAACCAATCATTACAAATTAATGAGCATATCGCATTTACAAGAAATCGATGATACTTACACGAGCCTTGAACCAATCCTCGAATTGTGTCACCACTAGTTAATCAATTATCGGGTCCTCCGTATTGTGTTGCTCAAACAGTTCATTCAGGAATGACCTGTCATAGTAAAACTGATAGTTATAAATATATATGTAATTGAAATTGAAATGATTCGTATGAGATAATTACGTTTGTATAAGACACTTACTCGTAGTACGGTGCAACTACTTCACAATTACACAAGACGTATGTCTCGATAGCATGAAGTTCCTCCCCACTCAGCCATCTCTTCTTCGAGGCTCCACTTGCTCGGCCTGGGTAATTGAAAATGGACCGAACAATTCGATCATCGTTACTCATGAGATCATCGTTCCGATCGGGTCTGTTTCGCTTGCACAGAATGTGCGGTTCAAAGTAGTGTGAGGAGAAAAGTCTGATTTCTTTGACAATATAAGCCTCTACAATTGACGCCTCGACGTGTGCTTTGTTTTTCACCTTTTTCTTCAAATCGCGTAGGAATCTATTCATATGGCAATTTATTAAAATGCAAATAATAAGTATATAATTAATAGTATTAATTATTTAATTACCTTTCAAATGGGTACATCCACCTGTATTGCACGGGGCGCCCAACCCGTGCCTCATATGGAAGGTTAACAATTATATTCTCCATTGAGTCGAAAAATGAAGGAGGAAAAATTTTCTCGAGGTTGCACATGATGACAGCTACACTATCTTCCAATTCTTTTACCTTGGCCACATTTATTGTTGTTGAGCATAGGATCTGGAATAGAAGGCTGACTTCCGTCAAGGCCCCCCACACGTGCTCTGGAAGCATTTCACGGAAAGCAACCGGAATCAATTTCTGCATGAAAATATGACAATCATGGCTCTTCATGCCGTGCATCCTCAACTCCTTCAGGTCGACGCAACGGGCCAAGTTAGAGGCATACCCATTAGGAAACCTAAGACAAAAAATCCACTCATATATCTTCTTCTTTTGCTCCTACGTCAGTGTATATACCGCCTTGGGCATCACGTTCGGTCTCCTTTCGTCCACCTCAAGCTCCGGCCGATTACATATGATCTTCAGATCCTTCCGTGCATTCAGATTGTCCTTCGTTTTTCCCTTGATGTCCATCACAGTATTGAATATATTATCGAACACATTCTTCTCAATATGCATGACATCAAGATTGTGTCGTATCAGATGCGCCCCTAGTATTCAAGCTCCCAGAATATGCTTTTCTTCGTCCACTTATAGTCGACGCCATTTCCTTCTGGTTCACTCAACAGTTGTTCGACAGCAACACTAAATGCATCGACACAGGTTCGGATCTGTTCTCCAGTCAGCCTCGGACGTGCAACCTTCCTCTCTATTCGATTTTTAGTGAAAGCTTTCTTATTCCTGCGATAAGGATGACCCGGTGGTAGGAATTGCCTGTGGCAGTTAAAATAGCATGCCTTCCGACCGTGCTTTAAATAGAATGCCCGTGTGTCCTTCATACAAACTGGACACCCCATAACACGGGCGGTACTCCATCCAGACGCTATACCATAAGCAGGAAGGTCGTTCACTGTCCACATCAATGCGGCATGCATCATGAATGCCTGGTTTGTCACAGTACCGTGCGTACATATACCCACATGCCATAAATTCTGCAACTCCTCGATCAACGGCTCCAAGTAGACATCGATAAGACGTTTGGGATTCGATGGGCCAGGGATAACCATTGTTAGGAACATATACTCAGACTTCATGCACATTCCCGGTGGGAGATTGTACGGTGTAAGTATCACGGACCAACATGAGTAAGTTTTATCATACTGACCGTGCGGTGCAAACCCATCCGTGCACAACCCAAGTCTAACATTCCTCGGTTCAGCTGCAAAATCAGGATACGTCCGGTCAAAATGCTTCCTAGCCTCTGCATCCGACGGATGACACATGGATCCTTCCTCCATCTGATGGCTCGCATGCCAAGTCATATGCTCTGTTGTGACCTGTGACGTATACAACCTCTGCAGCCGAGGGGTAATCGGTAGATACCTAAGAATGGCATACGGGGACTTCTTGCGTTTAGGATTTCTGTCCCTCGTGGGCTTGTACCTAGCGTCTCCACAGAACTTGCAATATTCCAAATCAATATCGTCCTTCCAGTACAACATGCAACCGTTTTTGCAAGCATCAATCTTCTGAACTGGTAAACCCAATTCTCTTATCAATTTCTTCGTATTGTAATAATCGGCGGGAAAAGTGTGACCGCGGGGCATTACAGTATCAGCCCACTGGCATAACCGATCATATGTATGCTCGAAAAAACCCCCTTCGACCTTGATAATCACCAACGAGGCAATTGACGACAACTGAGAGGTGGTGCAACCATTCCACAAAGGTTGGTCCGCAGCATGAACTACATAAAAAAAATGGTCTGACAAGCCAGACACATAATCATAAGGCCCCGAATCGTAATATGAACTAGGACCCACATCAGATGAACAATACCGAGTACCATCATCAGTCGATCCCTCCTGGTTGTACGAAGACCAGAATGACGGCCCGGCGGCATCGAATACCATCATCTGCGCCTAATCCATCTGAGCTGCATCACCCCAATGCGAACTACCCTCCTCCTGAATGGGTGGCGTTTACTGATGCTGCACAGGGGGCGCTGTCAATGCTTCAAAGTATTTCTGCACCCTCTCCTTACTATGCGAAATCCAATTGTAATACTCTGGCATGAACCCTTTCATACACAAATCAAAATTTACCTCGTCTGGTGTTTTGAACCGTTCGTTTTTGCACTTCCGGCAAGGACACTTAATCTTGTCCCTGTCCATATATGCACGCTGAGACTGGACCCATTCTAAAAATATTGTAACACCATCCTCAAACTCCGGCGTTACACCCAGGACGTCTCGATCATACATCCATTTCCTCAACTGTCTTAACATGATTGGTCCTACGTATAATTCACAACAAAAATTAAATGACGAGAGTAAATTATATATATGCAAAAATAATAGAATTTTGCATACTTACCTAAGCAAAACACCTATCAATATCAATCCAAAATTCGCGCTCGGTAGTTGATATGTTCGATTTTCCGTATAAAGAATCAAGGGGGAGAGTTACAAATACAAAATGAGTTGGAGAATAAGTATAAGAACAATGACAAAGAAGGGGGACATATATATAGAAATTATTGGAACGGTCATTGGATTACTATTTGGAACACAAAAATAGCCGTTAAAATATAGCCGTTGTTCCATCTGTAGGAACGGTATCTGGAGAGGTAATAGGAACGGCAAAGTTACCGTTGTAATATAGCCGTTAGCGCATATTAGGAACGGTATCAGGCACAACCAAAACGTACCGTTCCTACTTGGAGTACATTTAGGACCGGTACTTGTAACACAGCTCCACTTACTATATAACCGTAATTTGGAATGGTAATTGCATCACATTTTTTCCCATGGCGTAAAAGGGCCTCCTGTAGGACTACATGTTGGAACGGTCAGCCAACCGGTCCAAAATTGACACGGTCTTTGGAACACAGTCAGTAACGGTTCGTTTTTCCGGTCCGCCTACCGTTCCAAATCTCACACATGTGTTCCAAATTAAGGTCTAAAATATATCAGGTCCCTTTTAGGAACGGTTATAGGTGTACAATTTGACACTCCAATAGGAATGGTCCGACCGTTCCTATTAATTTGTATTTCTATTAGCACGACTCTGATGTCATCAACGGTTTACCGTTCCACAATAGTTCCTACCACCGTTCTTACGTGGAATGGTAACTGGAACGGTCATACCTTACCGTTCATATTCCCGCCTTTTTTTTTGTAGTGATTACCAATATTTTGTATTGTAAGATCTTAATGTTAATTATATTTCAGTATCAACTTTTAGATATTGTCAAAGTATTATTTACATGCTTTATTACCTTCTAAATTTTGAAATATGATTGTATAAAATTTTATTTTTTGCCTTTATATTGCAATTTTTCATTCTATATGTTTTTAGATTAACTTCTTAATCTTATTTTCATATGCACCGATTGGTATAATCTATTTCTTATTCAATAATATATTATGTTACAACTTAATTTTTTATGTCACATCTGTTGTTGTAATACTTTTATTCTATTAATTAATATAAAAAATAATAAATGTAAAAGTAACGCATTCAAGATTAACTAATATTAAAAAAATCAAGTACTAAGAGATTCGCTCAATAGTTAAATTTTCACAAGCAATTTCAATTTAATAATATCATATCCATATATTATTTTTAATTTATAATTAAATTTTGATATTTATTCGTTATTATATATATCATTAAATTTAGATTAGTATTTTATATATTATTCATGTGTAGTTTATTTTAAATTTTAATGTGTCATAGTATATTAAAACTTTCTTAATATAATTACGATTTCTTCTAGCAAAGTAATTGTGTTGAAATATTATTTGGCATATTAATTTTTTAGTTGAATATGTTATTCATTCTCTAAGTAGTTTAAAACAATTAAGACTCTTAAACATTTTTCTTATACAATTTTATTTTTTCTATAACTAATTTTATAATATAATTTTCTGTGAATGCTATTAATGCGTGACAGGTCTGTGTAATTGGGCTCATTCATGATTCACGATTATAAGCAGGTTATTAAAATTCTGTGTAATTGGATTCATCCATGATTCGCGATTTAGGTTTTTTATCCTAAATTTATATGGAGGAGGTTTAGAATATTTAAAATTCTAAATTGTTAAAAATTTCAGAATCTATAATATATTAATTAATAATATTTAAATGAGCGTATAATTATCTTTTTACAATGAGGAACAAACAACTTGAGTATTCACACATTTATATGGAGTATATATATATATATATATATATATATATTGGCTTAAAAAATAGGCGTTGTGGGCCTTCACGTTTTGGTTATTGGCAAATTCCTGCTACTTTTACGTTTTGAGACTTTCTATCAAGATTTGGAATTTTTTTTCTAGAGAATTTTCAATTACTATTGATCACAATTTTCTTCTCGTCTATCTTCATTAAACCCCACATATCCACTAATTTGCTTGTGGCACGTTGTTGTTGCTATTGAAAATTTTTCCGGACGATTGTATTTTTTGTACACAATAATTGGAAGAAATAATAGCAAAATTACAATTTACGTTCCATAACTTACTTTATTTGTGATTTTGGTTTCATTGCTTAACGATTTAGCAAATTTAATCCCACACGTCCAAAAAAATTATAATTTACGTCCCTCTTTTCGTTAATTTTTTAATGAATGGACAGTTAACTTAAGTAATAAGGATAATGGAATATGTGCTTGGCACGTTCTCCATCGTTAATAATTTACGGAAAGTGTCAATGGGACATAAATTGTAATTCTTTTAGACTTGTGGGATTAAAGTTGTTGAGTCGTAAAACAATGGAACCAAAATCATAAATGAGATAAGTTATGAAATGTAAATTGCAATTTCCCCGAAATAACACAAGCGGAATATAGAGAATTATTGAGAAAGAAATTAGCATGTAAAATGGTATTTTTGCTTCCATCTCACAGATATCGTATGACTACTGATAGTACTAGAAATCCAAATTACTAAAATGCCCTCAAATTGTCAAGGAATTTACAAGAATGTCATTAATGGAAGTTGACCGCGATTACTCGAGGGCGGTTACAGAAGTAGTGGGGGACGCCAAATTACCAAGGCACCCTTAGCAACTAGATCCAAGCCGTTGGATCGAGGGCAGTTGAGGAACAATATTGTACTTTCATCCCATGTAAATTACTATAAATAGGAGGAGAAATCCTTTTGTAAAGAGATATGAGATTCATTTATAGAAATTTATTCTTATACTTTCTATTTTTGCATTACCTCACGACGTTATTTGGAGTTACCATATCTAGGCTATTTAGCCCCGAATCACACACCATCAACTACATATATCACTGACTCAACAGTGAACTTCAACTTTTCACTTATTATTCATATTAGACAACATAACCGACTGCTGCTGATGGACATACATATTTCTTCATCGCAATTGAAACTCACTGCAACCTGCAAAAATACAAGATGTTTGTCACAATTAGTAAAAATTCACACCTTTCTTACCCCCAAAAGAAAAATTAATAATAAAGGGCAATGCAACCCCATAACACGGAAGTGTGTTAGCTTTTTCTTTAGGGTAAATTAGAGCTACCTCTCCTAAAGTTTGACAAAATTATAAATATTTTATAGTTGTTTGAAAAATTACAAATACCCCCTGAGGTTTGTGACTGTACAACAAATAACCCGATCCATCCATTTTTATGGGTGAACTGACTAAAATGCCCTTATGCAAACTGAATTATTCTTAATTTTTTTTTTGGACTACAATGCGAAGGAGAGGTTTCTTAAATTTTTTCCAAAGAGGAACAATAATGCAATTTGTCTCGGTTGATTTATTTACAATTTTAACTAAAAATTCAAGGGCAAAATGGTCAATTTGAAGCCGTTGGTTAAAAATTACAAACATCAAGGGTATTTATAATTATGTTAAATCTCATAAGAGGTGACTGCAGTTTACCCTTTTCTTTAAAATGTTGAAATGGTTTACATCCCTCTTTTTTTCTTTTTTTTTTTTTTTTCTTTAGGAGGATTTTGGACCTTCCTTTCACGATATGCAATAACTCGATAGATTATTGTAAGAATCTAAATTATATAAAGTGAAATTTGTAACATGTACATACTTTGAGCAATCAATGGAAGGATTGATCTTGTAACGGATGTTAATACCACATTGGCCGGGAAGTCTAGCAGCATTCCCCGGGTTAACACCACGGACCGAGGCAGCAAAAGATTTTACGCATTTGCATACGCTCTGTCGGTCAGGTGTACTTTTGGCCGCAGCATAGAGACCCTTAATCCCATTACAACATCCACCCAACGCACCTTTTCTGGTCAGGTATGGAAGGCATCGATTTAGATATGAAGCTACAGTGCCACATCCTATCGCAGCCTCACCCTCTGGAACAACCGACATGATTAACGCGACCCCGATGAGAACAACAAACATTGGCTTGATGGTTCCAGCCATTGAAATCGAATATAAGACGGTGCAAGGAAAATAGAATTTCTAATGCTTTTTCTCTAACAATTAATTTTCGTATGTCTGCAGGAAAGTCTATTGAGTGTGATCCCTTAAATAGAGAACATTTAGGTAAAATGCAATTTAGCCCCCTGTGTTTCATAAATATTTAAAATACCCCTTGTGAAAAGAAAAAGAGCAAAAAAAATCCCCAGTGATCTTTAAAATAGGGCAAAACACCCCCATCATGCAGTAGGTGCACCACACGCGCCTTTTCTTAATTTTTTTTTAATTTTGTATTTGAGAAATGTCATTTTTTACCCTTATTTATACACCATTGGATTTCATCTCTTATAAACGGACGATTCAGATCTTGTCAACATTATAAAATTAAAAATTGAGTATATTTATATATATATATATATATTTAAATATAATTTATAAATCTTTAAAAATTATAAATATTTATTTCTATATAAAAATATATTTTATTTTATGTGTATATATATATATATATATAGAGAGAGAGAGAGAGAGAGAATGGGTGGGAGAGAGGGGCCGGCCGCCGTTGCCGCGTCGGCGCCAGGGAGGGGAGGGGCTGCGCGCGCGGAGGGAGGTGGCGGCGCGCCTGGAAGTGGGGAGGGGAGGGCGCCGCACGGAGGAGGAGAGCGAATGTCCTCTCCTGCGAAGGAGGCGGATGGGAGGGGAGAGGGGAGGCGCGCTCGGAGGAGAGAGGGGCCGCCCGCGGGTGGAGGAGGAGAGGAGGCCGCACGCCCCCAAAGAAGGAGGAGAGGAGGCCGCACGGGGGGAGGAGGAGAGGAGGCCGCGCGCGGGGGATGAGGAGAGGGGGCGCCGGGCACTGTAACGAAGACGGCAGCGGCGCGGAGGTGACGAAGGCGGCAGTGGCGAGGCGGCGCTGGTGGGGTGGGGGGTGGTGGGGAAGAAGAACTATTTGTAAAACCTTTTCTTAAGATATATTTTAATATATTTAAATATTTTATTCATATTTAATAAATAAAAATAATATAAATATTTTTATATTAAATCTAGACTGTTTATTCAAATTATGTAAAATATGGACCATTGGTTTGTGTATTAAATCTGGACCTTTGATTCAAATGTAATGAAATCTAACCGTTAATTTATTTTCTTTAAGTTTCAATCGTTAGATGAACAACAAGCAAGATCTAACGGTTCATAAATAAAGATGTAAATTAATTTATTGATAAAATTGAACTTCTAGTCGCATGAAGGGCGAGTGAGATACACCTCTAGGTCCAAGGGGGTGTTTTGCCCTATTTTGAAGACCATAGGGGGGGGTTTTTTACTATGTTTTTTTCACAAGGAAGTATTTTAAACATTTATAAAATCACAAGGGGCTAAATTGCATTTTACCCAAAAATATTTGCTTCACGTATGTAGATATATTATGAAGGGAGAGGAATATTGATGTTTGCATCATGATTTAGTGTTTGATTTAGACAAAGAAAAGTAATATATTTTAAACTTATCCAAAAAGAAAATAAATCGTTGAACGCCAACAAAAGTTATACATAAAATGCCAAATCTTATTTCATGATGAATAAGCTTTTGAATTGATTGGATAAATGAGTTTATAAGAAGTTAATAAATTACAATTATCTGATTTACATATATAGTTAAAACTAAAATAAATTATTAAAATTTTCAAAAAATAAAAACATCTTGCATTCAAGAGGATCTTGTTAGATTCTTTATAATTAACCCGGCTTTAATTTTAGCATTGAATTTTTAATTTTGATGTTGATTTTTCTAAAAATTCTACAAACAAAAATATTTGTCAGTAAAATTTTGGAGGGAACTTTTCAAATTTTTTTACTAAGGGCAACTACGAAGTTTTGCAATATTAAAATTTCTTTCTAATTATAGCAAAAAAATATTTTATTTCTATTGTTAATTTTAAAATTACAAAAACTTAAAGTTCTTATCCTTGCTAATTTTTGTTGCTAATTACTAATAAACTTCCTCCCCTTTATAATTTTCCTAGCTATTGGCTTAATTCCTTGTAGCGATGCATAATCGGTTTTAAGAGTTTACAAACTCTTGTTCAGAAAACTTACTGAATACTGTATACAAACTTTCAAATTTTGATGTATATGATAGTAATAATAATTTATTTACAAGAGTATAATTGTAATTTTTCTATGTAAGCCACATGATAAATATATATAACCTATCACGTCATAAAATAACTAACATCACTATAAGTACATGATATAGTATTTTTTAATGGTGGTTTAGTATTCATTGATTTGACAATACATACACACAAAAATCCTCTCAATAAATTTGGGGTGTAATTGTGTCGTGGGTGATTTTTCCGATTATTCATTCACTTCGAACCACTGCCACGTCAAATTTATATTTTAACACATTAAGTTATAAAATCGATCAAACACACTCTTTACAGCAAGTCAATGACTGTGCTTCGTTTATATTGTGCTTTAATGTACTGCTGCCGAACTAATAAATGACTTAATATCCATTAATGACTAATCGTTTCAGTGTCTGCGCGTCCATTAAATTCGACAAATTATAAAAGAAAGAGCATTAACACCCAACTCTACTTTTACCATTTACCAAATTTATCCATCCATCATTTAAACGTATGAATTGTTTAAAATCACAACAAAAGAGGTGATCAGATTTATAGCACTTTGATGAAAATGAAATTGATTTAAAAACTAGAAAGGTGAGCTGGGAGAGAGAAGAGAAGCCATGAGAGTGGGGGAATATCTTTTCTGTATTTCACTGTTGTATGATTTACAAGGCACCAAGGCCATTAAATACACAATGTTCCCGCCTGTGTAACAAACTCTGTCAACCCTAGCTAAAAAGCATCTTCACGTGAACGAATGAAATGCTGAATAAATGAATCAGCCTTTAACAAACTAACAACCAAAAAACTTGCATGCGACATAAGAAAGAAAACATGATTTTTACCATCCTGGATCTAAGTGTATAATACACGTAGCAATGAATTGATGACTGGGAGCTGAGTCATCATCGTCTTCCCTTGGAGACTGCCGAGAGTGAATCTGTGCAACAATTCCATCATCCCCTCCCCCCCCCCCCCCCCCCAAGATGGAGCATCGACAAGAGTGAAGAGGTCCATCTTGGAGATAAGAGAGGTAAACAGAGGACCAGGTAGATTCTTGGTGAACAAATCGGCCAGCTGGTCACGAATTCGGACGAAGGAGGGAAGAACAAAACCAAAGTGATATTGATGGCGGACCACGTGACAGTCAATATCAAGGTGCTTGGTCCGTTCGTGGAAGACAGGGTTCGCCATGATATGAAGCGCAACTTTGTTATCGCAGGACATGGGAATGGGCAGTTGTAAGGAAATCCCAAGAGTGGGCAGGATGTATGAAATCCACTGGAGCTCACAAACAGTGGAGGGCATACTTCTATATTCGGCCTCGGCAGAGGAGCGGGAGACTGTGGCCAGTTTTTTTATTTCCAGGAAATGAGGGCGGAGCCGAGAAAAACACAATAGCCTGATCTGGAGCGAAGAGTGTCAGTGCAGGATCCCCAATCCGCATCGCAAAAGGCCTGCAATTGGAAAGAAGAGGTGGAAGGGAAGAAAAGCCCAGTGGAAGTGGTGCCCTTCAAGTAACGGACAAGGTGAAGGGCGGCACGCCAGTGGGATTCGCAGGGATGTTGAAGGAATTGACTGAATTGTTGTACCCCAAAGGCAATGTTCGGGCGCGTGAAACCCAGATATAAGAGACGCCCAATGAGATGTCTGTAAGGTTCTGGATTGGGGAGTAAAGGACCTCCATCAGTGAAAAGTTTGATCCCAAGAGGTAGAGGGGTTGTTACCCCCTTTGCTGAAAGCAAGCCCGAATCAACCAATATGTCATGAATATACTTAGATTGTGTAACTGCAATGCCATGTTCAGAGCGGGCAATCTGGAGACCCAAGAAGTATCTGGCCACTCCCAGATCCTTGATGGTGAAAAGGTTGTCCAAATAGCCCTTGACTTGAGTAATAAGATCAGTGGAGGGACTAACCACAAGTACATCGTCCACATAAATCAATAGAGCAATGAACTGATCAGCCTCACCCTTTGTGAATAAGCAATGGTCATGACAAGATTGAACAAAACCAAAAGCAATGAGCTTGGAGGAGAACTCTTGATTCCACTGTCGGGACGCCTGTTTAAGGCCATACAAGGACGGTGTGAGGCGGCAGACGGAGCCTTTAGCCACCTTGTATCCATCAGGAGGGTCCATGAAAATCTCCTCCTCTAAATGACCATGTAGAAAGGCATTATTCACATCAAGTTGGTGAATAAGCCACCCCTTAGCTGTTGCCACTGCTAACAATAAACGGAGGGTGACAGCTTTGGCAACAAGTGAAAATGATTCCACATAATCAATGCCTTCAACCTTTGTGTACCCCTTAGCAACAAGGCGTGCTTGGTATCTATCCATAGTGCCATCATCTTTCAATTTCAGTTTGAAAACCCACTTGCATCCAATGGTTTTCTTGCCAGGGGGAAGAGTGGTAACCTCCCATGTATGGTTACGTTCAAGTGCTAGTAATTCTGCATTCATAGCATCTTGCCACTCCTTACTTGCTGCAGCCTACTAGTAAGTGCGTGGTTCCTGTAAGGCAGACAAGGTAGCCACAAAACATGTATATGATGAGGTAAAATCCTTGAAGAGGAAGTGGGGTTTGGTGGTGCTCAACTGGCAGTGAAAGTAATATAACCAAGCTGGTTTGGAAGTGAGTCTAATGGAGCGCCTACGGGGCTGAGGAGATGAGATGACTGGAGGAGTATCACAGCTGATCGCAGAAGAAGATGATTGTGGATTGATGGGTGAAGGTGTGGTATCTAGACAGCTGGAGGTAAGATCAGGAAGGGGGACATCAATAGGATTATGATGTGTTGATGATTCTATGTCAACTGCAGTTATAGGAAATGTTGGAATGCTACCAGATGTGGTTGGTTGTGTGGAGAATGGGAAGATATCTTCATAGAACACTACATCCCGAGAAACGAATGAAGTGTGGGTATTGAGATCATACAATTTGTAGCCCTTTTGTCCAGCTTCATATCCTATGAATACACATTTGGAAGCTCTAGGACTGGGTCTTTTTTGGGAGGATTGATGTTTGTGGCGAAGCATAGGCAGCCAAATACTTTGAGGTGATCATATAGAGGTTGTCTGCCATAGAGAAGGGGGGTCTTCCAGCCAAGGAGTTTAGAGGGGGTTCTGTTTATAACATAGGTGGCTTTGAGTATACAATCCCCCCGGAATTTTTCAGGTAGGGTAGCTTGGTAAAGGAGGGCACGAGTTACTGCAAGAAGGTGTTTATGCTTATGTTCCACCATTCCATTTTTTTATGGAGTGTGGGGGCAGGATCTGTGGTGGAGGATCCCTTGAGATTGAAGCAAAGATTGACATGAGGTGCTTAGAAATTCAGTGCCATTATCAGTACAAATAATTTTAACCTTGGTGTTGAATTGAGTATGAATCATGTTAAGTAATGACTGAATGCAGTTAACAGATTGGGACTTGTATTTTAACAGGTATGTCCAGGTATTTCTGCTAAAGTGATCAACTATTGTAAGGAAATAGGAACATCCAGAATGTGTTCCTGTTTTGTAAGGGCCCCAAATGTCCATATGGACAAGATCAAACAGGTTGTCAACTTGTGTCTCACTAACAGGAAAAGTCAGTTTGTGTTGTTTTGCTAGGTGACATATATCACAAGGCATTAAAACAGTAGAAGATTTTATGGACAATCCAAGTATTTGTTTTATTGCTAGATAGGAAGGATGACCCAAACGTTTGTGCCATAGTGTTTCCTTACAAACAGAATCATCAATTGCAGAATTTAAAGGTACATGGTTAGGAATAGTGGGAAAGGAAAAGGAATTTTTGTCTAGTATGTATAGCTTGCCTACGGCAAGGATTTCCTTAGTCTTCAGGTCCTGCAACAAGCAGCAAGAGTCTGTGAATTTAAAAGTGATAAGCAGTGAAGAGCACAATTAGCTTACTGATAGGAAATTCACAGTGAAGGATGGAATATACAGTACTTGATCAAGGTTGATAGCATATGATAAACTGGCTAATGTGAGTAATAGTTTGAGTGGAGCCATTAGGGAGGTGAACTTTGGTGTGTGTCTGTGTTTTGTGGATAAGTGTGAAGGATTTTAGATCAGCACAGACATGTCTAGTGGCACCTGTATCCACTATCCATGAACCAGACTCACAAACATTTAAGCAAAAGTTACCTACGTACTCCTCAATCTCAGCAAAGTTGATCATGTCCAGGGGTGTCCGTGCACATATTCCGGGCTCCTTGTCATCTCTCATCAACCGTTTGAGCTCAGCACGCACAAGGTCAGTTAAATTCTGATTCAGCAGATTTTGTGCTGAGCATGAAGTGTCAGCTACAACACCAGTGAAACCTCCATTCCTTCTTTCCCCCTTTTTCTTTTTATCCTTCAGCTCCTTGTACCAGTTAGGAGTTCTATGCAACTTAAAATAGGTTTCCTTTGCATGGTCTGGCTTTCTACAATGTTCACATATTAACCCTCTTTCCTCCAAGTAGGGTTTATCCTTATGCTGAAATTGATAGGCCAAAGCCTTTGGCACTTCAGGTATCTGTGTGTTAAACCTGCAGTGTTCCTCAACGTTTAGCAGCGTGGCGAAGGCTTTAGTCACATCTGGTCTTGGCTCGATGACCAGAATTTGGCTACGAGTATGTTCATAGATGTTGTTTAGTCCCATGAGAAATTGCATGAGTTGGTGTGAGGCTTCTCTCGCAACCACTGCTTTATATGCCTCACAAGTGCACGGGGCAACAGATCCAGACATGCAATTTCATCCCATAGGATTATGATCTTAGTGTAGTAGTCAGTTACTAAAAGGTCCCCTTGTGAAATCGATGAAATTTCACGCTCTAGTTTGTAAATCATAGGTCTATTACTCTTGCCAAAACGCGCCTCAAGCTCCAACCATAGCCCTCTGGAAGAAGTAACATACATAAAAGCATTAACAATTTTTTTGGAGATATTTTTAGGAATCCATGTAATGACTAGATAGTCTATCCTAATCCATTCATCTAATTCAAGAGAACCCTCAGCAGGCCGAACAGACCTACCATTGATAAAGCTTAACTTCATCCTAGAACCCAGGGCAAATCTCATTGCCCTGCTCCAGATCGGATAATTATCCCCATCTAGAGGTGAGGATACGAAAACCATACCAGAAGACTCATATTCTGCATCTGTTTTGACTTTTGTCCCTAGCAGCAACAATGTCCATCGATGTGCTTGGGCGTTCTTCAACCATTGTAACCTGACTCTGAGTTTTACGATTGTTCGTGTGCACGGATCAGAGACCTTCAATGGAGGGCTCTGATACCATGATGAAAATGAAATTGATTTAAAAACTGGAAAGGTGAGCTGGGAGAGAGAAGAGAAGCTATGAGAGTGGGGGAATATCTTTTCTGTATTTCAGTGTTGTATGATTTACAAGGCAGCAAGGCCATTAAATACACAATGTTCCCGCCTGTGTAACAAAATCTGTCAGCCCTAGCCAAAAAGCATCTCCACGTGGACGAGTGAAATGCTGAATAAATGAATCAGCCTTTAACAAACTAACAACCGAAAAACGTGTATGCGACATAAGAAAGAAAACACGATTTTTATCCTCCTGGATCTAAGTGTATAATACATGTAGCAATGAATTGATGACTGGGAGCTGAGTCATCATCATCTTCCCTTGGAGACTGCCGAGAGTGAATCTGTGCAACAATTCCATCAACTTAGAAAAAATGTTTGCACTTGAGAGTAAAATTGGAGGAGAGATTTTTGTGTATTATGTAAAAAATGTGTGTATGTACATTAAGTGACCCTAGCCATTTAAATACAGGCGAGAAGAGGTAACCAACTAATTGCCTAACAATCTCCAGCTGGCAACCAACTAACAAACAATCTAACGGCTAGGAATAAATGACAACTCTCTCCACTAATAGAAACGTAAGAAGTAAAACACGTATCTTATGTACAACATATTTATAGAGGTTCAGTAATGGCAGATGGAAACTGGGTGAGGATTAGCTGCGTGTGTTCATGGAGTTCATCAACCCCCCCGCTAGTGGACTTGGGTGAGATGGAAGATCAACGAAGCCCAGCTTGGACATCAGCCGCATGAAGGAAGGAGCAGCCACGGACTTGGTGAATAGGTCAACAAGTTGATCCTTGCTGGAGACGTGAGATGGGGCAATGAGACTAGCCTTGTACCTATCCCTGGCAATATGACAATCAATTTCAAGGTGTTTCATATGTTCATGAAACACTGGATTGCCGACAATGTGGAGAGCTGCCTGATTGTCACAGTAGAAGGGAATAGGTGTGTGAATGGGAACACCAAAGTCTTGCAACAGATAAGTAATCCAGGATAATTCACACACGGTGGAACCCATACTTCGATACTCAGCCTCAGCCATAGACCGAGACACAGTGTTTCGCTTCTTTCTTTTCCAAGATACGAGTGCATCACCAAGGAAAATATAATATCTAGTTAAGGACCGCTGGTGGCCAAGCAACCGGCCCAATCAGCATATAAAAAAGCCCTCAGTGCAAGAGAATTGGTGGAAGGGAAGAACAAACCCTTGTTCATACTCCCTTTGTTGTAACGAACAAGGTGCAAAGCATCATCCCAATGCTGTTGACATGGGAATTGAAGGAACTGATTTAACTGCTGAGCTCCTTAGGAAGTATCAGGCCTGGTAAAGCTAAGGTAAATAAGGCGACCCACAAGGCGTCTGTAAGAATTAGGAGCAGACAACCGAGCTCCAGCCTCAGTAGTAAACTTAATACCTGCTGGAAGAGGAGTACTTGCAGGCTTTACATTGTTCATGCCTGAGTCAAGCACAATATCTTTGATGTACTTGGCCTGAGTAACCAGAAGACCCTGCGAAGAACGTGCCAACTCCAAACCCAAGAAGTACTTCGCAACCCCCAGATCTTTAATAGTGAAGAGGGTATCCAGACAACTCTTCACTTCAGTGATCAAATCCACATAAGGACTAGCCACCAAGATGTCAACAACATATAATAGTAACACCAATAGGCCCTTGGTGGATTGTTTGGTAAACAAACAATAGTCATGCTTGGACTGAGTAAAGCCATAAGCAAAAATCCGTGCACAAAACTCCTGATTCCATTGTCGCGAGGCTTGCTTAAGCCCACACAAAGACCTCTTGAGCCTACACACATGCCCACTGGGCACCTCATATCCTTCAGGGGCATGCATGTATATTTCCTCATCCAAATGCCCATGCAAAAAGGCATCATTCACATCCATTTGATGTAGATGCCAGCCCATAGCTGCAGTAATAGCTAGAAACAACCTTACAGTCACAGGTTTTGCCACAGGAGAGAAACTCTCATTATAGTCTATACCCTCAACCTGAGTATACCCTTTAGCCACCAAATGAGCCTTGTATCTCTCCACTGAACCATCAACCCGTAGCTTTATCTTGTATACCCATCTACAGCCAACTGCTGACATTCCAGGGGGTAAAGGAGCCAACTCCCAAGTTTGATTAGCCTCCAAAGCATCCAACTCATCCCTCATGTCTTTCTGCTAGTTGGGATCCTTACAAGCTTGGAGAAGATTCCTTCGCTCTTGCAAATTAGATAGTGAAGCTACAAAAGTACAATGTGAAGGAGTAACATGAGTAACAAGAGTGTGATGGTAAGGATGATCAGAAGTAGAACAGACAAAATCAGTCATCCAGACAGGCTTAGATGTGTGCTTGTTGGATCTTTGAAGAGTAGGTGGAATTTGTGGTGGAGGAATTGCAACAGGACCATTGGAATGTGAGGTATCTATGTGAGGGCTAGGCTGTACAGGAGTAGGTAATGTGTTAGGGCTAGGCTGTATAGGAGTAGGTAATGTGTCTGTGAGAGGAGAAGATAGTACAGGGTTTGGTGTATCAGGAATGCAGCCATGATCATGCACAGGTAAAGGCAAAGGTGGTTCATACTCCTTGTCAGGCATGTCCTTGTATGGAAAAATCCTCTCATGGAAAATGACATCCTTGGACACCAACATCACCCTTTCATCCAGACCAAAAAGTTTATAACCCCTCTTCCCAAGGGCATAGCCCACAAAGACGTACCTGTGTGCCCGTTTTGTAAACTTAGACTTGTGAGGACTAACATTAGTAGCAAAGGAGAGACATCCAAACACCCTGACCCTGGAATAGTCCACTGGTTTATTGTAGATGACCTCATAAGGGGACTTCCAGTCCAATACAGAGGTAGGTAGTCTATTTATAAGGTAGGTGGCAGTGAGAATAGCCTCATTCCAGAACTTAAGAGGTAGACCTAATTGAAAAAGCAAGGCTCTAGCAATTTGTAAAAGAGATTTGTGCTTCCTCTCAACAACCCCATTTTGTTGAGGAGAGTAAGCACACGTAGTTTGATGGAGCATCCCATTCTTAGCAAAGAACCCCTAACATTTATCCCCAATGAACTCCATTCCATTATCAGTTTTCATTTGTTTGATCTTCTTATCAAATTGTGTCAAGATCATCTTATGAAATTTTTCGAGGACAGGAACAGCTTCAGACTTATGGCTCATCATGTAAGTCCATGTAGCTCGACTGTAGTCATCTACAATGGTTAGCATATATTTTCCCCCTGAGACAACCCTTTGGTTATAAGGTCCCCAAATATCCACATGGATCAGGTCAAAGATGTCATTCGAATGTTTATCAACTAACCAAAAAGGCAAGCGTTGCTGCTTAGCCAAAGGACAAACATGACAAAATTTCATATCAAATTTGTGGTCTGTGATTACATTGGTATGTTTCAGTACAAGCACAAGAATATGCCCCAACCTCCTATGCCACAAATCTACATTATGTTCCCTTACTTGCATACAATTCTTTACAACAGAACTAACAGAGTACTGTTTTATCGTCTCAGCTCTAAAGGACTCAGCAGTCAACACATAAAGTCTCCCATTCACTTTCCCAACAACCAGGACTCTCATAGTCCTCAGGTCCTGCACCAGGCAATGATCAGGCAAGAATAGACGAGTGAGATGTAAGGATGTGATGAGCTTGTTAACAGAAATGAGATTGTGTTTAAAGCTCGGAACATATAAAACTTGGGAAAGGGAAAAACTATCTGTGAAGTGAACTGTGCCACAATGTGTGACAGATTGTTTAAAGCCATATGGTAGAAATATGGAAGTACTAGCAGTATGAGATTGGACATCAAGTAAGAGATGCATGTTACCACACATGTGTGTTGTAGCTCTAGTATCTAAGATCCAAAACTATAAACATACAGATTGAGACAGATTACCTGCATACTCACCCATCCCTGCAAACTCTCCATTTGCATAATGTGCCACAGTTTGATCAACTGGTTGCATTTGTGCCTTTCTTTTCATTAGATGCAACAGCTCTGTCATCATAACAGATAAACTATCATTACCAGTTACCTTTTGTTCATCACAAACTGCAGCCAAAGCTCTAGAAGTGACTGAGGCTTTCTGTCTTCTTTTCTCAGTCAATTCCTTAAACCAGTCCGGATAACCA
The DNA here is from genome assembly GCA_034509735.1 of Sesamum alatum. Lineage (NCBI taxonomy): Eukaryota > Viridiplantae > Streptophyta > Magnoliopsida > Lamiales > Pedaliaceae > Sesamum > Sesamum alatum. Next base: position 21,234,812 of record JACGWO010000006.1, read on the forward strand.
TAGATTTTAAAACATGTGTCACTGGAGTGACCAGGCTTGTCACAATGATCACAGTGCAAGTTCCTCTTGTCTGTATTTCCTTTCTTCCTCAAATAGAACTGATTCCGTCCTTATTTTTTGAGATCCGCATTTTTAGCCAAGAGTGCAGCATTATGTGTAACATCATCCACAACCACTTGGCCTTGTCTCTTACTCTCCACCCGCAACACCAGTGAATAGGCCTTATCCACAATTGGAAGTGGATTCATAACCAGGATTTGACTTCTTATAGCATCAAAGGAGTCATTCAACCCCATCAAGAATTGCATCAGTTGATTTAATGCAACCTTAGCTACCATCGCATGCTGGGAAGGACTAGAGCAGTTAGGAGTAGGGTCTATACACTCAAGCTCATCCCATAACATCTTGATTTTCGTAAAATAGGACACATGATCCATAGATCCCTGAGAGATAGCTGCAATCTCTCTCTGTAAATTGTAAATCATAGGTCCATTGGACCGACCATATCGAGATTCCAAAGCTAGCCAAAAATTTCTAGCTAATTTAGAGTAATAAAATGCTTTCGCAATATCCTTCGAAATAACATTCATAATCCAAGAGAAAACCATATTGTCTGTCCTGATCCATTGTTTACATTCCTCAGTATTTCGAACAGGTCTCAAATAAGTTCCATCGATGAAGGACACCTTCATCTTAGCAGTTAGAGCTACTTTCACAGCTCTGCTCCACAATAGGTAATTATTGCCTACCAAAGGTCTAATTACCAACACCATACCTGGATAATCATAGGTATGGATTCGTAGATCTTCTAAAACCTGAGTTGTAGTGGATCCGGAAGGTGATCCAGTCACAGCATCTCCAGAAATCGTCGCCATGACACGAACGAGTAAGCTTCAACACAAAAATAACTTGATCTATGTAACGAAGTATCCAGAGACCAGCATATGATAACTCTGATACCATGATCAGATTTATAGCACTTAGAAAAACATGCTTGCACCCTAGAGTAAAATTGGAGGAGAGATTTTTGTGTATTATATAAAAAATGTGTGTATGTACATACAGTGACCCTAGCCATTTAAATACAGGCAGGAAGAGGTAACCAACTAACTGTCTACAATCTCCAGCTGGCAACCAACTAACAAACAATCTAACGGCTAGGAATAAATGACAACTCTCTCCACTAATAGAAATGTAAGAAGTAAAACACGTTTCTTATGTACAACATATTTACAGAGGTTAAGTAATGGCAGATGGAAACTGGGTGAGGATTAGCTGCGTGTGTTCATGGAGTTCATCAAGAGGGAAAAAAAAGACACGTTTTAGGTAGGGTAATTGTCACGGTCAAGAGAATGTTGCAGAAGACCCCATTGTGAAGTATTTTCTAATTTCAATTGATAGTTTTAGATTTGAAGCGAAATGAGATACGAGCATATAATATGTTTTTATAAATACAAAATCGAGATACATGCGATAGGATTTTTTATCCAATATCATTGCGTGCACTTTACTAGTTTTTGAAATTTAAAATCATTACGTTACGCCAAGATTATTCTATTTTATGTTATTTTCAGACCTCTTTCCAGAATTGAAATGTGTGTGACAAATATTATTTTACGTATATGACAAATGTTGTTTTACTTTTAAGTAATGAGAAAACATCTTCAAATTCATCGATTAATAGATGGAACATGCTCAAACGTTAACAAAGTCACTGTTAATTGAGGAAACTAGAATTATTCCAAACCCTCTTAGTTGGGGTTCAAGACTGAGACTAATTCCAGTACCCTCTCAGTTGGGATTAAAAATTGAGAACTTACGTCAGGATCCTCTCAGTTGGAATTAAAAATTGAGAATCTATGTTCAGAATCTCTCTTTCGGGGTTAAAGACTGAGATTACAAGTTTAAAATCTTCTCAATCATGGTTAAGATTGAGGCCTGGACTATGAATTATAATAATAGTCACAAATAAATATAATATATGTTATGTTGCTATTGAATGACAGAACATAATTAAAAAGGTTGATTTATGAAAAACACTTGCACTGATCTATCAAGATTGTTTTAGTCACACACGATGTTGTGCGTCTATGCTTTGATTGAAAAGTTTAGGGGTCTCCTCCTTCGGACAAATGCTTTGAAGTTTTATGTATACCTAATTATTTTATTCCGATTTTGAAAATTCTATTGCATGAGACAAATAATAGTTGTGTGCTTTTAATGTGACTAGTCAGAAACACGTGCATTGCATGTGATTTGTATTATCTTAATAAATATTACATTGTAACAATAAAATAAATTTATAAGAAGAATATATTAACTAAATTTAATAAGCACTTTGTAAAAAAAAATTGTTATTTTTACAATGTAAAAGAATATACTTAAAAAAATAAACATTTTTTCACTTTAATTATTATTTAATATTATAATTATATTTGTTCCACTTTTTCAATATATGCATCTTTTTTAATATAAGTAAATCACACGTATAAGTAAATTTTTGGTCAAGATAATCATATACATACATAACAAACACAAAAAAATAAATTAAAACAAACTATATGTATGTGTGTATAGGACATACAATGACTAAGATGATAAATAAAAAAAATATATATAGTGATTGATTTTTTAAAATAGAGAAGTAATGCATATAAAAATTTATGTATGTGCATCAATTACGATATATAAATATATTAAAGTAGAATAAACATATATATATATATATATTTATTTATGGTTTACTTGGTGCTTATTAATTGTATTAATATTGTTATCAAATATTTGTTTAGTAAGGCTCTTATATTCTCAATAAATGTTACTTTACATTGCTGATCACATTACAGGAACAAACAATGAAAATAAACTTTTAAATCTTTCATCTTATTTATTAGCTCTAATTAAAATAAAGTATAAAAAGAAAATACAATTAATATTGTATTATAGAATAAGCATAAAAATCTTTGTTTCTAGTTGAACTTTATTTTCATTGAACATGTGGTTATTCTCAATTTTTTTTACTTATAAACTAATATTTTAACCCTTTTGGGTTGTGCAAATTTTGAAAAGAAAAAATATATTAATTAGTCATTTATTTTATTTTTTTTATGTTTTTACTCCTTATGTTGCCTATATTTAAAGTTATTTATAACATAATTTTCTACTAATAGCTTGATTATAAAAAAATTATTTTATTCATCATGTTGTCCATAGAAATTCTAGAACAAAGTTCTAAATTGATTAAACCGTCTATGAAACGATTTAAAGTGCAATAATAAGTATTAAATTTTTTAACCTAAATGATACAAAAATAATTACTTCAATTTTAAATTTTTAATGATAAAAACTTCAATTTATTAAATATTTCAGAGTCCAATTATTGGTCTATTTGTACTTTTAATAAGACATCCATAATATTATTTTATTGCCATATAAAATTGTATCTATTATGTAATATTTTGAAAAAAATTATTTATGTCTTTCTCTAATATTTTCATTAAAAAAAATGACAAAATAAAATTACAAATACACCAGAAGAAAAAGTGAATTAGAAAAAAGCATAAATAAATTATTAATTATTTTAAGTCTCTCTTTTTCTTTTATCATTTATCCTTTTTATATTTTCTAAAGGACCATGTATGATTTGATTAGTCTAATCAAGAAAAAATATGAAAAGAACTAAAATTTGATTACATTCTTACTTTTATGTCTTTTTCTAAATCTGAATACTTAAAAACTAAAATTAGGACTTTCAATTTAAAATTTCAGTAAATATAACGCTAGTCGATAACCATTAAAAATCAAATGATTAATTTCACTTAATTAATGGCTCCCTGGAAGAATCTTCTCTTATGTTTCATTGGACTTATAATCTTCAATTTTACAAAAGAAGGTAGGTATTTTTACATTTTAGATATTTCCCTCTTATAAACTTTTAGATTTTAAAATGAATTCTCTCCATGATACTTATCTTTCAGGAGAAATTATTTAAAAAATGTAAGAAAAAAGAACAATTTGCAAAAATGGCATGTATTTGAAAGTTTTATAGATTTGAGCAAAGTCGGGACTTGAAAATCCATTTTTATGCAATTTTTGAAAATAAAAACTAAAATATTATATATTCCACCATAGACGGGGTCTGAGACCCCGTCTCTGATGAAAGTTAGAGATGGGGTCTCACACCCCATTCTTCAGCCAAAATTGACTTTGAGTAATAGTGTGTATAAATGATTTTTTATTATTAGTTAATAATAAATAATTTTTTTTAAATATTGTGTATAACGATTCGTTGGAAAATAGTGAAGGATAAATTTTATGATGCATGGACACAAACATGGTGATACGGACACGGTGATAAGAAAAATTTTAAAAATTATGATACGACAGGGCATTGAAACGGCTATATAAAATATATTTTTATTTATATATATTCTAAATTTCTCATAAAATTAAAGTACACAATAAGAAAAATATTAGGATAAAAGTTAAAATAAGCATGTCTTTATATAAATTTTTAACCAAAATACATGAGTAAAAAATATTACATAATTAATTTATTTTAAAAAGTACGCAATGAAAAACTTTCTAGTCATCCAAAAGTCTTTAAATGTACGAAGTGGTGATATTTCTTTTTTACGGCCTGTCAGTATCATTTCTTCAAGTAAAGCCATGCATCATTATTGTTTTCAATTTTTTGTGCACAACATTAATAAATACGCAATATTATTTTTGTACACAATATTAATAAAAATATTATCTTAAAATAAATTTCTTAATTAACAATACATTCTAATAATATTTATTTTTAAAATGTGATTATTGTCAATTAGTTGTACTCATATAAGTGTAATTTTACTCAAAGTAGCAACACTATCCAAATTTTTTTAAAAATAATATTATTAGAATGTTGTCGCTGTGTCTGTGTCCATGCATCATAAAATTTCCCATTCACTATTTTCAAACAATTTTTATACACAACACTAAAAAAATATTATTAATTAATAATTAAAAAATTCATTCATTAAAAAATATATTTATTACACACTATTCCTCAAAGCCAATTTTGGTTGAAAAATGGGGTCGGATACCCTATCTCTGACTTTTGTCAGAGTTGGGGTCTCAAACCCCGTCTGTGGTGCAATATATAATTTTTTATTTTTCATTTTCAAACATTGCATAAAGACGGGATTCTAAGTCCCATCTTTGCTCAAATCTATAAAACTTTCAAATTCATGCAATTTTTGCAAATTTTTCTGTTTCTTATATATATTTTAAATAATTTTTCATATATTTGATCTTTGTATGTATGATGAGAAATTCACCATTATTTATGTGAAACATCGATAATTAAACTTTTTTTTCTTTTGCCTTCTATTGAAATTTTAGATCCTATAATTATTTCTTGCTTTGCACAACTAAAAAAAACTAAAATCTTTTGCCTTTTATTTAAATTTTAGATCTTATAATTATTTCTCTTTATAATATTAATTTTCATCTTTATATTTATTTTACTTATAAAATATCACTTTAGTTTTTACATGCCTATATTTGTAATAAAAAGTTATCATATAAATTAATCCATATTCTAAATTCACTTCACGAATGAAATAAGATTTTGAATTTTTTTTTAGTTGTGCAAAGCAAGAAATAAATAAAATTTAGCTTTTGATTTTGATTTTTATTTTTGAGCTCTTATACTAATTATCAACAAAGTTGTTTATATTGTAATTTTCTTGTAATAATTTCTTTACTTTTTATTTTCTTCGTCATGTTGGTAGAAAATAGTCTAAATTGATGAATAGTATCTTATGGAATGAATTGAATGGATAAGCATAAATTAAATTACTTATTATTGAAAATGATGTAGTAGAAATCTTATAGACCAAGTAATTTATGCATTAAATAATAAAAAAAATCAAAGATTTATTCAATTCATAAAATAAGTTTTGAATAATATTATTATGATTTTAGAATTAATATTATGTAGACAATTAATTATAAAATCACTTATGAAATAATTATCATATTCTAAGTTTGTTTTTCATAAATAATTGATTTTTTAAGATACACTATATAATATGCTTGTTTCTCATTGAAGTTTATTTTCGTTGAGCTTGCGGTATTATACTATTAATTAGGTACCCTGGAATATTTTTTTGTGGACATATGAAATTATACTTTCTATAAAATTTTAATATTTTTAATCAACACAGAAAAATTTAAAAAAATATATAAAACATCTCAAGTTGCTCATATTTTTATAATACTTCTTATAAAATTTAACTTACATTAAATTAATGACAAATTATCCCACGGACTGCTTTCCTTGCTTTCGAAGAGATGTTGTTTCAAGTTTCTAAAGCGTATCTTCTTCCAATTATATAGCCTTTATATTTTTCCTAGTTAGTATTAAGATTTTTAACTAATTTTAGTTAATTAATTATAAATAAAACTCTGTATTATGAATGGAACTCTTTATTATAATTTATGTTTATTATAATACTATCTCAAATCAACTATTTAAGTAATTAACAATTATTACAAGATTACTTATTTGTACAAATAAATTTATAATATAATATTATTTAAAAATGATATACTTGACATCACAAAATAGAAAGAAACATAAAACAACCCACTTTTATAATATATGTATAGATATAGACCATATTTATCTATGGTCATATTCCCATTTTTTCTTCTTTTTCATTCTTTTTTTTTTAAAAAAAAAGATATGTGTGGTGATGATTTAGGAGTAACATTTACACCCTTTGATATTTTTTTACAAGGAGCGATTTTTATCATATATTATTGAAAAGATCAAATATGTATACTGTCATTTTGTTCTATTATATTAGAGATGATTAAAGAATCATAGAACGTACCTATTAGTGACATCTCAAATGTTCAAGTTACATTTTAGTCTATCTAACAACAAAAATTATTCACTCTACATGATAAGTAATTTAATTGATTCTCATGTTTGCTTTAACCTATTTTAGTCTTCAAAATATTTGTTTTACATGACAGTTCATTTAATTGATTTCATTTGTCATCTAACCTCTATATTTTAACATGTCTGGTGATCTGACTAATTTTCATTTATATCTATGCTAGAAAAATTCTCAACATTAAACCCTTTCAATTTTCATGATTTTTTTTAGTCATTTCATGTTATATCATTGGGGTATGTTTGATCTAGTAAGTGTATATTATATTGTGAATATAATATAATAAAAATGATATGGGTAAATAAGTATAATGTGAAAAGTAATTAATAGGAATAATTATGAATAATATGAAAGTAATTAATAAGAGGAAATATGTATGATGTGAAAAGTATTTAATAGGAATCAATAAGTATATTATTTTACATTTTTATCCTTAGAAAAATAATATTACAAGGTTAATTTAGTCCAATCAGAAAAAGAAATAAACCAAAATCCTTATTCATACTTTTATATTGGTTAGGATTAGGATAGGAAGTATGACGTGCGATGCACGTGTAAAAATATATTTTAGAGTTAAATATATCATTTCTAGTTAGCTATTAAAAAAATGTTAAGTTCATAATATTATGTATATTAATCTCATTGAAAAGTTAGTAAATACAATTATATTGATATAGTTATTTTAATTTATAAGAAAACTATTTAATACGATTATATTCCCCGAAATTACAAATTTTATATTTTGTATTCATTAATGATTATATTTCATTATCTTGAATCAAAACCAATTAATACGAATTTAAAATAATAATTTTAAACAATCCAATATTTGAAATAACATTAATTGGTCAAAACTCCTTTAGATTGTTTCTACAAGAAATTCCAGTTTAACAAAATTGATCATTTTTTATTTGTAGGTTTTATTATGCTTATTTGCTATTTTTAAAATTTTTTTTTATATTATCTCTATGTATGTTACACCTTTTCTTTTACTAATATATCTTGAATGCCATTTTTTTTTATTAATCTATTGACATCAAATAATTTCAAATTAATTATTTATTATTTAATTGGACCATAATATCAGTATTTGTATGACAAGGTTTTATAATGTATGCTAATTATATTTCAGTATCAACTCTCAAATATTGCCAAAGTATTGTTTATATACTTTAGTAACTTCTAAATTATAAAATATTCTTGCATACTACCTCTTATTCATATGCATTTAATTGGCATAATCTATATATTATTCAATAATATGTTGTGTTACAACTTAATCTTTTATGTCATATTTGTTGTTGTACTTTTATATGCTATTAATATAAAAAAATAGATGTACAAGTAATAATGGATATCCAGAAATATTTAATACTAAAAAAATAAAATAATAAGAGATTCCCCTCAACCGTTGAATTTTCATAAGCAATTTTAATTTTATAGTTAAATTAGTGCTTTTATTTCATATATCAATTTTTATTCTTAGTATTGATCATACTTTTTAAACTTTTAATTTATTTTATAAATTTATTCCTAAAAATATATATTTCTCTTTGATTTATTTAATTATGACCCTTTATTTAAGATTTCAACATAATTAACTCATTTTTTATTATTTGATTCTCAAAATTTGTTAATTTACTTAATATGAAAATATAATTATACGATTGGAATTGAGTCTGCAACTAATGTATGACTATAAAATCTTTTTCTAAAAAATTATTTTTTTATTGTTATTGTTTTAATGTTTATTCATCATTGAACTTTTATTATTTTTGTAATATAAATTATACTTCACATATATATATATATATATATTTTATATGAATATCTTTTTGTTTCGAAATACTTTTTAAATTGACTGATATACCAATTATTAGTTATATTTTAGAAAAAAAAAAGAATTCAGAATAAATAAACCCTTTATATCAATCACTTTTATTGTTATTTTATTTCAATGATATTGTGAAAAGATAAGCCAAAGTAATTTACACTTTCATATTAAAAAAAGTACTTTATTAACTTATGCTCAATCCCTTAGTTCCATTTAAAGAAAAAAGCTAATATGTTGAGTTCAATCTTAATAATTATGTTTATTATATATTATAAAATACTTTAAAAGTTCATAAATTGTTGTGTTATTTGTTTTTTTGGTTGTCAAAATAAAAGATGTAAGGAAATAATGATTCAATTTTCCACTAACACACGTTAATGTGCTTTTTTTGAAATTTTACTTTAAAATATTGTTTTTTAATATTTATTCACTAAGTTATCTATGTGTCGCTTTTTTTTTTTTGTAATATATTATGCAATGCTATAGTTTTTTCTTTTGTTACTTTTTATCAATATTCTTTATCTCTAATTATTTTTTATTGATTCATGATGTTGTACTAATTTTTAGTTATTTTTTAATAAAAAAATATTTGAATTGATTAAACCCTGTTAAAGTATCAAATACTTCTACTTGTGTTCATAGGGCCTATAGTTATGTCAATTATATTTACCAACTCTATAAAGTTTTCAATTTAGTTATTCATTTATTACTCTTTACCGTCTTCTTTAACCTCAATGTCTTTAGGAGGGGGGGAGGTCTTTCTATCTGTTAATATTAAAATGAAGTCAATTAGTCAATAGTCACTCTTTTTAAAATTTTCTAGAGTACTTCTAATTTAATAAGATTGATAATTTTTTTTTGATAATTAAATTTTGATATTTATTCGTTATTATATATATTTATAGATAGATTTAAGTTTATAATAATATTTTATATATTATTTATGTGTTATTTATTTTAAATATTAATGTGCGATATTATATTGAAATTTTGTTAGCATAGTAATTTTGTTGAATATTATTCATATTTTTTTAGTTTGATATATTATTCTTTCTCTAAATTGTTTAGAGCAAGTGGGACTACTAAGTAGTTTTCTTTTTCTTTTTATATAGAAATTTATTCTTTAATAATTAATTTCAATTTATTATTAAAAGGAGTACTTATGTAAGGGTGTAGTTGTCCTTCACAATGGGCAACAAACACTCATAAATTCATACTTTTATATATAGTATAGATATAGATATAGATATAGAATATGCTTGTATATGATAAAAGATAGGGACTGCTTACTGGGCGATTGATTAGTCGCTCACACCACTTATCATATTTTGCAGATGGGATGAATAAGGAGTATGTGGATGAGTTGTATCAGGGATGGTAGTCAGTCAAGGATTAAGCACTCGTGTGGCATCAATTAATATGTTCTACTAACAATTTTACTTTGTCAAAATTAAATTGGGTAAATGGACTAACAATTTGTGAAACAGACTAGGTCCAGTGGTTTAATCTTTGTTTTGTTATACCTAAGACCTAAGTTCGAATCCTCTCCAACACAATTGTGTGTGTCTTTTTTTTAATAAGAAATCCGTTAGTTTAAACGGATAATTTAACAAAGGGATAAAAAATGATGGAATTTTTAAATTTGAGGGACCAAATCTAATGAAGGGTAAACATGAGGAACCAAAAGTGTATAAATGTCATACTTAAGAGATCAAAAGTGGATAAATGGCATACTTAAGGGATCAAAAGTGATGTTTTCCCAAATTAAATTTCTTCTATTTAGTCGTTCGAACTTAGCCCTAGAGTTGAGACTTTAAGATTTATGTTCTTCTACTGCAAATGTTAAACTAATATTTTGGGATTTTATTGTGTAGCTATTACTATTGTTGAGTTTGGATTTATTGTTCCGTAACGAGGGCTTCATGCCACAAATTAGCCTTGAACTTGGTGGTATGGTCGTGTCATGACCCCTGATCCAGAGTGTGACCAAATCCTAAATTAGAGGACGAAACGTGTTATTTCTTCTATGTTTAAACATTGAGTTATAAAATTCAAAACACACTTTTCACAGCAACCGTAAAATTACACTTTTAGTCCCATAAGATAGGGGATTTAAAATATTTAGTCCTCTACTTTCAAGGGTTTTTGAAAATGATCCCAAAATCGAGAAAATTCGACACATTTCGTAAAACAGGGGACTAAAAAAATATTAAACCCCCAATCTTATGGGACTAGAAGTGTAATTTCGCCTCACACCAACACAATGACCGCCACGTTTATGTTAAGCTTTCATGTACTGCTGCCAAACTAATAAATATGTAGGGTCTGTACACAATTTTCTCTGGATTCTACGCCATGAATTGCGCGTGTTTGTTTTCTATCATCGTGTTTCAAAGACTTCAATGAGATGTCTACTAGCAACGACGAGTTTGTTAGAATCAACTCCATTAATTAATATCCATTGATCACTAATCTTTTCGGTGTACGTGCGTCCACTAAATTCGGTAAATTATAAAAGAAAGAGCATTAACACCTAACTTCATTTTTACCATTTACTAAATTTATCCATCGATCAATCTTTTTTTTTTTTTAAGGTCCATCGATCAATCTTAAACGTATGAGTTGTTTAAAATCACTAAAATAAACATAAAAAAGAAAAAGAAAACAAAGAAAACACGTCTTAGCGCCGATTCCTTAAGAAATTCATTGCAATTTAAATTTAACGAGGGAATTTGTGACAGTGAAGATAACGTTGCAAGGAAAACCCCGTTGCAAAGTATTGCGAGGGATTAGTAATCTGCAGCAACATTTTTTGTTAACCTTATTAGTTTTTAGTACATTCTTATATTATAAAATATTATTTCATTCTGATGTGTGTTTACATAGAGTGTTTGGTTTCTAGTTGCATATTTTTATATCATATTCCTTTAGTATGTTCTGAATTTATTTACTTTGATTAAATTGGATTACAAAAAAATGCTGAATTTGTAAAGCCTATTTTGGAACGGCCTGGTATGTTCTGAATTTATTTACTTTGATCAAATTTCACTACAAAAAAGCGGGATTTATAATGGCTATTTTGGACGGCCACGGTCATTGTAACAATCTTGGAATGGAAACAGTTTGCTGACTTCACAGTTTTGGTTGAATGGATTTAATAATTTTAGAGCGGAGATATTCGCTGGAAAGGCCGTTACAAATTAAAATGTGGTATGCGTACAGTCGTCACAAACTTCAGATTGTTACAGCTTATAACGACTTTTGGAATTGCTTGTTCACCTTGTAATGGCTTGGTTTCATGCGGAAAAATGCCGTTCCAAACTCTCCATGAAGGGGCCGTACCAAATGTGTTAGCTTCTACGGCCATTACAAAAATCATTACAAAAGGGCGAACCGTTACAAATTTGGTGTAATTTTTGTAACAACCATGTACTAATTGTAAGGCCCACGGGAAAGGTAGCATGGACGTTCCAAAATTTGTACACAAACCGTTTAATAATATAATTAAAAGAAACCATTCCACTTTCAATGGTTTCTGCCGAAAGTAAAAGATGTTACAAAAGCCGTTCAATATGGATGTCTCTAACGGCTATATTTAAATGGCCATATCTAAACAGCTAGTTTTTCGCGACAAAGGCAATATTCCAAAAGTTGGTCCATGTTCTCCTATATATTATGTTGCATATTCTCCAAAAAAAAATTGGCGATGGTTTTGGCGCCACCTCAAAACTAGGAGGGAATTTTTTGATTTTGGAATGGCTATCTAGAAGTGGCCGTTACTAAAGGTTACAATGAATTAGTTTGGTGGAAAACTTTTAAAATTTCGGGGCAATCCAAATTTAAAATCGTCGCTCCAAGGTGCGTAGCTAAAGCCGTTCCAAATTATTAAAATACATGGATGTGTAAAAAACAGTTACAATAAGTGTTTAAATTATTAAACTTATGGTTCTAGGTACGATATCTCGACATCCGGAACTGGGTTTAGACCAAACTTAAATACTATAAGATTCGGTCCATTTGATCAAATCTGACAGCGCGATTAAAAATCTGACGTCCTCATTCAATGATGCTCCGGGTTGAAAGGCTACTCTTATGTTCCAGATACGATATCTTGTCATCCGTGTATCAAATTAGTCCAAAACTTCATCAAATGTATTCTTTTGGCGCTTTGATCATATCTAATGGTCCGATCTAATTTTTGATAGTCTGATTAAGAGATGCAGTACAATAATATATACTGATAGTTACATTAGCGTAATACTAACACTACAGGAAAATCTGCCTTTAGCTACAATGCTGAAATCGTAGCAAATGGATGAAATTCGTAGCAAATAGGCTTTTGCTACGATTTTGCTACGAATTTTGGGCGTAGGGACGAAGGGCGTAGCTAATGCTTTGCTACGCACAAAATTCGTGGCAAAAAGTTATTTGCTACGAAAAATTTGCTTTTATCACGATAGCATATGCGTAGCAAAAGAATGGCTTTTGTTACAGTCTTTTGCTTCGTTTTACCAGCCGTAGCCATTATATGACATTTGCTACGAGAAAATAGCTTTCGTTACAATTTCAAATCCGTTGCGAAAACACATGCTTTTGCTACGCCTATCGAGTTGTAGCCATTAATAGGAGCATTTCCACGAAAAAATAACTTTTGTTACGATATCAAATTCGTTGCAAAAAGAATAAGAAAAATTATAAGCTTTCCCTACGGAGCTCTATTTGTAGCAATAACATCTTAGACTTTTACTACAACCATTTTCCCGTACTAATAGAAGTAAAATTTGATTTTGTATTTAACTAATATATTTGTAATATCAAACAACACAATTAGCTAGTCAACGTGCATCTTGCACATATTACAACTAATATATTTGCAATATTATTAACTAACAAAAGAGTAGCATCTTCCAATTCCACCATGTACAAACCCTTACAACTAGCTACATATTTGTGCAAATGACATTACAAAATTCTACCATAGTCATGAGATATCACAAGCAAAAACCTCAAAGTTGCATACTAGATAGCATCTTCCAATTCCATCATGTACAAACCCTTACTACTAACTATATAATTGTGCAAATGACATTACACAATTCTTAACCATAGTCATTAGATCACAAGCAAAAACCTCAAAGTTGCATACTAGAATGCAAACATACATACGGTAGACAAAAGGTAGCTGCTCATCTTGTTCAAATTTCCATAACCTGAAATATATAACCATAAAATCCATAAATAAAAGTAATATGAAAAAGTGTACAAATTTGCATGTTAAAAGGAAAGAGACATTTTCTTACGTTCACAAACTCCCAATAAACACATTTGTTAACAGCTTCTCCAATCGTAGTAACATCTTTACTCGAGCGCTGTAACTTCTCATTAGGAATGTAAACTTTCCCAATATACACCCTCACAAATCTAGGTGGAACTCCCTCTTGGCCAATCGTACCAACAACACCACCTTCAGCAACTATTTTTTTGGTATATGATGACAGAATAAATGAACTCGTGCCCCAATTCACTGCACATTATGATTTCATGATACTACCTGAAGCTATCGTACAATTCTTTTGCAGTATTTTCATATTTATCCCTGATGCATCTTTAGAAACTAGCAGTTGAATCACATGTCAGAGACGGGACAACAACCATGCATTCAAGCTTCAAAATTTTTTACTTCTAGCTAGAATGCAAATGGTAGAGGACATGTTCAAATTATTCAAGGGTGAAAGAAAGTAAGGGGAAACAGGATGAGAAACAGAAACTTACGAATACGGTAATTGCATATGGATTAGAAATGAAAGAACCTCTATGAAGGACTATTATTAGGGAATCAGGATGAGAATCAGAGAAGTTTTTAATAAGTAATTAACTAAAAGGAATGAACATTAACAACTCACTAGAAGTCAACATCTCAACCGAAATTACTTATTAAGTCACTTAGCATATATATTACATTGTTACATACAAGACACAAAACCAATCATCACTGAATCTTCTGCATAAATTCCTCTGCCAAATACAAAAGTTAAACTGACAAATGGTGAAGATTTTTACATCATCATCATCGAATGAACTACTTTGTTGTCTCATGCATAAGCATCAAAATGAAATGAGGAATTTCTGAAAGGGGAAAAAATATACAATAAAAAATCTGCAGCATTATCCATTTCATCACAATAAAAAATCATGGTAGCATCGACTGAAAAAGTAAGTTCTTGTCACAAACAAAAAAAAAAAAAATGAAACAGAGAGGAAGACAAACCAAATTTTTGTTGTCCTCAAACTAATCCATCAGTGTGCATCCGCCTAAACAAAACAAGGAAAAGCAAAAACTCTCAAGAATCATACATTACACAGTTTCTAACAGTTGAGCTTGAACATGCATTTGCCCAAATAAAATTCAAAATGAAGTGCCATAATCGAGTGAATAGTGTGTGATTTTCAGCTCAAGAAAGCCATAAAAGTTAGAGAATACCTGGGTTTTCTTCAATTTTGAGCTCAATCGAAGTTCGAAGTCCCCCGGTTTCTCGAACAACTGAGCGCTCTTCTTCAAATAACTGGGATGGCCTTCTCGAACAACTGAGGTGGGACAATAATACGAAGAGTTTGAAGCCTAATTTCTGCTAACAATGGAGGAGGGATGCTGTCGATCTGCGAGGAAGAAACATCGAGATAGAGGAGGGTTTTTTAGGTGAGGTTTTCAAAGTGATATTTCTGAAATGGAGGAGGATGAATTAAATGTGTTTATGAAATGGAGGAGGAGTTCTTTTCTTTTCGTTTTTGTCTGAAACAAATTCAGATTTTTTATTTTTATTTTTTATTTTTTTTTGCTTAATGTAAATGGAGGGAAATAATTCATTTTGGCTCCAATTTTTTTCCCTACAACAAACAATTATCAGTAGCAAAAAGGCAAAATGCTGTCGTTTTACTCACTATATTTTGTTATATCAGACGATTTTTTTAGTAACAAACAAAATTCGTAGCCAAAAATTAAAACAACGCCGTTTTGCTTTAACTTTTTGCTACAAAATAAAATTCATAGTAAAAAGTTTCTTTTACTACGAGATTTCAGGCGTAGCCAAAAATTTGATAGCAAAAAGCAGATTTTCCTGCAGTGTAACAATAATGAATATACAAATTGATTTCATATTGTGACCATATATCAATCTCACTTCAAAACTTATTATGCTTACAATTGTGTTATTCCACACATTGTATACTTTTATTTAACATTAACATGTTTGATATGGGTTTTTATTAATTTTTAATAATTTTTTTTTGAAAAATATTTTTTTATTTGTAGTGCCATTTGGAACAGCTTTTTTAACACAAGACTAATACGACATCGTTTTAAATTAGAAAAAAACATAATATTACTATTTGTGTATTGCCATTTGTATCGGCTTTACACACAGTATTCAAAAAATATATATGTACACAAGTTTTGTATTTCTATTTGGAATGACCGTATACTTATTTCCATCTCACTTTGGAACGGCTATATGAACAAATAGCATATAGGTATATGTTTCGTACGAGGTCGTCTTGCATCAGAACGTCGTTGTTTTGCGATGGAAATGACGTTGTTTTTATATTTTGTAATGGTTTTACACACGGCTTTCTAAGTCAATGGCTATTCCAAAAATTGGTATTATAAAAGGAACACTTAGCAACAAATCTCTCTCCCTCTCTCACTCTCTACCTCTCTTTGTCTACTCTCTCTCTCTCTCTCTCGCCACCGCCTCTCTCTCCACACCATCATCTCCCTCTCCACCGCCACCACCTCTCTCTCTGCTGCAAACCCGTCGGCACCACCACCACAAGAGCCTCCAGTTGTAGGCGCCACCACCACCACCAGACGCCACCCATTTGACGGGTTAGTTTTGTTTTTCAAAAAACAACTATGAAGTTTTTTTTTGGTATTTTTTGTTGATATTAGTACATTGGGGAATTTTTGTTGAATATATGTATTTCTGTAATTTTTCTGAATTTGTGTAAATATTGTTGTAAGTATTGTTGGAAATGTTTCTATAGTTTCTGTCCGATTTTTTTTTAATTCTGTATAATTTTTCTGTAAATTTGTATAATTTGTGTAAATATTGTTGTATAATATTGTTGGAAATGTTTATGTAATTTTGTGTAATTTTTCTGTAATTTTGTATAATTTGTGTAAATACTGTTGTATAATATTGTTGGAAATGTTTATGTAATTTTATATAAATTTTCTGTAATTTTGTGTAACTTGTGTAAATATTGTTGTATAATTTGTGTAAATATTATCGTTCTAAAAATTAGTGTGTAAGTTATAATATAAATTCTGAAAATTATTGTGAAATTGTGTAAACTTCTGAAATTTAAGAAATTGTGGAAATTTGGAAAATGTAATTTTTTCAAACCTTTTTGTAATTTTCTGAAAAAAGTTTCAGATAAATCTTGACATTTTCAGTAAAAAAATTTTATTCCTGAAATTTTTTTTTTTTTTTGTAATTGGAATTGATTAGATTTTTTCTGAAATTAATTGAAATTAATTCGAATTGTCTCAAAATAATTGGAATTTTAAGAAATTAGTTTGAATTTAGAGAATATTTCCAAAATTAATTATAGTTTCTATAAATGTATTATGTCAATTCTGTACATTTTTGCGATTTTCGTAATGGGAAATTTCCCTTAATTTTATTGGAATTTTCTATAATTTTATGTAATTTTACGGAATTTTCAGTAATATTCTGTACCCATAGAGAATTTCTGTAAAGATATGGAATTTCTGTAAAATGCATAATTTCTGTGAATTTATAGCATTTTCTGAGAATTTATTTGGATTTTTTTGTATTTTATAGAATTTTATGTTAACCTATGGAATTTTTTTGAAAATAGTGAACTTGTTGGGAAATTACATAATTTTTCATAATATAATAGAATTAATAGTTTTTAATGTTATTAATTTCATGTATAGATTCCATGATGATCAGTGGTCCGATCCCTCTGCGACATGCTATTCCTGCTCCCGTTGTTGATGTGGAAGTACCCCCACCCCCTTCCCCCACCACTAGAGCCTCCAGTGCCATAGGCCCCACTAGTAGATCCGGCCACTATGGGGTCATCGATCGCTAAGACGGCAGTTCACAGGCCCTTCCTCAGCCATGGGATTTACCACTACCACCACCACCACCAGCACCTCCAGTGCCACGATCGTCTAACCGTCTCTACATCAACCTCCACGATAAAAGGTAACGTACAAAAGATTATTAAATTATTTTCATTGAATTTATCTAATTCTAATATTTTATTATTTTTCAGGTCGGATCGAGATTTTCACAGTGCGATCAATGCTACGGTGCGCGACCACTGTCCACATCCATCGGGATCCATAGCAAATTCCGCAGGACCACAAGCTATTTTGGTTGGATAATCTTAAGGTAAGTTAGATTTCTAATTACGTTTTCAGATCAGAAAATTTATTCTTTTATGGATTACTGAAAATATTGTTTTTTTGACTATGTGAATATGCATCTTACTTACTGGTGGGACTGCGATGATGAGTGGATGTTTATGTTAGAATAGGTGACCAAAAAGTCAATTGGATTGGCGGTTTTTGGTACTATTTAGCAATCTTTACTAGAGTAATATTGACTTGGTAAACATAGTAAGTACTCATCCATGACACTATGTGTTTGTTGTGCTTACTGATTACGTTAAACAGCATTTTAACATCACAACAAATGCCCACAGACTAATTGGATAACCCATGTAGTTGGGTTGCGCATTGGATGACAACTATCAAACCAACTTCTGAGGGTTGGTCTGAAATGTTCCAAGTCGAGGACCTCGAGACAGGGCATCGAGGGTCCCATAGAGACTTTCACTAAGGACTGCAGTCATTGGATGAGTGCCGTGTTTCATCGACGACAGACGTTGGACGTCTATGCAATATTAGTAGGTTAGTTGACAAGGGTGTCAGCTGACTGAACTGACTCGCGGGAATCTTCATATGGAAGCCTTGGATGCTTGATCGGTATAACTGGAATTCCCAACTCCGATAGTACAAGATTAGTCCTCGGACTTGAGGAATCATGGCAATCATATGCATATGATGGTTGTATCTAGGATCTGGCAAAAGATGTCTGCATCTGGGATACGTTCATCATACGCCTTATCCAGTGGAGTCGGAATATGTATTGAGGACGGTGGATTCAAAGATACGATCCGTCACTTGTCAGTATATGACAGTTGAGTTTCCTATGCACTCTAAGACATTTTAAGCTCTTTGAGTCTGTGGCCACAACGATAGGTCGAGTAGGGAATGGTTTCCTACGTTGATCAATAGAGCAAACGTGTCTCGAGTTATTGAGCATAGTTGTGTAGTTCAAGATGGGACCCGAGCCTAATTCCATGCCCTAGACTTAGACCGGGAGACAGATGATGGAAGGACCGTACTCGTATGGAAATCAGGAGCCTAAATGTTCACGCCAACATTCACCTAGTCTCTAGTGCCATGGACCGTTGCTAGACGGCCACCCATGATGACAGACGTTTTCCTAGGGCAGTGGAGTGTCCCGAGGGTAGCACAGGTGGCGATAAGTGCATAGGAAACTCATGAGGGTTGGTCTGAAATGTTCTAAGTCGGGGACCTCGAGACAGGGCATCGAGAGTCCTATAGAGACTTTCACTAAGGATTGCATTCATTGGATGAGTGTCGTGTTTCATCGGCGACAGACGTTGGACGTCTATGCAATATTAGTAGGTTAGTTGACAAGGGTGTCAGCTGACTAAACTGACTCGCGGGAATATTCATATGGAAGCCTTGGATGCTTGATCGGTATGACTAGAATTCCCAACTCCGATAGTACAAGATTAGTCCTCGAACTTGAGGAATCATGGCAATCATATGCATATGATGGTTGTATCTAGGATCTGGCAAAAGATGTCCGTATCTGGATACGTTCATCATAAGCCTTATCCAGTGCAGTCGGAATATGTATTGAGGACGGTGGATTCCAAGATACGATCCGTCACTTGTCAGTATATGACAGTTGAGTTTCCTATGCACTCTAAGACAGTTTAAGCTCTTTGAGTCTGTGGCCACAACGATTGGTCGAGTAGGGAATGATTTCCTACGTTGATCAATAGAGCAAACGTGTCTCGAGTTATCAAGCCTTGGATGCTTGATCGGTATGACTGGAATTCCCAAGTTCGATAGTACAAGATTAGTCCTCGGACTTGAGGAATCATGGCAATCATATGCATATGATCGTTGTATATAGGATATGGCAAAAGATGTCCGTATCTGGGATACGTTCATCATAGGCCTTATCAGTGCAGTCGGAATATGTATTGAGGACGGTGGATTCCAAGATATGATCCGTCACTTGTCAGTATATGACAGTTGAGTTTCCTATGCACTCTAAGACGGTTTAAACTCTTTGAGTTTGTGGCCACAATGATTGGTCGAGTAGGGAATGGTTTCCTACGTTGATCAATAGAGCAAACGTGTCTCGAGTTATTGAGCATAGTTGTGTAGTTCAAGATGGGACCCGAGCCCAATTCCATGCCCTAGACTTAGATCGGGAGACGGATGATGGAAGGACCGTACTCGTATGGAACTCAGGAGCCTAAATGTTCACGCCAACATTCACCTAGTCTCTAGTGCCATGGACCGTTGCTAGACGGGCACCCATGGTGACGGACGTATTCCTAGGGCAATGAAGTGTCTCGAGGGCAGCACAGGTGGCGATAAGTAGATTTTCATTTTCATTTTCAATTTATTTTTATAATTTAATTTTTTTTGTACTAATCAACTATTTTGTTGGTAGGAGGTGTTCGAGAGGATGGTGGAGGAACAACAAACCCAGCCACCAGATGATCAGCAAGATACTCCAGCGTCTTCTCAAGCCTCGGTGGATATGAACGACAGCAGTTATGGCTGTTGGCTGCAGGCGACCGTAAGAGGGGTCGTGTGTTTGGTGTTAGCTTCGAGGCCCACCACACAATTCCTGATCTATCATAGCCCAGCTCGCGCATTACTCCAACTACCCTAGCCACAACAAGAGCAACGCCTAAACCTCGATATTAGGTCCGGAGGCTCGAAGAGATCGTAATGCGTCTGACGATCCATTTGTCTGAGCCTCCACTAGCCCCACCGTCCCAAGATTCAGTTGATCCCCCGGCGCATGACA
This sequence comes from Sesamum alatum, assembly GCA_034509735.1. NCBI lineage: Eukaryota > Viridiplantae > Streptophyta > Magnoliopsida > Lamiales > Pedaliaceae > Sesamum > Sesamum alatum. Next base: position 21,255,775 of record JACGWO010000006.1, read on the forward strand.
ACGAGACAGAAGACAGAAAGCTCGATCAAGATATAGATTAGGGTCGGGTTTGTTGTTTTTGTTTTTTTTAATGTATATGTATATTTTAAAGGCAATTTTGTAAATACAATTTTAATTTTATTAATTATATTGTTACTACTTTTTCTTGCTAGATAATTTATAAATATTTTCATATTCAACAAATTCAACAACAAATTATAAATTTAATATTATAGTAATATAAAAATGATTAAATTCCTAAAAGTAAATTTGATTTGTAACGGCTTTTGCATGGGTCCTATGAATACCTTTCAATAGTACCCAACCAGGGAACAATTCCAAAAGCTGCTCCAAACTATGTACATAGCATCCAGAAAACCATTACAAAGACCGCATGTATACAGGTTACAAGCATTAGTACAGACGCGTTTAAATATATGCTCCAAAATGAGGGACAAAAACTGTTCCAACACCAAAACAAACATGCCCAAGTGGTGGCACAAAGGCCATTACGATTGTGGTCAAATCCAGAATACAACAAGAGCTCCAAAAACCGTTACAAAAGAAGCCGACTCCATGACAAAAGGTTCATAAATAACCGCTCCAATTGTAATATAAAATTATCACCACATGAGTAACAAAGACCATACCAAATACATATCTTGTTAATTCACACTAGCCATTCCCAAAAGAGTTCCAATATCAATTTCTACATTAAGTCAATCTTTGTAACGGTCTCTTGTACCGTTACAAGGTACGCGACAAGTTGGAGCGACTTTTCTAGTTGGGTTACAATTATTTTGTAACTCGTATTATATGAACGGAATATTTGCCGTTAAAAATACCATTACAACATTTAGAAAGCCATTCCAAATTCTTCCTCAGCTGTTACAAAATCCACAACAATAAATTGATTTTTTTCTTGTATTGTTACTGTGTTTTTCATTTTCAATAGCATATATTGTCATTGCAATCTAAACCTAAATTTCACTTATGCATATTATTTACCTCCATTATACTATGGGAAAAAACAAGAAAAAAAACGAATTATCTACTATTACTATTAAAAAAAAAAAAACAATTACTCCGGATCCACTCATTTTATAATTTTCTTTTAATAAAATTGAGGATTTTTATTTGGAATATTTTAATATTTATTCTTTAATTTCTTTTTTATGTTTTAAAGTTTGTATTAGTATATATTACTTCTTACTCATATGCTATTCATTTTAAATTTTACAGTGCCTAGGTAAATCAATTATTGAAAACAAATATTTAAAATTGTTCCTAGAAAATTAACGTTAAAATTTATTTGCCTATTTTCATTTTAGAATATATTATTCATTTTCTAACTAATTCAGACAAATTAAGAATACCAAATACTTTTATGCTTTCATAGAATTGTTCTTATAACTAATTCTTATTAGGAGTAATTACATTTACTCCCCCTAATTCTGGCTTGTTTAGAGATAACCCTTTCTTTTGGATAATTACCAATACACCACCAGAAACGTTAAATTATATACACAAATCACCCCAACTTTTTTAAAAATTACACATACACTCACAAAAATATCAATATCATTACACAACTACCTCTATTCTTTGGCGTTAGGGGTAGTTTCTGTAATTGTGACAAAGGTAGGGCTGGTTTTATAGAATCTATTCTTTAATTTGTAACTTATCATATTTATTATAGAAAAAGATTACTTAGTTAAGGGTATGAATGTCTTTTAACAATGGGGAAGAAACAGATGAAGTATTCACACTTTTATACATAGTATAGATATAGATATAATTCAAAGACAAAATACAGAAAAGATCATAATCTCAGATTTTGGCCTCTTGATCATCATAAGGAGGTTGCCCATTTGTTCTGATGTTGGTTGCTGCCCCACTGGGTCAGTCGGCGCGTCGTCCACTCGACTTGCTAGGGGTTCCTCTGATAGTAGAGGCTTAGGTAAAGGGTGTTGTAGTTGTGGCTGCTGGCGGAGGATTCCCATATGCTGCATCATATGGAAGATGAGGTCCAACTCGTCGGTTAGCCGGTTTATGCGCATGTTCTCTAGGGTATACACTGGAGCTAGGGTTGACATTCCTAGACGGCTTCCGTGTGTGTAATGGGCCTCGGGGCCTATCCTGAATGCTCAACTAAAGCAATGATTCACTTCACGGGGCTACTGGGAGGCATGCTCATCAACTAGCTTCTGAAAATGCTCCTAAAACAAAACAGAAAAAAGAAATAAAAAATTGAAAGTGGTATTAAAGATTGAAAATGTTGAATTTAGATGGCCAAAAAGAATGTAATGAAATAAAGTTGCTATAGGATATGGCTCAGTTTAAAGGCAGGCGATTCATCATTGTAGTCCTGCATCCGTTCCTTACCATTTGCAGTTCAATCGTAATAATGGTCTATAAAATCCGTCATAAATATATGGTAAGCAACCTCATATGTTATTTTGAACCTATGATTCTTGCACTTACTGCATGACCATGTAATATTCTTGTTCAACATATATGTATGTTGATCTTTAACCCGACTTATGAAATCATAAATACCAACCTCAAATTCTGATCAAACTTCTAGTTCTCATGTAATTTTTGCTCATATATCAACCTCATCAAGTGACTTTATAACATTATTATTTAAATACATACACATAACACATCATTTAAACTAAGTACACTTATTTTTCCTACATTCACATAGTCATGCATTTTCCATTAATATCGAAAAACAATACATATATATATATATATGTGTGTGTGTGTGTTTATAGCTTTGCAATAACTATCACAAATAATATATTTAAATACAAGCCTAGATCCAAATACAAAAAGGAAAAAAAAAAGTTCCACTCTTACCTGGTTAATGATATACCACCAACTTCAGTTCAGATAGAATGCGCTGATTAAAATATACCGATGTCGCAAATTCGATGTAAGTAAGAAATGAAAAAATAAATACAATGATTAATAAATAGAGAAAAAGCTTGTATGATTTGAAATTCCTTAAAAGTGTAAGAATAGAAATAAGAGGATGATACCAATATATATAGGAAATTGCAATGAATATAGGGACAAATTTGAAACTAAAAATAACTATTGGAATATACGCGTTGCATTTGCGATGGCCACCACAAATGGAAGATAGTAAGTATTTTTGCATCGTTTCAATTTTTTTTATTTTAATCATTTATTATATTTTAAAATTTGTCCTTCACAACTTGGACGCCTGGTCAAGCAGATGGAGTGTTTCTCCAAAGTTTACAAGAGGAAGGAGGACGGTCAGTGGAGCGTCCCGAGGGCAACACAGGTGGCGGTAAGTAGATTTTCATTTTCATTTTCAATTTATATTATAATTTGATTTTTTTTTTTGTAGTAATCAAATATTTTGTTGGTAAGAGGTGTTCGGGAGGATGGTGGAGGAACAACAAACCCAGCCACCAGATGATTAGCAAGATACTCCATCGCCTTCTCAAGCCTCGGTGGACATGACCGAGCAGCAGTTGTGGTTGTCAGCTGCAGGCGACCGTAAGAGGGGTCGTGTGTTCGGTCTTGTCTCCGAGGCCTACCACACAGTAGCTGATCTATCATAACCCAGCTCGCCCACTGCTCCACTGCCCCAGCCACCATAAGAACAACGCCCAAACCTCGATATTAGGTCAGGAGGCTCAAAGAGATCATAATGCGTTTGACGATCAATTCGTTTGAGCCTCCACCGGCCCCACCGGCCCAACATTCAGTTGATCCCCCCACGCATGACAACGAGGTAGAAGACGGAAAGCTTGATCAAATCTAGATTAGGGTCGAGTTTGTCGTTTTTAGTTTTTTAAAATTGGTATGTATATTTTAAAGGCAATTTTATAAATACAATTTTAATTTTATTAATTATATTGTTACTACTTTTTCTTGCTAGATAATTTATAAATATTTTCATATTCAACAAATTCAACAACAAATTATAAATTTAATATTATACTAATATAAAAATGATTAAATTCCTAAAAGTAAATTTGATTTGTAACGGCTTTTGCATGGATCCTAGGAATACATTTCAATAGTACCCAACCAGGGGACAATTCCAAAAGCTGCTCCAAACTAGGTACATAGTATCCAAAAAACCATTACAAAGACCGCATGTATACAGGTTACAAGCGCTAGTATAGAACCGTTTAAATATAAACTCCAAAATTAGGGACAAAAACTGTTCCAACACCAAAACAAACATGCCCAAGTGATGCCACAAAGGCCGTTAAAATTGTGGTCAAATCCATAATACAACAAGAGCTCCAATAACCATTACAAAAGAAGCCGACTCCATGACAAAAGGTTCATTAATGACCGCTCCAATTGTAATATAAAATTGTCACCACATGTGTAACAAAGACCCAAATACATATCTTATTAATTCACACTGGCCATTCACAAAAGAGTTCCAATATCACTTTCTGCATTAAGTCAATCTTTGTAACGGTCTCTTGTACCGTTACAAGGTACGCGACAAGTTGAAGCGACTTTTCTAGTTGGCGTTACAATTATTTTGTAACTCGTATTATAGGAACGGAATATTTTCCGTTAAAAAGACCATTACAAAATTTAGAAAGCCATTCCAAATTCTTCCTCAGCCGTTACAATATCCGTAACAATAAATTAATTTTTTCTTGTATTGTTACTGTGTTTTCCTTTTCAATAGCATATATTGTCATTGCAATCTAAACCTAAATTGCACTTATAAGTATTATTTACCTCCATTATACTATGGGAAAAAACAAAAAAAAAAAAGAATTATCTACTATTACTATTAAAAAAAACACCAATTACTCCGAATCCACTCATTTTATAATTTTCTTATAATAAAATTGAGGATTTTTATTTAGAATATTTTAATATTTATTCTTTAATTCCTTTTTTATGTTTTAAAGTTTGTATTATTATATATTTACTTCTTACTCATATGCTATTCATTTTAAATTTTCCAGTGCCTAGGTAAATCAATTATTGAAAACAAATATTTAAAATTGTTCCTAGCAAATTAACGTTAAAATTTATTTGCCTATTTTTATTTTAGAATATATTATTTATTTTCTAAGTAATTCAGACAAATTAAGAATACCAAAACTTTTATGCTTTCACATAATTGTTCTTATAACTAATTCTTATTCAGAGTAATTACATTTACACCCCCTAATTCTGGCTTGTTTAGAGATAACCCTTTCTTTTGGATAATTACCAATACACCACCAGAAACATTAAATTATATACCCAAATCACCCCAACTTGTTTAAAAATTACACATACACTCGCAAAAATATCAATATCATTACACAACTACCCATATTCTTTGGCGGTTAGGGGTAGTTTCTGTAATTGTGACAAAGGTAGGACTGATTTTATAGAATCTATTCTTTTGTAACTTATCATATTTATTATAGAAAAATATTACTGAAGTAAGAGTATGAATGTCTTTTCACAATGGGGAAGAAACAAATGAAGGATTCACACTTTTATACATAGTATAGATATAGATATAATTAAAAGAGAAAATACCGAAAAGATCATAATATAAGATTTTGGCCACTTGATCGTCGTAAGGATGTTGCCCATTTGTTCTGATGTTGGTTGCTGCCCCACAGCGTCAGTTGGCGCTTCTTCCACTCGACTTGCTAGGGGTTCCTCTAGTGCTGGAGGCTTAGGTAAAGGGTGTTGTAGTGGTGGCTGGTGGCGGAGGATTCCCATATGCTGCATCATATGGAAGATGAGGTCCAACTCATCGATTAGCCGGTTTATGTGCATGTTCTCTAGGGTATACATTGGAGCTAGAGTTGACATTCCTAGACGGCTTCCGTGTGTGTAATGGGCCTCGAAGCCCATCCTAAATGCTCAACTCTTCTTCCATCCACCTAGGTCTGTCAATAGGCCAATAATCCCCAGGTCCAGACCCAGGCCCCAGACATTTTATTTTAAATTAGACCCATACCCAGGCCCAAACCCATTAAATTAATATGATTGAGTCTGGGTCGGGTAATATACCCGCTTATACCCATTCTGACCCGGACCCATTCCATACCCATCTCTCTTCACAGCTTTTTCTTTCGTCTGCTGCCGCCTCAAACCTCATACTCATTTCCTCAGTTTACTTTTGGAGGTGAGAAAAGATGGGATTTTTATCATCATTTGAACCCAACACCAAAAACAAGAAGGAAAAATGCATGTGGAAGAGAAAAATGAAAGAAAAAGTGTATGTATCAACATTCACTTTGAGTTAGTGTTGTGTCATAAGATAATTATTTAAAGAAAAAAAAACAAAATAAAAAGACAAATGGGTTTGGGTCGGACCTGACCCAAAGAATCGAGTCTGAGGGGGTCTAGAGACCCATGGGTCTTGAATTGGGTTTATTGAGTTGGATTGGGTCTGGGTACAAATTTTTTTATTTGGGCCTCCTTTGGATTTGGGCCTGGGTAGGGTAAAATTTTACTCATTGACAGGCCTACATCCACCTATTATAGTCAGCCACAACTCGTTCTCTTATGGAGCAATGAAAGCGATGATTCACTTCACGGGGCTACTGAGAGGCATGCTCATCAACTAGCTTTTGAAAATGCTCCCAAAACAAAACAGAAAAAAGAAATAAAAAATTGAAAGTGGTATTAGAGATTGGAAATGTTGAATTTAGATAGCCAGAAAGAATGTAATGAAATAAAGTTGCAATAGGATATGGCTCAGTTTAAAGGCAGGTTGTACATCATTGTAGTCCTGCATCCGTTCCTTACCATTTGCAGTTCAATCGTAATAATAGTCTTATAAAATCCTTCATAAATAAGTGGTAAGTAACCTCATATGTTATTTTGAACCTATGATTCTTGCACTTACTGCATGACCATGCAATATTCTTGTTCAACATATATGTATATTGATCTTTAACCCGACTTATAAAATCATAAGTACCAACCTCAAATTCTGATCAAACTCCTAGTTCTCATGTAAGTTTTGCTCATATATCTACCTCATCAAGTGTCTTTATAACATTATTATTTAAATGAATACACATAACACATCATTTAAACAAAGTACACTTATTTTTCCTACATTCACATAATCATGCATTTTCCATTAATATCGAAATAACAATACATATATATATATATATATGTTTATAGCTTTGTGATAACTTTCACAAATAACATATTTAAATACAAGCTTAGATCCAAATACAAAAAGGAAAAAAAAAAAAAAAAAAAGGTTCCACTCTTACCTGGTTAATGATACACCACCAACTTCAGTTCAGATAGAATACGCTAATTAAAATATACCGATGTCGCAAATTCGATGTGAGTAAGAAATGAAAAAATAAATACGATGATTAATAAGTAGAGAGAAAACTTGTATGATTTGAGATTTCTCAATAGTTTAAGTATACAAATAAGAGGATGATACCAATATATATATAGCAAATTGCAATGAATATAGGGACAAATTTGCAACTAAAAATAATTGTTGGAATATACGCATTGCGTTTGCGATGGAATTTGAAATGAAATTTGCGATAGATAGCTGCAATTACATTTGTGACCGATTTTCAAACGATATATAAGAAATTCAGACGGAACATAAGACCATCATAATATTAACACAAACCATTAACAAAGATGAGACAAAGCCAGCCCACTGCAAAGCTATCGTCACTTGTGATGAGATTCGCGGCAGGTTGTCCGAAATTCCTTCAAACTCGTGGCATGAATGTTGCATAAGTATTCCATCGCAAAATCCATTGGAAATGTGAGACCAAATAAATTTTAATCACTACAAGAAAATAACTTAATAGCAACGAAAAAATTTGTTGTTGAAATCATTGTCGAACTAATTAGCAAGTAAAATTTCCGTTACTAATCTACACTACTTAATATATACTTTAAACAATTTGTTGCTAAATTTGTTAGCAAGTAAATTTTCGTTTCTAAATTCATTAGCAAATAAATTTTTTATTTTAAATAATACATTAGCAACGAAAATTTTTCTTATTAATCAGCTCGATGCTAATTTTTTTCATTGCTATTGAGCATTTTTCTTGTAATGTTTGCAACTGAATGATCACCCACCAAATTTTGCTACGGGTTTTCTACCCAATGAATAGGTCGTCACAAACCGGCATCACATTTTAGTGACAAATTTTGCATGGTTTTGTCCTATACATAGAAATTCTTCCATGCATAAAAAATGCCAACAGGGCTAATTCTCCATTGAGAATTAATTCTTTACTAAATCCATAGTCTCCGATCAATTCCAACAGATTTTTCTAACTCACAAAAATAGATATGTACTAGTCCTGATATTTTTACACGAAAAACTCAAGACTCAAACAAATCACACAATTCCAAGAGCATAAATCATCTAGACACTAATAAAACCTATCTTATCACGAGTTGATTTAAACAAAACAATTCCAAGGTAGGAGCTACCTCAAATTTGCAGCGATGGAGCGCCTCGACTTCCTTCTATCTCCTCCATACTACGACTCAATTTAGACGTGAAGTATCATGAGTTTATGGTAATTGAAGGTTGAGTTTTGTGTATACTCGCTTTAAAAAAAAAAAAAAAAAAAAAAAAAAAAAAAACACCGCCGGTGCCGTGGCGGGGGGTTTTGGCCGAACCCCTACCCGTATATATATCTCAAAGGTCAAGTGCTCACAATAGAAAAATAAATGAGGAGTACTTACTCCCTTTACAAAAGAATAGGCTATTCTAAAAACGAAAACAAGGAAAAGAAATATCCGTATGAACTAGGGAAGCCTAAAACCCGTCTACCTGCGTGAGAACTTTGGAGGTGCACTGCTGGCAAGCAAGATTCACGAGATAGTCTGCCGTTGGTTTCCTTCTCTCAAAATTTGGGTGAATACCAGTGACATTTGTCGGTGCAGAATCCGCACTCGAGTAAGCAAGTTCTGGATCTGCCATTGGCCCTCGTACGAGTGAATAATTTTGAGCACTGCTTGGGCATCAATCTCCACCCATAGCTGCACAAACCCCGCCTATTGGGCCAGCTCAATTCCCCGGACGATGGCGAAAAACCGCATAAGTATTCGATTGAATGTCCAGGTAATCTGCAAAAGCCAGTAGAAATGTACCCTGGCTATCTCGGATCACTCCTCCCGCCCAAGCACATCTGGAATTATCCTTCGTAGCTCCGTCGGTATTGAGTTTCCACCAGCCCCGACGCGGCTTTTCTCTGTGAACAAGAATGGGCCGTCGTGGCTGCGGCAGCACAAAAGTCATGCCTAGCTTGGCAGCCACTTCCAGGTCGCCTTTCCAGTTTCGTGCCGTGAAGTCACCCACTCAGAAAAGGCAAGCAAGATGCCCGTAAACTCGTCGAATGATCAGGTTTGAAGTGACCCGTGTATCGTGAAATTTTTTCTCATTTCACATGCGCCAGAGAAACCAGAGCATGAGGATAGGAATGATCAAGCGAGAGCATGACCTTGCTATACATGAGGACCCGAAAGCCGCCCCGCCTGAAGCATGGTCGACGTGAATTCAGTTTGAGGAGGCGTGAAACAGAATAATCCCCCAAAGTGAGCCCATACCACCCTTGCCACTTCGCTGTTCAAGAAAACATGTGCAACTGTCTCACTAGCGGAAAACAACACTGACATTGAGACACGATTAACAGGCCCTTCTCTCTCAGCCGCTCGTCCACCGGCACAAAATTATGCAGCAATCGCCAAACAAAAATCGACATGGATGGGGAAAAAGTGCCTTGCACCAAATATCCCTAAGAAGAGGCCGCGACGTCCTCCCAGATCGACCAGCCATCACGGCCGATTTGATTATGATATTTCCCGTTGATGTTAGCTTCCATCTCGGTCTATCATCAAACATGACATCAAAAGGAACAGTGAGTACTCGACGAACAACATCATCCGGCAGAATCTTTCTAAGCTTATCTTCATCCCACTGACCATCCTTCCAATAATAGTGTATTCTCTCATGGAATTCGAATGGGGGTTGGATTAGGGCCGCGGGGAGCCCTCCTCCATCCATGTGTCATGCCAGAAGCAAAGATTCCCCTTTCCCAATGCCCAAAAGATGTTAGGTTCAGCTGTGGTTCGCACGCGCTGTAGACGGCGCCATTGAGGGGATCCCGTTGAGGAGATCTTAGATAATGTTGGACAAGATCTTTTACAATATTTCTACCGAAGGAAATCAGCCCAAAGAGAGTTGCTCGTTCTGAAATGCCACCATAATTTGATAGAAAAGGCGTCGACGGAGTCCGAGAGGCTCCTAACTCCGAGTCCTCCTTCGTCCACTAGCTGACACAAACGGAGCCACGCAGACCAATATATACATTTGACCGTACCTGACGAGCCCCAAAAGAACTTGTTGAGCATCCTTTCAATGCGCAGGATAACTCCTTTAGGTGGTTTGAGGACCGCCAGTAGATGCACCGGCATAGCCAAAAAGCACAGACTTAATAAGCTGCAACCGTCCCCCATAAGACATAAATTTCTTTTCCCATCCACCGACCTTTGCCGCCATACCATCGATCAATCCCTCACTTCCTCGAAACGCCATTGTTTGGTCCCCCGCCATTAGGTCGTTCAAATTCCGGGATAAATACTCCGAGCCCAACACAGATAAAGTTGACGAGAGTGGGTCTCCCTGCCGCAGTCCTCTCGTTGATTTAAAGAAGCCGTGTGCTGAGCCATTAATCAATACCGAAAACCAACAGTTAGAGATGCAATTTTTGATTACTGACGTCCATCGTGGCGAAAAACCAAGGCGCTCAAGGACCGCCACAAGAAAGCCCCAATCCACTTTGTCATAAGCCTTTTCCATATCCAACTTAAGAGCTATATTCTACTCCGTTTGATTAGCCCCGACCGCGTGTAATATCTCCTGTGCAAGGAAAATGTTATCACCTATTTGTCATGACGGGATGAAGCCACTCTGGTTTGGGGCGATCATAGAAGGCAGTAGGTGATGCAGCCAATCGTTGATCAATTTGGTCGAGACTTTATTCGAAGTATTGCACAAGCTTTTCGGACGAAATTCACTCCATTGCCGGATGTTTTACTTTGGGGATAAACACGATCGTCTTCGCGATGTAATTGAGTGATAGGGGCGTCCCTCGTAGGAAGCCGTTCGCCGCGTTGACTATGTCGCTCTTAATAATATCCCAGCACTTGTGGTAGAAGAGTGCGTTGAAGCCATCCGGCCCCGTGACACTCTCTGCAGCCAACCCGAAGACCACTTCTTTCATTTCCTTAGTGTCAGTGTCACGGGTTAGCAGTTCCCCATGTTCAGCGGAGAGGAGGCAAGGGACATTTTGCAGCAGCGATGGTGCGGGGCGCGTGCTGTCGCTTATGGAGAGATGTAGAAGAAAATAGGTTTTAGAGTTTGAATAGGGTATGTTTTCCTAATTTTTTTTTTTATGGTGGTTGGGTACATATAGGCTTAGGAGGTTGTATTCTATCAAAAGTCTCCAAAAAAGTATTTTGAATCCAACTCTTAAGAGGGAATAAAAATAAATTCAAAAATAAAAATAATGCTAGTCGAGGTGTGTCATATTAAGGGTTACACTAGTTGGTTCGACTCGATTGGGTTCAGGTATTACATCAATATTATCCCCGAACTTCTTTTCGTGAGGCCACTATTGGTTATCGGCCTTCGGCCATTTGGAGGAGTATTATGGCGGCGAAGTTTATTATGGATGCAGGTTGCCGTTGGAAAGTGGGTGATGGTCGTAGTATCCGTGTCTGGATGGATGCTTGGATCCCACGACCTTTTCTGTTTTGGCCGTCCTCTCCTGCTCCAGTGGGGCTTGAGGCAGCAACAGTGCATGAATTTCTTTTGCTGAACTCATGTGGTTGGGACCTGCCGAAGTTGCGTTCGGTTTTCTGTGACGGTGACGTCGAGTGTATTTCCTCTATTCCTATTTCTCCTAATGCTGGCCCAGAGAAATTAATATGGCATTATACCAAGGGGGAAACCTTCAGTGTTAAGAGTGCCTATATTCTTGTTGGTCGAGAGTTGGATCATTTGAGAGGGGAATTAATGGAACAGTCTACCAACTCCTTGTGGTTTCAGTTGGAACTTTTTGTGGCATGTTAAAATACCGGGTCGGATCAAACATTTCTGTTGGCGGCTTTGCCGGAATGCGCTTCCTCTGCGTTCACTTCTTCGTCGACGATACATGGAAGTTGATGAGGCTTGCCCAGTTTGTGATCTTGCTGCCGCATCCGCTGAACATCTGTTTCTGCATGCAGTGTGATTTCGCTAGACAGTGTTGGGCATTGTTAGGTGTCCCATGGAGAATCGTGTCTAGTTGGGAAGGTTCAGCGGAACATTGGTTACGGCATCTTTGGTCGAAGTGTTCTGTGGAGCAGCTGCAGATGTCAATGGCGTTAATACGAGGAATATGGGGTGCTAGGAATAAGCTGCTGTTTGAAAATGTTCGTGGATCCCCTGCGGCTACAGTTCACTTTGTGCAGGCCTATCTGCACCTCTTCAGCAGATCACATAAATGGAAGTAGTAGGCTATTTGTGGTTTATTACTTCGTGCAATTGTTAGTGCTGTAGATGTGGAAATATTGGCTACTTGTTGATCTTTTGATGTACATCTTGTGCATTTTGACCATTTTATGAAATAGTATTTCGTGTCAAAAGAAAAAACCGTCTCTTTGTTTAATATATAGATATTAATTAATTTTAACCAATTGGAACTAATGTATATAGTATTTTTATGGTTATTCTAAGCTTATACATGTGAGATATTATTTTGTAATTTGTGATTTAGTTAATATTAATATCATTCAATTTGATTATTTATAAAATATTAACAATTATTTAGCAAGGACATTAGCAACAAATGTATATGTTGATAATTACTCAAATACAATACTATAATTAATATTGGCAACCGATATATCGATGTTGCATAATTAGATTTTAAGTCCAAATCAACAATGGATCTATTCCGTCCTATTAGCATAAATTGAAAATGGTTTAATTGCATTTACTGCCCCATATATTAGGGAAGGTGGCAAAATAAGGACATTAAATATATGGGTGGCAAATATTGTCCTGGAATTAACTTTATTTTGGCAATTGCAGGACTCCGGCCACCGAATTTTTTAAATTGGCCGGAATTTGCTGACGTGGACGAATATAGGGTTTTTTCGATTGGGGAACATGCTGACTGGGCATATTTTAAAATATCCTACCACATAAGTGCTGACATGGAAAAAAATAAAAAATAAATTTTAAATTTATATTATGTGTATAATTATATATTACATTATTATTTAATATAAATTAAAAAGACTTTAAATAATTTAAATTTTATAATTTATATTATATAATAATGTAATATATAAATATATACATGTAAATTTAAAATTTATATTATATATAATAATTTAATTTTTATGTTATATAATTTTTAAAATTATATTTAAAATATAATTTTTTAATTTATATTATATAATAATTTTATTTTTATAATTTATAATTATATACATAATTTAAATTTAAAATTTATTTATATATGTTTTCCATGTCAGCACTTATGTGGCAGGATATTATTAAAATATGCCCGGTTAGCTTTTTTCCCAATTTAAAAAACCTTAAATTTGTCCACGTCAGCAAATTCCGGCCACTTTTAAAAATTCGATGGCCAGAGTCCTGCAATTGCCAAAAAAAAGGTTAATTCCAGGGCAGTATTTGCCACCCCTATATTTAAGGTCCTTATTTTGCCGCTCCACCTAATATACAGGGCAGTAAATGCAATTAAGCCAATTGAAAATACTCGAAGCTAAAATTAACAACTAGCTAATTATGAAGTAAAGTTTTTCATGCTAAATTCAGTACTATTGTTAATTAGCAATGAATTCCATTACTTTGCCACAAATTGTGTCGTTATTAATTTTATTTCTTGTCATGGAATTATTGTGATAGTTGGAGTAGTGAGATCTAATTTTACTGCAAAACAATCTTTTAGTCTCTGATAAAATTATTTTCATAATTAGTGCTAGTAGGCTTGCAACTTATAGTTCAAAACCATAATTTTTCTCGATTCTGACACAATTTTTTACTATACATATAAAATTAAAGTCCACATTGTTTGAAAATAAATTCTTTAATAATCTATTAAATTTGAAGACGTAAAATTTGCATGGATTGTTTGAAAAAGATACCTGATCTTTCATCTGATAACTTAAGGTCTTCCTATTTTTTATCCCATTGATTATGTGAGTATCAACTTTGATCCCGTAACTTTTAAAAAGTAATACATTTAGTCCCATAACACCTTTCTATCAAATATTACGAAAAATATCACGTGCTCAATACGTGGCTATTAAGACCTAATACTTTTGATCCCATTGCTTACGAGATTCTTACTTTTGGTCCCATGACTTTCAAAAAGTACGTAGCACTTCTGGTCTCATACACTTAATGACCATATGATATTTTCCATTAAATATCTAACCAAAAGGTGCCATGGGACAAAAAGTGCTATTTTTTTAAAGTTACGGGTGCAAAAGTAAAAATTTGTAACCGATGTGACAAATAAGGGAAAAGCCCTAAGTTAAAGGATGAAAAATGTTACTTTCCCTTTTATATTTTACTTAATATTTACTTACCGTGTACAAAAAAAAATATACAACCATCATACTATTTTTTAGGGTAAACTACGGCCACCTCCCCTAAAGCTTTGCATGAATTACGAATATCTTCTTGTTATTTGAGAAATTACAAAAAATCTCTCTGATATTAACATTCGTCTCATAACGAGCCCATCGGTTAACCTCGTTAAGTTTCCACAATTTTGTGGTTAACTGCCATAAATGCCCTTATGGATTTTGAATTCAAAATTTATATACTTTTTAGAATTCTTAAAATATCTTTATGAATTAATATGTTTTATGAATTATTTACTTAACCAATCCTCAATTTTTTCTTCAAATAATTTCTTTGAGAAAAAAATCAGCAAAGGTAAAGTAGGAATTTACATCTCACTGTCTATAGGCAACATAATGATTTTCCATTTGAGAGATGTATTTTTATTTGTTCAAATAATAAGAAAAGTATTTATAATTATGTCAAACATTACCAGATGTAGCTGAAATTTATCCCTTTTTTTTTCTTAAAAAATAAGTCATTAATTGATTGTGGCTAACGAACAACTAGGAAAAATAACACAAACGCAAATGAAAGATGAGCATACGAGAAGCTGATATTATTCATCTCTTGCTACATAGATTGGTTCAACCGACTTGACAAAAGTCCATCATGGGAAGAAAACACTAGAGCACCCTGGCTGGGCCCATTCCTACCACCCAACCTTTATTTTAGGGTTAAATGCATTTTAACTCCTGTGTTATTTTTAATGTTCAAAAAACCCTCCTATGATAATAAAAACAATAATTTATCCTCCTATGTTTTTTAAAATGGAGCAACAAAGCCCCTCACGCGATTGCGTGAGGTGCACGCACTCTTTTGCCCCTTTTTCTTAATTTTTAATTTTAAAATTATATTTATATCTTTATTTAAACCGTTGGATTTGATTTGAATCCATGGTCCAGATTTTACTAACAAATCAATAATTTAGATCTCACCTAATTCAAATCAATGTGGAGATTAAAATTAATATTTATGTAAATATATAATTCTATATATAATATATAATTATTATATATAAAATTATATAATATATATATAGATAGATATATATATATAATTAGGGTTAAATTGCTTGAGATGGGAGGGGGCGACCATGGCGTAGGGTGAGAGAGATGGGCGCCACCCCGGCACGACCGCGGAACAGGGGGGCGGCGCGCGAGGAACGGTGTCCGGCCACTAGGCTAGGGCGCGGCGGCGGCGATGGCGTGGGTTGGGGTTTGGCGCTTGAGATGGGAGGGGGCGACCATGGCGTGGTGGGGGCGGCAGCGTGGCTAGCGGCGGCAAGGGTTGGGGTTTGGCGCTGGAGATAGGAGGGGGCGGCCATGGCGTGGGCTGGCGGCGGCGGGGGTTGGGCTTTGGCAGGCGGGAGTTGGGGGCGGCCATGGCGTGGGAGGGTGCGGCTATGGCGTAGGCTGGGGGCGATGGTGGCGGGGATGGGGAGGCAGTGGTGTGGGATGGGGCAGCGGTGGCAGTAGCAGGCTGGTGGGGGTGGTGGTGGGGGCTGGTGAAATATTATAAATATTTAATATTATATATAAATATTAATATATTATGTATATATTTATATATAAATATTTTTTTTTTCTTAAAAATCATAAAACTTTGCAAGGATGGGTCGTGAATTTCACTCTCTCTGTTGGGATTTTTTGCCATATTTTTTAGAAATATAAGGGGACTATTTGCTCTTTTTATTATCATAGGGGTTTATTTAACATTAGAAATAACACGTAAAATACATTTAACCCCTTTATTTTATATGCCTACCAACTTATATATGTAGACGGCTATTTTTCTGAACTTAACTCGTCAGTTCACCCTGGAAAACAAAAAATTCACAGAAATCATAAATTCTTCGTCTTTCTTATGTACATGAAATAATTCAAAGAATTAATAATTCTGTCAGAAAAAAAAGGAAAATTGTAAACAAGACATGAACATACTTTGAGCAGTCAGTGGAAGGGTTAATCTTGTAGGGAATGTTGACGCCACATTGACCAGGGAGTCCAGCGGCTTTGTTCAGGTCGACATCTTTGTATGAGCCAGCGAGAGATTTCAAGCAGCTGC
Organism: Sesamum alatum; assembly: GCA_034509735.1. NCBI lineage: Eukaryota > Viridiplantae > Streptophyta > Magnoliopsida > Lamiales > Pedaliaceae > Sesamum > Sesamum alatum. The sequence continues at coordinate 21,272,498 of JACGWO010000006.1, forward strand.
ACACACTTTGACGATTTGGTGTAGTCTGGGCTGCGCCATAGAGACCCTTAACTCCACTGCAACAACTGCCTAGAGGGCCTTTGTTGGTCACATAAGGCAAGCATGGATTCAAGTCCACATACTCGAAAAGCATTAATTCACAGTAGTCGTGCCATATTTTTATGATTCTTTTTCTATACATAGTAGTTGTAGTACAAACTCAATATTGAATTCGTCACTAAATTTATAAATTGAATATTTTTAGATACCGGAGAGGGGCATTCGGCAAGGGGATCCTTTGTCGCCTTTCCTTTTTATTTTCTGTGCACTGGTTCTGTCTAGTATGATACAGGAGGCTGATCGGGAGGGTAAGATTAGGGGGGTATCAGTGGCTTCATCTGCTCCTTCGGTAACTCATCTTCTGTTTGTAGATGATACATTGGTATTCTGTCGGGCTAGGGTTGAGGAGTTAAGGGAGATTCGGCGGATTTGGAGAGATATGCTTTGGTTTCGGGACAGGTCATTAATCTTCAAAAGTCGAGTATGGCAATTAGTGGAGGTGTGAGGATTGATGAACGGAGAAGTCTGGCTGCGGTGTTGGGACTCATGGTGGTGGATTCCCATGATTGTTATTTGGGTTTGCCGATGACGGGGGTTGGTCTAGGGGGTGGTATTTAGATTTGTCAAGGACCGAGTTTGGGATAAGACGAATGAGTGGAGTACGAAACTGTTGTCTCAGGCAGGTAAGGGGGTGCTAATCAAATCTGTTTTACAGTCGATTCCAACATATGCCATGTTTTGTTTCCTACTTCCGAATTATCTGTTGCGGTAGTTGGAATCGGCGGCTGCTGATTTGTGGTGGAATAATAGAGGGGAGAGGGGTGCATTGGGTAGCTTGGGCAGTTGTGTCGTTCTAAAGTGGTGGTGGGGGAGGGTGCTAGGGTTTCGTTGTTTGAGGGATTTTAACTTAGCTCTTCTTGCTAACAAGGGTTGCATATTCTTTCTCGGCTGGATTCACTTGTTAGTAGGGTTCTTAAAGCTAAATTCTTTCCGACGAGAAGCTTTTGGGAGGCGCCTTTAGGGGTTAGACCTTCGTGGACATGGCGTAGTATTGTGGCGGCAAGGGATTTGTTGGGGGAGGGATGTGAGTGGGATGCTAGAGAGGGGAGTGACGAGGGTGGAGTGTGAAGATGGCGGTTTAGTAGAGGGGGTGTTTTTACGGTGAAGAGTGCTTACAAGTGTGCTGTGGCAAGGTGGGATAGAGGAGTGGCATCTACGTCAGCAGCAGAGGCTGTTTGTGAGCAGGGAGGGGGTTCGTTCTGGTCTACTCTTTGGGATAACAAAATTCCTCCTAGAGTGCAGGTTTTTATGTGGAGATTGTGTACAAATTCAGTCCCTACAATGGAGAAGTTAGCTCAACGGGTGAGGAACATTGATACCTGCTGCTGTTCGTATGGTTTTCATATGGAATCTGTCCGTCATGTTTTTCTGGAATGCCCAGTTGCGAGACAGATTTGGGCTTTATCCTCAGTCCCATGGCAGCTGATCTCTTGCTGGAATTCTGATGCTGCTGATTGGGTGTTCAATGTGGTGCGCCAGGTGAGTGTTGAGGTGAGACAACGTTTTTTCTGCATTTGTTGAGCAATCTGGAATCGTAGCTGTAAGAGAACTATGGAAGGGAAAGATACAGGTCTGCTGGAGGTGTATAAGAGTGCTGTTCAATTTCTTAATGATTATCGGAGCGTGAAGGCTATGTTCAGAAGTGGCTGATTTGGGTTTATCTCTGTTGCTGCTTTTTTTGTTATTGAGCTTCTATTGTTTCTTGATTATTTATACTTTGCTTGGGTAGGAGTAGGCGTTGTTCTGTTGTTAGACATTGTTTTTTGTCCTTTCGTTCCCAGACTTTGTTCTGTTCTTAGGCATTGTTTTTTCCTTTTCGTTTCCAGACATTGTATTCTGCTTTATTTTATATGAAATCATCGCTAATTCATCAATAAAAAAAAAAGAGAAAATTGTATAAGTTTCAAATACAATATATATTCCCATATTCAATTAATATAATTTTAGTAAAATAAAAATATTAACATTTAAATATATTTTATAAAAGATATATACTATCATATCTATTCAATAATATAATTAACAAATTTCTACTAAAATAATACAATAAGAAATACTGAGCTTTTTTCAAGTAAATATGTTTGAGTAATAAAGCATATAGGAAAAGAAACGGGAAAACTAATGGCAAGAAATAAAAGTAGAACGAAATTGAAAACTTCTAAGCACAAAACAATGAAATGAAGATGAATAAATAAATTCTCCCTTGTCATTGAATAAAGGTAGAGGTATCCAAATAAAAAATATCTCCAGATGAAATCAAATTCAAGTTGAAGAGAAAAATCAATAAAAACGTATAAAGCATTATAATTACGAGAATTTTTAAATTATGAATTAATAATTCAGTGAGAATATATAAATGTATATATATATATGTAGATATATGTAGTTTAAGATAAGAAAATAAGAGATACCTTGGAATGGAAAATTAATAGGAGTTATTATAAACATTGTTGAATACTAACATGGTTGAAAAAAATTGGTGGAGAAAATATCACAAAAGTTCTAAGTCTATACATATCAATAATAATCGTTTTAAATAGATAAACGTGAAATTTAATGAACAAATTATTGCTGGATAACTTAAAAATTTGAAGAATTTTAGTACAAATAAAAACATACAAACTAATTTAAGCAAAAAATTCAGGTCCAAATTCCACACTGGACAAGAAGGCAACAAATGCAAAATTTCAATTGATTTCCTAATAGTAACTGCGAAAAAAGGTAGATGTTTATGAATTATTACTAGATAAAATTATATATTCAATAGTGAATAAGTAGAGAAATCATGACTATTTAATTGAAATAATACCAATGAATTATTGTAGCTAAATGAAAATATTTAAATAAAAATCATAATTGATGAAACAAACAAAAGCAATTAATAGAATATAAAGGCTAAAAGATAACTACAAAATAAAATTAAAAAAAGTTCAAGTAAATACTTTGGAATTAGTAATAACAAATACAAAACTTATAAAATCATAAAACTTTTAAGAAGTAAAGAAGAACACTTCATGGTAGATTCGCAAAACAAAACATCAAAATAAGATTAATCAAAACACATAGGAAAATACATAACAGACTTGAAATTGGGCAGAAAAAATGAAAAAGATAGAAAAATTGTTTGGTAATGTATCAGGAAAAGAAGCCAACACTACTATATCAAGTTGCCTTTTACATTAATGGAAAATATACTATCTACAAAATGCATGTAAAAGACAAAATAATTATAAAGAAGAACTAAAAAAATTGAAACAACCTAGTGTAAAGAAATATTTGAAAATTATAATTGTAATGGCTCCATAAAATATAGTTAATATAAGCTTCGAAATTCTTTGTAATATGAAATTATCCAAATAAATACAAAAAAATGATTATTAAGAATTTAAGATTTATACCTTCATCAATATAAATCCAACAAAACATATGATAATTTTTTCTTGAGTTTCGTCTATATAGGTTTTTTTTATTTATTTTAATAATATTCATGTAATAACAGTGGAATTAATTATATTTCTTTGAACAAATAAGAGTAAAGTAGATCACTCCCTAAATTAAAAATTTACTGCATATAGTAGGAGATTTATATAAGTTTGGTGCATGAATGAAACGTATATGTTAAAATAAAAAATAATAATTGCTGATAAGATACATATTTTTTTTGGATTGATATTTAATTCTAATTTTGAATTTATTTAAAATATATATGGATTGGATGAGTATCCTAATTGTGAAGCTGGAATCTAGTATAGATAAACACTAATTTTGAATATAGGATTTTTTTACATAGATACAAATTTAATTTAAATTTAAAATAGATGAGATCTTCTAACCAATGAGATTTTTCCTTGACAATTATAAAACTCAAAATTCTAAGAATTGAGAATTGAGTCCAAATTAGCTTAATTATGGTCAATAATCGTTTTGCTATATATATATATATATTTAGATAGGACTTAAATATGTTTTCTTCATCAAATATATTATTGCATTTAATCGAGATAGTAAAGTTTGATTGCAAAAGCTTAAATTTAGATTCAAAAGTTAAATTTTATATTACAAATTTTCAAAAATTACAATGCATATTGAATTTTGTGATTTTTTAATGCATTTTGAAGGTTACTTGTAATACAATTAATTACAAAGTAATGAGTTGTCTTATAGATATTAATAGATAAAGTGAGTAGAAAATAACAAAATATATAAAATAAAGATATAGGACATAAATATTTATTTTTAGTCAAAATACTTTTGCATTTAATCAAGAAATTAAAATTTGATTGAAAAACCTAAATTTATATTCAAAAGTTTAATTTTATATTACAAATTTTCAAAAACTAAAATGTAGATTGTATTTTTGTGAGGTTGCAATGCATTTTGTATTTTACATGTAATACAATTAATTAGTTAGTAATCGGTTATCTTATAAATATTAATAAATAACGTGAGTAGAAAATAATAAATAAATAAGATAGTATTATCAAGCATAATACTACTTCAATGTCAATAAAATAAAAATTAAAGGGTTCAAAAGACAAAATATATTAATTGAAAATCATTCAAAATTTTCTTTAGTATATTTTTTTATTTATTTTTTATATTCTCTTTTTATGTAATGGCTATTTTCTCTTAGATCATAACTCAGCGGACATAAAGAATTTTACCCATTTAAAAAAATAATATATTGGTGGTATTTAAGTTTTTAATCCTAAGTGACATTAGTGATTAAAATAAAATCCGATAAAAAAACAGAGAAACAACAAAAAAAAATTAATTTGAATGAAATTGAAAAAACCTACTTTATTAGTGATAGTAAATATAAAAAAAAATATCTAACAAATATGATAATGGAAGATCTCAATTTAAAAATAACGATTTTAGCTAATTAAATTAAAAATTTACTGCATATAGTAGGAGATTTATATAAGTTTGCTGCATAAATGAAAAGTATATGATTAAAATAAAAAATAAGAATTGTTGATAAGATACATAAGTTTTTTTGGACGGATATGTAATTATAATTTTGAATTTGTTTAAAATATATATGGATTGGATGAGTATCCTAATTGTGAAGGTGGAATCTAGTATATATAAATACTAATTCTGAATATAGGATTTTTTTTACATAAATATAAATTTTAATTTTAATTTAAAATAGATGAGATCTTCTAACCAATGAGATTTTTTCTTGACAATTAAATAACTCAAAATTCTAAGAATTGAGAATTGAGTCAAATTTGCTTAATTGTGGTCAACTATCGTTTTGCTATATATATATACTAGCATGAACCCCGTGCTATGCACGGATGCTTATAAACTCTATGTATTTTCAAAAAGTTTGAGTTATATAAAGTCGTGCTATATTTTATTGATTGTTTTACTACATATGTAGTAGTAGTAGTAGTAGTAGTACAATCTTTTTTTGTACAAACTCAATATTGAATTCGTCACTAAGTTTATAAATTGAAGATTTTGAAAATAATCATAGAGTATTATCGTATTTTTAGATATTAAAGAAATTGTATAAGTTTCAAATACAATATATATGTTCATATTCAATTAATATAGTTTTAATACATTATATAAAAGATACTATCATATCTATTTTATGATATAATTAACAAATTTTTACTAAAATAATACATTAAGAAGTACTGAGTTTTTTTTCAAGTAAATATGTTTAAATAGTAAAGCATATAGAAAAAGAAACGGCAAAACTAATGGCAAGAAATAAAAGTAAAATGAAATTGAAAACTTCTAAGCACAAAACAACGAAATGAAGATGAATAAATAAACTCTCCTTTGTCATTAAACAAAGGTAGAGTTATCCAAATAAAAAATATCTCCCGATGAAATCAAATTCAAGTTGAAGAGAAAAATCAGTAAAAATGTATAAAGCATGATTAGGAGAATTTTAAAATTATGAATTAATTAATCAGTGACAATATAAATTTATATATGTATATGTCGATATATGTAGTTTATGATAAGAAAATAAGAGATACCTTGGAATGGAAAATTAATAAAACTTATTATAAACATTGTTGAATACTAAAATGGGCGAAGATTATTGGTGGAGAAAATATCACAAAAGTTCTTAGTCTATACATATCATTCAATAAGAGTTTTAAATAAATAAACATGAAATTTGATGAACAAAATATTGTTGGATAACTTAAAAAACTGAAGAACTTTAATACAAATTAAAACATACAAACTAATTTATGCGAAATTTAGGTCCAAATTCCAACCCGAAAAGAAGGCAACAAATACAAGATTTCAATTAATTTTTTCTAATTGTAATAGCGAAAAAAAGTAGATATTTCTGAATCATTATCAAATAAAATTATTTATTCAATAGTGATTAAGTAGAGAAACCATGATAGTTAATTGCAATAATACAAATGAATTATTATAGCTAAAGGTAAATTTCAAAGAAAAAATCATTAATCGATGAAACAAACAAAAGCAATTAATAAAATATGAAGGCTATAAAAGATAACTGAATAATAAAATTAAAAAAAGTTCAAGTAAATACCTAGGAATTAGAAAAACAACACATACAAAAATTATAAAATCATAAAACTTTTAAGAATTAAAGAAGAACTTCATGGCAGATTCGCAAAACAAAACATAAAAAATAAGATTAACCAAAGCACATAGAAAAACACATAAGAGACTTGAAATTGGGTAGCAAAAATGAAAAAAGATAGAAAAATTGTTCGGTAATGCATCAGGCAAAGAAGCCAACACTACTCGATCAAGTTGCCTTTTACATTAATGAAAAATATACTATCTATAAAATATATGTAAAATACAAAAGAAAAGACCAAAAAGACAAAATAATTATGAGGAAGAACTAAAAAAAATTGAAATAAATCAGTGTAAAGAAAAATTTGAAAATTATAATTGTAATTTTTTAAAATAATTGATTTGAACTAAACACAAAAAATTGTTCTGGTGTACGTATGTACATTGAGAAACATTGTTACTAAAAACAATTATAAGCAAAAATTAAAATTGAAAAATTCACATATTTTTCAAGTATGATAATCCTTTATTACTATAATGCATGCAACTTATGAAGCTCAAAATATATTTTATGTTATTTTTATATATCAACATTAATAAAATTATTCACTGAATAAAAAAATATATTCATATGGGTGAATATGTCAAAATGTCTTTTGTAACATAAGATAGGCTATCAATTTTTAAACGGGTGAAATTCATTTTGATACTTGGTTATTTTATTAATATCACTTTGATACTTAAGTAATTATAAATTTTTCAATTGGTACTGAGTTTTACCATTAATATCCTTTGATACCCACTTGATGTTTTTCATTTACTTTTTCTATCATCCTTTTATGCATTTGTCATTTTACCCTTAGATATTAAAAAAATAATGATATTAGCAATTAAAAACTTGCATAAATTTCGATCAATATATTTTGTCTTTGTTTAAACCATTTTACGTTCATTTTCATATTTGGTTATCAAAATTATTATATTTTATTTTGATATCTTTTACTATCTGTATGCCCAATATTTACCAAAAAAAAAATCACTATTCAATAACTTATATTAATAGTCAAGTCCATCACGGAATAGATTTGAAGTAGAAATTTGTTCTAATATAATAAAGAATAGGACTTAAATATTTGTTGTTCATCAAAGATATTGTTGTATTTAATCGAGATATTAAAGTTTGATTGCAAAAATTTAAACTTAGATTCAAAATTTTAAATTTTTATATTACAAATTTTCAAAAATTACAATGCATATCGAATTTTGTGAGTTTGCAATGCATTTTGTAGGTTAATTGTAATATAGTTAATTACAAAGTAATGGGGTTGTCTTATAAATATTAATAGATAAAGTGAGTGGAAAACAAAATAAATATAATAAAAATATAGGGCTTAAATATTTGTTCATAGTCAAAGATACTTTTGCATTTAATCGAGATATTAAAGTTTGATTGAATAACCAAAATTATATTCAAAAGTTTAAATTTTATATTACAAATTTTCATATATATATATATATATATATATTAAAATGCAGATTGAATTTTTGTAAGGTTGCAATGCATTTTGTATTTTACTTGTAATATAACTAATTACTAAGTAATGAGTTATCTTATAAATATTAATAAATAAAGTGAGTAAATAATAAATTAATAAATTATTATCAAGCATAATGCTACAAAGTCAAAAAAATAAAAGTTAAATGATTCAAAAGACCAAACATATTGATTGAAAATCATTCAAAATTTTCTTTAGTATATTTATTTTATTTATTTATGTATTATCTTTTTTATTTAATGGTCATTTTCCCTTATCATAACTCAGGTAACAAAACGAATTTTATCCATTTAAAAATTAATTAGAGTAGTGGTCTTTAAGTGTTTAACCCTGAGTGACAATGGCGATTAAAATGAAATCCGATAACAAAAAACTGAGAAAGAACCAAAAAAAACCTTAATTTGAATTTGAATGAAATTGAAAAACTTACTTTATAAGTGTTAGTAAAAAAAAAACAAACGTCTAACAAAAATGTTAGTGGAAGATCTCAATTTAAAAACAATGATTTTAGCTGATTAAATTAATAATTTATTGCATATAGTAAGAGACTTATATAAGTTTGGTGCATGATTGAAAAGTATATGATTAGAATGAAAATAAATAATTGTCGATAAGATACATAACTTTTTTGAATGAAAATAAATATATAGGGATTGGATGAGCATCCTAATTGTGAAGGTGCAATATAGTATAGATAAACACTAATCTTGAATATTGGATTTTTTTTTATACTTAAATACAAATTTAGTTTAAATTTAAAATAGATAAGATTTTCTAACCAATAAGATAATTTCTTGACAATTAAAACATTCAAAATTACGAAAAATTAGTATTTGGTCAAAATTGACTTAATTGTGGTCAACCATCATTTTGCTATATATATAGATATACTAGCATGAACCCCATGCTATGCACGGAAGATTTTTAAATTCTATAGTATTTTCATAAATTCTAATTCTTATAATTATATGTAATATTTTAATAATCGTCTTACTGTATAATACAATAGTGATATTTATACAAAAATCAGTGTTAAATTCTTTATAAGTTTATTTATGGAATATATTTTGAAAATAACAATAGAATATTATAATATGTTTACACATTGATAAAAAAAAAGGATTTTATAAGATTCAAATACAATATATATTCTTTTATTCAATTAATACACTTTTAGTAAAAATAAAAATATTAGTATTAAATACATTATGTTAAATTATTATCATATTATCTTGTGATATAAATTCCCCTAAAAGAATACGATTCGAATTAAACAATCCTTTAATAAAGTTTCTAGATAATAATAAAAAAAATTAGTAACGATGAAAAAAGTTAACAATATCTTAAACTAATAAAAAAACAAATATATACATATATATATATATATCTAAATTATATGCTAACAATACAATTATACAATAAGAAATTTGAAACAATACAAATATAACATATATAATTATAAATTTCTAGTAATTGGGTTCATGCCCATTAAGTATTACAGATACTGTCAGATCATCGAGTTACTTTTTAATGAATAATTGCTTTTATCATGTTGAATTTCCAACTTCAACTCATTTATTTTCACTTGATATTGAACTTATTAATTGCCTATAATTTTATTTTATCTTTTTGTTGGTTTCATTTCCTGTTGATGGACCAGAGAATAAAATTAAATAATTTACTTAATCTCTATACATATTCTCACAAATCTTATTATTTGGCATGCCATTAAACATAAAAATACGTCATGTTTTAATGACCCCTTACTATATATAATAGTGCAAACTTATTTATACAAAACTCAAATATTGAATTATTACTAAGTTTATTTACTGAACATTTTGAAAAGGGTAATTTGACATCCGAATTATGCCAATTTTTACATTTTGTCATTTAAATTTTTTTCGTGTCAACTAACCATCTCATTTTTGAAAATTTTGCACTTTGATATATATGATCGTTTTCTAGTTGATTTTTCTATACGAAAAACATCATATGGAGTGTACATGTGATATTCAAGGGCAATGCAGTGTTTTTTTTCCAGCATGTGCACTGCACGTAATGTTTTCTTGGCAGAAAAGTAGAATGAAAAAAGACTACATATGACAAAGTGCAAATTTTGCAAAATTGAGATCGTACGTTGACAAAAAAATAAAATATCATTTTTTAGATATTGAAAAAAATTATTTTATGAGTTTCAAATCCTATATCTATTTTCTTAATCAATTAATATATTTTCAGTATAAGTTACCATCATATTTGTCCTATGAAATCAATAAATTTTCTTAGAAAAAATAATATTCACAATAAATTTTCTCTTTTGTAATCCAATTTCTTAAAGGAAAAGAAAAGATTATTATTATATCATTTTTTTAATTTCCTTCATAAAAGTTAATGCATAACAGCTAGCATTGAAACTAATAAAAAGTAAATATATTTATACTTTTAAATTTTATGCTAACAATACATATATACAATAAAAAAATTGATAGGCTACAAATGTAAGATATGATAGTAATTAATACGCCTAATAAGAATTTTTAGTAGTTGGGTTTGTGCCCATAATTATGATAAATACTCTAAAATGATTGAATTACTTTTTAATGAATAATTCATGCTATTAGGTTGAAGTTCCTACCATGAATTTCTAAATTAGAAAATAAGTAGATAGTGACAATATATATATATATATATATATATTTACGTAGTTTATCAAAAGAAGATAAGGGATACCTAATTAAGAATGAAAAATTATTATGAAACTATACAAAAACATCACTAAATACAAAAAATGGATGAAGGAAATTTGGTGGAGGATATATCACAATATATATATATATATATATAGTTTATACCATCATTCAATAAGAGTTTTAAATAAATAAACATGAAATTTAATGATCAGGATTTGAAAAATTGGAGAACTTTAATACAAATAAAAATGTATAAACTAAATAACAGGGCAAGAAATGAAAAATTTTAGTTTCTTATTCTAATTGAAATTGGAAAAGAAAGATGTTGATAAACTATTATCAAATAAAAATATATATTCATTTAGTGATCAAGTAGAGAAATCATGATTTTGATTGAATGAAATTATGAAATTGCAAAAAAAAGTTAATATGACCGGATTATTCTAGCTAATGATAAATATTTATATAGAAAAATCATTAATAAGAGCAAATAAATAGACTATAGAATTAAAAAAATTTTAAGAAGTAAATATAAGAATACATCATGTAATTCTCCATCATGTAATATTTGAGAGGTTAAGAAAAGAAAATTAACTAAAATACAAAAGAAAAATACATAAGTAATGTGAAATTAGACATCAAAAAGCAAAAGAATAAAAAAAAAATGGTAATGCATCAGGGAAATAGGCTAGTGCTGCTATATCAGGTTGCCTTTACATTAATAAAAAATATAATATCATGTTATACTTTGAGAAGCCTTTATTTTTTAAAAACAATTATACATAAATTTAAAATTAAAAAATTCATATATTTATCAAGTATGACCACCCTTTCGTATTGAAATAAATTCAAACCTATGAAGCTTGCAATATATTTAACATTAAAATTTTGATAGAGCAACATTCACAAAATTATTTCACTAAGGATGTTCATATGGGAGAAGATGGAAAAATTTATTTTGTAACATAAATTTTAAACAACAGTGGTCTATGATTTTCAAATCAGAATGACAATAAACATTAAAAAATGAAATCTAATAAAAAAAACTAAGAAAAACAAAAAATATTAATTTGAATAAAATTAATAACTGACTTTCTCAGTAATAATGAACCAATAAAAAAATATTATAGAAATATAGATGAAATATACAAATTGTAAAAATTAATTATAATTACTTAATTAATTAAATTAAGAATTTATTGAATGAGATATATCAAGAGATTGATATAAGTTTATTGAATAATAAGTATATGATCAAAATAAAAATAAATGATTATTGATAAGATATATATTTTTTTATGATAAAAAAGTAATCCTGAAATTTGAATTTGTTTAAAATAAATTGAAATTGGATTGGTATCCTAATTTCGATAGAATCTACTATAGATAAACACTAATTTTGGAGATAGGATTTTTTGGATAAATAAAATTTTATTTTTAATTTAAAATATATTACATTACTAACCAATTAGATTTTCTTTCTAATAAAAAAATTTAAAATCACCAAAAATTAGTATTGAGTCAAAATTAGGTCAATTGCGGTCAAACTTTGTTTTGCTATATATATATAGACTAGCATGAAACTTGTATTATACACGAATATTTACAAATTCTATAGTATTTTCATAAATTTGAAATTATATAAAGGTAGTCATATTTTAATGACCTTCTTACATTATATAATAGTATTAAACTAATGTGTACAAAAATCAATATTGAATAAACATTTTGGAAATAACCATAGAAGATTATCATAGTTTTAAACATTAAGAAAATCCATTTTATAAGTTTCAAAACTATACATATTTTCTTATTCCATTAATAATTTTTTTAGTAAAATAACAAATGTTAATATTTAAATACATTAATAATAGATAGTATCATATGTACCATGTGGTATAAATGAATTTCTCTTAAAGAATACAATCTATAATAAATTATCCCTTTTTGTATACCAAGTTTTTTAAATGGGCAAAAAGGAAAGAAAAGCATTAGTATCACTTTTTACTTTCTTTATAAAAAATAAATTTAACAATATTTGAAAGTAATAAAAGGTAAAGATATGTACATATATATATATTTCTAACTTATATGCTAAGAATGCATATAATAAGAAACTCAAAATGCTATGAACATAACTTATAATGCATATAACAAAAAATTATAGTAGTTGGGCTCGTGCCCATTAATTAATTATCATATATAGATACTGTAGAATAATCAAATTATTGTTTAATAAATAATTCTTTTTATCACGTTTTCTACCCTAACATTATTATTCTTCTTGTTATTGAACTCATTAGTTCCTGATAATTTTGCTTTATACTCTTGTCAATTCGATTTACTTTCAAAGGTCCAAAAATAGAAGAAATAATGCACTCATAAATTTTAATCTCTATGCATACTCCCACAAATTTTGATTTAGCCCCTTATTAGACATAATAAGTATAAAAAATCGATGATCGTTAACATAAAAAATATCAAGATGTAAAGTTATATAAACTAAAATTAAAAAATACGTACAAAAGAATACACTAATTAAAATGCAAATAATAATTTAATGAAAGAGAAGCCGTTTCAACTGAAAATATGTCCTTTTCTCCATTGCAAATGGTTTTCCTAAATAATTATAAACTTTAATGCCAATACTAAATAAGATATACTTTTGTATTTCATGAACTTTTTTCAAGTAAATATGTTTAATTAATAAAGCATAGAACCCATGCCATGCACGGTTATAAATGTAAGAGTACTAATCAATGGTAAGATATAAAAGTTAGATATTATTGAACAACTTTAATCTCACAACAATTAAATGAGGATAAATGAATCAAGTCTCCTCGTAAGTAGAACTATCGAAAAAACGTTTATCAACAGGAAGAGAAAAATCAAGAAAAATGTATGAAGTATAATCAACATAACTTTGAAAGTGGAAAAATTAATATGAACTATAGATAAACATTGCTCAATGCTGAAAATGGACGAAGGAAAATTGGTGGATCAAATATGACATAAATTTCTTGCTGGTATATAATCACTAATGTAAGAGTTTTAAATAAATACACATGTTTATGAACAAAAACATTATATATATATATATATATATATATAAATTTGTTTAATAATAAAAAATCTAAGCAAAAAAATCATGATCATATCCCCATGGTCGCATCTTTAAAAAAAAAACAGCAGAAAAGGCAAGATTAGTCAAGTTTTTCTAATTGAAATAGAAAAAGAAAGATGTTGATGAATTATTATTAGATAAAAAAATATATATAGTCATCTTAATGATCAAATAAAGAAATCACGACTATTGATTGAAACGAAATATGAAATTATAAAGAAATGAATACTTCAGCGAAAGGTAAATATTTAAATAGAAAATCATTAATTAGTGATACAAACAAAATCAATCAGTGACATGAAGGGAAAAAAGTAATTGGAAAATAAAATTTTTTAGTTCCAAGTAAATACTAGGATAAATACAAATATTATAAAACCACAAAACCTTTAAGAAGTAAAGAAAAATATTTATGGTAGGTTCGTAAAAAATGTATAAAAAAATAATATTGGCATGATGAAGAAAAGAAGATTAACTAAACATAAAGAGGATAACCTAAAAATACGCAAAAGTGGACATGAAAATGAAAAACCATTTAAAAAGCCGTTCAGTAATGCATGAGGGAAATACATTGATGAAAAGTATCTTATCATGTTATAGCAAAAGATATATAAAAAAAAAAAGAAAAGAAAAAGGCAAAATTATTTTAAAGAAAAACTAAAATAAACTGAAAAAAAACTCAATTTGAAGAAAAAAATTGAAAATTGAAACTGTAAGTTCTAAAAAATTATTTGAAGTCAACAAAAAAAAGTTGTTCCAAGAATAGATTGAAAAAGCTAGGTTACTTTTTAAAAACGATTATAAACAAAAACTGAAAATGAAAAAATTCATACATTTATCAAATATGATTGTCCTTTTGTTAAGATGAATTTGTTTAAATAAATAAAAAACACCAAAAATTAGTATTAAGTACTCAAAATTATTTAATTGAGGATGAAGAATATATATTTTTATTAGCAAAGTTATAATGATTAAACTTTCAAAATAAGCCAAATGATACTCAATTGCCAAAATTTTTACATTATATAATTTTAATCTATTAATTCAAAACATATTAATATGGTTAGAGAATAAATATTACTGTATTGCTCAAAGAGTTACAAAGTGTATAAATATAATTAGCAAATAAATATACTGAATCAACAATATATATTATGATAAAAAATTTAAATTTATAAATTCAGTTGTACATAAAGTTAATTGAAAGATAACGTATATCATGTTAAGTAAGAATTCATAAAAGACATCAAAATTTCTGGATGGACGGATACTTTCTGATAAGTTTTATATATAGGTAGATTAAGTACATGCCTTTTGAAGAGGTGATCAACACCATAAAATACCTGTGACCTATCCTTGGAAGCTTGAGACATTTTTCGCGATACGGGCATCTATATTGAAGACATTTTTGGTAAAACTTTCTAACCAAATACTCTTGATATGTCATGAAAAAAATCAACAAAAATTAAGAAATAAATTGATTTATTGTTCTAGGAATAGAACAAATTTGTAAGCTAACTCAAAAATAATAATCGAATGTAGAAAAGGGGAAGAATAAATATCGCTTGGTTGGAGAGCTTGAGAATGCAACAACTGTAATGGGCATTGATTGAAAAGAAGAAAAACCTATTAGTTTGATTACTAAAACAACAAAAAGAAAAGCAAAATCAAATCTATTACAACAAAGTGGTGATAAGGAATGGAAAGTTTGATAAACTAATTAGAGATAAATATCTTCATTTTGAAATTACATATAGTCCTACATGTAGGCTTCAATTTAGGGATACATGCAGTATTTATTACTAGCATGAACCCTGTGCTATGCACGGAAGATTTTGAATTCTATAATATTTTCATAAATTCTAAATTTTATAATTGTGGGTCATATTTTAATAATCATCTTACTATATAAGAACAAAAATTATTTATATAAATTCAATATTAAATTCTTTATAATTTTATTTACTGAATATTGATGGACAAATATTTTATAAGATTCAAGTACCACATATATGTATAATTTCTTATTCAATTAATATACTTTTAGTAAAATAAAAATATTAGTATTAAATACATTATTTTAAATTATTGTCATATTACCCTGTGATATAATTCCCCTAAAAGAATACGATTCGAATTAAATGATCTTTATAAAATTTCTCAAAACAATAATAAGAAAACATTAGTAACACTGGAAAAAAAAGTTACAATATCTTAACTAATAAAAAAGCAAAGATATATATATCTCTAAATTATATGCTAACAGTAAAAATATACAATAAGAAATTTGGAAGGCACAAACATTACAGATACTGTCAGATCATCAAGTTACTTATTAATGAATAATTCCTTTTATCATGATGAATTCCAACTTCAACTCATTATTTTTCACTTGATATTGAACTTGTTAATTGCCTATGATTTTATTTATGTTTTTGTCGGTTTTATTTTCTTTTGAAAGACCAAATAATAAAAATTAAATAATTTACTCATAAATTTTAATTTCTATACATACTCTCACAAATCTTAATTTTTGGCATGCCATTAAACATAAAAGTATGTCATATTCTAATGACCCATTGCTATGTATAATAGTTCAAACTTGTTTATACAAAACTCAATATTGAATTTTTACTAAGTTTATTTACTGAATATTTTGAAAAGGGTAAATTAACTTTGACATCCGAATTATACTCGCTTCCATACTTTGTCATTTAATTTTTTTTTTTATGTCAACTTACCATCTCAACTTTGCTAAAATTTGCACTTTGAAATATATGACCAGTTTCTGGTCGATGTTTCTATTGTAAAAATATCACATGCAATGCACATGTGATATTTAAGGGCAATATAGTGTTGTTTTTTCAGCATGTGCACTGCATGTAATGATTTTCCGGTAGAAAATTTGACCCAAAAATGACTAGCTATATATGACAAAGTGCAAATTTTGCAAAGTTGAGATGGTAAGTTGACCAAAAAAAAAAAGATGACAAGAATAAAAACGAACATAGTTTGAATCACAAAATGCAATTTACCTTTTTGAAAATAACCATAGCAAATTATCGTATTTTAGATATTGAAGAAAAACTTGTTTTTATAAGTTTCAAATACTATGTATATTTTAATTAAGTAAAATAAAAAATATTGATATTTAAAAAAATGTTTTATAAGTTACTATCATATTTGTCCTATGAAATAAACAAATTTCTCTTAGAAAAAATAATATTCACAATAAATTTTCTCTTTTGTAATCCAATTTCTTAAAGAAAAAAAAAGATTATTGTCAATTCATTTTTTAATTTCCTTCATAAAAAATAAATTTAACAACATTTAAAACTAATAAAAAGTAAAGATATTTATATGTCTAAATTTTATGCTAAGAATACATATACACAATAAGAAGTTTAAAAGGCTACAAATGTAAGATATAATAGTAATAATATACCTAATGAAGAATTTTTAGTAGTTGGGTTTGTGCCCATTAATTATGATAGATATTGTAAAATGATTGAATTATTTTTTTAATGAATAATTGATGTGTTTAGGTAGAATTTGTTACCATGAACTTCTAAATTAGAAAATAAGTAGACAGTGACAATATAAATGTATATATACATACTTTATGAAATGAAGATGATTGATACCTAATTAAGAATGAAAAATTAATATGAAACTATACAAAAACATCACTGAATAAAAATAATGGATGAAGAAATTCGGTGGAGGATATCACAAAAAAAAAAGTCTATACATATAATTCAATAAGAGTTTTAAATAAATAAACATCAAATTTAATGAATAGGATTTGAAAAATTGGAGAACTTTAATACAACTAAAAGTATATAAACTAATTTAAGAAAAATATTATGACTATATCTCCACACTTAAATAAAGAGGGCAGTAAATACAAAATTTTTGGTTTACTTATTCTAATTGAAATTGAAAAAGAAAGATGTTGATGAACTATTATTAGATGGAACTATATATTCATTTAGTGATCAAGTAGAGAAATCATGATTTTTGATTGAGACAAATTACGAAATTAGAAATAAAATTATATGACCAGATTATTATAGATAAAGATAAATATTTAAATAGCAAAATCATTAATATATAAGAGCAAATAAATAAATTATAAAATTACAAAGCTTATAAGAAGTAAATACAAGAATACATCATAGTAATTCTCCATAAAAGAAAATAATATTTAAGAGATGAAGAAAAGAAGATTAACTAAAACACAAAAATAAAATACATAAGCTATGTGAAATTGGACATCAAAAAGGAAAAAAAAAATAGGGAAAGAAGCTAGTTGTTGTATCAGGTTGCCGTTTACATTAATGAAAAATATACTATCATGTTAGAAATTGAGAAACCTTTTTATTTTATAAAAATAATTATAAACAAATTTTGAAATTAAAAATTCAATATATTTTATCAAGTATGGTTGCCCTTTTGTATTGCAATAAATTCAAACCTATGAAGCTTGCAATATATTTAATGTTAAAATTTTGATAAAACAACATTCACAAAATTATTTCATTGAGGAAACAATGTTCATATGGGAGAAGATGGCAAAATGTATTTTGTAACATAATTTCGTAAATTGTGCAGTGGCTTATGATTTTTCAAACATGAATAACAATTAAATACTAAAAATAAAATCTAATCAGAAAAATATTAAGAAAAAGGAAAAAACATTAATTTGAATAAAATTAATAACACACTTTATCAGTAGTAATGAACCAATAAAATATTATTAAAGAAATATGTCAATGAAGGATATAAATTGTAAAAATTATTGATTTACCTGATTAATTAAATTAAGAATTTATTCAATGAGATATACTAAGAGATTGGTAATAAGTTTAGTGACTAAAAAATATATGGTTAAAATAAAAATAAATTATTAGTGATAAGATATATATTTTTTATGATAAAAAAATAATCCTAAAATTTAAATTTGTTTAAAATAAATACAAATTGAATCAGTATCCTAATTTGAAGGAGAACCTAGTACAGATAAATACTGAATTTTGAAGATATGATTTTTTAGATAAAAGGAAAATTTAATTTTTTAATTAAATTATATGAGATTTCTAACCAATGAGATTTTTGCTTAACAATTAAAAAATTCAAAATCACTAGAAATTAGTATTTGGTCAAAATTAGCACAATTGCGGCCAACCATCGTTTTGCTATATATATATAGATAGACTAGCATGAACCCCATGCTATGCACGGAAGATTTTAAATTCTATAGTATTTTCATAAATTCTAATTCTTATAATTATATGTAATATTTTACTAATCGTCTTACTGTATAATACAATAGTGATATTTATAAAAATCAATGTTAAATTCTTTATAAGTTTATTTATGGAATATTTTAAAAATAACAATAGAATATTATAATATGTTTACACATTGATAAAAATAAAAGATTTTATAAGATTCAAATACAATATAAATTCTTTTATTTAATTAACATACTTTTAGTAAAAATAAAAATATTAATATTAAATACATTATGCTAAATTATTATCATATTATCTTGTGATATAAATTTCCCTAAAAGAATACGATTTGAATTAGACAATCCTTTAAGAAAGTTTCTAGATAATAATAAAAAAAATTAGTAACAATGAAAAAAGTTAACAATATCTTAAACTAATAAAAAAACAAATATATACATATATATATCTAAGTTATATGCTAACAATACAAATATACAATAAGAAATTTGAAACAATACAAATATAACATATATAATTATAAATTTCTAGTAATTGGGTTCGTGCCCATTAAGTATTACAGATACTGTCAGATCATCGAGTTACTTTTTAACGAATAATTGCTTTTATCATGTTGAATTTCCAACTTCAACTCATTTATTTTCACTTGATATTGAACTTACTAATTGCCTATAATTTTATTTTATCTTTTTGTTGGTTTCATTTTCTGTTGATGGACCAAAGAATAAAATTAAGTAATTTACTTAATCTCTGTACATATTCTCACAAATCTTATTATTTGGCATGCCATTAAACATAAAATATGTCATGTTTTAATGACCCCTTACTATATATAATAGTGCAAACTTATTTATACAAAACTCAAATACTGAATTATTACTAAGTTTATTTACTGAACATTTTGATAAGGGTAATTTGACATCCGATTTATGCCAATTTTTACACTTTGTCATTTAAATTTTTTTCGTGTCAACTTACCATCTCAATTTTCAAAATTTTGCACTTTGATATATATGATCGTTTTCTAGTTGATTTTTCTATACGAAAAACATCACATGGAGTGTACATGTGATATTCAAGGGCATTGCAGTGTTTTTTTTTTTTTTCCAGCATGTGCACTGCACATGATGTTTTCTCGGCAGAAAATTAGAATGAAAAAGACTACATATGACAAAGCGCAAATTTCGCAAAATTGAGATCGTAAGTTGACAAAAAAAAATGGCAAAGTGCAAAAACGGGCATAATTCGAATGACAAAATATAATTTACCCTTTTGAAAATAACCATAGCATATTATCATATTTTAGATATTGAAAAAAATTATTTTATGAGTTCCAAATCCTGTATCTATTTTCTTAATCAATTAATATATTTTTAGTATAAGTTACCATCATATTTGTCCTATGAAATAAATGAAATTTTCTTAGAAAAAATAATATTCACAATAAATTTTCTCTTTTGTAATCCAATTTCTTAAAGGAAAAGAAAATATTATTATTATATCATTTTTTTAATTTCCTTCATAAAAGTTAATGCATAACATCTAGCATTGAACTAATAAAAAGTAAATATATTTATACTTTTAAATTTTATGCTAACAATACATATATACCATAAAAAATTTGATAGGCTACAAATGTAAGATATGATAGTAATAATACGCCTAATAAGAATTTTAGTAGTTGGGTTTGTGCCCATAATTATGATAAAATAATCTAAAATAATCGAATTACTTTTTAATGAATAATTCATGTTATTAGGTTGAAGTTCCTACCATGAACTTCTAAATTAGAAAATAAGTAGATAGTGACAATATATATATATAATATATATATATATATAATATATTTACGTAGTTTATCAAAAGAAGATAACGGATACCTAATTAAGAATGAAAAATTAATATGAAACTATACAAAAACATCACTAAATACAAAAAATGGATGAAGGAAATTTGGTGGAGGATATTATCACAATATATATATATATATATAGTCTATACCATCATTCAATAAGAGTTTTAAATAAATAAACATGAAATTTAATGATCAAGATTTGAAAAATTGGAGAACTTTAATACAAACAAAAGTGTATAAACTAAATAACAGGGCAATAAATGCAAAATCTTAGTTTCTTATTCTAATTGAAATTGGAAAAGAAAGAAGTTGATAAATTATTATCAAATAAAAATATATATTCATTTAGTCATCAAGTAGAGAAATCATGATTTTAATTGAATGAAATTATGAAATTACAAAAAAAAATAATATGACCGGATTATTCTAGCTAATGATAAATATTTATATAGAAAAATCATTAATAAGAGCAAATAAATAGACTATAGAATTACAAAATTTTTAAGAAGTAAATATAAGAATACATCATGTAATTCTCCATCATGTAATATTTGAGAGGTGAAGAAAAGAAAATTAACTAAGTTACAAAAGAAAAATGCATAAGTAATGTGAAATTAGACATCAAAAAGCAAAAGAATAAAAAAAAAAATGGTAATGCATCAGGGAAATAAGCTAGTGCTGCTATATCAGGTTGCCTTTACATTAATAAAAAAAAATAATATCATGTTATACTTTGAGAAGCCTTTATTTTTTAAAAACAATTATACATAAATTTGAAATTAAAAAATTCATATATTTATCAAGTATGACCACCCTTTTGTATTGCAATAAATTCAAACCTATGAAGCTTGCAATATATTTTAACATTAAAATTTTGATAGAGCAACATTCACAAAATTATTTCACTAAGGATGCTCATATGGGAGAAGATGGCAAAATGTATTTTATAACATAAATTTAAACAACAGTGGTCTATGATTTTTCAAACCTGAATAACAATAAACATTAAAAATGAAATCTAATAAAAAACTAAGAAAAACAAAAAATATTAATTTGAATAAAATTAATAACTGACTTTATCCGAAATAATGAACCAATAAAAAAATATTATAGAAATATAGATGAAATATACAAATTGTAAAAATTAATGATTTTACCTAATTAATTAAATCGAGAATTTATTGAATGAGATATATCAAGAGATTGATATAAGTTTATTGAATAATAAGTATATATGATCAAAATAAAAATAAATGATTATTGATAAGATATATATTTTTTATGATAAAAAGTAATCCTGAAATTTGAATTTGTTTAAAATAAATTGAAATTGGATTAGTATCCTAATTTCGATAGAATCTATTATAGATAAGCATTAGTTTTCCTTGTTTGTCAAACCAAATTAAAATAAATTTATACATGCATATATATATATATATTTATATATCTACTTAAACAAATATACAATTATGAGTTAATCATGAGCTAATAAGAAAATATACGTTAATATATATTTATATATGGTAATTATATAAATTTGGTAATTATATGAATGTATAAATTTATATTTAACTTGGTTTGACAAATAAGTGAAACTAAAATAAAATGAGCTCCAAATACTTTAGAATTATAAAAATAAAAAGAGTTGAATGAACAAGTGAAAATAGAATTAGATAAAACTTAAAAAGAGCATGGTTTTTGTATTTAAAAAATTCCTTTAAATTTTTTTCATAAATCAATTTTTAGTAAGGGTAAAATGGACTTTTTGAACTTCAAAATCAAAGGTGTTAGAAGGTCAGGGTTTTTTTTTTAAAGTTTTAATACTTTAGGGGGGTAATTGACATACGGTATATACTTCAGGGGTGGTAAGTGTATTTAACCCATTTTTTAATTATAAAAATATTTTAATTCGTAGGTATGTATTTATGGTGAATATTAAAGATTAATTACCTTCCTTAATTTTCAAAGTCCACCTTTCTTATTTTTCAAAACTTGCAGTATTTAGTTGACAAAATTCATGTTTTGTTAAAAATACTTATGGTAAATAAAATGCTTAAGAAAGAAGAATAACTTGTGCTCTTAAAAAAATGTGAGATATCTTATTTCTACTTTTTTTTTTTCAAATTCTAACATAATTCTTAATTAGTCATTTTCTTGGATAGCATTTATCTCGATGTTCTTGATTCTAAATGAAACGTGTATTCTTTTTATGTTATTATTACATTGTAAAACTACACGAATGTAGAGGATGCTAAGGCGGACAACGTTGATCCGAGCATTATAATGAAAAAGTCTTGCTAATTATCAATCTTGCGTCAAAGTGGTATGGTTTGGCTCTATCTTTACTTTGTTTCCTTCCATGTAAAATGAAATATGAACTCATGCTACGCTTGATGTTGCGTAAATTAGTTTATTGGGATGAACATCTTTTGCATTAAAAGTCAATTTGCTTTATTTTATGTCTTTTTGGATCTACAGCCGTAAAATGGGATAACTAAAGGCCAAATTTGTTAAATTAATGATATAACATGCTTGTGTAAAAACACAAATTTTTGTACTTGGCATCAGTGTATTTGTGTGTGTTGATGATTTTTATCTTGATCTATATATAACTGGAGTCCTTTCGTCTGAAAATAATTATGTTGAAATGTCAAGAACGTCCTTTGAGGTAATAAGATATGTCTAGGGTTGGATGTTTTTTTGCTCAAATTAATTTATGAGTTTTTTTCCCTTTACCTTGCGTTAAAATTATCTGGCAATATTCTATTTATAAAATTTTGTATTTAATTATTTAGAATTTTTATTGAATAATATTTGTGGACTAGGAATTTTGTAATACTTTCTCCACCAAATTTCCTTAGTTCTATTTAGTGTTTGGCAATATTTATATATAATATTCATATTTTCCACTTTTAGATATCCATTATTTTATTTTCATAAGCTATATATATGCATATATTTATAGTATTCTCGTGGTATATATCTCATGCAATAAGTTTTTAATTGTAATAATTTTTTTTACAATTTATATATTTTATTAACATACTTTTTGTCATATTTTCATTGATTCACTGATACTTATACATTAAATTTTTGATTTCATGAAAATTGAGTTTATTTTATTACATTAATGAAAAATATATTATTATGAAATGACAAAAGATTTTTAAAAGACAAAAGAAAATAAGAGTTAAAACAAATATAAAGAAAAAACTAAAAAGTAGTGGCATGCAATTTGACAACCTGGATAACAATGGAAGACTAAAAAGAAAGTTCTGTTATAAAAAACAAGAAAAAAAAGTCAATTTGCATGAAATTAAAAACTTAATGGATAAATATTAGCGAATCAATATAAAAATGGCAAAAAGTATGTTAAATAAAATATATAAATTGTAAAAAAAAAATTGTATCAGATTAAAATTAAAAATTATTGCATGAGATATACCAAAGAGAATACTATAAATATACGCATATATGTAGCTTATGAAAATAAAATAACGAACATCTAAAAATTTGAAATATTAAATTATATATAAATGTTGCCAAATACTACACAAGACTAAGGAAAATTGGTGGAGAAAGTATTACAAAAAATCCTAGTCCACAAATATTATTCAATAAGAATTTTAAATAATTAAATACAAAATTTTATAAATAAAATATTAATGGAGAACTTTAATGCTAGAAAAAAAAACACAAACTAATTTGAGCAAGAAACATCCAACCTAGACATATCTTATCACCTCTAAGGACGTTTTTTACATTTCAGCATAATCATTTCCAGAGAAATAACTCCGATTATATATAGATCAAGATAAAAACCATTATGAAACACAAATACATTGATGCCAAGTACAAAAGGTTGTGTTTTCTCATAGGCGTGTAATATCATTAATTTCACAAACTTGGCATTTATGTTATTCCAATTTTACAACTCTAGATCCAAAAAGATAGAAAATGAAGTAAATGATTTCTAAGGCAAAAGATGTTCATCCCAGTATACTAATTCATGCAAACATCAAACGGAACATGAGTTCATATTGCATATGGTAAAGATATAAAACATATACATACCGCCATGACAAAACATTGATAATTAGTAAGACGTTTCTCTTATAGTGTTTGGATCAACATTGCTTGCCTTAGCATCTTCTACATTCGTATAGTTTTACAGTGTAATATAAACATAAATAAGAAGACATGTTTCATCAAGAATCAAGAATATTGAAACAAAATATTATCCAGGAAGATGGCTTATTAAAAATTTTGTTAGAATTTGAAAAGTGAGCAAAATAAGACATCTTACGTGTTTTTAAGAAAATTTGTCAACTTCTTTATTAAGCATTTTATTTACCATAATATTTTTAACAATATGCATAAATTTTGAAAACTAGATAATGCAAGTTTCAAAAATTTAAAAAAGGTGGAGTTTGAAAATTAAAGAAGATTAATGCGTGTAAAAAGTGTTGCATCTTGTACTGGAAGGACGACCTTGATCTAGACTACTGTAAGTTTTTTCGAGAGACTAGATACAAGCCGACCAGGTAGTGAGACTCGCGCCGCAAGAAGTTCTCATATGCCGTTCTAAGGTACCTGCCGCTTACTCCCCGACTGCAGAGGTTGTATGTTCGGCAACGACTACTGAGCACATGACGTGGCATGCTACACATTAGACGGAGGAGGGCTTCATGTGTCATCATATGCAGAGGCTTGGAGGCATTTCGACCAGACATATCCCAACTAATTTATGTCAATTCTGTACATTTTTGTGATTTTAATTATAGTTCTATAAATGTATTATGTCAATTCTAAGATATTTCCAGGCATTTTCAGAAATTAATTATAGTTCTATAAATGTATTATGTCAATTTTAATTATAGTTCTATAAATGTATTATGTCAATTCTAAGATATTTCCAGGCATTTTCAGAAATTAATTATAGTTCTATAAATGTATTATGTCAATTCTGTACATTTTTGTGATTTTTGTAAATTTGGGGAATTTCCCTTAATTTTAATGGAATTTTCTATAATATTATGTAATTTTAGGGAATTTTTAGTAATATTCTGTGAATGTTCTGTACCCATAGAGTTTCTGTAAATATATGGAATTTCTGTAAAATGCGTAATTTTTCTGAATTTATGGTATTTTCTGAGAATTTATTGGAATGTTTTGTATTTTAGAATTTTATGTTAATCTATGGAATTCTTTTGAAAATAGTGAACTTGTTGGGAAATTACATAATTTTACATAATATAATACAATTAATGGTTTTTAATGTTATAATTTTCATGTATAGATTCCATGACGATCAGTGGTCTGATCCCTATAGGACATGGTCGTGGCCAACCTATTCCTGCTCCCGCCGTTAATGCAGAAGCACCCCCCTCCCCACCACCAGAGCCTCCAGTACCACAGGCCCCACTAGTAGATCCGGCCACTATGGGGTCATCGACCGCTGAGGTCGGGCAGTTCACAGGCCCCCCCTCGGCCATGGAATTTACCACTACCACCACCACCACCAGCACCTCCTGTGCCATGGCCGTTTGCATGTCACTACATCAGCCTCCGCAATGCGAGGTAACGTACAAAAATTTATTAAATTATTTTCATTGAATTTATCTAATTCTAATATTTATTATTTTTTCAGGTCGGATCGAGATTTTCATAATGCGATCAATGCTACGGTGCACAACTGCTATCCTCATCCATAGGGATCCATAAAGCAGATTCTGCAGGAGCACAAGCTATTCCAACACCACAACAAACATGTCCAAGTGGTGTCACAAAGGTCGTTAAAATTGTGGTCAAATTCATAATACAACAAGAGCTCCAAAGTCGTTACAAAAGAAGCCGACTCCATGACAAAAGGTTCAGAAACGACCGCTTCAATTGTAATATAAAATTATCACCACATGTGTAACAAAGACCGTACATATCGTATTAATTCGCACTCGCCATTCAAAAATGAGTTCCAATATCAATTTCTGCATTAAGTCAATCTTTGTAACGGTCTCTCGTACCGTTACAAGGTACGCGACAAGTTAGAGCGACTTTTCTAGTTGCCGTTACAATTATTTTGTAACTCGTGTTGTAGGAACAGAATATTTGCCGTTAGAAAGACCGTTACAACATTTAGAAAGTTGTTCCAAATTCTTTTTCGGCCGTTACAAAATCCACAACAAAAAATTGATTTTATTTTCTAGTGTTGTTACTGTGTTTTTCCTTTTCAATAGCATATGTTGTCATTGCAATCTAAACCTAAATTTCACTTATAAGTATTATATACCTCTATATACTATGACAAAAAACAAGAAAAAAGGATTTATCTACTATTAATATTAAAAAAAAAAATTAATATCTATGGAGTCACTCATTTTAAAATTTTCAACGGACTCTTATAATAAAATTGAGGATTTTTATTTGGAATTTTCTATTATTTATTCTTTATTTTTTATTTTTTTATGTTTTAAAGTTTGTATTAGTATATATTTACATCTTACTCATATGCTATTCATTTTAAATTTTACGTGCCTAGGTAAATCTATTTTTTAAAACAAATATTTAAAATCGTTGAAGCAAATTAGCTTTAAACTTTATTTGCCTATTTTCATTTTGGAATATATTATTCATTCTCTAAGTAATTCCGACAAATTAAGAATACAAAATACTTTTATGCTTTCATAGAATTGTTCTTATAACTAATTCTTATTAGGAATAATCACATTTACACCCCCTAATTCTGGCTTGTTTACAGAGATAACCCTTTCTTTTGGATAATTACAAATACACCACCAGAAGCGTTAAATTATTTGCACAAATCACCCCAACTTTTTTAAAAATTACACATACACTTGCAAAAATATCAATATCATTACACAACTACCCCTATTTTTTGGCGGTTAGGGGTAGTTTTTGTAATTTTTGACAAAGGTAGGGCTGGTTTTATAGAATGTATTCTTTTATAACTTATCTTATTTATTATAGAAAAAGATTACTTAAGTAAGGTGTGAATGTCTTTTCCCAATAGGGAACAAACACATGAAGGATTCACATTTTTATATATAGTATAGATATAGATATAGATCTAATTAAAAGAGAAAATACAGAAAAGATCATAACCTAAGATTTTGGCCTCTTGATCGTCGTAAAGAGGTTGCCCATTTATTATGATGTTGGCTGCTGCTCCACTGGGTGAGTTGGCGCGTCATCCACCTGACTTGCTAGGGGTTCGTCTAATGCTGGAGGCTTAGGTAAAGGGTGTTGAAGTGGTGGCCGCTGGCGGAGGATTCCCATGTGCTGCATCATAAGGAAGATGAGGTCCAACAACTCGTCGGTTAGCCAGTTTATGTGCATGTTCTCTAGGGTGTACACTGGAGCTAGAGTTGACATTCCTAGAGTGCCTCCGTATGTGTAATGGGCCTCGGAGCCCATCCTGAATGCTCGACCCTTTTTCCATCCACTTGTTGCAGTGAACCACAACTCCTCTTATGGAACAATGAAAGCGATGATTCACTTCACGGGGCTACTGGGAGCCATGCTCACCAACTAGCTTCGAAAATTCTCCTGAAACAAAACAGATAAAAGAAATAAAAAATTGAAAGTGGTATTGGAGATTGAAAATGTTGAATTTAGATGGCTAGAAAGAATGTAATGGAATAAAGTTGCAACGGGAGTTGGCTCAGTACTAAAGGCAGGCGAATCATCATTGTACTCCTGCATCCATTTCTTACCATTGTACGCAACCTCATATGCTATTTTGAACCTATGGTTCTTGCACTTACTGCATGACCATGTAATATTCTTGTTCGACATATATGTATGCCGATCTTTAACCCAACTTATGAAATCATAAATACCAACCTCAAATTCTAATCAAATTCCTATGTTCTCATCTAAGTTTTTCTCATATATCTACCTCATCAATTGTCTTTATAAAATTATTATTTAAATACATACACATAACACATAATTTAAACTAAGTACACTTATTTTTCCTACATTGACATAATCATGCATTTTTTCATTAATATCAAATTAACAATACATATATATATATATATATAGCTTTGCAATAACTATCACAAATAACATATTTAAATACAGGGGGGAAAGCACTGAGTTTTTGGCTTGGACATTGAGGCCATATGACGCCCGTCCATGGTCCACAGACGCCCGATTCTCCACGTCCGCTGCCACCCCACCGTCGACAGACCTTAACGTCACAACACAAATCAAGAAAATCAAGCAATGCTTGAGCTTCATGTGCACGTGCATGGGTTTCCCCTCCTTCTGAAAGAATCGCTACAGCTCGGGACTTGGCAAGAACACAACAAAAGCATGGAAATAAGCATATTTAAAATTTCAAATCGGAAGGGAACTAGTCCCTTAATCCCGGGCGTTCAGCACTCAACAAGCATAAAAGAAGCTTGAAATAAAACAAGTGGCTGTTGTAATATAGGGTGACGAAAATGTAATCATGAAATTTTACCATTCCGATTTGAAGACTTTCTTCGAGCTTTTTTCCTCCAACGGTGTGCTCACGTAAAGACCCAAGAAATCTCCTCTACATTGAATACACACTACACCACAAGGTGGTCTACACGAAACCATGCTAGAGGTAAGGTGTATATATTATAAGGGACTTGATTATACTATTAGCTTAGTATATCAAACTCAAGAGGACATTCTTCTAGCTTGAAACTAATTCAAGAAGAAGAAGAGAATAGAGAGAAAAGACAAGGAGAAGGGATGGTCTAGGGAAGAGAGTGAGGGAGGGGTGTTGTCTTTTGTATCATATACAAAGTGACATACACATAAGACTATGCACTATGCACACACACAAGAGACATTCTATGTACAAGTTGTATGTATACATGTATGCATCAAATGTCAAGTCAAAAGTAGGTACAATTGATTTCCCCATAGTACTCTCTACAGTACTCAAGCATTAAATTCCATCATCCTTACACTCTCATATGTATATATATATATATATATTATGTGTATCGAGGTCCAGCAACACCACAAAAAGTCGAGGGATCTTTACAAAAATTTCAAGATTGTGGGGGGACTAACCTGAAATGAGGGGTTAGCACTCTGATATTTAAGTCAGTAGTGTAAGTTAAATAATAGTAAATTGTGATTGTGAAGTGATAAATTCGTGTATAGTTAGCTTGAAATAGCTGAAAATAGAGAGAAAGTAAGTGAGTGTAATTGATACGTAAAAGAATGCTACTTGATAACTGACTACACAAAGAGTTATTTTATAGATGCTCGTGCCTAGATCCAAATACAAAAAGGGAAAAGAAAGGTTCGCCTCTTACCTGGTTAATGATACACCACCAACTTCAGTTCGGACAGATGTGCTGATTAAAATTTACCGATGTTGCAAATTCGATGTAAGTAAGAAATGAAAAAATAAATACGATAATTAATAAATAGAGAGAAAGCTTGTATGATTTGAGATTTCTTAAAATTGTAGGAATACAAATAAGAGGATGATTCCAAAATATATAGGAAATTGCAATGAATATACAGACAAATTTGCAACTTAAAATAATTGTTGGAATATACGCGTTGTATTTGCGATGGAATTTCAAATGAAATTTGCGATAGATAGCTGCAATTACATTTGTGACCGATTATCAGATGACATACAAGAAATTCAGGCGGAACATAAGACCATCATAATATCAGCACAAACCATGAACAAACATGCGACAAAGCCAGCCCACAGCAAAGCTATAGTAACTTGTGATGGGATTTGCGACGGGTTGTCTGAAATTTCTTCAAACTTGTGGCATGAATGCTGCATAAGTATTCCATCGCAAAATCCATTGAAAATGTGAGACAAATAAATTTTGCAACGGAATAATCACCCACCAAATTTTTCTACGGGTTTCCACCCAATGGAGAGGCCGTCACAAATCGGCATCACATTTTAGTGACGAATTTTGCAATGGTTTGTCCATCTAGGGACCATCCGTCCCAAATGTGTCAAAGCCGTCGCCAATTTGCGGCATCCGCATGCCGTCGTTAAAGTCATCATTTTTGTAGTGTAACTTTTGATATAGGACGAGTTACAGGAAGATCCATCTACAAATGTGATCATTTTCTTTTTAGGAGAATATTGTTGTAAGCCACCATTTGTCATGAAATTCCTTCATTTAGTTTTATTTTTCAACAGATTTTATTTAATTGTCATACTTTTTATTGTTGTTCGTTGAGTCTCATATTTTATTATATTATTTGTTTGATTTTACACTTTTTTGGCCAAAGTCAAAGCTTTATGAACTATCCAAATTTTAGCCCGTTTTTATTATTTTTTGGCCTTGGTTAGAACTCTTTTTTTTTTAAATACCTGCAAAATCTGTTGTAGCAGTTTAGTAAAAAATAAACTAACATTTTTCCAATGTTGAGTTTTTTTAGAAATAGAGACACGTTCTTCAATTATCCTCAAATTTTATTGCTTCAGCTCGATCATTTTTCCGACAATTAGTAACCTAAATTCTACACTAATTAAATAAAGTTCATTACTTTTATGCTTATTCAACTTCAATTCATTTATAACATATGTAACTAAATTTTTGTCCAAGATCCAATTAAACAAAAATAAATGAATTCTGCATTTTTTATCGCGAAAATTAAAATGATGTAGAACCAAATTGCTACTTGAGAAAGTTAAAGGACGAAACCGCGCCAAATGACCTAGTTGCAAGACCAAAAAAATGCATTTGAGCACAATTAAACAACGTATTGGGTATAACAAATTGAATATAATTGACATATTGGGGTCAATTAACATGCATTTGAGCTCAATTAACATATTGTTTAGTATAACAAAAGTTTAAATAAAGAGACTATTATGAGAAAAATTATATTGCAAATAACTTTTAAGATAGTTGTCTTAAGAATTAAGAATTTATTCAAAAGTAAATGAAATAACTAATTATATGTTTTTTCTCCATTTGTGCCACACGAAAAAGAGAGGATGGATTAAGATCTCTATTACATAAGTGAAACAACTTTAAGATTATTTAACGTACAACAAGTGAATTTTTTATGACAAATAAAGAGAACAAAAAATAATTATTGTATGGATGATTCATTATAATATCCAAAAGTTTAATAAGAAGTGAAAGCCAAAAAAATAAAAACATAAATTTTTTACCTTTATACATAAAACAATGGTGCTATTTTTTATTTTTTTTTGAAAAATTAACGAAGAACTTTATAACGTAAAATTGAAAATAACATCAAGCCACAAAAATGTTGTCCTCTGTTCCAAACTCACAAAATTAAGAAGCACCTAAACAATATTAGCTATAGTACCCTACCTAAAACAAAGGAAACAAAACCTCAAAAAGGTTCAAAACACTAATACCAACCCATCAAAGCAATTTAAACAAAACAAAACAAATAACACCAGGCCACTCTCAACCCTGTTAAGCTCTCACCACATGATGAACACCCCTCAGACAAGCTCTGGCCGCCTGGAAATTGGGGAGCCATATTCTGGAATCATTCAGAATGCGCAAAGGATCTGACTCTTGGCCCTCCATGACTTTTCTACATCTATTCTTCCACAGCGCCCAAGAAAGCATGAAGAAAAGAAACAGGACCAAAGGGCCTTCAAACCCTCTCCCTAAGACGAGGCCATAGACCTCTCCCTCATCATCATCGCACGCCGGTAAACGCTCTTCACCGGAAACGTCCCAACGACCCCCATTCCCTCCCTCCCCATCCCCCTCCCCAAAACACCCTCACCTAAGAGCTCCCGAGCACTAAGGATACTCCTCCACGTAAGAGAAGGAGCACACCCCGACCTAGCATCCCAAAACGTCCCATGAGGAAAGTATTTAGCCTTTAACACTTAACTAAGCAACGCTTCTGGCCGACATAGAATCCTCCACCCCTGTTTCGCTAGCAATGCTTTATTAAACTGCCTAAGATTTTGAAACCCCACCCCTCTTCCCCCAATGGCCTACATAACCTTCTCCACGCAACCCAATGGACTCGTCTCCTCCCTTGGGAATGTCACTAAAAAACTGCAGCCAAAGACTCAATACCCCTCAATAAATAACCCGGCAATTGAAAACAGGACATTGAGTAGGTTGGCAACGACTGTATTACCACCTCAATCAACACGCCCTTCCCTGCTTGGGATAGAAACTTCCCATTCCACCCACTAACCAAATCCAGAACACGCTCCCGTAGCCCATTAAACAAAGCCCTCCTCGATCGCCTACCAACCGACAGGAGTCCCAAATACCTATCCTGAGAACCCACCAACCGAACTCCCAATACCCCAGCCAACCCCTGCTTAACCCTGTCATCCATACCCCCACTTACTACCATACTAGATTTTTGAAAATTTACAACTTGCCCCGACGCCCTCCCATACACATCAAGAATCTGCCCCATCACCCTCAATTGCACCTCCTCGGATTCATAGAACACCAATGTGTCGTGAGCAAACAAGAGATGTGACATCCTTGGCACCTGCTCGGCCACCGCCACCCCCACAATACGCCCCTTCCTCTCCATAGCCTTGATCATACAAGAGAAAGCCTCTGCACAAAAGATAAAGAGGTATGGAGACAGTGGGTCACTCTGACGGATGCCACGCTCCCTTCGAAAAAAGCCAAAAGGACTACCATTCAGTGTAAGAGAATATGACACAGTCGTAACCAACAACATGATAAGATCAACAAAATGATGTTGGAAACCTAATCTAAGCAACACACCCCTCAAAAACGGCTATTCTACTCTATCATACGCCTTTCTCATGTCCAATTTCAAAGCCACATAATTGCCATGTTTCCAAGTAGACAGTTTAAGGTAATGATTTAACTCAAAAGCTACCAACACATTATCCATAATCAACCTACCAGGAATAAACGCAGATTGCGTATGAGACACGACATTATCAAGCAAGAATCCGATTAGATTCACACTTAGAAGCAATTTTAACATTGACATTATAGAGATTAATCGGATGGAGTTGAGCAACCGTTTCCGGTGCTGTGCATTTAGGGACAAGGACGACATGTGCGTGATTCATCTTATGTAATAAGACATTATCATTGAGAATGCGAATGATAGAACTAGTAATATCAGATCCAACAACATGCTAAAATCGTTGATAGAAAAGTGAGGACATATCGTCAGGACCGGGAGACTTAAGAGGATGCATAGAGAAAACAACTCCTTTTATCTTGGCAGCAGTAAACGGGGCAGCAAAGGTCTGGTTCATCACCGGGGTCACCCGAGGGGGAACAACTGATAACACCTCATGCAAGACTAAGTCCGATGGTTGGTTGGACGTGAAGATCTGTCGGAAGTATTGAAGAAGAATGCCCTGAATATCCTCATCATTATCTCTCCACACCCTATCGTCATCCCGAAGCCCTAGAATACTATTCTGTCGCCTACGGGAGGTTTCCTGAGAATGAAAGAAATGGGTGTTGCCATCCCCATCCCTCAACCACTGACTTTTCTTTCTCTGTTGCCATTTAAGCATTTCCCGGGCGTGCCCCTCTTCTATCAAATCTCGAGTCCGTTCTAATTCCCTATGCTCTGCCCTGCCTAAAGGTCCTTTTTCCAACTCCACATATCTGTCCTCCAACTCCTTAAGTTCCATACACGGCTTAATAAAAGTTTCTCTGTTCCACTAAAGTAAGCCAAGCCAACACAACTGAGTTTTCCACCATACCCTCGAGTTAGGATCAGTCCCAACATCCCTTGCCCAGGCTTCAGTCACTACCTTTTCACAATCCGGCGAGCAACCACTTTGCTTCAAATCTAAACTGGGGTTCCTCCTCATGTTGCGCACCCCTCCACCAAGATCCCAAGTAATGAATAACATGGAGTGATCTGAGTGCGAAACGGTCTATGCTCTACCCTAGTATTAGGAAACTGAGCACACCACCCCGTATTAATATGCCCTATCTAACTGGGCCCATACTGTGTCCGATGTCGCCCGTCTAGTGCACCACGTGAATTTTGGCCTCTAATAACCGAAATCCCCCAAATCACAGCATTGCAATGCCCTCCTGAAGTCATTAATCTGCCACTGCGGTCTATCCGAATCTATCTTCTCATGCGAAAATAATATCTCATTAAAATCCCCCGAGCATATCCACGGTGCATCAGACTGCAAACTAAGATGGCGAAGCATATACAAAACTGCTTTCCTCTTCGAAACATCAGCCTCCCCATATCCCCCATAAATCTCCAATTAGCCAGTCTAGCCCTAGAGCACACATCGACGTCAATATGATTTGCAGAATAGGATCGAAGTTGCACCGTAATCCCCTTGTCCCACAGCTCTACCTCTATACGGCACACACACACCAAACATATCAAGTCTGACTTTAATCTGTTCTATTCTCTGTTTCCCACTCTTAGTTTCTGACATAAAAACCAATTGGGGACGCCCCTCTTGGACACACTCGCCGAGCTTACGAACTGTCGAAGCCGCCCCTAAGCCACGACAGTTCCACACTAACAGAAGCCGAAGAGGGCAACAGGCAAACCTTTCTAAAATGTTGCGTAAAGCCTCTAATTTCGTTTTCGATGAAATTTTTCGCTCAATATTCTGAAATATTTCTGATTATTTGCATTCTGGCCGTAACTTATGAAAATTGTGAGTTTATCCACCTATATTTGTTGAAATCTAATATATTAACAAAATTATTATCCTCAACTATCTCTTTGTTAATACATAGATATTAATTTAACCAATTGGAACTAATTTATACAGATTTTTATGGTTATTCTAAGTTTATACATGTGAGATATTATTTTGTAATTTGTGATTTAGTTAATATTAAAATCATTCAATTTGATTATTTATAAAATATTAACAATTATTTAGCAAGGACATTAGCAACAAACTAATATGTTCATAATTACTCAAATACAATACTATTATTAATATTGGCAACCGATATATCAATGTTTAATAATTAGATTTTAAGTCAAAATCAACAATGTGTCTATTCGTTCCTATTAGCATAAATTTAAAATATTCGAAGCTAAAATTAACTGCAGCTAATTATGAAGTAAAGTTTCTCCTGCAAAATTCAGTACTATTGTTAATTAGCAATGAATTCCATTACTTTGCCACAAATTGTGTCGTTATTAATATTATTTCTTGTCATGTAGTTATTGTCATAGTTGGAGTAGTGAGATCTAATTTTACTGCAAAACAATCTTTTAATCTCTGATAAAATTCTTTTGATAGTGCTAGTAGGCTTGCAACTTATAGTTCAAAACCATAGATTTTTCTTGACTCTGACACAAGTTTTTTACTATACATATAAAAGTCTACATTGTTTGATAAGAAATTCTTTAATAATCTATTAAAATTTGAAGTCGTAAAATTGCATGGATTGTTTGAAAAAGATCCCTGATCTTAGATTAGTACATTATTTTATATTAGGGAATTAAAACTTTTCATCGGATAACTTAAGGTCTTCCTATTTTTGGTCCTATTGGTTATGTGATTATCAATTTTGGTCCCATAACTTTTAAAAAATAATACATTTTGTCCCATAACACCTTTCTGTCAAATATTCTTACGAAAAATATCACGTGCTCAGCACGTGGAAATTAAGACCTAACACTTTTGGTCCCATTGATTACAAGATTCTTAGTTTTGGTCCCATGACTTTAAAAAGTACATAGCACTTTTGGTCTCATACATTAATGACCATATGACATTTTCTGTTAAATATCTAACCAAAAGGTGACATGGGACTAAAAGTGTCACTTTTTGAAAGTTATCGGAGCAAAAGTGAAAATTCTATAACCGATATGACAAATAAGGGAAAAGCCCTAAGTTAAAGGACGAAAAATGTTACTTTCCCTTTTATATTTCACTTAATATTTACTTACCGTGTACATAAAAATATACAACTGTCATACTAGTTTTTTGGGTAAACTACGGCCACCTTCCTTAAAGTTTGGCATAATTACGAATATCTTCTTGTTGTTCGAAAATTACAAAAATCTCCCTGATAAACATTCGTCTCACAACGAGCCCATTTGTTAACCTCGTTAAGTTTCCATACAATTTTGTGGTTAATTGCCATAAATGCCCTTTTCGATTTTGGATTCAAAATTTAAATACTTTTTAGAATTTTTAAAATATCTATATGAGCTAATATGCTTTATGAATTATTTACTTTACCCATCCTCAATTTTTTTTTCCAAATAATTTCTTTGAGAAAAAAATCATAAGGTAAACTAGGAATTTCCATCTCATTGTCTATAGGCAACAACATTATTTTCCATTTGAGGGAGGTATTTATATTTTTTCAAATTAATAACATAAGTATTTATAATTATATCAAATATTATAGGATGTAGCTGAAATTTATTCTTTTTTTAAAAGAAAAAATAATAGATCATTAATTGATTGTGGCTAACGAACATCTAGGAAAAGTAACACAAAGCTGATATTATTCATCTCGTGCTACATAGATTGGTTCAACTGACTTGACAAAAGTTCATCATGGGAAGAAAACACTAGAGCACCCTGGCTGGGCCCATTCCTACCACCCAACCTTTATTTTATAAGTCTACCAACTTATATATGTAGACGGCTATTTTTCTGAACATAACTCCTCAGTTCACCCTGCAAAACAAAAAATTCACAGAAATTATAAATTCATCGTCTTTCTTATGTATATGCAATAATTCAAATAATGGCACGCAATTCACACGTGAAGCTTTAAAACTCGCCGGAAGAAGGGACAATGCCTGAATGTGGTATCACTCAAGAAGAAATCAACCTCATCGCATGCCATTATTCCGGCAAGTTTTAAAAAATCCACCAACCAGAGGACGAAAATCGCGAAAATTGGAAAGTTAAAGGACTATTTTGCTACACTAGAAACTTAAAGGATTAAAATGCCAAATACCTATAATTACAGGACGAAAAATGCAATTAACTGAAAAGTTAAAGGACTATTTTGCTACCCGAAAAACTTAAAAGACCAAAACGCAAAATACCTATAATTACAGGACGAAAATTGCAATTAACCCGATGATTCAATATAATATCCAAAAGTTTAATAAGAGGTGAAAGCTAATAAAAAAAGAAAAAAGTAATTTTTTTTACCTTTATATATACATAAAGCAATGGTGAATTTCTCATCACAAGTATAGTGATGAAAAAATAAATATTATTAAGAAAATCAAGTATAAAATATGAAGTCGAAGAAGGCAAAAGTCAAACCTTTCTAAAATGTTGCATAAAGCCTCTAACTTCGTTTTCGGTGTATTTTGCTCGATATTATGAAATAAATCTGATTATTAGCATTGTGGCCGTAACTTTTGAAAAATGTGAGTTTATTCACCTATATTAATTGAAATCTAATATTTACTATATTTTACCAAAATTATTTTCCTCGACTATCTTTGTTTAATATATAGATATTGATTTAACCAATTGGAACTAATGTATATAGTATTTTTATGGTTATTCTAAGTTTATACATGTGAGATATTATTTTATAATTTGTGGTTTAGTTAATATTAAAATCATTCAATTTGAGAATTTATAAAATATTAACAATTATTTAGCAAGGACATTAGCAACAAATTTATATGTTGATAATACTCAAATACAGTACTATAATTAATATTGGCAACCGATATATCAATGTTGAATAATTAGATTTTAAGACAAAATCAACAATGGATCTATTCATTCCCATTATTCATAAATTGAAAATATTCGAAGCTAAAATTAACTACTAGCTAAATTCAGTACTATTGTTAATTAGCAATGAATTCCATAACTTTGCCACAAATTGTGTCGTTATTTATATTATTTCTTGTCATGGAATTATTGTGACAGTTGGAGTAGTGAGATCTAATTTTACTGCAAAACAATCTTTTAATTAGTGGTAATAGGCTTGCAACTTATATCAAAACCATAGATTTTTCTTGACTCTGACACAATTTTTTTACTATACATATAAAATTAAAGTCTACGTTGTTTGAAAAGAAATAGATCCCTGATCTTAGATTAGTACATTATTTTATATTGGGGAACTAAAACTTTTCATCGGATAACTTAAGGTCTTTCTATTTTTGGTTTCATTGGTTATGCGATTATCAATTTTGGTCTCGTAATTTTTAAAAAATAATACATTTTGTCTCATAACACCTTTCTGTCACTACGACAAATATCACGTGCTCAGCACGTGGCTATTAAGACCCAACACTTTTGGTTCCATTGGTTACAAGATTCTTAGTTTTGGTCCCATGACTTTGAAAAAGTACGTAGCACTTTTGGTCATACACTTAATGATCATATGATATTTTCTGTTAAATATCTAACCAAAAGGTGCTATGGGACTAAAAGTGCCACTTTTTGAAAGTTATCAGAGCAAAAGTGAAAATTTTATAACCGATGTGACAAATAAGGGAAAAGCCCCAAGTTAAAGGACGAAAAATGTTACTTTCCCTTTTATATTTTACTTAATATTTACTTACCGTGTACATAAAAATATACAACCGTCATACTAGTTTTTTGGGTCAACTAAGGCCACCTTTCTTAAAATTTGGCATAATTATGAATATCTTCTTATTGTTGGAAAATTACAAAAATCTCCCTGATTTTAACATTCATCTCACAACGAGCCCATCGGTTAACCTCGTTAAGTTTCCACACAATTTTGTGGTTAACTACCATAAATGTCCTTTTGGATTTTGGATTCAAAATTTAAATACTTTTTAGAATTTTTAAAATATCTGTATGAACTAATATGCTTTATGAATTATTTATTTTATCCATCCTCAATTTTTTTCCAAATAATTTCTTTGAGAAAAAAATCAACAAAGGTAAAGTAAGAATTTCCATCTCAGTGTCTACAGGCAACAACATTATTTTCCATTTGAGGGAGATATTGATATTTTTTTAAACTAGTAACAGAAGTGTTTATAATTATGTCAAACATTATAGGATGTAGCTGAAATTTATTCCTTTTCTTAAAAAAAAAAAATAGATCATTAATTGATTGTGGCTAACGAACAACTAGGAAAAGTAACACAAACGCAAATTAAAGATGAGCATACGAGCAGCTGATATTATTCATCTCTTGCTACATAGATTGGTTCAACTGACTTGACAAAAGTTCATCATGGGAAGAAAACACTAGAGCACCCTGGCTGGGCCCATTCCTACCACCCAACCTTTATTTTATAAGTCTACCAACTTATATATGTAGACGGCTATTTTTCTGAACATAACTCCTCAGTTCACCCTGCAAAACAAAAAATTCACAGAAATTATAAATTCATCGTCTTTCTTATGTATATGCAATAATTCAAATAAATTAATAATTCTGTCAGAAAAAAAAAGGAAAATTGTAAATAAGACATGAACATACTTTGAGCAGTCAGTGGAAGGGCTAATCTTGTAGG
This sequence comes from Sesamum alatum, assembly GCA_034509735.1. Classification (NCBI taxonomy): domain Eukaryota; kingdom Viridiplantae; phylum Streptophyta; class Magnoliopsida; order Lamiales; family Pedaliaceae; genus Sesamum; species Sesamum alatum. The sequence continues at coordinate 21,313,051 of JACGWO010000006.1, forward strand.
GAATATTGACGCCACATTGACCAGGGAGTCCAGCGGCTTTGTTGAGGTCGACATCTTTGTATGAGCCAGCGAGAGATTTCAAGCAGTTGCACACACTTTGACGATCCGGTGTCGTCTTTGCTGCAGCGTAGAGACCCTTAACTCCCCCGCAGCAACTGCCTAGAGGGCCTTTGTTGGTCACATAAGGCAGGCATGGATTCAAGTATGAGACCACCGAGCCGCAGCCAATTGCAGCCTCGCCGCGAGGAGCAACTGCCATGGCCAAGACAGCGGTGATGAGGACAATGCACATTGGCTTGATAATTCCAGCCATTGTAATTCGAAGATCTCAAATGACAGGAGAACAAAGGGCTTAGTGTTTGTTTTCTAGGAATAGGTGACTAGGCAAGCTTTGGTGTGTGGAGGAAACATGCAAAGTGCAGTGTTTATATAGAGAAAATTGAGCGAACTATTGAGAGATCTAACAGTGGCATATTATGTAGTTGGTAGTTGTGGCGGAATATTAATTGTGCAATATTCATTGTGCAGGTTGCTCTTATTAGGACATTTATCAACAAAAGAGTCCAACAGGCGGCAGCAAGTCAAGCCACGTACTCGAAAAGCATTAATTCACAGCATAATGTTGGTATTGCTGTGGGGTCTGTTCTCAATTTCTCTAGATCATTTAGCAAATTTTATTCAACTCTAGTTTTGAATTGGTATGATTTTGAATTATGTTCGTTTTTATGCAAATAAATAGGAATTAATATTTATTTTTAGTGAATTTTTCAGCAACAATTCAATTTTGGACTTTCTGAATTTTTATCTATAATAGGAAGTAGCACGTGTGGAAATATATTTTTGTGGTGAATATATCGCTTATTAGTTAAAAAAAAATTAAACTCATAATTTTGTTTATATTTCTGTCATTGATCATTAATATACAATTATATTTTTTAAAAATTAATAATAATTATGTTAATTGATGAGGATATTAACTATTTAATTTATTTATTTGTAATTCATTTTTAAATTTATTGATCGTATTAAATAAAAATATTATACCTTAACATTGCATTTTTTTCGTTTCGTATTTATTAATTATTATGTTTAATTATTTTGTATTGGGACACATTAAATAGAAAGTAAAATATAATATATAAAAGATCCAACACTGAAATCAAATTAAAGAAGTCCCTTATTTTTGGAATTTTTTATTAAAAATTTCAATTAAATAAAATTGATCATGCTTTATTTGTAGGGTCTTTTTTCCTCTATTTGCTATTTTTAATTTTATATTATGTTTGTCATATTATTTATGTGAAATGTTATAGTTTTACTTTCATTAACATATTCTAATGTCTTTTATTTTAAACTAGCTATTAACTCGTGCGTTGCACGGCATATGGGTTTTTGAATGAAAATTATTTGATATTTAATATTAATTATTTAAGTTTATTTGAATTATTCAATATTAAGGTATTAAGATGTTAACTCTTATTATATTTTATTGACAATTGAAATTGCTAACAAATTATTTTCTGTGTTAGTTAGTATAAATGAATGTCATAATTGTTAATATACCTTAATTTTTTGTAACAATCGTTTATTTGGGAAGTATTTTTTTTAAATAGTGATACATAACAATAAAATAAAATTGAACCAATTAGAAAATCCATTGATGTTAAATACATTAATTTGAATTAACAAATCTAATAAATAAACAAAAAAAAAAAGAGTAAAGGTTCAAAATCCATGGTTAAAATTTACTAAATGTTTCAAAATAAATAACTACATCATATAAGTTCGTATAGATGCGGCTATTCAGCTGAATGTCTAGCAATTTTTAGGAGGCAAGTGTGGTTTCGTCGGCTCTACTGGGATGTTGGAGTAACTTGGGTTACTTAGCTATGGGGGGGGGGGGGGGTAAACATTAAGTTAATGCAATATATAGGTAGTTTATTGCTAGCTTAGTATAGCATATTTGGCAATAACTAAACAATAAGAGATATGGTGGAGCATCCAAACCGATACAAACTACAACCTCGCTTGCTTTGAATCAAATCAAAAATAGGATAAGATTAGCCATAAATTCAATAATATAGCCAGGTCACAGTGTATTTTTTAGCATGTGAATGATAAAATTTATTGTTTTTGTTGAGGCACATGTGTTAAGTTAAAGGAAAAATTGCATAACATTGGAAAATTGTTAAAAACTTACCTGTGTTAATTAAGTAGCCAAAAAAGACCTCCTATAATTATAAATTCTGAAAAAAAGACCCTCTCCGTTAAAAAAAAAAATGGAGAGTTACTTACATGCACCGGAAATGAGAGTGGGATAATATTTAATCTATTTTCAGCCTTTGACCTCTTTTAAAAGGACAAAAGTAGTCCTATCTTATGCAATTATTCCTCTCTTTATTGTTTTTGATTAATTTATTTATCTTTTCCAATTTTATTAATAAAAATATAATAAATACTAAACAATTAATACTCATCAATATTTATATGTAAAGAGTATTATTAGATCAAATTAAATTATTATACATATTTTATAATATTGGAAATAAATAACAGTAAATTATCTTATGCAATTGTTCCATCTTTATACTTTTTTTATATTTTACTAAAAAATAGCATAAATACTAAACAATTAATATTCATCAATATATATGTGTGAAAAATATTATTAAATCAAATCAAATTATTATACATCTTTTACATATAAAAAATCAAATTATATTATTTGGTGTTGAATATATTTTGAATTATATTATTTATATAAATTACAATAAATAAATTTAATTTTTTAATATATATTATATTTAAACATAAAAATACATACTTAATTAAATTCATTATATTAAATGTCCACCTCCACCTCTAAGTGTCCACCTCCACCTGTTCAGCCAATGACGCCGGTCTACCAACTGCCTCCCCTCTCCCACCTCTCGTCGCCCAGATCTGGGCAGCCCGGGGAGTCGTCGCTCGCGTAGACGTCGTGGGCGATGATGCCCATCGCCAACCCAGCTTTGGCGGCGACGGGCGTCGTCGCCTAGATGATGACGGCCGGTGGAGGGCAGCTATATATACACAAGATATATACACAAGATATGTGTAGTATATATATGTTACAGTTGTATATATATTATATTTTTATGATACTTTTTTTGTTATATATAAATGTAAAATATATTTTTAAAATACTTATAATTTGGATCATTCATTTTAGTGTCTATTAAAATTTGATTAGATTCAACGCTTCTGATGAGATCAAAGAAAATCCAATAGTCATTGTAATAACTATAATTTATAATACACAAGGGTATAATGGGAATTTGGAACAAAAACGCCGTTAAGTCAAACTAACGGCAAGGGGAGAGTGTGCAAGATTTCAGAAAAACACACGGTCTTTTTTGCCTATATTTTTAATACAGGGGTTTTTAGCTGAATTTTTGTAATACAGGGGGGTTTAACGTAATTTTACCTAAGTTAAATGAAAGCAGCTCAAGAATAGTATTTTTTACTGTGATTCTAATGCTTATTTAATAACTAATAGAAAATATAGTATTTGACAGTAGTTATATAATTATAGAAATATAATTAAAAAATTTAATATTGTGAACATGATTTAATTTGTATCAATTATAACATGATTTTTTACTCAGAATAATAAAATTAAATTTGTGAAAATCTTATATATTTTGATAATTATTTACATTGTATATTAATAACATATTGAAATGACTTGAGAAAGTATTTTCGACATATTTAAATCTAAAAAGTAAATAATGCTTTTCATAAAAGTAAATAATGCAATCACTTTATAGTAATGTGGGCTTACTCAAGAAATATATGAAAATGATATATTTAGATGACAATCAATAATATCCCATAAAATTTTATCTATCTTCTTAAGATTTTTTTTTTTTTAACGAAAGCCATCTGTGCCGAGACGGGGGGTTAGGAGGACCCCTACCCGTTTATTAAGTAATCAATGCCACCATGAACAAATTTGAAAGCAAAAAAATACCAAGTCCCCTATGCAACAAACTCATTCAAACCGAAAACTAGGAAAAGATATGTCGAGTTGTAGAATAGTCGCTAACAGCTCCTGTGGAGTGTTTAATATGTTGGAGACCCATTCTTGACAAGCACGGTTGTCTAGCAGATCTGTCGGCTGGTTCGCTTCCCGTAGAATATGGGAGAATCGCAGGTGCATCCCTCTCTTAAGGACTCGTAGCTTTGTAAGGAGGTGTTGGACCCGCCAATGACCCTCCTTTCTTCGTATAATCTGCAAACACCGCACTTGCATCCGTCTCGACCCAAACATGGCTATATCAGAGGGACGCTGCCAGTTCCACGCCTCGGATCATGGCTGCCAGTTCTGCGAATGTGTTGGTCTAGACATCCAGAAAATCATAGAAACCGATCACCCAACTGCCCCTCCAGTCCCTTATTAGGCCTCCTGCCCCAGCAATCCCCGGGTTGCCTTTCGAGGCCCCGTCCCAGTTCAACTTCACCCAGCCTTCGACTGGTGGGATCCACCGTACCAGCCTTGGCAGAGATGGCGGAGAAACGCAGAGGCGGAACCCCATCCGGCAGGCCACAGACATATCGCCTCTCCAACATGCCACCGACATTCCGCCCGCTTTGTACAAACGCCAGAGGGATGAGAAAACCATCCTGATTATCCCTCCTGTCGAGAACCTTTCTTCATTGAGTCTGTCACTATTCCTTCCTTTCCAGGTCACCCAAAAGATTAGGATGGGTAGGAGTATGTGGATATGGCCCCTCTTCGCGTATGGGGACGACAATTTCCAAAAATGCAGCATTGTAGAGATGTGAGTTGTGACAGGTGGAGAACAGCCAAACCATGCCCCCAAAGAAGTCCCAAACCTCACGGATCGCCGGGATTTCAAGGAAGACATGCTGCACCGTCTCAGATTCCCGGCAGCACTCATATTTGGGGACAACGAGGAGCCCCTTAGCTCGAAGCCGAGCATCAATTGGAAGGTAGTCGTGCAGCAGTCTCCACATAAAAACCGACTGTGACGGCATAATAAACTTGTGCCATAAGTCTTGGAGGAGAGGACGGTGCATAGCCGAGGAACAAACCTCTGCCCAAATGGATTTAATAGAAAATCTTCCGTCGAGGGAGCCCTTCCAAACAACAATGTCTGCCGAGGCCTCGTCGAAAGGGACACGAACTATCTGCTGCACAACAGAAGTGGGTAGAAAGAGAGCCAATTTGGCCTCATCCCAGCAACCATCCGACCAAAAGGAGTGAACCCAGGCGTGAGAGCTGGTGGGCGGCGGGTAAAGAGAGGCCAGGGGCGTGTCGCCGAACCAGTGATCATGCCAAAAACAGACATCCCCTGTGCCTAGCGTCCGAAAAATTCTCTCCTCTGTGTGCTCCTGGAAACGATGCATTCGCCGCTATTGTGACGTTTTCGTAGAATGAATACATGTCAAGGCGGAGCACGATCATCTGCAATATCTTTTAGCCAAGAAATCTGCCCACAGGGTGGTGGACGCACGAAACCGCCTCCACAGTTTAATTGAGAATGCCATCACCATGTCGTTTATGTTTCTTACACCAAGCCTGCCTTCGTCGATGGGGAAACCGAGACGGTGCCAGGCGGACCAGTGCAACCGCCAATCAGATCTCGTTGAACCCCAAAAAAAGCTGTTGAGTAGTCTCTCCATGCGCAAGATAATCCCTTTCGGAGGTTTGAGAGCATGTAATAAGTGTAGTGGCATAGAGAGAAGGACTGATTTGATCAACTATAATCGTCCTCCAAACGATATGAAGTGAAGTGAGATAAAAAAAATATGTAATTTTGAGTTTATTGACGATATTAAAATTACTATTATCGCCAAAAACATTTAAGGGAATGAATGAATTAAAGTAACTTAGGTACTTAAAAATTTGTATGACAAAAGGTTCCTATTTATTAGTTTAGATTTAGGAATTAATATTGATTTTTGGTGATCAATTTTCTGCAATTATACAATTTTGGACTTTCTGCATTTTTATGTATATTTTTAATTGCCATTTTTCCTGCAATTTTCTTCTGAAATTAGGAAATATTGCAGAAGACAAGGTGACACGGATATTGTAGAAGACAAGGATGACGAAGATAGCTTCGAGGACTACGAGACTGATGAAGATGACACTCCATCTTTCTACCGTTTTACAATGAAATATTTATGTTTATAATATTTTATGAATAAATTTTTATTTTAGTGTTAAAATATTGGAAGGATTATTGTTAAAAAGAGCTGTTCCGAAAACCGCTCGAAACCAAAAAAAAAAAAAAATTGGCGGTGGTTTTGGCGCCACCTCAAAACTTGGAGGGAACTTTTTATTTTGGAACTGCTATCTGGAAGTGGCCGTTACTAAAGTCGTTACAATGAATTAGTTTGGCGGAAATTTTTTTAAAATTTTGGGGAAGCCCAAATTTAAAATCGCCGCTCCAAGGTGCGTAGCTAAGCCGTTCCAAATTATTAAAATACATGGATGTGTAAAAAACCATTACATGTAAGTGTTTAAATTTTTAAACTTATGGTTCTAGGTATGATATCTTGGGGCAAAAAATTTTTTTAGTACCGTTAAACAGGGTCAGACTCGTTTTTGATACCATTATCTATCCAAGTATAGGTTTTGGTCCCATTAAACCCAAATTCAGATTTTTTTTTTTTATAAGATCTTATAAGCTTTAGGCAATTAATAATTGATAAGACAAAAATAACCATATTGATTTGCTATATTTCAATTATACCCTTAACATAACAAACATATTTTTAGCAACAAAAAATTTCTCTCTCTCTCTCTCTCTCTCTCTCTACATATATATATAATATTATCTCTTCTTATCATATTTATATAATTATGAAATTAATTACGTAATTATATTAATTTTCAATTATTATAATTATGAAAAATATGCTACTGATATTATATATTATAATATGGTTTAAAGTAGTCATTGAAATTAGCAAAAAATATATCAATTATATATCTATGTTAATATTCGACTAGCACGAATGTTAATATTATTTCGATGCAAAAGTTTAAAAATAATAATTTGTCAATTTTTTATTTTTGAAAAAAAAAATCTATTAATTTTTATTTGGCATAAAATAAGGTACACTATTTATGAAAGTATAAAAAAATTTAAATACAAGTTATGTGAAAAATAGTAACTTATTTGATTCTATTATGTAGTAATATGTCCTTTTTGGTTATTTTGCAATAAAAAGACCTTATTATGCCAAACACCCTAACATCTTATAAGATGTGAAAACATTTTATAAGCTTTAACATCTTATTTTACCCAAACACTTTAGGAGCTTATTTTTAAAATAAGATTCATAATCTTATAAGCTCCTAAAACATCTTATAAGATGTTTTAAAAAAATTTAGCCAAACACCCTCTAAGTACTCCTACAAAACCCGAAAAAAGGATTTGATATGAGTTTGGCCACTCATATTTCTTGCGTTTCCTTTTTTTTTCTTTTTACTAGTGAGAAGCACGTGTGTTGCACGTGATTCGTATTATCTCAATAAATTGTTACATTGTAACAATAAAATAAATTTATAATAAAAATATATTAACTAAATTTAATAGGCACTTTATAAATAAAAATTATTATTGTTACGAAGTAAAAGAATATAGTTAAAGAATAAATAATTTTTTCTCCACTTTAATTATTATTTAATATTATAATTATATTTGTTCTACTTGCAACATATGCATCTTTTTTAGTATAAGTAAATCACTTTCGTATAAGTAACTTTGCGTCAAGATAATCATATACATACATAACAAACACACAAAAACATTAAAACACACTATATGTATGTGTGAGTAGAATATACAATGACTAATTAAGACTAATAAATAAAAAATATATAGTGATTGATTTTTCTAAATAGAGAAGTAACGCATATAAAAATTAAAGTATGTGCATCATTTACGATATATAAATATAATAAAGTAGAATAAACATATAGATTTATTTATTTATTTTTGGCTTGGTGCTTTTTAATTGTAGATTAATATTTGTTATCAAATATTTATTTAGTAAGGCTCTTATATTCTCAATAAATGTTGCTTTGTATTGAGATCACATTACAGGAACAAAAAATGAAATAAGTTTTAGATCTTTCATCTTATTTTAGCTCTAATAAAAATAAAGCGTAAAAAGAAAATACAATTAATATTATATTATGGAATAAGCATAAAAATTCTTGTTTCCAATTGAACTTATTTTCATTGAATTTGTGGTTATTCTTAACTTGTTTCACTTATGAAATAATATTTTAATCGTTTTGGGTTGTGAAAATTTTGAAAAGAAAAAATATATTAATTAGTCATTTCTTTTTTTTCTTTTATGTTTTTACTTCTTATGTTAACTATATTTAAAGTTATTTATAACATAATTTTTTACTAATAGCTGCATTATAAAAAAATTATTTTATTCATCATGTTGTGCAAATATATTCTAGAACGAAGTTCTAAATTGATTAAACCATCTATGGAATTATTTAAAGTGGAATAATAAGTATTAATTTTTTTTAACTTAGATGATATAAAAATAATTACTTCAATTTTAAATTTTTAATGACGAAAACTTCAATTTATTAAAAATTTAAGAGTCCAATTATTGGTCTAATTACACTTTTAGTTAGACATCCGTAAATATTGTTTTATTGCCATATAAAATTGTAGCTATTATGTAATAATTCAGATAAATATTATCTGTGTCTTTTCTATGATATTTTCATGAAGAGACATGGTAAAATCAAATTACAAATATACCAGAAGAAAAAGTATATTAGGAAAAAGCAAAAACAAATTATTAATCATTTGAAGTCTCTCTTTTTCTTTTATCATTTATCCTTTTTATATTTTCTAGAGGATCATATATGATTCGATTAGTCTAATCAAGAAAAAATATGAAAAGAAAATGTAATAGTATAGGAGATGATTAAAGAATCATATAACGTACCTATTAATGACATCTCAAATTCTCAAATTACATTTTAGTCTATCTTACAACAAAATTTATTCACTCTACATGATAAGTAATTTAATTGATTCTCATTTTTTTTTTACCTATTTTACTCTTCAAAATGTTTATTTTACATGACAATTCATTTAGTTGATTTCATTTGTCATTTAACCTCTATATTTTAATATGTCTAGTGATCTAACTAATTCTCATTTATATTTATGCTAGAAAAGTTCTCAACATTAAATTCTTTCAATTTTCATGATTTTTCTAGTCATTTAATGTTATATCATTGGGCTATTTTTGATCTAGTTAGTGTATTACATTATGAATATAATACACACAAAAACAATATTGGTAAATAAGTATAATGTGAAAAGTATTTAATAGGAATAACTATCACTACAAAAAAAAAAAGCGGGGATTGGGACGGTACCAGGAACGATTTTTTTATTATTTGGAACGGTAAATACTTCATTTGAACATTTTTTTGGACTGCAATTAGGAACGGTTGAGGAACGGGAGGCTATCCGTGGCAATAAGAAGCGGTCTTAATTATTAGGAACGGTAACGAGATTACCGTTCCTATTTGGGAACAGTGTTTGGCACTACTTGGTTCTACCGTTCCTAATTACCTTTGTACGTATAATTTGGATTTTTTTGCATTTGGAACACTTTATAAACATTAGGAATGGTAGCATCGAAAATAAATCGCGCAATTAGGAACGGTGTTTAGAACTTTGTTTGGAACAGTCCAATTATGTTGTAGATAAAATTTAGCATGGTGTCTGGAATACATATAGGAACGGTTGGTTGTAGAGATTAGGAACGGTAACTGGAATATATTTTGTCACGACATTTAGGAACTCAAACTTTGGAATAACGTTTTGGACCGGTTTTTGGTATTGTCTTTAGAACGAAAGCCTAATCACGAAAGGATTGATTTTGGAATACAATTAGGCACGGTAGGCTCCGTCTTTAGGAACGGTTAACGTGTAGAGTTGGAATGGTTTTTTCATCGGCATTGGGAACGGTAAATCTTTTGAAAAAGTCAAATATAGGAACGGTAACTTGCGGTTATGGTCCATCTCTAGTACCATTCCTAAATAATGAATTATTATTTTTATATTAATAGTTTTTATCATTTAAATATAAATTAAATTAATAATAATATTTTGATTATATAATTAATATTTAAATATGAAAAATGCATAATTTAGAAATAAAAATTATATTAAATACGAATATTATCCAATTTGATTACAAAAAATAAAAAAAAATACATAATTCACTGTTCGTCCCCATCGGCCTCGTCCATCTCATCAATGTCTGGACGGGTGTGGTCTCTAGGAGGCTGTGATGGGCCGGCGTCGGAGCGACTGGTCTGCATGTCCTTCACCATGCCCATCAGGTCCGCCATCATCTCCTCGAGGCGGCCCAACCGACCCTCCATGTTTGACGAAGGCGCTGGCTCTGGCGGTGGGGTGGCGAGGTAACGGTCTGGCTGAGCCCCAAGGTCTCAGAACCAAGATCAAATACTCGGCCCTTGTTCTTTTCCCCGACGCAAATGAGCCACATCTGCTGCTCGGTCTGCGCCACCGAGCTCTCTGATTCGGAAACAGGATCCTTAGGGGCCCGAGACTGATGATCCTCCATCATCTTCTGGAACATCTCCTGCAAAAATAATTACAATAAATTAGAAAATTTTCAAATATTTTAAAAAATAAATTAGAATGTTTTAATTACAACTTACCTCCACCTCCGCTGCCCTCGACCCGCTCCAGCCGCCGTCGGCCTTCTTCTTGTAGCATCTGGAGAATAACTCCATCTGCTTTACTGGCCGGCCGAGCTGCTCCTCCTGTAAAAAGAAATGGGAAACAGTTATTACAATTTTAATTTAATAGTAATAAATAATTGAAATAACATTAGATATCTTACCATTTTCCGCTTGTGCATACCGACGAAGACAGATCCCTCGGGGTACACAGTAGTGGATGCGGCTGGGTTGGCGTTCCGGTTCGCCTTGTTCCTCTCGCACTCCTTCTGGAACTTCGGGGACTCCCAGTACAGGAGGAGCTGCCGCCACACCTCGTTCGCCAGCCATAGAGGCTTCTGCAGCGACTGTCTGGCGAGGACGAACTTCTTCCTCAAGAACTTCCCCACCCAGACATGGAAGATCTTGAACATCGACTCGTCGTCGGCGTCCACCAGTACGTCATCTGTATTAAAATATATGTATATAAATATCTTTTTAACTTAGATTGTGATGGTGTATATTTTGGAAAGAGTAGAGCCTATGCACGTTATCACCAAAATAGCACGAAAAAGCTTAGAGAAAATAAAGAAAACGTGTAAAGTGTAATTCTCATATATCTAAAAAAAGTTTACAAATGGATTCACCCCCTATTTATAGTAATTTTTTGGGGGTGAAATTACAATTTAATCCTTTGATCCTACGGCCTAAAATTGATCTGCCGAGGGCATGATGGTCATTTCACGCGCCCACTCCTTTTTTAACCTCCATATCTTAACATACCTCAACTTCCCCTTCAACTCCCCTTTGAGGGTGTTTGTGTAATTTTCCATAAGTTGGAGGATCTTTTCTGTAAATAATATTTTCTCCTCATCAGTAGCCCCCCAACTTTCAGGAATTTCCTCAGAAACCTGAAAGTCCCAAGTAGCAATCCGATTTTGAATCAACTTCTCTTTGGAACAGACTTCTTTTTACTCTTCTCATTCCATCTGGGACTCCTTCTTCTCTTCTAACTCTCTTTCTTTAAACGAATTGTATTTCTGATAGGACTCTTTTCTTTTATTACTCCTTCTTCAACTTGGACTCTTCCGTCCTATATAAATAGGAGGCAACATATCCCCAATTTTTTCATTGTGCATCCTCTTTCCTTCGTCGTCTCCTCAAAAGAAAAAGAAAAAATAAGAATGCCGAAACGCTTTAACTCGGGTACTTAGTCTTTCACCTTCCCACTGCTTCATTTAATTTTCTGTTCTCCGCATTGGTGTCTCCAAAAATATTCTTTTAAAAAATACTCCTTTTCTTCATCCGGAAAAAAAAATGAGGCGTCGATCCTTTTTTCTTCCTCCTTCTTTTTTTTTTTAAAAACATCTGCCTTATGTCGAACAATTCGAACAACGTCGGGGTCCCGTGGGGGAGGACTTCCACGCCGCCGAGCCGGGGCCGGGGCCGGGATTGCCCCGGCGCGGCGCTGGTCAAGGCAGCCCGCCTCGACCAGAATCTGGTCGAGGCACAGCGCCTCGGCCACGCTGAGGCCGAGGCAAGGCGCCTCAGCCAGATTCTGGTCGAGGCGCCTTGCCTCGACCCGATTCTGGCCGAGGCGAGTCAGCCAAATTTTGGCCGAAGTGCCGGGCCTCGGCCGGTTCCCGCCCGAGGGGCGCCCCCTGCTCCTGCTGTTCCCGTTATAAATCTAGATTCCTCTCCTCCTTCAGCTTCTCACTTGGGTCCGGATGTCGTGGACTTTGATCACGAGGTGATTGAAGCGATTCTGAAACTTCCCGCTTGTCCGTCGCTTTCTCCAAATCCGTCTTTTGAATCAAGTTCCCGAGATACTCCCCCACTCTTGTCCCCACTTGCAACTAACCTTGTTGACTCTGGTCTAGATGGAACTGAGTCCTCTTCAGCCCCCCACTCAAAATCTCGCTGCCGTATAATGGATGTTGATAGTTGCCTCTGTCGTGTGAGCTTTGAAGAATTCCGCTCTCTAGAAGCTAGTGTCAACGCTTCCTCCGAGTTTACCCTCCTGCTGCCTAGTATTGATGATAGGATCAAATTTCCTCCTCCCGGGTATTTTACCGTATATTTGTCATTCTTTTCCTCGGGTTTCACTCTTCCACCTCATCCTCTGCTACTCCAAATGATCACCCGTACCACCCTGAGCATTAGCCAGTTTACACCAAACTCCTTTGTAAGTTTTAGAGGGTTCCTTCAACGTTTTGAGGAGCTTGATTTGACCCCGTCACTTGAAGCCTTTTTCACTTTATTCACTGTCAGGAAGGTTCCCAACGATTCTTCTTACTTCTATTTCTATCCTCGGGGAAATTGCAAGATTCTTGGGGGTAATGTTTCCTCTAAGGGTCCTTGGAAAGAGAAGTTTTTGTTTGTAAAGGACTCCTCTTGGGGATTGACTGCCCCTTGGGGGGAATCATGTTCTGTACCCGACCCCGTTCCTGATCTTCGTCTCTCCTTCATCGGGGTTGGGTTGTTTGACCAACTCTTTGACGTCAAAAGTTTAGGGTCTGCCGGTATTTAACTTTCCTGTTTTTACTTGCTTTGAATTTTTTTTTTTGATGTTTTCTCACTTTTCCTGTGTTGATTTGTTTGCATGAGGAAAGAAGATCTCCCTCCGCGACGTCCATCGTTTCCGTGACAACGAGAATGCCTCAAGGTCCCGTCAACCTCCTCCCCCCCCCCCCCCCAAGGAGGGGAGAGGGCAGTCGCCGTCGCTCGCCACCTGCTCGGGCCCGGGATCCTCCGGGGCCCTCAACTCGTCATGAAGGGCGCTCTTCCCCCCTCCTGAAGGCAATGCCTCCAAACGTCCCCGGGAAGGCGAAGCAGGTCCCCCTCGCTATGGAGCAGGAAAAGGTCTCTTCACCTATGGGACGAACAGACAGGGAGATATCTCCTCTTTTTTGGGATGCGGCAGATGTGGATCTTGCTCATAAACGATCCAGGGATCTAGTGAGTCCCTATGATGTGACACTGCTTGGTGCCCTCCCCACAGTCACCCTCACTCGTCTTATGCAAGGCGAAGCTGCCAGGGTATGTTGTTTATAATTTCCGTTGATTCTCCATTCTCTGTCTTCACGTGTCTCAATGAGGTACATCTCTTTCAGGTTCTCAACTTAGCAGAAGCTACTGAGCTGCGGTTGAATAACTATGAGAAGGAGATAGATCGTCTGAAGGATGCCTTCGACGAAGCGCGAAAAAATTTGGAGCGCTGCCAAGAGTAGCTCAAAACTGCTTCTTCTGAAGAACTCAAGTGGAAGGAAAGCTTTAACCGCGAGGTTACCTCGGGAAAAGACCTTCTTGAAGTCAGATGTCGGCAAGGCATACTTGGAGTGTGTGCGTGGAGACTTCAAGGAGAAATATGTGGACTCAGATGAATTCCACCAAGCTGTTCTTAGCAAGGCCAGCGAGGTATATGATCAAGTAATCCGGCAGTGTCGCGCCACCTTGAGGAGCAGCGGCCGGTTTGGTGATGAAGACTTCATGTTTCTTGATCCCAAGGTTCCTGATGAGGAAGGGGATGAGGAAGGCGATGGCGAGAATGTTGATGATATGGTCGACGAGGCTCCTGTCGGTGGAAACCTGCCTTCAGTCATAGAGAAGAATTAGTCAATCCTTAGGATTTAGTTACTTGAATTCCTTTCGTAGATTTCGAATTTGTTTAGGGTTTATTATTTCTATTAGTACTTTATCTTTATGAATCTAGTTTCCAGTATTGTTGCTTCTTTCCACCATTAAACTTTAAATAAAGAATCTTATGTTTATCATATTCTAATATATTTGTGAGGCGAACCTTGTTTAGATTGTGTTTGCGTTTTTTTTTTTTTTTTTTTAAAGTTAGGGAGGCAGTCCCTCCCTTTGTAAATATCGGGCAGTCCCCGGTGAGAAGCAGTCCTTCTCCTTATTGTCTCGGGGTAGTCCCCCGGCGAGAGGCAGTCTCTTTCTTTTTTGTCTCGGGGCAGTCCCCCGGTGAGAGATAGTCCCTCTCTTTTTTGTCTCGGGGCAGTCCCCCGGCGAGAGGCAGTCCCTCTCTTTTTTGTCTCGGGGCAGTTCCCCGGTGAGAGGCAGTCCCTCTCTTTTTTTTTGTTTTTGTTTTTTGTAACAAATTAAAACATATAGGCGGAAAAAATTCGCGAAAAAGAAAAATTTCATTACCATACTTGAAGTACAAGGGAACATTAAATGACAATTTTCATACAACTTAAAGTAGGAAAACGTTTTACACAAAATACTTTTTCAAGTTAACCACATTCCATGTACGTGGTACTTCTTTTCCATCTACTCTTTGCAGGCGGTATGTTCCTTTCCCCAAAATCTCAATCACTTGATATGGCCCGGTCCATTTGGCGTCTAGCTTTCCAATGTTTCCTGTAGCATCAGCCCTCCGTAGAACGAGGTCGCCTACTTGGAAATCTCGATGTCTGACTTTACTGTTGTAGGCTCTTGCCATCAACGTCTTGTATGCTTCAGTTCTGACATTCGCGTTACTCCTTAGTTCCTCCAAACAGTCGAGGTCGGCTCTTCTTTCATCTTCGTTGCTCGTCGGCTCGTAATACTTCACTCGGAATGTCTCTTCCCCGATCTCCACTGGGATGACGGCTTCCGACCCATAGACTAGACTGAAGGGGGTTTCCCTGTGCTCCGGCGCGGGGTGGTTCGGTATGCCCAAAGTACTCCTGGAAGCTCTTCGACCCAATTGCCCTTGGCCTCTTCCAGTCTTGTCTTCAAATTCTGGAGGATTATCCGATTGGTCACTTCAGCTTGGCCATTTGATTGCGGTGTTGCCACTGACGTGAAGTATTGCTTTATCTTCAATTCTTGGCACCATTGGCGAAATTTAGATCCTGAAACTGCGTGCCATTGTCCATCACGAAGGCTCTGGGGATGCCGAAGCGACATATGATATTTTTCCAGACGAATCTGATGACTTCCTTCTCTGTAATCCTGCTTAGTGCCTCTGCTTCCACCCACTTCGAAAAATAATCCACTGCTACTAGCAAGTATTCTCGCTGGCCAGTTGCTCGGGCAAGCTTCCTACTATATCCATCCCCACTGGTCGAAAGGGCAAGGACTCTGCAGGGGTTGCATGTCCGCAGTTGGGACGTGAGCAATATTTGCATGTTCTTGACACTTTCGGCACTTCCTCACTAAATCCCTGGCGTCTGCTTGCATGGTTGGCCAAAAATACCCTTGCCTCAGGGCCTTCTGTGCTAGGGATCTACCCCCTGAGTGGTTGCCGCAGCTTCCCTCGTGGATTTCCCTCAAGACGTACTCTGCCTTGTCCTTATTTATGCACTTAAGGTATGGCTGCGAGAATCCTCTTTATACAACTCCCCGCCAATCAGGGTAAACCTAACTACTCTTGCACGGAGTGTACTAACTTGCTTGGGATCCTGGGTACTTTCCCAAATTTTAGATATGCTTCCAGCTCCTCCATCCACTCAGATGGAGCTCCTTGTGTCATCAGGACTTCACTCTCCTCTTCGTTTACATCCGGGTGCTCTTGGTTCCACAGCGTTATCTTCCTGCTCTTCAGGGGAGCCAATGAACTAGCTAGCTTAGCTAACTGATCTGCTTCTTCATTCTCAGTCCTTGGAATCTGCTCCAAAGTGAATGTGTCAAACTTCTTCCTTACTTCTTGGATTTTTGCCAAGTACTTAGCCATCTGCTCTCCTTTGGCCTCAAACTCCTCATTTACCTGCTTGACGACCAGCTGGGAATCACTGTATACTTTCACATGTTTTTTGCCCCTGCCGCGAAGGGCAACTTCCCTCCTGCGATGAGTGCTTCGTATTCTGCTTCATTATTTGAGGCGGTGAACCCAAGGCGAATCGCGTAGCGCATTGTGTCCTGATATGGGCTCTTGAGTAATATTCCTACTCCGCCTCCCTGGGATGTGGAAGAGCCATCCACAAACATCTTCCAACACCTCTGCTCTTGGATGCCCTCTTCCTCCGTCAATTCGGAGATGAAATTTGCCAATGCTTGTGCCTTTATCGCAGGTCTAGGCTGATACGTGATTCCATGCTCACTCAACTCTACCGACCATTTCACCATTCTTCCGGATGTGTTGGGATCCGCCAATACCTCTTCAAGGGTTGATTTGTTAGTACTGCTATAGGATGTGACTGAAAATAGGGACAACTTCCTCGCCGCGGTAACTAGGGCCAAAGCCACCTTCTCAATCTGTGCATACCTCTGTTCTGGTCCTTGCAGTGCCTTGCTGGTATAATATATGGGGCGATGTTCACGCCCTTCTTCCCTCACGAGGACCAAACTGACCGCTCCTTCCAAAACGGACAAGAATATAAACAAGGTCTCCCCGGGCTCGGGCTTTGTCAGCAGGGGTGGCGAGGTAAGATACTTCTTCAACTCTTCAAAGGCAACTTGACATTGCTCCGTCCAAGTAAAGCCATCCAACTTCCTTAACACCTTGAAGAATGGGAGTCCTCGTTCTGAGGATCTCGAAATGAAGCGATTAAGTGCTGCCATTCGTCTTGTCAGTTTCTGTACTTCTTTTATCGTCCGGGGAGGCTGCATAGTCATAATGGCCTCAATTTTCTCTGGATTAGCCTCTGTCCCTCTCTGAGAAACCATATATCCAAGGAACTTTCCTCCCTGAACTCCAAAGGTGCACTTCGCGGGGTTCAGCTTCATCCCATAGCTTCCCAATGTGCGAAAGTATTCCTCGAGGTCAGCTACGTGATCTTCCTTCTTACGGCTTTTGACTAGCATGTCATCTATGTACACTTCCATGTTCCGCCCTATTTGCTTTTTGAACATACTATTTACTAATCTCTGGTATGTAGCTCCCGCATTTTTCAGCCCGAAGGGCATCACTCTGTAGCAGTACGTGCTCTGCTCTGTCACAAAGCTCGTCTTTTCTTGATCTTCGGGCGCTAGTCGAATTTAATTATAGCCCTGAAACGCATCCAAGAAGCTCATCAACTCACATCCTGAAGTCGAGTCAATTAGCGCATCAATCCTCGGCAAGGGATATGAGTCCTTGGGGCAAGCTCGATTTAAATCGGTGAAGTCTATGCACATCCTCCACTTCCCGTTGCTCTTTGGGACAAGGACCACGTTGGCCAACCATTCGGGGTAGTGCACTGGTCGAATGTAGTCTACTTGGAGAAGCTTCTCGACCTCTTCGCTAATAATCTTGTTCCTCTCTACCCCAAATGCTCTCCTCTTCTGTTTCACCGGCTTTGCTTTTGGATCCACGTTGAGTCTGTGGACCATTACTTCAGGGTCTATTCCCTTCATATCAGACAACTTCCATGCAAACGCGTCTACTGATCTTTGCAAAAAATCGACAATGACATGTTCTATTTGCTCGCTTAGCAGCGACCCTACCTTTAACGCCTTCGTAGGGTCCCCAGGAGCTCAACCATCTTGATCTCCTCAAAAGCTTCTATTCTCTCTTCCTCCACCTTCTTCTTTTTGGCTTCTCTCCTGGTTTCTTCTGTTTGCTCCTCCATGGAGCTCCTCTTTCCCAACTCTCTCTCTCGAGTTTCCTTTTCGGTCAACCCAACACTGCTTCCTTCGCCATTCTTCTCACGGCATTCCACTAATGATTTCAGCGTGCTGGCATAACACTCCCGGGCTTGTTTTCTGTCTCCACCATCTCTCCCACTCCTTCTGGTGTGGGGAATTTCACTTTCATGTGATAAGTGGATATCACGGCTTGGAAGAGATTCAAGCTTGGCCTCCCCAAGATAGCATTGTAGGCCGAAGGTGCATCCACCACCAAGAATTTTACAAACCTGGTCACACGCTTGGGATATGACCCAATCGAAATTGGCAAAGTAGCTTCCCCTAAAGGCACGACCACATCTCCGCTGAAGCTGGTCAAGGGGGTATTGACAGGCGTGAGCTGTATGTTGTCAATCCTCATCTGGGAAAAAGCCTTGTAAAACAGGATGTCAGCTGAACTCCCGCTGACAATCAGAATTTTCCTCACCCAGAAGTTCGATACTGACGCTGCCACCACAATTGCCTCGTTGCAGGAGGGAAGATTCCCCTCCAAGTCCTGATCATTAAATGTTATTTCTCCCTCGAGACGTGCTCGAGGTACTCCTTTGAGCTCGCTGCAGGCTACTTGATTAGAAACGTTTCCTGCTGCTCTGGCGGCCGCCTTCTTAGCTCGTCCTGAATCTCCCCCTGCCGGGCCTCTAGAAATGACTCCAATGACTCCAGCTGTCGGGAGGTTATCTTTTTTCTCATGATCCTCTTCTTCCTTATCCCTTATCTATAGGCGGGGCGCTGGCCGCTTATTTTCTCGGGTGACCTCTCGAGGTCCCTGTTTCATTTTGGCCACGAACTCCTTCAGGTATCCGCGTCGGATGAGTTTCTCAATCTCTATTTTCAAATGGCGACATTCCTCTGTGCTATGGCCTCGATCCTTATGGAAGTGACAGTACTCCTCAGACTTCATTCTATGGGGATTATCCTTCATCGGATTGGGCCATCTCACAAGCCCTTGTTGTACAGCTATTGCGAGAATCTGGACTCGCGGGGCGTTCAATGGGGTATACTTCACTAACTCCCCCGATATCGGTGGCTTCCTTTCTCGCCGAATTCCCTCCGACTTGGGAGAAAATCTCCTTTATTCTTCATCAGCTTTCTTTTTAAGGGGATTTGCCGGTCGCAATCCCACTGTTTCCTCAATCCGGATGTACTTCTCTGCACGAAGCAATAGCTCTTCCTGAGTCGTTGGGGGCTTCCCTGCTATCGATTCCTTAAAACGCCCTCTTCTTAGGTTTTGCTGCATAATGCTGGCCAAGAGCTCAGGATTGACGTGCGGGACGTCTAGCACTGCTTCCAAGAAGCGCTGCACATATTCCCTCAAACTTTCATTCTCCCGCTGGACTATAGTAAACAAGTATGATGCGGTCTTTGGGTACCGCCTGTTGATCGAGAAGTGGTGCAAGAAGCGTTGCGAAAGCTGTTCAAATGACTCGATAGTCCCGGGTGGCAGCTGGTTAAACCATGCCATGGCTTTTCCTGAAAGGGTAGTGCGAAATAACTTGCAATATGCCGCATCGCTGATGTCCAACAGGTCAGCTCTGGCCATAAAGCGGTCGAGGTGATCCTGAGGGTCTCCTACTCCGCTATACTCGGTCAAACTTGAATCTTCACTCCCGAATGAATAGCTTCTGCCAAGATGTGGGGAGCGAATGGGCTCCTTCGAGGAGGCTCCAGTGCCAAAGGTCGCGCCGGATAGCCCGTACGCCTCAACGAGTCAGGGAAGGTGTGCAGGGGAGGGGCTTCTCTCTCGTCATATCCCCCTCCTTGTGCTGGCGGCCTCCTCCCTTGAGGGGGGACAAAATTGTCTTTTCGCCCTCCACGTGATGGATGAAGGAAATAATTTTCATCTCCTCCCGCTCCCCGTGGGGGTGCAGGATAAAAGACGTCCTCGAGCTGCGTGGCCCTGCTGTTGACCTCTTCCTCGAAGTCCATGCCTTCAAAAGCCTCCTCAGGCCTCTGCTCTCTTGCGTGTGCCTCACGTCCCCTCCCAAGATGGCGAAGGGGTTGTGGGGTGCTGCTTGTCCAGTGATATACTGAGCCACGGCCCTCGCGGCAGCCTGAGCTGACGCCTCTTCTATCATCTGTTGAAGGGCCTCTTGGGTAATCTGGATGACTGGTTGAGGTGGCAGGACCTCAACCTCCTCGTGCCTTGCTTCCTCTCGGCTTTGTGGCGGAGGACTCTCCAGGGCGCGGCCTTGCTTCTCCCCTTGGTCCTCCATCCTCTGAACTGGTGCTGGTGGATTCGCCAGGGCGTGGTCCTGCTCCACTTCCTCTCGTCTGCCAGGGTCCTCTTGCCCTACGTTCACGCTTCTCGCCCTTGATCTGGTGTTCATCTTTGATGCCTAGACTCCTTTCCACAGACGGCGCCAAGCTGATGGTGTATATTTTGGAAAGAGTAGAGCCTATGCACGTTATCACCAAAAATAGCACGAAAAGCTTAGAGAAAATAAAGAAAACGTGTAAAGTGTAATTCTCATATATCTAAAAAGTAAGTTTACAAATGGATTCACCCCCTATTTATAGTAATTTTTTGGGGGTGAAATTACAATTTAATCCTTTGATCCTACGGCCTAAAATTGATCTGCCGAGGGCATGATGGTCATTTCACGCGCCCACTCCTTTTTTAACCTCCATATCTTAACTTCCCTCAACTTTCTCTTCAACTCCCTTTTGAGGGTGTTTGTGTAATTTTCCATAAGTTGGAGGATCTTTTCTGTAAATAATATTTTCTCCTCATCAGATTGTTAAAATATTTAAAAATAAAAAATTAATTGATGTTACCTTCAAACTCTCAAACCAGAAATGTTGGTGCTCTGGCGGCACCTTGCGCAAACTGCCCCAAGGATGGGGATAGTGTCCTCGCACGACCGCGTACATGCGCTCATGGATCTTCCGATCACGACTGAAATTATAAAATAATTAGTATGTCATAAAAATATTAATTTAAATTACAAAAAATAAAATAAAAACATAAATTGTACCTCGCATCGGCGAGTGTGATGTACTGGCGCGCGGATGGTGGTGGAGTGGTGGGGCCGGTGGTGGTGGGGCAGCCCATGGACGGGCCGGATCGACAGCCGGTGTAGTAGTGGATGGTCCGGGCTGCTGATCCGGCACAGCGTAGATGCACCGGGCTGCTGATCTGGCGCAGGTGGTGCGGGTGCCTGCTCTGCCGGCGCAAGTGGTGCGGGTGCCTGCTCTACCGGCGCAGGTGGTGGTTGTGTTGGTCGGAACACTGCTTCCCATCCTTGGAAGCAACACCGGCCGGCGGTATAGCCGGTTCGCCGCGACCGCGGCCACGACAACGACTACGACCACGGCCATGTCCATCTCCTCGAGGTGAAAAATCCCGACCAGACATTATCTAAAAAATACACATAAGTATCAATTTATTTCAGTAATGAAGATTTTCTAATTTATTTAATATATATGCAAACTAAATTCTACAACTGTACATATTTATACTAAATACCGTAATTTATCATATTTTTAATTATTGAATTTTTTAAAAAATTCAAATTTCCAGATTTTTAAAAAATTAAAAATTCCAGATTTTAAAAAATTCAAAATTCCAGATTTTAAAAAATTCAAATTTTCAGATTTTTAAAAAATTCAAAATTCCAGTTTTTTAAAAAATTCAAAATTCTAGATTTTAAATATTTTAAATTTCCAGATTTTTAAAAAATTAAAATTTCCAGATTTTAAAAAATTCGAATCTCAAGATTTTTAAAAAATTCAAAATTCCAGATTTTTAAAAAATTCAAAATTCCAGATTTTAAATATTTTAAATTTCCAGATTTTTTAAAAAATTAAAAATTCCAGATTTTTGAAAATTTAAAAATACCAGATTTTTAAAAAATTAAAAATTCCAGATTTTTGAAAATTTAAAAATACCAGATTTTTAAAAAATTCAAATTTCCATATTTTTAAAACTTCCAGATTTTAAAAATAGAAAAAAATAAAACTTCCAGATTTTCTAATAATTATATTATATTTCTAACTAATTTCTGAAATTTTCAGAATTTTCATAATTTTGGAAATTTACAGAAACTATAATTTCCAAAATTTTCAGATTTTTAAAACAGAAAAAATTACAAATTGACATAAAAATTTACAAATTGACAACAAATTACACCAAAAATTAAAACTAAATTACACTAATTACACCAACAAATTATACCAAAAAATTAGACCAACAAATTACAAATAAAATACACTAATTAACAGGAATTACAGAAAATATAAAATTCCACAAATTAATTACAGAAAATACAGAATAATTACATAATTATTACAGAAAATACAGAAATTACGTTTAACATCCCCTAACTAACAAAAATTACAACTAAATCCCCTAACTATTCATAAATTACATAAAAATCCTATCTATACATAAATTACATAAATAAACCCAAACTATACATACATTACATAAGAAAAATTACAGACAAATTATAATGAAAAAAAAAAATTAAAGAGGGTTTTTTTAGACCCTACTTGGTAGAGGCGGTGGAGGCTCGGCGTCAGTGGTGGCAGATGTGGCGGACGGTGGAGGAGAACGGAGGAGGCAGAGGCGGCGGACAGTGGAGGAGAAAAGCGGATGGACGGCGTCAACGGTGGAGGAGAAAAGCGGACGTACGGCGTGGATGGAGGAGGGAGTGGTTGAGGGTGGAGGACGGTGGCCGTAGGAGAGAGGCGGAGGGAGAGAGGCGAAGGGGCAGAGAGAGAGAGATTCTGAGAGAGAGAGAGTGAGAGAGGAGAAAGTGAGAAAAATTCAGCCAAGGGTTTAATTTATAGGACTTTTTGGAACAGTCATTTTTTTCCGGACCGTTCCTATTACCGCTCCAAATAAAGAAAACGACGTCGTATTAGCCACAATACGATGTCGTTTTGATGCTGTTGACCTAAATAGGAACGATCACTTAGTAGTACAGTCATTCCCATAACCGTTCCCAATACCAACCGTTTCTAAATAAAAATTACCGTTCCCATATCAATTCCAAATACTTAGTACTTGGAATTGTACTAATAGGAACGGTCTTATAATACAACAACTGTTCCCAACCCCGTTCCTAACTAAAGAAACGGCGTCGTTTTTAGACATGCATTTAGTCACCGTTCCCATTTTTACACATTACCGTTCCTATATGTATTGCAATTAATTTTTATCTTCTTAGATAATAAAAATAAATTAAGAAAAATACGTTCTGAACACTTGTTTTATTAAATAAATGTATACAATTGGATGTTTAAAAATTATAAAAATCTATAATAATTTCCAAAAAATAGACACACATTCACAATATGAAGTATATTTGTAAATATTTTTTTGTTAGTATTTCACATATGTAACTAGCATCCTATATTGTTGTACTGCACGGCATAATCAGACCGTCAAAATTCCAATCAGACCGTTAGATATGATATAACACACAAAAGAATACATTCTATGTCGTTTTGAAATATTTTGGTGTGCGGATTTCGAGTTATCGTATCCGGTCAGTATTCATCGTAACAAAAACAGATGCATCCTTAAATCCGGGTTACTGATTGGAAATCTGACCATTGGACATCAATTCATATCCATAACCTTGTACGTGTTAGAAAATGGTGTTGATCCGGCTGACGGATGTTGAGATATCGGACAAATTGGTTGGAGTTGTAATACTAGGAACGGTTACCTAATAGACCCAGTGTTCCCAGTACCGTTCCTATTAAAAAGAACAATGTCGCTTTAATGCACTCACGTAGTTACCGTTTCTATTATAATCTGGAACGGTCATGTGTAAACTTACCGTTCCAATAGTTGAATTTTCCACCAATTTTTCATTGGGCGCCAAAACGAAATATTGGACTACAGTTTGGAACGATCGTAGGTTTTCACCTACCGTTCCTAATTCAAATTTCCCACATTTTTTTTAATTAGCCGCCATATTTGAAATATTGTACCTCAAATAGGAACGGTAAGTATATATTTGGACAGTTCCTAATTCAAATTTCCCTCATTTTTTTTAATTAGCCGCCATATTTGAAATTTTGTACCTCAAATAGGAACGGTAAGTATATATTTGGACCGTTCCTAATTCGAATTTCCCTCATTTTTTTAATTAGCCGCCATATTTGAAATATTGTACCCCAAATAGCAACGGTCCTGATAATCAAAATACATATATCAAATACAATTTTAATAATAATTGTGATAAAAAATTACATAATTTTTTTTTGAAAATTCAAAAAGTCTCTTCATCGGACTCAGCCTCGTCAAAGCTATCTTCATCTTCATCTTCGAATTCACTGTCTGGCGAGCGCGATGGCCCTGCTCCATGATCAACGACCAATTGTATTCCTGTTGGGTCATGCAGTTCAAATGTTTGGTTATCTATTACAACATCTGGATTAGGTACGACTTCATCCATCTGATAGGCGACCTAGGTCCATCGCGAGTCATCGATAACTCTTCGAGCCTTGATTTTGCAAACAACTTTTCAGTCGACTTTGTCCTTCTTCATGCTTGGGTAATCCGCGTAGTATACTTGTACTGCTTGTTGTGCCAGTATGAATGGTTCATTCTTTTGGTAGAACTTTTTGAAGTTTACATCAACAACGTGATAACGAGGGTGTATCTTCATGCCTCTGATCGGATCGACCCAACGACAATTAAACAGTACAATGTGCATGTTCGGAATTAGTGGGTAATCTAGCTGAATTATCTCTTCCAAAATTCCATAGAAGTCAGAATCCGTGTCTGTATATGATGAGCTTTTGACACAAACACCACAATTCATTGTTGACTTGCCGACATTGTGATGTTCAGTGTGGAAATTGAAGCCATTGACGAAGTAAGATGGGTATGTCGTGACTTCTGCTCTTGGCCCCAATAATGCAACTTCAACAAATCCTCGTTTGTGTGATTCAATTCGGGTTTCACCTGCAATTAATGATATATATAGCAATTTAAATAATTGATTACAAATTCATGAGCATATCGCGGTAATTACGACAAATCGATGATACTTACACGAGCCTTGAACCAATCATTGAATTGTGTCACCACTAGTTGATCAATTATCGGGTCCTCCAAATTATGTTGCTCGGACAGTTCATTCAAGAATGACCTGTTATAGTAAAACTGATAGTTATAAATATACATGTAATTAAAATTGAAATGATTCGTACGAGATAATTACGTTTGTATAAGACACTTACTTGGAGAGTAAGTATAAGAACAATGACAAAGAAGGGGGACATATATATAGAAAATATTGGAACGGTCATTGGAATATTATTTGGAACACAAAACTAGCCGTTGAAATATAGCCGTTGTACCAGCTTTAGGAACGGTATCAGCAGAGGTAACAGGAATGGTAAAGTTACCGTTGTAATATAGCTGTTAGAGCATATTAGGAACGGTATCAGGCACAACAAAAACAAACCGTTCCTACTTGGCGTACTGTTTGGACCGGTACTTGTAACACAATTTCACTTACTATATACCCATAATTTGGAATGGTAATTGCATCACATTTTTCCCCATGGCGTAAAAGGGCCTCCTGTAGGACTACATGTTGGAACGGTCAGCCAAC
This sequence comes from Sesamum alatum, assembly GCA_034509735.1. Lineage (NCBI taxonomy): Eukaryota > Viridiplantae > Streptophyta > Magnoliopsida > Lamiales > Pedaliaceae > Sesamum > Sesamum alatum. Next base: position 21,338,923 of record JACGWO010000006.1, read on the forward strand.
CGGTCCAAATTGACCCGGTTTTTGGAACACATACAGTAACGGTCAGTGTTCCCGGTCGCATTACCGTTCCAAATCTCACACATGTGTTCCAAATTGAGGCCCAAAATATATCAAGTCCCCTTTAGGAACGGTTATAGGTGTACAAATTGGCTCGCCATTTTTGGCACTCTAATAGGAACGGTCCGACCGTTCCTATTAATTATTATTACAATTAGCACGACTGTGACGTCATTAACGGTTTACCGTTCCACAACAATTCCTACCACCGTTCCTACGTGGAACGGTAACTGGAACGGTCATACCGTAACGTTCCTATTCCTGCATTTTTTTGTAGTGTATGGATAATGTGAAAGTAATTAATAAGAGTAAATATGTACAATGTGAAAAGGAATTAATAGGAATCAATAAGTATATTTTTTACATTTTTATCCTTAGAAAAATAATATTACAAGGTTAATTTAGTCCAATCAAAAAAAAGAAAGAAACCAAAATCCCTATTCATAATTTTATATAGACTAGAAAGCATGACGTGCGATGCACGTGTACAAATATATTTTTAGTAGTAAATATATTATTTATGTTAAGTTCATGATATTGTTCATATTTTTCTCATTGAAACATTAGTATTATGTAATCATATTTTAAAACAAATTGATAAAAATTATTTAATTCTATTATTTGTATTTCACTTTCTAAATTTACTTGGTACTATTGAATAAGAAGATATTCCCCAGAATTAAAATTTTGTATTTCGTATATTCACTAATAATTATTTCATTATTATGTATCAAACCAATTAATATAAAAATATAATTGGTTTGATAATTAATCAAAGCTCCTTATCTTGGATAGAAGAACTTCCAATTTAATAAAGTAAATTGATCAATTGTTGAATTTTCATAAGCAATTTCAATTTAATAATGTTCGATTCATATATCAATTTTTATTCTCTTTCTTACTCATGCTTTTTTAACTTTTAAGTTATTTTTATAAATTTATTACTGTAAACCTATATTAATCTCATTGGCTTATTTATTTATCATCTTTTTTTTCTTTCTTTCTAATTTCAACACAATTAACTCAAATTTTGTTTATTATATTATTGTACTAAGTTTATTCTCAAAATTTATTAATTTTCTTAGTATGAAAATATAATTGTACTAATGTGTTAGTATATAATTATTTTAAAATTTTATACTTTTAATTGTTATTGTGATAATGTTTACTCACCATTTGACTTTTTTTTTTATTTTCATAAGGGGAAATAGCATTTTTCAGTCCGTAACTTAGGTTCTTTCCATTTTAATTTGGTCCATTGATTTTGGGATTTTCACTTTCAGTTCCGTAAATATTAAAAAGTAGCAATTTGGTTCCATAACACCTTTCCCTCTGAATATTCAAAAGAAAATCCCATGTGTGTGCTAACTGTATAATAATACAAGGGAACCAAATGTTACAACTTTTTATGCACATTTTTAAAGCATAAAAATAGTTATATATGTCTCATTTCGACCTACAATTATGGTAGTTAATTTACTACTCAATAAGATAAGGTTTTAAATTAAATTATTTATTATATTACTATTTATACTCTTTTTCAATGTCAATGTCTTGAGGGTGTAGGGGGAGGGGGGTATGGTGTTTTTAGCCTATTATAAAATCAATTAGTTAGCTCTTTTTAAATTTTCAATAGCACTTCTAATTTAACCAGATTGATATATTTTATTTTTAATTAAATGTTGATACTTATTCGTTATTCCATTTTAGAAGAAATTCTATTTTAATAAAATTGATTAATTTTTATTCGTAGGTTTTATTGTGTCTCATTGCTATTATTTGATGTTGCTATATTATGTCTGTGTATGTGGTACGTTTTCTTTTAATATATTTTGAATGTTGTTGATTTTTAATTTATTCACACTAAATGATTACAAACTAATTATTTAGTGACTATTATGATAAAAATATAATTTAATTGGACAATATTACCAATATTTTGTATTGTAAGATCCTAATTTTAATTATATTTCAGTATCAATTTTTAAATAATGTCAAAGTATTATTTACATGCTTTATTACCTTCTAAATTTTGAAATATTATTGTATAAAATTTTATTTTTTGCCTTTATATTATAATTTTTAATTCTATATGTTTTTAGTTTAACTTCTTAATCTTATTTTCATATGCACCAATTGGTATAATCTATTTCTTCTTCAATAATATATTATGTTACAACTTAATTTTTTTATGTCACGTTCAGGATTATCTAATACTAAAAAAATCAAGTATTAAGAGATTCACTCAACAGTTGAATTTTCACAAGCAATTTCAATTTAATAATATCATATCCATATATCAATTAATTTGTAATTAAATATTGATACTTATTCATTATATATATATATATAAGTTTAGATTAGTATTTTATATATTATCCATGTGTAGTTTATTTTAAATTTTAATGTGCCATGATAAATTAAAACATTCTTAATATAATTAAGATTTCTTCTAGCAAAATAATTGTGTTGAAATATTTTTTGGCATATTAATTTTTTTAGTTGAATATGTTATTCCTAAGTAGTTTGGAGCAATTAAGACTCTTACACATTTTTCTGATAGAATTTATTTTTTCTATAACTAATTTTATAATATAATTTTATGTGAATGTTATTAAAATTTAATGCGTGATAGGTCTTTGTAATTTGGCTCATTCATGATTTACGATTAGAAGCAGGTTATTAATATTCTGTGTAATTGTATTCATTCATGATTCACGATTTAGGTTTTTTTATCCTAAATTTATATGGAGGAGGTTTAGGATATTTAGAATTCGAAATTGATAAAAAATTCAGAATCTGTGATATAATAATTAATATTTAAATGAGGGTATATTTGTCTTTTCACAATGGGGAACAAACAACTTGAGTATTCACACATTTATATAGAGTATAGATATAATATAATATAATATAATAATATAATATAATAATAATAATATAATAAATAATATAATATAATATAATATAATATAATATAATAATATATATAATATATATATTAATAACTAATATTAATTAATAAGAATATCTATGGATAATGTGAAAGTAATTAATAAGAGTAAATATGTACTATGTGAAAAGGAGTTAATAGGAATCAATAAGTATATTTTTACATTTTTATCCTTAGAAAAATAATATTACAAGGTTAATTTAGTCCAATTCCAAAAGAAAGAAACCAAAATCCCTATTCATACTTTTATATAGACTAGAAAGCATGACGTGCGATGCACGTATACAAATATATTTTTGGAAGTAGATATATCATGTATGTTAAGTTCATGATATTATTCATATTTTATTCATTGAAACATTAATATTATAGAATTATATTTTCAAATAAATTGATAATAATTATTTAAATTGATAAGGAAACTATTCAATTCTATTATTTATAATTCACTTTCTAAATTTAATTGGTACTATTGAATAAAAGATATACTCCAAAATTAAAATTTTGTATTTCGTATATTCACTAGTGATTATTTCATTATTATGTATCAAACCAATTAATATGAAAATATAAAATAATGATATTAAAAAATTAATATTAAAATAAAAATAATTAGTCAAAGCTCCTTATCTTCGATAGAAGAAATTCCAATTTAACAAAATAAATTGATGAATTTTATTGTAGGTTTTATTATGCCGATTTTCTGTTGTTTAATTTTGCTTTATTTTTTGTTACATTTGTATGTGTGTGTTGTATGTTTTCTTTTACTACTATATTTGAATGTCATTTATTTTTAATTTATTGACACTATTACAAACTAATTATTTATTGACTGTTGTTTTTAAAACTATAATCAAATTGGACCATAGTACCAATATTTGTATTGTAAGATCATATAATGTATGTTAATCATATATTAGTATCAACTATTTTATATTGTCAAAGCATTATTTACATGCTTTACTAGCTTCTAAATTTTGAAATATTATTATATAAAATTTTATTTTTCACCTTTATGAAAGAAACAATAGATGTAAAAGTAAAACATTTAGGATTATCTAATACTAAAAAAATCAAGTGCTAAGAGATTCACTCAATAGTTTAATTTTCATAAGCAATTTTAATTTAATAATATTCTATTCATATATCACTTTTTATTCTCTTTAGTACTCATGCTTTTTAAAATTTTAAGTTATTTTTAGAAATTTATTACTGAAAAAATATATTAATCTCATTGGTTTATTTATTTATCATCTTTTTTTCTAATTTCAACATAATTAACTCAGTTTTTATTTATTATTTTATTGTACTATGTTTATTCTCAAAATTTATTAATCTTCTTAATGTGAAAATGTAATTGTACTAATGTGTTAGTATATAATTATTTTAAAATTTTATACTTTTACTTGTTATTGTGTTAATGTTTACTTACCATTTGACTTTTCTTATTTCTTAAGGGAGCATTTTCACTCCGTAACTTAGGTCCTTTCAATTTTAATTTGGTCCATTGATTTTTGGATTCTCACATTTTATCCCGTAAATATTAAAAAGTAGCAATTTTGGTTCCATAACACATTTCCCTCTGGATATTCAAAAGAAAATGCCATGTGGGCGTTATGCGTACAATAATACAAGGGGACCAAATGTTACAACTTTTATGCACCTTTTAAAGCATAAAAATAGTTATATATGTCTCATTAGGACCTACAATTATGTTAGTTAATTTACTACTCAATAAGATAAGGTTTTAAATTAAATTATTTATTATATTACTATTTATACTCTTCTTCAATATCAATGTCTTGGGGATGCAGGGGGAGGGGGACATGGTGTTTTTAGCCTATTAATATTGAAATAAAATCAATTAGTTAACTCTTTTTTTAAATTTTCAATGGCACTTCTAATTTAATCAGATTGGTAATGTTTATTTGTAATTAAATTTTGATACTTATTCGTTATTCCATTTTAGAAGAAATTTCATTTTAATAAAATTGATCAACTTTATTCGTAGGTTTTATTGTGTCTCTTTGCTATTATTTGATTTTGCTATATTATGTCTGTGTATGTAATATATTTTCTTTTACTATATTCTGAAGACGTTGGCTTTTAATTTATTGACAATAAATGATTACAAACTAATTATTTATTGACCATTATTATAAAAATATTATTTAATTGGGCAATATTACCAATATTTTTTATTAATTATATTTCAATATCAACTTTTAAATAATGTCAAAGTATTATTCACATGCCTTATTACCTTCTAAATTTTGAATTATTGTATGAAAATTTTATTTTTTGTCTGTATATTGCAATTTTTAATTCTATATATTTTTGGTTTAACTTCTTAATCTTATTTTCATATGCACCGATTGGTATACTCTATTTCTTATTCAATAATATATTATGTTACAACTTAATTTTTTGCATCACATTTGTTGTTGTAATACTTTTATTCTATTAATTAATATAAAAAAATAATAGATGTAAAAGTATAACATTTAGGATTATCTAATACTAAAAGAATCAAGTACTAAGAGATTCACTCAATAGTTCAATTTTCACAAGCAATTTCAATTTAATAATATCATATCCATATATCAATTTTCATTTGTAATTAAAATTTGATATTTATTGTTATTATATATATATATATATTTAAGTTTAGATCAGTATTTTATATATTATTCATGTGTACTTTATTTCAAATTTTAATGTGTCATGGTAAATTAAAACTTTTTTATTAATTAAGATTTCTTCTAGCAAAGTAATTGTGTTGAAATATTATTTGGCGTATTAATTTTTTTTAGTTGAATACGTTATTCATTCTCTAAGTAGTTTAGAGCAATTAAGACTCTTAAACATTTATTTATAGAGTTTTATTTTTTCTATAACTAATTTTATAATATAATTTTCTGTAAATGTTATTAAAATTTAATGCGTGACAGGTCTGTGTAATTGGGCTCATTCATGATTCATGATTAGAAACAGGTTATTAAAATTCTGTGTAATTGAATTTATTCATGATTCACGATTTTGGTTTTTTATTCTAAATTTATATGGAGGAGGTTTAGAATATTTAGAATTCTAAATTGTTAAAAATTCCAGAATCTGTAATATAATAATTAATAATATTTAAATGATGGTATATTTATCTTTTCACAATGGAGAACAAACAATTTGAATATTCACACATTTATATAGAGTATAGATATAGATATAGATATAGATATAGGTAGATAGAATATAGACAGATAGATATAGAAGAGGGAAATCCGGTTATGTATTTCTCAAAGGGGAATAATGTCCACAATAACAAGGGAAGGGGTTCCACCCTCACAAAACAGAACGAAGTAGGCAGGAAATCATGTACCAAGAGCTTAATATGTCAATGATAAGACTGATAAAAGAATAGACAGTCGCCTTCAATGACAAAATGAGACCAACATTTTGTATAGTGAAGGTCAGTGGCCATTTTGGCTGCCAAAGCTTCTCCATTTTCAGCAGAGCAAATGTTTGGGACGACAGCAGTACGCCACGGGATGCAGTTACTTAGATGGTTTGACGGCCGCCGCATTCTGGAAGTCAAGTAGTAGAGCACGAGCAGATGCAACGCAATCCAGAGGGCTGCAATGTTTTTGTTCCTTCACAAGACCATTTCTACGTCCCCAAAGTCGCCAACAATGAATTCCAAACCAATTCAATTGGTCATTGTCGAGTTTCCCCCTAACAGATTCCATCCAAGTCGAAGAGTCGCTGTCCACAAGCTAACAACTGACGTCATGTTTAGAATGAATATTTTGGAAAAGGCATGTTTCGTCCCAAATTGAAATGGGTTTTATAACGACTTTGGAACGGATGTACTTTGTTGACATCATAAAGGTGTTCGATAGAAATCTAATATTTTTGTAACGGGAACGGTGTTACAAAACCCGTTCTAATTCTCTTTTTTAAGAGGTTGTTCAAAATCCATTCCAAATTATCGGCCATTACAAATTCATATCACATTTTTGAACAACCACATTGGAATTGTAACGGCTAATGCCCGAATAAAAATTTCAGTTCTAAAGGCATTGGAGAGACCGTCACAAATTTGGAACGGTCATTTTATAAAACACTCGTTATAAATGTCATTCCAAACTGAAAATTATTTGACAAAAAATTCAATATTTGGTGGGAATTTTAAATTTTAGAACTTTTGTTTTTCAAAAAACCATTTGAAAGCTCATAACAAACTAAAATTTATCTGGCACCAAGTCTAGAAGTTGGTTGGAATTTCAAAATTTTCTAAAAGCGGTTTCTAATTTAATAAGATTGATAATTTTTATTTAAAAAATCATGTGATTCATTCTTTCATATATATATATATATATAGTTTTTGAAGTTCAGTATTTTATGTATTATTTCAATGCTATATATCTATTTTAAAATATATTGTGCCCTAGTAAAATAATATTTTTAAAGTATTTTAAAAATATTATCTAACGAATTAATCGCGTATACATATTATTAGCCTATTTTTTTGAGTATGATATATTTAATATTGTCCAAGTAGTTTAGAGGTATTAGGACTATTAAATAGTATTTTTTTTTTTATGGAATTTTATTCTTTTATAATTACTTTTTATTTATTATCAAAAAGATAACTTAAGTAAGGGTATGAATGTCTTTTCATAATGTGGAACAAACACATGAAGGATTCACACTTTTATATATAGTATAGATATAGATTTAACTAAAAGAGAAAATACAAAAAAGATCATAATATAAGATTTTAGCGTGTTGATCCACGTAAGGAGGTTGCGCATGTGCTGCATTATATGGAAGATGAGGTCCAGCAACTCGTCGGTTAGCCGGTTTCTGTGCAAGTTCTCTAGGGTATACACAGGAGCTAGAGTTGACATTCCCAGACGGCCTCTGTATGTGTAATGGGCCTCGGAGCCCATCGTAAATGCTCGACCCTTCTTCCATCCAACCTGTTGCAGTCAGCCACAACTCCTTCTCTTATGGAGCAATGACGATGATTCACTTCAGGGGGCTACTGGGAGGCATGCTCATCAACTAACTTTTGAAAATTCTCCTGAAACAAAATAGAAAAAAGAGAAAAAAATAAAACTGGTATTAGAGATTGAAAATGTTGAATTTAGATGGCTAAGAAGAATGCAATGAAATAAAGTTGCAACAGGAGTTGGCTCAGTACTAAAGGCTGGCAGATCATCATTGTACTCCTGCATCCGTTCCTTACCATTTGCAGTTCAATCGTAACAATGGTCTTATAAAATCCTTCATAAATATGTTGTACGCAACCTCATATGTTATTTTGAACCTATGGTTCTTGAACTTACTGCATGACCATGTATATTGAACATTGTTCAACATATATGTATGTTGATCTTTATCACAACTTTGAATTCATAAATAACAACCTCAAATTTTGATCAAATTCCTATGTTCTCATGTAAGTTTTGCTCATATATCTACCTCATCAATTATCGTTATAACATTGTTATTTAAATACATACACATAACACATAATTTAAACAAATAAACTTATTTTTCCTACATTCACATAATCATGCATTTTTTCATTAATATCAAAATAACAATATATATATATATGTTTATAACTTTGCAATAACTATCAGAAATAACATATTTAAATACAAGCCTAGATCCAAATACACTGGTTAATGATACACCACCAACTTCAGTTCAGAAAGAATGCACCTGATCAAGATATACCAATGTCGCAAATTTGATGTAAGTAAGAAACAAAAGCTTGTATGATTTGAGATTTCTTACAAGTGTAGGAATACAAATAAGAGGATGCTTCCAATATATAGGAAATTGCAATGAATATAGGGTCCAATTTGCAACTGAAAATAACTATTGGAATATACGCGTTGCATTTGCGATGGATTTTGAAACGAAATTTGCGATAGATAGATACAATTATATTTGTGACCGATTTTCAGACGACATATAAGAAATTCAAATGGAACATAAGACCATCATAATATCACCACAACCCATGAACAAACATGCGGCAAGCTAGCTCACTGCAAAGCTATCGTAGTTTGTGACGGATTGTCCAAAATTCCTTCAAACTCGTGGCATGAATGCTGCGTAAGTATTCCATCGCAAAATCCATTGGAAATGTGAGACCAAATAAATTTTGCAATGGAATAATCACCCACCAAATTTTGCTACGGGTTTTCCGCCCAACGGAGAGGCCGTCACAAACCGGCATCACATTTTAGTGACAAATTTTGCAATGGTTTTGTCCATCTAGGTACCATCCGTCCCAAATGCGTCGCTAAATTCGTCACCAATTTGTGGCATCCGTATGCCGTCGTTAAAGTCATCGTTTTTTGTGGTGTAACTTTTGATATAGTCGGAGTTACAGGGAAATTATCCATCTACAAACATGATCATTTTCCTTTTAGGAGAATCTAACCCCTCACAATTATTGTTGTAAGGGGTCACCATTTGTCACGAAATTCCATCATTTTGTTTCACTTTTCAACAAATATTATTTAATTTTCATACTTTTTGTTGTTGTTCGTTGAGCCTCACATTTTATCATATTATTTGTCGGATTTTAGGCTATTTTACGGCCAAAGTCAAAGCTTTATGAAGTATCAAAATTTTAGCACGTTTCGATTATTTTTTGGCCTTGGTTAGAACTCTATTTAAAAAAAAAAAAACCTACAAAATTTATTATAGCATTTCATTAAGAAAAAAAACTAACTTTTTTCCAATGTTGAGTTTTCTGTGAAATAGAGACGCGTTCTTCAATTATTCTAAAATCTTATTGCTTCCGCTCGATCACTTTTCCGACAATTAGTAACTGAAATTCTACACCATTAAGTTTTTAAGTAATCTGTAAAGTAAATAAAGTTACTTACTTTTATGCTTATTCAACTTCAATTCATTTGTAGAATATGTAACAATTTATTTTTTTGTCCACAGTCCAATTAAACAAGAATAAATGAATTTTGTATTTTTAGTCGCGAAAATTACAAAAATGTAGGACCAAAATGCTACTTTAGAAAGTTAAAGGATAAAACCGCATCAAATGACCTAGTTGCAAGACCAAAAAAATGCATTTGAGCTCAATTGAAAAACCTATTGAGTATAACAAATTGAGTATAATTAACAGATTGAGCTCAATTAACATGCATTTGAGGTCAATTAACATATTGATCAGTATAACAAAAGTTTAAATAAAGAGACTATTATGAGAAAATTATATTACAAATAACTTTTAAAATAGTTGTCTTAAGAATTAGAATTTCTTCAAAAGTAAATGAAATAACAAATTATATGTTTTTTCCCCATTTGTACCACACGAAAAAAAGGATGGATTACGATCTCTATTGCATAAGTGAAACAACTTTAAGATGATTTACCGTACAACAAGTGAATTTTTTATGACAAATAAATGGAACAAAAAGTAATTATTGGATAGATGATTCAAGGGTTAATTGCAATTTTCGTCCTGTAATTATAGGCATTTGGCGTTTTGGTCCTTTAAGTTTTTAGGGTAGCAAAATAGTCCTTTAACGTTTTAATTTTCGCGATTTTCGTCCTCTGGTCGCCAGATTTTTTTAAAACTCGCCGGAATAATGGCACGCAATTCATACGTGAAGCTTTAAAACTCACCGGAAGAAGGGACAATGCCTGAATGTGGTATCACTCAAGAAGAAATCAACCTCATCGCGTGCCATTATTCCGGCAAGTTTTAAAAAATCCAGCAACCAGAGGACGAAAATCGCAAAAATTGAAAAGTTAAAGGACTATTTTGCTACACTAGAAACTTAAAGGATTAAAATGCCAAATACCTATAATTACAGGACGGAAAATGCAATTAACTGAAAAGTTAAAGGACTATTTTGCTACCCGACAAACTTAAAAGACCAAAACGCCAAATACCTATAATTACAGGATGAAAATTACAATTAACCCGATGATTCAATATAATATCCAAAAGTTTAATAAGAGGTGAAAGCTAAAAAAAAAAAAGAAAAAAGTAAATTATTTTACCTTTATATATACATAAAGCAATGGTGAATTTCTCATCACAAGTATAGTGATGAAAAAATAAATATTGTTAAGAAAATCAAGTATAAAATCTGAAGTCGAAGAGGGCAAAAGTCAAACCTTTCTAAAATGTTGCATAAAGCCTCTAACTTCGTTTTCGGTGTATTTTGCTCGATATTATGAAATAAATCTGATTATTTGCATTGTGGCCGTAACTTTTGAAAAATGTGAGTTTATTCACCTATATTAACTGAAATCTAATATTTACTATATTTTACCAAAATTATTTTCCTCGACTATCTATTTGTTTAATATATAGATATTGATTTAACCAATTGGAACTAATTTATATAGTATTTTTATGGTTATTCTAAGTTTATACATGTGAGATATTATTTTGTAATTTGTGATTTAGTTAATATTAAAATCATTCAATTTGAGAATTTATCAAATATTAACAATTATTTAGCAAGGACATTAGCAACAAATTTATATATTGATAATACTCAAATACAGTACTATAATTAATATTGGCAACCGATATATCAATGTTGAATAATTAGATTTTAAGACAAAATCAACAATGGATCTATTCATTCCTATTATTCTTAAATTGAAAATATTCGAAGCTAAAATTAACTACTAGCTAATTATGAAGTAAAGTTTTTTCCTGCTAAATTCAGTACTATTGTTAATTAGCAATGAATTCCATAACTTTGCCACAAATTGTGTCGTTATTTATATTATTTCTTGTCATGGAATTATTGTGACAGTTGGAGTAGTGAGATCTAATTTTACTGCAAAACAATCTTTTAATCTCTGATAAAATTCTTTCCATAATTAGTGGTAATAGGCTTGCAACTTATATCAAAACCATAGATTTTTCTTGACTCTGATACAATTTTTTTACTATACATATAAAATTAAAGTCTACGTTGTTTGAAAAGAAATTCTTTAATAATCTATTAAATTTGAAGTCGTAAAATTTGCATGGATTGTTTGAAATAGATCCCTGATCTTAGATTAGTACATTATTTTATATTTGGGAACTAAAACTTTTCATCCGATAACTTAAGGTCTTCCTATTTTTGGTCCCATTGGTTATGCGATTATCAATTTTGGTCTCGTAATTTCTAAAAAAATAATACATTTTGTCTCATAACACCTTTTTGTCAAATATTCTTACGAAAAATATCACGTGCTCAGCACTTGGCTATTAAGACCTAACACTTTTGGTCCCATTGGTTACAAGATTCTTAGTTTTGGTCCCATGACTTTGAAAAAGTACGTAGCACTTTTGGTCTCATACACGTAATGATCATATGATATTTTCTTTTAAATATCTAACCAAAAGGTGCCATGAGACTAAAAGTGCCACTTTTTGAAAATTATTAGAGCAAAAGTGAAAATTCTATAACCGATGTGACAAATAAGGGAAAAGGCCTAAGTTAAAGGACGAAAAATGTTACTTTCCCTTTTATATTTTACTTAATATTTACTTACCGTGTATATAAAAATATACAACCGTCATACTAGTTTTTTTGGGTAAACTAAGGCCACCTTCCTTAAAGTTTGGCATAATTACGAATGCCTTCTTGTTGTTGGAAAATTATAAAAAATCTCCGTGATTTTAACATTCGTCTCACAACGAGCCCATCGGTTAACCTCGTTAAGTTTCCATACAATTTTGTGCTTAACTACCATAAATGCCCTTTTGGATTTTTGGATTCAAAATTTAAATACTTTTTAGAATTTTTAAAATATCTGTATGAACTAATATGCTTTATGAATTATTTATTTTATCCATCCTCAATTTTTTTTCGAAATAATTTCTTTGAGAAAAAAATCAACAAAGGTAAAGTAAGAATTTCCATCTTAGTGTCTACAGGCAACAACATTATTTTCCATTTGAGGGAGGTATTGATATTTTTTAAACCAATAATATAAGTATTTATAATTATGTCAAACATTATAGGATGTAGCTGAAATTTATTCCTTTTTCTTAAAAAAAAATAATAGATCATTAATTGATTGTGGCTAACGAACAACTAGGAAAAGTAACACAAACGCAAATTAAAGATGAGCATACGAGCAGCTGATATTATTCATCTCGTGCTACATAGATTGGTTCAACTGACTTGACAAAAGTCCATCATGGGAAGAAAACACTAGAGCACCCTGGCTGGGCCCATGCGTACGACCCAACCTTTATTTTATAAGCCTACCAACTTATATATGTAGACGGCTATTTTTCTCAACTTAACGCGTCAGTTCACCCTGCAAAACAAAAAATTCACAGAAATTATAAATTCATCGTCTTTCTTATGTACATGCAATAATTCAAATAAATTAATAATTCTGTCAGAAAAAAAAAAAAAAAAGGAAAATTGGAAACAAGACATGAACATACTTTGAGCAGTCAGTGGAAGGGCTAATCTTGTAGGGAATGTTGACGCCACATTGACCAGGGAGTCCAGCGGCTTTGTTGAGGTCGACATCTTTGTATGAGGCAGCGAGAGATTTCAAGCAGGTGCACACGCTTTGACGATCTGGTGTAGTCTGGGCTGCGCCATAGAGACCCTTAACTCCACTGCAACAGCTGCCTAGAGGGCCTTTGTTGGTCACATAAGGCAGGCATGGATTCAAGTATGAGACCACCGAGCCGCAGCCAATTGCCGCCTCGCCGCGAGGAGCAACTGCCATGGCCAAGACAGCGGTGATGAGGATAATGCACATTGGCTTGATAATTCCAGCCATTGTAATTAGAAGATCTCAAATGACACAAGAACAAAGGGCTTAGTGTTTGTTTTCTAGGAATAGGTGACTGGGCAAGCTTTGGTGCGTGGAGGAAACATGCAAAGTGCAGTGTTTATATAGAGAAAATTGAGTGAAGTATTCATACATCTACAGTGGCATATTATGTAGTTGGTAGTTGTGGCGGAATATTAATTGTGCAAAATATTCATAGTGCAGGTGATGGGTAAGGGGTTGCTCTTATTAGGACAATCATCAACAAAAAGTCCACAGGCGGCAGTAATTCAAGCCACGTACTCGAAATGCATTAATTCACAGCATAATGTTGGTATTGCTGTGGGGTCTGTTCTCAATTTCTCTAGATAGCTTAGCCATTTTTGTTCAAATGTCGTATTTAACATCTGTAGGCGGGTTAGAAATATTGTCACTACCACAGTAGTGCTCCACTTAACACCAGTAGGCGAGTAAGAAATATATTGAGACTATCCCCTACGCCCAATTTAGTCTTAATAAATTCAGAGCAACAATTTAAATCATACTTGTACTAAATGAAAACAAAGAGTTTCAAGATTTCAACTGAGAACACATATATTAAATGAAGGTAAAAATGTATTTATGCACAACACAACATTACATAAACATATGTAAATAAGCATGCTCAAAAATTGGAATATATATGCGTATATATATTAAAGAGGTATTTGAAATCAAATTCTTGATACGAGTAATAATTTTCAGAAGAACACGATAGAAGGGAAAACCCACTTACCTATATCATTGGTTCGTCCAAACAGTGGTCTTGTCCAAATGACTCATGTCCTAAAAATAGAATCATATATTATTATTATTATTATTATTATTATTATTATTATTATTATTATTATTATTATTATTATTAATACGATAATATCTACGTACGCCTATATATTGTAGAAATTATCATTTCATCTAATAACTCTATACTAGTTCTATCATTATTGTTTTACGTAAAACATATATTGCAAATCCTCTCACCATCTCATCACTATACTAATTGTACTTAGAGATTATCTAATCAGTAACTAATTAACAGTTTTAATCAGATTCTAATTATCCTATAATTAACCGCAAGTTGCAGCAATATGCAACATAAATCAATGCCAGACTTCTTCTGCAATTCGTGGGCCTTTCTAAATTGGAAGTACAAAATCAACAAGGCATGCATTGAGGGTTATTCTATAAGAAAAGAATTTATCTTGTTTTCTCACCACACACAACCACAAGAATTTATGTATCTATATGGGATTTAATTATTAGACTAAAAGTGATGAATAGAACTCACAATGTCTTCCGCTTTTGCAAATTGATTTCTCTGCTTCTCCTTGTGCCACCTCTAAGTCTTTTCTCTTCTTGTTATAATCTATTCTATCGTGAATAATATGTATATATAATACCTCTACCCTAGTTTCCTTCTATATAATGTTAATTACCCAACAACACCTATGATTCCTCAATTCTTTCTATAAAATTAAGAGGGTCCATAATACATGATGATTAACTAATTTCATAATCTAAGATATAAATTCTAATTATATATTTATAAGACTCGTAAATATTCTATTATAAAAGAATGAGTCTTATGTCGTGGAATGCTTAAATGAAATGATTTAAAATGTAAAATTTAAGTTTTTATTATAAGACTTGTACTATTTCTATTACTAACAATAATAGGGTTGTGTCATAACATGCTTAATAAAATGACGACTATATTTATATTTAACCTACCTCGTGAGTCATGGCAGTCATCCTTCCTTCGAATTTTCTTCTTTGGAACCATCCGAATTTCCTAAAATGGAGACTGTGTCAATTTGATTATAACTTATATGTAAAATAAATAAAATATTCTCGATATGATACGTTTGTATATGCGAACCTATCGCCCTAATAAATAGTGCTAGTAACTTATGCTCTCCTGTGAAAGAGCGGGGTCGGGTATCACATGTCCCCCCCCCCCCCTGATGAGTTTCGTCCTCGAAACTCGATGTACCTTGACTTTGAAAGAACTATACTTTGACGTAGGGGATAATTCTTCTCCGTAGTACTTGCTCTTCACGATCCACTATTATCAATGGGAACTCTTCATAATTGAGGTTTTCTTTGAGAAGTAGGGGCTCAGGTTCCAAAATATGGCTCAGGTCAGGTAGGTGTTTTGTTAGTTGACAAACGTGGAAGATGTTGTGCTCTTGGGACAATGTTGGTGGCAGTGCTAACCGGTATGCTACCCTCCCTACTTTGTCAAGTTCTTCGAAGGGTCCTATGTATCGAGGACTCAATTTCCCTTTTTCTCCAAATCGCATGACGTGTGCGGGATAACTTGAGGTAGACCTTGTCTCCTGGGTGAAATTCTAAGGACATTCTTTTCATATCCGCCCAACTCTTTTGCCGATCTTAAGCTTCCTTAAGCTTTTGGCAAATTATTTCCACCTTCTCAATCGATAGTTAGACTTAACTCTGGTCCAGTAATTCTTTTCTCTCCGACTTCATCCCAACATAAAGGCGATCTACACTTTCTCCCATATAACGCTTCGTAAGGAGCCATACCAATGCTACTGTGATAGCTGTTGTTATACGAGAACTTTATTAGAGTCACGTAGTCCCCCTAACTACCCTTGAAGTCTAATACGCATGTCCTCCAGAGTTTAGATTGTTCTCTCAGTTTGACCATCAGTCTGAGGGTGATATATGGTGCAAAGTTTTACCTTTGTTCCCATAGCTTGTTGGAAGCTATTTCAAAATCGAGATCTGAATCGAGGTCCCTATCGGATACAATGCTCACTAGAATCCTGTGTAATCTCACTATATCGTCCATATAGATAGCTGCTAGCTTGTCTAGGGTGTAAGTGGTGCGTACAGGGATAAAATGGGCTGACTTGGTCAAGCTGTCCACGATTACCCATATGGAGTCATGTTCTTATCGTGTACGTGGAAGCCCCGTTACAAAATCCATGGTGATATGTTCCCATTTCCACTCGGGAATCTTTAGAGGTTGTAGCCACCACCAGGTCTTTGGTGTTCCGCTTTAACCTTTTGACAATTTAGACATCATGCCACGAAGTCCGCTACATTTCTTTTCATGCCACTCCTCATGATACATCTTTGCACTCCTAGGATGAATGAAAAGTTTTGAATTGTGTGCCTCCGCTAATATATCCCTCCTTAAGTCCGTATAGTTTGGAACATAAAGTCTTCCTCTAAAGTATAGAGTCCAATCATCCCCAACATGAAACTCAGGCGCTAGTCCCATCTTAACTTTCTCTTTTAGGATTCTCAATTGGGCATCTAAATCTTGGACAGTTTTAATCCTCTCGTTAATGGGGTTTGGGTCGTCAAGGCTGCTAGGATGACCTCTGTCGACTCTACCACCTCTAGTTCCAATGACTCGAATTGTCTAGCTAGCATTACGGCTAGGGCCGCACTAGTTTTTCTACTTAAAGCGTATGCCACCCGATTTACTTTTCTAGGATGATAGTTGATGGTTAGATAGTAATCTTTAATTAACTCTAACCACCTCCTCTGCCTCATGTTCAGCTCCTTTTGGGTGAATAAGTATTTCAAACTTTTATGGTCAGTATATACCTCACACCTTTACCCATAAAGGTAATGTCTCCAAACTTTTAGGGCGAAGACCACTGCCGCTAGTTCTAGGTCATGTATGGGGTAATTCAACTCATATGACTTAAGTTGCCTCAAAGCATACGATATCACCTTATCATTTTGCATCAAAACCCAACCCAATCCATTCTTTGACGCATCACTGTATATGACGAACGAGCCATTTTCATATGGTAAAGTGAGCAAAGGTGCTGACGATAACCTTCGTTTCAATTTAGCGTCGAAGGGGGATTTTATGACATTTAGGAAAATGAGTGGATTTTACAGATAATTAAAAATAAAAACTACTTACAAGAAAAAAATAATTTATTAAATTTAATGCATGTAGGATAAATATATGGATTTTAACTAAACGATTTATGAAGTTTTGCGACTTAATTTAGAATTTAAAATGAAATTTACAAATGTTTTGGACTAATTATTGATCTAATTATACCAGCACGGCCACAATTTGGGTGATCTAATTATTGATCAGCTTGTAGCAACTGACTTTAAGGATTGGTTCAAACGTCGTGTAAATTGATGATTTTTTTTCGTATTTCATGATTTGGTTCAAACGTCCTGTAAGTTTTTTGTAAACTAAAATTGTATATATACGAACTGGATTTGCAGGTTTATCTCGAATTGAATTACAAAGATCAGAGATCCTGAAGTGTCATTATTGGGGTCCAGGCGGTGAGGTGACAACATTCCCGTGTTATTTTGTGGATAGTTTTCAACTTGCACACGGAGCATCACAACGTCAGCAAGTCAACGATGAATTGTGGGGTGTGCGTGTAAAGCTCATTGTATACAGACACGAACAATGATTTCTATAGGATACTGAAAGAGATAATTCAGTTGGAGTACCCACTTATTCTAAACTTGTATGTCATTTTGGTCAAGTGTCGTTGGGTCGATCCAATAAGAGGTATGAAGGTACACCCTCGTTATCACCTCATTGTTGTTAATTTCATAAAATTGTACCAAAAATATGAACCATTCATACTGACACAACAAGCAGTACAAGTTTACTACAGAGTACCCAAGCATGAAGAGAGACAAAGTCGATTACATGGTTGTTTGCAAAACCAAGGCTCTGAGAGTAGTTGATGATTCCTGATGGATAGAGGTCGCATATCAGGCAGAGGAAGTAATACCTGTCAGTAAAGTTGCTATGGATAATTAGATGTACGAAATGTAGGATCCTAATGGTATACAACTTTTTGTTGATCTTAAAGTAGCACAACAACAGGGAGCAGGAACATCCCGAACGCCCCAAGGTGACACGGATATTGCAGAAGACAAGGATGACGAAGATAGCTTCGAGGACTACGAGGCTGATGAAGATGACACTCCATCTTTCTAGCGTTTTATAATCAAATATTTAAGTTTGTAATATTTTATGAATAAATTTTTATTTAATTCTTAAAAAATTTGAACGATTATTGTTAAAAAGAGCAAAAACCGCTCCAAACAAAAAAAAATTTGGCAGTGGTTTTGGTGCCACCTCAAAACATGGAGGGAACTTTTTTATTTTGGAACTGCTATCTGGAAGTGGCCGTTACTAAAGTCATTACAATGAATTAGTTTGGCGGAATTTTTTTTTAAAATTTCGGGGGAGCCCAAATTTAAAATCGCCGCTCCAAGGTGCGTAGCTAAGCCATTCCAAATTATTAAAATACATGGATGTGTAAAAAGCCATTACATGTAAATGTTTTAAATTCTAAAAACTTATGGTTCTAGGTACGATATCTCGACATCCGTGAATCAGTTTAGACCCAACTTAAATGCATATAAGACTTTGTCCATTTGGTCAAATCGCACGGTTCGATTTAAAATCAGACAGCCTAATTCAATAATGCACTGGGTTGAAAGGCCACTCTTATGTTTCGGATACAATATCTCATCATCCGTGTACCAAATTAGTCCAAAACTCCATCAAATGTATTTTTTTGGCGCTTTGATCATATCTTACGTTCCGATCTCATTTTTTATAGTCTGATTAAGCGATGCAGTACAACAATATATAATGATAGTTACATTAGCGTAATACTAACAATAATGAGTATACAAATGATTTGATATTGTGACCATATATCAATCTCACTTCAAAAGTTATTATGTTTTTACTTAACAGTAACATGTTCGGTATGAGTTTTTATTAGTTTTTAATATTTTTTTTGAAAATAATTTTTTTATTTGTAGTGCCATTTGGAACGGCTTTTCTAACCCAAGGGTAATACGACATCGATTTGAATTAGAAAAAATATAATATTACTGTTTGTGTATTGCCATTTGTAATGGCTTTACACACGGTAATCAAAAAAATATATGTACACATGTTTTACATTTCTATCTGGAACGGCCGTGTAGACGTACACTTATTTCCATCTCAGTTTGGAACGGCTATATGAACGGATAGCATATAGGTATATGTTTTGTACGAGGTCGTCTTGCATCAGAACGTCCTTGTTTTGCGATGGAAACGATGTTGTTTTTACATTTTGTAATGGCTTTACACACGGTTTTTTAAGTCAACGGTTTGTTCCAAAAATTGGTATTATAAAAGGAACACTTAGCAGCAAATCTCTCTTCCTCTCTCACTCTCACTCTCTACCTCTCTTCGTAAATATTAATTGGAATTTTTCAGAAATTAATTGAAATTTAGAGAAACTTTCAGAAATTAATTGTAGTTTCTGTAAATGTATTATGTCAATTATGTAAATTTTTGTGATTTTATAAACTTAGGGAATTTTTATTAATTTTATTGGAGTTTTCTATGATTTTATGTAATTTTGGGAAATTTTCAGTAATATTATGTGAATTTTCTATTCACATATGGAATTTCTTTAAAAATATAGAATTTTCTGTAAAATGTTTAATTTCTATGAATTTCTGGCATTTTCTAAGAATTTATTGGAATTTATTGTATTTTATAGAATTTTATGTTAATCTATGGAATTTTCTTGAAAATAGTGAACTTGTTGGAAGATTACATAATTTTACATAATATAATACAATTAATAATTTTTAATATTATAATTTTCATGTATAGATTCCATGACCATCGGTGGTCCGCCCGCTCCTCCGAGACGTGGTCGCGGGCATGGCCAACCTATTCCTGCTCCCGGCGTTGATGTGGAAGCACACTCCCCCCCCCCCCCCCCCCCCCGCCACCACCACCAGAGTCTCCAGTGCCACAAGCCCCGCCAGTAGATTCGGCCACTATGGGGTCATCGATCGCGGAGGCCGGCAGTTCACAGGCCCCCCCTTGGCCATGGGATTTACCACAACTACAAAAAACTTGCCCAAGTGGTGTCACAAAGGCCGTTACAATTGTTGTCAAATCCATAATACAACAAGAGCTCCAAAAACCATTACAAAAGAAGCCGACTCCATGACAAAATGTTCAAAAACGACCGCTCCAGTTGTAATATAAAATTATCACCACATGTATAACAAAGACCGTACCAAATGCATATCTTATTAATTCACACTAGCCATTCCAAAACGAGTTCCAATATCAATTTTTGCATGAAGTCAATCTTTCTAACGGTCTCTCGTACCGTTACAAGGTACGCGACAAGTTGGAGCAACTTTTCTAGTTGCCGTTACAATTATTTTGTAACTCGTGTTATAGGAATAGAATATGTGCCATTAGAAAGACCGTTACAACATTTAGAAAGCCATTCCAAATTCTTCTTCGATCGTTACAAAATCTGCAACAATAAATTGAACTTTTTCTAGTGTTGTTACTGTGTTTTTCCTTTTCAATAGCATATATTGTCATTGCAATCTAAACCTAAATTGCACTTATAAGTATTATTTAGCTCCATTATACTATGGGAAAAAACAAGAAAAAAAGAATTATATACTATTAATATTAAAAACAAAAAAAAATTACTCCAGATCTACTCATTTTAAAATTTTCAACGGATTCTTATAAAAAATTGAGGATTTTTATTTGGAATTTTATATTATTTATTCTTTAAATTTTTTTTATTTTTAAAGTTTGTATTAGTATATATTTACATCTTACTCATATGCTATTCATTTTAAATTTTACAGTGCCTAGGTAAATCAATTTTTTTAACAAATATTTAATATCTTTCCTAGAAAATTAACATTAAAATTTATTTGCTTATTTTCATTTTAGATTATATTATTCACACTCTAAGTAATTCAGACAAATTAAGAACACCAAATACTTTTATGCTTTCATAGAATTGTTCTTATAACTAATTCTTATTAGGAATAATTATATTTACACCCCTAATTCTAGCTTTTTACAGAGATAACCCTTTCTTTTTTATAATTATAAATACACCTCCAGAAACGTTAAATTATTTAAACAAATCACCCCAAATTTTTTTAAAAATTACACATACACTTGCAAAAATATCAATATCATTATACAACTACCACTATTCTTTGGTGGTTAGGGTAGTTTCTGTAATTGTGCAAAAAGTAGGGCTGGTTTGTGTAAATAGACCATATAAATTATGGGGTGTAAATGTAAATATCTCTCTAAGTTATTATTGTAAAGAGTACAGTAAGAATACAAATGTCTTCTCACAATAGGAATAAACACTCAATAGATTCTCACTGTTATATTTTTAATCCTAAGTTGCACTTAGTAGTATTATTTTATGTCCAGTATATTATGGTAAAAACCAAAAGTACATGAAAGTATAATCTCAAAATAATTTTCTACTACCAATATTAAAATAAAATCAATTAGTAAAAAGACACCCATGTTAAAATTTTCTAAACGCGTTTCTAATTTAATATGATTGATAATTTTTATTTAAAAAATCACGTGATTATTCTTTCATATATATATATACATAGTTTTTGAAGTTTAGTAGTTTATGTATTATTCCGATGCTATATATCTATTTAAATTATATTGTGCCCTAGAAAAATAATATTTTTAAAAAGTATTTTAAAAATATTTTCTAACAAATTAATCGCGTAGACATATTATTAGCCTATTTTTTTTTAGTAGGATATATTTGATATTGTCCAAGTAGTTTAGAGGCATTAGGACTCGTAAATAGTATTTTTTTTTATAGAATTTTATTCTTTTATAATTAATTTTTATTTATTATTAAAAAGAAAACTTAAGTAAGAGTATGAATATGTTTTCACAATGTAGAACAAACACATAGAGGGTTCACACATTTATTTGCCTATTTTCATTTTAGAATATATTATTCATTCTCTAAGTAATTCAGACAAATTAAGAATACCAAATACTTTTATGTTTTGATAGAATTGTTCTTATAACTAATTCTTATTAGAAATAATTATATTTGCACCCCCTAATTCTGGTTTGTTTATAGAGATAACCCTTTCTTTTGGATAATTACAAATACACCACCAAACGTCAAATATTTACACAAATCACCCCAACATTTTTAAAAATTATACATACACTCCCAAAAATATCAATATCATTACACAACTACCCTATTCTTTGGCGGTTAGGGGTAGTTTTTGTAATTATGCAAAAGGTAGGGTTGATTTGTGTATAACCATATAAATTATAGGGTGTAAATGTAATATCTCTCTAATTTATTATTGTAAAGAGTACCACAGTAAGGATACGAATGTCTTCTCACAATAGGAATAAACACACAATAGATTCTCACTATTATATTTTTAATCCTAAGTTGCACTTAGTAGTATTATTTTATGTCCAGTATATTATGCTAAAAATCAAAAGTACATGAAATTATAATCTCAAAAAAAAAATTCTACTACCAATATTAAAATAAAATCAATTAGTAAAAAGACACCCATGTTAAAATTTTCTAAAAGCGTTTCTAATTTAATAAGATTGATAATTTTTATTTAAAAAATCATGTGATTCATTCTTTCATATATATATATATATATAGTTTTTGAAGTTCAGTATTTTATGTATTATTCCAATGCTATATATCTATTTTAAAATATATTGTGCCCTAGTAAAATAATACTTTTAAAGTATTTTAAAATATTTTCTAACGAATTAATCGCGTAGATATATTATTAGCCTATTTTTTTGAGTAGGATATATTTAATATTGTCCAAGTAGTTTAGAGGTATTAGGACTCTTAAATAGTATTTTTTTTTATGAAATTTTATTCTTTTATAATTACTTTTTATTCATTATCAAAAAGATAACTTAAGTAAGGGTATGAATGTCTTTTCACAATGTGGAACAAACACATGAAGGATTCACACTTTTATATATAGTATAGATATAGATTTAACTAAAAGAGAAAATACAAAAAAGATCATAATATAAGATTTTAGCTTGTTGATCGTCGTAAGGAGGTTGCCCATTTGTTTTGATGTTGGTTGCTGCCCTACTGGGTTAGTTGGCGCGTCGTCCACTCAACTTGCTATGGGTTCCTCTGATGCTGAGGCTTAGGTAAAGGGTGTTGAAGTGGTGGGCGCTGGCGGAGGATTCCCATGTGCTGCATTATATGGAAGATGAGGTCCAGCAACTCGTCCATTAGCCAGTTTATGTGCATGTTCTCTAGGGTATACACGGGAGCTAGAGTTGACATTCCCAGACGGCCTCTGTATGTGTAATGGGCCTCGGAGCCCATCGTGAATGCTCGACCCTTCTTCCATCCACCTGTTGCAGTCAGCCACAACTCCTTCTCTTATGGAGCAATGACGATGATTCACTTCAGGGGGCTACTAGGAACCATGCTCATCAACTAGCTTTTGAAAATTCTCCTGAAACAAAATAGAAAAAAGAAATAAAAAATTAAAACTAGAATTAGAGATTGAAAATGTTGAATTTAGATGGCTAAAAAGAATGTAATGAAATAAAGTTGCAACGGGAGTTGGCTCAGTACTAAAGGCTGGCCGATCATCATTGTACTCCTGCATCCGTTCCTTACCATTTGCAGTTCAATCGTAACAATGGTCTTATAAAATCCTTCATAAATATGTTGTATGCAACCTCATATGTTATTTTGAACCTATGGTTCTTGAACTTAATGCATGACCATGTATATTCGTGTTCAACATATATGTATGTTGATCTTTATCACAACTTATGAATTCATAAATACCAACCTCAAATTTTGATCAAATTCCTATGTTCTCATGTAAGTTTTGCTCATATATCTACCTCATCAATTATCGTTATAACATTATTATTTAAATACATACACATAACACATAATTTAAACAAATAAACTTATTTTTCCTACATTCACATAATCATGCATTTTTTCATTAATATCGAAATAACAATACATATATATATATATATGTTTATAACTTTGCAATAACTATCACAAATAACATATTTAAATACAAGCCTAGATCGAAATACCAAAAGGGAAAAAAAAGATTCGACTCTTACCGGGTTAATAATACACCACCAACTTCAGTTCGGAAAGCATGCACTGATCAAGATATGCCAATGTTGCAAATTCGATGTAAGTAAGAAACGAAAGCTTGTATGATTTGAGTTTTCTTACAAGTGTAGGAATACAAATAAGAGGATGCTTCCAATATATAGGAAATTGCAATGAATATAGGGTCAAATTTGCAACTGAAAATAACTGTTGGAATATACGCGTTGCATTTGCCATGGTATTTGAAATGAAATTTGTAATAGATAGATACAATTATATTTGTGACCGATTTTCAGACGACATATAACACTATAAAAAAATGCGGGAATTGAAACGGTAATAGGAACGATTTTTTTATTATTTGGAACGGTAAATACTTCACTTGAACCTTTTGGACTGCAATTAGGAATGGTTGAGGAACGGGAGGCTATCCGTGGCAATAAGAGGCAATCCTAATTATTAGGAACGGTAACGAGTTTACCGTTCCTATTTGGGAACGGTTTTTTGCACCTTATGGTACTACCGTTCCTAATTACGTTTGTACGTATACATTTATATTTTTTGCATCTGGAACACTTTATAAACATTAGGAACGGTAGCATCAAAACTAAATCCCACAATTAGGAACGGTGGTTAGAACAGTTTTTGGAATAGTCCCCTTATGTTGTAGATAAAATTTAGCATGGTGTCTGGAATACATGTAGGAACGGTTAGTTGTAGAGATTAGGATCGGCAACTGGAATATATTTTGTCGCGACCCTTAGGAACGGTTTTAGCACTATAACTTTGGAATACCATTTTGGACCGGTCTTTGGTATTGTCTTTAGAACGAAAGACTAACCACGAATGAATTAATTTTGGAATACAAGTAGGCACGGTGAGTCCCGTCTTTAGGAACAGTTTACTTGTATAGTTGGAATGGTTATTTCACCGGCATTGGGAACGGTAATATTTTGAAAAAGTCAAATATAGGAACGGTACATTGCGCTGATTAACCGTCTAAAGTACCATTCCTAAATAATGAATTATTTATTTTTTTATATTAATAGTTTTTATTTAAATATAAATTAAATTATTGATAATATTTTGATTATATAATAAATATTTAAATATAAAAAAATGCATAATTTAGAAATAAAAATTAAATTAAATACGAATATTATCTGATTTGATTACAAAAAAATCAAAATAAAAAGTACATAATTTACTCCTCGTCCCCATCGGCCTCGTCCATCTCGTCAATGTCTGGAAGGGTGGGGTCTCTAGGAGGTCGTGACGGGCCAGCGCCGGAGCGACTGGTCTGCATGTCCTTCATCATGCCCATCAGGTCCGCCATCATCTCCTCGAGGCGGCCCAACCGACCTTCCACGTTTGACGAAGGCGCTGGCTCTGGCGCGGGCGCTGCGATGGTGATGGCGAGGTAACGGTCTGGCTGAGACCCAGGGCCTCAAAACCAAGACCAAATACTCGGCCCTTGTTCTTGCCCCCGATGCAAGTGAGCCACATCTGCTACTCGGTCTGCGCCACCGAGGCCTCTGATTCAGAAGCAGGATCCTCAGGATTGCACTAGGCCTGAGACTAATGATCCTCCATTATCTTCTGGAACATCTCCTGCAAAAATAATTACAATAAATTAGAAAAATTTTAAACATTTAAAAAAATAAAGTAGAATGTATTAATTGCAACTTACCGCCACCTCCACTGCCCTCGACCCGCTCCAGCCGCCGTCGGCCTTCTTCTTGTAGCATCTGGAGAATAACTCCATCTGCTTCACTGGCCGGCCGAGCTGCTCCTCCTGTAAAAAGAAATGAGAAACAGTTATTACAATTTTAATTTAATAGTAATAAATAATTGAAATAACATTAGATATCTTACCATTTTCCCCTTGTGCATACCAACGGAGACAGATCCCCCGCGGTACACAGTAGCGGATGCGGCTGGGTTGGCGTTCCGGTTCGCCTTGTTCTTCTCGCACTCCTGCTTGAACTCCGGAGAATCCCAGTACAGGAGGAGCTGCCGCCAGACCTCGTTCGCCAGCCATAGAGGCTTCTGCAGGGACTGTTTGGCGAGGACGAACTTCTTCCTCAAGAACTTCCCCACCCAAACATAGAAGATCTTGAACATCGACTCGTCGGCGGCGTCCCACCAGTATGTCATCTGTATTAAAAAATATATATATAAATATATATTAACTTAGATTGTTTAAAATATTTAAAAACAAAAATTAATTGCCGTTACCTTCAAACTCTCAAACCAGAAATGTTGGTGCTCTGGCGGCACCTTGCGCAAACTGCCCCAAGGATGGGGATAGTGTCCTCGCACCACCACGTACGTGCGCTCGTGGATCTTTCGATCACGACTGAAATTATAAAATAATTAGTATGACATAAAAATATTAATTTAAATTACAAAAAAAAATTTAAAAATATAAATATACCTCACATCGGCGAGTGTGATGTACTGGCGTGCGGATGGTGGTGGGGCCAGTGGCGGTGGTGGTGGTGGGGCAGCCCATGGACGGGCCGGATCGATCGCTGGTGCAATAGTGGATGGCCCGGGCTGCTGATCCAGCGCAGCTGTAGACGCACCGGGCTGCTGATCCGGCGCAGGTGGTGCGGGTGCCTGCTCTGCCGGTGGTGGTGGTGGTGGTGGTGGTGGTGGTCGGAACACTGCTTCCCCATCCTGGGAAGCAACACCGGCCGGCGGTATAGCCGGTTCGCCGCGACCTTGGCCACGACCACGACCACGTCCACCTCCTCGAGGTGGAAAATCCGGACCAGACATTATCTAAAAAATACCTGTAAGTATCAATTTATTTCAATAATGAATTTTTTTCTAATTTATTCTAATATATATGCAAACTAAATTCTAAAATTGTATATATTTATACTAAATACCATAATTTTACGCTAAAATTGCACTAAATCATATTTTTAATTATCATATTTTTTAAAAAATTCAAATTTCCAGATTTTTAAAAAATTAAATTTCTAGATTTTTAAAAATTCAAATTTCCAGATATTTTAAAAAATTCAAATTTGCAGATTTTTTAAAAAATTCAAAGTTGTAGATTTTTAAAAAATTCAAATTTCCAGAATTTTAAAAAAAATCAAATTTCCAGAATTTTAAAAAATTCAAATTTCCAGATTTTTAAAAAAATTAAATTTCCAGAATATTAAAAAAATTCAAATTTTCAGATTTTTAAAAAATTCAAATTTCCAGATTTTTAAAAAATTCAAATTTCCCGATTGTGAAAACAATTCAAATTTCCAGATTTTAAAAAAATTCAAAAGCAATCGTAGGTTTTCACCTACCGTTCCTAATTCAAATTTCCCACATTTTTTTTAATTAGCCGCCATATTTGAAATATTATACCTCAAATAGGAATGGTCCTGATAAATTTGTACCGTTCCTAATTCAAATTTCGCTCATTTTTTTTTAATTAGCCGCCATATTTGAAATATTGTACCTCAAATAGAAACGGTCCTTATAAATTGGGACCGTTCCTAATTCAAATTTCCCTCATTTTTTTTAATTAGCCTCCATATTTAAAATATTGTACTTCAAATAGGAACGGTCCTCATAAATTTGGATCGTTCCTAATTCAAATTTCCTTTATTTTTTTTAATTAGCCGCCATATTTGAATACCTCAAATAGAAACGGTCCTGATAATCAAAATACATCTATCGAATACAATTTTTTACAATAATTGTAATAAAAAAATTACAGAATTTTTTTGGAAAATTCACTAAGTCTCTTCATCGGACTCAGCGTCGTCAAAGCTATCTTCATCTTCGTCTTCGGATTCACTGTCTGGCGAGCGTGATGGCCCTGCTCCATGATCAACGACCAATTGTATTCCCGTTGGGTCATGCAATTCAAATGTTTGGTTATCTATTACAACATCTGGATTAGGTACGACTTCATCCATCTGATAAGCGACCTCGGTCGTCCATCGCGAGTCATCGATTACTCTTCGAGCCTTGATTTTGCAAACAGCTTTCCAGTCGACTTTGTCCTTCTTCATGCTCGGGTAATCCACGTAGTATACTTGTACTGCTTGTTATGCTAGTATGAATGGTTCATTCTTTTGGTAGAGCTTTTAGAAGTTGACATCAACGACGTGATAACGAGGGTGTATCTTCATGCCTCTGATCGGATCGACCCAACGACAATTAAACAGTACAATGTGCATGTTCGGAATTAGTGGGTAATCTAGCTGAATTATCTCTTCCAAAATTCCATAGAAGTCAGAATCCGTGTCTGTATATGATGAGCTTTTTGATACAAACACCACAATTCATTGTTGAGTTCCCGACATTGTGACGTTCAGTGTGGAAATTGAAGCCATTGATGAAGTAAGATGGGTATGTCGTCACTTCTGCTCTTAGCCCCTAATAATGCAACTTCAACAATTCGTCGTTTGTGTGATTCAATTCGGGTTTCACCTGCAATTAATGATATATATAGCAATTGAAATAATTGATTACAAATTAATGAGCATATCGCATTAATTACAAGAACTCAATGATACTTACACGAGCCTTGAACTAATCCTTGAATTGTGTCACACTAGTTGATCAATTATCGGGTCCTCCGAATTGTGTTGCTCGAACAGTTCATTCGGGAATGACCTGTTATAGTAAAACTGATAGTTATAAATATACATATAATTTAAATTGAAATGATTCATACGAGATAATTACGTTTGTATAAGATACTTACTCATAGTACGGTGCAATTACTTCACAATTACACAAGACATATGTCTCGATAGCATGAAGTTCCTCCCCGCTCAGCCATCTCTTCTTCGAGGCTCCACTTGCTCGGCCTGGGTAATTGAAAATGGACCGAACTATTCAATCATCGTTGCTCGTGAGATCATCGTTCCGACCGGGCCTGTTTCGCTTGCAGAGAATGTGCGGTTCGAAGTAGTGCGAGGAGAAAAGTCCGATTTCTTCGACAATATAAGCCTTTACAATTGACACCTCGACGTGTGCTTTGTTTTTCACCTTTTTCTTCAAATCGCGTAGGAATCTATTCATATGACAATTTATTAAAATGCAAATAATAAGTATATATTTAACATTATTAATTATTTAATTACCTTTCAAATGGGTACATCCACCTGTATTGCACGGGTCCCCCAACGCGCCTCATATGGAAGGTGAACAATTAAATGCTTCATTGAGTCGAAAAGGAAGGAGGAAAAATTTTCTCGAGGTTGCACATGATGACGACTACACTATCTTCCAATTCTTTTACTTTGGCCACATCTAGTGTTGTTAAGCATAGGATCTGGAATAGAAGGCTGACTTCCGTCAAGGCCCCCCACACGTGCTCTGGAAGCATTTCACGGAAAGCAACCAGAATCAATTTCTGCATGAATACATGACAATCATGGCTCTTCATGCCGTGCATCCTCAACTCCTTCAGGTCGACGCAACGAGCCAAGTTAGAGGCATACCCATCAGGAAACCTAAGACAATGAATCAACTTATATATCTTCTTCTTTTGCTCCTTCGTCAGTATATATACCACCTTGGGCATCACGTTCGATCTCCTTTCGTCCACCTCAAGCTCCGGCCGATTACATATATTCTTCAGATCCTTCCATGCATTCAGATTGTCCTTCGTTTTTTCCGTTGATGTCCATCATAGTATTTAATATATTATCAAACACATTCTTCTCAATATGCGTGACATCAAGATTGTGTCGTATCAGATGCGCCCCCCAGTATTCAAGATCCCAGAATATGATTTTCTTCGTCCACTTATGGTCGACACCGTAGCCTTCTGGTTCACTCAACAGTTGTTCGACAGCCACACTAAATGCATCGACACAGGTTCGGATCTGTTCTCCAATCAGCTTCGGACGTGCAACCTTCTTCTCCATTCGGTTTTTAGTGAAGGCTTTCTTGTTCCTGCGATAAGGATGAATCGGTGGTAGGAATTGCCTGTGGCAGTCAAAATAGCATGCTTTTCCGACCGTGCAGTAAATAGAATGCCCGTGTGTCCTCCATACAAACTGGACACCCCATAACACCGGCGGTACTCCATCCAGACGCCATACCATAAGCAGGAAGGTCGTTCACTATCCACATCAATGCGGCATGCATCATGAATGGCTGGTTTGTCGCAGTATCGTGCGTACGTACACCCACATGCCATAAATTCTGCAACTCCTCGATCAATGGCTCCAAGTAGACATCGACAAGACGTTTGGGATTCGATGGGCCAGGGATCACCATCGTTAGGAACATATACTCAGACTTCATGCACATTCCCGGTGGGAGATTGTACGGTGTAAGTATCACGGGCCAACATGAGTAAGTTTTACCATACTGACCGTGTGGTGCAAACCCATCCGTGCACAACCCAAGTCTAACATTCCTCGGTTCAGCTGCAAAATCAGGATACGTTCGGTCAAAATACTTCCAAGCCTCTTCATCGGACGGATGACAGATGGATCCTTCCTCCGTCTGATGGCTCGCATGCCAAGTCATATGCTCTGCTGTGACCTCCGACGCATACAACCTCTGCAGTCAAGGGGTAATCGGTAGATACCTAAGAATGGCATACGGGGACTTCTTGCATTTAGGATTTCTGTCCTTGGTGGGCTTGTACCTAGCGTCTCCACAGAACTTGCAATATTCCAAATCAATATCGTCCTTCCAGTACAACATGCAACCATTTTTGCAAGAATCAATCTTCTGAACTGGTAAACCCAATTCTCTTATCAATTTCTTCGTATTGTAATAATCGACGGGGAAAGTGTGATCGCGGGGCATTACAGTATCAGTCTACTGGCATAACCGATCATATGTATACTCGGAAAAACCCCCTTCGGCCTTGATATTCACCAAAGAGGCAATTGACGCCAACTGAGAGGTGGTGCAACCATTCCACAAAGGTTGGTCCGCAGCATGAACTACATAAAAAAAACGGTCTGATAAGCCAGACACATAATCATAGGGGCCCGAATCGTAATATGAACTAGGACCCACATCAGATGGAGAATACTGAGTACCATCATCAGTCGGTCCGTCCTGGTTGTACGAAGACCAGAATGACGGCCCGGAGGCATCGAATACCATCCTCTGGGCTCAATCCATCTGAGCCGCATCACCCCAATGCAAACTACCCTCCTCCTGAACGGGTGGCGTTTGCTGCTGCTGCACAGGGGGCGCTGTCAATGCTTCAAAGTATTCCTGCAGACTCTCCTCACCATGCGAAGTCCAATTGTAATACTTTGGCATAAAACCCTTTCATACACAAATCAAAATTTACCTCGTCTGGTGTTTTGAACCATTCGTTTTTGCACTTCCGGCAGGGACACTTAATCTTGTCCTCGTCCATATATGCACGCTGAGACTGGGCCCATTTCTAAAAAATGTTGTAACACTATCCTCAAACTCCGGCGTCACACCCAGGACGTCTCGATCATACATCCATTTCCTCAACTGTCTTAACATGATTGGTCCTACGTACGTATAATTTACAACAATACGTAATTAAATGACGAGAGTAAATTATATATATGCAAAAATAATAGAACTTTGCATACTTACCTGAGCAAAACACCTATCAATATCAATGCAAAATTTGCACTCGGTAATTGATATGTTCGATTTTTCGTATAAAGAATCAAGGGGGGGAGTTACAAATACAAAATGAGTTGGAGAGTAAGTACAAGAACAATGACAAAGAAAGGGGACATATATATAGAAAACATTGGAACGGGCATTGGAATATTATTTGGAACACAAAACTAGCCGTTGAAATATAGCCGTTGTTCCAGCTTTAGGAACGGTCTCAGGACAGGCAACAGGAACGGTAAAGTTACCGTTGTAATATAGCCATTAGCTCATATTAGGAACGGTATGAGGCACAACAAAAATGGACCATTCCTACTTGGAGTACAGTTTGGACCGGTAATTGTAACACAATTGCACTTACTATATACCCGTAATTTGGAACGGTAATTGCATCACTTCTTTCCCCATGGCGTAAAAGGGCCTCCTGTAGGACTACATGTTGGAACGGTCAGTCAACCGGTCCAAATTGACACGGTCCTTGGACCACATATAGTAACGGTCAGTGTTCCCGGTCGGCCGGCCATTCCAAAACTCACACATGTGTTCCAAGTTGAAGTCCAAAATATATCAGGTCCCCTTTAGGACGTTATAGGTGTACAAATTGGCTCGCCATTTTTGGCACTCTAATAGGAACGGTCTTGCCGTTCCTATTAATTTGTATTACAATTAGCACGACTGTGATGTCATCAATGGTTTACCATTCCATAACAATTCCTACAACCGTTCCTACATGAAACGGCTGGAACGGTCATCCCTAACCGTTCCTATTCCCGCATTTTTTTGTAGTGTAAGAAATTCAAATGGAACATAAGAACATCATAATATCACCACAACCCATGAACAAACATGCGGCAAGCTAGCCCACTGCAAAGCTATCATAATTTGTGACGGGTTGTCCAAAATTCCTTCAAACTCGTGGCATGAATGCTGCGTAAGTATTTCATCGCAAAATCCATTGGAAATGTGAGACCAAATTAATTTTGCAACGGAATAATCACCCACCAAATTTTGCTACGGGTTTTCCGCCCAACGGAGAGGCCGTCACAAACCGGCATCACATTTTAGTGACGAATTTTGCACTGATTTTGTCCATCTAGGTACCATCCGTCCCAAATGCGTCGCTAAATTCATCGCCAATTTGCGGCATCCGTATGGCGTCGTTAAAGTCATTGTTTTTGTGGTGTAACTTTTGATATAGTCGAAGTTACAGGGAAATTATCCATCTACAAACATGATCATTTTTCTTTTAGGAGAATCTGACCCCTCACAACTATTGTTGTAAGGGGTTACCATTTTTGTCATGAAATTCCATCATTTTATTTTATTTTTCAACAGATTTTATTTAATTTTCATACTTTTTGTTGCTGTTCGTTGAGCCTCATATTTTATCATATTATTTGTTGGATTTTAGGCTATTTTACGGCCAAAGTCATAGCTTTATGAAATATCGAAATTTTAGCACGTTTCGATTATTTTTTGGCCTTGGTTAGAACTCTATTTTTTTTTTTAAAAAAAAGAAATACCTGCAAAATTTATTATAGCAATTCATTAAGAAAAAAACTAACTCTTTTCCAATGTTGAGTTTTCTAAGAAAAAGAGACACGTTCTTCAATTATTCTAAAATCTTATTGCTTCCGCTCGATCACTTTTCCGATAATTAGTAACTGAAATTCTACACCATTAAGTTTTTAAGTAATCTGTAAAGTAAATAAAGTTAATTACTTTTATGCTTATTCAACTTCAATTCATTTTTAGAATATGTAACAATTTAATTTTTGTCCACAGTCCAATTAAACAAGAATAAATGAATTTTGTATTTTTGGTTGCAAAAATTAAAAAAATATATGACCAAAATACTATTTTAGAAAGTTAAAGGATAAAACCACACCAAATGACCTAGTTGCAAGACCAAAAAAATGCATTTGAGCTCAATTAAAAAACCTATAGAGTATAACAAATTGAGTACAATTAACAGATTGAGCTCAATTAACATGCATTTGAGGTCAATTAACATATTGATCATTATAACAAAAGTTTAAATAAAGAGACTATTATGAGAAAATTATATTGCAAATAACTTTTAAAAATAGTTATCGCAAGAATTAAGAATTTCTTCAAAAGTAAATGAAATAACAAATTATATGTTTTTTCCCCATTTGTACCACACGAAAAAAAGGATGGATTACGATCTCTATTGCATAAGTGAAACAACTTTTAAGATGATTTACCGTACAACAAGTGAATTTTTTATGACAAATAAATGGAACAAAAAGTAATTATTGGATAGATGATTCAAGGGTTAATTGCAATTTTCGTTCTGTAATATTATAAGCATTTGATGTTTTAGTCCTTTAAATTTTTAGGGTAGCAAAATAGTCCTTTAACTTTTTAATTTTCGCGATTTTTGTCCTCTGATCGCTAGATTTTTTAAAACTCGCCGGAATAATGGCACACAATTCACACGTGAAGCTTTAAAGCTCACCGGACGAAGGGACAACGCCTGAATGTGGTATCACTCAAGAAGAAATCAACCTCATCGCGTGCCATTATTTCGGCAAGTTTTAAAAAATCCAGCAACCAGAGGACGAAAATCGCAAAAATTGAAAAGTTAAAGGACTATTTTGCTACACTAGAAACTTAAAGGATTAAAATGCCAAATACCTATAATTACAGGACGGAAAATGCAATTAACTGAAAAGTTAAAGGACTATTTTGCTACCCGACAAACTTAAAAGACCAAAACGCCAAATACCTATAATTACAGGATGAAAATTACAATTAACCCGATGATTCAATATAATATCCAAAAGTTTAATAAGAGGTGAAAGCTAAAAAAAAAAAAGAAAAAAGTAAATTATTTTACCTTTATATATACATAAAGCAATGGTGAATTTCTCATCACAAGTATAGTGATGAAAAAATAAATATTGTTAAGAAACTCAAGTATAAAATCTGAAGTCGAAGAGGGCAAAAGTCAAACCTTTCTAAAATGTTGCATAAAGCCTCTAACTTCGTTTTCGGTGTATTTTGCTCGATATTATGAAATAAATCTGATTATTTGCATTGTGGCCGTAACTTTTTGAAAAATGTGAGTTTATTCACCTATATTAACTGAAATCTAATATTTACTATATTTTACCAAAATTATTTTCCTCGACTATCTATTTGTTTAATATATAGATATTGATTTAACCAATTGGAACTAATTTATATAGTATTTTTATGGTTATTCTAAGTTTATACATGTGAGATATTATTTTGTAATTTGTGATTTAGTTAATATTAAAATCATTCAATTTGAGAATTTATCAAATATTAACAATTATTTAGCAAGGACATTAGCAACAAATTTATATATTGATAATACTCAAATACAGTACTATAATTAATATTGGCAACCGATATATCAATGTTGAATAATTAGATTTTAAGACAAAATCAACAATGGATCTATTCATTCCTATTATTCTTAAATTGAAAATATTCGAAGCTAAAATTAACTACTAGCTAATTATGAAGTAAAGTTTTTTCCTGCTAAATTCAGTACTATTGTTAATTAGCAATGAATTCCATAACTTTGCCACAAATTGTGTCGTTATTTATATTATTTCTTGTCATGGAATTATTGTGACAGTTGGAGTAGTGAGATCTAATTTTACTGCAAAACAATCTTTTAATCTCTGATAAAATTCTTTCCATAATTAGTGGTAATAGGCTTGCAACTTATATCAAAACCATAGATTTTTCTTGACTCTGATACAATTTTTTTACTATACATATAAAATTAAAGTCTACGTTGTTTGAAAAGAAATTCTTTAATAATCTATTAAATTTGAAGTCGTAAAATTTGCATGGATTGTTTGAAATAGATCCCTGATCTTAGATTAGTACATTATTTTATATTTGGGAACTAAAACTTTTCATCCGATAACTTAAGGTCTTCCTATTTTTGGTCCCATTGGTTATGCGATTATCAATTTTGGTCTCGTAATTTCTAAAAAAATAATACATTTTGTCTCATAACACCTTTTTGTCAAATATTCTTACGAAAAATATCACGTGCTCAGCACTTGGCTATTAAGACCTAACACTTTTGGTCCCATTGGTTACAAGATTCTTAGTTTTGGTCCCATGACTTTGAAAAAGTACGTAGCACTTTTGGTCTCATACACGTAATGATCATATGATATTTTCTTTTAAATATCTAACCAAAAGGTGCCATGAGACTAAAAGTGCCACTTTTTGAAAATTATTAGAGCAAAAGTGAAAATTCTATAACCGATGTGACAAATAAGGGAAAAGGCCTAAGTTAAAGGACGAAAAATGTTACTTTCCCTTTTATATTTTACTTAATATTTACTTACCGTGTATATAAAAATATACAACCGTCATACTAGTTTTTTTGGGTAAACTAAGACCACCTTCCTTAAAGTTTGGCATAATTACGAATGCCTTCTTGTTGTTGGAAAATTATAAAAAATCTCCGTGATTTTAACATTCGTCTCACAACGAGCCCATCGGTTAACCTGGTTAAGTTTCCATACAATTTTGTGCTTAACTACCATAAATGCCCTTTTGGATTTTGGATTCAAAATTTAAATACTTTTTAGAATTTTTAAAATATCTGTATGAACTAATATGCTTTATGAATTATTTATTTTATCCATCCTCAATTTTTTTTTCGAAATAATTTCTTTGAGAAAAAAAATCAACAAAGGTAAAGTAAGAATTTCCATCTTAGTGTCTACAGGCAACAATATTATTTTCCATTTGAGGGAGGTATTGATATTTTTTAAACCAATAATATAAGTATTTATAATTATGTCAAATATTATAGGATGTAGCTGAAATTTATTCCTTTTCTTAAAAAAAAAATAATAGATCATTAATTGATTGTGGCTAACGAACAACTAGGAAAAGTAACACAAACGCAAATTAAAGATGAGCATACGAGCAGCTGATATTATTCATCTCGTGCTACATAGATTGGTTCAACTGACTTGACAAAAGTCCATCATGGGAAGAAAACACTAGAGCACCCTGGCTGGGCCCATGCGTACGACCCAACCTTTATTTTATAAGCCTACCAACTTTATATATGTAGACGGCTATTTTTCTCAACTTAACGCGTCAGTTCACCCTGCAAAACAAAAAATTCACAGAAATTATAAATTCATCGTCTTTCTTATGTACATGCAATAATTCAAATAAATTAATAATTCTGTCAGAAAAAAAAAAAAAAAGGAAAATTGGAAACAAGACATGAACATACTTTGAGCAGTCAGTGGAAGGGCTAATCTTGTAGGGAATGTTGACGCCACATTGACCAGGGAGTCCAGCGGCTTTGTTGAGGTCGACATCTTTGTATGAGGCAGCGAGAGATTTCAAGCAGGTGCACACGCTTTGACGATCTGGTGTAGTCTGGGCTGCGCCATAGAGACCCTTAACTCCACTGCAACAGCTGCCTAGAGGGCCTTTGTTGGTCACATAAGGCAGGCATGGATTCAAGTATGAGACCACCGAGCCGCAGCCAATTGCCGCCTCGCCGCGAGGAGCAACTGCCATGGCAAAGACAGCGGTGATGAGGACAATGCACATTGGCTTGATAATTCCAGCCATTGTAATTAGAAGATCTCAAATGACACAAGAACAAAGGGCTTAGTGTTTGTTTTCTAGGAATAGGTGACTGGGCAAGCTTTGGTGCGTGGAGGAAACATGCAAAATGCAGTGTATATATAGAGAAAAGTGAGTGAAGTATTGATAGATCTACAGTGGCATATTATGTAGTTGGTAGTTGTGGCGGAATATTAATTGAGCAAAATATTCATAGTGCAGGTGATGGGTAAGGGGTTGCTCTTATTAGGACAATCATCAACAAAAAGTCCACAGGCGGCAGTAATTCAAGCCACGTACTCGAAAAGCATTAATTCACAGCATAATGTTGGTATTGCTGTGGGGTCTGTTCTCAATTTCTCTAGATAGCTTAGCCATTTTTGTTCAAATGTTTGGGACTGATTTAGAATTTTCCGTACATTTTATATAACCTTGAGCTCGACTTTCGAGTGTAGTTAAAAAATCTTTAAAATACTCTAAATTTACTTACCTCATAAACCCAAAAAAAGGATTTGATATGAGTTTGGCCACTCATATTTCTTGCGTTGCCTTTTTTTCCTTTTTAAGAGGGAAATCAGCTTATATATTTATAAGGTTATGTATTTCTCAAAGGGGAATAATGTCCAGAATAACAGGAGAAGTGGTTCCACCCTCACAAAAACCAATTGCCGAACTAGCTAACACATGTGCGACCTGATTGCTAAGCCTACATTAAACATTTTCGAAAGATGTGTAGTGAAGACTTGTTTACTTTAAATCCTCGTCTTGTGATTGTGTCTGGACTGCCATATCTACATAACAAGAGTTTAAAGATGCGCAAAATATATATATATATATATATATATTTTAACTGTTAAAAAAGATTATTATCACTTTTGGTATCATAAATTTGGTGAGTGTTACTTTTAGTATCATTAAATATTAAAATACGCCGTTTTGGCCCAAGTTAACGGTAGAGGCCATGTGCGAGATCATTAACTCTTGTCGGCTCACGTAAAGCCCTATTTAATGATAGTAAAAGAATAGGTAAAAATATGAGATAAATGCAAAAAAGGTGCCTATAATAGGTAAAATATGAGATAAATGCAAAAAAGGTACCATACTATAGGCCACTTTGCAATTTCGATTCCATAAATTTCAAAAAGGTCAATTTCAGTACCATACAATAGGGAGTCTGGCAAGATTGATATCGTAGTTTATGAAAGTTGCAAATTTAGTACCTTAGTTTGAAACTGGCAGTTTTAGTACTGGTCCTTATCTTTTGATAATATTATTTCTAGTCCCCTGAATTTATTTTTCGCACGGATTTTTTGCCCGTTTTGCCCAGATATTAGATTTAGCACCCCTATGCATGAAAATAGTATAAGAGCCTAGGTTTATTGAAGTTTGTTTATATACATATTGATATTTTATCCCTAACGGAGGAGATCTTTGAAAAAGTATGGAATCGAACGAGAATTCGAGTTACAATGAAAATAGGGAATATTTTCAAATTTTGAAAATACAGAAAAAGAATTTTCTTATGGAAACTCTTTAGAAAATTGACAACAGTCCGAGACGGATTGACATGAATCTTCTTACTAAAGAAGAAAGAGAGAAATGATTGAGAAATTACCAGGTCCGACAGGCGCTACCAGGAAATGCGGTGAAACATCTACATGCAACTGAGATCCACGTTAGAATCCCAGCCGGGAGAAACGGAAGGGGTAAGTTCTTGTGGTATCTTCCCTTAGATGACATATCTACTAGAAGAGCTTGGGGGTTCTGGGTCTGTCTCACTGAGATGGACAAAGTCAAGTATCCATTTAAAATATTTTCAACTAAATAAAATGGATCATTCCTGTTAAATCCATGACGGGAAAAAGCACCGAGTTTGCAGAGAGCTTATTCGAAAAGAAGAGAATGCTCATATGAGAAAATAAGCTACCTGCAACGGAGGCCACAGAATAAGGCATGCAACATGATGTATGTAGGACAATGACATAACCACATATGCCCCTTGTTGTGAGAAGTAGGAAAAGCCCTTGTTCGGGACAAAGATTCGGGTAACCCAAAATAAACCCGAACCAAAACCAGAAAAAGTTAAAAGAAAGGATTTTTACAGAACGAGCTAAAAACCTCAGGATGTAAAAAATAAAAAAGAAGACTGTTGGCAAAAGAAGACAAAAACGCCAACAATTAGAAAAGCAAGAGACACCAGCTGACAAACACATGGCCGACAAGCCATAATGACCACAGCTAGAAAGTTCAGAGCCAAATTAGGTGAAGAACGCCGTGACGTCATCTAAAAACAAGGTTGGAGTCCGGATTTGAAGTCCGCGGACCATTATAAATTGAGATATAGAAGGCAGATGCAGGACATCAGCAAACTTTTCCAACTCTTCAAACAATAAGCATTACTTTCAAATTTTTGAGTACAGTGTACGAGGATTTTCCCAAAGTATCAAGTCCTCTTTTCCATGAAAGGCTGAGAAGTTGTCTCCTACTATAGAGGATTAAATATTTATGTAATATTTCAAGCATTTCTTCATAGGAGGAGATTAAATATTTATGTAATATTTCAAGCATTTCTTCAATAAAGTAAAAACTTCTGTCTAATATTGTTCATCCACAATTTTATTAAGTCTCCGTTATTGGAATAATTCTACGCCCTAAGGTAGGAAACAAAATAGGGTTGTGTTGTTTGCTGCTGAAGGAGCCAAGGACCTGCGAACTATCTGTTGCGGTGGTGTGGTTGGAAGAAGTCCGTAAAATTGAGGACTTGGCATACTCGCAACAAAGCGGTCAAATCAAGGTATGAATTTATGGAGGCTTAATTTTATTTTCGAAAACATGTTGGGCCTGATCAGAGTAGAATTGTATGTGTGCTATTTCTGAAAAAATATATATATATATATATATATAATTTTGGGACCAAAACTGATACTATTTCAAAGATGAGGAACTAAAATGAAAATAAAGTACCTTATTTGCAAGTCTCTATAAACTAAAGTATCAAAATTGGCTATTTTAAAAAGTATGGTACCAACCTTGCAAAAGCCCCTATACTGTGGTACCAAAAATGCAATTTTTTCGTAAAAATATATTGTTGGTACCTTTAAGAGGGAAAAAGGTTTTGACCAACTTTGACCACAAACTATAATTTTTTTTTATTTCACAAAAATAAAAATTCAGGGGAAATTTTATTCTAATAAATGTAATAAAATATCTTTAAGATTATAATTATTTGTATTTCATATAATTTTGAGGATCTTTTTTACTATTTATTAAGATTGAATTATTATTTGGTTTGAAAATATTTTAATATTTGATAACAAACTATAAGAAATAATTTCTTTTTTAAAAAAATAAAAGTATTAGAACATTTTATTTCTATATTAATAATGAATGAATTTAAATTACAATTATCTATTTTGAGATAAGTTCTAGCATATTTTCATTATTTTGTGAAACTGAATTATTACTTTGTCAAAAATATTTTAATAAACTTTGACCACAAACTATAAGAAATAAAATTAATTTTTAAAAAATATATATTTTGAGAAATTTTATTTGAAAATATACAATAAAATAAATTTAAAATTAGAATTAGTTTATTTACATAATTGTAGGATCTTTGATTATTTTTTTGAAATTGAATTATAATTTGGTCGAAAAATATTTTAATATTTCGCAACAAACTTCTAGAACAAAAATTTACTTTTAAAATAAATTTATTAGATAACTTTTGTTTTTTATAAATTATAATTTTTTAAAAATTATAATTATTTGTATTTGAGATAAACTCTAGCATCTTTTTATTATTTATTAATATGAATTATTATTCAGCCTCAAAATATTTTGCTAAATTTTGACCACAAAAAATAAGAAATAAAATTTATTTTTTTAAAAAACTATTTTTATAT
This sequence comes from Sesamum alatum, assembly GCA_034509735.1. Taxonomy (NCBI): domain Eukaryota; kingdom Viridiplantae; phylum Streptophyta; class Magnoliopsida; order Lamiales; family Pedaliaceae; genus Sesamum; species Sesamum alatum. The sequence continues at coordinate 21,380,850 of JACGWO010000006.1, forward strand.
TACAATAAAATTTCTCTAATAACTTTTATTTTTGATAAAGTAAAATTTATTTCTTATTGTTAGTGTTGAACGTTTATTAAACTCTTTTGAGAATAAATAATAATTTTTTTTAAAAAATAAAATTTTCTAGAATTTATCTCAACTAAAATTAGTTATAAAGTATACGCCATTTTATTATTTATTTTAAAATAAAATTTCTCTATTATCTTTATTTTTTTAAAAATAAAACCTATTTCTTATAGTTTGTGGTCAAAGTTTATTCAAATATTTTCAGATAAAATAATATTTAGTTTTAAAAAAATCAATAGATGCTACAATCCATATCGAATATAAATAATTATAATTTAAAAATTGATTTATTATTTAAATATAAATAAAATTCTTCTTATAGTTTGTGGTCAAATATTAAAATATTTTCAGAGCAAATAATAATTCAATTTTCAAAAATAGTAAAAAATATCCTAGAAATTATATGAAATTCAAATAATTATAATATTTAAGCTATATTTTTTATATATATTAACATAAACTTTCCCTACCATTTTCATTTTTGTAAAAAGATTTTTTTTTCTTATAGTTTGTGGTCAAATTTGGTTAAAATATTTTCTTTCCCTCTTAATGGTACCAAATAAATATTTTTTTCCTATTTTTTTGGTACCATTAACGGGACCTGAGTTGAGCCAACAAGTGTTAACGGTCGCTCGCACATGGTCTCTCCCATTACTTTGAGACCAAAAAGGCGTGTTTTCATGTCTTATGGTATGAAAAGCGACACTCGCCATAATTATGGTATCAAAAACGATAATGTCCTTTTTTAACGTACCAAAAACACATTTTATTTAATATTTAAATTCTAAAATAATTTTAAATTTAGGTCGTATTTCATTTTAAGATTCGCGATAGTGAGACTTAAACCTAAAAACATTTTTTTCCATCTCTCATAAAATGCTTTTAAATAATTAGGTGCTAGTGAGACTTGTATAACTTATAATTCAAAATGAATTAAGTACACATTTTTCTTAATTCACTCAAATACTATGTATTTACTATAGGAAATTTTGCATTTTACACTTTATGATTTTTTGGTCTCATTGTCTTTTAACTTACCATACATTGCATTTCATAACTTCAAAAAAGTTACAATTTTAGTCAGAAACCTTAATTCCACATTAAATTTATGAGAGAAACATCATGTGGGCGTAGCACGAGCTCCGTTAAGTCATGGGGGGCGTTGTTGATGTTTTCGTAGGAAATTTAATGGAATTAAGATGTCATTACAAAAAAATTAATTAATTGTAACGATATTTGGAACGGCTAAAATTAACATTGCAACGGTTTCATAATTTTTGTAGACGTTTTTGTAACAGCCGGCAATCCGAGCCAAAAGTATGAGTTACAAAATAATTGTAACAGCTATTACCAAAGCCGTTACAAATTTAACCGGTTTTTGTAACCTCCCGAGCCGTTTCACACGTTGACCTAACCTGAAAAATGATTTTGTATCTCCGTTTGGAACGACAGAATTTAATTATAAATTCCTATAATGGCACGGCCTTTGGTACAAAGATTATGATAAATGTGTATCACTATTGGAATGGTTTTTTCATCTGTTTTTGTAGCAGTCGCTTTGTAATTTGTAATGGTTTTTATAATTCGAACGGTACTGCTCATATAACATATATTGTGACGGTTATTGCTACACTCCCCTGCGCGTGTTGTTCATGATTCATAGTGGTTTTTTAAGTGGTTTTTATACCTCCCCTTGGAACGGTGATTTAATGTAATTTGGTTTCATTTCTTGTAATTGCTTTACACCCTGTGTTTGTAACGTTTTGCTTGTACATGTTATACTGGTCGTTGTAACGATCGTCTTTTTAGCATGGGTATATTCTTATAGCCATTGCTAAGGCCGTTACAATTTTTATTTTATTTTTTGGTATAAAATATTAATTATAATTTTATTTATTTTATATATTATTTTTTTATAATTTATTGTTTAATCTATTGATATAAAAATGTGTCGGGTAGCAAGAAGAAATAACAATATCAATAACGAAATTAAATTTTTTTTTAAAATATAAATACATATTTTGGAAACATGAAACCCGACCCTAATCTAGATCCCCGTCTTCTGCCTGATCGTCCCCGAACTCCTCATCTTCTGCCTCATCGTCGTGCTGCCGAGGATCGATTGGATCTTGGGACGGTGGCGCCGGTGTAGTTCTTTGCTCATAGTGAAATTAACTATACCCTTTCCGGCAAAGTCTTAATTCAAAGAGAGACCATAAAATCAAATATCCACCAATCGACTTGAAAGAAAGAGAAGATAGTCCGAACAGGAACGCTTCCTCCCCCAATTATCTGCTGCCTGAGCAGTATTCAAACCCGGACTATAAGGACGGGAGAGATAACAACATAACACCTCCAGACGGTGGACTATCTCCTCGAGCCTAGCATGCCGATCATCGTAGTCCAAGCGTTGTTCTTGTGGTGGCTGGGGTGGTGGAGCAGATGACGAGCTCGGCTGCGAGGGTCCATCGATCGTGTGGTGGGCCTTAGAGCTGAGTCCGAATACCCGACCCCTCTTCCGGCCGCCTACTGCCGCCATCCACATCTGGTCCGCGGTCATGGCCACCGAGCTTTGAGAAGAGGGTGGAGGATCTGATTGAGCATTTGTTGGCTGGTCGGCTTGTTGTTCCTCCACCATCCTCTCGAACGCCTCCTGTAATTAGAATACTGGACTTAGTATGAAAAAAAAAAAATTATAATATAAATTGAAAATAAACTTACCGCCACCTGCACTGCCCTCGGGCCGCTCTATTGGCCGTCCTCCTTTCTCTTGTAGACCTTGGAGAACAACTCCATCTGCTTGATCGGGCGACCAAGTTGTGCCTCCTGTCAAAGACAAATTTAAATAATTAATTAAAGCATCTAAAATAATGAAATCACTTGAATAAATTTTATACTTACCATCTTCTTCTTGTGGTGCCAACAGACGAGGAGCCCCCTCTGTAAACGATCGCTGCAGCGGTGGGGTTAGTTGCCCGATTGGCCTTATTCTTGGCCAACATTTCCTTGAAGTCCTGGTTGTCTCAGTACTCCAGCAGCTGTCGCCAAATCTCCTCGGCCAACCAAAGCGGTCGGGACAGCTGGGCCGAGCATTGGAGAACCCTTCCGCAGGAACCGTCCGGCCTTCCACCGGACGACCTTGTACATCGACTCGTCGCCGCAGTCCCACCAGTATTTAAGTTGTATATTGACATATTAAAAAGAAAGAATTAGTAAAATATTAAAAACTCAATTAAAACATAATAAAATATTAACTACCTTAACATTATCTTACCAAAACAGGATATGCTCCTGTGGAATCTTCTTGATGCATCCCCAAGGGTGAGGGTAGTGAGAACCGGAGGCCCCCAGGGCCTGAGAACCGGAGGCCCCCTGGGCCTATCAAATGCTGACCTCCGCGGTCGATGACACAGGAGAGGCCGGGTCAACGGGCGGGGCCTGAGGCATTGGAGGTTGTGCTGGTGGAGTCGGAGTCGTTTGGCCACGACCACGTCCGGGAGGGGCCGGAGCACCATTTGTCATGATATCTAGACATTTAAAAAATATGGATTATATTTTGTATAAAGTTGTAAATATTTTATTATATTTTAGCAAAATTTTACTAAATTAACATAAATTCCCTAAAATTACATATATAGCCTAAAATTACAAAAAATTAGTGAATTTACAATGTAATTAAAGAAAAATTAATTACATATATTTTCAAAAAATTACATAAAACACACAATATTTCTTAAAATTACAAAATTTCATAAAATTCGTAAAATTACATGAAATTACATAGATTTTCTAAAATTACATAAACAATCCCAATAATTTCAGAAAATCAGAAAACTAACCCAATATAATTAGAAATTACAGAAATTGCATAAAATTACAAAAAAACACATAATAATTTCAAAAATTGCAGAAAATACCTAGCTAATAATTTCAGAAATTGCATAAATACCCAAATAATTTCAGGAATTGTAGAAAATTCAAAATAACTTTAAAAATTACCAAAAATTCACAATAATTTGAGAAAAAAATGCAATATTTCCAGAAATTACATAAACTACCCAATATTTTTAATAATTTTACAAAATATACAATAATTAAAGAATTTCAAAAAAGTTTCAGAAATTACTTAATATACCCAATAATTTTGAAAATTATTCAAAACCCCACATGTATTTTAGAAATTGCAATAACTTCAAAAATTACACAATAGTTACACAATAATCACCATAATTACACAAAATGCACAATAATTTTTAAAACTTATATAAAGTTAAATCAATGTAAGTTCTGAAAATTATCAGAAAATTTCTAAAAATTTTCAAAAAAACCAATAAATACACACAAATATCACCAATTTCAGAAATACCAATAAATACATAATTTTAGAAATACCAATAAATAATTTCAGAAATAGCAACAAATTTTCAGAAAATATCTGAAAATTTTCAGAAATTTACACATAAATTTCCAATAATTTCAGAAATACCAATAAATACGGATAAGTTCACCAATTTCAAAAATACCAATAAATACATAATTTTAGAAATACCAACAAATTTCCAGAAATATTTTGAAAATTTTAAAATATTTACACATAAATTTCCAATAATTTCAGAAATACCAATAAATACATAATTTCAGAAATACCAACAAATTTCCAGAAATTACATAAATATCACCAATTTCAGAAATTACCCAATATAAATTTCAAACATTACATAAATAATTTTAGAGAGAAAAAAAAAAAAAAGGGAAAGCGTACCTTTCAGAGATAGAGAGTGAGAGGGGAGAGTGGTGCGTAGACAACAATGGTCAACGGCGGTGGTAGAGGACAGTGGTGGTGCGCGGCGGTGGTGGTGGACAGTGGTGGTGCATGATGGCGGGGTGGACAGTGGTGGTCAGCGGCGACGAGGGGTGGTTAGCGGCGACGAGGGGTGATCAGCGGCGGTGGTGGAGGACAGTGGTGGTCAGCGGCGACGGGGGGGGGGGGGGGGATTTTCAGAAAGGTGGTGGGATGGAGAAGAAAACGTTTTAGTTCAGGTGGGAGAAGAAAATAGCCAAGTGTTCCTATTTATAGTAAGACTTTTTGGAGCAGTCTTTGTAATAGACTTGTAATAAAGCGCCGTTACAAAACTAATTTAGTACGGTCATGGGTAATCGTTTATAAAGCCGCTACAAAATATAATACAAAATTTGGTAGTCCAAGAATACAATGTCCAATAATAAACCATTTTCAAAATTAATGTTAGATAAAGTTCTATTATGTGTAAATAACACATTATAAATCACAACACATTTTGAATGTATATTGATATATGGTCACATAATGAAATAAACTTGTATATGCATAATTGTTTGTAATTTATTGATGCAACTTTGATTATATATTGTTGTACTGTACCCAATAATCAGACCATCAGATTAAAGATCCAACCGTTAGATGTGATCAAACTGGTATAAGAATACACTTATGAAGTTTTGTACTAATATCATTTACGGATGTCGAGATATGGTATCCGGTACATAATATAACCGAGTAAATCCGGTGCATCATTCAAACAAGCCATCTGATTTGAAATCAGACCGTCAGATGTGATAAAAAGACAAAATTCTTGAATATAAACAAGTTTGGTATGAATCGAGCGCATGGCGGGAACGATATTTTTTGACATACACACACTATTTGTAACGACCCTAGGAATACACCTTTATTTCTTAACTTTGTAATAGCCTTTCTAATATATATAATAATACTAGTGAAAATTTTTAAAATTCCTCCAGATTTTTGGCTTTTTTGCCAACAAATTCATTTTTCAACGGTTTTAGTAACGACATACGTAAAGGCCGTTACAAAGTTAAATATTTCCCTCTAACTTTTTCATTTCGTGGGAAATTGAGGCTCCTTTTTTTTAGGCTATTAGGAACGGCTTTTGTTCCATCTCTATTATTATATGGCCGTTCCAAATTTTAAATTATTTAAAATAAAAAATATTAAATATTCACTAAATACAACAATATTAACTAGTTCATTACAAAACACTAGAAACCAGATGTATTGTCTTCATTAGTCTCATAATCCTCGAAATTATCTTCATCATCCTCGTCTTCTTCGTCATCATCTTAGGCCATCCGAGAAGTTCTTGCTCCTTGTTGGCGTGCTACTAGAAGATCAAGAAAAAGTTGTATACCATCGGGATCATGTAGGTTGTACGTTTGATTGTCCGAAGCAACTTCAGGGACATGTATATCTTCATCTGATCGATACACGATATTGGTCCATCAAGACTCATCAATTACTCTCCGAGCCATGGTTTGTAAACGGCCATCCAATCCACTTTATCTCTCTTCATGCTCGGAAACTCTGCGTACTAAACAAGGTGATACCGATGGTGTACCTTCATGCCATATCAGTATGGAAGATCCCAAGATATGTTTTTCTTTGTCCACTTGTGGATTGTACCATATCTTGGTGGGAGTGTCATAGGTTTGTCGACAGCAGGACTGAAGTCTTCTACCCACTCACGAATCTACTCTCCAGTCAGCCGCGGGCGTGCAACCTTCCTTTCCACTCGATTTCTAGTGAAGGCTTTCTTATACCTGCGGTAAGGATGGTCCAGTGATAAAAACTATCTATGACAGTCAAAGTAGCAGGCCTTCCTACCATGCTGCAGACGGAGTGCCCGTGTGTCATCCATACAAACTGGAAAACCCATAATACCAGCGGTACTCCATCCAGACGCCATCCCATAAGCAGGTAGGTCGTTAACGGTCCACATCAATGCCGCGCACATCATAAATGCTTGGTTCGTAGCACTGTCGTGCATCCGTACGCCCACATGCCACAATTGGAAAAGCTCCAGATAAACATCGATCAGACGCTTCGGATTTGACGGGCCAGGGATCACCATCGTGAGGAACATGTACTCAGACTTCATGCACATACCCGACGGGAGATTGTACGGTGTGAGTATAACGAGCCACCATGAGTAAGTTTTACCATACTGCCCGTGCGGCACAAATCCATCCGTGCACAGCCCTAGCCTAACATTACGGGGCTCCAATGCAAAGTCGGGATATGTTTGGTTGAAATGCCTCCAAGCCTCTGCATCGGATGGATGACACATGGAGCCCTCATCCGTTTGATATGTGGCATGCCACGTCATGTGCTCAGCAGTTGCTGTCGAAGCATACAACCTTTGCAGTGGAGGAGTAAGCGGCAGGTACCTAAGAACGGCATACGAGGACTTCTATCGGTGGCAGTCTTGTTGTCTGGTCGCCTTGTACCTAGCCTCTCCACAAAACTTATAGTACTCCAGATCAATGTCGTTCTTCCAGTACAGCATGCAACCATTTTTCCACGCATCAATCTTCCCAACAGGTAAACCCAAGTCTCTAATCAATTTTTTCGTACTTAGTAATCAGTAGGGAAAGTGTGATGGGGGGGCAATATATGATCAGCCCACTGGCACATTCGATCATATGTGCGCTCGGATAAATTGCCCTCAGCCATGATATTCACAAAACTAGCAACCGCCCCCAACTGAGATTGGGTACAACCGCTCCACAACGGCTGGTCGGCAGTGCGCACTACATCGAGAAAACGGTCTGACAACCTTGACACATAATCACATCGCCCACCCTCGTACCATATAACACATGACCTCGTACCATCGTCAGGCACGCCCTCGTCGTAAGAAGTAAATAACCCGGCCCGGCTGCATCATAAACCATCCTCTGCACCCAATCCATCTGTTGTTGATCACCCCAATGCGAACTACCCTCCTCCTGAGTAGATGGGTTTTGCTCCTCCTGCGGTGGAGGGACGATCACAGCATCAAAGTATTCTTGCACCCTCTCCTCGCCGTGACAAGACCAACTATAATATTCCTGAACAAACCCGCGCCTATATAAGTTAAAATTGACCTCATCAGGTATTTTGAACCTTCCGTTTTTACACTTCACACACAGGCACCTAATCTTATCTCCGTCCACATATTGGCGCTGGGACTGAGCCCACTTTATGAAAGTTTTAACAACATCCTCAAACTGTGGTGTAAGACCCGCCCTATTTGGGAGGTTCTTCTCATACATCCATCTTCTCAATTGCCTTAACATGATGAGAACTACATATACGCAAACATATATTTAGAATAAAAATAATTAAACGGCGTTTACTTTAAAAAAAAGGGTTGAAGTTGTTACCTGGTCAGAGCAACTCAATAAATTAACGATAACTGAACAAGTGTATGTGCACTAAATGTGGTCGAGAGAGATTGAGAGTGTGTGTGGTTAATCAAGACTAGAACAAATGAAATAAATTGAAAACATCATGCAACATAACATATAGAAGCATATGTACCGGCTTTTGTAATGGCTTTAGTGGCAACAAACTAATCGTTGATATATTACCGTTGGAATATAGCCGTTACATACAATAACTTTTGGTACGGTCTTTGAAACGGTTAGGTTTTTAAAAAAAAAGCCATTGGAATTGTAATTGTCTTTGCATCAGTCCCTGCTACTTGCGTTTTGTAGCGATTTTATGCGACAGTGGTTGTAACGGAGCATCAAATTTAATCGAAACCGCTACAAAATGGTAAGACCATTTAAAGAGTCGTTACAATATTGTAACGGCTTTGATTTTGTTACGGCTATTGTAACAAAGGTTTTTAAAATGGCGGTTGGCCGTTACAAGTTTACGAGGCAATTTCAAAGGCCGATACAAAATTTAACGGCCTTATTTTTGTAACGGCTATACATATACCACGGTTTTGTAATGGCTTTTTTACCTTTTTTCATACGCTCGCTACACAATTTCCTCTTATCCGAGATTAAGACGCCATATTACTTCTTTCATTCTAAAATTGTAACAATGACCGTTTTATATTGGAACGGCTTCGTGGCAGTTACAAAATATCTGTTCTAAAACCCGAATTCTTTTGTAGTGATTAAAATCGAAGTTACGAGATGTAATAGAACGAGTTCTAAAACAATGAAACTAAAACCACAAAAAGACAAACTTATGAGACATAAAATGTAATTATTTTTATTACTATACATATTTAAAGTCTGCATTGTTAGAAAGGGACTATTTAATAATTTATTAATCTTTACGTCCTAAAATTTACATGGATTGTTTGTCTGGATTCTGTATCTTAAATTAGTACAGTTATTTTACTTAATATATACTTATGTGCGTAAAGTATAAAACCATGTATGTAACTTTTTTTTATTAACTTCGATATTCAATATTGATTACGGAGCTAATAAACAACTAGGAAAAATTAATAACACAAACACAAATACCAGGATATAGAAAGTGGGTATTGAACATCATTTGCTACATAAATTGATTCCACTGGTTGAGCAATAGTACATCATGGGAAGAACACTGGGTGGTCTTACTCGAAGAACCCAACTTTTATTTTCTATGTCTAACGACTTATTTATGTAGACGGCTATTTTCCGGACATAATTCATCAGTTCACCCTGCAAAACGAAAAAAAAAAATCACCAACATTTACAGATTCACCAAATTTGTTATATGCAATAAATCAAATAAATCATAAATTCTATTAAGTAGAAGCAAAATATAAGAAAACAAGACATGTACATACTTTGAGCAATCAGTGGAAGGGCTAATCTTGTAGGGAATGTTGACACCACATTGTCCAGGAAGTCCAGCAGCCTTGTTGAGGTCGACATCAGGGTATGAGCCAGCGAGAGATTTCAAGCAATTGCACACGCTTTGACGATCTGATGGAGTTTGGGCTGCTCCATAGAGACCTTTAACTCCACTGCAACAACTGCCTAGTGGGCCTTTGTTGGTCGCATAAGGCAGGCATGGATTCAAGTATGAAACTACCGAACCACAGCCAATTGCCGCCTCGCCCCGAGGAGCAACTGCGACGGCCAAGACGGCAGCGATGAGGACAATGCACATTGGCTTGATAATTCCAGCCATTGTAATTAGAAGATGTCAAAGGGCTTAGCGTTTGTTTTCTAGGAATAGGGGTGACTAGGCAAGTTTTGGTGTGTGGAGGAAACATGTAAGCTTCAGTGTTTATATAGGGAAAATTGAGCGAAGTATTGATAGATCTAACAGTGACATATTTATGTAGTTGGTAGTTGTGGCGGAATATTAATTGTGCAATCATAGTGCAGGTGATGGGTAAGGTGTTGCTCATATTAGGACAATCATCAACAAAAAAGTCCACAGGCGGCAGTAATTCAAGCCACGTACTTGAAAAGCATTAATTCACAGCATCTTGTTCGTATTATTGTGGGGTCTCTATGTACCATATACTAATAACAAGCGTCGAAATATAACTTGTGCGGGAGTTTTTAGCTAAGCTTGCATATCAGAAACAATACAACAATTGCTCAGTGAGTGAATTATGAATTTGTTATGAGTGAATTTTATTGAACGCTGAAATGATGTAATAATGAGTTTAGCCCAAGTAGTCATACACTTACAATGGTAGAGTCTTAATAAAATTAAATTAGAAAATAAAATCTTAGTAGATATAAACTATATATTATAGTTATTCCTATCTAAATATATATTGTTATTGTTTCTCTCCTGTTTCAATCTCAATCCCCATCATTTAGCACAAGAAAACCATCACGTACAACACATGAGTTTTCATATGTGATGAGAATATCAGTAATATTTATATATTTATAATGGTATAAGAGTAATTTTCTTACATAAACCACAAATTAAAGAGTCACGCACTAAGTCTAGTTAAAGGTGAACTTAAAGTGTCACATACTACTCACTGGATGTAAAAGGAATTAATTCCAGGAGAAGGTTTAATTGAATGGATTAAATTAACTTCCTGAAGATTTAAGTGTTCATGAATTAATTGGATTAATCGGCTTGAATTCATAAATTGGATTTATGGATTTAATGATCATGGACTTTTATTTTAATTGGATTTATGGATTCATGACGTGTATATGGCCAAAATAACAGATTGGTCCACTTTTTTCGGGGATGGTGACCCTTTCAGTCCAGGTCAATTTGAAAATTGTAATTTAGAATAGTAACTTTTAAAAAGTTGCAATTTCAGGCCAAAAACCCATAATTTGGCCGGAATCTCTCACCTGTCTGGCGATCATTTCACATGTGGATTAAAAAAATAAAATTTATTTTACATGGGGGGTGATTTGGTAGGCATATTGAGGTGGCGCATGGTGACATGTTTTATTTAGACAAAAATTCATTTAAATAAATAAATTTTTTTCTTAAATATATTATTTAACTATCAAAATAAAATATAAAATTCAAATTGATAAATTAAATTAAAATCACAATTTAAAAGATTAATATACTAAAATTCAATTTTCAAGTTTAAATATCTACATCAATATAAATTTTAATTAATTATAAAAATTATATGTTATTAACTACATTTAAATTATAATTTAGTTTTGAATATATTAAATAAATTTTATTATTTAATATAAAATATGTTTAAACTTTAAATATTATTGTTTTTATTTAAAAAAATAATCAATTTTTTGGGAAAAATAATTCTTAACATTCTTTTTTTCTTAAGTTGTTTTTAAATTTTTTAATTTTTTCTTTATTTTCTATTAATTATTTTTAAATTAATTTAGTAAAATATAATTAAAAATTTTAAATTTGCCACAGCTTTCGAAAAAGGCAGCGACGCCGTCGCCCCCAATTTTGGGCCTGGGTGAAGTGTCGTCTCCCAGAACAGGGGCCGAAGTTTGATGATGGGGTGCGGGGTGAGGTTAGGAATAAAATAAAATTTAAAATAATTGGGTGATTTGGGATGGATGTTGAGGTGGCAATGGTGACATATTTTATTTTAATATGTCACCCTTGCCACATAAGAGAATCAAATTATTTTAATCCACGTAGATAAAACTCGCTGAAAATTCTCAATTTTAGATGGTCATGTGCGACCCACATGACCAATTCCGGCCAAATTAGGATTGTTTGGCCTGAAATTACCACTTTTTAAATAGATCTGGACTAAAAGTGCCACCACTCCTAAGAAAGTGGACCAAAATTGTATTTTTTCCTAACAGATTCTACCATTTTACAAGGTAATTCTTATATGAACTTCTATTCCACTACAAGAAAATAGCTTAATGGCAACGAAAAAATTTGTTGTTGAGATCAGCGTCGAGCTAATTAACAAGTAAAATTCTCGTTGTTAATCTACACTACTTAATATATATTTTAAACAATCCGTTGCTAAATTTGTTAGCAAGTAAATGTTCGTTGCTAAATTCATTAGCAAGTAAAATTCTTATATTAAATAATGCATTAGCAATGAAAATTTTACTTGCTGATTAGCTCGACACTAATTTTTTTTGTTGCTATTGAATGTTTTTCTTGTAGTGTTCCATATAATTTAATTCATTCAATCTCCATTGCTTAACATACCCCAATGAAAGGCTTGACATATGTACTTACTGTAACATATGTAGAAGAAACTAAACAAGATACTGTTGATTCAGATGATGAAGTATTAGTACCAAGCAGCATGCCTATAGAAAATAACTATGCACGTGATGAAAATCTCACTTATTCACATGCTATCGTGGTGTAAGCTAATAATATATATTTCTTTTTGTCTTATTTTTTTATTATGTCGTATGTATATGATCACTCAATGCTAATTATTTAGATATTATCTGTAGTATTGACACAATTAATAAATATCATGATTTGATAAAAAACTATTTATGATTTTTTTTCTTTTGGTTTAATAGAAACTAATATGACCATATATTTTAAATATAATTATATAAATCATGAAAATTGCTTCTTCATTTAAATTTAGCCTCTTCAAAAGATTGGAATATTATTTCGATGTAACAATGATGTTTTATTAGTACAATAATTTGTGAGAATAATAGAACACACATGAATCCATAATGTTTTGACATAACAATACATAGGCTGACCCAATTCTTTGGCTTCTTATATTTGCACTAATAGAAGACAAATATATAATTGATAAAAGAAAGTTATTAACCCGATTGGGATACAATACCACAATAATATTTTTGTGGTATATTAAATTTACTTATAATAGTGAACCAACAATTATGAATACTTTACTCTATCGTAAACCTATATGTATCCTCATAACTACTAAATTAGATAGTTTGGATGAATGAAAAATAATATTTTTGAAAAAAAAAAGTCTTTAATAAAAGTTTTACCTTCTACAAACTTTAAGATAAACAATATCTATTTGAAAGTGGTTTTAATATATCTCTAATTAGGGTATAAGAAAAATATATTTTATCGTCCTATTTATCATTAATATATGACAATAAAAATAACATATTAATCAAATATATCTGCAAGACCAACATTGGGTGAGAGAAATGTCGTTTGTCGATTTTGTAGTGTCATTGTGGTTAGAAAAGAAATTTAAACATAGCTCAAATATTAATTCTAAACTATGTTGTCAAAGTGAAAAAGTAGTTTTACTGTTGTTGCCAAATTCTCCTAAGTATCTTGATGGGTTACTGAAGGTCGTTTGTTTAAAGTCAACATTACATCCTTGAATACTATGTTTTCTTTCACATCAATTGGTGAAAGGTTGACACCTCTGTTCAAGATGGTAGAGAACCACCATGCTTTAAGATATCTGGTAAAAATTATCATCGAATTGAATCTTTACTTCCGCCACCTGGTCGTTTGAACGGCTTTGTTTAGTTGTACATTTGCGATGCAGAAAATGAAGTTTGCAACTGGTTGAGAATCTTATGAGATGGTAACTTGGTAAACCTCACTTCTATAGGTGAGAGTTTGAAAATTATGTTGGATAATGTGAATCCTTATGTTCAAGTATTTCGTAATGCAAAAGATGCATTACAACACGATAGTGGTTTGAATTTGTATGTATGTATCTTGCATTCAAGGAGCATTAGACAATACATTCAACAAACCACTAATGAGATTATTGTGTTAATTGTTGGAGATGATACTAATGTTGTTGGATGTCATGACATTATTTTCTGCAAAAATAACAGATACTTGAAACTAATTAGTGAAATGCATCCGTCATATACACCACTTCAATATCTATTACTCTTTCCATATGGAACTGATAGGTGGAAAATTGGTATACCTTTCAACGCAATCTACAACCAATAAATAGATGGAAAAGTTTCCATGAGAAAGTTCTAGGATTTTCGACTCCAACATAGAGAATTAGAAGTGACGACACTTTTACAGGGGGCATTTGTTTAACCAACTAGTTGTTGATTGCTATGTAGCAATTGAATAACAAATGTTAAATTACGTAAAAATACATCAAGCTGAAATGCATGGAAATTTTTATGAAGGTCAAAAGATGCTATCGTCACAGGGGACATAAATGTTGGTGCAACTAGAAAAAGGATTGTATTGCCATCATCCTTTACAAGAAGTCTGTGTAATATGATGCCAAAGATTCTATATTCAAATGTAGAACAATTGGACCTCCTAACTTTTTCATTACATTTACATATAATCCTAATTGGTCAGAAACTTTCTGTAGAACTGTTAAAGCTATATGATAAGCATACAGAAGATAGACCAGACATCGTAGTAAGAATATTTAGAATGAATCTTAAGCAGTTGATGAAACACTTCAAGGAAAAAATATTTTTTGGAAATGTATTAGCAAATACATCATACATATATATTATCTTTTTATTTGATATACTTAATGATTAAGTACATTAATATTTTAAAATTTTCAAAGCAAACAGATATTCTTGTGGTAGAACTTCAGAAACGAGGACTACATTACTCACACATAACTTCGACTTTATCTATCTAAGATAAGTCAATCACTCCTGAAGACATTGATGGGTTTATATGTGCTAAAATTCCTAAAAAAGATGTTGATCCTTTAGCTTATGCAATTATTGTCAGATGTATGATTCATGGACCAAGTGGGCCATATAATCCAAATGGCTCATGCATAGTAGATGGAAAGTGTTCTAAACACCATCCAAAAAAAAAAATTGTGATCGAACTACCGTTGATGGAGATGAATTGGCAGCATATAGGCGTAGATATGATCCAAAAAATATTGTAATGATTAATGGGGTGGAAATAAACAACAGGTGGATTGTTCCATACAACAGTAACCTCCTTCTGTTGTTTGATGCGTATATAAATGTGAAGAAATGTGCATCTCCAAAATTGATGAAGTATATGTACAAGTACATGTGTTAGGGAACTGATCGGGCTATAATTGATATTAAAAATAATATTGAAAGCCCTTAAAATAATGAGTATATGAAATCAAATAGTATTTGGATTGTCATTATGTATAAGCTATTGAATCATGTTGGAAAATATACGAATTTGAGGTGCAAAGACATTGTCTAGCCGTTGAACGCTTACAATACCATTTGCCAAATGAGTGATTTGTGGTGTTCCGTGGAAAATTTTGTTTGTATAACATTGTCTCGTGAACGTATTAATGATACAATGTTAACATAATGGTTTGAAGCAAACAAAAAGTATGATGCAGCTTGCGACTTGATCGGTGCCCCGTTGTGCGAGATATTGTCCACTTTTGCTCTATTTGAGCCTCACGATTTTGTCCTGAAAAGTCACCTCGCTAGGGAGAGGAGACATTGGGGCTTATAGAGCCACTCAAGTTCCTCGTCTGCAACCGATGTGGGATGCTTGCTACATCATCAGCCCCCCCAGACGAGGGGCTTGGGACGAGCACACGGCCTCATTCTCACAGACAGTGTCAAATGATGCGGCTTGCGACTTGATCGCTACCCCGTTGCGCGAGATATTGTCCGCTTTGGCTCTGTATGAGCTTCACGATTTTGTCATGAAAAAGCACCTCTCCAGGGAGAGGAGGCATTGGGCTTATAAGCCACTCAAACTCCTCGTATGCAATCGATGTGGAACGCTTGCTACATCAAAGTATATGGAAATAAGATCATTACTTTATGTGGAACTTCCTATTGCTTGGGTTTGGAAGCGGGCTATAAAGGATTCGTTCATGAGAAAACATGGTAAAAGTATGGGTAGGTTGCCTTATGTAAATTCAAGTTCTGAAGAAAAATACTACTTCCACATGCTACTTTATAAAGTTCATGAAGTTCAATGTTTTGAGGATTTAAGAACTTTTAATGAGATTATATATCTAACATTTAAGCAAGCCTATGCAGCCCGTCGTTTGCTAGATGAAGATAATGAATGATCAAGCACTATCTGAAGCATCAACTTGGTCATCCTCGGTTAGACTTCGAAACATGTTTTCAGAGATAATAGATCTTATTAACTTATGGAACGACATTGGAGGGCCATGGTGGATGATTTACAACATAAAGTCGGACGAGATTTAACGGTTACCAACACACATTTAACTGATGAGGACTTGAAGGATTCACACTTCAAGAAATTGAATGTACACTTACTAGAAATGGAGAGTCACTTGCGAACTTTCCTCCTATGCCCCAATCATCTTCTAGATTTTTTGGCCACATTGGCCACATAACAAATATACTTATAAGGGAAGAGCTTCAATATGTACAAATAGACTTATAAGTGAAGAGCTTCAATATGTACAAATAGACTTATAGGGAAGAGCTTCAATATGATTGCATTGTGGAGAACAATCATTTCAGTCATACTTCAATGGTTGTATGATGATTAGTTGAGAGTTTCTAATAATATAATTGAAGCACACGAGAGCAAATGTGGTGACCTTTTTTTATAAATGGTAGTGGCGGAACTGGGAAAACGTATTTCTGGAAGACAATAATCGCAAAATTCAAGTCTAAAAAAATTTATCTTATCAATTGCATCATCTGAAATTGCAATATTGTTCTTACCACGAGGAAGGACAACCCGAAAAATAGTGTTTTGATGAAATCAATTCTATAATGTTGTCTATGCTACTTGGTGAAATTCATCAATTTTGTAGTCCAGATATTTTGTTTCCTAGGGAAACAAGGGATCATGAGCAAAATATGAGTAAACTAGAATTGTTGAATTCTGTAAAGGTCTCTGGTATTAGTAATTGTTGCTTAGCGCTAAAGAAAAGGGCGTCTATAATGCTTTTGAGGAATCTTAATCAGTCTTTGGGTTTGTGCAATGGAATTCGACTCATTATCTCAAAAATGGGTGAAAATGCGCTCGAGGCACGTGTCATCACCGTATCTTGTATGGATGAAGAAGTCCTGATTCCACGAATTGTTCTTACCACCACTCAATCTTAAACATGTATTCCAATGAAGAGAAGACAATTTCCTGTAAAGTTGTCATTTGCAATGACTATTAGTAAGAGTCAAGGACAAACACTAGATAGAGTAGGATTGGATTTGCCAAAGCCAGTATTCACACGTGGTCAGTCATATATTGCATTATCACGTGTAATAAATCCATTAGACTTAAAGATTCTCATTTGTAATAAACCTGAAATACCTTGAATTTGCACGAAAAAATATCGTGTATCCTGGGGTACTTGCTGCAATTTATGAATAAAATTATTTTTATTTTATAATTGTCTTTGTAATTACCTTTTTAGCATAACTATAGATCTTATTATAAAATTCATATATTGGTCTATACAAAATTTATCATGATTGCATAACCATGCATAGTTCACGTTTTTCTTTCATTTATGTTTATTTTTTGTTAAATTGCAATATATTCGTGTGTTTGAAAAGATTACACAAATTAAAAAGTTAAAATAAATATTATTGATAAGTGTAGGAGATACATATATATGTAGTATATACACATTTGGAGTTATTGAGCCCACATGGTTGCAGATTTAATATCAAGGTTCGCTTGATCAGACTGTTAGATATACACACACCACACGAGCATAAGACAAGAACATTGAAGATTTGTTGATTGTAAAGTAAGCATATGTCTGACTGTATTATTTTTTTACATTTATGTTTCACTTTTATAAATTTAAATTAGAAAGTTTTTGACAAAATTGCATCTCTTTTTATCAAATTTGGTAGAGTTTCTTCATTCAAGGTGTTGTTTATGGTTGTAATGTTACATACTTTGGTTCATGCTTTGCTGAAGAAAACATAGATAATATTCAAGATATACAAGTGATAGTAGCTGATAAAAAATATGAAATACTACCCCCACCATCATCAGTTGCTAGTAGGTGATGCTGTGAAGATTGAAGATATTACAAATTGTTGGGATGAGTTTTTATGCCATTTTTATCTAATTGTTAGACTGAAAGACATAGAAAGCCAAATGGATTTGGATTACCAATTTATTGGTAAGTCAATTTATATTTTAATTAATTGTATATTTGTGCTTCTTGTATATGCATTAATAGATCTAAACTAATTTATGGTATACTGTGGATATTTTGAATTGGTTGTTGTGTTACGCATTGTAGATAAGTGCAGGAGATACATATACATGTAGTATATACAGATTTGGAGTTATTGAGCCCACATGGTTGCAGATTTAATATCAAGGTATGCTTGATCAGACTGTTAGATGTACACACACCACACGAGCATAAGACAAGAACATTGAATATGATATTTGTTGATTGTAAAAGTAAGCATATGCCTGACTGTATTATTTTTTTACATTTATGTTTCACTTTTATAAATTTAAATTAGAAAGTTTTTGACAAAATTGCATCTCATTTTATGAAATTTGGTAGAGTTTCTTCATTCAAGGTGTTGTTTATGGTTGTAATGTTACATACTTTAGTTCATGCTTTGCTGAAGAAAACATAGATAATATTCAAGGTGTACAAGTGATAGTAGCTGATAAAAAATATGAAAATACTACCCCCACCATCATCAGTTGCTAGTAGGTCATGCTGTGAAGATTGAAGATATTACAAATTGTTGGGATGAGTTTTTATGTCATTTTTATCTAATTGTTAGACTGAAAGACATAGAAAGCCACATGGATTTGGTAATTTATTGGTAAATCAATTTATATTTTAATTAATTGTATATTTGTGCTTCTTGTATATGCATTAATAGATCTAAACTAATTTATAGTTTACTGTGGATATTTTGGATTGGTTGTTCGTGTTACGTATTGTCAACAAGCTCAATGCCACAACAATTTTCTACTCTATTTTTTCAATTGTTATTAACTGTTATTAATATGGTATGCAACTAATTATTTATTTTTACACATACACCAGTATGACAGTTGCTCGCATGGTCTTGTGTGATAATTTTGCATTGATAAAGGAAAAATATTATTGAAGATGCTTGATAACAATAATATTTTGCTGGCATGTCGAGTTGTGGTAAAAAAATTTGAAAGTAAATATATATAGTTATTTTAACCAAGTATAAAATGTACTGATTCTTTTTTCTAATATTGGTTTTATTGGTTGCAAGTCCATCTATTATACAACATTAGTTTAGCAAATTGTATATCACCTACAAAATAAAGTTTACAGATCGTTTGAGGACTTGGTAAGAGAAACTACACATAAAAACATTACTATATATGTCGGTATTTTTTTATCATTTTTTATAATTTGCACTTCAAATTTGTAGGTTTAATGAAGATCGTGCCCCACAAAAGTTCATTTCTTTAATTCGATAAGAAGATTTACAATATTCAAGTCACTAAAAATCTCAAATGCTAAAAGGATTCGGATATGTTATTATGGACCTCAACAAGGTGTAAGAATTTTAATTTTTTTATTACTTAATAAATATTCGAAAATATTATAGTTCAATATGATTATGTAATTTAATGACACAGGTAATTTTTTTTCGCATTGTTGGTTGAGTTGAGAAAATTGATGTTACATATGGTCAGCAACTTGCCATCAATGTGAGGATAGTTGAAAACTTTTCAAGGGGAAACAATTTGTGTTAGATGCAATGACATTGTTGATGCAATTATCTGGTACTTTCATATTATTTACTTATATCATTTAATTATTTTATTTGATACAAAATAAATTATTTTGGAATTACAAGTTTCGAGTTCATCTTAGAGTGAAAGATAGCATTGACGGTATTGATTTGAAATTGTTGAAGAAAGCAAGCCGAATATATGTTTCGGAATCAAGATGCTTATTTAAAATTTTAGAAGGAAAGGTAAATAACAATCCTATTTTGGGACACAAATAATATTTCAGATATATTAATAGTTTTGGCATGGCATATTATGTTACTAGAAAAATGGTAGAAAGATGCTACAAAACCAGATCAACTCATTCATAAGCCGCGCCTATACATTTTGTGCCTGTACCACCAATTTTTTGAAGGCAATATGCTCCTTGTTTGATGAACTTTTATTTTACCAGTTGATTGGCGCGAAGAGTTTGAGTCTTCGCATAAATAAATTGTAAGTTTTAATGATTATGTTTCATTTAATGAAAAGTGTAAAGTTTATTTTTCAAAGAAAAATTAATTTCTACAAATTTGTATCGTCGTTTGTTTTCTAAGTTCACCGTAATAAAATATTTTGATGATATATTTCATAAGTCATCTAATTCACTCTTTTTATCTGTTTGTTTTTCATTTTTTGGCATGTGCAGGTTTGAATTTCAAGCAGTTGATTTCATTGTCATTAGTTAATTTGGAATTTGGACCGCTTTTCTATTTTTATGTGACATATTAAACATATTATATTAATTTGCATTTGTACTTATGCTTAATTCTTTAATAATCTTTCCTTTAATTTGTGTAAATCTACTTTACCTTTTAAGTTTCATAAATCTTAATGCATTATAATAAATAAAATTAATTTTCTATTTTCCATGTATTTTTTTTGGATTGACTTTCATATACTTTCAAAAAAATATAAAATATTATATTAGTCGTAATTAAATTAACCCGTGCTCAGCACACTAATATATATATATATATATTATATGTATACATATTGAGTTAAATTAAGAATGACTATATGTAATGTTTGAATTGTTAATTATTTCCATATTAAACCAGTATTGTTCATGAGAAAGGGAGCCCAAGAATTATTTAATTTATTAAACCTGAGGAAAAGTTATAAAAGGCATATCAATAAATAATTATGGTTATACATACCGATAAGCCTAAACATGCTGATTAAGGGACAATTCCAAGCCCTAAAACAGCCGAAAGCCGCAACCCAAATCTCTCGTGAAAAGCCAAACAGGCTAGTTGGCCTAGTAGAAAACCAAGTGTGGATAAAAACACGTGGCAACACCACATGAAGCCATGTGGAGTGAACTGCCAACTCACTCGGAAAAGGTTAAAGGATATAGAAACAATCAGCATTAGAGGGATGATAGAAATTTTCCTCCAACCAAAAACCTAATTGCCCATCTGAAAAGTCGCATATCCCTCATGGAGCTGGGCGGTTCTATCCCAACCAAATTCCAAATATCAGACATTCATTCTTATCTCTTATCATCTCTCACTTGCTTATATATAAACTAATGTGTACCCCGTGCTATGCACGATTATAACGTACTGATGATTAAAATTTATAAATTATGTAAATTTAGTTCAGAATTTCTTTTAATGAGATCAATAATATAATATTATTTTTTTTTCAAATTACAATGCATCAATATGGATAAAATTTAAGAAGTTTACAGTCATTAAAATAAGAATGAAGAGATATACATTCAATAAAACTAAATTTTGATTAATTGTTAAGTTTTATTGATAAGTGATCTTCTCCCTCTTTATTTGTTATGGACTTAATTTAGTCAAAAAAAGAAAAAAATAACACTAACTATAGAATCATATAAAGAATGATTTAGAAATTACAAAATTATATGAAATAAGAAAAAACTTCGATAATTATTGTAAAAATTGCATAATCAATGAATCTTGACCATGGCTCATAATACAGGTAATGATTTGAGCAAAAGTTAAATAAAGAGAAAATTGCATGATAAGAACAATGAAGAAAATAAGTTAAGAAAACTTTTTTTTATAAATTTAGACCCAAAAGTAGCAAATGCTTTTTATAAAAGTTGTTCTCTAATATTCACAATGCTTTAACAGAATTGTGCATTTATTCGAAAAATATATCAAAGTATTTTATTTCGATATCAATTAATAGATACCCTATAATATTGAAAATATAAAGTTTCTATCCATTCTTTTAGAAATTGGTTTATCCTTTTTTTTTTGTTTTATTAGATTATAATGATTTATCTCGTGTTTTAACTTTTTTTATATACCTACATGCTTATCATGACTCTCTCTCTCTCTCTCTCTCTCTCTCTCTCTCTCTCTCATGTGGATGATGAGGTGGACAAATTACTTTTTATTAATATTTCAATGTATGATATTTTCCATATATATATAAATGTGGTCTCACAATTGATATAATGCATTAACATTATAGAGTATATTATAAAACAAACATTACGCTAATTTAATTCAATTAAAAATTTTGTTTTATTTATTAGTTTTTAAGGAAATTTTCTTTGCACCTCTTTTTCATTATTTACTCACGGAATAATTAGCCAAATTTGATTTTCTTATAATTGCAATATAGAATATAACATATGCAATAAGTTTAAATACATTAAGAAACTACTTTTAATAAATTAGATCCAAAAGTAGCAGAATAATGGTTTCTATAAAAGTTCTTCTCGAACACTTACAACGTCTTGTCTATATTGTCTTTATCTAATTTTTTTCTTGATAATTATTAGCTTATTTATTATTGTGTAAACTTTATTCTTAATATTTTAAATTGCATACTCAAAATTATCGTACTCAAAACTATTTTTGGAAATTTTATTTCTATGAATAAGTCTCAAATGCACAGTGTCCCAATTTTTTATTCATGTATCTTAGTATACCTTTTTATTATTTTATTGATATTCAGATTTTTGTAATTTTGTGAAAGACATTTTATATTTTAATAATTTATCCTGAATTATTAAATCTGTTGTGAGCATACCTTTTGTCATGTACATCCATATATTTTTATGGGTGGAGAAATATTAATGACAATTGATATCAAAGTAATTTCGAATAGTTTGATGGGTTCAGAATTTATAAAAATATTAGAAGAGAAAAATATATCTCATTTGAAATTCAAGTTGATATTTACAATATCTTGTAAATTTGTTTTTCTGATGTTATGTAAATAAGAGAAGAATTTTTTATTTGATAGGTGTTTTCAGAGAAAATAAAAAAATATTTTATCTCATGATCTAAACTAAAAATAATAGATATGACTGAAATTAGTTTTCATGCAAAAAGTTTATCACCGTGACTTGCACGGGGCAAATGCTAGTTAATATAAAAATGAATGGTACATATAAAGTAAATGTATGATATAATTATTTTATTTTAGATAACTTGTGACAATCAATTTTTGCTCTGAGATAAAATAATTAGTGTTATTGCATATTAAATTCTTATATAATGGAACGTAAGATTGTAAAGAAATAGATCTAATTATGAGATTGATAGGAACCGAATTAATATGACAACGGACATCACAAAAGATATAACATTCCACATAATGTAGTTTACTCATAATAAATAACTAAAAATTATGTATATATTACTATACATTTATGAGCATAATAAATAAAATAATTGATGATAAAATTGTTTTTAAAAAAAATACAAAAGAATGAATACTCACTGATAAGAAGTATATTACCAAGATTCAACATCTCTATCCAAGGTTATCAACAAAATAATCAAAATAAGCATGATAGAAATATGAATTAAGTAACAAAAAGGTTATAAGTAACACATACATCACACAATTTCATGAACTCATGATATAAAATAATTGATAATAAAACAATAAAAATTCAATGAAAACAAATTGTTCAAACCTTCGTTCTTTTCTGATTTTTTTAATTTATTTCAACTTTCACATGCAACATAAATAGGCACAAATTTTGAATCGAATCAATTTTTTTTTAAAAAAAATACTTTTTAAAATTTTTACTTTTATTTTAAATTCTAAAGCAATTGTATATATCGCATCATTTATTAACTCAAACAGTGAAATAATTGATAATAACAAAATTAAAATTGTAATGATAAAATTGATTCAAAGCCATGAAAAATTTATGCAAAATCCAATATTTCTACCAAAGATTATTAATAAAATAGTCAAAATACGCATGATAATAAATATAAATCAAATAAAACTTATATAATCAACATAAAAAATCACATATTCATGACCTCATAAAATAAAATAATTGACAATAAAAAATATTGAAAATCAAGGAAAGAAAAACATAATCTCCTTTTTCTATTTTTTGCGGACTTGGAGTATCTTTTATTATTTAAAAAAGATAGATAATACAAATTAAACAAAAATGATTATAATTAACACAAATCATATATTTCATGAACTCATGAAACAAAAAAAATGATAATAAAGAAATTGAAAAGCACTGAAAAAAATTTCGGACATAAGAAATTTGATGAACTCATAAAAATACGATAATATATTCATGAAATGAAATAAAATAACTAATAATATAAACATTAAAAAACATCGGGAGAATTTTTTCCCCATACCTTGGTTTATGAAAGTCTCATTTTCTTCATATATTGCCTATATGTTCATGTAAGATTAATTTCCACCCGCCCAACAAGGCATGAAATAAAATAATATATATATAAATGTATAATCCATAAACCGTTACATAATGAAATGATATTAATAAAGACTCACCAAATTTAGAATCTACAAAATAAGGAAAGAGCAAGATATATTATATTTTTCCAAAAAATACATCATTCTTCTTTATTTAGCATTGTTATTTACCATAAATATGTTAACAATGAATAAATTCTGTAAACTAAATACTGAAAGTTTGAAAAAATCGAAAAGATGGAGTCTAAATAATAAGGAAACTTGTTGATTGCAAGATCATCAATAATTAATATAGAATGAATAATTAAATTATGGTAATATAATCAATAATTAATATTTATCGTCTAAATTAATTTGAATTATTTATTAACTTTCTAAATTAAAAGAAATTAACCAATAGGAATATTTATTATAATAAAAAAGTTTAAAATTCTAGAAAAATAGAATTGAGTCAAAATTGCTCAATTTTGATCAAAAAACCTCCTTCAAATATATATATATACTAGCGTGTGACCCATACTATGCACGAGTTAATTTAATTCTAGCAAAATTATATTTTATAAGATTTTTCGAATTAAGTGAATATTAAATGAAGAATATTTTTAAATAAAATTATTTTTTTCTTCAATTATAGTCCATTATAGGAATTTTGTGTTATAAAAATTGTAAAAATTTACAATCATAAGAAATATATACAAAAGGATATCGATCAAATTGACTGATAACGCCATAAGTTGTTTTGCATTTTTCTAATGCACAGGTGATTAATAATATCATAAATATCAATATGTATGTCCTCAAATATATTTATATGTTTATTAAATTTGTATATATAATGAATATTAAATATATTTATTTTATATATCAATAGAAAATACTTATATGTGTCTTATTAATATAAAGCTATATATAACATGAAAAAAATTTAAGAATTTCACTATTTATGCAATGCTATATAAAGTCATTTACATACTTATACAAATTTACCATATCAAATTTTACTGAAACTATATATTAAATTGACAATTGAACATGTAGTATGACTCACATCATTTTGAATATGCAATTGATCCTTTTTTTTTTAACTACCTTTAAATAGAATCTTATATCAATGATTAAATAATAAAATTCTATAATTTGGATCTTGAGTTCAATTGTCATCAATCCTGCATGTAAAGATCACATACGATTATGATAGAAACATTATTATATTGTCAAAACTATACAATTAATATTCAAAATGTATCTTGGCATACTTTTTTATTATTTTATTGATATTCATATATTTACAATTGTGTGGATGACATTTATATTTTCTTGATTTATCCTAAATTATTTAATTCGTTGTGCGCTAACTTTTGTCAACTAAATTTATATATTTCTGTCATGATCTTTTTATTTATAATTTAATATTTTTGTAATGAAATTTAATGGGTGACAAATCATTAAATGATTATAACAATTAATGATACCAAAGTAATTTTGAAAATTTTAATGGGTTCAGATTTTTATAAAAATATTAGAAGAGGAAAATACATATCACTTGAAAATCAAGTTGGTGTTTACAATATCTTTTAAAGTTGTTTTCCTGGATATAATGTGAATGAGAGAAGAATTTTTTATTTGGTAGGTTTTTTTCACAAAAAATAAAGAAATATTTCTTTTCTAATAATATAATTAAAAATAATAAATATAACCAAAATTGGTTTTATTTAAAAATTTTGTCACCGTGCAACGCACGGGCAAAATGCTAGTTATTATAATTAATTATGAATGTTACATACAAATTAAATATATGATATAATGGGGCAAATGTTAGTTATTATAAAAATGAACATTACATACAAATTAAATGTAGTGTTATAAATATTATATTTTAGGTAACTTGTGACAATCAATTTTTGATTTGAGATAAAATAAAATAATTAGCATTATTAAATATTAAATTCTTCTTGTTGGAAAATTATGCTTGTAAATAAATAGATCTAATTATGAGATTGATAGGAAATTAGCTAATTATGACAATGGAAAATATCACAAAAGATTTTTAAGCTTTAACTAACAACTACAGCTTATTAAGAGAAATTTATCTTACTATATACATATATATTAGTAAATTATAAAATGATTTAAAAATAATAAAATTATTATTATGAACAATTTTTTTTTTTGAAAAATGGAAAGAAAACCATGCAACAAAATTTAATGTATAATTATAGTTAGAAATAATTTTTGACTATTCAAATTGGTCACAATTTTGAACAATTGTTCATCGACTAAACATTCATCAAACTTAATTATCCATAATTTTTTGATATCTATTAATATATATATATATAGCTTTGTACACATGTAGGAATATGTTAATTATGTGTTTAAAAAATCAATTTTTATCTTTCCAAATTCAAAATTCTAGAATTAATACATAAAAAATTACATATACATAACTATAATATCAAATAAGATAATAAAAAACTGAAAAAATCAACCAATTGAAATTTTTCATACCTTCTTGAGTAATTTATTTATTTATTTTGTTTTCGATTTCTTATGGGCTTGAAGATCCTATTAACACAGAAAAATTACATATACATGGACTATCAAAGCAAATTAAGATAATAAAAAAATATTAAAAATCAAGCAGGGGTTCGAGTCCTGATCTCTAGGAATATCTATACTATTATAAAGAGAATGGGTTTTATAGACACAAAGTGAAAAAATTTATACCATTGCCCCAAATTATTGTACTACCAAAAATTCCCTTTCAAGTTCCCAACTCTATTCAATTAAGTTTCATTAAAAAATTAATTCCATGCAATTACATGTTCTCAAAATTAAATTTATTCCTATTTTCTTTAAGTTTATTGTCAATTGAAATAAAAATAACATATTAGTATCTGTGTTGCATGTAATTATAATTATCATTGTCAATATAACAAATATTCTATAAAGTTTCAATTTTTAATTTAATTCGAGTACAATATTGTATTGATAATTAATGCATTAGAAAACATTATCAAACAACTTTTATATGTGAAGTCGTAAGGCAGTGATAAATTTTAAGATACTGGAATAAGTTATGAGATTTAATAAAATAAAAATTTTATTAAAAATTATGCTGGCAGGTACTGCGTGTCACAGCTTCTTGTTAATTATAATTTAAAAAAAAAGCTGCAGTGGTTCGAGCCGATGACCTCTTGGAATATTTATTATAATAAAAAGAATTCGCAGGAATTCGAACCCATGACGTGTAGAAATATTTATTATAACACAAAGAATTCGAAGGGGTTCGAACCCATGACCTTTAAGAATATTTATTATGATAAAAAGAATTCGTAGGGGTTCGAACCTATGACCTTTAGAAATATTTATTATAATAAAAAGAATTCGCAGGGGTCTGAACCCATAACCTCTAGTAATAGATATAATAATAAAAAGAATTCGCAGGGGTTCGAACCCTTGACCTCTAGCAATATTTTGTATAATAAAAAATTTAAAATTCTAAAAAATTAGAATTTTGATTAAAATTGAAGGATTTGATAAAAGACCGCCTTCAAATATATATATTAACATAGCACGGGTTTAATTTAATTCTAGTTAAAATTATATTTTATAAAATTTTTCAAATAAGCGAATGTCAAATGAACAATATTTTGAAATAAAATTATGTTTTCTTTTCCAATTATAGTGCACTATAGAATTTTTGTGTTATAAACTTGTAAAAATTTACAATCATAAGAAATGTATATAAAGGGATCTCGTGAAATTGACTGATGATGCCATAAATATCAATATGTATGTCCTCAAATATATATACATATATATATATTAATAGATATTAATAGATGTGTATTGAATTTGTATATATAATGAATATTAAATAAATTTATTTTATATATAATGAATATCAATAGAAAATACTTATATGTGTCTTATTAATATAAAACTATATATAACATAGAAATAATTTAAGAATTTCACTATTTATGCAATGCTATATAAAGTCATTTACATACTTATACAAATTTACCATATAAAATTTTTACTGAAATTATATATTAAATTGACAAATGAACAGGTAGTATGACTCACGTGATTTTGAATATGCAATTGATCATTTTTTTTTAACCACCTTTAAATAACATCTTATATCAATGATTAAATAACAAAATTCTACAATTTGAATTTTCAGTTCATTTGTCACCAATCCTGCATGTAACGAATGACCTAAGATTATGATAGAAAAATTATTATGCGGTTAAAATTATACAATTGATATATTCAAAATGTATCTTGGTATACTTTTTTTGTTATTTTATTGATATTAATATTTTTACAATTTTGTGGATGACATTTATATTTTCTTGATTTATCTTGAATTATTTAATTTGTTGTGCGCATAATTTTTGTCAACTAAATTTATATATTTCTATCATGATCTTTTTATTTATAATTTAATATTTTTGTGATGAAATTTTATGGGTGACAAATCATTAAATGACTATAACAATTAATGACACCAAACTAATTTTGAATAATTTTGATTCAGATTTTTATAAAAATATTAGAAGAGAAAAATATATCTCACTTGAAATTAAGTTGGCGTTTACAATATATTTCAGAGTTGTTGTTCGCATATAATTTGAATGAGAGAAGAAATTTTTATTTGATAGGTTTTTTTCAGAAAAAATAAAGAAATATTTCTTTTCTCATAATATAAATTAAAAATAATAAATATATGGCCAAAATTAATTTTATGCAAAAAGTTTGTCACAGTGCAACGCACGGAGCAAATGCTAGTTATATAATAATGAACTTTCCATACAAAATAAATGTATGATATAATTGGATAAATGCTAGTTATCATAAAAATCAATATTATATACAAATTAAATGTATGGTATAATTATTATATTTTAGGTAACTTGTGAAAACTGATTTTGGTTAATTTGATTAAAATAAAACAATTAGCATTATTGAATATTAAATTCTTCTTGCTGGCAAATTATACTTGTGATGAAATAGATCTAATTATAAGATTGATAGGAAATAAGCTCATCAATATGACAATGAAAAACATTACAAAAGATTTTTAAGCTTTAAAACTAACAACAATAGCTTATTATAAGAAACTTATCTTACTATATATATATATATTATTACTCAATTATAAAATGATTTAAAAATAATAAAATTACTATTATGGACAATTATTTTTTAAAAAATAGAAAGATAACCATGCAACAAAATTTAATGTATAATTATAGTTAAAAAAATCAGTTTTTAACTTTTCAAATTCAAAATTCTAGAATTAATACATAAAAAATTACATATACATGAACTACAATACAAAATAAGATAATAAAAAATTAAAAAATCAACCAATAGAAAAATTTTCATACCTGCTTGAGTAATTTTATTATTATTATTTTTTATTTTTTGTGGACTTGAAGATCCTATTAACACAGAAAAATCACATATACATGAACTATCAAAGCAAATTAAGTTAATAAAAAAATATTAAAAATCAAGCAGGGCCGGGGTTCGAATCCATCACCTCTAGGAATATCTATACTATTATAAACAGAATGGATTTTATAGACACAAAGTGAAAGTTTGTATACCAGCATACCAAATTATTGTAATACCAAAAATGCCCTTCAACTTCCAAACTCTATTCAATTAAGTTTCTTTGGAAAATTAATTCCATGCAATTACATGTACTAAAAAATTAATTTTACTCCCATTTTGTTTAAGTTTATTATTAATCAAAATAAAAATAACATATTATTAGTTGTGTTGCATGTAATTATAATCGTCATTGCCAATATAACAAATATTCTATAAAATTTTAATTTTTAATTTAATTTGAGTATAATACTGTATTGATATTAATGCATTTGAAAAAATTATCAAACAGTTTTTATATGTGAAGTCGTAAGGCAATGATAATTTTAAAATACTGGAATAAGTTATGAGATTCAATTAAATAAAAGTTTTATTAAAAGTTATGTGCACAAGTACTGCGTGCCTCACTTTAGAGTTTATTATCATAAAAATAGTTTGAAGGGTTTCGAACCCATAACCTCTAGGAATATCTATTATTATAAAAAAAATTCGCAGGGGTTTGATCCCGTGACCTCTAGAAATATTTATTATAATAAAAAGAATTCACAGGGATTCGAACCCATAACCTCTAGAAATATCTAATATAATAAAAAGAATTCGCAGGGGTTCGAACCCATGACCTCTTGGAATATTTATTATCATAAAAAGAATTCGCATGAGTTCAAACCCCTAACTTCTACCAATGTTTATCTATACTATTATAAAGAAAAGGCCTCCTACACTCACATTTTGGCGGTTTTGATACCGCTACACCAATTTTAAATATACCAATTATACCCTTCAATAAATTATAGATACAATTAAATAATTTTAGAATTTAATTGTAACTACCTTAGTTTTCAAATATCCATCTGTTTTTATTAACAGTTATTACTACGTTTTACTCCCCATGTTCAACCCCACTTTCTCCACTTTCATCCCATGTCAATTTTTCTTACTTTCCTTCTTTTTAGTAATTTGTATCTGCATATGAAAGACAAAATTGATGAAATTCTAGTATCTTTTTACCCCATACCACCACGTAAATATCCTGGCTCCATCATAAACATATTTTGAATACTTATTTCAATAAAGCCTCCACAAAAATGCTGTTCAAGAATCACATCCACTTCCCATATGCAACACCCAGTTATCACTGCACCATTTTTTATTTATGCAATTATTAAATAAATTGATTGACTTTGACAATTGTTATTATTTGTATTGAATAAAAATATGAAAATATTTTTCATTTCACGCAATTGTTGTTAGCATTTTACTGTTAGCATTTCATTTCTCTATCTCTATAAGGAAATATAAACATTTTATTGTTGTTAGTATTTTGAACAATTTAGATTTAAATTCACAGAGGAAATGTTTAGAACTAATTATCTCTACAAGAAGTAATTTACAGAGGAAACTAATTATGCTCACTTGAAGCAGGTTTTTTGAGCGAATCAGTGACAGATCTCTATTTGCGGTGGCTTGAGCCTTGAGGTAAGAAATATGAATATAATACATTTTACGTTCTCAATCAATAAATAATCGAACTTGATTATTGATATATATATATATATGTGTGTGTGTGTGTGTGTGAATTGAATATTTAACACTTTCTTAATGGTTTTTTTCATTTTTAAGGTATAAGTATTATTTTTACGCGACCAAACATTGGCATGGCGGCCAAACTTTGAGGTACTTGCTGGTTTCAGAGACCGTCTTATATGACACAACACGTGATTCATGCGAGCAAATTTTTCATTTATAAGTTTATTTTTCGGCAACTGAAGCATATTTTGTAATAATATGCTCCTTTTTCATGATTTTGTGTGATTTTCATGAGGTTGTTGTTATCTTTCCCAAAATTGGTGTCCCATATTAATGTATTGAAATTATTTAATTATATTAATCATTATTGTCTCTTTACTAATATGGGGTTTATAAAGCTATAATCAATTATCTTTGACGCATTTCTCTTTGATCTAAACTTTATATTCAAACTTTTATTCCATGTTGTATTTTGATGCATAAATTTATATAAAGTGCCTAATATTTTCAAAATATTCTTTTAAATGACAATTAAACTGAAGTGAATTGAGCTCGACAAAGTGAATACATGAATATGATTTTTTTTTCATAATGACATTTATGTTTTTCTTTGTATTTTTCTAATAAAAGTAACATTAGTAGTTTTAGTTTTAGTTCAAGTACACATTAATTGATTTCAACTTTTAATGGTATTAATTTTTTATTTTATGATACAACTATTTAAGCTAATGTAAATTCTCATTATTTTGAGATCTATCTCATACATTGTTGATAGGTAATGATGAATTTTGTGTAGAAAATGAATTATTTGTTTTCATACGCTACAATATTAGTAAAATTATGCGCGCAGGTACTGCGTGCCATGATTACTAGTTACAATAAAAAGAATTCACAGGGGTTCGAACTCTTGACCTTTAGGAATATTTATCATAATAAAAAAATTAAAAATTCTAAAAAATTAGAATTTTGGTCAAAATTGAAGGTTTTGGTCAAAGACCGCCTTCAAATATATATATTAATAGATTTATATATATATATATATATATATTAATAGATAGTAAGCCTTCACAAGAGTTTTTGGTTTTGAATTCACCCCCTCATACACTATAACTACACTACTAATTTTATTACTCTATTTTATTCATTCACTCTGAATCCATCATTAACTTGGGAGTTGAAGTGCAAAACTCGTTTTTGCAGGTTCAAGTCTTGAAGATTCCGAAGGATCACATGCATCCACTGGACTCGACATTTTTACTAGCTTCACATGTAATATTAAAAGTTAAGCTATAAATTAATTAATATCTTTAAATAGCTTTTGTGAACTACATAAAATAAATATACTAATATAGCATGAGGTTCACACTAATTTTTAATAATTGCTTGTTTGTTCATATATACAAAAATGAGATAAATTTATATCACTTATTATTAGTTGATAAGATATATACCTTGTTGGAAAATGGTGAATGATAAATTAAAGGATAAATCGTGACAAGCAATTAGTTACGATGTGCGACGCATAACAAGCTCGTGATAGCTTATGACAGCTCGTGACACGTATATGATAGTTGATGGGCCCCAATCATCATCTAGTCGTGTCTGATCAACCTAATGGGTGTGTCCTTTGGTTGAAATGATGTGTCCATTGGGTGAAACCCTTTGGACGAAATGATGCATCCATTTGTGTGAAATGGTATGTCCTTTGGGTGAAATGATGCATCCATTTGAGATGAAAGGTCATAACCTTTCAAAGGCATCTTTTCTGATTGGACATATCCGTTCGAAACACCTTTCCAACTCCTATAAATAGGCCCTCTCATTTCATTTCATTCAACATTTTTATGGATGTTAGGAATGTATGATGGTGATTCAACTCATTCATAGCATTCTTAAACATACAAGCATTCTGCAAATAGAGTTTCGCAAGAGAGTTTCAAAATATCATTTGGTTCGCCGTTTCTCAAAGCTTGTAGTGCTGCTACTTTGAGATATAAAGTCGTTGTATCTTGGGAGACAAATTGTCGATTCCGTGAGCAACCAGAGCGGGGCAATAATTATCTTAAAGATAAAGAGTCTAACTCTTGCCTTGACTTCGTAATACACAATTTCCCGCACTATCCATATCATTTATTCCCTACAAGTTTAAGACAATTATCTGTCATTGTGTATTATGACAAGTGAATCTGTTGCTACCAATCTGGCTATGGCAACCGGATCTGCTGCTGTTAATCCGGCTACTATGGTTGTCCAACCACATGTGCCACAACCGATTGCTGCCCTAGGAGAAAGGTCGGAGAAATTCTCAGGTAACGACTTTAAGAGATGGCATCAAAAGATGTTGTTCTACCTCACTACGTTGAACCTAGCAAGGTTCTTAAGTGAGGAAGCCCCCGTTGTTTCTGAGGAGGAGATTGATCCCCAATAAAGGGTTGCCTTTGATGCATGGTGACATGGGGATTTTCTATGCAGAAATTACATCCTCAATGGCTTGAGCGATACTTTGTACAACGTACACAGCTCAGCCAAGACTGCAAAAACCCTTTGGGAATCCTTGAAAAAGAAATACAAAACGGAGGATGCCGGCTTGAAGAAATTCATAGTCGGGGAATTTTTTGAAATTCAAAATGGTGTATTCCAAAACGGTAATGAGCCAAGTCCAAGAATTCCAAATGATCTTGCATGATCTGCATGCAAAAGGAATTAGGCTCAGTGAATCCTTCTAAGCAGCTGTTATGATTAAAAAGCTACCTCTGATATGGGAGGAATTCAAATGTTACTTGAATGGCGAGTTAGATGAAGAGATCTACATGAAACAACCTAAAAGGTTTGTCGTTCCTGGCCAAGAAAAGAAGGCCTGTAGACTCATCAAATTGTTGTATGGATTTAAACAAGCTCATAACAAATGACATGAAAAATTTGACAAACAATATTGTCAAGTGACTTCAAGCTTAACAAGTGTGATAGATGTGTCTATGTTAAAGGCACTTCTAGCTCCTTTATTATAGTCGATCTATATGTAGATGCTATGTTGACAAAGGGAAGCAATCTCTACCAAGAAAGTATTAGCAAAATATTGTGATATGAAAGACATAAGATTTAGCTGACGTAATTGTAGAGACTAAGATCTCTAAAACGTCTGTAGACTTGTCTTATCATAGTCTCATCATGCTGAGATTGTACTAGAAAGTTCAATGTTCATGACCATTCACCTGCTAAGACTTATGTAGATAGAAATCTACACTTAGCAAAGAACCAAGGTGAACACGAGGTCAAATTGAATTTTCAAGAATGATTGGTAGATTAAGGTATATAGAGAAAAGCACTCGTTCTGTTATGGAATCTGGGTTTATAGATTCAGATAAAGCTGAAAAAGAAAATGAATGGCTTCGTAATTTTTTGGAGTACGTTCCTTGTTGGACAAAAGCAAGTGCCTGTTATTATGATATATTGTGATAGTCGTTCGACTATTGAAAGGGCACGAAGCAATATGTATAATGGTAAGTCGAGACATATACGTCGAAGAAAAAATACCATAAGACAGTGGATCTCTAGTGAAATCATATTCATTGACTATATTAAGTCAAATGATAATTGATTCATTAAGAAAAGGTCTTTCTAGAGATTAAGTATATTGTTCGTCGAGGGAAATGGGATTAAAACTCGACAATTAAATCTTTATAGCGGTAACCCAACCTTGTTGACTGGAGATCCCAAGATCTTGGTTCAATGGGAAAACTAAGTTATAAAGATTGTGGAAAGCACTTGGAGTTTTACTCCTTCCCATTCTATGACAAAAAGTGCTGTCAGTAAAGGGTAGAGGTTAAGCTATAAGCTTTTAATGATTCCTATTCTAAGTCAAGGACATTATAGGAGATCACCTATATAAGTGTGAAGACAGGCCGTTTCAAATGTAAAACACTTATGAATCCAAGATGGAGTCCAGGGCTAAAACGGACTCAACCGTGAGAACCAAAGATATTAGAGAAGGCATTGTGGGGGTACTATTGTCTTGGTTTACACCAACGGCTGAATAGTTCAAGACATCATGTTCATTGATTAGCCAAGTAAATCTGATGGTATTCCCCTGAGGAAGGTTCAAAGCCACAAACTACCTGTCCTGATGCAATGACTTCTGGACTGAAACTCTCTTAAGTGTTTACATGCTCATATGCATTAATTTTCATTCATGTGGGGGATTGTTGGAAAATGGTGAATGATAAATTAAAGGATAAATCGTGACAAGTGATTGATTACGATGTGCGATGCATAACATGCTCGTGATAGCTTATGACAGCTCGTGACACGTAGATGATGGTTGATGGGCCCCAATCATCATCCGGTCGTGTCTACCTAATGGGTATGTCCTTTGGTTGAAATGATGTGTCCATTGGGTGAAACCCTTTGGATGAAATGATGCGTCCATTTGTGTGAAATGGTATGTCCTTTGGATGAAATGATGCGTCCATTTGAGTGAAATGCTATGTCCTTTGGGTGAAATGATACATCCATTCGGATGAAAGGTCATAACCTTTCAAAGGCATCTTTTTCGATTGGACATATCCGTTCGAAACACTTTTCCAACTCATATAAATAGGTCCTCTCATTTCATTTCATTCAACATTTTTATGGATGTTAGGAATGTATGATAGTGATTTAACTCATTCATAGCATTCTTAAGCATAAAAGCATTCTGCAAATAGAATTTAGCAAGAGAGTTTCAAAATATCATTTGGTTCGCCGTTTCTCAAAGTTTGTAGTGCTGCTACTTTGAGATATAAAGTCGTTGTATCTTGGGAGACAAATTGTCGATTCCGTGAGCAACCAGAGCGGGGCAATAATTGTCTTAAAGATAAAGAGTCTAACTCTTGCCTCGACTTCGTAATACACAATTTTCCGCACTATCCATATAATTCATTCCCTACATATCTAATCTTGGGCGAGTATTACTCTACTCGGATCCGAACTGAATAAATACACATTGTTGTTACTTATTTACACCACACGGACATTGCGCATTGGGTCTTACCAATGTTATACCCAAAATGATTAGGTCCAATCTGGTTCTTATCAATTGGTTCTTACACATATTAAAATGTATAAAATAATTATACATGTTTCTTTTATAATGATATTACCAGAACCTATTAATTATTAAATAATATTAAAAAAATACTTAATGAACTTGTGATCGAATAAATAAATTAAAGCTATTTGAATTTTTAACATGCGAAAATTAAACATTGTTGAATATAAATAATGACCTTTTGACTGTTCAAATAATAAACTCTTATTAATCAATTATACAATTGACATTGTTCTGGGATAGGAAAAAAAGTTAAAAAATAGATAGAAAAAAGAAGTTAAATATGAAAGTCATATTTCAACTTTTGAATAATTTTTTTTATTCATTTGAAATTGTGTTCAACTTTTATTTGGTGAGTTTTTTACGATCAAATTCAAACAAATTGTATTAGTTCCATATACTAGTCGAACTTAACTAATTTAAATTTATTATGTATTTTTTTTATTACTAAACTATCACATTATGTCTAAACAAATATTATCATAAACATAATTTTGTGTTGTCACTCCGTAAATAAAATTGAAAAACTCTGCAAAACTTTTCAAATATCAATACGCCAAAAAAATAAAATAAAATAATAAATTATGTACAAAATTTAAGAATTTTAAATGACAAATACATCGAGGCAATTGATTTATCAAAATTTTACAACTTCGATGACTTTAACTTAACGAATAAATTTACCTGTTTGATACCCATACCTACGGGTATTTTAGAATCTAGATCCTATCAATACCTAAAATACTTATTTCAATATGTAGGGGTTCGAGTTTAAGTTTAACATAAAATATTCAAACTTTGATCTATTACAATAGCTAATACCCAAATTTAAGTCCATTGACAGGTCTATTATATTCTCTTTGCGACTGTTATAAATATGAAATCAGTAACTCAAAGAAAAATAATAATGGATTCGTACATATTTCAGTAAAATAGAAAACACCTTTCACTACATAAGTCCAGCGAGGTACGTTGTTGAAAACAATATTAAATAGAAAACACCTTTCACTACATAAGTCCAGTGAAGTACGTTGTTGAAAACAATATTATTTAAAACTTTAACCATTTAAAGAGAAAAATGTTCGATATTATTATGTTAACAGATGTTGATTTTTATTTTTACATTAAACATTTTCGAAAGATGTGTAGTGAAGACTTGTTTACTTTAAATCCTCGTCTTATGATTGTGTCTGGATTGCCATTTCTACATAACAAGTGTTTAAAGATGAGCAAAATGTTTTTTTTGTTTCACCGTTAAAAAAAGGCTGTTATCATTTTTTATACCACAATAAGTTTGATGAGTATTACTATTTGGTATCATTTAATACGAAAACATGCTGTTTTAGCCACAAGTTAACGGTAGATGCCATGTGCGAGGTCATGAACTCCTGTTGGCTCACGTGAATCCCTATTTAATGGTACTAAAGAAATAGGTAAAAAAAAAAAATTTGGTCCATTCGAAAGGAATTTTTTTTGACCTACTTTGACTACAAACTATATTTTTTTTTCTTTTTTAAAAATAAAAATGTCAGTGAAAGGGAAAATAGCACTTTTGGTCCCGTAAGTTAGGCCTGTTTTACTTTTGGTACCATTCATAACGGGAGTAGCACTTTTAGTCCGGTAAATTGCAAAAATTAACACTTTTGGTTCACATCCATAATTCCGTCTATAATTTAACGGAGTTGGCCATTTTCCGTTAAATTTTTGTGTTCGAGGGGATTTTGGCGCCATTTCTTGCTTAGTGACATTATTGGAGGGTAATATAACTATTTTTTTTTTGTTGGGGGGGGGGGGGGGGGGGGAGGGGGACAATCAAAGTTTGAAATTTGAGTGCAAAGAAAGGGATTTTCCCTCTCCTCACCCAAAATAATTCAATCTCATCTCAAATTACAAAATAGAGAATTTAGGAGCCAAAAAAAATTAAATGGGTGAATATAAAAAATGATGGCAATAGACAAAAGACATAACATTGTTACCTTCATTTTTTTATATTCACCCATTTAATTCTTCTACTTTGTACTAAATTTCAACAATGAATAAGACTTGAAAATTGGTAATTGGTGATGAGATTGAATTTTTTTGGGTGAGAAGAGGGAAAATCCCTTTCTTTGCACGCAAAGTTTCAAACTTTGATTTTCCACCCCAAAATTAGTTATATTGCCCTTCAATAATGTCACTAAGTAAGAAATGGCGCCAAAATTCCCTCCAACACAAAAATTTATCGGAAAATGACCAACTCCGTTAAATTATAGACGGAATTATAGATGTGGACCAAAAGTGTTAATTTTTGCAACTTACAGGACTAAAAGTGCTACTCCCATAATGAATGGTACCAAAAATTAAACAGGCTTAACTTATGGGACCAAAAGTGTTATTTCCCCCTCAGTGAAATTTTATTTTAATAAATGTAATAAAATAGATTTAAAATTAAAATTATTTGTATTTCATATAATTTCAAGGATCTTTTTTATTATTTTTAAAGATTGAATTATTATTTGGACTGAAAATATTTTAATTATATTTGATAACAAACTATAAGAAACAATTTCTTTTTAAAAAAATAAAAGCATTAGAACATTTTATTTTGATATAAATAATGAACGAATTTAAATTATAATTATCTATTTTGAGATAAGTTCTAGCATATTTTTATTATTTTCTGAAATTGAATTATTATTTGGTCAAAAATATTTTAATTAACTTTGACCACAAATTATAAGCAATAAAATTTATTTTTAAAAAATATATATTTTATGAAATTTTATTTTAAAATATGCAATAAAATAAATTTAAAATTACATTTATTTTATTTAGATAATTTTAGGATCTTTGATTATTTTTTGAAATTGAATTATAATTTGGTCTGAAAATATTTTAATACTTTGCAAAAAACTTTTAGAACAAAAAATTAATTTTAAAATAAAAGTATTAGATAACTATTAATGTTATAAAATTATAAATTATTTTCAAATTATAATTATTTGTATTTGAGATAACTCTAGCATTTTTTATTATTCTTTAAATGAATTATTATTTGGCCTCAAAATATTTTAATAAACTTAGACCACAAACAATAAGACATAAAATTTAGTTTTTTAAAAAAAACTATTTTTCTATTACAATAAAGTATCTCTACTAATTTTATTTTTGAAAAAGTAAAATTTATTTCTTATTGTTAGCGTTCAAAGGTTATTAAATTATTTTCAGAATAAATAATAATTTAATATTAAAAAAAAATATACTAGAATTTATCTCAAATAAAACTAGTTATAAATTATAAATAATTTTATTATTTATATTAAAATAAAATTTCTCTATTATTTTTATTTTGTAAAAATAAAACTTATTTCTAATATTTTGTGGTCAAAGTTTGTTCAAATATTTTCAGACAAAATAATAATTTAGTTTAACAAAAATAAATAGATGCTTCAATTTATCTTGAATATAAATAATTAAAACTTAAAAATTAATTTATTATTTAAATAAAAATAAAATTCTTTCTTTTAGTTTGTGGTCAAATATTAAAATATTTTCAGACCAAATAATAATTTAATTTTGAAAAATAGTAAAAAAAACGATTCTAGAAATTATATGAAATAAAAATAATTATAATATTAAAGCTATTTATATATATATATATATATATATTAACATAAACTTTCCCTAAAATTTTCATTTTTGTGGAAAGAATTTATTTTTTTCTTATAGTTTGTGGTTTGGTCAAAATGTTTTTCTTCCCTCCTAATGGTTTTTGGTACCATTAACGGGACCCTAGGTGAGCCAACAAGAGTTAATGGCCGCTCGCATATGGTCTCTGCCATTAACTTGGGACCAAAAAGGCGTGTTTTTGTGTTTGATGGTATCAAAAACGACACTTGCCACAATTGTGGTACCAAAAATAATAATGTCCTTTTTTTATTTAAAATTTAAATTCTAAAATAATTTTATGTTTAGGTTGTATTTCGTTTTAAGATTCAATTAAAATGTATGTTTTGTTATGATAATCGCCATAGTGAGACTTAAACCCCGAAACATTTTTTTCTATCTCTCATAAAATTCTTTTAAGTAATTAGTGCTAGTCATGAGACTTGTATAACTTATAATTCAAAATTAATTGAGTACACATTTTTCTTAACTCACTCCAATACAATGTATTTACTATAGGAAACATTGCATTTTACATCCCAAAAGTTAACCACTTTACGATTTTTTGGTCTTATTGTATTTCATAACTTCAAAAAAATTACAATTTTAGTCCACAACCTTAATTCCACATTAAATTTATGAGAGAAACATCATGTGGGCGTAGCACGAGCTCCATTAAGTCATGAGGGGCGTTGTTGATGTTCTCGTAAGAAATTTAATGGAATTAAGATTTGGAACTAAAATTGGAGTTACGGGATGTACTGGGGTGAGTTCTAAAATAATGGGACTAAAACTACAAAATGACGAACTTGTGAGACACAAAATGTAATTTTTTTTATTACTATACATATTTAAAGTCTGCATTGTTAGAAAGGGACTATTTAATAATTTATTAATCTTTACGTCCTAAAATTTACATGGATTGTTAGTCTGGATTCTGTATCTTAAATTAGTACATTTATTTTACTTAATATATACTTATGTGCGTAAAATATAAAACCATGTATGTAACTTTTTTTTATTAACTTCGATATTCAATATTGATTGTGGAGCTAATAAACAACTAGGAAAAATTAATAACACACACAAATACCAGCATATAAAAAGTGGGTATTTAACATCATTTGCTACATAAATTGATTCCACTGATTGAACAATAGTACATCATGGGAAGAAAACACTGGGTGGTCCTGCTCGAAGAACCCAACCATTATTTTATGTCTAACGACTTATATATGTAGACGGCTATTTTTTCGAACTTAATTCATCAGTTCACCCTGCAAAACAAAAAAAATCACCAACATTTACAGATTCATCAAGTTTGTTATATGCAATAGATCAAATAAACCATAAATTCTACTAAGTAGAAATTAAATATAAGGAAACAAAACATGTACATACTTTGAGCAATCAGTGGAGGGGCTAATCTTGTAGGGAATGTTGACGCCACATTGTCCAGGAAGTCCAGCAGCCTTGTTGAGGTCGACATCAGGGTATGAGCCAGCGAGAGATTTCAAGCAGTTGCACACGCTTTGACGATCTGATGGAGTTTGGGCTGCTCCATAGAGACCCTTAACTCCACTGCAACAACTGCCTAGCGGGCCTTTGTTGGTCGCATAAGGCAGGCATGGATTCAAGTATGAAACCACTGAACCACAGCCAATTGCCGCCTCGCCTCGAGGAGCAACAGCCACGGCCAAGACGGCAGCGATTAGGACAATGCACATTTGCTTGATAATTCTAGCCATCGTAATTAGAAGATCTCAAATGACAGGAGAACAAAGGGCTTCTTAGTGTTTGTTTTCTAGGAATAGGTGACTAGGCAAGTTTTGGTGTGTGGAGGAAACATGCAAGGTGCAGTGTTTATATAGAGAAAATTGAGCGATGTATTGATAGATCTACAGTGGCATATTTATGTAGTTGGTAGTTGTGGCGAAATATTAATTGTGCAATCATAGTGTAGGTGATGGGTAAGGGGTTGAAAAGTCCACAGGAGGCAGTAATTCAAGCCACGTACTTGAAAAGCATTAATTCACAGCATCTTGTTTGTATTATTGTGGGGTCTCTATGTATCATATCTTAATAACATGCGTCGAAATATAACTTGTGCAGGAGTTTTTAGCTAAGGTTGCACATCAGAAACAATACAACAATTGCTCAGTGAGTAGCCCAGGATTACGAATTTGTTATGAGTGAATTTTATTCAACGCTGAAATGATGTAATAATGAGTTTAGCCCATGTTTGAGTCTTAATAAAATTAAATTAGAAAATAAAATCTTTGTTGATATAAACTATATATTATAGTTATTCCTATCTAAATATATATTGTTATTGTTTCCCTCCTGATTCTAATTCTCGATCCCCATCACTTAGCACAAGAAAACCATCACGTACAACACATGACTTTTCATATGTGATGGGTATATAAGTAATATTTATCCATTTATAAAGGTATAAAAATAATTTTTTACATAAACCACACATTAAAGAGTCACACAGTAAGTCTAGTTGAGGGTGAACCTAAAGAGTCACACACTATTCACTGGATGGACTATAAGAAATCATGTAAATAGTTACGAAAATTAGAAACGAGGATAAATTTGTTGGTGATCAGCAATGAATTTAGCAAGTAATAAGATTTTAAGTTTTTGTAGATTTGAAATTAATATTAGAAATAAAATATTTCGTTGCTAAAATTATAAACGAATTTTCATGTTGCAACAATTCGTAGCTAATTTTGGTAAAAAATTATAAAGGTCTTACTAAAATTTTCGTTGCAGAATTCATAGCTGAAAATTTTATAAAAATAAATAAAATATAAAAGAATTTAACAACAAAAAAATTCACTGCAAAATATAATTAATTAATTGAGAAACTTTTATTGGCAGTGAAGATTGACATATTTTTTCATATCCTTTTACTTTTTGAAATTTTCTTTTACATTTTTCAATATGTTCTCTGTATAGAAATATAAATATATTAGTATTTTATACATTTATTAAGTAAATAAGGAAATAGAAAGAACACCGTAGATAACGAGAAATGAGTTCCCTCTCACTCTCTCTTTCATTTTCCCGATAAAAGAGACTCAACTCCAAATCAATTGCCGACGTCTCCAAGCTTCGTCGTTGGTGGCGCTGGACCTCAGAGCTCCATCTTCGCCTCTGACACACGTCGAAGCTCCATTGTTGCTTCCATCGGAGCTATCCTCCTTCAGGTACTTTTCTCTCATTCTTCTCACAACTCCTCCCTTCTCTTTTAAATATGTGTATCCGCATTTCATTGGCTCTTATGAAAGTTATGCAAGTGATTATAACTAACAAAATTCTATTATTACGGCTTGAGAGTGAAATTTTTCATCAAAATTATTAATTGGGGAACTGTTTTGGGGGAGGAAAAGTAAATTAGGGTGTCGAATTGCAATCTCGTTTTGGCTATTTTATTGTTAATTTGGAGAATTTGTTGTTAAAACATAGCTTGATTGAGCCTCTTTTTTTTTTTTCTTTTTCTTGTTTTTATTGCTAGCACTGTTGAACATTGTTCCATCTATAAATAGTTATTTTGTATATGCTTCTTCATTAATTGCTTTATTGCGGAGTTATCTTGTTTCTTATTTAATG
Organism: Sesamum alatum; assembly: GCA_034509735.1. NCBI lineage: Eukaryota > Viridiplantae > Streptophyta > Magnoliopsida > Lamiales > Pedaliaceae > Sesamum > Sesamum alatum. The sequence continues at coordinate 21,424,994 of JACGWO010000006.1, forward strand.
ACCCATTAGGTTTTCTCTTATATACTTCCTAGACAATGGTTTTGTTTCTTTTGTTGCTAATTTACAACATAGTTCCATCTGTTGCCTTGTTATACATCATGGTTTGGATGTCACTTCTAAAGAGTTGAGAAGGTTGCTTCTCTGTTATTTGTACATGCTTCTCAATTCGCTAGTTTCTTGCTGATTCTGCTACTATTTATTTATAATATTAATCATGTTCCTTGTTCCTTCTAATTTATTTGCTCTAGAAAATAAAAAAAAAAGTAATCCACATTATAATAATATATAGCTAGTGGTGCTAGTTAGAAAAAGAAGAAGACTTGTTTTCATCTCTCCAACATATTAAGTAAAGCTGTTGTTTTCCCTAGTCAATAATGGTGTACCCCAACTCAAGAAAGTTTGTGAGAAAGATACCAACCCAATAACAACCGCGAGGCCGAATCTAAAAAGGGTTTGTAATTAAAAAACAACCCCAGAAAAAAGGGTACTTAACTGGAAAGAGAAGTCGACAATTAAGGAAAACCAGAAAGTTACATCTCAAAATCCACCACTTTTCTTGGATTAGTATGTAATCAGGACATGATTTGGATGGAACATAACACCTGCTAAGGTAATTTGAAATGGTCTAATCAACCTAAGGCCTAAAAGACAATCCCACAAGTCACTTCGGATCTTGATGTTATGTTTTGGCAGCTCTTAAGTTGGACCAAGATAGAAACCGGATGTTCTAATAAAACTATGGTCAATTTGGTGAGAAAATCCAATATAGAAGCTTATACTTAACTACTTGATCAAGACAAGGTCATTCAGGGCTAATAATGGGATTTCAGATTAATTCTGGATTGGCTTTATCCATTATAATCTAGTCAGTCCTGATCGAAAATAACATCAAACCACTGTTATTCAGCCATGAAGAACTTGGAGGATGACCTAATTTTTGTTTTGTTTTAGTGTTAAGAAAAGGATTTTATTGTTTGAAGAAGGAAACTTTTTTCAGACATGTTCTAATATGCTGAAAGTTGCATGTAGTGTAGCACCTCTTTGTTGGCTTAACTGGATCAAGCTGGAAGTGTTGATGTACCACATTGTTACTATCCTTTTAGACATAATCGTCTCCACAGTCCTTGCGTCTCCGGTGAGTACAATTCCTTGCTCTCGGTATCCCTATTTCCTTAATTGAATACATCTTCAGTTCTGCAGTTTTACTTTGTATGATCTGTGATTGTTAATGAAAATCATTGCTGAGTTATTCGGTACCCTCTGGGAATCGTTGTTTATGGAATTGATGTTAATGTTTGTGTGAAAATTGTGTTTTTATACTCGAGATTTAGTGTTTGAGGGAATTTAGTCGGATAATGGATGGCTCCTTTTGAAATGTATGTTTATTGAGGTGTGTGTTTCCATGAAGCTCATTGAGGTGTGTTTTTATCTCTTTGATGATGTATAACTTGTTCATCATGTCAATTGATAAATGAAAGGGTCTGTAATGAATTAATAATTATAGACTAAAATGTCATTTTTAACCTCTTTAAACCTTTAATTCTAGAACTTCCAATCCTTATATGTTTCAATTTGGAGACAAAAGACAGGGCTTAGATAATAAGTGCTTGTGAGATGTCATGCATTAAATTATTTTAAGACCCCATAAACGGATATGGAAGATGTATTTGGACCCTGGTAATTCAATTGAGCTATCGGTACTATGAAGATTTGTGTTATGACAGTTTATTAGATAGAAATCTCATGAATGCTCTTTATATGACAACATAAAGGTCTGACTAACTATCCAATTTCACATTAATTGTATTACAAAGAATAGGTGTCAAGTGTACCTTGTGCTGCTAAGAAGTGGTAATTGGATATGGAGGTAAAATGAACTTGAACTCCATTGACTTGGAGGATAGTTGAGAACCAATTACGTTATACACAGATTAACGGAAAGTTGAAGGACTCAGCATCGTCGGATTAGTGTCTTGATCTGAATTTCTCGAGAAATATTCTTCAGTATAAGTTAGTTACTTCGTGCCAAATGCCATGACGTCAATGAAATTATTACCTTTTACAGGGTATACATAGACATACAATTGAATTGTGTGAAAGATAAAACATGATCAACAGAAGGTAATCTTCTTTAAATGGAACAAGATTACAAGACATGCATACATTTATGAAGTTGTGAAGTCCACGTTACGTGTTTACGCACATTGTGTTAAATTCATGCAATGTGCTTTTGTTTGTCTTGGTAGATTTGTAACCTCTTATAAATTTTTAGAACATGTGTTGTAAAAATTGATTTATGTTTTTGTAGATTTTGTATGCAACCAAGAAAATATTATTCCCATCTCTATCAAAAGCAGCGCTCATGACTATTCTTTTGAGTTTTGAGTAGGCTTGCATAAACTTTTAATGAATTTCCCGATGCTATAAAAACGCCACGTGTTAATCTCAATCTTGTGTGCATTAATTTGTTGTGTCCCTTTTTGCTTATTCTCATGTTATGTACTTCAACTTTTGTTATGACTAAAAGAAAAAAGTTTTAGTATATTACATCCTCCATGTTTGATTATCTTCGAGTTTAGTGCCAATCAATCCGCCGTATTTATTGAGATTAAGATGTTGGCTGCTGACTTATCAATATCTTGTGCGTCTATTTGGAAACTTGGAGTTTGTGGATCTACTTTAGCATAATTATATCAGAGTTCGAGGAGAGAGCTTGACGAATTAATTCAGACCTAAGTTAGTATAAGAAATGAAGCCATCTATTACACCTCTCTTACTTGTTCCTGTCTTCTTCGGTGTCCATTAGAAGTGCAGGTTAGTCATGCCATTGTGTGGATTTTGCTAGTGAAAAAATCAGATTGTATTTTTGTTGGTTTGAATGAATATAATCTCTGCATCTCCAAATTCATTTTACCGGTATTTTTATGGCATTTTTGTTCAGTTTCATATTAATTATTTTAATATAATTTGTTTGTTCTGTTGTTATTGTTATTATTATTATTATTATTTTGTAATTGATTAATTAGGTTAATTTTGAAATAATTTAATTTGAGAATTTTGAATCATTAAAATAATTTTTAGTAATAAAATTAGCAACAAAAAAATATGTTGATGATTAATTAAAGTTCAATTTTATAATTAATATTAGCAACGAATATAACATCGCTGAATAATTATATATTTTTAATATTTTCATTATTGAAGTAACAAAATCAGCAACGAATTTATTCCTTGCTATAAGTGGGAACAAAATATTCGTTAGTAAATTTTCCTTAGTAAATTTTGTAGCAAAATTAGCAAGGAATATTTTCCTTAGTAAATTTTGTAGCAAAATTAGCAACGAAAATATTTGATGCTAAAATCAGCGTCGAGCTAATTAGTAATTTTCCTTGGAATGATAAGGCATTCTTCCTTCCCATTAATGTAGCCCCCGGGTGTTCATCAGGGTTTCTTTTCAGCTGTAGTCAGAGTAGATAGTGGTTAGCTTTCATTTTGATTTTGAATAAATGTAAAAACGAAGGAAGCCCAAGAAAGTGGAGACCATGGAGGTCTGAAAGATGGAGGTCCGATGAATGAAGAAGCAAGGCCTGTCATGGTGTTGATGGGTTTTATCATATATTTGTAAAGTATTGGGTCAACCCTTAGATTGACCATAGATCCACCACGGGCTCAATGGGTTGTTAGGTTTTGAGCTTATGATCATATAACAAGGGCGTGCTAGGCTTTATTTTGCATGTTGAATCTTGGTGAATGTTGGATATATTTATCATATTTCGTGCATGTAAAATACTTTAACGTGTGCTGAGGTCTTTGTCATTTATAACAATTACTCTCACTTGGTTGGACTAAGTCAAATATTAGACTCCTAAACTGGATTTGAGTGTGCATCATTCGTCCATGCCTTCCATCCACGATAAAGTGAAGAAGCTGATTTCACCCATTACATGGTCTCACGAGTCGTGGCACATTTTTATACTGAAATTAAGTTGCACTATTGTTGTGAACGAAGTGAATACACTCCTGTTTCCCTGTTGCATGAGTCATGGGGGGCGACAGTGAGTGCTATAATTCGATTGATGGGTTGGGTCTAACACCGAGTAACGTGATTCGCTTAGACTCCTCTTGATCAAGTGAAGAGGCGAGGCAAAAATATCTTAGAGATCTCGTTGGACGAGAATGGTGTGGAATACCTCCCACAAGGTTATTTTCCATGTGAACCTTAAAAGCGAGGTAAGGAGAAATCCGCTTGTGGACCCCAAGCCCACTAGAAAAGGATTTCCTGAAAACTGTGTTTTCAGACTGACACTGGATGTCCGAGTCTTTAACATGTAATTAAATATTATAACTATCTGTTGATTATCTGCTTTGTTTTAAATACAGATTTAAAATGTCTAAGAACCCCTTATCTTGCATACTTGAAACAAATAAATTTGATGAAACCAATTATAATAACTGGTTACGTTATCTGAGGATAGTCCTCGATTATGAAAACCAAGGCTACGTCATGGACAAGCCGCTTCCACGGGCTTTGTCGGATGTATCCTTGCATGAAGAACGTGAGACGTTCAAGAAATGGCTAGAGGATAATCGCAAAGTCCATATCCTCATACTCGCTTCAATGACCAATGAGATGCAAAAGCAATATGAGAGGTTAGACGGTGTTTCCTCTATAATGCTTCGTATGAAGGATTCTATGCACTCCCGAACCGGCATATTAGGTATGTCAAACGAAGGAATTGTTTGGAACCAAGATAGCCGAAGGATCCCTTGTACATGAGCATGAGGTCAAGATGCTTACCGTAGTTGAAAAGCTCGAGTACCTCAAGGCAGGGCTCGTTAACGAGACAGGCATTAATGTGATCCTGCAGTCACTTCCTCCGTCCTTTGACCGATTCATTATTAATTACAACATGAATAAGTTTGAAAAAGGCATTCATTAGTTGATAAGTATATTGGTCCAATACGAGGCAACGACCAAAAAGTCTACGCCATCGGTAATGATAGGGGAGGCTTCATAAAAATAAATTCATGTGAGACCATTATGGAATAGCTAGCTTAAGAAAAATAACATTAGGTACATATTTCAGTCAAAAGAAAACACCTTCTACTACATAAGTTCAGTTAGTTACCTTGTTGAGAACCATCAAAGAATTTTAGGAATTTAAGATATGATGTTGAAGAATAAAATGATTGTCTTCTCCCAAAGGACAAATGATTTAATCACGGATTTCAATCGGAGAAGGTTAAAACCATTTATGATTTGAGGCATACAAAAAATAGATCATTTCGTAATTTCTTACTTATATCAAAGGAAGATTGATATCATAATTCATATCATACTAGATTTTATTCTGCATTTCTGCTGCCACCATTGATCTGGGTACGTAGGGGATCGAGTTTGATCCAAGGATAATTCAGATAGAAAATTTTGGGAACCTGAGAAAAGAGAAAACCGTTAGGCTCGCTAGGTCTTCCTTAGCTAAAACCCTCCGATATTTAAATCAGTTCAAGGTTGAGTAAAAGCGTTAAATACTGCTATAAAATAATAAATGATATACCATAAATGAAGTGATATGAATTTATTTATAGGGACAAATTTACCCACTAGTCTAGATCACATAGCGTAATTCTGAACTTGGAGTTATCAGGCAGCCAACAATTAGATGTCTGGTTGGACCAGTTACCCAACTCGAGACTGTATGATGCGGATCTTTGCCTATAAATCTTTGATTTTATGGGGCGGGTATTTTTATCCTTTTATCAGTTGATATGATGTATCCCGATCAAACATAGAATTGTTTAATGTGTTGTAACTTTTGATGACTTTTCAAAATATTATTTGTACATCACAAAAACATAGTTTATTTGCTGTGGATTTTTGGGACGGAAAAATATTCATCCCAATTTGAAACGGAATTTGCAGAGTATCTCAGATGTATAATTAGCAAATGCACAAAAATATCGTAAATTTCATCACAAAAATATGACAAACATTTGTTGCGATACATGTGTCACAAAATCGATCTCAAATTCGTCCCGGAATTTTGTGGAGACCAATTCATTGCAATCCATCGCAAATCATGTTGCACATTTAATATTTTACAAAATTTGGGATGACTTTTCCAACATATCCGTGTTGTTACAAATTTTCGATGACTGTGGGACAAAATTGTGACGCAGATGAAAATCTTGGCTGGGGCAAAGTCGTTGCATAATTTGTCCCAATTAGCAACAAATTTGGGATGATGTGAGTATGTCCCAAGCTTAGGCACATTTTGGGTCACATCTGCGATGACTTCAGGATGAATAGTTTGGAGGGGTGGACTCTGTGCTAAAGTCGTTGCAAAATTCATCCCAATGTGCGACGAATTTTGTGACGGTTGTGTGTATGTCGCAAGTTTTGACCCCTCTTGGGACGATAGAGTGTCGATGGTTCTTATCATTGCAATTTCAACAATCATATTGTAACTTCCGTCACAAACACGTCCCAAATGTCGTCACTAAAAACTTTTCAAAAAATGTGTCCTTGAGATATTCCCGGCAAATGAAAATTTTCACATTTTGGGATGGACTTAGCGACAGATTTCTCCAAAAATAAACGACATCGTTTCACGAGGTGAATTTTGAATTTGGGACGAATTAGCTAGGCCATCCTAAATGTCATTAGAAATTACGTAACAAAATTAGGCCCAGCTAGTACCCTACGTACTATTTTGTAATGCGAAAACTATAGTTCCGCTACTCCAATGCATGCCAAACTTAATATGCTGACATTAGTTTAGTGTGATATATCTGACACTCGAATTTTTTTATCAAATGTTGAGATCGAACACTTGGAATATCATAGATGATAATCCACATAAATATGTTAGTATGAACTTTCAAGGAACGTATATGTTGCATATAAATGATAAATATATAACCTATTATTTTATATAATAACATATCTTGAATAAGTATATTATTTTATATTATCACTTTGTAAATATATAATTATTCTGTGCCTAAAAATACAACTATGTATGTAAATTTTTTCTTTTTTTAACTTAGATAATTCATTGATTGCGGAGCTAATAACAACTAGAAAAATAAGAAAAAACACAAATACGAGCATATAAAAAGCTAGTATTATTTATCATTTTCAACAAAAATTGATTCCAATGATTGAAAAATAGTACATTATGGGAATAGAACACTAATTCACCCTAGGTGGGTCAACTCGAAGGACACAACCTTTATTCTATTTGGCTAAGGACTTATATATGTAGCCGACTACTTTTCTGAACTTAATTCATCAGTTAACCCTACAAAACAAAACAATCACCTGCAGTTACAAATTCATCAAGTTTGTTATATATGCAATAAATCAAATAAACAAAAAAATCTTTTACTTTTTTTTTTTTGAAATGGATATAATATTATATCAAGAAACAAGAAGGTCAGCCCTGGCCAGGCGAGCCACCTCAGTTGGTAGATTGGAGGTGCCCTCCAGTGTACTAACAACAGATTTGGCTAAATAGTGTGCCACAACATTACACTCGCGTTTCACTAGACTAAAGTCACAAGACTCAAAACAAGAGGCTAGTGCTAATATGTCTGCCACAACTGGACCAACCGCCGAAAGATCAGCACTCGGTGATTGGAGCTTTGAGATGAGGTTTGCGCAATCAGTTTCAAGGATCACCTCTCGCCATCCAAATTGTAGGGCCAGTTCCAATGCTTGTCGAGCCGCAAAGCATTCAGCAAGTTCACCATCCGCTCGCCTGCACATCCGAGTTGACACCCAGGCGAGGCATATACCCCTTCCATCCCCAGCGATAGTGCCCAAACCCACTTCCCGTTTGCTATCAAAAAGGGCCCCATCCGAATTGAGATTGACCTTATGTCCAGGAGGGCGGCGCCAATTCGGCACAGGCGAAGATGAGGGCCGAGGGTCGAAAAGATGTAAGGTATTGGTTTGCAAAGCAGACAACCTGTTCAGAGGAAAGAGAGTCTTTTTGCATGAGTTTGCAGTTTCTGTTTCACCAGATGCACCAGCAAATCGTTAGGCAGAACTCCAAGTCCCACCCCTTCAGACAGTCAGCAACTCCTCGAGCCCACCAGAGCAAATCCTGTGTAATCCTGTAGATCACTGTCCCGCTCAAGTTTGAGAGACTCCATACCTGCCTGGCAAAGGAGCACTGGAATAAGGCATGTGAAACATCCTCCCGAGCATCAGCACAGAGTGGACAAGAGAACTGTGACGCCGCAATTCGTTTGCTCAGGTTTGAGGAGGTTGGCAGGGTGTTTGAGCAAGCCCGCCAGGCAAAGACTTTGATCTTGTTTCAATAAATTCAGAAATACGAAACTTGCGTTACAAGAAAAATAATTTATTGAAACAAGAAAAATATTACAAATGATTTTTGAATTTAATCAAATGTCTTGTGGGTGCGAAATCTCTAATTTAAGCCTCTGATTCTTCGCGATCTTCAATTTCGGCAACTTCGAAGGAGGAACTTGACGCTTTGATCTTCTTCGACATTGACTTGGATCTTCAATAACGTTAATTGGGGGGTCTTTTGACTTATTCCCAAATTAAACGCTATAATTTTGGAAGACTTGACTTGAATTCTTTGTGTTTCTTGGTGGAATTGAAGCTTTGATCTTCCGTCAAGTTGGATTTGTGCTTTGATAATGTTAATCCGTGTGTCCTTTTACTTGCTCTCGAATTAAACGTTGGATTTGGATGATTTCCGCGACGAACGCCTTGAATTTTGCTTGAACGTCGTAGATTCTCCTTGATTGTGCTTAAAAGGATTTTAAAGCTTCTTGAATGCTCTCTTGCTTGTGCTTTCAAATTGTTGTTGTGTTGTGTCTTCAATTGCTAGAAAATCACCCCTATTTATAGTTGTAGGGTGAAAGACATTGCCATATTTACTTGATGACGTGGTGCGATTTGATTGGCCCTTCATGATTTGTTTGACATTTATTTCTATACTCACAAGATGTGATATAGACTTACCAAATTAGTGGTATTTGCTTCCTTTATTGGCAAGACAAGATTCAAATTGCCTTAAATACTTCAATTCCATACATGGCAATATATAATTTATCCACCAATAAATATTTCATTTTATAAAATATAAAATTGATGGAAAAATATATAGCACATGTCAATAAATAATTGACAACAAATTTTGCCCGCCTACAAATGCCCCCTCGAGACTTGTTCACGAATTGCAACAAAGCGAAAGAGTGAACATGCCTTGAAATTATTTCTTCGCACGAGATTTTATTTCCTCCACTTTCTTCTTCTTCTTTCTCTTTCTCTCTCTCTCTCTCTCTCTCTCTTTTTCAACATGCGACTGAACTTGAAAAAGAAATTTCAAGTTACCTACGTACCCCGTTGAGAGGATCAAGTCATAACGTAGTTCAATCATAAAGATATATAGATAGTTTAGACTCGTATCAAGGAGCCTTCAAGTTTGAATTTGTAGATAGTTTATACTCATATCAAGGAGCCTTCATTTGACCTTTTTGAATTTGATAGATAGTTTATACTCGTAGCAAGGAGCTTTCATTTGACCTTTTGAACTTGGTAGATAGTTTATACTCGTATCAAGGAGTCTTCATTTGAATTTACAGACAGTTTATACTCGTGGCAAGGAGTTTTGAATTTGTAGATAGTTTATACTCATATCAAGGAGTCTTCACTTGAATTTGAATGTGGTAGATAGTTTATACTCGTATCAGTAGTCTTCATTTGAATTTGTAGATAGTTTATACTCGTATCAAGGAGTCTTCATTTGAATTTGTAGATAGTTTATACTCGTATCAAGGAGTGCTTGAAGGAATTTCAGTTGGGAGTTTCTATAGTTTAACCTCATATCTAGGAGCATTATTGACAGTTTAGGCACTTATCAGGGAGTGTAATTGACCGTTTAAGCTCTTATCAGGGAGCGTAATTGACAGTTTAGGCTCTTATCGAGGAGCGCAATTAACAGTTTAAGCTCTTATCAGGGAGCATAATTGACAGTTTAAGCTCTTATCGAGGAGCGCAATTGACAGTTTAAGCTCTTATCAAGGAGCATAATTGATAGTTCAGGCTCTTATCGAGGAGCGCAATTGACAGTTTAAGCTCTTATCAGGGAGCGCAATTTACAATTTAAGCTCTTATCGAGGAGCGCAATTGACAGTTTAGGTTCTTATCGAGGAGCGTAATTAAGATTTTCAGTATGATGTGACATCTTCTTCTTGTCCATCTTCATTAGTGCTAACGCTCAAGTATTCTTGTTCGTCAGTATTCATGCTTATCTCAATGGCATGTGCACGGGTGGCTAATTCTCCAAAAATTTTTGGTTTGATTCTTTGAAGTATGTAGCAAAGTCCCCTATGCATTCCTTGGATGCATATCTCAATTGCACAAGTTTCAGACAAAGCATCTTTGCAACTGAGGCTAAAATTTCTCCAGCGATTGATGTAATCAATGACGGGTTCATCCTTCCATTGGTGCGAGTTTGTGAGCTCGATCATGCTGACTGTTCTTCTGGTGCTGTAAAAAAGCGATTGAGGAACTCTTGTTCAAATTGTCCCCAACTATCAATTGAGTTAGCTTCCCAGTCAGTGTACCAGTCAAATGCATTCCCTTTCAAAGATCGGACAAATTGTTTCACGAGATGATCTCTGTAAGTCCCCGCATTGTTGCATGTTTCGATGAAGTGAGCCACATGTTGTTTTGGATTGCCCTTGCCATCAAACTGTTGAAACTTGGGAGGTTGATACCCAACTGGCATCTTCGGATTATCAATTCTTTGTGTATATGGCTTCGTATAAGTCATAGACGATTTAGAGCCTCCATCGAGTTTGTCTTTAATAGTCCCCATGATGAACTCTTTCAATTGGTCAACAGGAATCAACCCATTTGAGGAGACTTGCAACTCTTTTGTTGATGACTTCTCCCTTTCGTTGGTTTGTTGCTTTTGGGATGTTTCAGCTTCGTCGTGGCCCTCAACTTGTTTTTCGGCCACATAACTGGTGTCAGTATTATCTATCTTGTTCATCAATTTGTTGATTTGAGAGTCGTGCTACTGAACATGCTTTGCTAGACTCTCTATAGCCCTCGTCAAGCTTGCAATTTGTTCCTCCAAGGTTGTCGTATTTGTCACCATGACGGGAGCAACGCTTGATGTCGAGCGGGGAGTAAACGAAGAGGAGTCATCCTTCAGGTCTCCGTCATCTTCATTAGTCTTGTTGAGATGGAGTAGGTTTTTCTCAACTTCATGGAAAGTCATCTCAGGGTATATTTGCAACTTCTTCGACATACTTTTGGTGATGACTCCAATACTGTCATTTAAACTTGAAGCAGCAACTTTGAGCGCCGAAATCTTGTTGGCGGCCATTGCGAAACTTCCAAAACTTTGGCAAAGAGATGAGAGGTAGAGATGGTCCCAGTAGGCGTGCCAGAAATTTGTAACGCAAATTTTGTGTTTCTGAATTTATTGAAACAAGAAAATATTACAAATGATTTTTGGATTTAACCAAATGTCTTGTGGGTGCGAAATCTCTAATTTAAGCCTCTGATTCTTCACAATCTTCAATTTCGGCAACTTCGAAGGAGGAACTTGATATTTTAATCTTCTTCGACGTTGACTTGGATCTTCAATAACATTAATTGGGGGTCTTTTGACTTATTCCCAAATTAAACGCTATAATTTTGGAAGACTTGACTTGAGCTTTTTGTGTTTCTTGGTGGAATTGAAGCTTTGATCTTCCGCCAAGGTGGATTTGTGCTTTGATAACGTTAATCCGCGGGTCCTTTGACTTGTTCTCGAATTAAACGTTGGATTTGGCTGATTTTCGCGACGAACGCCTTGAATTTTGCTTGAACGCCGTGGAATCTTCTTGACTTGTGCTTGAAAGGATTTTGAAGCTTCTTGAATGATCTCTTGCTTGTGCTTTCAAATTGTTGTGTGTTGTCTTCAATTGTGTAGAGAACCCCTATTTATAGTTGTAGGGTAGAGGAATTTTCCATATAAACTTTGATGAAGTGGCGCGATTTGATTGGTCTGTCATCATTTGCTTCCATATATGCTAGATGCGATTTTATTTCTATATTGACTTGCACTTGCTTGATTTGGAATGTTTGATTCTCTTGCCAAGAATATGAAATTTGACACTTGGCGTCATTTGATTGGCCGAAAAATAAATATTAATATCAATTAATTAACTATTTAATTTAGGAATTAGATTCAATTATAATTCCCAAAATATAAATAGAAATTGATATTTAATATATTATTTTCCACATGGCCCAATTTTATTGGGCACAAATTTAATTTGTCTACACCCACTTCCTCTTGTTTGAAATCCCCTCCTTCAAAAACTTTGCGTAACTTGGCATCTGCAAAAGTGCATCTATTAGAGGGATATTATATATGAATCTTTTTAAAGATCTCTAAGAATTTACCAAACTGTTTATCCAAGTTAGCCTTGAAACTCTCCCGGGATAGCGAATGTATGGAGGAACATCATCTAAATTAAGTTTGAGTTTAGGAGTACTCCCTTTCATTTCCTCTTGAGGCTCTTCCTCTTTTTTCGGTTGTGCCTCATCCACATGCTTGTTGGGTGGTTCTTCTTCGAGAATTTTTCCACTCTTGAGTGTGATTGCGTTAACTTGCTCCTTGGGATTTTTCTCGGTGTCACTCAAAAATTGCCCCTCCTTTCTGCTGGATAACATGCTTACGATTTGCCCTACTTGGACATCGAGATTCCGGATCGACGCATCTTGGTTCTGAAAATGGTGTTGGCGGTGGTGATGAAAGTGGAGAGAATGTCTTCAAGGTTGCTCTTCTCCTCTTGCGGTGGTGGTTGTCGTGGTTGTTGGTATCCCGACAGTCCTTGTTGCAGATTTTTACTCCCCAAAAAATTGGGGTGGCTACGCCATCCCGGATTGTATGTGCTGGAGTATGCATTGAAATTAGACCTGCCACCATGGGAAATAAAATTAGCATTTTCAGAAATAGCACTTATGTTTCCAACCTTGCAGTCTTGACTTAAATGACCCATTTGACCACAAGCTCTGCAAGGTCCTATGGGTGCGACATTCCACATTGTAGCTCCAAGGTTATTCACTTGTTGTGTTAGTGCCGCCAATTGAGCGGATACTGCAGTCATTGCGTCAATTTGGTGGACGTGAGCTACTCGTCTGTCTTGGCCATACGGATAAAAGCTAGATGCTATCTCATCAATGAGGACAAACGCCTCAGATGGTAGTTTCTTCATGATGGTGCCACCTGCAGCTGCATCAATGGTAGTTCGGTTAGCCAATGTAACACCATTGTAAAACGTTTGTACCTGCTGCCATACTGGGAACTCATGATGAGGGCACTTTCTAAGCATATCCCTGAAACGTTCCCATGCATCATACAACGATTCCCTATCTGACTGCACAAAAGATGTAATATCATTGAGCAACTTAGCAGTTTTAGATGGGGAAAAGTACTTAGCAAGAAATTTTTGTGCCAACTACCGGCAGGCAATGACTGAAGCCAATCTTTGGCCTTGTCACACAATGAAAATGGAAAAAGCCTAAGTCTAACAGCATCATCACTAACACCATTAAATTTAAAGGTATCACAAATTTCAAGAAAGTTAGAGAGAGATGCTTATTAGGATTTTTGTCAAGCAAACCAGAGAACTGCACGCATGCTTGGATCATCTAAATGATAGCCGGCTTGATCTCAAAATTGTTGGCTTGGATCGTGGGTTTGGAAATGCTAGATATCACCCCATTGGCTGTTGGGAATGCATATTCCATCATCGGCCTCTCCGCGACCCCTAAAGCATTCTCCATGATAGCAAATTGATCCTCGGCGTTAGAATTTCCACTACTTTTGCCTCTTTCGATGGTGTTCTTCTGTTGGTGGAAGGTTCTCTCAATTTTCGGATCAAATTGTGCTAACTCTCCGCCGCTACTTTGTGTCATCAAACTGAAAACCAAAGAAAGAGAACAAGTGAGGCAAAAAATAAATAAATAAAAATAAAGCAAAGAAAATCCAAATTAATTAAAACTAGCGAGTTGTGATATTATTTCGAATTAAATCCCCGGCAACGGCGCCAAAAACTTGATTGCAAAAATATGTACTAGAAAGTGCACTAACTATCAAGTCGTATAAAAGATATCGAACCCACAAAGATTTAATGAAACAATTACCACATCTATAACTAATCCCTAATTATTTGGACAACCGAAAAGTTTGGATGATTTAAGAATCTACGAAAAAAGGAACAATAAAATCAACTTTAGAAAATCAATCACGTCGGATATAAAGAAAATACAGATATAGAGAGAAAAGTGCGACGGCTATAGGTCCACCTAATAAAACAATGTACTCAATATTAACGGATCAATCAAACAGACAAGTATTTTTGCATACTGAAGTTTTTCCTAATTTAATCCAATATACTCTCTCGAGCTATACCAAACCTATTATTATCAAGGAATTAGGGATCTCTCCACTCCAAAACTCATGACAATAATGCATTAAGTTTTGTGAAAAACCTATGGAATCAGATAGATCATGTTTGTGTATGTCTACACATCATTCAACCCACACCATGAATTACTCTATTCACTATGCTAAATTCCCTATCGGTTCATCAACATAATTAAGAAAATCTAAGAGGTGATCAAGCTCTTAAATAATAGCAACATACACAATAACTCATGGATATGCAAAAATAACACTAGATTAATCCGAAAAATATTCAACACATAGTATCAATTAGGCTTTCCATAAGCCTTAGCACAAAAAGAAAATTAGTTCATCTTAATTCTAACTAAAACTCAAGAGAAAGAATCAGAAAAATTGCTGAAAAAAAGTGAAAGTCTTCTTCTCCTCCTCTCTTCCTTATATAGAGAACCTAACTGAGGTAGAAAAGGAATAGGATTCTATCTAGCATAAAACTCTTTTCCTTTCCTAATCCTATTCTTACCAAACTCTAACGTAGATTACAAAGGAAATAGGATGTCTTTTTGAGTGACCTAAAATCAGAATTTTTTTTACAGGTCAGCTCGTCTGCAAATTCCGCGCAGTAAATGTCTGATAACCCGTGGGTCACGGGTTATGCTTCCTGCGTTTCTGGAAACGAATCTCTGATAGCCCGTAGGTCACAGGCTAACTTGTAATCATTTCTGCAGAATTTTTATTCTTTTCTCTATGTCTGAACTCTTTTATTGCACTCGCCCTTTTGTCGACCAAAGTTCCTAAAAATCACAAATGTACCCAAGACCAAGTATTATATCGAGATAAAATAAGGGTGTAAACATAAGAATATGTTGTATAATTTCTCCCAATCATAGCGGTACGACGACAAAACTAAAACTGGGTAGGTCTTTAATTTCGTTTTCGTTTCAACCCCGTGGCCACCATGATATTGCATGTTTACTTTGATCATGAGATACACCGAACGCCTAGGAGGTTCAAGGAAACACCCATTGGATGTGTATTTACGTTTCAGTTTAAGCATGTTTTATTTTTCATATTTTGTTTATATCGCGCTTTTGCATTTGCGCTCCTCCCGAGACGATCCACACTAGCTTTCAACAAAATATTAAAACGTTACCGGTTTCAACTTTTTGTTGTAATTGATAATTATCATAATTTATTCAATCTTTTGTCTCTCTCATAAAATTCTTTGCATTAATTGTCCTAGTGATCAGTAAGTTTGATTCTATAATACAACGTGTTATGTATATATATATATATATATATATATCAAAACGATAGTTGATCATAATTAAGTTAATTTTGATCAAATATTAAATTTGACAATTTTGAATTACTTAATTGACAAGAAAAAGTCCCATTGCTTAGAAATCTCATTTGTTTTAAATTAAAAACTAAATTTATATTTATCTAAAAGAAATCCTAGCTTTAATATTAGTGTTTACCCTATACTGTATTCTACTTTCAAAATTAGGATACTAATCTAATTTATATTTATTATAAATAAATTCAAATTTTATGTTTCATTTTATTGTAAACAAATACGTACCAATCTTATGACAATAATTTATTTTATTTTAATCATATACTTTTCAGTCACTAAATTTATATGCATAAAATTTATTTTAGTTCCCGACTGTTGATTTCAACTTCAAAATATTCTCTATCTTTTCAACTCACTTTTAAATTAGTCCATTCAATGAGTAACTTTCCCATATTACCCTTATAAAATTCTTCATTTTTATTTCTACAGAAAAATATTTGTCATTCACTTCTCCTTTTTAATTACAATCTGGTCATTCTATTTTATACTTACACAAATATAACCATTATAATTTATTGTTGGCCAATTATTCAAATAATAAATAGATTAAATGATATATCAACATAATTGTGTTGAGTTTAATGAACTTTTTGAATTTCCAAATTAAAAGCCATTTGAATAATAAGTTGGAGAAGAAAGTTTGAATAGAAAAATAGAGCAAAAATGTTTGAAAAAAAAAACTTCTAAAATTATAACATAAGTAAGACGATAAATATGTCATCGGTTAAAATATTGAAGAATGCGGTATATAAATCCCTTATTCATTGGGACGTTCTTTTATTTTGAAAATTTAAAAAGTCCAATCAATTCACGATAATTATTCTAATATGTCATTAATCAAGTTATTATCCATACGTTTACATTATCGAAGATCACCATTTGTTGTCTTCAACTTTCTTTGTTAGCCATTTTTTTTTTTTGTTATTTTTCTTTCTTATCAACTTCTATTTTTCTTTTTCTTCTCTCACTCCTTTTTTCAATAATTTCTCATACTTTCTTCTATTTTTAAATTTTTTTATTTATCCAATTACAATATATATTTTTTAAATGTACACAAGCATTTGAATAATTGTCAAACAATAAATTCTTCCAATAAAATAATTATTAGTTTTTAAGGATGAGGGACGAAATCCTATAAAAAACGGAAAGTGAAGGATTAGAATAATTTTCTGCAAAAAAAAAAAAAAAAAGAAAAGTTTTATAGGGGTAATATGAAAAAAAAAAAAATTGACTGCTAGAAGGACTATTTTAAAGGGAGTTTAAAAGGCAAGGGCTATTTTGAAATTAAAATCAAGTGTTGGGAACTAAAATAAATTTTACCCAAATTTATATCAATCGTTTGGTATATCTCATGCAATAGGCTTTTTATTTTAATCAGGTAATATCAGTATTGTTTATAATTTATATCTTTCATTAATATATTTGTTGATTATTTTGTATTGGTTCATTAATACTGATAAAGTAAGTTTTAAATTTCATTCAAATTAATATTTTATTTTTCTTTTCCTTAGTTTTTTATATGATTGGATTTGATTTTTAATCTTTCATTGTTATTCATGTTTGAAAAATTATAGGTCACTGCTCTATTTAAAAATTTATGTTATAAAATATATTTTGCCATCTTCTCCCATACGATTTGTTTCCCTAGTGAAATAATTTTGTTAATCTTGCTCTATCAAACTTTTATTATTAAAATATATTGTAAGCTTTTCTCATGGGTTTGAATTTATTGCAATAAAAGGATGGTCATACTTGATAAATAGGCAAAATTGCAAAATATGTATAGAAGAGTGGCAAAATGGGTCTCATAACTATGGGACTGAAAATTTTAGTCCCGTTATTTTAATTTTGGGGCAATTTGGTCCTTTCGACCAAAATTGACCGAAAATTAAACAATCAGCATCCAACATGGATACTAATGTGGCAACGGAGGGAACTCTTCAGCCTATGAGCCCTTCTCATCATTTCAATGATTTTTTCGTTGCTGGCAGTGAGAACGGAGGTGGGGTGGCTTCCGCCATGCCGTTTGGCTGGGAAGAAAAGTCGGGCACCTAGAAATCGCCCGTTAGGGTTAATAAAGGAGATGATTTTGCATTCATGTGAGTCCGGATCGAGAAAGAGCCTCTCTGTCTACGGAGGAGCTCTTTGACAGCAGCGTGATTAAGCCATTGGCGCCATCGCCGCGGATGCAAATTCCTCAAGCAGCGGGAGTTAGTGAAAGCATTTTGACGTCTCCCCGGAAACGCCACGAAAGTGGCCGCGGGGCCTCATAGAGCAAGAGAAAGAGGAGTGCTCTGTCTACATCGTTGAGCCGAAGGGCGGCGCAGTCGCTTTCTCTGCTCAGGGACACCGAATATCCATGGGAAGAAGAAGATAGTGAGAAAGAGCAACAACATAATGTAGAGAATTCTTCAACACCGGCTAATTTCTGCTCAACTATGTCGGCGTCCACGAAAGGCTAGAAGAAATGGAGGTTAGAGGACTTCTTCCTGTTCTGGAGCATGTGGGAGGGATGCGCGACCGTAAACCCTAAGCCCCAACTCGAATTGTTGATCGTTTAACTTTTTTCCACATTGGATGTTGACTGTTTAATTTTTGTCTAGCTGGCCACTGAAACCCTAATCCCCAATTTGAAATTTTAATTTTCGGTCAATTTTGGTCGAAAGGACCCAAATTGCTACAAAATTAGAATATACGGGACTAAAATTACTAGTCTCATATTTAGGGGACCAATTTTGCCACCCCCTATACATACGGGACTAATTTTGCAATTTTACCTAATAAATATATGGATTTTTCAATTTTGGTTTTTATTTATAATTATTTTTATACATGATGGTATATTTATCATTAATATATAGGGGAACCTGATAGAGTAGTGCTACCTTTTGTTCCCTAACGCATTACCAAATGTTTTTTTTTCTTATTTTTTTGCTTTTTGAGTTTTATTTTTCAGTGATATTTTCTTTTCTTTCATGTTCCACTGAATACTTTTTATTTGTGTCATTGATTAATGATTTTTCTATTCAAATATTTACATTTAGCTACAATAATCTATGCCTTTTTTTTAATTTTGTACTTTTCCAATTAAACAATCATGATTTTTTTACTTGATAACTAAATCAACATATATATTTTTATCTAATAATAGTTTATCGTATTTCTTTTGCAATTTCAGTTAGAAAAAGTTAACTAAAATCTTGCATTTCTTGCCCTCTTTTTCAGGTATGGAGATATAGTCGTGAATATTTTGCTTAAATTAATTTAGATGTTTTTATTTGTAATAACGTTCTTTAATTTTGCAGGTTTTTTTCATTAAATTTCATGTCTATTTATTTATACCTCTTATTGAATGATCAGTATAGACTATATTTTTTTTGTGATGTTTTCTCTACCAAATTTTCTTCATCCATTTTAGTATATAGTGATGTTCACGGGTAATTTCATATTAAATTTCATTCTTAGGATCCATTATCGTCTTTTCATAATTGTCACTATGCACTTATTTTTTTAATTTAGAAGTTCAGGTAGGAAATTCAACCGGATAGAATGAATTATTTACTAAAAAGTAATTCGATTACTTTACAATACCTATGATAATTAATGATTAAAAACCTAACTACTAATTTTTTTTTATGTATATGTAGCTATTATATCTTATGTTTTAGCATTTCGAATTTATTATTGTATATATGTATTCTTAGAAATATAATTTTAAATATTATTAAATATCTTTACTTTTTATTAGTTTCAAATATTATTTTTTTTCTTTAAGAAAATCAAAAAGTCATACTAATTCTTTTTTTCTTTTTACCTTTTAGAAACTAGATTACAAAAGGGACAATTTATTCAAAATTATATTTTTTTCTAAGAGAAATCCATTTGTATCATAGGGCAAATGTGATAGTATCTCTTAGATAATGTATTTATATTTGCTATGTTTGATGCCATACCAAAAATCAAGATTTTGTGAGTGTATATAGAGATTAAAATTTATGAATGAATTAATTATTTTTATTCTTTGGTCTATCAAAATGAAATGAAACTAACAAAAGGATAAAATAAAATTATAGCCTTCAAGCGAAAAATAACGACTTCATGTTGAAAGTTAACATGATATTCGTTAAAAATTAACTCGATTTTCTTACAGTATTTATGATAATTAATGGGCATGGACCCAACTACTAGAAGTTTTTTATTATGTTATGCTCGTACCATTTCTAATTTTTTATTTTATGTTTGTATTGTTAATTAGCATTAATTCGGAAATATTTATATATTTTTATTTTTTATTAGTTTCACATATTTTTAATTTTTTTATGAAGAAAATAAAAAGTGTTGCTAATGATTTTTTTATTCTTACTTTCAGAAAGTTTATTAAAATATCATTTAATAAGAATCACATGTTATAGGAAAATTTATAACATAGGTAATAGGATAATATTTTTTATACAATGTATTTTATGAATTGAATAAGAAATTATAGTATTTGGTACTTATAAAATAATTGTTTCAAATAACCTTAGTAAATAATTTAATATTGAGTTTCGTATAAATAAATTTGCACCATTGTATATAGTAAAACAGTCATTAAAATATTATATACCATTATATAATTTACAATTTATGAAATCACTAGAAAATTTATAAATTTTCATATAACACGGGGTTCATGCTCGTTAAACATATAATAGAAGTCTACATTGTTAGATAAGGAATTGATCTTCAGTTTCTGTGATCTTTTTAATTTCAAACTAAATTTCGTAACATTGCACTTTTTAATCTTTAAATTTTTAAATTATAATTTTCATATTAATTATTAACTATAAATTCTAAGATTTGCAAAATTTTCATATTAAATTTTATTTATTATCCTCTATTTTTATCTATAACTAAAGTTGACTAAAATTAATAAATTATCATTTGAAATACTTTTTTTTAACAATATAACTTTTATCACTACAACAAAATATAGATATTGGGACACTTTTTTTTGGGATACTTTTTTACATGTGTCTCAAAATTATTATATTAGGACACATGTTTAATTGTGCCTCATCAATTAATCTTAATGAGACACTTAAATATATAATTTAATTTAAATGAAAAATAAAATTAATAATATCTTTAATTTTTTATTTTACTTTTTTCTTTTATTTAATATTTTCTCTTTTTATCAGTTTCCTACTTTTTTTTTTCACACCTTCCCGGGGCTTTTCAGGTAAGACTTCTCACGCTCTCTGTTTCTTCTCCAAGATTTCCACGTTCTCTCTCTCCCTCCCTCCCTCCTCCCCCCTCTCTCCTCTCTCTCTCTCTCTCTCTCTGTCTCTCCCCAGGTATGGCATCTTCAATCTCCTTCTTTTCCTTTAATTTCAATATGATTAGGGTTTAATAAAAAACATTCAATGACTTGAGGTATGGTTTTTCTCTGTTTCTTTTTTCTCTCCTTAATTTTCTTTATTTTGAAATTTGTAATTCAATTCCTTGTTGATAGACTACTAATTTCTTGGATTTTGATTGATTTTTATATATAAAATAGTGGAGAAATATTGATTAGTAAATTGTTTGAGATTCTTGACTATGGAGGTCGAATCCCTGTTCTCAATATGTGCGAAAACATGTAATGGATTTGTACATTGAAATTGAATCTCAAAATCTTGATTTGTATAATTATGATTAGGATTTTGATTGATTTTATATATAAATTAGTGGAGAAATACTGATTAGTAAATTGTTTGAGAATCTTGACTATGGAGGTCGAATCCCTATTCTCCATCTGTGCGAAAACATGTAATGGATTTGTACATTGAAATTGAATGTCAAAATCTTGATTTGTATAATTATGGAGGAATTTTATGGAAGTGAAAACTCTGTTTTTCATCTTTGCGCATATTTCAGATTCTCCTCTTGCTGCCACCAGACCAAAGTATGTGTGGAGTTTAATATTTACTCTCTGTTTATCTGTTTATTTTCTGTTTACTACTTGATACCTATCAGTTTTTGAGTATTTTTAATTTTGGGTTAGAATTGAGATTGTAGAATGCATTGATTTTGGGGAGTTTATGCTAATAAACTATACCTGTTGCAATTTAGTTAAACTTATGGTTATCCTGTTTTATGGTTTTTGTTACCAGTTTGTTAAAGAGATTGACTAATCACAGATGCACTATGGTCATAAATCATTGTGGTAATACTATGCTTGTATGATCAAAAGTACAGTCTTTGAGAGAAAGTTCTTAGAATTTGGTAATTTTCATGGTTAGAACCATGCTTGGCATCACATTGTATACACCTCTGAGGATCAAGGCTTTTAGTGTATGTTCGTTGGAATTAGTGGAATGCTAAAACTCTTGGCAGCAAATGAAATTAGATATTTGAATTAAAAATCTGTTAGTAAAAAATTTGATTTTTCATTTGAACAAAATTAAAATGGGTATTTGGGAATTGTTGCTTCTACTTTTTCAAAGAGATTTGAGAGTGTTCTTGATTTAGCACCGAGTCATCCACTCAAACCAAAATCTGATTTAGCATTTGGTTTTCTCTACAAGATCAAAGTCAATGCTTACAGTAAAGATTATACAAATAGAATATGTATATATATATAGAGAGAGAGAGTTTGTGTGTGGGAATAGGCAACAGAGAGCTAAATGCATAAAAATGTATAGGATCTAGAATCATTTAAGTTAAGCCACCAATATATATCAGACTTTGGGTGATTAAAACTAAGGCCCAAGTTATCATATCAAGAAAGAAGATATTGTAACTTACTGGATTTATTTCTTGTTTAAATAGAAACTAGATAAGTGGAATAGAATTTATGGGTTGTTATTTTGATTCATGTCTAGTTGATATCACTGGTCTTAAGTAATTTTAAAAAAAAGAAAAAAATGGAAAAGAAACTTTGTTACATTATCTCTATTTAGTGAATAGTATTTTTTAACTTTCTATTTTCTAATTTATGCATTTACGTTCTCTAGACAGGGGAATTCGTTCTGCTTGTGTGACGAGCAATCTTTTTAGTTGTTATCTTCACGTGCAAAGGTACTCACTTTCACTTATTTCTTCTACAGTGAAATTATTTATAGCATCAAAAAAATGTGGTATTCTTATTGTGCATTATTGTCTATTAGTTTTCTATATAATCCAATATGGTACATCAAGAGCACATGTTTCTTGCATTATTACTCAATGTATATTTTCCCTTTGTAGTTTAATTTTCCATGATAAAGCATTTTTACTACTACTGCAAGTTATCTTACATGTCAAAAAATATATGAAGCCTAGTATCCAAGTCCTAGTTTGTTATGTCTTCCCACAATTCTCTGAGTTCTTCTACAATTATCACATTCTGTGCTAATGTTCCTACAACTCTCCCACAAAATTCCTTGTATATATTGTCAAAACAATCACTTGTACATTGATAATAGAGACATACACCTATTACCAAAGCAAAACTTCAAGAGAAAAAATATGTATATGTACCAAATTGTTGAAATAGAAGCTTGCTAATTTTAATAACATGGTTAGACGCGGACCTTGATTGTCTTCTCTACCAGATTTTTGAAATAGAAGCTTGCAATTTTAAAGAAGAATTCTATGACATAGAAAATAAAGGAATTAAAAAAAGTATATATTATCATATGTATAGGTGTTTGAACTCTTGGAGCTCAAAGGAAATCAACATAGGTAAGATGAGAAATATCATGAGTCCTCAAAAAAACCCTTGGCACTAGCCCCTCTAGCGTAGACAACACGTTCTGGAATACTCTCACAATCAAAATTAGCAAGTTTAATTCTCTGCCAAATTCTTGAAGAATATTTTCTATTTCATAGAGTTCTGTTTTATGTCAAAATTTTAATTTAGCAAGTCCTATTTTCCAAATTCTTTACAAAATCAGAATTCTCCTTCAAAATAGAAATCTCTTGAAAAATATTTTCTATTTCATAGAATTCTGCTCTATGTCAAAGTTTTGTATCAGTAAGTCCTCTGCCAAATTCTTACAAAATTGGAATTGTCCTTCATAAAATAGAAAATAGAAATTATTGAAGAATATTTTCTGTTTCATATAATTCTGCTCTTAGTCAAAGTTTTATATTAGCAAGTCCTCTTTACCAAATTCCTTTACAAAATTAGAATTCTCCTCCAAAATAGAAGACAGAAAATCCTTGAAGAATATATGTTTCTTGTATTATTTGATGGACTTAAATTTCTTTTTAACATATAGATTTGATTTTAGTAGGTTCGTAATGGACAAGGGTTGGATGCACAAACCAAGGTCGACAAAAGAATATGAAAGAGGCTTAAACGAATTTCTTGATATGGCTTTTGCTAATGTTTGCCTTAGTGGAAAAATCATTTGTCCATGCAAATATTGCAAAAATGGAAAATGGGTCAATATTGGAGTCCATTATGGAGCACTTGAATATATATTTGGGAGCACTAGTGTATGGGCGTCTTTGAAAAGTTTATTGTTTAAGTACTTTATTATTGTGGACTATTTTGGAGACTATTTTTTTCAGTTTAGAGAAAATTAGACACGATTTCTTTGGATTTTCTAGATATACGTTTGGTTGGTTTATTGGATGAATCTTCTGTATATGAATGGATCTTGTAATTGGTTTTCATTTGAATGAATGGATATTGGATTGGTTTAATGATTTCTTTTTTTTGGTTTAATGAATGTTTATAAATTGTAATTTCAACAGTACGATAAGATAAAATATAATAGGATGTTGATTAATGTTATACACAAAATTTGAGGTATTTAATTGTTCTAATTTTACTTTTTAAGGACACAACTAAGTGTCCTGAAAAGATTAAATTAGTTTTTTGAGAAAAATTATGGGACACTTATTTTTGTCCCAAAATATATAAGGACATTTATAAATATCCTAATACATTCTTTTAGAGGCATTTAGTATAACTTAAACCGACACATTTATGTGTCCCTTATTAGCTTTAAAGACACATACAAATGTCCCCAAAAATCATATATTGGATATTTTAAAATTTTGTTGGGACACTTAATTTTTGTCTCCAAATTAAATCTTGACACTTATAAATGTCCTATTATGTTCTTTTGGAGACATTTTAAAATACATTTAACAACACATATAATTGTCTCCTATATATTTTAAGGCACAAATAAGTGTCTCAAAATAGCTTTTTTATTTTTATTTTTATTTTGATATAGGGACACTTATTTGTGCCTTATAAATATATAAATACGACACAAATAAGTGTCCCAATAGACTATAATATAGAGGCACTTTAAGCGCCCCAAATCTTCTTGCGACACCCATATATGCGACACTTACATTAAGTGCCCCAAAAATTATAAGCGCCCCAATATATACCATATCGAGGCACTTTTTTATGCCTCCACAGAGGATTTCTGTTGTAGTGTATTAAAACTAGTAAACCATCATTTTAACACAATTTAGTAATAAATTCATTTAATAAATGATTCTTTCCTCTTTTTTCGGCTGTCGTTGTCGACATTGCCTCCTCCGCGCACAGCCGTCTCCCCACCCTCGCCTGCCGTTCCTGTTGCCCACTATCGCCATTGCTTACTGTCTCTTTGTGTTAGTATGTGTAATGTAGTCTTAAATATTTATTATATTAAGTATTTATTTAAAATTATACTTTATTAATTTCAATAAAGATTATAGTTATGAGTTAAAATGTGGAGGATGAGAAAAAATAAATAAATACTAATTTAAGAAATATTAAATTTTTTTAATATTAAAAATTTATAATAATTTGGTCAAGTTGAGATAATTTTTGAATTTATATGTATAATATAGTAATTAATTTCACTAACATATAAAAATATAATTTCATATTTTAGTTATTAAGATGTGTAATTTTATATTGAGGTTCTGTAAACAAAAAATGTGGTATAATAGGATAGCTATACTCATTTTAATATAAAAATCTTAATTTGAAATTTTGTGAAGATAAAAAAAGATATAAATAATGTTATGAAATTTAGATTTCCAGTTTAAATTAATATAAGAAATAAAAAAATATATGAGGTCATATTGCTCTTCTCCAAAATACTATTTGTACACCCTTCTAACATCTGGTGATTAGGTACAGAACCACCCCTATATAGGGGCAAATCTATCACACAACGAACAATATTTTCATCTTATTTTCTTTAATTTAAAGGCTTTATTGACAAGGACTTTATTGAAATTTCGCACTTTTAGGCCAATTTTTTGGTCGAATACACTAACCAGGATGGTTCTGTAGTTATACAAAAGGCAAAAAGAGATTTATAATTACACAAAAGACCAGGGAGCAGAAATATAATTATCCGAGATACATTTTTTGTTCTAAAATTTGCACGGGGTTGCTCCTCTATATGGATTTAGTACATTAGTTTGTAATTCATGTAATATATTTGTTATATTTATGTTCATAACATTGGTATGCCTGTACATTATTCCCTTTGTTTCTTCTTGGCAAAACCGTTGCCTTAATTAGTACATTATTTTATTTTTCACTTAAAATATACTTATTATGTAATTATATAATTTTTTCTATTAACTTAGATAATTCAATGTTAATTGTGGAGCTAATAAACAATCAGAAAAAATAACCCAAACAGAACTACGAGCGCATAAAAAGTTGATATTATTCATCATTTGCTACATAAATTGATTCCACTGATTGGACGCTAGTCCATCATGGGAAGAAAACATTATATCCGGCCTTTATTTTATATGGCTAACA